>JAOPSE010000032.1:31891747-33116596 GCA_029449295.1 Zea luxurians | reverse complement strand
CCCAAGGCAACCATCTTGGTATGCCGGAGAACGGTGATCTCCCTAGGCATGTGCCTCGCGTTGACATCCTACGGGAGCTAGCAGTGGTCCCCGTTCAGGCGGGGGGTCATGACCCACAGCTCGAGCAAATCCGCGGGGTGCCGGCCAGGCTCGACGAGGGAGCAGGAGCACTTGAGCCGATCCACCGGGACGTCGGGCAGGAATGGGCGGGCCAACCTCCGGCCGGGGAAATGCGTCATCTACCCCAGGGCTTCCAGCACCGCATCGCCGACGATGCCAGGATGAGGCCGCCGCCAGCTTCCAGTGGAGTCGGCCAGAACCTGGCTGCAGCGGCAATGCTCCTCCGCGCGATGCCGGAGCCATCAACCACCGAGGGACGGCGAATCCAGGGAGAGCTCAAGAATCTCCTGGAGGACGCCGCGGTCCGACGGGCCGAAAGCTCCGCCTCCCGAAGGCAGGGGTACCCCTCGGAACATCGCACCGCGACTTCCCGATTCATGCGGGAAGCCTCGTTCCACACCGGGCGCACGCGCAACACAGCGCCTGCGGCCCCGGGTCGCCTCGGCAACGAGCACCATCACTGCGACCGTCGGGCCCACCTCGACGAGAGGGTGCGCCGAGGCTACCACCCCAGGCGTGGGGGGCACTACGACAGCAGGGAGGATCGGAGTCCCTTGCCCGAAACACCCGGTCCGCAGGTTTTCAGCCGTGCCATACGCCGGGCGTCGTTCCCGACCCGGTTCCGACCCCCGACTACTATCACAAAGTACTCGGGGGAGACGAGACCGGAACTGTGGCTCGCGGACTACCGGCTGGCCTGCCAACTGGGTGGAATGGACGATGACAACCTCATCATCCTCAACCTCCCCCTGTTCCTCTCCGACACCGCTCGCGCCTAGTTGGAGCACCTGCCTCCAGGGCAGATCTCCAACTGGGACGACCTGGTCCAGGCCTTCGCCGGCAATTTCCAGGGCACGTACGTGCGCCCTGGAAACTCCTGGGACCTTCGAAGCTGCCGGTAGCAACCGGGAGAGTCTCTCCGGGACTACATCCGGCGATTCTCGAAGCAGCGCACCGAGCTGTCCAACATCACCGATTCGGATGTCATCGGCGCGTTCCTCGCCGGCACCACCTGCCGCGACCTGGTGGGCAAGCTGGGTCGCAAGACCCCCACCAGGGCGAGCGAGCTGATGGACATCGCCACCAAGTTCGCCTCTGGCCAGGAGGCGATTGAGGCTATCTTCCGGAAGGACGAGCAGCCCCAGGGCCGCCCACCGGAAGATGCCCCCGAGGCGTCAACTCTGCGCGGCGCCAAGAAGAAGGGCAAGAAGAAGTCGCAAGCGAAACGCGACGCCGCCGACGCGGACCTTGTCGCCGCCGTCGAGTACAAGAAACCTCGGAAACCCCCGGGAGGTGCCAACCTCTTCGACAAGATGCTCAAGGAGCCGTGCCCCTATCACCAGGGGCCCGTCAAGCACACCCTTGAGGAGTGCGTCATGCTTCGACGCCACTTCCATAGGGCTGGGCCACCCGCGGAGGGTGGCAGGGCCCGCGACGACGACAAGAAGGAAGATCACCAGGCAGGAGAGTTCCCCGAGGTCCGCGACTGCTTCATGATCTACGGAGGGCAAGCGGCGAACGCATCGGCTCGGCACCGCAAGCAAGAGCGTCGGGAGGTCTGTTCGGTGAAGGTGGCGGCGCTAGTCTACCTAGACTGGTCCGACAAGCCCATCACCTTCGACCAAGCCGACCACCCCGACCACGTGCCGAGCCTGGGGAAATACCCGCTCGTCGTCGACCCCGTCATCGGCGACGTCAGGCTCACCAAGGTCCTCATGGACGGAGGCAGCAGCCTCAACATCATCTACGCCGAGACCCTCGGGCTTCTGCATGTTGATCTGTCCTCAGTCCGGGCAGGCGCTGCGCCTTTCCACGGGATCATTCCCGGGAAGCGCGTCCAGCCCCTCGGACAACTCGACCTTCCTGTCTGCTTCGGAGCACCCTCCAACTTCTGAAGGGAGACCCTCACGTTCGAGGTGGTTGGGTTCCGAGGAACCTACCACGCGGTACTGGGGAGGCCATGCTACGCGAAGTTCATGGCCGTCCCCAACTACACCTACCTCAAGCTCAAGATGTCGGGCCCCAACGGGGTCATCACCGTCGGCCCCACGTATCGACACGCGTTCGAATGCGACGTCGAGTGCGTGGAGTACGCCGAGGCCCTCGCCGAATCCGAGGCCCTCATCGCCGACCTGGAGAGCCTCTCTAAGGAGGTGCCGGACGTGAAGCGTCATGCCGGCAACTTCGAGCCAGCGGAGACGGTTAAGTCCGTCCCCCTCGACCCCAGCGGTGACGCCTCCAAGCAAGTCCGGATCGGCTCCGAGCTCGATCCCAAATAGGAAGCGGTGCTCGTCAACTTTCTCCGTGCGAACATCGACGTCTTCGCGTGGAGTCCCTCGGACATGCCCGGCATACCGAGGGATGTCGCCGAGCCCTCGCTGGATATCCGAGCCGGAGCCCGACCCGTCAAGCAGCCTCTGCGCCGATTCGACGAAGAAAAGCGCAGAGCCATAGGCGAGGAGATCTACAAGCTAATGGCGGCAGGGTTCATCAAAGAGGTATTCCATCCCAAATGGCTTGCCAACCCTGTGCTTGTGAGAAAGAAAGGAGGGAAATGGCGGATGTGTGTAGACTACACTGGTCTAAACAAAGCATGTCCGAAGGTTCCCTACCCTCTGCCTCGCATCGATCAAATCGTGGATTCCACTGCTGGGTGAGAAACCCTGTCTTTTCTCGATGCCTACTCAGGGTATCACCAAATAAGGATGAAGGAGTCCGACCAGCTCGCGACTTCTTTCATCACGCCCTTCGGCATGTACTGCTATGTCACCATGCCGTTCGGCTTGAGGAATGCCGGTGCGACGTACTAGCGGTGCATGAACCATGTGTTCGGCGAACACATTGGCCGGACGGTCGAGGCCTACGTCGATGACATCGTAGTCAAGACGAGGAAAGCCTCCGACCTCCTTTCCGACCTTGAAGTGACATTCCGATGTCTCAAGGCGAAAGGCGTGAAGCTCAATCCCGAAAAGTGTGTCTTCGGGGTACCCCGAGGCATGCTCTTGGGTTTCATCGTCTTCGAGCGGGGCATCGAAGCCAACCCGGAGAAGATCGCAGCCATCACCAGCATGGGGCCCATCAAGGACTTGAAGGGCGTGCAGAGGGTCATAGGATGTCTTGCGGCTCTGAGCCGCTTCATCTCACGCCTCGGCGAAAGAGGTCTGCCTCTGTACCGCCTCTTAAGGAAGGCCAAGTGCTTCACTTGGACCCCTGAGGCCGAGGAAGCCCTCGGGAACCTGAAGGTGCTCCTCACGAATGCGCCTATCTTGGTGCCCCCAGCTGCCGGAGAAGCCCTCTTGATCTACGTCGCCGCGACCACTCAGGTGGTTAGCGCCGCGATTGTGGTTGAGAGACGAGAAGAGGGGCATACATTGCCCGTCCAGAGGCCAGTCTACTTCATCAGCGAGGTACTGTCCGAGACCAAAACCCGCTACCCACAAGTTCAGAAGCTGTTGTACGCGGTGATCCTGACGCGGCGGAAGTTGTGACACTACTTCGAGTCTCATCCGGTAACTGTGGTGTCATCCTTCCCCCTGGGGGAGATCATCCAGTGCCGAGAGGCCTCGGGTAGAATCGCAAAGTGGGCGGTGGAAATCATGGGCGAAACAATCTCGTTCGCCCCTCGGAAGGCCATCAAGTCCCAGGTCTTGGCGGACTTCGTGGCTGAATGGGTCGACACCCAGCTCCCAACAGCTCCGATCCAGCCGGAGCTCTGGACCATGTTCTTCAACGGGTCGCTGATGAAGACAGGAGCCGGCACAGGCCTACTCTTCATCTCGCCCCTCGGGAAGCACCTACGCTACGTGCTACGCCTCCATTTCCCGGCATCCAACAATGTGGCCGAGTATGAGGCTCTGGTCAACGGGTTGCGAATCGCCATCGAGCTAGGGGTCCGACGCCTCGACGCTTGCGGTGACTCGCAGCTCGTCATCGACCAAGTCATGAAGAACTCCCACTGCCGCGACCCGAAGATGGAGGCCTACTGCGATGAGGTTCGGCGCCTGGAAGACAAGTTCTACGGGCTCGAGCTCAACCACATCGCCCGGCGCTACAACGAGACTGTGGACGAGCTGGCTAAAATAGCCTCAGGGCGAACAACGGTTCCCCCGGACGTCTTCTCCCGAGACCTGCATCAACCCTCCGTCAAGATCGACGACACGCCCGAGCCCGAGGCACCCTCGGCCCAGCCCGAGGTACCCTCGGCTCAGTTCGAGGCACCCTCGGCTCAGCCCGAGGCACCCTCAGCTCGGCCCGAGGCACCCTCAGCTCGGCCAGAGGCATCCTCGGTTCAGCCCGAGGTACCCTCGGCCCCCGAGGGTGAGGCACTGCGCGTCGAGGAGGAGCGAAGCGGGGTCACGCCTAATCAAAACTGGCAGACCCCATACCTGCAATATCTCCACCCAGGAGAGCTGCCCCTCGACCGAGCCGAAGCTCGGCGGTTGGCGCGACGCGCCAAGTCGTTCGTCTTGCTGGGAGACGGGAAGGAGCTCTACCACCGCAGCCCCTCAGGTATCCTCCAGCGATGCATTTCCATCACCGAAGGTCAGGAACTCCTACGAGAGATACACTCGGGGGCTTGTGGCCATCACGCGGCACCTCGAGCCCTTGTCGGAAACGCCTTCCGGCAAGGTTTCTACTGGCCGACGGCGGTGGCCGACGCCACTAGAATTGTCCGCACCTGCGAAGGGTGTCAGTTCTACGCAAGACAGACCCACCTGCCTGCTCAGGCTCTGCAGACGATACCCATCACTTGGCCTTTTGCTGTGTGGGGTCTGGACCTCGTCGGCCCCTTGCAGAAGGCACCCGGGGGCTACACGCACCTGTTGGTCGCCATCGACAAATTTTCCAAGTGGATCGAGGTCCGACCCCTAAACAGCATCAGGTCCGAACAGGCGGTGGCATTCTTCACCAACATCATCCACCGTTTTGGGGTCCCGAACTCCATCATCACTGACAACGGCACCCAGTTCACCGGTAGAAAGTTCCTGGACTTCTGCGAGGATCACCACATCCGAGTGGACTGGGCCGCCGTGGCTCACCCCATGACGAATGGGCAAGTAGAGCGTGCCAACGACATGATTCTACAAGGACTCAAGCCTCGGATCTACAACGACCTCAACAAGTTCGGCAAGCGACGGATGAAGGAACTCCCCTCGGTGGTCTGGAGCCTGAGGACAACACCGAGCCGAGCCACGGGCTTCACGCCGTTCTTTCTAGTCTATGGGGCCGAGGCCATCTTGCCCACAGACTTAGAATACGGTTCCCCGAGGACGAAGGCCTACGCCGACCAAAGCAACCAAGCTAGTCGAGAAGACTCGTTGGACCAGCTGGAAGAGGCTCGGGACAAGGCCTTACTACACTCGGCGCGGTACCAACAGTCCCTGCGACGCTACCATGCCCGAGGGGTCCGGTCCCGAGACCTCCAGGCGGGCGACCTGGTGCTTCGGCTGCGACAAGACGCCCGAGGGCGACACAAGCTCACGCCTCCCTGGGAAGGGTCGTTCGTCATCGCCAAAGTTCTGAAGCCCGAAACATACAAGCTGGCCAACAGCCAAGGCGAGGTCTACAGCAACGCTTGGAACATCCAACAGCTACGTCGCTTCTACCCTTAAGATGTTTTCAAGTTTTTCATATACCTCGCTCCCATGCAAAGTTTAGTCATCAAGGAAGGGTTAGCCTTGCCTCGGCAAAGCCCGACCCTCCCTCGGGAGCTAAAAGGGGGAAACCCCCTCTGCGTTGAATTTTTTCCTCGAGAAAAGATCCTTTCTGCCAGAATGTCTTTCGTGCTTTTCGACCACTTCGGAAGTGGATCCTGAAAACGATGGAGTACACGTAAGCAGCCGAGGCTGACCGAGCCGAGGGATTCCTATGCCTCCGGGATACGGATACCTCACTCATCACCTTCTGCGATAAGTAACTCACGTTCGGATAAGTGATTCCGCGGACCGAACAAGTCTTCACGCTCGAAAGCTCCTCTGCCGAAGCGGTTCTTCGGGCCTTCTCGACTGCGTCGGCGATAGGACCCCATGGACGGGCAAGAACGCGCGTAAGCGGCAAGGCCGACCGAGCCGAGGGATTCCTACGCCTCCGGGATACGGATACCTCACTCATCACCTTCTGTGAAAAGCAACTCTCGCTCGCACAGACAATTCTGTTACCGACGAAAAAGTCCAGATACTCGAAACAAGAGGAAAAGAAGCGCAGCTTTACAACACGGCGAGGGTGTGTTTGGGCCTCGGCGGCCGCAGAAAACACACGCTACAAGACAATCTGATCCTGCAGGCTCGGATCTTGACGGCTGAAGGGAGCAGCAGCACCCTCGGCGTCGACTACACCTTCGGCGAGGTCCGACCTAGCCTCGGACGGCGACCCGGTCCGAGGATCTCCACTCTGAAGGACGACGTCATCACCAAGCCCGGGCCATCGCCGCCAGGGTCTTCTCCGAGAATCCGGCCCGAGCAGGCGGCTCGGCTGGTCACCCCGAGGCCTCGGCCAGCTGTCCTCCGAGGACATCAACCCGGCCTGAGGCCTCGGCAGATCAGTTCCGGCGTCGGTCCCGCTAACGGACGACCCGGCCAGGCTCCGGCCGACCAAGCCTTCTTTTTCGAGCCAACTCTGCCTCTGTCCATGCTGACACCGCTACCCCTGGCCTCGGCTCATCGAAGAGCGGCCGAGGGGTTCCTTTAACTAAGCAAGAGAAGCCTCGGACAGCAAGGCCGACCGAGCCGAGGGACTCCTACGCCTCCGGGATACGGATACCTCACTCGTCACCTTTGCACGGGGCAACTCACGCTTGGTGAAGCGGTTCAGACAACCAGCAGGCGAGTCTTAGTGCTCGAAAATGAGGAAAAAATACATACATGTTCAGGCCCCGACAGCCACAATGAACAAAAGATCGGCACTCAAGGTGCCATTACAAATGGAACTCCGGTTCCACCTCCGCAGGTACGAACAACCCCACTCGATTGGGGGGCCTGCGGAGCGACAGAAGACCGACGAACGGCACGCCGTCGCCCGCTCCAGCAGCGGTGACGATGACGACCCCCGCTCCAGGTGGCCGAACTGCAGCAGCGATGGCCTCAGGGCGGACGCTGCTGCAACCTTGCCCTCGCCCACGCCGACGCTCGAGGGGCGAGGACAAGTACAAAGAGCCGGAGGCCCGAAGCGCGGATGGTGGCGGTGATCCCGTCGGCAACGGGGACTTCTCGAGCCGCCTCCACCTCGGCACCGATGACAGGGGCCGTCAGCCCTCCGGTAGATCCCCACTCAGATCCTACCGGACGAGTGGGGCACCGATCTCCGCGTGGAGGCGCCGTACCGGTGCAAAGGCAGGACCGCCCCAGAACACGAACGTCGCCCTGGCAGCGCGCGATATCTTGGGCGGTCCTCCCGTGCACACGGCGCGGCAACCGCCTTCCGGCAGGAGGGGGCACCGGGAGCCAAGCCGACGAGCCCGACGCGCTGAGGCTGACGACGCCCGCCATCGACCAGCCCCGCGTTGTCGAAGTCTGACCCGCCCGCAGGGCCAGTGGGCGCCCTCTCCCTCGAACGCCGAAGGAGAGGCCGACCCACGAACCCACGCAGGAGGTAGAGCTCCGGCTCAGCCCGGTCTCCACCCCAGCGAGGATGATGAACATCCTTGAAGCTGAGGGTGGGACCAAGATCGCAGCCCGGCTCGCTTCTCCCCACCCAGGGGCTGGTGGTCACCGTCTTGGGTGACTGCCGGCGGAGGGGTGCAGCTGGGCTGACTGATGAAAATCCTTGAAGCCGAACGATGGCTGAAAGGTACCAACTCCCACGGAGTTGCGTTCCTCCAACGACAAGGCGGAAGGACTGCGGGCATCCCCCATCCGGGGGCTTGGAAGGTGGAAAGACACGCCGCATAAGGGAGCGCGAAGACATGGTCGCCTTTCAAGGGGGTCGCCCTCCTTTTAAAGGCGACTCTCCCTACTTGCGTCCCCAGCCGTCATGGGCTGAGTCTTCTCTAGCACGCTCCAGGGTCCTCCCCCTACGGCGCGGGGGCTGGGCCCCACGCGTCATGCAAGCCGGCCCAGGGCGGAAGAAGCCAAACCGCCGCGCGTGGTGCATGCAACCGTCCAGCGGTTGCAAACGTCCCTCCACTTTCGCCCAGACCAGCGGGTGAAAGGGCGGGCAGCCATGCAGGCGGCATGCAACCGCGCCAAGTGGGCGCACCTCTCCGACTTCCAGCGCGCCCAGCATGGAAGCCCAGGCCCACGCGTCATGCAACCGGTGCGCCAGATGCTACGTGCGAGCAACTGCACCGCCACTCGCGCCACTGCCACGCCTCCTCGACTGTGGAACCAGTACCGCGACTCGAGGCAACCCTACGCACAACCCAGCAGCGCCAGCCTGGCGCGATGGTCAATACGGCCAAAAATGGGCCGGCAGTAATGGCGGTGGCAGGCGGGCAGGAGCAGCGGTCACGTCGTCAACCAAGCTTACGTCCCATCCGGGGGCAGCGAGAGAGCCCTCTCTCACGGCGTGAAGACGACGCGCCCGTGTTCCGTTCCTCGAACGGCTCGCGCACGCGCAACGGCTGCCCTGCGAACCGCACGCCTCGTCGCATTAACTCCGCGGCGGGACAGGCGGCGCCTCTGGCAAGAGAAGCAAGCGACGCTTCACCTTCACCATAATGCCCGCGTCAAAAGAGGTACGCCACGTCATTCGATTTCGTATTCTTTTCCTTTTTCCTCTTTCTCTCTCTTGCAACAGGGACCGGGAAAGGGGGATACCCCGAAAAGGATCCTTCTCTATGAAGGAACCAGGCTCCGAGCCTCCCTACTGATCAGAGGTTCGAAGGCTGGCCCCTCGAAGGGTTCAACAGCCGCCTCAGAGCGCATGGGCTCCACACCCACTACTGGTCAGAGGTTCCAAGGCCGGCCCCTCGGAAGGGTTCAACGACCACCTCAGGCTACTCGGGCTCCGCGCCCACTACTGATCAGGGGTTCGAAGGCTGGCCCTCGAAGGGTTCACAGCCGCCTCAGACACAGAGCGAGGGATGACCATGGGTACGTTCGATACATAACCAAGGCTCGGGCTGCGCTCCCGAGGTACCCTAGGACATTTCCGAGACCAGCGGGAACGATCTTGTAACGGAATCCCATCAGAGGGAGGCATCGAGCCCTTGGACCCCGTCGACAGGGGACCGGGTCCGGCAGATCACCCGCAGGTACTTTTGGGCGCGCCTCTGGGCCTCTAGCCGACCCCTAGCGAATGGGGCACGGACGTCCGCTCGGATTACCCGCCAGCAGCTCACCGGAGACACCATGTTCGGCGCCCTCCGAGGGCAACATGGCGCTTTCCCCCCCCCCTCCTCCTTGCGGAAAGGCGACGCAGGGGCGTATGTAAAAAAGTCGAGTCTGTCCCTGACCGTCCTCTCGCCCTGTGCAGAGGCTCGGGGGCTGCTCTCGCAAACCCGGCTCCGGCCAAACCGTTGACAGCGTCAACATACCAGCCCGAGAACTTGGGACCCGACCATGCACCCGGGCTACGGCCAGCTCGCATGAGGGAACGACCAGACCAGCCAAAGCATTGCGCGAGGCATTAAGACCTCGGAGGAGTGAAACCACTCCTCCGAGGCCTCGGGGGCTACACCCGGCGGGTGCGCTCGCGCGCACCCCCCGAACATAACGCAACCGAGAAAGGCTGGTCCCCTTGCAAAACAGTGCGACAAAAGCCTCCAAGCGAGTGTTAACACTCCCTTCGAGGCTCGGGGGCTACTGTCGGGGACCATAATTAGGGGTACCCTCAAGACTCCTAATTCTTAGCTGGTAACCCCCATCAGCACAAACTGCAAAGGCCTGATGGGTGCGATTAAGTCAGGGATCGGTCCATTCGAGGGACTCGATCACGCCTCACCCGAGCCTAGCCTCGGGCAAGGGCAGCCGACCCCGGAGGATCTCCGCCTCGCCCGAGGTCCCCCTCCAGCGACGAACATACTTCCGGCTCGCCCGAGGCCCTGTCTTCGCCAAGAAGCAACCCTGACCAAATCGCCGCGCCAACCGACCAAATCGTAGGAGCATTTAATGCAAAGGTGGCCTAACACCTTTATCCTGACGCGCGCCCTTCAGTCGACAGAGCCGAAGTGACCGCAGTCACTTCGCCGCTCCACTGACCAGCCTGACAGCAGGACAGCGCCGCCTGCGCCGTACCGACTGCAGTGCCACTTGACAGAGCGAGGCTGACAGGCAGTCAGGCCCGGCCTCAGGCACCATAGGAAGCTCCGCTTCGCCCGACCCAGGGCTCGGACTCGGGCTCAGCCCCTGAAGACGGCGAACTCCGCTCCGCCCGACCCAGGGCTCAGACTCGGGCTAAGCCCCGGAAGACGGCGAACTCTGCTCCGCCCGACCCAGGGCTCAGACTCGGGCTAAGCCCCGGAAGACGGCGAACTCCGCTCCGCTCGACCCAGGGCTTGGACTCGAGCTAAGCCCCGGAAGACGGCGAACTCTGCTCCGCCTGACCCAGGGCTCGGACTTGGGCTAAGCCCCGGAAGACGGCGAACTCCGCTCCGCCCGACCCAGGGCTCGGACTTGGGCTCAGCCCCGGAAGACGACGAACACTGCTCCGCCCGACCCTAGGGCTCGGACTCAACCCTGGCCTCAGCTGACGATCTCCGCCTCGCCCGACCCAGGGGCTCGGACTCGACCTCGGCCACGGAAGACAGACTCGACCTCGACCTCGGAGGAGCCTCCACATCGCCCAACCTAGGGCGCAGACCAGCCACGTCAACAGGAGGCGCCATCATCACCCTACCCCAAGCTGACTCAGGCCACGGGGAACAAGACCGGCGTCCCATCTGGCTCGCTCCGCCATATAGGCAATGATGGCACCCCGCACACTCTGTGACGACGGCGGCTCTCAGCCCCCTTACGGAAGCAAGAGGACGTCAGCAAGGACCCGACAGCTCCGACGGCTGTCCTTCCTCCAGGCTTCAGCGCTCCTCCGACGGCCACGACACCACACGAACCGGGCGCCAAAACCTCTCCGGCCACCACGATGGCGTGTACTTAGGGCGCTAGCTCTCCTCCGCTAGACACGTAGCACTCTGCTACACCCCCCATTGTACATCTGGATCCTCTCCTTGCGCCTATAAAAGGAAGGACCAGGGCCCTCTTAGAGAGGGTGGGCCGCGCGGGGACGAGGACGAGACAGGCGCTCGCGTAAGGCCGCTCGCTCCCTCACCCGCGTGGACGCTTGTAACCCCCTACTGCAAGCGCACCCGACCTGGGCGCGGGACGAACACGAAGGCCGCGGGATTTCCACTTCTCTCACGCCCGTCTCCGGCCACCTTTCTCCCCCCTTCGCGCTCAGCCTCGCGCCGACCCATCTGGGCTGGGGCACGCAACGACATTTCACTCGTCGGCCCAGGGACCCCCCAGTCTCGAAACGCCGACAGGGTGTGAGACAGCAAGGGTGAGCTCACACATGTTCATCGCTCAACAAGTTGTGAAGAATAATGTGCATGAACTCACCAAAGGTGGGAGTTCATGTGATGTGTAAGGCTGATCAACAATGGGGGTTAAAGTTGAACATTGCTTTTAATAAGTTGGTCAAATTTTATTAGCAATTACTAGATGTAAGTAAATACCAAACCATAACAAGAATAATAGAACAAAATTAATAATAAATCCCATGCAATGCAAATGATGAATTGAATTTAATTCCATAGTTTCATCATGCGAGTCATGAGCTGCTCATGACCGTGAGCTCGGCTAGTATACAAGTTTTACACTCTGCAAGGTTCTACCCTGTACCCACAAGTCATGTTACCCATCTGCCAAGGGATCGCAACTCCCATACACCTCTACCAAGGAAGCGAGGCAGAGCAACACTACGAGGCCTTTACCTAGTTCCACTAGCTTCCGAAAACCCGCTACAGTTTCTGGGAAGAGCAATGCAAGAATCCCTCGTCCGACCGCCATCGCAGCAAAATCAACCCGAGAACCTCCCTACACGCCTACTCCCCTACTGCCCTTGCCCCTTTCAGGTAAGGTAGTCTTCCACTAGCTTTCCTAGTTAGTCAGCCAAGGGCATCCCATACCACCCTTATGGTGGCACGTGTTTCTCAAGTTAAGCTCCATGTTCCAATTAAAGATAATGATCTTGACATGAACATAAATAAAATAACAGAATAATTGGAACATGGATATAATAAAATAATAACCCTAAACCATATAAAGCAATAGCAAAACTACCCAAATGATTCAGGGATAAATAAGGTAAAAGATAATCACACTAGGGTGACCTATTGTGTCCCATCAAAATTAAACCTATGCATGAATAAGTGATATTAAAGAACATTATTAGGTAAAAAGTGGTCAAGGGCACAACTTGCCTTCAATGAGCTCCTGCTCAGCAACTTCTACCTGCTGAACACCGGGATCCTCAGCCACTAGCTCTTCTACTCGCAACAATACAAACAAGCATAGTATAAAGAGAAAATTAACATCACACCAAACATGTATACAAAATATATATCAATAATCTACATATTAAAATAAGATCATAGTAACAGGAATCACTAATTTTGGAGCTATGGATTTTAAGTTATGAGAATTTCCAAAGGTTTTATGTGCTCAGTATAAGATTAATTAAGAAATCAATTTTAATGTGGCTTTCATGTCAAAACAGTGGCACTAAATGATAAACAATAATATTACAAAATTATAGAAACTGGAATGGATTAATTTGGACTAAGTATGAATTTTCTATGATTTAAACAAGCTCTAGCATTTATTTTTACATTAAAAATCCATTTCTGTATTTATTTATCCAATTTATAACTTCTCTGGACTGCGCACCAATTACAGAAAAGTGCAAGGTCTCTGGGGTAAATTTTCCTAAGACTCAGAGTGACCCTGGCGTGGACGGCGGGTTATTAACCTAAAAACTGAGGGGCCTAATTGATAACGCAACTGGCTGAAGGGGTATCGCGGGATCCAAGCCGTTCGATCTGAAACAACTGGCTCCGATTAGTTCTACGGCTTGCACGAATCGATATACGAGGTCCCTCAGATCCAGATCCGACGCCCACGATTTAATGAAACCCGATGTAGGCACCCACCATCTGATCCCGGATCTACGGCTATAACTAGCCTTGGCTGAAGCGTTACGCTCGACTTAATCTCTGTCGCCCATTCCCGATCTAACGGTGGACAAGTATCATCTTCCTCCCGACCTCGGACGGCGGCGCCTGACCTATGGTGGCGAAAAAAGACTCCGGCGAGCACGACGATTCTTCACAGTAAGGCCCCTAGGTTTACCCATGATCGACCAAACACCACTTAGAACTAGCGCGAATCAAATGGGTGCGGTATTACCGGACATAGTGCAGAGGAGGGCTCCAATCGCGACGAGGGGCGGAGAAGTGAGGTTGAGGCAGCGCCGGCGAGAAATTCACACTGTACTGTTGCACCCCGCACCAATCTTCTCGGCCAGAAACGACGCAGAGCGTAATCCGACTCCACCGGACACCGGATAGGAGCACAAGCGGTGAGGGGAAGCAAAGTCGATGGTGGCGGCGTTCTCACCCTCGCTCGGTGGCCACGGTAGGAACTAGGTCTCGAGGCTAGGGATGAGTCTCGTGGGGCACAACATAGTAACTACCTGGCACACACGGATGGCTTTATCGTGGCGAGGTGGGCGGCCAGGTCCTCTGAAGCCAGAACTGCGGATCGCGGCACGCTGCTGCCATGCACGCCATTTCTGTTGCTGAAGAGCGCCTGCTCACCCGGTCCCATAGGTCAGTGCACGAATCTGGGTAAGGAGTGGCTGACAGTGTGTCCCACATGTCGGCGCGCGCTCCCGTGGCCGGATAACGGCTTACAGGCGGGTCCCAATGGCAGAGCAAGGAGAGGGTGAGGCTCACTCCCGGGGACCACATGTTGGCGCCGCGGTGAGAGAGTTGGGCTGCGCGGGAAAAGTCTGGTGGGCCGGCGTGAGTTGAATTCGGCCCACGCGGCGTTTTCCTTTTTATTTTCTTTTTGCCTTTTCTGGTTTCTTTTTCTTCTTTATTTTTAAAATTTGAATTTGAATTTAAATTTTGTTATGAGATTCACCATTGCTCAAAACGTACCAAATTCAAATATTAATGGAAGGAAAATATATTCCTATTTATTTTATCTCATTTGCATAGTATTTTCCTCTCTTTTCTCAAATTATAGAATTTCCTTTAGAACTTAAATTCCAATTTGGGGTATTAACATATTTATTTTTTACATAATTTTTATATTGTCACAAAATGCACACAAAATAAAAACACAGCATGATGCACATATTGTTTTTGGTATCATTAATTAATGCCCTTTTGATGTGATTATTCACATGTTACAACAAATGAAGGCAAACATATATTTGTAAAACATCTATTTCTTCTCTTTACAATTTTTGGGTATTACAAATCCTACCCCCCCTTAACAAGAATCTCGTCCTCGAGATTTAGGAAGGACTAGGGAAAAGATGAGGAAATTCTATCCGAAGCTCTTCTTCCCTCTCCCAAGTAGCTTCATCTTCTCCATGGTGACTCCATTGCACTTTGCACATCTTTATAACTTTATTTCTTGTAACTCAAGTCAAAGTATCAAGAATCTTGATAGGATATTCTATATAAGTCAAATCACCCTGAACACTGAGCTCTTCCATTGGTAACTGTTCCTCAGGGACACAGAGACACTTCTTAAGTTGTGACACGTGGAATTCATCATGTACATCAAATAGATTATCAGGTAGCTCAAGGGTATAAGCCATATCTTCAACTCCCCTAAAGATTCTGAATGGTCCAATAAAGCGAGGGGATAATTTGCCTTTGACTTTAAATCTCTTCATTCCACGAAGTGGTGACACCTTGAGGTACACATGATCACCCTCCTCAAACTCCAGTGGTCTTCTTCTATGATCAACATAGCTCTTTTGCCTGGTCAGAGCTACCCTCAAGTTCTCCCGGATTATACGGACTTGTTCTTCTGCCTCTTGAATAAGTTTAGGCCCAAAGAACTGTCTTTCTCCAGTCTGATCCCAATACAGAGGAGTCCTGCACTTCCTGCCATATAAAGCCTCGAATGGTGACATCTTCAGACTGGCCTGATAACTATTATTATAGGAGAATTCAGCATATGGTAGACTCTTGTCCCAACCGCCTCCATGCTGAATGGCACAAGCTCTCAACATATCCTCCAGTACTTGATTAGTCCTTTTAGTCTGGCCATCAGTCTGAGGATGATAGACCGAACTGAAACTCAACTTCGTATTCATATTCTCATGAAAGCTTTCCAAAACCTAGAGGTAAACTGTGAGCCTCGATCAGACACGATCTTCTTTGGTACTCCGTGTAAACACACAATCCAAGCCATATATAACTCTGCTAGCTGAGAGCCTTTATAAGCAGTCTTGACCGGAATGAAACGGGCCACTTTGGTCAGTCTATCCATAATCACCCATATGGAATCATACCCTTTTGAGGTGCGAGGCAACCCAGTAATGAAATCCATGCCAATTTCTTCTCACTTCCATTCGGGTATCTTTAACGGGTGCAATAATCCAGTTGGTCTTTGGTGTTCGGCCTTAACTCTTTGACACACATCACACATAGCCACGTGTGCAGCCACATCTCTCTTCAGCCCATACCACCAATACTTCTGCTTCAAATCCTGATACATCTTTGTGCTACCGGGATGAATAGAGTAATCAGAATCATGGGCTTCCTTTAGTAGTCTCACAAAGGCTATCTATCTCAGGAACACATATTCTATCCTTGAACCACCTGTGCCTTGCTCATCCTCCGTGAATTCTACACCTCTACCTTCAGTAATAAGATCCTTGATCTCTTGTATTTTAGCATCACCAATCTGACCTTTGCGAATTTATTGTTCTAAGGTAGGTTCCACATCAACGGTGACTCCTTCCGTATGTGCAACTATTCCCAGGTTGAGTCTCCTAAAATCCTCAACAATCTCATCGGATAGCTGGGCAACAATAGCTGAATGGATATGTTCCTTTTGACTCAAGGCATCCGCAACCAGATTCTCCTTGCCCGAATGATAATGAATTTCCAAATCATAATCCTTATGAGCTCCAACCATCGGCATTGCCTATGGTTGAGATCCTTCTGAGTGAATATGTACTTCAAACTCTTGTGATTGGTGTACACTTGGCACTTGGTTCCCATAATATAATGTCTCCATATTTTGAGCGTATACACTATGGCTGCCAGTTCTAAGTCATGAGTGGGATAGTTCAACTCATGTTTCCGCAACTGATGAGACGCGTAGGCAATCACATGTCCTTCTTGCATAAGCACACATCCCAAGCCTTGGCCGCATGCATCATAATAAATGTCAAATCCCTTCTGTAGATCTGGCATAACCAACACTGGGGGTGACATCAATCTTATCTTTAGGTTATCAAAGCTATCTTGGCACTCCTTGTCCCACTTAAACTCTCTCCCCTTCTCTAGAAGTGAGGTCATAGTCTTAGCAATCTTAGAAAATCCTTCAATAAATCGCCGATAGTAGCCTGCAAGTCCCAAGAAACTCTGGACCTCAGTAACTTTAGTGGGCATGCTCCACGCCATTATCTCCTTGTCTTTAGCAGGATCCACTGATATCCCACCATTAGAAATGATATGTCCATACTTGGTGTAAAGTTGATTATCTCGTAGCTTTTGTTGCACCAATCTCAGATGTTCCTCATGATCACTATCACTCTTGGAATAAATAAGAATATCATCAATGAATACCACGACAAATCAATCAAGATACTCCATGAACACCTTATTCATCAGATTCATAAACTATGGAATTTCAACTTCAAATCTTTCTCCTTTAGGGCTGGTGAGTTCTACAGTACCCTTACCACATTGTATAACAGCCTTTGCCTTTCTTAACCATGACATACCAAGGATCAGATCTATACTGCTTTCCTCTAGTATTATAGGGGTAGCCTAGAATTCTCTTCCCATAATTGTCAATGTCAATTTATGTGTCTTATGATTTGCCTCAACAGGCCCTTTAGGTGTAATTACTATCATTGGTGTTTTCATATTTCGCAGTGGTAACTCATTTGTGTTGGCATATCGAGCAGACATAAGTGAATTTGTAGCACCAGAATCAAATAATATAGTTGCAGGAATTGCATTAATATAAAACATACCAAGTGCGATGTCAGCTCCTTCAGCAGTAGCATCAGCGCTGACCTGATTAACCCTGGCAATAGAGAATCCCTTGCCAGATCCAGGAGTCTGCTTGTTCTGCACATATGTAGTAGGACTCCTCTATGGACAAACATTAGCATAATGACTAGTCTTACCACATTTATAGCATGTGGTACCAGCACTCTGTCCTAAAAATTTCGCTAGAGTGCCAATGGCGGCAGCCTGACGAGTCAGTGGAGTCCCCTGTGGTGAGTACTGAGGTGGGCACTGGCCTCCTCCAGTGCTAACTGGTGTACCCTGGGGTGGAACATAGCGAGGACGAACGCTGCTGCTTCCCTGACCTTGGGATATCACCTTCCTCTTCAAATCTCCTAGCTAAACACGCTTGTGTTCAATAGCTAGGGCCTTGTCAAGCAGCCTCTGGAATGATGGAAATGTATGAGCCACTAGAACATACTGCAGAGGTCCATTAAGTCCTTCGATGAAGTGTTCTTGCTTCATCCTCAGCCACTTCATCAGGTGCGTATCTGGATAGCTAGATGAATCTGTCGCGATACTCACTGACTGACATGATTCCCTGCTTCAGCAACAGAAACTCTTTCTTCTTAATCTTCATCAGTCCAGCAGGTATGTGGTAGTTCCTGAACTGAGTAGCAAACTCCGCCCATATGATAGTATCAGCAGCATCGTGGGCAGTAGTGTAGGAAATCCCACCAATCAGCAGCAGGACCAGTAAGACGACCAGAAGCATAGAGAACCTTCTCCCGGTCAGAGCATTGGGCAATAATCAACATCTTCTCCACAGACTTTAGCCAATCATCAGCGTGTAGAGGATTCGTAGAGCTGGCGAATGTTTGTGGCTTGTGGCTCGTGAACTCCTGGTGCTTGTCCCGGTGTGAAACTGGTGGTGGAGGTGGTGGTGGCAGTGGTGCTTGCTGCTGTTGCGCCCTTCGCTCCTGGCGCATCTCCTCCTTCTCTTGGCGCATCTCTTGGCGTTCCTGCCGCATCTACTCATGTATATCTGCCATAGTATCAGCCATCTGTTGCATTATCCGCATCTGGGCTGCAACTGCAGGATCAGCTCCGGCTGGTGGAGGATTTGGAGGATCCATCTCTGCTTGTTGTTGTTGTGGTTGTCTAAATATCCTCCGACTGTGTCGATTGGGGGTAGATCAATTCCACCACCCTTCCTGGTATTGACCATCTGAGTTAGAAACATATGGTAAGAAAGAATTGTAGACAAGGTAAGTAATTACGAATCATGTTACTCTGGGGGATTTATTAGCTAAGCAGATTAGTGTGTTACCTACTAAAGCTAATACATTATTGTTGGGGCCATAATCTTCCGAAGGTCCTCAAAAACACGACTAACATGTTTTCCAAGTATAATATACTATCACAGGAACCTTCGGCCTTGAGATGAAGGTGTGCACGGTATGAAAGGCGCGGTCTGGGAGAAGGATGAACCAGTTCCGAAGCTATGGATGGAGAAGCTTCGACTTAGCGGTGGAAAATGAAACCGACCTAAAGGGTAAAAGGTTGTCTAGTCCTCGATAGATTACCCCTTAGTCAACAGTAAATGTTAAGGGCATGGATGTAATTTTACACAGGCTGCGTCATGTGCCTATAAATAGATGAACAGTAACATCGTACTGTTCACGCTGACTTGTAATCACTGGCACGTCGCTCTTGGATTCTCACCTTCTGTCAAGCCGAAGGTACAAATGTAATTAATATCATTAATGCTTGTTCATGATTATATAATGAGAGCACAAATAATCTGATGATTTAATGTGATTATTCATGTTCTTTTCTATGTGTCATATGTTTCTGCTTTCATTATTACATACTGAAATGATGAAGGTATGTCCTTCATAACCTTCGTCTGAAGATCATTATATCCCAAGGGAGATAATGCTTCGAGAGATGAAGGTCTTTAACCATTAACATTTGTGTTGCCTTGTTCTTAACTCATAGCATTTGAGAACAAGTCCCCAACATTGGAGCCCACCTCCTATGAACTCATTCGACCACCTTCGGCAAGCTGTGACCTTCGTCATGCCGCCGAAGAAATCTTCAGCGCTGGGGGCTGCATTGCAGCCACTGGACGTCAACCAAGAAAAACTACACGAAGCTAGAAGCCAAAAAAGGAAGGCTACAATTCCAACGCCTCAGGAGGAGTTGGACCAAGAAATCAGGGACCTCGAAGCCATCCATCAACAGGTCCAGAGGAAGAAGGAGAAGATGCTCCGTCTTGCCAATCTTCAGAAGAAGATCGATGAGGCTGCTGAGGAAATGTGTCATCTCACTCAAGATGACCAAGACCGAAGACCTCAACGCAGAGAGCTTCATCAGGACAATTCTTACGATGATGACGAATGGTATGATGATTTCTAGCATGGAAATTTTGCTTTTGATGATGCTTCTCCTCTATCAGTAGAACTGTAGGCTACCCCATGGCCCCCATCATACAAGCCACCCCAACTCCCTATGTATGATGGGCATTCATACCCGAAGCAGTTTCTAATGAGCTACGAAGCAACCATATCTTCATATGGGGGCAACACTGCAGTCATGGTGAAATCCTTTGTCATGGCAGTCAAGAATGTCACACAAACTTGGTACTCTTGTCTTCGGCCAGGAACAATCACATCATGGCAGAAGTTGAAGGATATGGTGATCACCATTTTCCAAGGATTTCAGACAAAGTCGGTCACTACTCATGCTCTGTTCCAATACACGCAGGACCACGAGGAATACCTTCAGGCGTATGTCCGGAGGTTCTTGCGTCTGAGAGCACAAGCGCCCATAGTGCCCAATGAAATTGTCATTTAGGCCATGATCAAAGGGCTTCCGCCAGGACCTACAGCTCAATACTTTGCCAGGAAACCCCCTCAGACCCTGGAGAAGCTTCTTCAGAAGATGGATGAGTACATCCGGGCTGATAATGATTTCCGCCAGAGAAGGGAAGAAGCCTATAGGTTTTCTGAAATGACTAGGGGCTTTGGAGGAAGAATCCACCCTAGGCATGTCACCTAGGCATGTCAGATCAATCCATAACTCCAACCAGAGTGATGACAGAGGAAGCCAGCTTCAAAGGCCACAACACAGCTCCCAATCCTCAGGACAACAGCAAAGCTCTTTCAGGCCACCAGCCCCAAGGGGCAGGGGCTTCAGAGGAAGGTATGGGGATCAGCCTAGAAAGCTCTATTGCTTATTCTGTGGTGAAGACAAGGCCCGCACTACAAGAACATGATAGGTCACCATTTAGAAGCAAAAGGAGATTGTCGAAGCAGAGGCACGGCAGAATCAGCCGAATCAGGTCTTACATACTGCTTCATGCTATTCTCCTTATGTACCAGAATACGTAGGTAATCAACCTGCGGCTTCTGTTGCTTCGGTAAGTCATTCACAAGCTTCTTGGGCCCAGCTCCCATTACCACCACCATTGCCACCTACTCACACCCGAAGCCAGCAGCTAGAAGGGCACCAGCACGCCCAACAGCAGCGCGACTTCCGGGAGGAGTCCGAAACTCGTACAGTCAACAGTACTGTGCCAGAACCGAAGCATATCTACTGAAGAATATCCTACTCTTAATATACCTTTATCTTTTATGCCATTTTATTTTTTGTAAGAAACAAGTAGCGAAGGACTAAATTTTGATTTCTTGTAATAATTGTGCTTGCATCAATGAGTAAAATATGCCTTCCTCACAGTTTTCTTAAGCTCGAAAATCGATCCTAAGGGAGCGGAGTAAGTTCCGAAGCTACAAAAAATCGTTCCTAAGGGAGCGCAGAGTAAATTCCGAAGCTACAAAAAGTCGTTCCTAAGGGAGTGCAGCGTACGTTTTCTGCTCAAAAGTCGTTCCTAAGGGAATGCAGAGCCAAAAAATAAGTTCCGAAGTTGCCAAAAGTCGTTCCTAAGGGAGCGCAGCGTAAGTTTTCTGCTCAAAAGTCGTTACTAAGGGAATGCAGAGCCAAATACCACTGAAATATAAGGTGAAGAAGCTCAAAAGTCGTTCCTAAGGGGATGCAGAGCTTAAATACCACCGAAATAGAAGGTGAAGAAGCTCAAAAGTCGTTCCTAAGGGGATGCAGAGTCTTGTGTGTTCTAGTGTGGGCGCGTGTGTGTGTCTTCTGCATCACCATCATTTTTGCATCATATCATCATATCATTCCGCATAACAATACATCATACATCATATCACATCAACAACAAAAAAGGATTGAATACGAAGCAGATCTTCGGCAATACTTTGCTAGAAAGAAAATGTGTTGAGGCACGAAGCGAACTCCGGGAAATACGTTTTTATCGGACTTACCAAAGGAGGGGTTTCTTTCTTTATGAAGCATGAAAAGAAGGGAAGGTGTTTTTCGCCGAAGGCTCAAAAATCGTAGGTGCGTAAATTTCATGCATCGTAAAGAAATATATTACAGAAATTTACATGTCTGATTAATTGTTTTGTACATCAAATATTACAAAGTATTATCACAATAAAGTCTAATCTTCCCTAAGAATTTTTTCTGCGGCTTCGTTCAATAGTTTATCGACGACTTCGTCGATAATGGAGTTAGCAATGCTTATTACATCCAGTGCTTCCTTCATGTCCGGATCAGCCAGGGGGTTGTACGGCTCTGGCAGCGATGACAGTTCAGCTATAGTAGGTAAACTATTAGTTCGAAGCCACAAAGTAAGTACCGAAGCTAAAATTCAAAAACAATACCTATGCGCCTTTCGCGTTCAGCAGCTTCTTCAGCTCGCCTAGCTTCTTCTCGGGCATCATGGGTGTCTTTTTCATTCTTCTTCATAATTTCGTTGGTCAATTCTCGGCCACCGTTCACCCAGACATCAGAATAAAACTTTCCGCCCACCAAAGTCGCTTCGGTTGAAGGGTCTTTTGTGTCGTCTATGGAGAAGGCGGCTTCGGCCTGGGCTGTAGCTTTGACGTGATCGCATCCAGTCTTCTCCAGAATAGCCGCAATTCCCCAAGTGCCGGAGAAAGCACAAATATCCCCACGATCACTCAGGATTTACTCGAAAGCTTCGGCTTCCTTGCTTATCCACTCAATAACGCCCTCGGGGTTGCCTTGGATAAAAATTTTCCTCGGAGGAATAAGCACCCACTTTGGAAAAGCTAGTTTTCAATTTCTTCATGCAATCCAAGGATTTTTCAAAACATCTTTACTTGGATTCGCGAAACTCCTCAATATTTTTCTCTAGCTTGGTCATCCACCATTCACTAATTTCATGGCTAGCCTTTGCGACCGCACAATTTTCATTGGCTTCGGCAAGTTTTCTACGAAGATCTTCAACTTTGGCTTTATAAGCTTTAGATTGAGTATTAAATTTTGCTTCATCTGCTTTTGCTTTATCCACCAATGAAAGTAGAATTTTGTCTTTTTCCATGGCTTCGTTTCTCAGCCTGATGACCTCTGATCGAAGGTTGCCGAGAGCTATTGTCGAAGAGGGAATTCTCTGGCCGGGTGGCGGAGTGCACCTGCCCTAAATCCTAAGATGAGGAGGGGGCTTAAGCGTTTTGCCTATTGGTAGATGAACGATGAACTCAGGAACACACGAGGATTTAGAGTGGTTCGGTGTAACGCCCTGAATTTGGGGGTAGAATTTTTTCTTCTTTTCTCTCACCAAATTCGGGCGTTACTCTCTTTTCTCTTTCCCCGTTTGCTCCTTCTTCCCAATTTCAAACCAGTATAGCGGCAGGTGTCCGTGTCATGTATAAACCAAAACCTAAGTGTCATGGGTGTTGCATCATGCCGAAGCACATTTCTTTGTCTGATGTTGAGTGTTCGTCTCGTTCCGTTCCGGATTTCGGTTCGCGATTTAATTCCGTTTAGTGGTCGTGCACGTCGTGGGATTTCGATCCGCAAAGTGGCCCGGCCCAACCTAGTCTAGCCCAGCCCAGCCGGCCCGGCCCGCCCCGGCCTGCGCGCCCCTGGCGCCCAAACCCCCCATGCACCCCCCCTCCCATCTCTCTCTCTCATTTGGATCTCCCGCGCAACAACCTCTCCTCTCCCTCTTCCACCTCCCTCTCCCCGTGGTGCCCTAGGATTTGGAGACGGCGATCACCGGATTTTGGACCCCGAGGTGAGCTCCCCTCCCCTTCCCTTCTCTCTCTCTCTCTCCCTCCTCTTCTTCCCCCCGCGCGCGCCCTCCCTCTCCCCCTGCCCGCGTGCGACCCCCGCTCGGCCCCCTCGGCGCGGCCCCCGCCCGGCCTCCTCGGCGCGGCAGCGCGGCCCCGCTCGGCCCCTCGGCGCGGCGGCGCGGCCCCCGCCCGGCCTCCTCGGCGCGGCGGCGCGGCCCCCGCTCGGCCCCTCGGCACGGCGGCGCGGCCCCCCCCCGCCCGGCCTCCCTCCCCGGCGGCGCTCGGCCCTGCCCCCTGCCCCGCCCCGGCCCCTGGCGGCGCTCGGCCCCGCCCCCTGCCCTGCCCCGCCCCGGCCCCCGGCGGCGCTCGGCCCCGCCCCCTGCCCCACCCGCGGCGCGGCGAGCGGGTCGGCCCGCCCCCTGCCCCACCCGCGGCGCGGCGAGCCCCGCTCGCCCGCGCGCGCCCGCCCCCGGCTCGGCAGCCCGCCTCCCGGCGAGCTCGGCCGCCCCTGGCCGGTTCAACCGCCCCCCTGGCCGGTTCAACCGCCCCGGCCCCGGCCCAGTCGCCCTGCCCCCGTCCCGGCCTCGCCCGACCGTGTCCCCGCTCGCCCGCGCTCGCGGTGATTATTTTTTAATTAGCGTGTTGCGTCGCGCGCTTCGCCGCGCGACGGATTTGTCTAATTTCAGATTCTATCTTGTGTTGCGTCGTGCGCTTCGTCGCGCGACGATCCATTTTTGTTTCAGGTTGTTTAAGGTGTAACGCCGCGTGTGTATTCACGCGACGTTCCACTTTGGACTCAGTTTAGTCGACGTATGCCGTCGTGCGCTTCGTCGCGCGACGCTTAACGTCTCCTCATAACTAAGGCGAAGTGTCTCGCTGCGTGCTCGATCGCGCGACGAGTCGTTAACTTCTTAATTTGTTTTAGAGAGCTTTGTCGCGCGTCTCGCCGCGCGACCATCCTTTTATTTATCTCCACCTGCTTATAATAATTAGACATGAAACATGACTTTACTTTACGCTAAACATAGTGTCTACATTAAATTTCCTTCCATTAAGCGAGTGGTTAATTTATAATCATGTAACGTGATCGTTTCTCGACTGTCTTTTCCTCTTTCTCTCTTAACCGTACTCGCGAGCCCGCGTGGAACGTCTGTTTACTTATTGCATTCTATTGTATGGTGTACTGTTCTTTGGTATTAAATATGTGGATGTATGTATGTTTGCGCTCGCATAGAGAACGATCCGGTTGAAGAGCCCGAGGAACTCGCAGGAGAAGCCCCTGAGCAGCAGTCGGTTGGTGGAGGCAAGTGTCCCTTGACCTATCTCTGTCCTATTCATTATTTAATTCACCTCCCGCTTTACACATTTATGCCTAAGGATTGACTAGCTTTTGTTATCCATGTCCTTGTTTACCTATTTGGGTTGGATTATTATTGTTTAGCTCTATGCTATTGCTCAAACTCTAATCAATGAACATGATGAGATTATCTATGATACGCTATTTTCCCTTCTCTTATTATGATGTTATACTTGTGGTCTTCAAGGGGGCTCGAGAGGTTTCTCGAGTGCCTCTCCGTAAGGACCTGTTCTATGGATGACCGCCCGGGAAAACAGTGCAACCATGAGGGTGGAATGGGATGCCCTTAGCTGAATAATTAGAGGATCCGGGGTGTAGTTCACTTAGCCGTCGTGCCGTCAATGGGGCTCGGTGTATGCGGCTCGCTCTGTCAAGTTTGGGTTCGCCCCTTGGGGAGGAGTGCGGTGCATTTAGGAAACCTAACGGGTGGCTACAGCCCCGGGGAATCTTTGTAAAGGCTACATAGTGATGCCCTGCTGGGTCACCTTGGTAGTGATCAATGGAGAGTCATGATCTCCGGGCAGAATGGGAATCACGGCTTGTGGGTAAAGTGCACAACCTCTGCAGAGTGTTTGAAAACTGATATATCAGCCGTGCTCGCGGTTATGAGCGGCCAAGGGAGCTCCAGTGATTAGTGGTACTTGATCACAGATACTTTGGTACAGGTGGCTATGAGATCGATGGTTTTGGTTATGACTATGGTGCTGGTAAGTGGTATTCTTTCCGTTTGGAAAGGGTACATCGGGTTAATAACTTGGGTTAAAGCTAAAACCTGGCTTTCTATTAGTAAATAATAATCTGACCAACTAAAAGCAACTGCTTGACTTATCCCCACATAAAGCTAGTCCACTACAGCCAAACAGGATACTTGCTGAGTATGTTGATGTGTACTCACCCTTGCTCTACACACCAAACCCCCCCCCCATCCCTAGGTTGTCAGCATTGCAACCACTGCTCAGGCAAAGATGAAGCTGTGGAAGGAGACTTCTAGGAGTTCCAAGACTACGACGAGTTCTAGGTGTGGGTTAGCGGCAACCCCCAATCGGCTGCCTGTGAAGGCCGCGGTTATCTACGTTTCTTTTCCGCACTTTGATTTATTGTAAGGACTATATGGACGTCTCAGACGTATGATGTAATCGACTATTTCCCTTCTTAATACTATTTTGAGCACTGTGTGATGATGTCCATGTTATGTAACTGCTGTGTACGTGAATAACTGATCCTGGCACGTACATGGTTCGCATTCGGTTTGCCTTCTAAAACCGGGTGTGACATAAGTGGTATCAAAGCCGTGCTGACTATAGGACCGCTAACCTAGAATAGAATGGTCGTTCTAAGGACTATAGACCTCTGTCCCTGCCTTGACTTTGATATCCCTTCAAAAGTTGGTCATACCGACCAAACCTATGTTCTACTATATATTATACCTTGCTAAAAATTGTGTTTTATTCTAATCCTTCATTTACTTATGATTCATTATTTGCTGGTCATATTAATTCTGTTCTCACCCTTTTGCTTGCGATGTCTTTTGTAGATGGCTCGACTTAGACACACTGCACGAAAGTCAGCCATCCCCTTCTTACCCTCCCGCCTTGCTTAGCGTCCGCTTCGCCGTCCCGTGGCCGGACAGTCCAGCCACTTGGAGAGACTGCACCACCGCCTGCATGAGGAGCAGGAACATCGAGGACAGGAGCAGCAGGGCTCTTCTTTCTCGCTCCAGCAGGAGATAGAGTCCGTGAGGAGCTGCTCCCCTGTGCTTCCTCTGGAGGCACCCCCTGCACCACCACTGGGCGCCCCAGCTTCTGGAGTAGCTGCTGGAGGAGACCCAGACGACGGAGGTGGCGACGACAGCTCGAGCCACGACACCGACTTCTCTGCTAACCCTGAGCCGGAAGGATGGGTTGCTCAACCCATCACTCGTGACGCTGCTCGCGGGTGTCACTTCCACGATGCGCTCGACACCCTGCTACGTCGGGCATTTAACCGGCATACTTGGTCCATCGAGTATTGCTGTGTGGTCTACCAGCATAGTCGCGGGGTCTACCCGGACCGCTGGGAGGCAACCTGCTTGGTGCGCTGCCCGGAGAACAGTCTCCAGGGTGCGGAGGCCTGCTCAGAGCACTATTCTATCTCTGAGCGGGACTCAGCTGAGGCAGCCATGCAAGATGCTGCACGGCGTGCGCTTTCGCACTACTGCTCGGTTTTCGGTGGGGCAGCTGACGGTCTTGACCTGAAGTATTACCCCCACCGTTCATCTGGCAGCACAGGAGGCGTGATTGTCTCACCTGTCGGTGAGGGCAATCCTAGGTTGAGCAGCACAGTCAACCTAGCCGTCGTGCTAAACACGGAGTTGGACTATGCATTAGACGAGCTGAGTAGGGCTCGTGCTGAGATCGCCCTGCTGCGGGCTGAGCGCGCGGAACGTCGTCACCTGGATGGTGGTTCCCCCGCTCCCGTCGGGACTCAGCACCCGTACCGCTCACCTCAGCGTGGACACCAGTCTTATGGCAATCCCGACTGCAAGACCAAGATAACTCTAGAACCATAGATCGTTAGAGTTGGATCTTGTAATTAATACAAAATATATACATAGAAGCTACAGTCTTAGCGTTAGTCTCGGTCTTAGTTAGTCTTAGTTAGACAGGGTAGTTTGCTATATCCTGTGCATTTATGTTTGTCATGATGAACTATGTTTGGTTTGGATCTTTGTAATGACTGTCACCAGAGTGTGGGTATCCCCTGCATTTTGGTTTACCTATTATGTTAATGGAGTTAGCTATATAGTTGGGAAACCTTTTATTCCACTTTCCTCTTTATCTGAGAAGCTGTGTGGTCTGTGTTGGAGATCAGTGAAGATGCTCATCTGTTCAGTGCTGTTGAAGAATTCTATTCTCTTTTCTTATGCTGCAAGATTTGCCAGATCAGTTCTGATGTGTGGTTGCGTTCTGCAGATGTCAGAGAACAGGCGCAGAGGAGGAAGGCGTGCTCAGCAGGAGCGAGCCGCTCAACAGGAGGAGGTGCCCCAGCAGCAGCACCTGCTGCCCCCGCCCCCGATGTCCATCGAGCAGATGTTTCTAATGCAGACTCAGGCAGTTCAAGCCATCGGTCAGACTTTGGCCGCCATTCAGCAGCAGCAGCAACAGCAGCAGCAGGCCCCACCTCAGCCTCAGATGCCTCAGATGCCCAGAGACAAGCGTGCTGAATTCATGAGAGGTCATCCACCAACGTTCGCTCACTCTTCTGACCCCATGGATGCTGAAGACTAGCTGCGCACTGTGGAGCGGGAGTTGCATACCGCTCAATGCGATGACAGGGAGAAAGTCCTGTATGGTCCCCGTCTGTTGAGAGGAGCAGCCCAATCATGGTGGGAGTCTTACCTCGCCACCCATGCCCACCCTGACGCCATCACCTAGGAAGAGTTCAGAAGTAGCTTTCGTCAGTACCATGTTCCCGCAGGTCTGATGACTGTGAAGAAGGAGGAGTTCCTGGCTCTCAAGCAAGGGCCATTGTCTGTCAGTGAGTACCGGGACAGGTTTCTGCAGTTGTCTCGCTATGCTCCTGAAGATGTCAACACCGACGCCAAGCGACAGTACCGTTTCCTGAGAGGCTTGGTTGACCCTCTGCAGTACCAACTGATGAATCACACCTTCCCGACATTCCAGCACCTGATTGACAGAGCAATCATGACAGAGAGAAAGCGTAAGGAGATGGAGGATCGTAAGCGCAAGATCAGTGGACCCCAGCCTGGAAGCAGCAACCGTCCTCGCTTCTCAGGCAACCAACCTCAGCCGTTCAGGCAGAACCAGCGTCCACCTCAGCAGCATCAGTAGTTCCAAAGGCAGTATCCTCAGCACCAGTACCAGAACCGTCAGAGCAATCAGTCAGGAGGTCAGTTTCAGAGGCAGAATCAGCAGGCACCTCGTCTTCCTGCCCCAGCAACCCAGCAGAACAGTCAGGCAGCACCAGCTCAGGTTGGAAACAGAGCATGTTTCCACTGTGGAGAGCAAGGCCACTGGGTGATGCAATGTCCGAAGAAGGCAGCCCAGCAGCAGTCAGGCCCCAATGCCCCAGCAAAGCAGAATGTGCCTCAGCCTGGAGCAGGCAATCGCTCTCAGCCACGCTATAATCATGGAAGACTGAACCACTTGGAGGCTGAAGCAGTTCAGGAGACCCCCGGCATGATAGTAGGTATGTTCCTAGTCGACTCCCATATTGCAGAAGTGTTATTTGATACTGGAGCAACGCATTCTTTCATTACTGCATCATGGGTAGAAGCACATAATCTTCCAATTACTACCATGTCAACCCCCATTCAAATTGACTCAGCCGGTGGTAGAATTCGAGCCGATAGCATTTGTTTGAATATAAGTGTGGAAATAAGGGGGATAGCGTTTCCCGCCAACCTTATAGTAATGGGTACTCAGGGAATAGATGTCATCCTAGGGATGAATTGGCTAGATAAGTACCAGGCAGTTATCAGTTGTGATAAAAGGACCATCAAGTTGGTGTCCCCACTAGGAGAGGAAGTGGTGACCGAGTTAGTCCCGCCTGGGCCAAAGAAAGGAAGTTGTTATCAGATATCTGTTGATAGCAGTGAAGCAGACCCAATTGAGAGGATCAAGATTGTGTCCGAATTCCCAGATGTGTTTCCAAAGGACTTACCGGGTATGCCACCAGAGCGGAAAGTTGAGTTTGCTATAGAGCTTCTTCTCGGAACCGCCCCTATCTTTAAGAGAGCTTACAGAATATCTGGACCAGAGTTGGTTGAGCTTAAGAAGCAAATTGATGAGCTGTCAGAGAAAGGTTACATTCGGCCAAGCACCTCACCTTGGGCCACCCCTGTCTTGTTTGTGGAGAAGAAAGATGGCACCAAAAGGATGTGTATCGATTATCGAGCTTTGAATGAGGTCACGATCAAGAACAAGTATCCCTTGCCCAGAATAGAAGATCTGTTCGACCAGTTGAGAGGAGCCAGTGTGTTCTCCAAGATTGATCTAAGGTCAGGTTATCATCAGCTCAGGATCCGACCTTCGGACATTCCGAAGACGGCATTCATTTCCAAGTATGGTTTGTATGAGTTCACTGTGATGTCTTTTGGTTTGACCAATGCGCCAGCGTTCTTCATGAACTTGATGAACAGTGTATTCATGGATTACCTTGATAAGTTTGTGGTGGTATTCATTGATGACATTCTGGTTTATTCTCAAAGCGAAGAAGAGCACGCAGATCATTTGAGGATGGTATTGCAGAGATTGCGAGAGCACCAGTTGTATGCAAAGTTGAGCAAGTGTGAGTTCTGGATCAGTGAAGTCCTGTTCTTGGGTCACATAATCAACAAAGAAGGATTGGCTGTGGATCCGAAGAAAGTGGTAGACATTTTGAACTGGAAAGCGCCAACAGATGCTAGAGGAATCAAGAGTTTCATTGGAATGGCCGGATATTATCGGCGATTCATTGAAGGGTTTTCGAAGATTGTGAAGCCAATGACAGCGTTGCTAGGCAACAAAGTTGAGTTCAAGTGGACCCAGAAATGCCAAGAGGCCTTTGAAGCGCTGAAAGAAAAGTTGACTACAGCGCCTGTCCTAGTCTTGCCTGATGTGCACAAGCCCTTCTCGGTGTATTGCGATGCTTGTTACACAGGTTTGGGATGTGTGTTGATGCAAGAGGGAAGAGTTGTGGCTTACTTGTCCCGACAGTTGAAGGTTCATGAGAAGAATTACCCAATCCATGATCTAGAGTTGGCAGCAGTGGTTCACGCACTGAAGACATGGAGGCACTACCTGTATGGACAGAAATGCGATGTTTACACAGACCACAAGAGTCTGAAGTACATATTCACTCAGTCAGAGTTGAACATGAGGCAGCGAAGATGGTTAGAGTTGATCAAAGATTATGAGTTGGAGATTCATTACCATCCAGGCAAAGCAAACGTAGTGGCAGATGCTTTGAGCAGAAAGAGTCAAGTCAATCTGATGGTCGCTCGTCCGATGCCTTATGAGTTGGCCAAGGAGTTTGACAGGTTGAGTCTCGGATTTCTGAACAATTCGCGAGGAGTCACAGTTGAGTTGGAACCTACCTTGGAGCGCGAAATCAAAGAAGCGCAGAAGAATGATGAGAAAATCAGTGAGATCCGGCGACTGATTCTAGATGGCAGAGGCAAAGATTTTCGAGAAGATGCAGAAGGCGTGATATGGTTCAAAGACCGCTTGTGTGTTCCCAATGTCCAGTCCATTCGGGAGTTGATTCTCAAGGAAGCTCATGAGACAGGCTATTCGATTCACCCTGGCAGTGAGAAGATGTATCAGGATCTGAAGAAGAAATTCTGGTGGTACGGAATGAAGAGGGAAATCGCAGAGCATGTGGCTATGTGCGATAGTTGCCGAAGAATTAAGGCAGAGCACCAGAGACCTGCTGGATTGTTGCAACCGTTGCAGATCCCTCAGTGGAAATGGGATGAAATTGGTATGGATTTCATAGTCGGATTGCCTCGCACTCGAGCCGGCTACGATTCCATCTGGGTAGTAGTGGACCGCTTGACCAAGTCAGCCCACTTCATACCTGTCAAGACCAACTACAGCAGTGCAGTATTGGCAGAATTGTATATGTCTCGGATCGTTTGTCTTCATGGTGTGCCAAAGAAGATAGTGTCAGACAGAGGAACGCAGTTCACCTCTCATTTCTGGCAGCAGTTGCATGAAGCTTTGGGCACGCATCTGAATTTCAGTTCAGCTTATCACCCGCAGACAGATGGTCAGACCGAAAGGACCAATCAAATTCTTGAAGACATGTTGAGAGCCTGTGCGTTGCAAGACCAGTCCGGATGGGATAAGAGATTGCCTTATGCAGAGTTTTCCTATAACAACAGTTACCAGGCCAGTTTGAAGATGTCACCATTTCAGGCGCTTTATGGAAGGAGTTGTAGAACTCCGTTGCAATGGGATCAGCCTGGAGAAAAGCAAGTGTTTGGGCCAGACATTTTGCTTGAAGCCGAAGAGAACATCAGGATGGTCCGAGAGAATCTGAAGATAGCGCAATCGAGGCAGCGAAGCTATGCAGACACAAGAAGAAGAGAGCTGAGTTTCGAGGTCGGAGACTTTGTCTATCTGAAAGTGTCACCGATCAGAGGAGTCAGAAGGTTCGGAGTGAAAGGCAAGCTAGCACCCCGCTACATTGGTCCGTATCAGATTCTTGCAAGACGTAGAGAAGTGGCCTATCAGCTCAGTTTGCCAGAGAATTTGTCAGCTGTGCATGATGTCTTTCATGTGTCTCAGTTGAAGAAGTGCTTGCGTGTGCCAGAAGAGCAGTTGCTAGTGGAAGGTCTTGAAGTCCAAGAGGACTTGACCTACGTTGAGAAGCCAGTGCAGATCCTTGAGGTTGCAGACAGAGTCACCCGAAGGAAGACCATCAGAATGTGCAAAGTCAGATGGAATCACCACTCTGAGGAAGAAGCAACCTGGGAGCGTGAAGATGATCTGATGGCCAAATATCCTGAGCTCTTTGCTAGCCAACCCTGAATCTCGAGGGCGAGATTCTTTTAAGGGGGATAGGTTTGTAACGCCCTGAATTTGGGGGTAGAATTTTTTTCTTCTTTTCTCTCACCAAATTCGGGCGTTACTCTCTTTTCTCTTTCCCCGTTTGCTCCTTCTTCCCAATTTCAAACCAGTATAGCGGCAGGTGTCCGTGTCATGTATAAACCAAAACCTAAGTGTCATGGGTGTTGCATCATGCCGAAGCACATTTCTTTGTCTGATGTTGAGTGTTCGTCTCGTTCCGTTCTGGATTTCGGTTCGCTATTTAATTCCGTTTAGTGGTCGTGCACGTCGTGGGTTTTCGATCCGCGAAGTGGCCCGGCCCAACCTAGTCCAGCCCAGCCCAGCCGGCCCGGCCCGCCCCGGCCTGCGCGCCCCTGGCGCCCAAACCCCCCATGCCCCCCCTCCCCTCTCTCTCTCTCATTTGGATCTCCCACGCAACAACCTCTCCTCTCCCTCTTCCACCTCTCTCTCCCCGTGGTGCCCTAGGATTTGGAGACGGCGATCACCGGATTTTGGACCCCGAGGTGAGCTCCCCTCCCCTTCCCTTCTCTCTCTGTCTCCCTCCTCTTCTTCCCCCCGCGCGTGCCCTCCCTCTCCCCCTGCCCGCGCGCGACCCCCGCTCGGCCCCCTCGGCGCGACCCTCGCTCGGCCCCCTCGGCGCAGCCCCGCTCGGCCCCTCGGCGCGGCGGCGCGGCCCCCGCCCGGCCTCCTCGGCGCGGCGGCGCCCCCCCCCCCCCGCCCGACCTCCCTCCCCGGCGGCGCGCGGCCCCGCCCCGGCCCCCGGCGGCGCTCGGCCCCGCCCCGGCCCCCGGCGGCGCTCGGCCCCGCCCCCTGCCCCGCTCCGGCCCCCGGCGGCGCTCGGCCCGCCCCCTGCCCCACCCGCGGCGCGGCGAGCCCCGCTCGCCCGCGCGCGCCCGCCCCCGGCTCGGCCGCCCGCCTCCCGGCGAGCTCGACCGCCCCTGGCCGGTTCAACCGCCCCCCTGGCCAGTTCAACCGCCCCGGCCCCGGCCCGGTCACCCTGCCCCTGTCCCGGCCTCGCCCGACCGTGTCCCCGCTCGCCCGCGCTCGTGGTGATTATTTGTTAATTAGCGTGTTGCGTCGCGCGCTTCGCCGCGCGACGGATTTGTCTAATTTCAGATTCTATCTTGTGTTGCGTCGTGCGCTTCGTCGCGCGACGATCCATTTTTGTTTCAGGTTGTTTAAGGTGTAACGCCGTGTGTGTATTCACGCGACGTTCCACTTTGGACTCAGTTTAGTCGACGTATGCTGTCGTGCGCTTCGTCGCGCGACGCTTAACGTCTCCTCATAACTAAGGCGAAGTGTCTCTCTGCGTGCTCGGTCGCGCGACGAGTCGTTAACTTCTTAATTTGTTTTAGAGAGCTTTGTCGCGCGTCTCGCCGCGCGACCATCCTTTTATTTATCTCCACCTGCTTATAATAATTAGACATGAAACATGACTTTACTTTACGCTAAACATAGTGTCTACATTAAATTTCCTTCCATTAAGCGAGTGGTTAATTTATAATCATGTAACGTGATCGTTTCTCGACTGTCTTTTCCTCTTTCTCTCTTAACCGTACTCGCGAGCCCGCGTGGAACGTCTGTTTACTTATTGCATTCTATTGTATGGTGTACTGTTCTTTGGTATTAAATATGTGGATGTATGTATGTTTGCGCTCGCATAGAGAACGATCCGGTTGAAGAGCCCGAGGAACTCGCAGGAGAAGCCCTGAGCAGCAGTCGGTTGGTGGAGGCAAGTGTCCCTTGACCTATCTCTGTCCTATTCATTATTTAATTCACCTCCCGCTTTACACATTTATGCCTAAGGATTGACTAGCTTTTGTTATCCATGTCCTTGTTTACCTATTTGGGTTGGATTATTATTGTTTAGCTCTATGCTATTGCTCAAACTCTAATCAATGAACATGATGAGATTATCTATGATACGCTGTTTTCCCTTTTCTTATTATGATGTTATACTTGTGGTCTTCAAGGGGGCTCGAGCGGTTTCTCGAGTGCCTCTCCGTAAGGACCTGTTCTATGGATGACCGCCCGGGAAAACAGTGCAACCATGAGGGTGGAATGGGATGCCCTTAGCTGAATAATTAGAGGATCCGAGGTGTAGTTCACTTAGCCGTCGTGCCGTCAATGGGGCTCGGTGTATGCGGCTCGCTCTGCCAAGTTTGGGTTCGCCCCTTGGGGAGGAGTGCGGTGCATTTAGGAAACCTAACGGGTGGCTACAGCCCCGGGGAATCTTTGTAAAGGCTACGTAGTGATGCCCTGCTGGGTCACCTTGGTAGTGATCAATGGAGAGTCATGATCTCCGGGCAGAATGGGAATCACGGCTTGTGGGTAAAGTGCACAACCTCTGCTGAGTGTTTGAAAACTGATATATCAGCCGTGCTCGCGGTTATGAGCGGCCAAGGGAGCTCCAGTGATTAGTGGTACTTGATCAGAGATACTTTGGTACAGGTGGCTATGAGATCGATGGTTTTGGTTATGACTATGGTGCTGGTAAGTGGTATTCTTTCCGTTTGGAAAGGGTACATCGGGTTAATAACTTGGGTTAAAGCTAAAACCTGGCTTTCTATTAGTAAATAATAATCTGACCAACTAAAAGCAACTGCTTGACTTATCCCCACATAAAGCTAGTCCACTACAGCCAAACAGGATACTTGCTGAGTATGTTGATGTGTACTCACCCTTGCTCTACACACCAAACCCCCCCCATCCCTAGGTTGTCAGCATTGCAACCACTGCTCAGGCAAAGATGAAGCTGTGGAAGGAGACTTCCAGGAGTTCCAAGACTACGACGAGTTCTAGGTGTGGGTTAGCGGCAACCCCCAATCGGCTGCCTGTGAAGGCCGCGGTTATCTACGTTTCTTTTCCGCACTTTGATTTATTGTAAGGACTATATGGACGTCTCAGACGTATGATGTAATCGACTATTTCCCTTCTTAATACTATTTTGAGCACTGTGTGATGATGTCCATGTTATGTAACTGCTGTGTACGTGAATAACTGATCCTGGCACGTACATGGTTCGCATTCGGTTTGCCTTCTAAAACCGGGTGTGACATTCGGGCCGCCGGAGCGTAATACCCTACTCCACTGTGTGTTGGATTGCTGTGAAAGCTTGAGAGCTAAGAGTCTAAGTCTGTCTGTGTAGTAACGTTGCATACCTCCCCTTTTATAGCTCAATGGGGGCATGTACAAGAGTGCTGAGCCCCGACATGTGGGCCCAGGAACATAATGGATGTAACACTTGGAGCAACTAATGCCAGTCACCTTGTGGAATCTTCCTGTGCCCGATATCCGCTGCTTGTGTAGCATTGGCGTGCAGCAGAAGCTTCCCTGGCAACGTACAAGTCATGATGACCATGGTGCGCGCGGCGGTATGGGCGTACTGCCCGCTGTCTGATTGGACAGGCACGCCGCCTTTAGGGTGGCCTGGTCGTCGCCTGCCAGCGGAGTGGACGGGGCACATTAAATGCCGAGGCGGCACATCACCTGTCAGCAGGGCGGACAGGCGGCGCGTCTTTTCTGCAATAAATGTAGAGATCGCGTGGCCCAAAGGCCTTACGTCAGGCTCCGCCCGCTGGCTTACGTCACGGGCAATAGGCCACGTGGCAGCATCGGGTCTCCGCCTGAGCGGGGAGCGGAAGCGCACTAGACAAAGCCCTAACAAGTGTCTGCGCCGGACCCCTGTACGTCCTTGACCTAGCCTAGGGTATTCTCCATCCCGGGACCTTGCCGTGGGTTGCCCAGACCTCACTTAGAGGGGTCCGGGTCCCATCCGGGGGAACGTGGACGTCCTGGGTTGTACCCGGAGGTCCGGGCTATGTATGCTGGGGTCCGGCACTTTCCCATGGGGGTCCGGTTCCACTGACGATATCATGGTATATGTTACCTTCTCTGGTCACGTGGCAGCCCCGGAGTCGTCCATGTGGTGGGGTTGGGCGCTGTTTATCACGCGTCTAGAGATAGACGCGCGGGTACCGCGCCTTCATACTGTAGTAAGGGGTACCCCTGTTCCAGGGTACCGACAGTGGCCCCCGGGCCCACCTCAGGGGAGGTTACAAGACTGCAGGTGGGGCCAAAGTCTGATTGGTGATTGGCGTGCCATTTTTGGGCACTTGTTGACGTAGTCACCGCCAACCCGCCTTCGGTCATGTCGCCTGCCACGTCTGTCCCCGCAGCTGACAGGTATGTGGCCCCCACGCCCGACGGTTTTGTCGGGCCGCGCGTGGGGCATCTCGTTGCCGCCGCCTAAGTTAAAAATATTCCTCAGCGGCCCCTAGGCGACGTGCGGTCGTGCGTGACGGTTTGCTCCTGGGATGACAGTTCGCCTTCTCCGCAATTGGAGGTCGATACTCCAGGTGCGTGACATGTGGACCCGGGCCCCCATGTCGGGGACTGGGTCACTGTGAGCGCTAGGTGCGCGTCGGATGGGATTTTCTAGGGCGCGAGCGGGAGAGCCCTCTTTGAAAAGGGGATTCATCCCGCGGTCGGCAGTTACGTTTCACACTTTCTCCAACTGTTGTGCCCTTTCACCTCTGAGTCCTCTGTGCCTCTGCTGCACTCGTATTCTTCTGCTTTTCGCTGCCGTAGTCGCCATGGCCTCGCTGGTTTATCCCGAGCGTTACCAGATCGAGAGGGCACTCGGCACGGTGCGCCGCCTGCTCGGATGGAGTGCGCCGGCGCACGCCTAGAGGATCTGGGTCAGCGCTACTCCCCTCAGCGATCTCGCCACCGGGGAGTTTGTGCTCTTTGTCTCCTACCTTTCGTGCGGGTTAGCGTTGCCGATCTCGCCCTTCTTCATGTTACTGCTGGAGGATCTTGGTCTCCAGCTCCAGCACCTCACACCCCACTCCATCCTTCATGTGGCCATCTTCGCTCATCTGTGCGAGATGTTCATGGGGGTGGCGCCGTGTACCTCTCTCTTCCGCCATTTTTTCGTGCTGGTGAAGTCTGAGAAGGCCAAGGACCATCTCGGTGCGTACTACTTCCAGATGAGGGCGGATCCGGCTGGCGCCTATATCTCCTCCCTTAGCGGCACGATGTGGGAAAACTGGCGTGCCAAATGGGTGATCGCCAGTACCGAGGCCAGCGACCGCCTCGTACTACCGAGCGACGAGCCGAGGCTCGACAAGAAGCAATGGAGGGCCAAGCCGCTGTTGATGTCGGAGTTCGAGCCCGTACTAGACAGGATCAAGTCCCTGGCGACCAGCGGTCTGACGTCGATGCACGTGGTCGGCGACTTCTTGAAGCGCCGGATCGCGCCGCTGTAGGCGAGGGCACGCCTGAGCTGCTAGTTCACTGGCTCAAATGACCTCGGCCGGATCCATCGCGGGCCAGGCACCGACCTGTCCTAGGAGGGACTGGTGCTCCTGGTGAAGGGGATTACTGGTGAGTCCTTCGTCCCTGTGACCCTAATCCCTCCTGAGGGCATTCCTCCGCTTTGTGACGACCAAGGGTTGAAGGCAGCGATCTTGGATTGGCTGCCGACCCTCGACGAGAGCGGCATGGCGGTTCGCCAGACCGGCGGCCGGGACCCCCACCGCGGGATTCAGATCTCCAGTGTACCAGCCAGGGGTTCCTGACCCACCGAAGCTGGCTCCAGAGCTCCCCCCGCGGCCCTCAGCCCCTCGGACAAGGGCAAGGGGGTTGCGAGCAGTTCTTCCGCCCCGGGTGGTTCTGGGAGGTCGGAGGAAGAGAGGCGGCATCGACTGCACCACGCCGATGGGTCTTTCGTCACGGATCCGCCCCTTGATTCGGACCTCCCCCAGAAGCGCCAGGGGACAGCTGGCGGGGCCAAGGAGGCCAACTCCCAGGCCCAGGTCTCGCAGAGGCGCGTCAGTCCTCCACCAGCACCACCATCAGACCCACCGCCACCACCACCATCTGGCTCGCCGCCGCCCCAGGGGCAGTAGCACCAACAACAGCAACAGCAGCAGGGGCAGCGGACGTCCCGCTTCCAGGGTCGCTGGAAGGTTCAGGGCCCCAAGTAAGTGTAACCCTTTTTTCACTGGTCTAGTTACCATGTTGACAAGCATTAACCCATCCTTTGCTTATCAGGGCCTCTTCTCCCTCTGCTTCCAAAGTCGCTCCCACCGGTGAATCCGGCTCCCAGCAACAGGCGTCTACTGTTCTTGATGCCGGCGACCTGCCTCCGCCTGCCACTTCCGAGGCGGTGCCATCGGGCCCCCAGGTTCCGCCTGCCACTATCGAGGCGGTGCCATCGGGCCCCCAAGTTCCGACTGCTACTGCCGAGGCAACGCCGTCAAGCCCCCAGGCTCCAATCGGGGGCCGGAAGCAGCATCGCCGCCGACGGCTACTACAGACCCAACGGCGGCGGCGATATCGTCGAATACACCGTCGGCAACGGCGGAAGACGCGGGGGGCGCGCCCAGCTCCATCATGTCGCCCATTCCGGAGGAGCCGGAGGATATTCTTGGGTGGCAGCTCCAGACCGGTGCCGGGCCAGAAGCGGCACCGACTCCCCTCCCTCGGGTGCTGTCCCACGCTCGTTAGGCTCTCCGGGAGACCGAGGCGGTGATCCTGCGGGAGTGGGAGGCGCTCGATACTGAGCATCAGTGCCTCGGTGATTGGCGCACCCAGCTGGAGGAGCGTACCAAGGCCGCGTCCTACCAATTTGCCTCGGAGCAGTCTGAGCTTGAGCAGGAGCGCGAGGACTTCAAAAAGGACCTGGAGAAGGTGTTTGACCGAGAGCGGGAGGTGACCCGGAAGGAGAAGAAGCTGGTCAAGAAGGAAGAGCACTTGGACCAGAGGGAGGCGGTCATCACGGAATTCCATGAGAAGCTGAAAGCCTATAATGTGATGCTAGAGAAGCAGCAGGATGAGCAGACCGCGACTGAGGCGGCTCTGCAAAAGCTGCGGCGGGAGCTCAATGACAGGGCTAGCAACATCTCTCTCGCCGAGGAGAACCTCAAGGCGAAGGATGCCTCCCTGGAGGAGCGGGCGACGGATCTCGTCTGGCAGGAGAAGGACCTCGCCTGGAGGGAGGAGATGCGGGAAAGGCGGGAAAAGTTGTTGGCCGAACACGAGCTCGAGGCGGAGGAGAAGGAGAAGAAACTGGAGGAGAAGGAGCAGACACTGGAGGAGCGGGTCTGCCGGTTCCAGGCGACGCAGGCAGCGCAGGTAGCCCAGACGGCGCAGGCGGCTCTAGGCTCCCAGGCGGTGGAGGCGATGAAGAAGACGCTTGAAGATCTCTGGGCAGAGCATCGCACCGGGGTCCAGCGTATCGCCGCATGGGCCGACGAGGTGAGCTCGGCTCTGGTGCCGCTGGGGATGAGCCCCATCCCAGTGTCGACGCAGTCGGTGTCCATCTCCGACGCGCTCCCGGTGCTGGATTCCTGAAAGGGAATTAGGCTTACACCTTTTCCCAAATTGATTTTGGTGGTTGAAATGCCCAACACAAATAATTGGACTAACTAGTTTGCTCTAGATTATGAGTTCTACAGGTGCCAAAGGTTCACAACAAACCAATAAGGAGACCGAGAAAGGATTCAAATATTGAGAGCTAAAGTCAGCCGAAGTGTGCCCTGGTCTGGCGGACTGGACTGTCCGGTGTGCCACCGGACAGTGTCCGGTGCACCACTGGACAGTGTCCGGTGCACCAGGGACTCCAACTCTGAACTGCTCACCTTCGGGAATTCTGGAGGCTGCTCTGCTATAATTCACCGGACTGTCCGGTGTAGCATCGGACAGTGTCCGGTGGCGCACCGGACTGTCCGGTGTGCCAGCGGAGCAACGGCTACTTCGCGTCAACGGTCGTCTGCAGAAGGCATTAAATGCGCTACAGTGCGTGCCAGAGTCAGAGCAGAGCCAAATGGCGCACCGGACACTGAACAGTGCCTGTCCGGTACACCACCAGACTGTCCGGTTGCCCAGAAGACAGAAGCTCCAACGGACGGAATCCAACGGCTTGGTGACGTGGCAGGCGCACCAGATAGTGTCCGGTGGCGCACCGGACTGACCGGTGCGCCATGTGACAGCAGCCTTCACCAAACGGCTAGTTTGGTGGTTGGGGCTATAAATACCCCCAACCACCCACCATTCATTGCATCCAAGTTTTCTGACTTCCCACACCTTACAAGAGCTATAGCATTCAATACAAGACACACCAAAGAGATCAAATTCTCTCCCAAGTCCATAGATCATTTCCAATCAAATAGTGACTAGTGAGAGAGTGACTTGTGTTCATTTGAGCTCTTGCGCTTGGATTGCTTCTTTTTCTCATTCTTTCTTGTGATCAACTCAATTGTAACCGAGGCAAGAGACACCAATTGTGTGGTGGTCCTTGCGGGGACTTTGTGTCCCGTTTGATTGAGAAGAGAAGCTCACTCGGTCTAAGTGACCGTTTGAGAGAGGGAAAGGGTTGAAAGAGACCCGGTCTTTGTGACCACCTCAACGGGGAGTAGGTTTGCAAGAACCGAACCTCGGTAAAACAAATCCTTGTGTCTCACTCTTTATTTGCTTGCGATTTGTTTTTCACCCTCTCTCTCGGACTCGTTCATATTTCTAACGCTAACCCGGCTTGTAGTTGTGCTTAAGTTTATAAATTTCAGATTCGCCCTATTCACCCCCCCCCCTCTAGCCACGGGAAGGCCCCATCGAGGGAGTCCGCCAATAAGAAGAAGGATGGATCCCCTTCACGCATTCGATCGCACAAGAGTGGCGAGAAGAAGAAAATGAAGAAAGTGGTCTACTACAAGACTGACTCTTCCTCGCCCTCTACATCCGGATCTGACGCCGCGTCCATCACTTCTAAGCGCCAAGAGCGCAAGAAGTATAGTAAGATCCCCTTACGCTATCTTCGCATTCCTAAACATACGCCATTACTTTCCGTCCCATTAGGCAAACCACCGACATTTGACGATGAAGATTATTCTAGGTGGAGTGATATGATGAGATATCACCTAACCTCACTCCACAAAATCATATGGGATGTTGTTGAGTTTGGTGTACAGGTATCATCCGTAGGGGATGAAGATTATGATGAGGACGAGGTGGCCCAAATCGTGCACTTCAACTCCCAATCCACCACTATACTCCTCACCTCTCTAAGTTGAGAGGAGCATAACAAGGTGCAAGGATTGAAGAGCGCCAAGGAAATTTGGGACGTACTCAAGACCGCGCACGAAGGAGACGAGGTGGCAAAAATCACCAAGCGGGAGACGATCGAGGGGGAGCTCGGTCGCTTCAGGCTTCGCCAAGGGGAGGAGCCACAAGAGATGTACAACCGGCTCAAGACTTTGGTGAACCAAGTGCGCAACCTCGGGAGCACCAAATGGGATGACCATGAAATGGTCAAGGTTATTCTTAGATCACTCGTTTTTCTTAACCCTACACAAGTATAATTAATACGTGGTGATCCTAGATACACACTAATATCTCCCGAGGAAGTAATAGGAAAATTTGTGAGCTTTGAGTTGATGATCAAAGGCTCAAAGAAAATCATCGAGCAAGATGCCTTCTCCACGCCCGAAGCACAACCGGTCGCATTCAAGGCGACGAAGGAAAAGAAGGAAGAGTCTACATCAAGTAGACTTCCCATTGATGCCTCCAAGCTCGACAATGAGGAGATGGCGCTCATCATCAAGAGCTTTCGCCAAATCCTCAAGCAAAGGAGGGGGAAGGACTACAAGTCCCGCTCCAAGAAAGTATGCTACAAGTGTGGTAAGCCCGGTCACTTTATTGCAAAATGTCCATTATCAAGTGACAGTGACAGGGATAACGACAAGAAGGGCAAGAGGAGAGAAAAGAAGAGATACCACAAGAAGAAGGGCGGCGATGCCCATGTGTGCCGCGAGTGGGACTCCGACGAGAGCTCCACCGACTCCTCCTTCGACGAGGACGCCGCCAACATCGCCATCACCAAAGGACTCCTCTTCCCCAACGTCGGCCACAAGTGCCTCATGGCAAAGGACGGCAAAAGGAAGAAGGTAAAATCAAAATCCTCCACTAAATATGCAACCTCTAGTGATGAGGATAATTCTAGTGATGAGGAGGATAATTTGCGCACCCTTTTTGCAAACCTAAAAATGCAACAAAAGGAGAAGTTAAATGAATTAATTAGTGCTATTCATGAGAAGGATGAACTCTTGGACACCCAAGAGGACTTCCTAATTAAGGAAAACAAGAAGCATGTTAAGGTTAAAAATGCTTACGCTCTAGAAGTAGAAAAATGTGAAAAACTATCTAGTGAGCTAAGCACTTGCCATGATATTATTGCCAACCTTAGAAATGAGAATGCTAAAATAATTGCTAAGTTTGATTCAAATGTATGTGATGATTCAATTTCCAATCTTAGAGATGATAATGTTAGTTTACTTGCTAAGATTGAAGAATTGAATGTCTCTCTTGCTAGCCTTAGAAACGAGAATGAAAAATTAATTGCTAAGGCTAAGGACTTAGATGTTTGCAATGTTACCATTTCCAATCTTAGAAGTGAAAATGACATTTTACATGCTAAGATTGTTGAACTAAAATCTTGCAAACCCTCTACATCTACCGTTGAGCATGTTTCCATTTGCACTAGATGTAGAGACATTAATGTTGATGCTATTCATGATCACCTAGCTTTAATTAAGAAACAAAATGATCACATAGCTCAACTTAATGCCAAAATTAATGAGAATGACTTAGAAAATGAAAAATTTAAATTTGCTAGAAGCATGCTTTATAGTGGAAGACGCCCTGGCATCAAGGATGGCATTGGCTTCCAAAAGGGAGACAATGTCAAACTTAATGCCCCTCCTAAAAGATTGTCAAACTTTGTTAAGGGCAAGACTCCCATGCCTCAGGATAACGAGGGTTACATTTTGTACCCTGCCGGTTATCCCGAGCACAAAATTAGGAGAATTCACTCTAGGAAGTCTCACTCTGGCCCTAATCATGCTTTTATGTATAAGGGTGAGACATCTAGCTCTAGGCAATCAACCCGTGCAAAATTGCCTAAGAAGAAAACTCCTAATGCATCAAATGATTCTAACATTTCATTTAAGACTTTTGATGCATCTTATGTTTTAACTAACAAATCCGGCAATGTAGTTGCCAAGTATGTTGGGGGCAAACACAAGGGGTCAAAGACTTGTGTTGGGTACCCAAAGTTCTTGTATCTAATGTCAAAGGACCCAAAACCGTTTGGGTACCTAAAATCAAGAACTAAATTTGTTTTGTAGGTTTATGCATCCGGGGGCTCAAGTTGGATCATCGATAGCGGGTGCACAAACCATATGACAGGGGAGAAGAAGATGTTCTCCTCCTACGAGAAAAACCAAGATCCCCAACGATCTATCACATTTGGGGATGGAAATCAAGGTTTGGTCAAAGGATTGGGTAAAATTGCTATATCTCCTGATCATTCCATTTCCAATGTTTTTCTTGTAGATTCTTTAGATTACAACTTGCTTTCAGTTTCGCAATTATGTAAAATGGGTTACAACTGTCTTTTTACGGATATAAGTGTTATTGTCTTTAGAAGAAGTGATGATTCAGTAGCATTTAAGGGAGTGTTAGAGGGTCAGCTATACTTAGTAGATTTTGATAGAGCTGAACTCGACACTTGCTTAATTGCTAAGACTAACATGGGCTGGCTCTGGCATCGTCGACTAGCACATGTTGGAATGAAGAATCTTCACGAGCTTCTAATGGGAGAACACGTTTTGGGACTAACAAATGTTCATTTTGAGAAAGACAGGATTTGTAACGCATGTCAGGTAGGGAAGCAAGTTGGTGTTCATCATCCACACAAGAACATCATGACAACTGACAGGCCACTCGAGCTCCTACACATGGATCTATTCGCCCCGATAGCTTACATAAGCATCGGCGGGAGTAAGTACTGTCTAGTTATTGTGGATGATTATTCTCGCTTCACTTGGGTGTTCTTTTTGCAGGAAAAATCTCATACCCAAGAAACCTTAAAGGGATTCTTGAGACGGGCTTAAAATGAGTTCGGCTTAAGGATCAAAAAGATAAGAAGCGACAATGGGACGGAGTTCAAGAACTCACAAATCGAAGGCTTCCTTAAGGAGGAGGGCATCAAGCATGAGTTCTCTTCTCCCTACACGCCACAACAAAATGGTGTAGTGGGAAGGAAGAATCAAACTCTATTGGACATGGCAAGAACCATGCTTGATGAGTACAAGACTTCGGATCGGTTTTGGGCCGAGGCGGTCAACACCGCCTGTTACGCCATCAACCGGTTATATCTACACCGAATCCTCAAGAAGACATCATACGAACTCCTAACCGGTAAAAAGCCTAATGTTTCATATTTTAGAGTCTTTGGTAGCAAATGCTTTGTCCTTGTTAAAAGAGGTAGAAATTCCAAATTTGCTCCTAAGGCTGTAGAAGGCTTTTTACTAGGATATGATTCAAACACAAGGGCATATAGAGTCTTTAACAAGTCCTCTGGACTAGTTGAAGTTTCTTGTGACATTGTGTTTGATGAGACTAATGGCTCTCAAGTAGAGCAAGTTGATCTTGATGAGCTAGATGATGAAGAGACTCTGTGTGTCGCACTAAGGAACATGTCCATTGTGGATGTGTGTCCTAAGGAATCCGAAGAGCCTCCACAAGCACAAGATCAACCATCTTCCTCCATGCAAGCATCTCCACCAACTCAAGATGAGGATGAGGCTCAAAATGATGAAGGAGAAGATCAAGAAGTTGAGCCACCTCAAGAGGAGAGCAATGATCAAGGGGGAGATGCCCATGATCAAGATGAGGAAGATGAACAAGTTCCAAGACTGCCACACCCAAGAGTCCACCAAGCAATCCAACGAGATCACCCCGTGAACACCATCCTCGGGGATATTCAAAAGGGGGTAACTACTAGATCTCATGTTGCTCATTTTTGTGAACATTACTCTTTTGTTTCCTCTATTGAGCCACACAAGGTAGAGGAAGCACTTCAAGATTTGGATTGGGTGGTGGCGATGCAAGAGGAGCTCAACAACTTCACAAGGAATGAGGTATGGCATTTAGTTCCATGTCCTAACCAAAATGTTGTAGGAATCAAGTGGGTTTTCCGCAACAAGCAAGATGAGCATGGTGTGGTGACAAGGAACAAAGCCCGACTTGTGGCCAAGGGATATTCACAAGTCGAAGGCTTGGATTTCGGTGAAACCTATGCACCCGTAGCTAGGCTTGAGTCAATTCACATTTTACTTGCCTATGCTACTTACCATGGCTTCAAGCTTTACCAAATGAACGTGAAAAGTGCTTTCCTCAATGGACCAATCAAGGAAGAGGTCTATGTTGAGCAACCTCCCAGCTTTGAAGATAGTGAGTATCCTAATCACGTATATAAACTCTCTAAGGCGCTTTATGGGCTCAAGCAATCCCCAAGAGCATGGTATGAATGCCTAAGAGATTTCCTTATCACTAATGGTTTCAAAGTCGGAAAAGCCGATCCTACACTCTTTACTAAAACACTTGAAAATGATTTGTTTGTATGCCAAATTTATGTTGATGATATCATATTTGGGTCTACTAACGAATCTACATGTGAAGAGTTTAGTAGGATCATGACACAAAAATTCGAGATGTCTATGATGGGGGAGTTGAAGTACTTCTTAGGATTTCAAGTGAAGCAACTCCAAGAGGGGACCTTCATTAACCAAATGAAGTACATTCAAGATATACTCAACAAGTTTGGGATGAAGGATGCCAAGCCCATCAAGACACCCATGGGAACTAATGGGCATCTCGACCTCGACACGAGAGGTAAATCCGTAGATCAAAAGGTATACCGGTCGATGATAGGATCTTTGCTTTATTTATGTGCATCTCGACCGGATATTATGCTTTCCGTATGCATGTGTGCTAGATTCCAAGCCGATCCTAAGGAAGCTCACCTTAGGGCCGTAAAACGAATCTTGAGATATTTAGTTTATACTCCTAAGTTTAGCCTTTGGTACCCTAGGGGATCCACATTTGATTTAATTGGTTATCCGGATGCCGATTGGGCGGGGTGTAAAATTAATAGAAAGAGCACATCGGGGACTTGCCAGTTCTTGGGAAGGTCTCTGGTGTCTTGGGCTTCAAAGAAGCAAAATTCTGTAGCTCTTTCTACCGCCGAAGCCGAGTATATTGTCGCAGGACATTGTTGCGCGCAATTGCTTTGGTTAGGCAAACCCTTAGGGACTATGGTTACAAATTAACCAAAGTTCCTCTTCTATGTGATAATGAGAGTGCAATCCGCATGGCGGATAATCCCGTTGAACATAGCCGCACTAAACACATAGCCATTCGGTATCATTTTCTAAGGGATCACCAACAAAAGGGGGATATCGAGATTGCATATATTAACACCAAAGAACAATTAGCCGATATCTTTACCAAGCCACTAGATGAACAAACATTTAACAAACTTAGGCATGAACTAAATATTCTTGATTCTCGAAATTTCTTTTGATGTTTTGCACACATAGCTCAATAATATACCTTTGATCATATCTCTTTCATATGCTATGACTAATGTGTTTTCAAGTACATTTCATGCTAAGTCATAGATTGAAAGGGAATTGGAGTCTTCGGCGAAGACAAAGGCTTCCACTCCATCAAATTACTCATCCTTCGCCGTCGCTCCGCACAACTCTCCAACTTTGGTATAACCTTCACTCTTATGTTATTTACCATAGGGAGAGAAAGTAAAAGGGCTTATATTTCACTCTAATATCCGTTTTTGGCGATTCATGCCAAAGGGGGAGAAAGTATTAGCCCAAAGCAAAAGGACCGCACCACCACCAATTTTCAAAAATTTGAATTAAGAAAAGATTTTTCAATTGGTGATTTTTCAATCGGCATCTTATTTTTGATAGAATTTCAAATTGGTACAACCTCTTCAAAACTAATATCTAAAACCCTCTTGACCACTAAGAGGAGGATTTGATTGAGGGGGAGTTTTGTTTAGTCAAAGGAAAAGCATTTGAAACAGGGGGAGAAAATTTCAGATCTTGAAAATGCTTATCAAAATCTTATGCATTTACCTTTGACTATTTGCAAAAGGACTTTGAAAAGAATTTACAAAAGAATTTGCAAAAACAAAACATGTGGTGCAAGCGTGGTCCAAAATGTTAAAAATAAAGAAATCAATCCATGCGCATCTTATGAGAATTTATTGGTTAAATTCTAAGTAACCTTTGCACTTACATTCTGCAAACTAGTTCAATTATGCACTTCTATATTTGCTTTGGTTTGTGTTGGCATCAATCACCAAAAAGGGGGAGATCGAAAGGGAATTAGGCTTACACCTTTTCCCAAATTGATTTTGGTGGTTGAAATGCCCAACACAAATAATTGGACTAACTAGTTTGCTCTAGATTATGAGTTCTACAGGTGCTAAAGGTTCACAATAAACCAATAAGGAGACCGAGAAAGGATTCAAATATTGAGAGCTAAAGTTAGCCGAAGTGTGCCCTGGTCTGGCGCACTGGACTGTCCGGTGTGCCACCGGACAGTGTCCGGTGCACCAGGGACTCCAACTCCGAACTGCTCACCTTCGGGAATTCTGGAGGCCGCTCCGCTATAATTCACCGGACCGTGTCCGGTGGCGCACCGGATTGTCTGGTGTGCCAGCGGAGCAACGGCTACTTCGCGCCAATGGTCGTTTGAAGAAGGCATTAAATGCGCAACAGTGCGCGCCAGAGTCAGAGCAGAGCCAGATGGCGCACCGGACACTGAACAGTGCCTGTCCGGTACACCACCGGACTGTCCGGTGGCCCAGAAGACAGAAGCTCCAATGGTCGGAATCCAACGGCTTGGTGACGTGGCAGGCGCATCGGACAGTGTCCGGTGGCGCATCGGATAGTGTCTGGTGCGCCATGCGACAGCAGCCTTCACCAAACGGCTAGTTTGGTGGTTGGGGCTATAAATACCCCCAACCACCCACCATTCATTGCATCCAAGTTTTCTGACTTCCCACACCTTACAAGAGCTATAGCATTCAATACAAGACACACCAAAGAGATCAAATCCTCTCCCAAGTCCATAGATCATTCCAATCAAATAGTGACTAGTGAGAGAGTGACTTGTGTTCATTTGAGCTCTTGCGCTTGGATTGCTTCTTTTTCTCATTCTTTCTTGTGATCAACTCAATTGTAACCGAGGCAAGAGACACCAATTGTGTGGTGGTCATTGCGGGGGCTTTGTGTCCCGTTTGATTGAGAAGAGAAGCTCACTCGGTCTAAGTGACCGTTTGAGAGAGGGAAAGGGTTGAAAGAGACCCCGTCTTTGTAACCACCTCAACGGGGAGTAGGTTTGCAAGAACCGAACCTCGGTAAAACAAATCCTTGTGTCTCACTCTTTATTTGCTTGCGATTTGTTTTTCACCCTCTCTCTCGGACTCGTTCATATTTCTAACGCTAACCCGGCTTGTAGTTGTGCTTAAGTTTATAAATTTCAGATTCGCCCTATTCACCCCCCCCCTCTAGGCGACTTTCAATTTCGTTGCCGACCGCCTCCGACGCCTGGATCAGATCCTTGGCGCCCGCCTGGAGGCTGAGGGTAGCAGACTCTGCCGGGCGGTAATAGAGTACATCCTGACGTGCTTCCGGAGCCACGACCCGGCCATCTCCTTGGGGCCGGTGATCACCGGTCCGGTGGCCGATACCGAAGACGTCGCCCGGGGGAGCGTACAAGACGCTGTAGATGCGGTGGCCAAGCGCTTCCAGCGGGATCCCGCTGATGATGAGTAGTCGGATCTGCAGAGAGAAAGCAAGGGTTCCGCTGGGAAGCGGCTTATTATATTTTTATTTTGTAAGATACTTTTAAGTACTACTTGTCAAGCAACATTCCAACTTATCTGCATGCTACTTTCCCTTTGTTGTGTGCGTCGTTGTCAACTCCTTCCCTGGTACTTGGCCCCCCTGGGATGTGGGCTTGACTTGTCGAGGCTGGATGCCAGTATATTTAAGAAATAAGTGGTGACCTGGTCCCCAGGAGGTAATCTCGACTGGGACCCGGACCTGCACACAGCCTTAGCTAGGGAGTTTCAATAGTACACTCATAGGACCCATTAACTGGTATCCTTTATCCTTTGATTTACGCAATAGGACCTGTAGGATTTAGACTGTGAAACCGACCCCTGTGTCCGGACCCCCTGGGTCACGGCTTCCAATTACTAGGGTACTCGTCGCAGGGTGGTGGAGTGCGTAGGCTTACGGTGCGGGACCAGGCTAAGCAGCCACGCAGCTCCGGACCTCCCCATGAGACGAGTGTCCTTTCTTTAGAGCTAGACCTTGGGTTTCCGGACGTTGCCAGGGAAGCTTCTGCTGCACGCCAATGCTACACAAGCAGTGGATATCAGGGTATAGGAAGATTGCACAAGGTGACTGGCATTAGTTGCTCCAAGTGTTACATCCGTTATGTTCCTGGGCCCACATGTCAGGGCTCAGCACTCTTGTACATGCCCCCCTTGAGCTATAAAAGGGGAGGTATGCAACGTTACTACGCAGATAGACTTAGACTCTCAGCTCTCAAGCTTTCACAACAATCCAACACATAGTGGAGTAGGGTATTACGCTCCGGCGGCTCGAACCACTCTAAATCCTCATGTGTTCCTGAGTTCATCGTTCATCTACCAACAGGCAAAACACTTAAGCCCCCTCCTCATCTTAGGATTTAGGGCGGGTGCACTCTGCCACCCAGCCGGAGAATTCCCTCTCCGACATTTGGCGCGCCAGGTAGGGGCGTACTGCCCGCTGTCTGATTGGATAGGCATGTCGCCTGTAGGGTGGCCTGGTCGTCGCTTGCCAGCGGAGTGGACGGGGCACAATAAATGCCGAGGCGACACATCACCTGTCAGCAGGGCGGACAGGCGGTGTGTCTTTTCCGCAATAAATGTAGAGATCGTGTGGCCCAGAGGCCTTACGTCAGGCTCCACCCGCTGGCTTACGTCATGGGCAATAGGCCACGTGGCAGCATCGGGTCTCCGCCTGAGAGGGAAGCGGAAGCGCACTGGACAAAGCCCTGACAAGTGTCTGCGCCGGACCCCTGTACGTCCCTGACCTAGGCCAGGGTATTCTTCGTCCCGGGACCTTGCCGTGGGTGGCCCAGACCTCACTTAGAGGGGTCCGGGTCCCATCCGGGGGAACGTGGAGGTCCTCGGTCGTACCCGGAGGTCCGGGCTATGTATGCTGGGGTCTGGCACTTTCCCATGGGGGTCCGGATCCACTGACGATATCATGGTATATGTTACCTTCTCTGGTCACGTGGCGGCCCCGGAGTCGTCCATGTGGTGGGGTCGGGTGTTGTTTATCACGCGTCTAGAGATAGACGTGCGGGTACCGCGCCTTCATACTGTAGTAAGAGGTATCTCTGTCCAGGGTACCGACAGCTATAGTGCAGATCTCGTCTTCGGTGTTCTTTTGTGCCCTCAGGGCATTGCTAAGGATTAAGCCCTGCAAAAACGAATAAAGGATTAGCGTGAGAATAAAAGACTTTATTTCCAAGTTCATAAGCTTCAAAGTTCACTTCTGTACCTTCAGGCTGTTGTATGCGAGGCTGTCTGCGAGGTCAGCCTTCGTCATGGCACAGAGGCCAGCTTCGAGCTTCGAAAATCCCATACTTTTGGCCATCTCCCGGCAGACGGATAACTCTTTGTTGTCCGGGAGGCAGTACAAGAAATCATCTTCGTCTGTACCGTTAAACACTAAGGCCCCCTTTGGGTACTTCAGTCCCGGGCATAGTGTTTGGCTTCAAAAACTTCTTCTTCAGATAATCTTTTTCCTGAAGCATGTCGAATGATATAATCAAGACCTTCGGACGGTGCTTCGGGAGCAGGGGATTTGGCTTCTTTGCCCATACTTTTTTCCAGAGCTATGTCAGTATCTGGAGATTCTTTTTCAGCCCTCTGCTCGGTTGCGTCGAGCTTTGTTTCAGCGGGCACTGAGGGCTCAGCTTCGGTTTCCGTATGTGCTGTAGCAGCTTCGACAACCTTCTTCATATGAGCAGGAGTCAGTGCTCTTGTTGTTTCCACAACGGCGACTAGCACGCTTGCCATTCTTCTCCTCTTGGGAGTTGTGGCGGGAGCCTTTGTCACCTTCGGCAGTTCGGCCTCTGCCGGAGGACTCAAAATTTTTGGTAGCATCACAGTTTTTTCCAACTCTGGCTCTCTGGCCGCATCACTTTTGGCTTCGGCTGACCCGACTATAGGCACATTCGGCACTACAATCGATCCCTCAGCGCTCCGAGCAGCAGGAGCACCTTGTTTCGCTTCGGCAGCGGAGGAGGTCCCTTCACCAAATCCAGGCACTACGGTCGTTTCAATATATCGTGGTCGGTGGGTCAAAACCTTTATTTTCTCGCCCTTCGGCACAGCAGTGGTGGCCGAAGCGGTAGTTTTCTATTTTTTCCTTGCCTTCGCAAAGGGTAGCACTAATCAGGGTATATGAAGCCAATTGTATCAAAAACCTTGTTTAATCTTTTCTTGCCCCGACCGCCGAAGGCTAAGGATAAAGCATCATCTTCGGCTCTGGTATATGCCCTAAGCAACTCATCGCTAGTAGCCTCAATGCATTTCAACCAGAAGTCATTCGGTTCGTCGAACCTTTCTCTGAATCTGAAGGTATATTTCAATCGAACTAATCCACCTTCGCTGGACCCAGCAACAGTCTCCTACGGCATCTCCCAACTATCAACACTCTGTAGGCTATGTGCTCTTGAAGTATATCTCTTGTGCCAATAAAAGCACATACATTGCTGAAAGCTTTCTGACACGCTTCGGCATCATTTTCAATTGTTATCCTCGGCCTTCGAAGGCCGAAGCGAGACCAGATGGGACGTTGGATAATCTCCTTAATGTCCTCTCTCTCAATCAGATCATTCTTGACATAAAACCATTCCTCCATCCAGGCCCCAGGCCATCTTTTCCAGTATGTTGGAACCGGGTAGCTTGCATTAGAGCGAGCAATGAACCCGTAACAACCGAAGTTGTTGTGATACTGCTCTTTGTCGGTGGCCTTCGTCTCGTACAACAGTTCATGCATACTGCAAAAACACTTCACGCTCGGTTCCAGCCCTTGGCTTCTTACAGCCCAAACAAACAAGCCCATTCTAATTATAGCTTCTGTAGTAAGTTGATGAAGAAAGATCTGAAATATCTTTAGCACTTCAACCAAAAATCTTCTTAATGGGAACCGAAGACCCGCCTTCAAAAAGCTTTTATAAACAACCACCTCATTTTCTTTAGGAGCAGGGGCGATGTTGTCTCCTCCAACCCTCACAATAGACATGTCACGAAAGTATCTTCCCCTCATGGCGACAACATGACTTTGCTTAATAGTCGACTTTTCGAAGATGGTATGGCTTGGTCGCCAGGGCCGGTCCTCAGAATCTTCATCTCCACTTTCCACATCATAGTCGTCCCTATCGTCGGAATCCTCAGATAAATCCGCCATTATTTTCTTCGTGATCTTTTATGTATTTGTCTTTGCCATAGATTCATAAAACCCAGCAAGAAAAGGATCTGCAACTTTCTTCTCCTCATACAGTTTCTCCTCCTCGGATATCTTCTTCTCTCCAGACATCTTCTCTTCAGACATGGAACAAGCACTTGACTTTAAGATGAAGCTCCGAAATCAGGCGAGAGCTGATAAGCAAGAGTTAAAAATTTGAAAAAACAGCGCAAGCAACAGAAATGGTGTAGCAAATGTCGCTGTTGTGGGGATCTATTTATACGCCTAGTGCATTGCAACTTGGCGGGCCCCATTTGTCATTGACTTTCGCTATTCTAGCGAAGGGAAGGTGTTTTTTGACCTTCGGCTTAAGGACTTCGTTCACATCGCAGTCTGAATTTGTTGTTACAAGAACAAATTAATACTGCAAGGGGCTACTGTTGGGGGCCTTCATCTTCCGAAGGTCCTCAAAAACACGACTAACATGTTTTCCAAGTATAATATACTGTCACATGAACCTTCGGCCTTGAGATGAAGGTGTGGACGGTATGAAAGATGCGGTCTGGGAGAAGGATGAACCAGTTCCAAAGCTATGGATGGAGAAGCTTCGGCTTAGCGGTGGAAAATGAAACCGACCTAAAGGGGAAAAGGTTGTCTAGTCCTCGATAGATTACCCCTTAGTCAATAGTAAATGTCAAGGGCATGGATGTAATTTTACACAGGCTGTGTCATGTGCCTATAAATAGATGAACAGTAACATCGTACTGTTCGTGCTGACTTGTAATCACGGCATGTCGCTCTTGGATTCTCACCTTGTGTCAAGCCGAAGGTACAAATGTAATTAATATCATTAATGCTTGTTCATGATTATATAATGAGAGCACAAATAATCTGATGATTTAATGTGATTATTCATGTTCTTTTCTACATGTCATATGTTTCTGCTTTCATTATTACATACTGAAATGATGAAGGTATGTCCTTCATAACCTTCGTCTGAAGATCATTATATCCTAAGGGAGATAATGCTTCGAGAGACGAAGGTCTTTAACCATTAACATTTGTGTTGCCTTGTTCTTAACTCATAGCATTTGAGAACAAGTCCCCAACAATTATCTTAGGGTGGTACATGCTAAGATGCCTGTCGGAGAGGAAATTCTCCGGCCGGGTGGCGGAACGCACTCGCCCTAAATCCTAAGATGAGGAGGGGCCTAAGCATTTTGCTTGTCTGCTAAGCGATGAACGAACACAAGAACAAACAAGGGTTTAGAGTGGTTAGGGCCGCCGGAGCGTAATACACTACTCCACTGTGTGATGTATTGAGCTTGAGAGCTTGTATGAACTTGTGAGCCTGAGCTAGGTCTAAGTGTGTCTGAGTCTTATAACGTTGCGTGCCTCCCCTTTTATAGCTAAAGGGGGGCACGTACAAGGGTGCTAAGCCCCGACATGCGGGCCCAGGGACATAACGGATGTAACACTTGAAGCAACTAATGCTGGTCGCCAGTGCAATCTCCTTGTGCCCTGATATCTACGGTCTGTGTAGCATTTGCGTGCAGCGGAAGTTTCCCTGGCAACGTACGAGTGATGATGAGCACAGTGCACCTCGCAGCACGGGTGTACTACCTGCCAACGGAATGGCTAGGCACGCCGCCTGCCAGTGGAGTGGACAGGGCACATTAAATGCCGAGGTGGCACATCCCTGCGAGTGGAATAGACAAGGCTCATTAAATGCTGAGGTGGCACATCGCCTGTCAGCGGGACGGACAGGCGTCGCGCCTTATCTGCAATAAATGCAGGGGCCGCGCAACCCGGAGGCCTTACGTCAGGCTCCGCTCGCCGGCTTACGTCACGCGTAGTAGGCCACGTGGCAGCATCGGGTCTCCGCCCAGGCGGGGAGCAGTAGCGCGAGCGGACAGGTCCGCACCAAACTGGGTCCGGATACGTGCCGTCACCGGACCCCTGCCTAGGTCCTATCCAAGGCCGGTGCATGTTCTGTCCTGGGACCTTGTTGTGCATGACCCGGGCCCTGCATAGGGGAGGGGTCCGGGCACGCCCGTGGAGGTTCTGGTCCTTACTCGGAGGTCTGGTCTATATGTACAGGGGTCCGGCACTTCCCCATGGGGGTCCGGACCCACTGTTGATACCTTGGAGTATATCGTCTTTTCTGGCCGCGTGGTGACTCGAGAGTCGACCACATGGTGGGGTCGGGCGCTGTTTACGATGCGACTAGAGGTAGCGGCATGGGCACCGCGCCTTCACACTATAGTAAGGGGTACCCCTGTTTCAGGGTACCGACAGTGGCCCCTGGGCCCACCTCAGGGGAGGATGCGAGCCTGCAGGTGAGGCAAAAACTCGTACTTGCGTCAACGTGGCATGACTGGTGACTAGGGCGCCTCTTCTGTGTGCGCTGCATTAACTCAGTGCATCTGGTGACGTATGCGCTGTCAGTTCGCCCTCGGTCACGTCGACTGCCACAACTGTCCCCACGGCTGACTGACCCACGTCTGGCGGTTCCATCGGGTCATGCGTAGGGCGCCTCGTTACCGCCGCTCGGTTAGAAAAATATCTTCCTGTAGTAGCCCCGAAGCGGCGCGCAGTCGTGCGGCGGTTCATTCCCCGTGTGGCGGTTCGCCTTCTCCCCACTCAGAGACCAGTACTCCAGGTGTATGACATGTGGACCCAGGCCCGCATGTCGGGGACTGGGTCGCTGCGGGCGCTAGGTGTGCGTCGGACGAGATTTCCTCGGGCGCGAGCGGGAGAGCCTTCCTAGAAAAGGGATTCACCCCGCGGTTGGCAGTCACGCTTCCGCGTTCTTTCCAACTGTTGCGTCCTTTCATCTCCACCGTCTCTATGCCTCTTTGAACTCGCGCTCTTCCATTTTCCGCCGCCACAGTCGCCATGGCCTCGCTTGTTCGTCCCGAGCGTTTCCAGACTGAGGAGGCGCGCGACGTGGTGCCCTGCCTGCTCGGATGGAGCACGTCGGCGTTCGCCGGGAGGATCCGGGCCGGCACCACTCCCCTCGGTGACCTCGCCGCCGGGGAGTTCGTGCTCTTCGTCTCCTACCTCTCCTGCGGGTTGGCACCGCCGATCTCGTCGTTCTTCCTATTGCTGCTGGAGGAGTTCGGACTCCAGCACCTCACGCCCCACTCCATCCTCCAGGTGGCTGTGGTAGAACCACCCGAATTATTCCAGCTTAAGTGCCTAAGTCACGCCTCAGGGGCCACAACACACTTAAATTGGAATAACCCGTCAGTCCCTCAGATCTAGTCTGATAGAGCCACTTAACCAGGATCAAATTCCACAATCTCACTTGAAGGTGAGTCACAGAAGAAATATAATAAAACAGGAAACCTCAAATTAAGTACTGAGTTATTACATAGATCGGAGTTTTTCGAGTAGCAAATAAGAGTTCACGAAATAAAATGCAGCGGATAATCGATGTCGTCGGTATCGAGGAAATGGGCAAGGCCTAGCCCACTACTCCTCGTGCTCCTCTCCTGCTGGAGCAACATCCCACTCGACCGTCCAACCCGGTGGCAGGGTGGTAGGCCAAGTCACACCATCAACCATATCCTGAATCGTACCTACAAAAGTTGTGCCACAAGCAAGGCTGAGTATACTAATACTCAGCTAGACTTAACCGGTGTGAGGAATCTACTCCTCTATCTCTAGACTATGCAGCTATTTGGCTGAGGGGTTTGGTTTGCCAAAAGCACTAGCTGTTTCTAAAATCAATTTTTAATTTTTCAAATTCTAGCATCATTATCTTAGCTAGGTTTGCTCCTTCTAAGCATACATGGTGACAAGCATTTAGTTCAATCAACAAGTTGTCTCATGTAACCTCATTTCACTTCTTACTCGATGTAGTACAAGGGGTCAAGCAGTCTCATTAGCTGCGAGAAGCAGACGATTCGAATCGAGTTTTTATCCTTGCAAGGTAAACCTAAACACACGACACGTCAGGGTACTCCGACCCCACACATGTCAACCGTCCCCATCGATTCCCCGTTCGCGTCCAGGCCTCACCGCCTTGGCATACAATGCTCCACTGACCCCGGCTGCCACCGTGCAGTGACCACACTTGTACCCACCATAGCTAGCATGGGAGACCCAGTCTCAGGTCACATGAGGGATAAAGTCCGCGCCAGGCTTCACTCAGGTACTAGGTTTACTGGTTACCATTTTTCCCGACATGTGCTTAGTACGTTCAAAAGCTTGACTCAGGTATCCACACATTAATCCTTAATTCCTTTTTCCCGTCTCATGGTCAAGGCATCCTCCCTGGATCCAAGTCCATAGACTAACATAAATCCCGTTATCAAGATGAATACAATCAATTCCTGACCTCGCGCGAGTGCTAGAAAAATCACTCGACTTCTACTGAGATCCTGATTAGCAAGCAGCTACTCGACCTAGCATACTAGTATTCATCTCAAAAAGGAATCCTAAGTTCATGCAACTAGAGGTTTCAAGCAACTCCTACACTTAAGTGCACATTACAATCCTACAAGCATTAAGTGTAGTAAAGTAGCATATAATAATACGGTTATGCATATAAACCGGGGCTTGCCTTCAATAGCTGGGGCTGCGGGGAGATCCTCGATAGCAGCCTCGGGAGCTTGCTCCTGGTCCTCCTCTTGGACAGTTCCTTGCTCGGGGATGAGCACGTACTCTCCGTCGGCGATATTACAATCTAATGAATGCAATGCGTAAGATATATGCATGATATGATATGTGCTTTAGTAATTTAAACTTTTGATGGTGTATGATCTACTTGAGTTAGATAGAGCTAAGTCTTGCTTATACAAGACTTTTGGGTGGTATACTTGGTAAATTGGATCAACCTTAGCTAAGTTAAGTGGTAGGTTTATTTTTGGGGTTCCACTGAATTCTTTTTAAAGCCTTAGTGAGAATTGCCAAGAATTCAAGTTGAGCTTATTGGAGTGAGGTTTATTTCTCCTTTCTTTTTCTTTATTCTCTTTAAGTTTTTGGAGTGGGTTTGAACTACAAGTCGCCTTAATAAATTTTCACAAATTCTGTAAAAATTACAGTCGCTTATTACTGGTGTATAATTCTCTGTCTCAAAAATTGGGGTTCAAAAAGTGAATAGTTTTCTATGGACAAAATTACCAAATTTTAGGGCAGAAGGGGTGATTTGAACTACAACTATCATTTAATAGTAGGTAATTTTCTAAGACTTATTTTTGATGGTATTTAGATGCTATAACATGACTTGGTACAAATTTCTAGCCATTAATACTTATTAGTTATTTTACTAGGACTTTCTAAAGTTTCTAGCCAAAGGGGTGCTTTCTACTACCACTATATTTGAAAAATATCAAACAACAGATTTCTGATTTTTCCTAGCTTCTATTTTGCGCAAGAGCAATCATTCAGAAGTTTGGCATCTTTTTGCTTAAGGGAAGGGGTAGTATGCATTAATTGGATTAAATGGCCTTTCTTATAAAATATTGGCAATAGGTATTATTTGGCATTTTTCTAATTGGTTTGTATTTTCTCTGGTGGCCTATCTCATTATTGATCTAGAAAAATTTTATTTGCCCATTATTGCATTATTATGGGTTATTCATGATTTATTTGGAATATGACTCATTATCATATTATATTTATTTACCCTACTTAAACTGATCGGCTGGGGGGTTTATTATTTTTGCAGTAAGGTTTTGGTGGTTACAAGTCCACTGGATTTTTATTATCAATTTTGGGTCTGGTTTTGTAATTCTAATAATTGATTTCTAGTTGGAATAATGTTAAATAAAACATTTCACTTTGAATCTGATATGGACTAGAGGTTCCTTTATTTTTCCTAGGTTCTTTGTTACTTAAGCAAACTAGGAAAAATAATTTCATCCACTGGTCATCAATTTCTAAGGCCTTTTTGATTTTCTTAAGGTTTGGGCAGAAATGGCTTTTAATGGATATCTACACTAAATTTTTCAATACTGGGGTTCTCACTATTTTTAAACAGTGTTTAAATGGGGTTTGAACATCTACAAATTTTCTTAGGTTCAGCACAAAAACATAACTAATTTTCCTTAATTAAACAAGGTTTGGTCAGTTTCTGTATTTAATTTTAAACTCTAAAAAATAGAACAGAAAGCATAGGGTCCAGTATTTTTAATTGATAGTTTATAATATTTAGAATTTAGCAAATTTGGTTTGACAACTTTTGGTTAAGTATTCATCAAGTAATGAATTTTCTAAGTTCTCTGTTTATTAAAAAGATTAAACAGAAATGATTAAATGGAAAACTACTTTGCAACGGGGTCCCTGGCGGGTGTTTTAAGTTATCCTTACAGACTAGTCCCTGGGCTACTATTCAATTGAGTCACTGACATCTCAAAAAAACCCCTGGATTCTTCTAATCCTAACCTGAGGTCCTTTCCCCAATTCAAACAGTACCCACGGCGGAAGAAAGAGCAGAGGGGCTTACCGGCGGCGAGATTGCTCCGGTGAGGTGGCCGAGGGTGTAGGGGAGGTCCTGAGGGTCACGGTGATGTGCGGGTCGCCGTCGAGGATGGTCGAAGTTGGTCGGTCCACGTGCGCAGGCGGGGGAGCTTGTCGGCGGCGAGGAGTCCGGCCTATCCAGGGCACAATTGACCAATCAAACGGGTCTGAGAGCTTCACCAGGGGTCAAGGAAGGGGTGTGCGCGAGGAATTGAAGAATGGCTCATTGGAGTGCCCAGTCTACGCGCGCAGGCGGGCGGCCGAAGTCCGGTGAGGTCGGTCTTCGCCTTCCGGTGAAGTTCTGCCAGGTCCGAGGGCTTGGAAAGCTTCATGGGCCAATGGCGGAGCTAACCGAAGTGCTGGCGCGACTTGGGGGTGACTGGAGTGGGCTGGCCACGGTGGCCGAAGCTCTGGCGGCAATGGCGGGCAGAAAGGAGCTCGCTGGAGCTAAAGAGGGGTGTCTGGCCGGCGAAGGTGAGCACGGGGTGAAGTGAGGCGCGCCCGGGGAGGCTTTATAGGCGCGGGCGAGCACGGCCGAGGGCGGGGCTCTGACAAGCGCTCGGAGCGTGCGCGGCGAACGTCAGTGCGCGCTCTGGAGTCTGGCACAGCGTCGAGCACGAGGCAGCGCAGAGAGAGGTCGAGTTCAAGCGCGGATTGGCCCCAAATCTTTGAGATTATGGCCATGATCCCGTTGAGAGATCTCTTCCTCTCAGGTTCCTTTGTCATTTGTGTGTGGAGGCTAGCAGGTTTGGCTGACTGGATTAAGAGATAGAGAGGGGAGAAATCTTGTTTGTCTCACTGCCGCACATAGGGAGAAGATCTCTGGTTTGACGTGTCCAAGGCACGCGTCCCGATGCCATCTTCTGGCACAAGACACAGAGGTTAGTTATGCACGTTTTTGTCAATGGGGCCATTAGGATTTGAGTTAGGGATCAAGGTGAACACGCTTGATCTTTGGCTCAAGGTCTGAAATTCAGAATTCTGAATTTCAGAATTCCCTAATGAACTCCCACTTGAGAGGCTTGTTTAGAGTTTTATTTAAATTGTTTTGACCAAGCTTCCATAATCTTTGTTGTTGCTTATTTAGTATACTTTAATGTTTATAATTGGCCCAAGCCATGATTCTATATTCTTTATACTCTTTTGCCCTTTCTCTTGAATTTTGTTTATAGGGCTCAATTAGGGTTTTATTGGGGTTGCACATTTTGCCTTTTCGAAAAACCCATTTGTTTTGAACATGATATTTTTAAGTATAAGCTTAGTGGATCCTTTATTCTTAAGTCAATTTGATGTTCATGCTCAATTTTGGTTCACATAAGATGATGGTTCTTGGGTTAGCACTTGAGAGAAACCCTAGGTGACACTGGGGTGTCACAGTGGCCATCTTCGTCCACCTCTGCGAGATGTTCGTGGGGGTGGGGGTTGTACTTCCCTCTTCCGCCACTTCTTCGTGCTGGTGAGGTCTGGGAAGGGCAAGGACCACCTCGATGCCTACTATTTCTAGACGAGGTCAGATCCAACTGTGGCCTACATCGCCACCCTTGGCGGCGCGAGGTGGGAGAACTGGCGCAATGACTGGGTGATCGTCAGTGCTGAGGCCAACGACCGCCTTGCCCTGTCGAACGACGGACCAAGACTCGACCGGAAGCAATGGAGGGCCAAACTGTCCCTTATGCCGGAGTTCGAACTCGTACTGGACATGATCAAGGAACTGGCGGCCGGTAGTCTGACCTCGATGCACGTGGTTGGAGATTTTCTAAAGCGTCGGGTCATGTCGTTGCAGGGGAGGTCGTGTCTGTGTTGCTGGTTCACCGGCCCCAATGACATTGGCAGAATCCAGCGTGGGCCGAGGACCGACCTGTCCTGGGCGGAATTGGAGGTTTTAGTGAAGGGGATCACTGGTGAGGCTTTTATCCCCGAATCCTTGATACCTCCCCACGGCATTCCGCTGCTCTGCGATGATCCAGGGCTACGGTCGGTGGTGCTAGCCTGGCTGCCGACCCTTGATGAGAGCGGCGTGGCGATCCACCAAACCGGTGGCCGGGACCCCCACCGGGGGATCCATATTCCCGGTGTACCGTCCGGAGGTTCCCAGCCCGCTGATGCGGGCTCCAGTGCTTCTCCTGCGGCCCCCAGCTCCTCGAACAAGGGCAAAGGGGCTGCAGGCGGCTCTTCCTCTCTGGGCGCTACCGGGAGGTCGGAGGGAGAGAGGCGACACCGACTGCGCCACGCCGACGGGTCTTTCGTCACGGATCCGCCCCTTGATTCGGACCCCCCAGAAGCGTCAGAGGATAGCTAGCGGGACCGAGGAGGCCGGCTCCCAGGCCTAGGGCGTGCAGAGGCACGTCAGTCCTCCACCACCACCACAATCAGACCCGCCGCCACCGCCACCGCCACCGCCGCCACCATCGGGCTCGCCGCCACCACCCCAGGGGCAGCAGCAGCATCAACAGCAGCAATAGCAACAACAGCAGGGGTAGCGAATGTCCCGCTTCTAGGGTCGCTGGAAGGTCCAGGGCCCCAAGTAAGTGTAGCCCCTCTTTTTTTATTTCTCCACTGGTCTAGTTATCATGTCAACGGGTATTAACCCATCCTTTGCTCATCAGGGCATCTTCTCCTTCTGCGTCCAAAGTCGTGCCTCCCCCGCCTCCGGCTGCTACCGCCGAGACAGTGCCACCGGGCCCTAGGCTCCAGCTGTGGATCCGGCTGCAGCGGCGCCAACACCAGGCGGTGCCATAGCGGCGGAGAGGGTCCCCACTGCCCCGACGGCTGCCACATCCTCAGCGATAGGGATGTCGTCGAGTACACCGTCGGTAGCGGCAGAGGAGGCCCCAGTCGCGCCCATCGCCACTATCGCGACCGACGCTGGGGGCGCATCCAGCTCCAACCCACCGCACACTCCAGAGGAGACAGAGGTGATTTTCGGGCGGCGACTCCGATCCGGCGCCGAGCCAGAAGCGGCGCCGATTCCCCTCTCCCGGGTGTTGTCTCGCGCCCATCAGGCCCTCCAAGAGACTGGGGCGGCGATCCTGCGGGAGTGGGAGACGCTTGAGGCCGAACACCAGCGCCTCAGCGACTGGCGTACCCAGCTGGAGGAGCGCACCAAGGCAGTGTCCCGCTAGTTCGCCTTCGAGCGGTCCGAGCTTGAGTGGGACCGCAAGGACTACCGGAAGGACCTCCAGAAGGTGTTCGCCCGGGAGCTGGAGGTGACCCGGAAGGAGAAAAGGCTGGCCAAGAAAGAGGTGCACTTAGGCCAGAGGGAGGAGGTCGTCACAGAGCTCTAGGAGAAGCTGAATGCCTACAACAAGATGCTGGAGGAGCAGCGGGACCAGTAGGCCGCGACTGTGGAGAGCCTGCGAAAGGTGCAGCAGGGGCTTGATGACAGGGCCAGCAGCCTTGCCCTGGCCGAAGAGAACCTCAAGGAGAAGGATGCCTCTCTAGATAAGCGGGCGGTGGATCTCGCCTGGCGGGAGAAGGACCTCGCCTTCAGGGAGGAAATGCTTCAGAGACAGGATAAGTTGCTGGCCGATTATGAGTTCGAGGCAGAGGAGAAGGAGCGGGCGTTGGAGGAGAAGGAGCAGACACTAGGGGAGCGGGTCCGCCAGTTCAAGGCGGCACAGGCAGCTTAGGTGGCACAGGTGGCCCCAGGCTCCCAGGCTGTGGAGGCGATGAGGAAGACACTTGAAGATCTCCGGGCAGAGCATCGCACCGGGGTCCAACATATCGCCGCCAGGGCCGGCGAGGCGAGCTCGGCACTGGTGCCGCTGGGGGTGAGCCCCATCTTTGTGTCAGAGCGCCGGCGTCCATCTCCGACGTGCTCCCGGTGCTGGATTCCGCCGCCGACCGCCTCCGACGCCTAGACCAGATCCTTGGCACCCGCCTAGAGGCCGAGGGCAGTAGACTCTGCCGGTCGGTAATAGAGTACATCCTGACGTGTTTCCGGAGCCACGACCCGGCAATCTCCTTGGTGCCGGTGATCGTAGGTCCGGTGGCTGACACCGAAGACACCGCCCGGGAGGGCGTACAAGATGATGTGGATGCGGTGGCCGAGCGCTTCCAGCGGTATCCCGCTGATGATGAGTAGCTAGATCTGCAGGGAGAAAGCAAGGGGCCCGCTGGGAAGCGGCTTGTAATATATTTTGATTTTGTAAGATACTTTTAAGTACTACTTATCAAGCAATATTACAACTTATCTGCATGCTACTTTTCCTTTGTTGTGTGTGTCGTTATCAACTTCTTCCCTGGTACTTGGCCCCCCTGGGATGTGGGCTCGATGTGTCGAGGCTGGATGCCAGTATTCTTAAGAAGGAATTGGTGACATGGCCCCCACGAGGTAAACTCGACTGGGACCCGGACCTGCACACAGCCTTGGCTAGGAAGTTTTAGTAGCACACCCATAGGGCCCACTAACTGGTATCTTTTATCCTTTGATTTACGCAACAGGACCGGCAGGACTTGGCCTGGAAGCCAAGCCGTGTGCCCAGATCTCTTGAATCACAGTTCCAGATACTAGGACACCCATCACAGAGTGGTGGAGCGTGTAGGCTTACGGTACGGGACCTGGCTAAGCAGCTTCACGGCTCCGGACCACCCCAGGAGACGTGCGTCCATTCTCTAGAACCGGACCTGAGGTTCCTAGACCCATAGGGCTATAGTTCCAAATACTAGGATACTCATCGTAGAGTGGTGGATCGTGTAGGCTTAGGGTGCGGAACCAAGATAAGCGGCTACACAGCTCCGGACCACCCTAGGAGACGAGTACTCATTCTCTAGAACTGGCCCCCAGGCTACTGGACTTGGCCCATCAATGCGAATGTCGGGAGGTGCTCTATGTTCTAGGGATTGGGCAGAGGCTCTCCTTCAGCTGTGGCAAGACGGACACACCCGGGTCGGCACACTTCCGTCACCTTGAAGGGTCCTTCCCAGCTGGGGGAGATTTTATGGAGCCCTTCTCGGTTTAGTACTCACCTCAGGACTAGGTCCCCAACCCTGAGATTCCTATTATGCACGAACCGTTGGTGGTAGAGCCTGAGCGCTTGGTTGTACCGCGCATTTCGAATTGCCGCTTGCCATCTGCGCTCGTCGATGAGACGATGAAGTCCATGTCTTCACGCCGCAGTTGTTCCTGCATAGACTCATCGAAAGCTTGGACCCGTGGGGAGCCCATGATGATTTCTAGGGGAAGGTAGGATCTGGCCCCGTAGACCAGGAAGAACGGGGTCTCCCCGGTAGCTCGGCTGGGTGTTGTCCGGTTTCCCCATAGCATGGACGGAAGCTCACTGACCCAATTTGCACCATGCTTCTTCAAGTAGTCGTAGGTGCGTGTCTTGAGTCCCCTGAGGATCTCTGCATTTGCCCTTTCCACTTGGCCATTACTCCTGGGATGAGCCACGGATGCGAAGCAGAGCTGGGTCCAATGCCCTCGCAATACTCCTGGAAGATCCGACTTGTAAACTGGGTTCCGTTATCCGTAATGATACGGCTTGGGACCCCAAATCTACAGACGATGGATTTGAGGAAGGCGACAGCGGCACCCTGGGTGATGCTGACTACAGGGGTGGCCTCTAGCCACTTGGTGAACTTGTCGATGGCGACGAAGAGGTACCGGTACCTGCCGACGGCCCTGGGAAATGGTCCCAGGATATCCACCCCCATACGGCGAATGGCTAGGAGGGCGGAATCATCTACAAAGTCTAAGCTGGTGTGTGTATCTGCTTTGCGTGGAATTGACACGCCTCGCATGACTTTACCATTTTAGCTGCATCCTGGAGAGCGGTTGGCCAGTAGAAGCCATGCCGGAAGGCCTTACCGACCAGTATGCGGGATGATGAATGGCTTCCACACTCTCCTCCATGGATCTCCGTGAGCAACTCACGACCCTCATGGGTAATGCACCGCATGTGAATGCCATTGGCGCCGCGGCGGTAGAGATCCCCTTCTACCACCGTGTAGCGTTTAGCCAACCACACTATGCGCTCTACGGACACATGGTCTTCAAGAAGGATATTGTCCTTCAGGTAGTCCCGGATCTCGGAGATCTATGCATCGGGACCACTCTGAGATATTGGCTGCGGCGCTAAGGGGCTGGCAGGCCCCCCTGTAGCACACCCAGCCTTCGGTGGGTTCTGGGACGCCACCAGGACCGCTAGCTTCGAGGTGCTAGTCTCGCCCCCTTCGCCCAATTCGGCAGGCTCGGCGGTGGGTCTCAGCAGCCGTCTTTTGAAGACGCCCTTGGGCACGGGTGCCCAAGTTGATGCCTTCATGGAGAGGTCATCTGCCGCCGAGTTGTCAGCCCATGGGACATGCTGCAGTTCTAGGGCTGTGAAGTCTTGCTCCAGTTTTCTCACATGCAGAAGGTAGGCTGCGAGCCTGGGCTCGTTGCAGCTACACTCCCTACGGACTTGCTTGATGATCAGCTGGGAGTCTCCCTTCACCAGGAGTTGTCGGATCCCCAGGGATAGGGCCACCGACAAGCCGAAGATCAGTGCCTCGTACTCTGCCATGTTGTTGGTGGCCTTGAACTCAAGGCGCACCATGTACTTCCCTTGATCTCCACTTAGGTCGATGAGGACCACCCCGGCTCCGCCAACTTGTTGGCGGGCGGACCTGTCGAAGTAGAGCGTCCAGTGGGGCTCGGTGAAGACCGGACCCCTGGGTTCCGCAGGTGCGGGGTCCGAATCGGTGTCCGGACCCCCAGAGACACTTGGGGGAGGCGTCCACTCCACGATGAAGTCAGCCAGGACCTGGCTCTTTACGGCGTGGCGAGGTTGGAAGTCTAGCTGGAACTCAGCAAGATCCGCTGCCCACTTGGCGATGTTGCCTGTGGCATTAGAGTTATGGAGGATGGCCCTTAACAAAAAGGAGGTCACCACCACAACCCTGTGTGCCTAATAATAGTGGCGCAGCTTCCTGGACGCGATAAGCACAACATAGAGGAGCTTATGCGTCTCAAGGTACCTGGTTTTTGCCTCATGAAGGACCTCGCTGACGTAGTAGACCGGCCTCTGGACTGTCCGGACTCCTGCAGCCGGTCCCGAGTCCTCTGGTTCCTGGCCTTCTGGTGTCGTTCTTTCGACGACTAGCACCATGCTTACCGCTTTTGCAGTCGCCGCGATGTATAAATACAGCGGCTCCCCTAGCTCTGGAGCTACCAATATTGGTAGGGACACCAGGTGCTGCTTCAACTCCTGGAAGGCTTGTTCCACCTCTTCGCTCCAAGAGAAGGGCCCGGACTTCCGCAACAGCTTGAAGAAAGGCAGCGCCCTCTCAGCCAGCCTTGAAATGAAGCGGCTAAGGGCGGCTAATGACCCCATAAGCTTCTGGACGTCCTTGATACAGGCTAGAGGCCTCATTGCCTCAATCGCTTTGATCTTCTTCGGGTTTGCTTCAATGCCCCGGTACGAAACCAGGAACCCCAGCAACTTCCCAGCAGAGACACCAAAGACGAATTTGTCCGGGTTCAGCTTTGTGCGGGTTGCCCGCAACTTGTCAAAGACCAGGGTTAAGTCTTCCACTAGGGTCGACCCTCCCTTAGTCTTGACCACGATGTCATCGACGTAGACTTCCACTTTGTCTCTAATTAGGTCCCCGAAAGTCTTACTCATCGCCCGCACGAATGTTGGCAAGGCGTTTTTCAGACCGTAAGGCATAACAACATAGCAGTAAAGCCTGTCCACTGTTACAAAAGCGGTATGCTTCCTATCTTCCCTACACATCTGGATTTGATGGAAACTAGAGTAAGCATCTAGAAACGACAATAGGTCGCACCCGAAAGTAGAATCCACGATTTGATCTATACGTGGAAGTGGATACGGGTCCTTGGGACATGCCTTGTTCAAGCTGGTGTAGTCGATGCACATCCGAAGCTTACCATTCTCTTTGGGGACGATGACTAGGTTGGCCAACCACACTGGGTGATGAACCTCTTCAATGAAGCCAGCGTCTAGCAGCTTCCGGACCTCCTTCCGGATGAAGTCCTGCCGCTCGACGGACTGTCTACGAGGCTTCTGACTCATCGGCCTGGCGTCGAGGTTGATCTTCAGATGGTGCTCGATCACCTCCCTAGGGATCCCAGGCACCTGCGATGGCTCCCATGTGAACACGTCGGCATTTGCCTGGAGGAAGGCGACGAGCGCGAGTTCCTATTTTTCGCCCAGATCACCCGCAATGCGAGTGGTCTGGGTGGAATCCGCAGTAAGCCGGATGGCTTTAACGAGGACGCTGTCTGCCCCGGATGGTTGCACCTTTGGTACCTTGGGGAGCGCCTTGGTACCAGAGGTTGAGGGGTTCCCTCCTCCGTCGTCCGGGCGAGCAGTCTCCATCGCTAGGGCGTGCAGCTTCTCTACGGCCGCAAGCGCGACAGCGCGGTCGCCCCGCACGGTGAGGACCCCAGTTGGAGACGGCATCTTGAGGACCAAATACCCGTAATGGGCAATGGCCATGAACCGATACAGGGTCGGCCTACTGATGATGGCGTTGAAGGTGAGGTTAACCTCCGCGACGTCGAACACGACGTTCTCCATGCGGAAGTTCTCCTCAGTCCTGAATGTAACCGAGAGTGCGATGCTTCCAAGGGGATACACCGAATGTGGGCCCACTCTAGAGAATGGGCGAGAGGGTCCTAGACGGGACCCCGGGATCTGCAACTGTTTGAATGCAGCATGGCTGATGATGTTGAGGCCTGCCCCGCCGTCAATCAACACATGGTGCAGCCGCATATTGGCGATGACAGGGGCGGTGATGAGTGGTAGCACACCGGCCCCTGCCATGTTGTCGGGGCAGCCGGATGCCCCGAAGGAGATGGTGGTGCTCCTCCATCGTTGATGTGGAGCAGCCTTCGGGACCCCTGGAGTCGCCGACAGGACCTCGCGGCGTAGGGACTTGACGTTCCTGCGGGAGGTGAGCCAGCTCCTGCCGTACATGACGTACAGCTTTTTGCGGCGGTCGTTGTCGTCCCCAGAGTCGAAATCTCCGGTGAAGGCGTCCTTGAGGTCCCCCTCGGGTGACTGAAACCTGAGTTCTCGTTCTCCCTCGGCTACCTCACCGTCGTCGACCCCCTTCTTGCCAGGCCGGCGACGAGGTGCGGAGCCGTCCTTGGACGACTGCTCGCGCTGCTCGTTGACGTGCTTCACGAGCTTGATGATCTTGCGGCACTCTGAGGCACTGTGGCGAGCGTTGGGGTGCATAGGGCATGAGCCGTTGTTGCCTCCCTGTGGCCAGGGGCGCTTGTTGCGCTCGCTCCGACCCCCAGTCGCGGCTGCGACAATCGGAGCGGCAGACTGTGGCTTCTCATGGCCGTGGTTCTTCTTCTTTTTGCTGTCCTGGGTGACGGCGCCGGAGCCTCCCATTTGGGCGACTCCGGTCTATGGCGCCGAGTGCCATGCACGGCCCACGGCAGCTCTGGCGCACTTGTCGGCCAGAGTGAAGAGAGTGGAGATAGTTTCCATGTCGTGCGTGGCTAACTTCTCTAACATCTTTTCATCGCGTACCCCCTGGCGGAAAGCAGTGATGATGGATGCATCTGATATACGAGGTATGGTGCCTCGTACCTTGGTGAAGCGGGAGATGAAGGCCCAGAGAGTTTCTCTGGGCTCCTGCCTCACTGTGTGGAGGTAAGCCTCCATGCCATGCTGCTGGTAAGCACTGGCGAAGTTTGCCATGAACCGCGCGCATAGCTCTTCCCAGGAGTAGATCGATCCTGGGGAAAGGTTCATGAGCCAAGTCCGGGCCGACCCAGACAAGGCAACATGGAAGTATGTGAAAGGGAAATGTGTCCTTGGGCCATTTCTAAGTATTTTGGTGATTGAGTGCCAACACATGTGCTTAATTGTGAATTTATGTACATGGATGAACAAGGTGCAAATCATGAAGTGAAGGTATGTTTCTAAGCCTTAGTACATTGGTTTTATGTACTAATATATTTGTCTAAGTGTTAGAAACAGAAAGAAGAAGAAAAGAGAAGAGGAGAAAAGACTTGGCTGTGTGCAGCCAAGACCCAGCTCGGTCTGGAGCACCGGACTGTCCGGTGTGCACCGGACAGTGTCCGGTGCGCCAGGCTGACTCGGCTCGAACTGGCCGCTCTCGGGAATTGGCCGACGGCGTACGGCTAAAATTCACCGGACTGTCCGGTGTGCACCGGACTGTCCGGTGAGCCAACGGTCGGCCGCGCAATCCGCGCGGGACACGTGGCCGAGCCAACGGTCGGAAGACGGCACCGGACTGTCCGGTGTGCACCGGACTGTCCGGTGCGCCAACGGCTCGCAGATCTCCAACGGGCTGCAACGGTCGGCAGCGCCAGTTAAGGAAACAAATCGGGCACCGGACAGTGTCCGGTGTGCACCGGACTGTCCGGTGCCCCCCGTCGACAGAAGGCAAGGATGGCCTTCTAAAATTGCTCTCAACGGCTCCTAGCTGCCTTGGGGCTATAAAAGGAGCCCCTAGGCGCATGGAGGAGACACACAAGCAACCTTTAAGCATTCTTGATCATCCACACTAAGTCTCTGCGCATTCGTTTGTGTTTCTAAGTGATTCGAGCTCTGTTCTAAGTGAGAACTCTGAGATAGTCTTGTGAGCTCGATTCTTGGCCGTGTGTGTGCGCTTTTGCTGTGGATTTGTGTGTGTTGCTTCCCTCCCTTACTCTGTGCTTTCTTTGTGATCATATACTTGTAAGGGCAAGAGACTCCAATTTGTGGAGATTCCTTGCAAACGGGATAGTAAAAGGAACAACAAAACACCGTGGTATTCAAGTGGGTCTTTGGACCGCTTGAGAGGGGTTGATTGCAACCCTCGTCCGTTGGGACGCCACAACGTGGAGTAGGCAAGCATTGGTCTTGGCCGAACCACGGGATAAAACCACTGTGTCACCCCTGTGCTTGATTTTCTTGTGGTACTGTGTTTTGTTGAGACTTCACCTTAGCCACTTGGCAATAATCGTGCTAACACTTAACAAGTTTTTGTGGCTTAAGTTTGAAGTTTTTACAGGATCACCTATTCACCCCCCCCCCTCTAGGTGCTCTCAATTGGTATCAGAGCCGTTTTCTTCACAAAAGGGACTAACCGCCCGAAGAGATGGATCCTAAGGGGAAGGGTATTGTGATCAATGACAAAGAGAAGGAATCCTTCGTCAACGAGCCGAAGGACGATAAGCCTACCGACTCCGGCTCGGGCCAAAGACGGAAGGAAGGGAAGAAGAAGAAGACAAGGCGCATCAAGGAGATCGTCTACTACGACAGCGACGAGTCTACTTCTTCCCAAAAGGACGAGGACCACAACGACTACGAGAGGAGAAAACCGGTTAATTCGAACTTTTCTTTTGATTACTCTCGTATTCCGCAAAGTTCACATTCACATTTGCTCTCCATTCCACTCGGCAAGCCCCCACACTTTGATGGAGAGGACTACGGATTTTGGAGCCACAAAATGCGTAGTCACCTATTCTCTCTCCATCCTAGTATATGGGAGATTGTAGAGAGTGGAATGCATTTTGATAGTTCGGATAGTCCCATATTCATTAATGAACAAATTCATAAGAATGCACAAGCTACTACTGTTCTTCTAGCTTCCTTGTGCAGGGATGAATACCATAAAGTGAGCGGCTTGGACAACGCCAAGCAAATCTGGGACACCCTCAAGATTTCTCATGAGGGGAACGACGTCACCTTGCTCACCAAGATGGAGTTGGTGGAGGGAGAGCTTGGACGGTTCGCGATGATAAGGGGCGAGGAGCCAACGCAAACATACAACCGGCTCAAGACCCTTATCAACAAGATAAGAAGCTACGGGAGCACGCGATGGACGGACCACGACGTCGTCCGCCTAATGCTCAGGTCCTTTACCGTACTTGATCCTCATCTCGTGAACAATATTCGTGAGAATCCCAGGTACACGATGATGACGCCCGAGGAAGTGCTTGGAAAATTCGTAAGCGGGCGGATGATGATCAAGGAGGCAAGATACGTCGACGAAGCGTTGAACGGTCCGATCAACGAGCCGCAACCCCTTGCTCTCAAGGCAACACGAAGCAAGGAGGCGCTACCCAGCAAGGTGGCACAGATTGAGGCGGCTGGACTCAATGATGAAGAGATGGCTCTCATCATCAAGCGATTCAAGACGGCACTAAATGGTCGCAAGGGGCAGCCAAGCAAGACCAAGACCAAAGGGAAGCGCTCATGCTTCAAATGCGGTAAGCTTGGTCATTTTATCGCTAACTGTCCCGATAATGAAAGTGACCAGGAAAAGGGGAACAAAAGAGAGAAGAAGAAGCAATACAAGAAGGCAAAGGGCGAGGCGCATCTAGGAAAGGAGTGGGACTCGGATTGCTCCTCCTCCGACTCCGACAACGAAGGACTCGCCGCCACTGCCTTCAACAAATCGGCTCTCTTCCCCAACGAGCGTCTCACTTGCCTTATGGCAAGGGAGAAGAAGGTGAGTACTCAAGACTCCACTTATGCTTCCTCTAGTGATAGTGAGTCTAGTGATGATGACATAGATTATTCATGCTTGTTCAAAGGCTTAGATAGATCTAAGATAGATAAAATCAATGAATTGATTGATGCATTGAATGAGAAGGATAGGCTTTTAGAAAAGCAAGAGGATTTATTGTATGATGAACATGATAAATTTGTAGAGGCACAAAAATCATATGCTTTAGAAGTAAAAAGAAATGAAATGCTTTCTTATGAACTATCTACTTGTCATGAAACCATTTCTACTTTACAAGGTGTTAACAATGATTTAAATGCTAAGTTAGAAGTAGCAAATAAATCTAATTCTTATGTAGAACATGCTAAGATTTGCACTAGGTGTAAGGATTTCGATGTTGATGCTTGTAGTGAACACCTAGTTTTAATTTCTAAATTAAATGAGGAATTGGCTAGTCTTAATGCCCAACTTAAGACTAGCAAGAATGAAGTTGATAAAATAAAATTTGCAAGGGATGCCTACACGGTTGGTAGACACCCCTCAATTAAGGATGGGCTTGGCTTCAAGAGAGAGGCCAAGAACTTAACAAGCCATAAGGCTCCCATCTTCGTCAAGGAGAAAGGGAAGGCCCCTATGGCTAGTAATGCTAAAAAGAACCATGCTTTTATGTATTATGATAGGAAAAATGCTAGAAATGCTTATAATGATTTTGATTCACATGTTTATGATTCTCATGCCATGTTTGCTTCTAGTTCTTCTTATAAGCATGATAGGGATATGTGTAGGAGAAATGTTGTACATATGCCTAGGAGAAATATTGCTCATGTGACTAGAAAGAATGTTATTCATGCTCCTAGGAAAGTAGTGAATGAACCTTCTACCATTTATTATGCTTGTAATGCTCCTTTTGCTATTTGTAGAAAGGGTAAGAAGGTAATTGCTAGGAAGATAGGGGCAAGATGCAAGGGAGATAAAACTTGCATTTGGGTCCCTAAGAATATTTGTGCTAACCTTGCAGGACCCAACATGAGTTGGGTACCTAAGACCCAAGCCTAAATTTGCCTTGCAGGTTTATGCATCCGGGGGTTCAAGCTGGATTATCGACAGCGGATGCACAAACCATATGACAGGGGAGAAGAAGATGTTCACCTCCTACGTCAAGAATAAGGATTCCCAAGATTCAATTATATTCGGTGATGGGAATCAAGGCAAGGTAAAAGGGTTAGGTAAAATTGCAATTTCTAATGAGCATTCTATCTCAAATGTATTCTTAGTGGAGAGTCTTGGATATAATTTGCTATCTGTTAGTCAATTATGCAATATGGGGTACAACTGTTTATTTACAAACGTAGATGTGTCTGTCTTTAGAAGATGTGATGGTTCACTAGCTTTTAAGGGTGTACTAGACGGCAAGCTTTACTTAGTTGATTTTGCAAAAGAAGAGGCCGGTCTAGATGCATGCTTAATGGCTAAGACTTGCATGGGCTGGCTGTGGCATCGCCGCTTAGCACATGTGGGGATAAAGAACCTCCACAAGCTTCTAAAGGGAGAACACGTGATAGGTCTAACAAATGTGCATTTCGAAAAAGATAGACCTTGTGCAGCTTGTCAAGCAGGTAAACAATTGGGAGGAGCACATCACAGCAAGAATGTGATGACCATGTCAAGACCTCTGGAGCTGCTGCATATGGACCTCTTCGGACCCGTCGCCTATCTAAGCATAGGAGGAAGTAAGTATGGTTTAGTTATTGTTGATGACTTTTCCCGCTTCACTTGGGTGTTCTTTTTGCAGGATAAGTCTGAAACCCAAGGGACCCTCAAGCGCTTCCTCAGGAGAGCTCAAAATGAGTTTGAGCTCAAGGTGAAGAAGATAAGGAGCGACAACGGGTCCAAGTTCAAGAACCTTCAAGTGGAGGAGTTTCTTGAGGAGGAAGGGATCAAGCACGAGTTCTCCGCTCCCTACACACCACAGCAAAATGGTGTGGTAGAGAGGAAGAACAGGACGCTAATCGATATGGCGAGGACGATGCTCGGAGAGTTCAAGACCCCCGAGTGCTTTTGGTCGGAAGCCGTGAACACGGCTTGCCACGCCATCAACAGGGTCTACCTTCATCGACTCCTCAAGAAGACTTCATATGAGCTACTAACCGGTAACAAACCCAATGTATCTTACTTTCGTGTTTTTGGGAGCAAGTGCTACATTCTAGTGAAGAAGGGTAGAAATTCTAAGTTTGCTCCCAAAGCTGTAGAAGGGTTTTTATTAGGTTATGATTCAAATACAAAGGCGTATAGGGTCTTCAACAAATCATCGGGTTTGGTTGAAGTCTCTAGCGACGTTGTATTTGATGAGACTAATGGCTCTCCAAGAGAGCAAGTTGTTGATTGTGATGATGTAGATGAAGAAGATGTTCCAATGGCCGCTATACGAACCATGGCGATTGGAGACGTTCGGCCACAGGAACAAGATGAACGAGATCAACCTTCTTCCTCAACAACGGTGCATCCCCCAACTCAAGACGATGAACAGGTTCATCAAAAGGAGGCGTGTGATCAAGGGGGAGCACAAGATGATCATGTGATGGAGGAAGAAGCGCAACTGGCACCTCCAACCCAAGTTCGAGCGATGATTCAAAGGGATCATCCCGTCGACCAAATTCTGGGTGACATTAGCAAGGGAGTAACTACTCGGTCTCGACTAGTTAATTTTTGTGAACATTACTCTTTTGTCTCCTCTATTGAGCCTTTCAGGGTAGAGGAGGCCTTGCTAGATCCGGATTGGGTGTTGGCCATGCAGGAGGAACTTAACAACTTCAAGCGCAATGAAGTTTGGACGCTGGTGCCTCGTCCCAAGCAAAATGTTGTGGGAACCAAGTGGGTGTTCCGCAACAAACAAGACGAGCACGGAGTGGTGACAAGGAACAAGGCTCGACTTGTGGCAAAAGGTTATGCCCAAGTCGCAGGTTTGGACTTTGAGGATGAGCGGTACCCCGACCACGTGTGTAAGCTCTCTAAGGCGCTCTATGGACTTAAGCAAGCCCCAAGAGCATGGTATGAATGCCTTAGAGATTTCTTACTTGCTAATGCTTTCAAGGTTGGGAAAGCCGATCCAACTCTTTTTACAAAGACATGTGATGGTGATTTGTTTGTGTGCCAAATTTATGTCGATGACATAATATTTGGTTCTACTAATCAAAAGTCTTGTGAAGAGTTTAGCAGGGTGATGACGCAGAAATTCGAGATGTCGATGATGGGCGAGTTGAACTACTTCCTTGGGTTCCAAGTGAAACAACTCAAGGACGGCACCTTCATCTCCCAAACGAAGTACACGCAAGATCTGCTAAAGAGGTTTGGGATGAAGGACGCCAAGCCCGCAAAGACTCCGATGGGAACCGACGGACACACCGACCTCAACAAAGGAGGTAAGTCCGTTGATCAAAAAGCATACCGGTCAATGATAGGGTCTTTACTTTATTTATGTGCTAGTAGACCGGATATTATGCTTAGCGTATGCATGTGTGCTAGATTTCAATCCGATCCTAAGGAGTGTCACTTGGTGGCGGTGAAGCGAATTCTTAGATATTTAGTCGCTACGCCTTGCTTCGGGATCTGGTATCCAAAGGGGTCTAACTTTGACTTGATTGGGTACTCAGATTCCGACTATGCTGGATGTAAGGTCGATAGGAAGAGTACATCAGGGACGTGCCAATTCTTAGGAAGGTCCCTGGTGTCATGGAACTCTAAGAAACAAACCTCCGTTGCCCTATCCACCGCTGAGGCCGAGTACGTTGCCGCAGGTCAGTGTTGCGCGCAACTACTTTGGATGAGGCAAACCCTCCGGGACTTTGGCTACAATCTGAGCAAAGTCCCACTCCTATGTGATAATGAGAGTGCTATCCGAATAGCGGAAAATCCTGTTGAGCACAGCCGCACAAAGCACATTGACATCCGGCATCACTTTTTGAGAGACCACCAGCAAAAGGGAGATATCGAAGTGTTTTATGTTAGCACCGAGAACCAGCTAGCCGATATCTTTACCAAGCCTTTAGATGAGAAGACCTTTTGCAGGCTGCGTAGTGAGCTAAATGTCTTAGATTCGCGGAACTTGGATTGATTTGTAGCATACATGTATTTATGCCTTTGATCATGTTCTTTCTGCATTTTGTTGCTTATTATGGTGCTCAAGTTGTACAAACATTCCCTGGACCTCACAAGTCCGTTGCAAAGTGATGCACATGTTTAGGGGGAGATGTGTTACAACTTGACCCTTTGAGACTAACCATATGTTTGAGTTTGCCTGTTTTAGTCTCAAAGGAGAATTGAAAGGGAAAAGGTGGACTTGAACCATGAAAGACTTCCACTGCACTCCGATGAGAGGGTAACTTATTCCAAGTCCATCTCATTAACTCTTATTGCCATTTGCTCTTAATTGAAGATTTTGGTGAGGCAATGGGGTTAAAGGGCCACAATTGATCCCGTTTTGGTGCTTGATGCCAAAGGGGGAGAAAATAAAGGCCAAAGCAATAAATGGATCAGCTACCACTTGAGAAATTTGAAAATAGTAGAGTAGAGTTTTTGGTTTGGCAAAACCCTTTTATTGTCTCTTTTGGCTTCTTGTGGGGAGAAGTAGCATTATGGGAAAAAGAAAAAGGGGGAGTTTTTGAAATCTTTGATCAATCTCTTTTGGAATGACTCTCTTTATGCGTCAACATGTGTGTTTAACTTAAAGATAGAGATTTGTGTTTGATTTGCAAAAACAAACCAAGTGGTGGCAAAGGATGATCCATATATGCCAAAATTGATTCAAAATAAATTTCAGTTTTATTTGAAGTGAGTTTGCACTTGTTCTAGTTGCTTTATGTTGTGTTGGCATAAATCACCAAAAAGGGGGAGATTGAAAGGGAAATGTGTCCTTGGGCCATTTCTAAGTATTTTGGTGATTGAGTGCCAACACATGTGCTTAATTGTGAATTTATGTACATGGATGAACAAGGTGCAAATCATGAAGTGAAGGTATGTTTCTAAGCCTTAGTACATTGGTTTTATGTACTAATATATTTGTCTAAGTGTTAGAAACAGAAAGAAGAAGAAAAGAGAAGAGGAGAAAAGACTTGGCTGTGTGCAGCCAAGACCCAGCTCGGTCTGGAGCACCGGACTGTCCGGTGTGCACCGGACAGTGTCCGGTGCGCCAGGCTGACTCGGCTCGAACTGGCCGCTCTCGGGAATTGGCCGACGGTGTACGGCTAAAATTCACCGGACTGTCCGGTGTGCACCGGACTGTCCGGTGAGCCAACGGTCGGCCAGGGCCAACGGTCGGCCGCGCAATCCACGCGGGACACGTGGCCGAGCCAACGGTCGGAAGACGGCACCGGACTGTCCGGTGTGCACCGGACTGTCCGGTGCGCCAACGGCTCGCAGATCTCCAACGGGCTGCAACGGTCGGCAGCGCCAGTTAAGGAAACAAATCGGGCACCGGACAGTGTCCGGTGTGCACCGGACTGTCCGGTGCCCCCCGTCGACAGAAGGCAAGGATGGCCTTCTAAAATTGCTCTCAACGGCTCCTAGCTGCCTTGGGGCTATAAAAGGAGCCCCTAGGCGCATGGAGGAGACACACAAGCAACCTTTGAGCATTCTTGATCATCCACACTAAGTCTCTGCGCATTCGTTTGTGTTTCTAAGTGATTCGAGCTCTGTTCTAAGTGAGAACTCTGAGATAGTCTTGTGAGCTCGATTCTTGGCCGTGTGTGTGCGCTTTTGCTGTGGATTTGTGTGTGTTGCTTCCCTCCCTTACTCTGTGCTTTCTTTGTGATCATATACTTGTAAGGGCAAGAGACTCCAATTTGTGGAGATTCCTTGCAAACGGGATAGTAAAAGGAACAACAAAACACCGTGGTATTCAAGTGGGTCTTTGGACCGCTTGAGAGGGGTTGATTGCAACCCTCGTCCGTTGGGACGCCACAACGTGGAGTAGGCAAGCATTGGTCTTGGCCGAACCACGGGATAAAACCACTGTGTCACCCCTGTGCTTGATTTTCTTGTGGTACTGTGTTTTGTTGAGACTTCACCTTAGCCACTTGGCAATAATCGTGCTAACACTTAACAAGTTTTTGTGGCTTAAGTTTGAAGTTTTTACAGGATCACCTATTCACCCCCCCTCTAGGTGCTCTCAGTATGTCGCCATTACTGTGGTGTCTCCACCGGCTGTCGTAATGGCGGTGACGTAAACCTGCAAGAATTCCGACGAATTTGTCGTACCGTCGTACTTCTTTGGCAGGTGTGGCCGGAACTTGGATGGCTAGGTCGCCGCGCGGAGATGATCCACCAGCGCGGCGCAGCCCACGCCGGCTAATGGGACACCTGCCTGGATCCGGGCGCCCGTTGGGGTCTACTGTGCAGCTGCAGTGAAGTCGTAGTCAAGGTTGCGACCCTCGACATTTTGTCGGCGCTCACGCGCCCTCTCCAGAGAGACGCGGGCATCCTCACCCGCACGCCTGCAGTTGAGTTCCTCCCGTAGGTCATTAGACCTCTCCATATAGACCGGGGCATCCTCGCCCGCTCGCTGGCGGTTGAGCTCCGCCCGCAGGTCCTCAGTCGACGCGGCCCTCACCGAGGGAGAGCACACTGATGCCGACACCTCATGTTGGCGCCGGGACGACCGAGGCCTTAGCCTGGTTGAGGCAGAGTGTGCCATGCCAAGCAGGCGGTCGACGTCATCGCACCACTGCTTCATGGCCCTCGGGGAGGCCGTGGAGCTAGGAGGGTGGCACAGTAACTCTCTGGTCGCTGACAGCGCCCCAGGCGTAGCCCTAGACGTCCTGGACGTTTACGCGGGAGTGTGCTGCTGCGCAGAGTGCACAGCAGTGGTCGCACCAGACGCTGGGAGGTTGGTGGCCCGCGGTGTGGAAGAGGCAGCCGCCTCTTCCATCACGAAATCCTCGGGCAAGAAATCATGGTGCTCGATGATGTGGACCATGGCGTCGAGCAGAAGAACAAGCAAAAACCTAAAGCCTAGGCCCCCTACCTGACGCGCCAAATGTTGGAGAGGAAATTCTCCGGTCGGGTGGTGCACCCGCCCTAAATCCTAAGATGAGGAGGGGCCTAAGAGTTTTGCTTGTCTGCTAAGCGATGAACGAACACAAAAACACACAAGGGTTTAGAGTGGTTCGGGCCGCCGGAGCGTAATACACTACTCCACTGTGTGATGTATTGAGCTTGAGAGCTTGTATGAACTTGTGAGCCTGAGCTGGGTCTAAGTGAGTCTGAGTCTTGTAACGTTGCGTGCCTCCCCTTTTATAGCTAAAGGGGGCACGTACAAGGGTGCTGAGCCCCGACATGCGGGCCCAGGGACATAACGGATGTAACACTTGAAGCAACTAATGCTGGTCGCCAGTGCAATCTCCTTGTGCCCTGATATCTGCGGTCTGCATAGCATTGGTGTGCAGCGGAAGTTTCCCTGGCAACGTACGAGTGATGATGAGCACAGTGCACCTCGCAGCACGGGTGTACTACCTGCCAACAGAATGGCCAGGCACGCCACCTCCAGTGGAGTGGACAGGGCACATTAAATGCCGAGGCGGCACATCCCTGCCAGCGGAATAGACATGGCTCATTAAATGCTGAGGCGGCACATCGCCTGTCAGCGGGACGGACAGGCGGCGCGCCTTATCCGTAATAAATGCAGGGGCCGCGCAACCCGGAGGCCTTACGTCAGGCTCTGCTCGCCGGCTTACGTCACACGTAGTAGGCCACGCGGCAGCATTGGGTCTCTGCCCAGGCGGGGAGCAGTGGCGCGAGCGGACAGGTCCGCACCAGACTGGGTCCGGATACGTGTCGTCACCGGACCCCTGCCAGGGTCTTGTCCAAGGCCTGTGCATGTTTTGTCCTGGGACCTTGCTGTGCGTGACCCGGGCCCTGCATAGGGGAGGGGTCCGGGGCCCGTCCCAGGGGTCCGGGCACGCCCGTGGAGGTTCTGGTTACTCGGAGGTCCGGTCTGTATGTACAGGGGTCCGGCACTTCCCCATGGGGGTCCGGACCCACTGTTGATACCCTGGAGTATATCGTCATTTCTCCATGGGGTCCAGGGTATCAACAGTGGGTCCGGACCCCCATGTAACATGTAACATTTCATTGCACAACACTAACATCATATGCTCCTAGAAACAAAGTTCACAAAACCATAACCAATAATCAAATATTAAATATGCAATGTACGTATGTTTAATATTTAATATTTGATTATTGGTTATGGTTTTGTGAACTTTGTTTCTAGGAGCATATGATGTTAGTGTTGTGCAATGAAATGTTACATGTTTGTAGAATGGATGATGAATTGCTTTATAATGATGCTTGTTGCTATCTTATTATAATAAGGGTTTATAAATCTGTAAGTTAATACAAATTTGGTTATTTAATTTAATATTAAAAGTTAGAAGTGCTAGGACGATGATATGATAATAATACTTTAAAGGTTTTGGGTTTGTAGTGTTAAACACTTACAATATGTGTCGACGTTTCGGACCCCGGGGGACCCTCAACCGGGCCGACCAGTGAATTTTATCGTTGCGTGTCCCTGCCCAGATGGGTTGGCGCAAGATGGAACACAAGGGGAAATGCGGCCTGTATTATCTCGCGCCAGGGGTGCTCGTAGTAGGGGTTACAAGCGTTCGCGAGAGAGAGAGAGTGAGCCTGTTCGTTTGCTCGTCCCTCCGTGCGACCCTCTCACATGAAGGTCCTGGACCTCCCTTTTATAGATGCAAGGAGAGGGTCCAGGTGTACAATGGGGGGTGTAGCTTATGCGCTAACGTGTCTGGCAGAGAAGTGCCTGAGCCCTGTGTACATGCCAACGTGGCTGTCGGAGAGGTGCTAGAGCCATGTGTATGCGATAACATGGCCGTCCAGAAGTGCCTGAGCCCTGTAGAAGCACAGCTGGCGGTGCGGCTGGGATCCTGCTGACGTCTTCTTGTTTCCGTAGGGGGCTGAGAACCACCGACGTCATGGACGCACGCGGGGAACCATCATTACCTGTTACCAGGGCGAGCCAGATGGGACGCCGGTCTTGTTCCCTCGTAGCCTGAGCTAGCTAGGGGTAGGGTAATGATGCATCCCATGTGGCGCGGTCGGTCCAAGCCCAAGGTCGGGCGAGGCGGAGACTTCTCCTGAGGCCGAGGCCGGGGTCGGGCGAGGCGGAGACCTCTTTCCGAGGCCGAGGCCTAAGGTCGGGCGAGGTAGAGCTTCCTGTTGCGCCCGAGGCTGAGGCCGAGTCTTGGGGTCGGGCGAGGCGAAGACCTCCTCCCGAGGCCGAGGCCTAACGTCGGGCGAGGCGGAGCTTCCTGTTGTGCCCGAGGCTGAACTTGCTGTTGTCAGCCTTGCCCGGGTGGCTGGCACAGCAGTCGGAGTGGGGTGAGCGGCGCTGTTTTCCTGTCAGAACGGTCAGTGAAAGAGTGAAGTGACTGCGGTCACTTCGACCTTGCCGACTGAGGCGCGCGTGTCAGGATAAGGTGTCAGGCGATCCTCGCATTGAATGCGCCTGCGATACGGTCGGTTGGTGAGGCGATTTGGCCAAGGTTGCTTCTCGATGAAGCCTGCCTGAGTTGGGCCTCGGGCGAGCCGAGGGTGCGCCCACTGCCTGAGGAGGCCCTCGGGCGAGGCGTGAATTCGTCCGGGACTACTGTTCCCGCCCGAAGCCGGGCTCAGGCGAGGCGAGATTGCATCCCTTGGTAGACGAGGCCTTGACCTGAACCGTGCCCATCAGTCTTTGCAGTTTGTGCTGAGGGTGCTTACCAGCCGTGTTTAGGAATGTTGGGGGTACCCCTAATTACGGTACCCGACAGTAGCCCCCGAGCCTCGAAGGGAGTGTTGGTATTCGCTTGGAGGCTTTGCCGCATATCTCTGTGAGGGGACCGGCCTTTCTTGGTTATACTTTGCTCTGGTGGGTGCACGCGAGCGCACCCGCCGGGTGTAGCCCCCGAGGCCTCGGAGGAGTGGTTTGACTCCTCTAAGGTCTTAATGCTTTTCGTGATGCCTCGGTCGGCCTTGTTGTTCCCTCATGCGGCCTGGTCGTAGCCCAGGTGCATGGTCAGGTTCCGAGTTTTTAGGCTGGTTTGTTGACGCTGTCAACGGTTTGGTCGTAGCCGGGTTGCGAGAGCAGCCCCCGAGCCTCTGCACGGAGCGAGAGGACGATCAAGGATTGTCTCGACTTTTATTATACGCCCCTTCATCGCCTTTCCGCAAGGAGGAAGGGGGGAAAGCGCCATGTTGCCCTCGGAGGGCGCCGAACACGGTGTCTCCAGTGAGTTGCTAACGGGTGATCCGAGTGGACGCCCGTGCCCCGTTCGATAAGGGTCGGCTAGTGGCCCAGAGGCGCGCTCCAAAAGTACCTGCAGGTGATTTGCCGGACCCGGACCCATTTGATAGGGTCCGAGGGCTCGATGCCTCCCTCTAGTGGGATTCCGTTACAAAATCGCTCCTGCTAGTCTCGGAAATGTCCTAGGGTACCTCGGGAGCGTAGCCCAAGCCTCGGCCATGTAACGGATGTACCCAGAGTCATCCCTCACTATGCATGCTCTGGGGCAGCTGTCGAACCCTTCCGAGGGGCCAGCCTTCGAACCCCTGATCAGTAGAGGGCGCGGAGCCCGAGTGCTCTGGGGCAGCTGTCGAACCCTTCCGAGGGGCCAGCCTTCGAACCCCTGATCAGTAATGGGCTCAGAGCCCAAGTGCTCTCGGGCGGTTGTCGAACCCTTCCGAGGGGCCAGCCTTCGAACCCCTGATCAGTAGGAGGGCTTGGGGGCCCGTTTCCTTCGCTGAGAAGGATCCTTTTCGAAATATCCCCTTTCCCGGTCCCTGTAGTAAGAGAGAGAAAGAGGAAGAGGAAAAGGATATGAATTTAAATGGCGTGGCACACCTTTTCTGACGTGGTCATCATGGCAGAGGTGAAATGACGCCTGCTTCGCCTGCCAAAGGTGTCGCTTGCCCTGCCAAGGAGTTAATGCGACGGGACGGGCGATTCGTGGGGCGGCCGTTGCGCGTGCGCGAGTCGTTCGAGGAACGGAACACGGGCGCGTCGTCTTCATGCCGTGGGAGAGGGCTCTTCTGCCGCTTCAGGAGGGGACGCGAGCCTTCAGGCGATTTGACCGCTGCTTCTGCTCATCTGCTGCTGCAATTACTGTCGGTCCGCTTTTGGCCATGTCGACCGTCGCGCTTCTTCCCTCGGCTGACTGACCCGTGATCGTTGTGCTCAATTGGCACTGTTGGGTCATGCGCAGGGCTGCCTCGAGTCGCGGCACTGGTTCCGCAGTCGAGAAGATGTGGCATTGGCGTGAACGGTGGTGCGGTTTCTTTGCACGCAGTAACCGTTGTGCCGGTTGCATGACATGCGGGCACGGGCCTTCACGCTGACCCACCGGATGCGATGAAGCTGCAAGGGTACACAACCGTGGTGCAGTTGCACGCCTCCTGCATGGCGGTCCGCCCTTTCGCCCGCTGGTTTCGGTGAGGATGGGGGGACGCTTATAACCGTGGGGCGGTTACCTGCTTCGCTTGCAACGGTTTGGCTTCTTCTGTTTCCGGTCCGCTCGCATGACATGTGGGACCCAGCCCCCGTGTCGGAGGGTGGGAACCCTGGAGCTCGTCGGTGGAGACTTTGCCTGTGACGCTTGGAATGCGAGTGGGGAGAGCCGCCTTTAAAAAGATATTGATCCCTCGGGCAGTAGACATGTCTCCGCACTCCCCTCATGCATTGTGCCCTTCCACCTTCCGAGCCCCCGGATGGGGAGTACCCGTGTTGCCTTCTTCTTGCTGCTGCTGGAGGAGCGCGACCCCGCGGGGGTTGGCGCTCTTCAGACATCGCTCGGCTTCAAGGATTTTCATCACGTAGCCCGGTTGCAGTCCCCCACCGGCGGTCACCCAGGATGATGACCGTAGGCCTCGTGGTGGGGAGAAGCAAGTCGGGCTGCGGCCTCTGCCCCGCCCTCAGCTTCAAGGATGTTCATCATCCTCGTTGTGGCAGAGGGCGAGCTGAGTCGGGGTTCTACCTCCCACATGGGCCGGCAAGCCGCCTCTTCCTTCAACATTCAGGGGAGAGGGCGCTCACCGGCCTTGCGGAGGGGGCGAACTTCGACAACACGGGACCGGTCGGCCGCAAGCATCGTCAGCTGCAGCGTGCCTGGCTTGCTGGCTCAGCTGGCTCTGGCGCGACCTCTGATGCTGCCTCCTGACGCTTGGTCGGGGCGTGGCCGTCCGTCCACCGCACGGGCGACTGTTGCGTCGTGCGCACCGAGGAATCGTCCAAGACGTCGTACACCGTGCGGACGGCGTTTGTGTCCTTGGATTGTCTTGTCCTCACTCCGGCACGTCGCCTCCGCACGGAGACTAGCGCCAGCCCGTCTGCGAGGACTTGAGTGGGGATCTGCCGGTGCAGGCTGGGGAGGCCGCCATTTGTCGGCATGGCGCTGGCGCGCAGGTGGCCGCTGTCGTCGGTGTTGAGGTGGTGGCTGTCAGAGGAGGTTGTCTCTGCCGACGAGACCGTCGGCGGCACCTGCGGTCGGACCTCCGGCTCTTTAGCTTTGATGGCTTGTCCTCGCCCCTCGTGTGGGGACGTGGGCGAGGGCCTTTTCACAGCAGTGTTTGCCCTGAGGTCATTGCTGCTGCTGTTTAGCCACCCAAGGCGGAGGTCGTTGTCGCTGCTGATGGAGCGGTCGCCTGCAAGCCACCTGGAGTTTGTTATCACGCAGGCCCTCTGGTGTGGAGGTTGTTCATACCCGCGGGAGTGGAACCGGAGTCCCGTTTGTAATGGTACCCTGAGTATGGGTGTTTGTTCATTGTGGCCGCTGAGGCCTGAACATTTGGGCATTTGAGCGTAATGCCATGTTTCTTCCTTATTTCGAGCACTAAGACTCGCCTGTCGGCTAGCTGAACCACTTAACCGAGCGTGAGTTGCCTTGCGCGGAAGGTGACGAGTGATGTATCCGTATCCCGGAGGCGTAGGACTCCCTTGGCTCGGTCGGCCTTGCCGCTCAAGGCTTCTCTTGCTCAGTTTTAGAACCTTCGTTCGCTCTGCGATGAGCTGAAGCCGGAGGCAGCGGTGTCGGCGTGGACAGAGGCGGAGTCGGCTCGAAAAGAGGTTTCATCGGCCTGGGAGCATGTGGCTTCCCAGGCCGAGGAGGTGCAGCAGCGGCGGCTGGAGCTTGGCCAGGTCGTCCGCTAGTGGGACCAACCCCGGAGTCACGCTACCGAGGCCGTGAGCCGGGCTGAGGTCCTCGGGGGACAGCTGGCTGAGGCTACGGAGCGGCCAGTCGAGGCGTCCGCTCGGGCCAGAACCCTTGCGGAGAACCTGGCCGTGAGGGCCCAAGCGCGGTGCCGGCGTTCTCCTTCGAGGTGGAGATCCCTCCGCCCGTGTCGCCGTCTGAGGCTGGGCCAGATTTCGCCGAGGGTGGAAATGACGCCGAGGGTGCTGCTCCTCCCCCTACCGATGTCTGAACCTGCAGGAACAGTTTGTCTGAAGCATGCGTATGTTTTTCGCGGCCGCTGGGGCCTAAACATTTTAACGCCGGATTATAAAGCTGCATTTTCTTTCCTCTCGTTTCGTGTGTTAGGACTTGTTTGGTAGCAGAATCCCTCGTCCGAGCGTGAGTTACTTTTCGCAGAAGGTGATGAGTGAGGTATCCGTATCCCGGAGGCATAGGAGTCCCTCGGCTCGGTCGGCCTTGCCGCTTACGTGTACTCTCGTCGTTTTTAGGGTTCTGCTATCGAAGCAGTCAAAACGACACGAAAGTCGTTCTGGCAGAAAAGTTTTCGAGCGTTAGGACCTGTTCGGTAGCAGAATTGCTTATCCGAGCGTGAGTTACTTTTCGCGGAAGGTGATGAGTGAGGTATCCGTATCCCGGAGGCGTAGGAGTCCCTCGGCTCGGTCGGCCTTGCCGCTTACGTGTACTCTCGTCGTTTTTAGGACCCTGCTATCGAAGCAGTCGAAACGGCACGAAAGACGTTCTGGCAAAAGACTTTTCCGAGGAAAATTTTGACGCAGAGGGGGTTCCCCCCTTCTAGCCCCCGAGGGAGGGTCGGGCTTTGCCGAGGCAAGGCTGATCCTTCCTTGACGGTTAGACTTTATTTATGTATGTAAAGAAAACGATGTATATGAACGACTTGAAACATCTTAAGGGTAGAAGCGACGTGTTGTTGGATGTTCCAAGCGTTGCTATAGACCTCGCCTTGATCGTTGGCCAGCTTGTATGTTCCGGGCTTCAAAATCTTGGCGATGATGAAAGGCCCTTCCCAGGGAGGAGTAAGCTTGTGGCGCCCTCGGGCGTCTTGTCGCAGCCGAAGTACCAAGTCTCCCACCTGGAAGCCTCGGGGTCGAACCCTTCGGGCATGGTAGCGTCGCAGAGACTGCTGATACCACGCCGAGTGTAGTAAGGCCATGTCCCGAGCCTCTTCCAGCTGGTCCAATGAATCTTCTCGGTTGGTCTGGTTGCTTCGGTCGTCGTACGCCTTTGTCCTCGGGGAACCGTATTCTAAGTCTGTGGGTAAGATAGCCTCGGCCCCATAGACTAGAAAGAACGGCGAGAAACCCGTGGCTCGGCTCGGCGTCGTCCTCAGACTCCAGACCACCGAGGGAAGCTCTTTCATCCACCGCTTGCCAAACTTGTTGAGGTCATTGTAGATCCTCGGTTTAAGTCCCTGCAGAATCATACCGTTGGCACGCTCCACCTGCCCATTCGTCATGGGGTGAGCTACGACGACCCAGTCCACACAGATGTGGTGGTCCTCGCAGAAGTCTAGGAACTTCTTCCCAGTGAACTGCGTGCCATTGTCGGTGATGATGGAGTTCGGGACCCCAAAGCGATGGATGATGTTTGTGAAGAACGCCACCGCCTGCTCGGACCTGATGCTGGTTAAGGGTCGAACCTCGATCCACTTGGAGAATTTGTCGATGGCGACCAACAGGTGCGAGAAGCCCCCGGGTGCCTTCTGCAAGGGACCGACGAGGTCCAAACCCCACATGGCAAATGGCCAGGTGATGGGTATTGTCTGGAGGGCCTGAGCAGGTAGGTGTGTCTGTCTTGCGTAGAATTGACACCCTTGGCAGGAGCGTATAATCCTAGTGGCGTCGGCCACCGCGGTCGGCCAGTAGAAACCTTGTCGAAAGGCGTTTCCGACGAGGGCTCGAGGTGCTGCATGGTGACCGCAAGCCCCCGAGTGCATCTCTTGCAACAACTCTTGTCCTTCAGCGACGGATATGCATCGTTGGAGAATGCCGGAGAGGCTGCGGTGGTAGAGCTCCTTTTCATCACCCAGTAAAACGAACGACTTGGCGCGCCGAGCCAGTCACCGAGCTTCGGCCTTGTCGAGGGGTAGCTCTCCTCGGTGGAGATATTGCAGGTACGGGGTCTGCCAGTTTTGGTTTGGCGCAACCCCATTCCGCTCTCCCTCGATGTGCAAGGCCTCACCCTCGGTGGCCGAGGGTACCTCGGGCTGGGCCGAGGTCTCGTCGGGCTCGGGCGCGTCATCGAGTTTCACGGAGGGTTGATGTATGTCTCTGGAGAAGACGTTCGGGGGAACCGTCGTCCGCCCCGAGGCTATTTTAGCCAGCTCATCCGCAGTCTCGTTGTACCGTCGAGCGATGTGGTTGAGCTCCAGCCCGTAGAACTTGTCTTCCAGGCACCGAACTTCGTCACAATAGGCCTCCATCTTCCGGTCGCGGCAGTGGGAGTTCTTCATGACTTGGTCAATGACGAGTTGCGAGTCGCCACGAGCGTCGAGGCGCCGAACCCCTAGCTCGACGGCGATGCACAACTCGTTAACCAAAGCCTCATACTCGGTCATGTTGTTTGATGCCGGAAAATGGAGGCGCAACACGTAGCGCACATGTTTCCCGAGGGGTGAGATGAAGAGCAGGCCCGCACCTGCTCCTGTTTTCATCAGCGACCCATCGAAGTACATGGTCCAAAGTTTGGGTTGGATCAGAGCTGTTGGCAATTGGGTGTCGACCCATTCAGCCAGGAAGTCCGCCAAGGCTTGAGATTTTATGGCCTCCTGAGGAGCGAATGAAATTGTCTCGCCCATGAGTTCCACAGCCCACTTTGCTATCCTACCCGAGGCCTCTCAGCACTGGATGATCTCCCCCATGGGGAAGGATGACACCATAGTCACCGGATGAGACTCGAAGTAGTGTCGCAATTTTCGCCGCATCAGAATTACTGCGTACAATAGCTTCTGGATTTGTGGGTAGCAGATCTTGGTCTCGGATAGCACCTCGCTGATGAAGTAGACCGGCCTCTGGACGAGCAGTGCATGCCCTTCTTCTCGTCTCTCGACTACGATCGCGACGCTGACCACCTGAGTGGTTGCGGCTACGTAGATCAAGAGGGCTCCTCTCGCAGTGGGGGGCACCAAGATGGGCGCGTTTGTAAGGAGCGCCTTTAAGTTTCCGAGGGCTTCCTCGGCCTCGGGGGTCCAAGTGAAGCGCTCGGCCTTCCTTAAGAGGCGGTACATGGGTAATCCTTTCTCGCCGAGGCATGAGATGAAGCGGCTCAGAGCCGCAAGGCATCCCATGACCCTTTGTACTCCTTTCAAATCTTTGATAGGCCCCATGTTGGTGATGGCCGCGATTTTCTCCGAGTTGGCCTCGATGCCCCGCTCAGAGACGATGAACCCCAGGAGCATGCCTCGAGGGACTCCGAAGACACACTTCTCGGGATTGAGTTTCATGCCTTTTGCTCTCAGACACTTGAATGTCGTCTCAAGGTCGGAGAGGAGGTCGGAGGCTTTCCTCGTCTTGACAACGATGTCATCGACGTAAGCCTCGACCGTTCGGCCGATGTGCTCTTCGAACACGTGGTTCATGCACCTTTGGTATGTTGCACCTGCATTCCTCAAGCCAAATGGCATGGTAGTATAACAGTACATGCCAAAAGGTGTGATGAAAGAAGTCGCGAGCTGGTCAGACTCTTTCATCTTGATTTGGTGATAACCTGAATAGGCATCGAGGAATGACAGGGTTTCGCACCTAGCAGTGGAGTCCACAATTTGATCGATGTGAGGCAGAGGGTAGGGAACCTTCGGACATGCTTTGTTTAGACCAGTGTAGTCTACGCACATCCTCCATTTCCCACCTTTCTTTTTCACAAGCATATGGTTAGCTAACCATTCGGGATGGAATACCTCTTTGATGAACCCTGCAGCCATTAGCTTGTGGATCTCCTCGCCTATGGCTCTGCGCTTTTCTTCATCGAAGCGGCGCAGATGCTGCTTAATGGGTCGGGCGCCGGCTCGGAAATCTAGTGAGTGCTCGGCGACATCCCTCGGTATGCCGGGCATGTTCAAGGGACTCCACGCAAAAGTTTCAGCGTTTGCGCGGAGAAAGTCGACGAGCACTGCTTCCTATTTGGGGTCGAGCTCGGAGCCGATCCGAACTTGCTTGCAGGTGTCGTTGCTAGGGTCGAGGGCGACGGACTTAACCGCCTCAGCCGGTTCGAAGTTGTCGGCGTGGTGCTTCGCATCAGGCACCTCCTTGGAGAGGCACTCTAGGTCGGCGATGAGGGCCTCGGACTCGGCGAGGGCCTCAGCGTACTCCACGCACTCCATGTCGCATTCGTACGCATGTCGGTACGTGGATCCGACGGTGATGACCCCGTTGGGGCCTGGCATCTTGAGCTTGAGGTACGTGTAGTTGGGGACGACCATGAACTTGGCATAGCACGGTCTCCCTAGCACCGTGTGGTAGGTCCCTCGGAACCCGACCACCTCGAACGTGAGGGTTTCCCTGCGGAAGTTGGAGGGAGTCCCGAAACAGACGGGCAAATCGAGTTGCCCAAGGGGTAGGATGCGCTTTCCTGAAACGATCCCGTGAAAGGGCGTCGCACCGGCCCGGATCGTGGATAGATCAATCTCCAAGAGCCCGAGGGTCTCAACGTAGATGATGTTGAGGCTGCTGCCTCAGTCCATGAGGACCTTGGTGAGCCTAGCATTGCCAATGACAGGATCGACAACGAGCGGGTACCTTCCTGGGCTCGGCACGCAGTCGGGGTGGTCGCCTTGGTCGAAGGTGATGGGCTTGTCGGACCAGTCTAGGTAGACTAGCACCGCCACCTTCACCGAGCAAACCTCTCGGCGCTCCTGCTTGCGGTCCCGAGCCGAGGCGTTCACCACTTGCCCACCGTAGATCATGAAGCAGCCGTGGACCTCGGGGAACTCCTCTTCCTTGTCGCCCTCTTTCTTGTTGTTATCTTGGCCTTTGCCATCTCTCGCCGGGGGCCCGACCTTATGGAAGTAGCGCCGAAGCATGACGCATTCCTCAAGGGTGTGCTTGACGGGACCCTGGTGATAGGTGCATGACTCCTTGAGCATCTTGTCGAATAGGTCGGCCCCTCCGGGAGGCTTCCGTGGGTTCCTGTGCTCGGCAGCAGCGACAAGATCCACGTCAGCGGCGTCGCGCTTTGCTTGCGCCTTCTTCTTGGCCTTCTTCTTCGTGCCACGCTGGGCGGACGCCTCGGGGATGTCTTCCTGCTGCCTCTCCTGAGGCTACTTGTCCTTCCGGAAGATGGCTTCGACCGCCTCCTGACCAGAGGCGAACTTGGTGGCAATGTCCATCAATTCGCTCGCCTTGGTGGGAGTCTTCCGCCCCAGTTTGCTCACCAGGTCTCGGCAGGTGGTGCCGGTGAGGAACACCCCAATGACATCCGAGTTGGTGATGTTGGGCAGCTCGGTGCGCTGCTTTGAAAACCGACGGATGTACTCTCGCAGGGATTCCCCTGGCTGCTGGCGGCAGCTTCGGAGATCCCAGGAGTTCTCAGGGCGCACGTACGTACCTTAGAAGTTTCCAGCGAAGGCCTTGACCAGGTCGTCCCAGTTGGAGATCTGCGCGGGAGGCAGATGCTCCAGCCAGGCCCGGGCAGCGTCAGAGAGGAACAAGGGGAGGTTGCGGATGATGAGGTTGTCATCGTCCGTCCCTCCCAGCTGGCATGCCAGCCGGTAGTCCGCAAGCCACAACTCCGGTCTTGTCTCACCCGAGTACTTGATGATGGTAGTCGGGGCCCGGAACCGAGCCGGGAACAGCGCCCGTCGTATGGCCCGACTGAAGGCTTGCGGACTTGGTGGTTCGGGCGAGGGACTCCGATCCTCCTCACTGTCGTAGTGTCCTCCGCGCCTGGGGTGGTAGCATCGGCGCACCCTATCGTCGAGGCGGGCTCGACGGTTGCGAAGGTGTCGCTCGTCGCCGAGGCGATCCGGGGCTGCAGGCGTCCCGTCCCGCGCGCGCCCGGTGTGGACCGAGGCCTCCCGCATGAGTCGGGAAGTCGTTGCGTGATGCTCCGAGGGGCACCCTTGCCTTCGGGAGGCAGAGCTTTCGGCCCGTCGGACCGCGGCATCCTCCAGGAGATTCTTGAGTTCTCCCTGGATATGTCGCCCCTCGGTGGTGGATGGCTCCGGCATTGCTCGGAGTAGTATTTCCGCTGCAGCTAGATTCTGGCTGACCCCGCTGGAGGCCGGGGGCAACCTTGCCCTGGCATCGTCAACGATACGGCGTTGGACGTCCCGAGCCCGATGACGTGCTTCTTCGGCGAGTGCTCGGCCTGCCCACTCCTGCTCGATGTTTTGCCGGAGCTACACAAGTTGCCCTGCTTCCTCGTCGAGCTTGGCCTGCATCTCGCGAATTTGCTCGAGATGTGTGTCCTGACCCCCCGCAGGGACTGGGACCACAGCTAGCTCCCGCGGGATGTCAACGCGAGAAGCAGGCACAGGGGGATCGTCATCCTCTGGCATACCAAGGTGGTTGCCTTCGTCGCGATCCCCCAGATCGACGTGGAAACATTCGCGACTTGGGCCACAACCCTCGTCGTCAAGGTTGTGACCATCATCAGAGCAACCGGAGAGGCAGTAGTCACATGCAGTCATAAAGTCTCGCATGCAACTGGGATCACGAAGCTCGGAGAAATCCCAACTGGAGTCGGGGTCGTCTTCTTCCTCGGAACCCGGGGGCCCGTAGGTTGAGACGACCATCAGTCGGTCCCAAGATGACCACATATGGTACCCCGGAAGGTTAGGGTATGCCTTTACGAAAGCGCTCACCGAAGCGGGGTCGCTTGGTGGATCAAAGCTGAATCTAAAAGGCACAGGGTGGAAAACGGACGGTACCTCTTGGTCGATGGATGGTGGGGAAGTCGCGTCGGGGACGGACTGCACCGTTATCTCAGTTACGAGGCTAACACCCAGCAAGTCCTTCGCGAGAGTGCTGGCGTCATCAGTCCGCTTGGGGTTGGCACATTGCGGGGAAACGACATCCGTCGTTGTCTCAAGTGCGAGGACAACACCCGACATGTCCCCCGCTGGGGCGCCGGCGTCGTCGACTCGCTCGACAGCCGACGAGGTGCCGCCTCCTGCCTAGCCACGGTTGCCCCGTCTCCTCCTCCTGCGGCGAGGAGGGTGGCAAGGCAAACCCGGATGCTGCTCTTCCGCCACGGGGGGAAGACGTCGTCGAGTTTGCCGTCGCCGGGCGAGCTGACGACCGTCGTTGCTGCTACCGCGCTGCGGGGGGAGGAGTACCATGTCGTAGCTGCCGTCGCAGGACATGAACTCGAGACTCCCGAAGCGGAGCAGCGTCCCCGGCTAAAGAGGTTGCTGAAGACTACCCATCTGGAACTCAACGGGAAGGTGTTCATTAACACGCAGCAGGCCCCTACCTGGCGCGCCAACTGTCGGTGTTTCGGACCCCGGGGGACCCTCAACCGGCCCGACCAGTGAATTTTATCGCTGCGTGTCCCTGTCCAGATGGGTTGGCGCAAGATGGAACACAAGGGGAAATGCGACCTGTATTATCTCGCGCCAGGGGGTGCTCGTAGTAGGGGTTACAAGCGTTCGCGAGAGAGAGAGAGAGAGAGAGAGTGAGCCTGTTCGTTTGCTCGTCCCTCCACGCGACCCTCCCGCATGAAGGCCCTGGACCTCCCTTTTATAGATGCAAGGAGAGGGTCCAGGTGTACAATGGGGGGTGTAGCTTATGCGCTAACGTGTCTGGCAGAGAAGTGCCTGAGCCCTGTGTACATGCCAACGTGGCTGTCGGAGAGGTGCTAGAGCCCTGTGTACGCGATAACGTGGCCGTCGGAGAAGTGCCTGAGCCCTGTAGAAGCACAGCTGGCGGTGCGGCTGGGATCCTGCTGACGTCTCCTTGCTTCCGTAGGGGGCTGAGAACCACCGACGTCATGGACGCACGCGGGGAACCATCATTACCTGTTACCGGGGCGAGCCAGATGGGACGCCGGTCTTGTTCCCTCGTAGCCTGAGCTAGCTAGGGGTAGGGTAATGATGTATCCCCTGTGGCGCGGTTGGTCCGAACCCAAGGTCGGGCGAGGCGGAGACTTCTCCTGAGGCCGAGGCCGGGGTCAGGCGAGGCGGAGACCTCCTCCTGAGGCTGAGGCCTAAGGTCGGGCGAGGCGGAGCTTCCTGTTGCGCCCGAGGCTGAGGCCGAGTCTTGGGGTCGGGCGAGGCGGAGACCTCCTCCCGAGGCCGAGGCCTAAGGTCGGGCGAGGCGGAGCTTCCTGTTGCGCCCGAGGCTAAACTTGCTGTTGTCAGCCTTGCCCGGGTGGCTGGCACAGCAGTCGAAGCGGGGTGAGAGGCGCTGTTTTCCTGTCAGATCGGTCAGTGAAAGGGCGAAGTGACTGCGGTCACTTTGACCTTGCCGACTGAGGCGCGCGTGTCAGGATAAGGTGTCAGGCGATCCTCGCATTGAATGCGCCTGCGATACGGTCGGTTGGTGAGGCGATTTGGCCAAGGTTGCTTCTCGATGAAGCCTGCTCGAGCTGAGCCTCGGGCGAGCCGAGGGTGCGCCCACTGCCTGAGGAGGCCCTCGGGCGAGGCGTGAATTCGTCCGAGACTACTGTTCCCGCCCGAGGCCGGGCTCGGGCGAGGCGAGATTGCGTCCCTTGGTAGACGAGGCCTTGACCTGAACCGTGCCTATCAGTCTTTGCAGTTTGTGCTGAGGGTGCTTACCAATCGTGTTTAGGAATGTTGGGGGTACCCCTAGTTACGGTACCCGACAATATGATTTTCGGTTATATATATTTATGTACATAGGTCTTTGTATTTAGTTGTGGCTCGCGAGCCTAACGAGCTGGCTCGAGCTTCGTAACGAGCCGAGCCGAGCCAACTGTTTAGCTCGTTATTACAACGAGTCGAGCCGAGCTGGCTCGTTACAATAACGAGCTGGCTCGATATCCACCCCTATGCACAAGTATCGTCTTCCTACCGACCTCGGACGGCGGCGCCGGACCTACGGTGGCGGAAAAAAGACTCCGACGAGCACGATGGATCTTCGCCGTAAAGCCCCTAGGTTTACCCGAGATTGACCAAACGCCACTTAGAACTAGCGCGAATCATATGGGTGCGGTATTACCGGACGTAGTGCAGAGGAGGGCTCCAATCGCGGTGAGGGGCGGAGAAGTGAGGTTGAGGCAGCGCCCGCGAGAAATACGCAGTGTACTGTTGCACCCCGCACCAATCTTCTCTGCCAGACACGGCGCAGAGCGTAATCCGACTCCACCGGACACTGGATAGGAGCACAAGCGGTGAGGGGAAGTAAAGTCGACGATGACGGCGTTCTCACCCTCGCTCGACGGACACGGTAGGAACTAGGGCTCGAGGCTAGGGATGAGTCTCGCGGGGCACAACCTAGTAACTCCCTGGTGCACACGGACGACTTTATCGTGGCGAGGTGGGCGACCAGGTCCTCCTAAGCCAGGACCACGGATCGCGGCACGCCGCCGCCATGCACGCCATTTCTGTTGCGGAAGAGCGCCTGCTCACCCGGTCCCATAGGTCAGTGCACGAATCCAGGTAAGGAGTGGCTGACAGTGTGTCCCACATGTCGGCGCGCGCTCCCGTGGTCGGATAACGGCTTACAGGCGGGTCCCAATGGCAGAGCAAGGAGAGGGTGAGGCTGACTCTCGGGGACCACATGTCGGCGCCGCAGTGAGAGAGTTGGGTTGCGCGGGAAAAGTCTGGTGGGCCAGCGTGAGTTGAATTCGGCCCACACGGCGTTTTTCTTTTTATTTTCTTTTTTCCTTTTCTGGTTTCTTTTTCTTCTTTGTTTTTAAAATTTGAATTTGAATTTAAATTTTGTGATGAGATTCACCATTGCTCAAAACGTACCAAATTCAAATATTAATGGAAGGAAAATATATTCCTATTTATTTATTTATTTTATCTCATTTGCATAGTATTTTCCTCTCTTTTCTCAAATTATAGAATTTCCTTTAGAACTTATATTCCAATTTGGGGTATTAACATATTTCTTTTTACATTATTTTTATATTGTCATAAAATGCACACAAAATAAAAAACCCAGCATGATGCACATATTGTTTTTGTGTCATTAATTAATTAATGCCCTTTTGATGTGATTATTCACATGTTACAACAAATGAAGGCAAACATATATTTGTAAAACATCTATATCTTCTCTTTACACTTTTTGGGTATTACATTTGTGCATAGAAGAGCAATATTTATTACTGCTAATATACTGCATTCAGTCAAGTAGACAACTAAATATGCTAGAAAACGTTACCTTGAAAAAATGATCATACCGTTACAAGCAAGTATATGGGGATTTCCTCTCTGAACCTTAAGTTGTAACTCAAATATTTCTCGATCTCAACTCCTATCCTCAAGTCATAATAACTGAGACATGAGTCATTCAAACTTGGTTTATTACCAGACCATGCATTGTTTGGCTGCAAGTATGACTGTAGATGTGTAACCAAAAACAGGGAAAAAATTTAAAAAAAATCAAAAACCAAGATTTTGTCTATCGGTGGATATTACCAAACAAACGACATCGAACTGCTACAGAATACAGCCTGCCTAAAGTTCATGCACTCCTAAGTAAAAGGGTGAACATTTTAGTTCTGGAACTCAGTTGCATGCTCTGGTAAACCTCATTCTTCAGTACAAAGATTTCCATGTCTGTTATGTGATGTTCTAATTATCAATTGTTTGCTATTTGAAAATACTAGAATTTGTTGTGCAATCATGTCTACAAATAATTTGAAATTGTCATGTGCAATCATGTTACACATGTTTTATATTTTGTACTGAAGTTGTTCACTACAAAGTGCATTTGATTTTCAGATCCAGGTTCAAGTCGTGGCACTGTCAAGTTATGTAGAAAAAGAAGAGTTATTCAAACTGCAGGTTTGTGTGTATGAAATGTAAATTGTGAAAAGTATGCTCCTTGTAAATTTTGCTGGGATTATGTCTAATTTTAAACAATTCTCTCTCTAGGTATATGAATTAAGAGATAGGTTTCAGTATTCAATTGCTCCTAGTGGACTTGTTGGGGATTATCGTGGTGTTGTATCCACTTCAGGTTTCTTGTTTAGTTCAGAATAATTTTGGAAAGTCATTAAGGAGAACAGAGACCTTGATTTGCTTGCTCATAAAGTGACTACCATCCATTGCTTCTCAATTTTAGCTATCAACATAATGTACCATGACTTTTTAAGTTTCACTTTAGGTAATGGTGGCTACTTTGTGAACCTCCAGTTTTTCTTCAATGCTAAATCTTCTTCAGCACCTTCTAGTTCTTTCATGTTTGCCTCTTCTTTCTTTTGTTTTTCTTTTCTTCTTTCTCTCTCTTTAATGGCTTGTTTAGATATTTTTAGATATAGTAGGATTAGACCAATCCCTTCAAATAAGCTTTAATTCATTTGCCAATCAGACGAGATTAGGCCAATGATCAGTCCGTTCAAATCTAACCTTTGTAATTTTGTCACATGACAAAATATTAAGAGGAAAGAAATTCAAGCATGAGACTCAGTAAGTTTACAGCAAAACACCACTGTATGAGTTGGCATATCAAAATATCTGAATATCCAAGCTGCATAGAATTATATAAAGTCAGTGAAATCACTTAGAGAGAGTTGTAGTTGTAAGTATCACTGATGTCGCTATCGAGATCAATGATGTAGTCCCCTTCCCCAAAATTACCATTGTTTCTACAACATATTAGTGCCACCAAAAGCTTCTTTATTTGAATACATTAACGTCACATAACTTGCTTGATTTGTTAAGTTATTAGCACCGCTGTGGACTAAATCAACGGACCAGTAGTACCATCAGTCTCATTCCTATGCAATCTAAACTTCTAAAATTCTGAAAGAGCATGGAACAACAAAGAAAAAGAAAAAAGAAAAAAAGAAAGCACAATTCTGAACTTCTGAAATTCTGAAACCTATATATTATTCTAAAATTTCTATTAAGTCTAAAATTGTGAATTTCCTGTTTAGTCTGAACTTCTATAATTCTGAAAGTCTACAGTCACCTGAATATTGGTTGAAAGTCTGCGGCCACCTGAAAGTCTGCAAATAAAGAAGCACAACTTCATCTTTAGCTGACCACGATGGTGGCGACAATGTCGTTCTCCATCCTGGATGTGTGGGAGATCCCTGCGGCAGTGGGTCAGAGGGGAGGGTTGTGCTCTATCGCGGCGATGTGAGGGACTGGTCGATGTGCTCAAAGCTCTCACTGACAACAGTGGGGGAGAGGATACAAGTTTACTACGGCTAGGGGATGAGGGCGAGAGAGGAGAGCCTATACAATAGAATTCGTAGCGACACATGGGCACCTAACTTCTTTTTATATAATAGTGTTGATCGACCTTCGGTTTGGCTGCTACACTTTGCATTTAGGCTAACAAGGCAGAGAATAAGATTTCATAGGATATGTCTGGGAAGTGGGAAAGAGGCATATCTTGCTGCCTTATTCAGACAATACATAAACTACAGATGCCATGTAGAAGCCACCAACTTGCTGGTGGAATATCTAGAGTCGTTCGCATTGACTACGTGATTATGTTTGTTTTTGCGCTTATCCTTATAATAGGGGAGGGCATTATTTAGAGTACTTGTCTTTTTCTGTAAAGTAGTGGCCATTGGTCAACAAAATATTACCTTTGCTAAAGAATTACGAGATGCAAGTGCATGTTGATCACTTCTCTCTTTTTCCTTGAAAACCTGAAAGTTCAATTTACTTAAAAACTAGATGAAACACAAGTTGTTATTTATCCTCATGTAGATTGATTACCACTAAGATAACTAAACACCATATAGATATTCACCAAACAGTCAATGTAAGTCGATAACTCTGAAGTCCAAAATAAGGCATGTTGTAGCAAGCAATCATTCAACTATTTTACTAATATTAGTTCAGTTCTCACTAGCTAATGGGCAGAGGTTTGATCTATAGTGTAAATAGCTATTTTTCTTGTTTATTTATGTAGTTGTGATCTTGTTTTATGCAATCATATGTACTTACCATTTTGCATCGTTTGAGGTGGAGATTAATGGAGTGCACTCAAAACTGAGAATTTGTTCCCCAAGAAGATTCTTTATTTGTTTTAACCAACTAGATTCATCCATGTTGTTTGCATACTGAATATAACTTCTAAAGAAACATGTTACATCCATAATTTTTGTTTTAGGCTATTACACAAGAGACCATTTTCACTGCATAGGTAATGGCCATTGTTCAGATTATATCTGTTCTGTCCAGATTTTTATCGACTACAATTTTGTACTAACCAACTCTACCTACAGAAACAAGACCTGCCTACAGTGACAAACTTGCTTAATATAAAACACTATCAAGCACGAGCCCTCCTCATCCACCACCGATGGAGGATGGATGACATCTATGATTCTTTAGTCATCTGTTATGTACTAATTGAATTTTAATTTCAGTATACACTGTGTAATGGTCAAAGGAGAAAACTTGATGAATGAAGAATGTACAAAGAGCAAACTATGGCTAAATGACCTTGCTGGAAGTGAATGGGCAACAAAGACAGATGCACAGGGAGAAAGGTTGAAACAAGCACAAAACATAAACAAATCACTTTCTACACTTGGTGATGTCATATTCGTTGTTGCAACAAAGACTTCACATATACCATTTAGGTATTTAAATTCGAATCCTTTATTTAATTTTATTAATCTTGTAACTCAATTTTGACCACTTGTAGGTAGTAGTTGTTTTAAATTACAGGAATTCGAAGCTGACACACTTGCTAAAAGACTCACTAAGTATGTAGTCTTTTGTTTCATAGAATGCTATAATCTTATACATTAGTTTTATAATTCAATGTTTAAACAATACAGGTGGAGATTCCAAAACTTTGATGTTTGTTCAAATCAGTCCTAACGAGAACGATGTGGGTGAAACTCTTTGTTCATTGAACTTTGCGAGCAGAGTACGAAGCATAGAGCTTGGACATGCTAAAAAACAAGGTGATGTTGATGAATTGTCAAGATACAAGCTCATGGTATATTATAGCATTATGCCCACATATGTATGTGCAGATATGCTACAAATTTTGAAGTTTACTAAAACGTAACTATCTATTGGTTCTGCTAGGTTGGGAGAGACAAGCAGGATAGCAAGAACAAAAATGCTCATAATAAGAGTATGGAAGAAAGGATACAAGTACTTGAAGTGAAGAATAAGGCCAAAGACATGCTCACTCTGAATCTCCAAGAGGAAGCAAACCCAGACCAATATCTTTTCATGGAACCAAACCCAATATATACGCAATCATGATTTAACATTAGGCTATCCATCATTATATATGCAATCAGGAACTACCAACAACTAGCTATGTGTGGTACACATAATAGAGGGTGTTGTTGTCTTAGAATCGTTGTGCACTAATATTTTGCCGAATATTTTGTATGTCATTGCAACGCACGAGCATGTAACTAGTAGAATATTGAATCATCAAACCAATTTTATATTTGTGTTTTTGAGATTTTATGAATAAAACTAGACCACACATGCTATATAATATTTAAAGATTTATTTGTGCACCCTTCTATAACACACGCCCCAGTGTAACCAACTAAACAAAGTCTGTACAAGCAACCAAACAAAATAATCAGTATAAGCTCATTCTAATTCTACTAATATCGGCTAGGTAGCCTTGACTTCTACAACAACCAATCAGAGAATAAGAGTATTTAGGGCTAGTTTAAAAACTTAAATCCACTCCAAAATTCTCGAGGATTGAGAGGAAAATCAAGCTAATTTTCTCCTTGGTTTCCGGAAATATCGGAGCATTCAAGTTTCCAAAACAGTGTTTAGTGGTGTTTTTCCAAAGGTGCTCTTCAAAAAATAACGCACAGCCTCGGAAAAGAGGAGAAGAAACGGGAAAGGGCCCGGCCCGGCCCACCGTCTACCTACGGCCGCCCTCGAGTATTTGGAGCCGCTCCGCTTCCGCCAGCGCCCAGCAGAGCAGGTTTCCCTTCGCCTTCACAATTCGCACCACATTATTGTCTTGTGTTGCCCGCAACCCAAAGCGGATCAAACCCTAGATCTCGTCCCCGTTCCTCCGATCCTCATGGATTCCTCCTCCTCCTCGTCCAGCCTGAGCCAGCAGCCCGAGTTCGATTACCTCTTCAAGCTGCTGCTTATCGGCGACTCCGGCGTCGGCAAGAGCAGCCTCCTCCTCCGTTTCACCGCCGACTCCTTCGAGGACCTTTCCCCCACCATAGGTGATCTTTTTTACTTTGATTATATCCCCGATCCGATCGCCTCGCCGCATTAGTGTAATCTCAATCTATGTTCCGCTATTTATTTTCTTCAGGTGTTGACTTCAAGGTGAAGATGGTTACCATTGATGGCAAAAAACTCAAGCTTGCCATCTGGGACACAGGTACCAAACCATTGCCCCCCCCCCCCCCCCCCCTACATTTTTTAGATTAAGGAACACAATGTTTCCGGCCTACCCATTCGCAAACGAATGAGTACAGCCACACAGCAGGACTCGAAGGATGCTTAGATCTAAATCCATTAAATGACACTCAAAAAAACACCAGAACTTAGTTCTCAATTCTTCTCCTATGTCTCAACTGAAACCCAACGACTCAGCACGTTTCAAGCAGCATATACAGGATGAGGACTTAGGATTTTCAGCAAACAAAGCACGACACCGGTTGCACATGTAGGAGGAGAGCACAGCGGCGCGTAGGAGGAGAGCACCACAAGTGAACCGAAACATCATGAGCATGAAACTATGGCGCCAGCACCACGGCGACCTCCTTGGTGAACTTGGTGCCGAGGCATTAGATAGCAACCTGAGACCTCATGAAGTCCAGGGGTTTCACCGCCATCTCGCAAGTCAATAAGTCATCATCCTATATAATGAATAGAAGTGTTGTAGTGCAGCAGCGAGAGTCCTTAAACTTAGCAGCTCATGCAGTGTGAAGTCATTGGAGATGTCGAAGGCACCATCGTTGTAGAAGAACAGTCGCCGCACCGCGGCAAGTCGATGTCGAATTTAAGAATGTGAATGGCATGCCGTTAGTGCTCATGGTTGCCTGCCAACGACGCCGAGACGTCCCACATTGGCGCTGGATGTGATGGCATCCCCCAAATGCCTATGACAGCCGCGAAAGTGAACTAACACCGGCGACGATATTTCTTCCTCCATTGCAGCATGACTCCTTTTCCTCTTGGGTGGCTGTGTGTGACACACAGGCGAGATGGCTGGTGGTACGAGCAGCATGGCAACGTGGCGGCCGGCATGGCTTGTGCGCGGGGCGATAATGCGGGAGACCAGTGTGGGCTCCATCCTCTCCTGGCTGGCTCAACTTCCAGGCATCTGGGGAGGAGCATTAGGGCTGCAGTGGCGCGTGGTGAGGGCTGTGGCGGCGCGGTGCGGGACAGCAAGAAGCCTTGTTGTGCAGCATGAATGGATGTTGCACTTTCTTTTCTAAGCAATAGGATGGTGTTGGATGGTGCATAGAGGCACGAAAGTTACATGGGGACTTACCAGAGGGCAGAGGCAGGTTACCGAATCCGAGATCAATAATACCATAAAAGAATCGTTTTGGTCTGTCCTTTTCCCCCACAATTATTTCGAAGAGCTAACCATTCCACTGGACAGTGTCATTCTCGTTCTGATTTTGCCCAGCTTTATCCTATCTATTTATACATCTTCCATTCTTTGAGTATGATCGTGTATTTGTTATCGCTGATGATTACCTGTTATGCAGCCGGACAAGAGAGATTTAGGACCTTGACCAGCTCTTACTACAGAGGGGCACAGGGGGTTATTATGGGTATGACTTGTAACAGCTGTCCTGTAAATATGTAACTCTATTGCATTGTTGAAGGATCTTCACTGTGTTTTTCACTTTTCTTCTGTCATTTTTTGTCATACATCCGTTGAAATTACTGCCACGTTAAATGTCGAATGCAGTCTTCAGCTAATTTGCCTTGACTTTTTTTTGTACCAAGACACGCTCTAGTTAATATTGTCTGTGCGTTTTCAAAGTTTAAATTGTTGAACAGGAGAATTTATTTTTATTAACCAAATTGTATAAATTTCATATCAAGCTTTGTATAGCTTTAGAGTCACTGCACACATTTCTTGATCTATTTATGCATGGACATGGTAGTGTAGGTGACCCACATTTGCCGCCCCTTTTTTTGTCTGATTGCATCTTGTGTTGTCTGGTTCTGTTAAATTATTGCATAGAGGCACATGATAATATTTATGTCTCGTCAAATTTACAGTGTATGATGTCACTCGGCGGGAAACGTTTACTAATCTTTCTGATATCTGGGCGAAGGAAATTGACCTGTATTCAACCAACCAGGACTGTATAAAGATGCTTGTTGGAAATAAAGTAGATAAGGTAATCAATTCTAAACTCTGTCTGCACCTTTTATCTCTTGTTTCTGATCGAGCAGCCCCTGTCGTGTTTTACCGGCCGTTTCATTTTGGCAGGAAAGTGAGAGAGCTGTGACAAAAAAGGAGGGGATTGAATTTGCTAGGGAATACGGTTGTTTGTTTCTAGAATGCAGTGCGAAAACAAAAGTAAATGTAGAACAGTGCTTTGAGGAACTTGTGCTAAAGGTATGTACTGGGCTATAGCATTTAGATTTATAATAATAATATTTTAATTTTCACAATATCATGCATGCCTTGTTGTTCACAATATTCCAAGCGGCACATATGTTGGACTCAAGTATTGCTTTTTTAGCCATGGATTGGCTTTGACTGAAATGAGGAAGGGGGCTTTTATGCATGTGTGAGTGTCCTCGAAGAAATTAGATTGCTTTATGCGTGCTTGTTTTGCAGATATTAGACACGCCAAGCCTCCTCGCTGATGCTTCGTCTGGGGCCAAGAAGAACATCTTCAAGCAGAAGCCTCCGGAAGCCGATGCCGCTGCAAGCAGCTGCTGTTAACATGCTTTTGCCATGCTAATTCCGCGACCTCCCGTGGATGATGACGATGATATCTTTGTTTGGTGTGTCGGTTTATTGTTTCTTCTTCTTTTGGTCCTGTATATGCTGAATTTATTACACCCACACATAACTGTACGTTGGCAGCAGCTATATAATATATCGTTTTTTGTTTTGATTTGTTTATTTTTGTTTTGTTTAAGAGAGAGAGAGAGAGAGAGAGAGAGAGAGAGAGAGAGAGAGAGAGAAATGAAGATATTTGAGAGGAGTATGGATGGATTCACGGGTGGGCAAGAGCAAGGGAAGAGGCCAGGCCATCGCAGGCAACACCCGTGCCGTGTGTCGTGTCGTGCGAGGTCACGGGTCACTCCAGCCAAAAAACAGATGATGATGATGATGAAGTGCCATGCTGCGGGGCAACAAGAAACTGAACACCACGGAAATCCAAGGACCAGCCAGCGCCCGCCCTCGTCCCTTTTGTATGTATGTGCTCCCTCCCTCCCTCCCTTTGCCATTTGCCGATTTGGGCAGCAGCAATGACACTTCCCTGCGCCGGCGGCTGCGAGATCCAAGCCAGCGGCATTAACTACCGCATCGCCGTCTCCACCCGACCTCTCAAGGTCTGGAGCAGATCAGACGACGACGTCCATTCCCAAGACCACCACAGCGTCGTCCGCCAGGTGCTCCGGGACGTCTCCTGCCGCGCGCGCCCCGGCGAGCTGCTCGCCATCGTCGGCCCCAGCGGCGCCGGCAAGTCCACCCTGCTCGAGATCCTCGCGGGGCGCCTCTCCCCGTCCCCGCCGCCCCACCTGCTACGCATCGACGGCGCCGCCGCCCACAGCGCCGACCTCCGCCGCGTCTCCGCCTACGTCACCCAGCAGGACGTCCTCTTCCCGCTGCTCACCGTGCGCGAGACGCTGCTCTTCAGCGCGCGCCTCCGCCTAGGCGCGCGCCTGCCCTCCAAGGACATGCACGCCCGCGTCGAGGCGCTCCTCGACGACCTCACCCTGCGCCGCGTCGCCGCCACCAGGACCAAGGACCTCTCCGGCGGAGAGCGCAGGCGCGTCTCCATCGGCGTTGAGGCCGTGCGTGACCCGCCCGTGCTCATCCTCGACGAGCCCACCTCCGGCCTCGACAGCGCCTCCGCGCTCCACATCGTCGGCGCGCTCCGCGCCATGGCCGAGGCGCGTGGACGCACCGTGCTGCTCAGCATCCACCAGCCGGGAGCGCGCATCGTCAAGATGTTCGACTCCGTCCTCCTGCTAGCCGCCGGCTCCGTCCTCCACCATGGCACCGTCGACCAGCTCCGCGCCCTGCTCGGGGACGCGGGCCTCCACCTGCCCCCGCACGTCGACGACGTCGAGTTCGCCATCGACTCCGTGGACGCGCTCCGCCGCCACGCCAGCAGCAGCCTGCAGGCGCCGTCCTCCGGAGACCGAGAGGGCCGGTGCACGCTGCAGCGTCTGTTCCAGCTGCACGGCAAGCAGGTGGCGGACGCCCCCGTGGCCGTGACCATGATGGCTAGCCGCTACGCCAACTCGCGGGCGCGGGAGGTGGCGGTGCTGTCGCAGCGCTTCTTCAAGAACGTGGCGCGGACGCGGCAGCTCTTCGCGTGCCGCACCGTGTGCATGCTGGTGGCGGGCCTTGCGCTGGGCTCCATCTTCTACGACCTCGGGCAGGACAAGGTGGCGGAGCGCGTGGGTCTCTTCGCCTTCCTGCTCACCTTCCTCCTGTCATCCACAACGGAGGCGCTGCCCATCTTCCTGCAGGAGCGCGACATCCTGGCCAGGGAGACGGCGTCGGGGGCGTACCGCGTGTCGTCGTACGCGGTGGCCAACGCGGTGGTGTTCCTGCCCTTCCAGCTGGCGCTGGCCGTCGTGTTCGCGGCGCCGGTGTACTGGCTGGCGGGTCTCCGTCGAACGGCGGCGGCGTTCGGCTACTTCCTGCTGGTGATATGGCTGATCCTGTACACAGCGAACTCGGTGGTGGTGTGCTTCGCGGCGGCGGCGCCGGACTTCGTGGTGGGGAACGCGGCGATCCAGGGGGTGATGGGCTCCTTCTTCCTCTTCTCGGGCTACTTCATCGCGCGGTCGGCGATGCCCGGGTGCTGGGTGTTCATGCACTACCTGTCGTTGTTCAAGTGGCCGTTCGAGGCGCTGCTGGTGAACGAGTTCGCCGGCGGCGGGAGGTGCGTGGTGCGGGCGCTGGGCGAGTGCGTGGCGACTGGGGACGAGGTGCTGCGGCGCGAGGGGCTCGGGGAAGAGTGCAGGTGGCGCAACGTGGGCGTCATGGTGGCCTTCATGGCGGCCTACAGGGTGTTGGGCTACGCCGTGCTGAGGGTGAGGTGCAGCCTCGCGCTCAACAAGGGGGCCGTGGCCGCCGGACCACCTGGCTTCGGCCTCAGCCGCCGCCTGAGAAGACAGCTAGCCATCATCGGCACCGCTGCGTGGCCCTCGCCATCGTCTTCTTCCACCCCCTCGCTCCCTGTTAATTAAATTAAATTAAATGGCAACCAAATACACTAGTGTATGTGTGCTTACTTGTTTTGTTCGGTGATTCGTACGGAGTGCTTACTTAATATTGTATTGTATTATACTTGGAGTAGGAAGTATGGTATCCAAAGATAGCATCTGTTCCAATACATCTTGTAATCAGACTCTGCTCTAACTCGTACCAACATGCTGAGATGTCCCAAGGCATGGCATTGTGGAAACTATAAACTCTCCGACTATAACTATATATATATATGCTTATTTTGTATGGTACTTGTATTTTCATGTTTGTTTGGTAATTAATCGAGGGCTGAGCAGTTCTTTGGCACACAAAACATGTGCCGATCAAACTTTCTTACATTTGATTAAGTTTGTAGAAAATATTAGCAACTATAAATCACAAATAGATTCGATTATCTATCTAATGATACTAATTGTATACTATAAATATTATTTTTCTTATATATATTTAGTCAAGTTTTAGAACAACAACATTAGACGAGAGTACGAGACACACAAAAAAAACAAAAATCATGGCCACCGTATCATTGTGTAACTAACCATCTTGCCATTCCATCAGAAACAATATCCTAACAACACCACCGGGGAAATGCCTGACCTTCACAGGTAAAAAAAAACATCTCCAACAGTGTATTTGAGGCACTTGAGGAGGATGCTTGAAAGGGAAATGGATCTAATCATTTCTTATAATCGATTTTGGTGGTTAACGACCAACACAAATCACGTGGAGTAACTAGTTTGGCTAGATGTTATTTATCTCAGGTGCATAACGTTCAACACAAACCAAGAAAAAATTCAGTTGGGGACACAAATAAAATTTGGAGCAAGACATGAGAGTGTGCTGCCAAGTGGCACACCGGACACTGTCTAAACTGTCCGGTGCACCATGCCCACACCCAACGAATAGGCCACTCTTGGAAATTCGCCAGGCGCACTCCACAATAATTCACTTGACTGTCTGGTGTGCACCGGACTGTCCGGTGAGCCAGCGGAGCAACGGCTCCCTGCGCGTCAACGGTCGATTGCAAATATGAACAGTGATGAACAGAAGTCAGAGCAGCGAAGTCAGAGGTCACCGGACTGTCCGGTGCAACAAAAGGACAAAGGGTTCCAACGGTCAACAGCTCCAAACCCCAACGGGCATGCTGACGTGGCGCACACCGGGCATGCTCCAAACCCCAACTGTCCGGTGTGCCCATCGCCAGCAAAAACAGCCAACGACTAGGAAGTAGTTAGGGGGCTATAAATAACCCCAACCACCTCATTCAAAGCCATCCAAGTATTCTGAACTTCCCATTCAATACAAGAGCAAAGTCAACCACTCAAAGACACATTCAAAGCATTCAATCCACTTCAAGTTTCCAAAATCAACTCTAGTGCTTAGAAACTTAAGAGAAGATCATTTGTGTTCATTTGCGCTCTTGTTGCTTGGATTGCCTTCTTCCTTTCCCATTCTAATTCTTAAATGCTTTGTAAAGCTAGCAAGAGACAACTAAGTGTGTGGTGGTCCTTGTGGGGTCTTAGTGACCCGATTGATTAAGGAGAAGGCTCACTCGGTCTAAGTGACCGTTTTAGAGAGGGAAAGAGTTGAAATAGACCTGGTCTTTGTGGCCTCCTCAACGGGGACTAGGTTCTTTGGAACCAAACCTCGGTAAAACAAATCACCGTGTTCACTCGCTTTGATTCTCGCTTGATTTGTTTGCTCCCTTTCCTCTCTCTAAAGTTTCCTCGCTAATATCAATTTGAGTTTGCTCCCAAATGTCATCCGCATCATTTGAGCAACTCGTGGCAAGAGAAACAATCTTCCGCCTCGGTCTTAATTCTAACGCTAACCCTGGCTCTAGCGCGTGTTTAAGTTTATAAATTTTAGGTTTCGCCTATTTACCCCCCCCCCTCTAGGCAACTTTCAATTAGTATCAAAGCCAGTGCTTCATTAAGAGTCTAACAAACTCGAAGTGATGTCAGGAGATCACGCCAAGAGGGAGATCATGACCGGTGACAAGCCCACGGGCTCGGGGAAGACTCTCTCAAGGGAGTCCGGCAACAAGTACAAGGAGGAATCATCTTCCTCCATCAAGTCATATAAGAGGGGTGACAAGAAGAAAAAGAAGATGAAGAAGGTGGTCTACTATGAGACCGACTCTTCAACACCCTCCACCTCCGACACCAAGTTGTCCACTACTTCTAAGCGCCATGAGCGCAAAAAGTATAATAAGATTGAAAGAGAAATAGGGTTAACCTTTTCCCACAATTAATTTTGGTGGTTGAATGACCAACACAAACACATGTACTAACTAGTTTGCCAAGTATTCATGTATTACAGGTGCATAAAGGTTCAACACAAACCAATAAATATTCAAGTTAGGGATCCAATTCAAAGGAGCACAAGGAACCAAGTGTGTTGTGGTCTGGCGCACCGGACTGTCCGGTGTGCCACCAAACAGTGTCTGGTGCACCAAGACCGTACAGGGTCCAAGCAGCCACTCTCGGGTTTCCGCAGGCGCGCTCCGCTATAATTCATCGGACTGTCTGGTGTACCACCTGAAAGGGAAACAGGGTTTAACCTTTTCCTATAAATGATTTTGGTTGTTGAATGCCCAACACAAATAATTGGACTAACTAGTTTGCTCTAGATTATATGCTCTACAGGTGCATAAAGGTTCAACACAAACCAATAAAAGATCAAAGTTAGGGTTCAAAAGAAAGAAGCAAAAGAAACCGAAGAAAACCCTGGTCTGGCGTACCGGACAGTCCGATGTGCCACCGGACAGTGTCCAGTGCACCAGGCCGTACAACTCCAAACTCTTCAGCTTCGGGTTTCTCAGACGTCGCTCCGCTATAATTCACCGGACTGTCCGGTGTACCACAAGACTGTCCGGTGTGCCACCGGAGCAACGGCTAGCCAGCGCAACGGTCGGCTGCAACGGTCGCCTGCAACGCTACAGTGCGCGGACAGTGCGCACAGAAGTCAGAGCAGCTGCCAGAGGCGCACTGGACAGTGAACAGTACCTGTCTGGTGCGGCACCGGACTATCCGGTGCCACAAGAAGACAAAGCTCCAACGGTCGAAACCGCTAGAACCCTAACGGTTGGGTGACGTGGCTGGCGCACCGGACAGTGTCCGGTGGCACACCGGACTGTCCGGTGCACCCATCGACAGCAGCCTGCCCCAACGGTTGAATTGATGGTTGAGGGCTATAAATATCCCCCAACCACCTCCACTCCAACCATCCAAGCATTCAACACATCTCATTCAATACAAGTGCAATAGACTCCACTCCAAAGACACAATTCAAGTGATCGATCCACTCAAAGTCTCCAATTCAACTCTAGCACATTAGGACTTGTGAGAGGATCATTTGTGTTTCTTTGTTGCACTTGTTTGCTTGGCTTGGCTTGGCTTTCTTTTCTTTCTCACTTCTTACTCTCAAGTGCTTTGTAAGCGAGGCAAGAGACACCAATTGTGTGGTGATCCTTGCGGGGTCTAAGTGACCCGTGAGATTAAGGAAGAAGCCTCATTCGGTCTAAGTGACCGTTTGAGAGAGGGAAAGGGTTGAAAGAGACACGGTCTTTGTGACCACCTCAACAGGGACTAGGTTCTCAAGAACCAAACCTCGATAAAACAAATCACCGTGTCATCCGCTTTATTTTCTTGGTCGATTTGTTTTCCCCTATCTCCCGGACTTGGATTTTATTCTAACGCTAACCCCGGCTTGTAGTGTGTTTAAAGTTGTAAATTTCAGTTTCTGCCTATCCACCCCCCTCTAGGCGACTTTCACCACCGGACTGTTCGGTGAGCCAACGGGCAACGGCTATCTGCGTGCAACGGTCGACTGCAAAAGTACTGACTAAGTGAACAGTGCAGCGGCAGAAGTCAGAGCCGCAAAGTCAGAGGGCACCAGACTGTCCGGTGTGGCACCAGACTGTCCGGTGCCACAAGGAGACAAAGCTCCAACGGTCGACTTCGCTTCGAACCCTAACGGTTGGGTGACGTGGCGGCGCACCGGACAACCTACTGTGCATGTCCAGTGGCGCACCGGACTGTCCGGTGCGCCCATCGCCAGTAGCCTCCCCAATGGCTACTTTGGTGGTTGAGGGCTATAAATACCCACAACCACCACAACTCCAAGAATCCAAGATTTCTGAGTATCACATTCGTTACAAGAGCTCTAGCACTCACTCCTAGACACAATTCAAAAGATCAAGCCTCTCCAAGTCCCAAATTCACCTCAAATACTTAGTGACTTGTGAGAGAGTGATTTCGTGTTCATTTGAGCTCTTGCCTCTTGGATTGCCTTTCTTCTTTCTCATTCTTGTTCTCAAGTGTCTTGTAATCAAAGCAAGAGACACCTAAGAGTGTGGTGGTCCTTGTGGGGTCTTAGTGACCCGATTGATTAAGGGAAAGGCTCACTCGGTCTAAGTGACCGTTTGAGAGAGGGAAAGGGTTGGAATAGACCTAGTCTTTGTGACCTCCTCAATGGAGACTAGGTTCTTTGGAACCGAACCTTAGTAAAACAAATCACCGTGTTCATTCGCTTGATATCCATTTGATTTGTTTTCCCCCTCTCTCCCGGACTTGATTTAAGTTCTAACGCTAACCCCAACTTGTAGTGTGTGTTTAAAATTGTAAATTTTAGATTACGCCTATTCACCCCCCTCTAGGTGACTTTTAATTGGTATCAGAGCTTGGTGCTTCATTAGAGTTAACAACTCAAAGTGATGTCGGGAGATCACGCCAAGAGGGAGATCGTGACCGACGACAAGCCCGCAAGTTCGGGGAGAACCCTTTCAAGGGAGTCCGGCCACAAGCATAAGGAGGAATCCTTTTCCTCCAACAAGACGCATCGGAAGGGTGACAAGAAGAAGAAGATGAAGAAGGTGGTCTACTACGAGACCGACTCTTCGTCACCCTCCATGTCATCAAGCTCCGACTCGTCCATCGCTTCTAAGTGCCATGAGCGCAAGAAGTATAGTAAGATGCCCCTATGCTATCCTCATATTTCAAAATGCGCTCCATTACTTTCCGTTCCCTTAGGCAAACCGTCATATTTTGATGGTGAAGATTATTGTATGTGGAGTGATAAAATGAGGCATCATCTAACCTCACTCCACGAAAGCATATGGGACATAGTTGAACTTGGAGCGCAGGTACCACAGGTAGGGGACAAAGATTATGATTTGGACGAAGTCGCCCAAATTAGGCACTTTAACTCCCAAGCCACTTCTATACTCCTTGCCTCCTTGTGTCGAGAGGAGTATAATAAAGTGCAAGGGTTAAAGACCGCCAAGGAAATTTGGGACGTCCTCAAAACGGCGCACGAAGGGGACGAGGTGACCAAGATCACCAAGCGGGAGACGATCGAGGGGGAGCTCGATCGTTTCATCCTCAACAAAGGAGAAGAGCCGCAAGCAATGTACAACCAGCTAAAAACCATGGTGAACCAAGTGCACAACCTCGGGAGCACCAAGTGGGATGGCCATGAAATGGTCAAGGTTATTCTAAGATCCCTTGTTTTTTGCAATCCTACTCAAGTGCAATTAATTCATGGGGATCCTGGATATAAGCTAATGTCTCCCGAGGAAGTGATAGGCAAGTTTGTGAGCTTTGAACTTATGATCAAAGACTCCAAACATATTGTCAACTTGGAGCAAGGCGCCACCTCCACACCCGAGGTGCAACCCGTTGCATTCAAAGCGACAGAAGAAGAAAAGAGGGAGTCTACACCAAGTAGGCTTTCAATCGACGCCTCCAAGCTCGACAACGAGGAGATGGCGCTCATCATCAAGAGCTTTCGCCAAATCCTCAAGCAAAGGAGGGGAAAGGACTACAAACCCCGCTCCAAAAGGGTGTGCTACAAGTGTGGTTAGCCCGGTAATTTCATTGCTAAATGTCCAATGTTTAGTGAAAGTGACAGGGACGATGACAAGAAGGGGAAAAAGAAAGAAAAGAAGAGATACTACAAGAAGAAGGGCGGCGATGCCCACATATGTCGAGAATGGGACTCTGATGAGAGCTCCACCGACTCTTCCTCTGACGAGGACGCCGCCAACATCGCCGTCAACAAGGGCCTCCTCTTCCCAAACGTCGGCCACAAATGTTTTATGGCTAAAGACGGCAAGAAAAAGAAGGTACACTCTAGAGCAAACCCCAAATATACAACATCTAGTGATGAGGGTAGCTCTAGTGAAAATGAAGATGATTTACTTACTCTTTTTGCCAACCTTAACATGGAACAAAAGAAAATATTAAATGAATTAATAGAAGCTATTCATGAGAAGGATGAACTCTTGGATAGCCAAGAGGACTTCCTTATTAAAGAAAACAAAAAACATGTTAAATTGAAAAATGCTTATGCTCAGGAAGTAGAAAACTTATCTAAAGAGCTTAGCATTTGTCATGATTCAATTACTAGTCTTAGAAATGAAAATGCTAGTTTAATTTCTAAGGTTAAAGAATTGAATGTTTGCAATGCTTCTATTTCCTGTCTTAGAGATGAGAATGCTAAATTAAAATCTAAGATAGAAGAATTAAATGTTTGCAAACCCTCTACATCTACTATTGAGCATGTGTCTATTTGTACTAAATGTAGAGATATTAATGTAGAAGCTATAGATGATCACCTTGCCATGATTAAGAAACAAAATGATCATATAGCTAAATTAGATGCTAAAATTGTCGAGCATGAGCTCGAAAATGAAAATTTTAAATTTGCTAGAAGCATGCTCTATAATGGGAGACGCCCTGGCATTAAGGATAGCATTGGTTTCCAACCGAGAAGCAATGTCAAGCTTAATGCCCCCAAGAGATTGTCCAATTTTGTTAAGGGCAAAGCTCCCATAGTTCAGGATAGTGAGGGCTACATTTTATATCCTGCTAACTATTCTGAGCACAAAATTAGGAGAATTCATGCTAGAAAACCTCACATTGTTTCTCATCATCCATTTATGTATAAAAATGAGGCTTCTAGCTCTAGGCATACCACTCACATTAAATTGCCTAAAAAGAAAATTCATGCTGCATCAAATGAGCATAATGTTTCTTTTAAAACGTTTGATGCTTCTTATGTGCTTACTAACAAATCAGGCAAAGTAGTTGCCAAATATATTGGGGGCAAACACAAGAGCTCCAAGACTTGTGTTTGGGTACCCAAGGTGCTTGTTTCTAACATCAAAGGACCCAAGATTGTTTGGGTACCTAAGAACATGGCCTAAATTTGTTTTGTAGGTTTATGCATCTGGTGGTTCAAGTTGGATAATCGATAGCGGGTGCACAAATCACATGACAGGGGAGAAAGGAATGTTCTCCTATGAGAAAAATGAAGATCCCCAACGAGCTATCACATTCGGGGATGGAAATCAAGGTTTGGTCAAAGGACTTGGTAAAATTGCTATGTCACCTGACCATTCTATTTTCAATGTTTTTCTTGTAGATTCTTTAGATTACAACTTGCTTTCTGTTTCTCAATTATGCAAAATGGGCTACAACTGTGTTTTTACTGATATAGGTGTTACTGTCTTTAGAAGAAGTGATGATTCAATAACTTTTAAGGGAGTGCTAGAGGGTCAGCTATACTTAGTTGATTTCAATCAAGCTGAACTAGACACTTGCTTAATTGCTAAGACTAACATGGGTTGGCTCTAGCATCGCCGACTAGCCCATGTTGGGATGAAGAATCTTCATAAGCTTCTAAAGGGAGAGCACATTTTAGGACTAACAAATGTTCATTTTGAGAAAGACAGGGTTTGTAGTGCATGCCAAGCAGGAAAGCAGGTTGGAGCCCATCATCCACATAAGAACATCATGACGACTGACAGGCCGCTCGAGCTACTACACATGGATTTTTTCGGCCCGATAGCTTACATAAGCATCGGTGGGAGTAAGTATTGTCTAGTAATTGTGGATGATTATTCTCGCTTCACTTGGGTATTCTTTTTTGCAGGAAAAATCTCAGACCCAAGACACCTTAAAGGGATTCTTGAGACGGGCTCAAAATAAGTTCGGATTAAGGATAAAAAAGATAAGAAGCGACAATGGGACAGAGTTCAAGAATCCTCAAATTGAAGGATTTCTTGAGGAATAGGGCATCAAGCATGAGTTCTCTTCTCCCTACACACCACAACAAAATGGTGTAGTGGAGAGGAAGAATTGAACTCTACTAGATATGGCAAGAACCATGCTTGATGAGTACAAGACACCGGACCGGTTTTGGGCCGAGGCGATTAACACCGCCTGCTACTCCATCAACCGGTTATATCTTTACTGAATCCTCAAGAAAACATCATTTGAACTCCTCACCGGTAAAAATCCCAATGTTTAATATTTTAAAGTCTTTGGAGGCAAATGTTTTATTCTTATTAAAAAGAGGTAGAAAATCTAAATTTGCTCCTAAGGCTGTACAAGGCTTTTTACTTGGTTATGACTCAAACACAAGGGCATAGAGTCTTCAACAAATCCACTGGATTAGTTGAAGTTTCTTGTGACATTGTGTTTGATGAGACTAACGGCTCTCAAGTGGAGCAAGTTGATCTTGATGAATTAGATGATGAAGAGGCTCCATGTGTCGCGCTAAGGAATATGTCCATTGGGATGTATGTCCTAAGGAATCTGAAGAGCCTACACAAACACAAGATCAACTGTCATCTTCCAACCAAGCATCTCCACCAACTCAAGACAAGGATCAGGCTCAAGATGATGAAAATGAAGATTGTCGGAGAGGAAATCTCCAGCCGGGTGGCGGAATGCACCCGCCCTAAATCCTAAGATGAGGAGGTGGCCTAAGCATTTTGCCTGCTAGGTGGAATCGGGATGAACACAAGAGAACACGAGGATTTAGAGTGGTTCAAGCCGCCGAAGTGTAAAACCCTACCTCCACTGTGTATGTGTATTGAATATGTCTGAGAGCTTGTGAGCGTGTCTGAGAGTCTGTGTGCTTACCTTGTAACGTTGAGTGCCTTCCCTTTTATAGCTCAAGGGAGGCACATACAAGGATGCTAAGCCCCGACATGTGGGCCCAGGAGCATAATGGAAGGAATACATTATAGGAGTAACTAATGCAAGTAACATCTGTGCAATCTCCTAGTGCCATGATGTCCGCAGTCCGCGCAATATTGATACACGGCGGCTGCTTCCTTGGAAACGTGCGAGTAATGATGAGCATAGTGCACGCGGCAATATGGGCGTGCCGCCTGCCAGTGGAATGGATAGGCACGCCACCTGCGGAATAGACAAGTCGCCACCTACCAGCGGAATGGACAGGTCGCCGCCTGCCAGCAGAATGGACAGGTCTCAATAAATGCAGAGGCGGCACACCGCCTGCCAGTGGAATGGATAGGTGGCGCGCCTTATCCTCAATAAATGCAGATGCCGCGCAACCCGGAGGCCTTACGTCAGGCTCCACCCGTTGGCTTAAGTCATGTGCAGTAGGCCACGTGGCAGCATCGGGTCTCTGCCTGGGCGGGGAGCAGAAGCGTTTGCGGACAGGTCCGCACCAGACTAAGTCCCGACACGTGTCGGTACCGGACCCCGCTTGGGTCCTGTTCAAGGCCCGTGTATGTTCTATCCTAGGACCTTGGGACCCCATTGTGGGCGGCCCGGACCCCATACGGGAGGGTTCGGATCCCATTCCAAGGGTCCGGCTTGCACATGTGGCGGTCCTGGACCAACCTTGGAGGTCCGGACTGCATATCCGAGGGTCCGGTGCCCTCCCATGGGGGTCCTGACTCATCGTTGATGCCTTAGAGTATATCACCTTCTCTGGACATGTGGTGGCTCCAAACCCGCCCATGTGGTGGAGTCGGGCGCTGCTGTGGACCCAGAGTAGTTGCCCGTGACTGGGGCGAGCCATGGCCTGGTCCCACACACCGCAACTTTACCACGCGACTAAGTGATAGCCGCATGGACACTACGTCTTTATACAGTAGTAAGGGGTAACCCTGTTTTAGGGTACCGACAGTGGCCCCCGGGCCCACCTCAAGGGAGGATGCGAGCTTGCACGTGGGGCCAAAGCTTGTACCTTGCCTCAATATGGCCTGAGCGATGATTGGGGCGCCATCTTAGCACGCCTGTTGACGCGCCACATTAATTCAGCGCATCTGTCGACGCACGCGTTGTCAATCCGCCTTCGATCACGTCAACTACCATATCTATCCCCGTGGCTGACTGACCCACAGCCCCACGTCTGGTGGTTCCATCGGGCCACACACGAGGCGCCTCATTACTGCCGCCTTCGTTAAAAAATATCTCTCTACAGCGGCCCCGAGGCGATGTGCGATCATGCGCGGCGGTTCGCTCCCCGCATGGCGGTTCACTTTTTTCGCACTTGGAGACTAGCACACCAGCTGTATGACTTGTGGACCCAGTCCCCCGAGTCAGAGACTGGGCCGCCTATGCGCTAGGTGCGCGTCGGACGAGATTTCCTGCAGCACCTCGGGGCGCGAGCGGGAGACTCTCCCATGAAAAGGGATTCACCCTGCGTGCAACAGTTACGCTTTCGCATTCTCTCCCAATCGCTGCGCCCTTTTGCCTTCGAGCTCTCTGTGCCCCTTTGCATTCGCGCTTTTATGCCCGCACCTCCGGCTGTGCCCTTTTGCCCTCGCGCTCCTCAGCTTTACGCTTGCGCCGCCGTAGTTGCCATGGCTTCGCTAGCTCATCCCGACCGCTTCCAGATTGAGGCAGCGCTCAACCTAGTGCACGGCCTGCTCGGGTGGAGCGCGCCGGGGCTCATTGGAAGGATCCACACCGGCGTGTCTCCCCTCGGCGATCTCGCCGCCGAGGAGTTCGTTTTGTTCGTCTCCTACATCTCCTGCGGGTTGGTGTTACCGATCTCGCCTTTCTTCCTGCTGCTGTTGGAGGAGTTCGGGCTCTAGCATTAGCATCTTATGCCCCACTCCATCCTCCAAGCGGCCATCTTCGTCCACCTCTGCGAGATGTTCGTGGGGGTGGCCCCCTACACTTCCCTCTTCTGCCATTTCTTCGCGTTGGTGAAGTCTGGGAAAGCCAAGGACCATCTCGGTGCCTACTACTTCCAGACGAAGTCAGATTCAGCCGTGTCCTACATCCCCACCCTCGGTGGCGTGAGGTGGGAAAACTGGCACAACGACTGGGTGATCGTCAGCGCCGAGGCCAACGACCGCCTCGCGCTGCCGAGCGACAGACCAACACTCGACTGGAAGCAATGGAGGGTAAAGCCATCCCTTGTGCCAGAGTTCCTGCTCATGTTGGACAGGATCAAGGCCTTGGTAGCCAGTGGTCTGACCTTGATGCATGTGGTCGGTGATTTCCTGAAGCGCCGGATCATGCCGCTGTAGAGGAGGCCGCGTCTGTGCTGCTGGTTCACCGGCCCAAATGACATTGGCAGGATCCAGCGTGGGCCGGGGACCGACCTATCCTGGGAGGAGCTGGAACTCCTGGTGAAGGGGATTACTGGTGAGTCCTTTATCCCTGAATCCTTGATACTCTCCCAGGACATCCCGGCGCTCTGTGACGATCCATGGCTGCTAACGGTGGTGCTGGCCACGCTGCCGACCCTCGATGAGAGCAGCGTGGCGGTTCATTAGACCGGCGGTCGGGACCCCCTCCACGGCATCCAGATCCCTAGTGTACCAGCTGGGGGTTCCCAGCCCGCCAGTGGGGCCCCTAGTGCCGGTCCCACCGTGGCCCCTAGCTCCATGGACAGGGGCAAGGGACCTGCAAGCAGCTCCTCCGTCCCAGGTGGCGCCGAGGGGGTCGGAGGAAGAGAGGCGACGCCGGTTGCGCCGCGCCAACGGGTCGCTTGTTTCGGACCCCCCCAGAAGCGCCAGAGGACTGCTGGCGGGGCCGAGGAGGCCAGCTCCTAGGCCCCCGGTGTGCAGAGGCACTCCAGTTCCCCGGTGCCACCGCCACCGCCACCACCACCACCACAGCAACAAAGCAGCAACAGCAGCGGACGTCCCGCTTCTAGGGTCGCTGGAAGGTCCAGGGCCCCAAGTAAGTGTAGCCCCTTTTTCCATGAGTGTAGTTATCATGTCGATGGGTCTTGACCCATCCTTTGTTTGCTAGGGCTTCCTCCCCCTCTGCTCCCAAGGTCGTGCCTCCCCCGCCAGATACTACGCCCACTGGTGGGTCTGGCTCTCAGCAGCAGGCATCAACTAGGAGTGGCGCCGACGATCCGCCCCCGGCTGCTACCGCCGAGACAGCGCCATCGGGCTCCCGTGCTCTAGCTGGGGGCTCGGCAGCAGCGGCGCCAACGTCAAGCGGCATCGCAGCGGCGAAGGAGATCCCAACCGTGCCGACGGCTACCGCAGCCTCAACGACGGCGATGTCGTCGAGTACATCATTGGCAGCGGCGGAGGAGGTCCCAACTGCGCCCACTCCTGCCATCAAGGGTGACGCAGGGGGCGCGTCCAGCTCTATCCCGCCGCTCACTCCGGAGGAGACGGAGGTGGTTTTTGGGTGGTAGCTTCGGTTCGGCGCTGAGCCAGAAGCAGTGCCAGTCCCCCTCCCCCGGATGCTGTCTCGTGCCCATCAGGCTCTTCATGAGACTGAGGCGGCGATCCTGTGGGAGTGGGAGGCGCTTGAGGCCGAGTACCAGCGCCTTAGCGACTGGCGCACCCAGCTAGAGGAGCGCACCAAGGCGGCGTCCCGCCAGTTCGCCTCTGAGTGGTCCGAACTCGCGCGGGACCGCAAAGATTACAAAAAGGACATCCAGAAGGTGTATGCCAGGGAGCTGGAGGCGTCGCGATGGGAGAAGAGGCTGGCCAAGGGGGAGGAGGCGCTGAGCCAGAGGGAGGCTCTCACCACGGAGCTCCGGGCCAAGCTAAAGGCCCTGGACCAGACCCTAGAGGCCCAGCGGGCCCAGCAAGTGGAGGCCATAGAAAGAATCAGAAAATGGGAGCAAGAGCTGGAGGCCAAGGCCAGCGACATTGCCCTCACCGAGGAGAACCTTAAGGAGAAGGATGCATCCCTGGACAGGCGGGCGGCGGACCTCACCAGTTAAGAGACAGACCTCGCCTTCCAGGAGGAAATGCTTGAAAGGCGGGGCATGTCGCTGGCCGAGCACGAGCTAGAGGCGGAAGAGGAAGAGAAGAAACTGGAGGAGCGGATCCAGCAGTTCTAGGCGGCGCAGGCAGCACCGGGCCCCTAGGTGGTGGAGGCCACCAGGAAGGCTCTTGAAGACCTTCAGGCGGAGCATCACGCCGGGGTTCAGCGCATTGCCGCATGGGCCGGCGAGGCGAGCACGGCACTGGTGCCGCTAGGGATGAGTCCCATCTTGGTGTCAGAGCTACCGACGTCCATCTCCGATGCGCTCCCGGTGCTGGACTCCGCCGCCGACCGCCTCCGACACCTGGACCAGATTCTTGGCGCCCGCCTGGAGACCGAAGGCGGCAGGCTCTGCCGGGCGGTGATCGAGTACATCTTGACATGCTTCCGGAGCCACGACCCGGCCATATCCTTGGAGCCGGTGATCGCTGGTCCGGTGGCCGACACTGAAGACGCCGCTCGGGAGGGCGTACAAGACACAGTGGAGCTGGTGGTCGAGCGCTTCCAGCGGGATCCCGCTGATGACGAGTAGTCCATTCTGTAGAGATAGAACAAGGGTTCCACTGGGGTGTGGCTTGTAATAACTTTTGGTTTTGTAAGATACTTTTGAGAAGTATTAGTCAAACATCACTTATCTGTATGCTATTTGTCCTCGCTGTGTGTAGCGTTACCAACTTCTCCCTGGTACTTGGCCCCCCTAGGATGTAGGCTTGACGTGTCGAGGCTGGATACCAGTATACCTAAGAAAGAATTGGTGACCTGGCCCCTAGGAGGTAGTCTCGACTGGGACCTGGACCTGCACACAGCTTCGGCTAGGGAGTTTTAGTAGCGCACCCATAGGACCCACCAACTGGTATCTTTTATCCTTTGATTTATGAAACAGGACCTGCAGGATTTAGCCTGGGAAGCCAAGCCGTATGTCCGAGCCCCCTGAATCATAGCTCTAGATATCAGGACACCCATCGCAGAGTGGTGGAGCGTGCAGGCTTAGGGTACGGAACCAAGCTAAGCGGCTACACAGCTCCGGACCACCCCAGAAGATGAGTGTCCATTTTCTAGAACTGGATCCCAGGTTACCGGACCCACAGGACTATAGTTCCAAATACTAGGGTACTCGTCGCAGAGTGGTGGAGCGTGAAGGCTTAGGGTACGGAACCAAGCTAAGCGGCTACACAGCTCCGGACCACCCCAGGGAATGAGCACCCATTCTCTAGAACTAGCCCCCAGGCTGTCGGACCCCCTGCCTTTGTAGAGGGGTCCTAAACTGCAAGCCTGGCTTACTCAATTCGGACGTCATTATACCAGCAAGGGTGGGAACTGTATGGGTGGGTTAGATAAAAATAATGCTCGTAAATTGAAGCAGAATGAAACCATCACAAAAACAAATCTGGGGGTGAATCTTTTCTTTATAACTTGATATACATGAGTGTAGGCCAACAGACCAGGTTTATGAGGGCGGACCTCACCGGGTTGATGTACATATATGTGTAACCTAGTTACAAAGGAAGAAAATTGAATCCCCAAGTTTGTTTTTATGGGTAAAACTTACGGAGATGCTCTATGTTCCAGGGATTGGGAAGAGGCTCTCCATCAATTGTAGCAAGGCAGACACACCCGGGGGCCGGGTCGGCATATTTCCATCACCTTGAAGGGTCCTTCCCAGCTGGGGGAGAGTTTGTGGAGCCCTTCTCGGTTCAGTACTCGCCTTAGGACCAGGTCCCCGACCCTGAGCTCCCTACTATGCACGAACCGCTGATGGTAGTGCCTGAGCGCCTGGTTGTACCGTGCATTTTGGATCACCGCTTGCCATCTGTGCTCATCGATGAAGTCCACATCGTCACGCCATAGTTGTTCCTGCATAGACTCATCGAAAGCCTGGACCCATGGGAAGCCCATAATGATTTCCGGGGGAAGGCAGGCTTCGGCCCCGTAGACCAAGAAGAACGGGGTCTCCCCGGTAGCTTGGCTGGTTGTGGTCCGGTTCCCCCACAACACGGATGGAAGCTCGCTGACCCAATTTGCACCATGCTTTTTCAAGCAGTCGTAGGTGTGTGTCTTGAGTCCCCTGAGGATTTCTGCGTTTGCCCTCTCCACCTGGCCGTTGCTCCTGGGATGAGCCATAGACGCAAAGCAGAGCTGGGTGCCGATGCCCTCGCAATACTCCTGGAAGAGCCGACTTGTAAACTGGGTCCCATTGTCTGTAATGATACGGCTTGGGACTCCAAATCTATAGACAATCAACCTGTGGAAAGCAACAGCAGCACCCTGGGTGATGTTGACCACAGGGGTGGCCTCTGGCCACTTGGTGAACTTGTCGATGGTGACGAAGAGGAATCGGTACCCGCCGACAGCCCTGGGAAATGGTCCCAGGACATCCACCCCCCATACGGCGAATGGCCAGGAGGGCAGAATCATTTGTAGAGCCTGAGCTGGTGAGTGTATCTGCTTTGCATGGAACTGACACGCCTTGCAGGACTTTACCTTCTCAGCTGCATCCTGGAGGGGGTTGGCCAGTAGAAGCCGTGCCGGAAGGCCTTACCGACCAGCGTGCGGGATGAGGAATGACTTCTGCACTCACCTCCATGGATCTCCGTGAGTAACTCACGGCCCTCCTCCTGGGTAATGCACCGCATGAGGATGTCATTGGCGCCACGGCAGTAGAGATCCCCTTCCACCACCACATATCGCTTAGCCAATCGCACTATGCGCTCCGTGGGCACATGGTCTTCAGGAAGGATATTTTCTTTTATGTAGTCCCAGATCTAGGAGATCCATGCATCAGGACCACTCTGAGCTACTGGCTTTGGCGCTAAGAGGTTGGCAGAACCCCCTATAGCACACACAGTCTTTGGTGGGTTCTATAAATGGGACGCCACCGGGACCGCTAGCTTCGAGGTGCTAGTCTCGCCCCCTTCGCCCAGTTCGGCAGGCTGGGCGGTGGGTCTCAGCAGCCGTCTTTCGAAGACGCCCTCGGGCATGGGTGCCCAAGTTGATGCCCTCGTGGAGAGTTCATCTGCCGCCGAGTTGTCAGCCCGAGGAACATGTTGTAGTTCCAGGGCAGTGAAGTCCTTCTCTAGTTTCCTTATGTGAAGGAGGTAAGCTACGAGCCTGGGCTCGTTGCAGCTACATTCCCCGCGGACTTGCTTGATGATCAGCTGGGAGTCCCCTTCATGAGGAGCTGGCAGATCCCCAGGGATAGGGTGGCCGACAAGCCAAAGATCAACGCTTCGTACTCTGACATATTGTTGGTGGCCTTGAACTCAAGGTGCACCATGTACTTCACTTGATCTCCGCTTGGGTCGATGAGGACCACCCTAGCCCCGCCAACTTGCTGACAGGCGGATCCGTCGAAGAAGAGCATCCAGTGGGGCTTGGTGAAGACCGGGCCCCTAGGCTCCGCAGGTGTGGGGTCCGAATCGGGATCCAGACCCCCAGGAGCGCTCGGGGGAGGTGTCCACTCCATGATGAAATCAGCCAGGACCTGGCTCTTGACGGCGTGGCGAGGCTAGAAATCCAGCTGGAACTCAGCAAGCTCTGCGGCCCACTTGGTGATGTTGCCTGTGGCGTTAGAGTTGTGGAGGATGGCCCTTAACAGAAAGGAGGTCACCACCACGACCCTATGTGCCTGGAAATAGTGGCGTAGCCTCCTAGACGCAACAAGTACAACATAGAGAAGTTTGTGCGTCTCAAGGTACCTGGCCTTTGCTTCGTGGAGGACCTCGCTGATGTAGTAGACCGGCCTCTGAACTGTCCGGACCCATGTAGCTGGTCCCGAGCCTTCAGGCTCTTGGCCTTCTTGTGCCGTTCTTTCGATGACCAGCACCATGCTCACCACTTCTGTAGCCGCCGCAATGTATAAATACAACGGCTCCCTAGGTTTTGGAGCTACCAGTATTAGTAGGGACACTAGGTGCTGCTTCAATTCTTGAAAGGCTTGTTCTGCCTCTTCAGTCCAAGAGAATGGGCTGGAGTTCCGCAGCAGCTTGAAGAAGGGTAGCGCCCTCTCAGCCAGCCATGAAATGAAGCGGCTAAGGGCGGCTAATGACCCCGTAAGCTTCTGGACGTCCTTGATATGGGCCGAGGGCCTCATCGCCTCAATCGCTTTGATCTTTTCTAGGTTTGCTTCAATGCCCCGGTGCGAGACCAGGAATCCCAGCAACTTCCCAGCAGAGACACCAAAGACACATTTGTCTGGGTTCAGCTTCGTGCGCGTCGCTCGTAGCTTGTCAAAGACCAGGTCAGGTCTTCCACCAGAGTTGACCCCCTCTTAGTCTTGACCACAATGTCATCAACATATATCTCTATCCTGTCCCTAATCAGGTCCCCAAAGGTCTTACTCATCGCCCGTACAAATGTTGGCAAGGCATTTGTCAGAATGTAGGGCATTACAACATAGCAGTAAAGCCCATCTACTGTTACAAAAGCGGTATGCTTCCTATCTTCCCTAGCCATCTGGATCTGATGGAAACCAGAGTAAGCATCTAGAAAGGACAAGATCTGATCTATTCGTGGAAGTGGATACGGGTCCTTGGGACAAGCCTTATTAAGGCTGGTGTAGTCGATGCACATCCGAAGCTTTCCGTTTGCCTTTGGGATGATGACTGGGTTGGCCAGCCACACTGGGTGATGAACCTCTTCGATGAAGCCAGCGTCTAGCAGCTTCCGGACCTCCTGACGGATGAAGTCCTACCGCTCAATGGACTGTCTCCGAGGCTTCTGACTCACCGGCTTGGTGTCGTGTAACATCCCAAAATTTTGACCCAAGGTATGGAACCCTAATCTCCTAAACCCCATTTTTATCTCACCCCAAATTCCACCCCATAGGTCATCTCATCATATGCATACACTTGATTGTTAGAAGCACATCACATAGATTATTATTTGTCTAGCACCCAAGATTATTTAGCTATTTATTTATTCAAAAGAAAAGGAGATAAAAGAAATAGAAATAGAAAATAGAAATAAGAAATGGAAAAAGAAAAAAAAAGAGAAAAGGGAAACCCCCCTGGCTGGGCCGCTTTCGGCCCGGGCCGCCTCTCTCTCCCTCTCGCGCACCCGCACCCCTCTCCCTCCCGCGGCCCATCGTCGCGCGCCCGCACCCGCCTCTGACATCCCGCCCCCACCCGTCAGCTGCCCCCCCTCTCCCTCTCTCGTCGCTCTCTCGCTGTCGACTCGGCCCCACCCGTCAGCCCACGCTCCCCTCTCTCACGCTCTCTCCCTCTCTGGCAGGCGGGCCCTGCCTGTCAGCTCCCTCCCCTTGCCCGTGATCTGCAATCGACGAGATCACCGCCGGCCGGAGCCCTGCCTTATCGCCTCGCCATTACTCCTCCCCAGCGAGACTTGGCGCCTTATGGCCCTGTCCCTTGTGCCTGCCCCGAGCTATCCCGTCACCCCCCTCTGCCCGAGCCATCCCGTCGCAACTGTGCGCCATCTTCGCCACCGTGGCAAGCATCGCCGGTGTGCGCCACCTCACCCCCCATTCCCCTTCCCGGCCGCCTATAAAAGGGCCACCCCGAGCTCCTAACTCCACCATGCAAGGCCTTAGCCACTCCACCTTCCTCCCTCGGGCTCAATCAAGCTCGCCGCCGTCGTCCCTCCCCTCTTCGGTGAGCTCCGCTCTGCCTCCTCTATTGAGTTCAAGTCAAATTAGTGTAGTTGTGGACCTCCGCCACTTCATCGCGAGCACGACTCACCCTTTCCCCTCGCCTATTGCATTGTTGGCCTCACCGGCGACCTCACCACCGCGAGCGCCCGCCACCGCACCATGGACCGGCCACCCCAGGCACCCTCCGGCCAAATTGGCCCCTCCACCATGATCCCCTACCCCCGCCCATGCCTCGCCACCACTCCCCCATCGCAGAACCAGAACCCCGGCAGAGAACCGCCGCAGGGCCTCACCGCCGGTCGAGCCCCGGCCGGTTCGCCCCCCCCCCCCCCCCCCCCGTCACTGCTCCACGCTATTACCCCTCCTCCTCTCGCTGACGCGTGGGCCTGCACCCACGGCATCCGCCTGTGCCGCTCCGCTCCTCCGTGGGCTGGCTGGGCCACCTGCCCGCGCCCGCTGGGCCGAAATCCCCCCCCCCCCCGGCCCAGCTAGCTGAGAATTCCTTTTCTTTTTTCCTTTTTCCAATCCTTTTTCCCATTTTCATATATATATTTATATACTGATATTTTATGCACCAAAAATAGTTTAAATAAATTATAGGGCACAAAAATAATAATGTATAATAATTGGCACACCCCACCAAGTCACCATGATTGATGTATTGTTCCTTATCTGTGTTTGTTAGCGGAAGAGGGATCCGATCCTCCGGAATTTGTAGCTCTGGAAGAAGGGCAGGAACCCGACCCCTCTGAAATAAATCTTTTGTGCCAGGAAAGCTTCGACGAAGGCAAGTCCATCCTTCCCTTGATGCATAATTTACCTATTCTTTCTACCACTACCTAAGTCGGGATTAAGGGATGGAATATTTGCATTGTGAGCAGAGAGATAGCCCGCATAAACAATCATCTTTTGAGTACAAAATGTGGGATGGGAAAAAGGGCAGTGGTTTTGACTGAGCGATGTTTTCAAAAAGTGTGTGATGAAGGGTATTCACCCTCATCACCTTGCGAGTGGGATGATCAGGGACTCCCTGGTTTAGGGGAGGGCCTAAGGCGATGGCTCAACTGGTTTAGGTGTGAGCAGAAGGATTGTCCCCTCATATAAGGACCAGTTTGTCATCCTTCGCTACCTATACTCATGATAAGTACAACCACTCAAGACTGTATGGGCAGTCACTCAATCTGAACTTGTACGGTCCAACCCCAGGGTTATGAAGGCTGGGGAGCACCGGGAGGATAAGGAGGGGGAATGTTTTGTCCGGTTTGGGCATGGCGGTGGCCTGACTCCTTTCGGTATAACCGTTAAGGTTAGGACGTGCGAGGAAAGAAAGAGATTCGGATTCAGATCTCATTGGCCATGAGATCGCAGAGCCGGACTAGTGGGTAAAGTGTACCCCTCTACACAGAGTTCAAACCTATTCGAATAGTCCGTGTCCACTAGAATGGACGAGTCTAGTGTGGTATGACAATTAGTATTTTACAACCTCCGTGAACAGGGAAATGTGTGTGTGAGTGTGTTTTTGGAAATGAAAATGATGCCACGGGAGCGGGAAGCTCAGTGGTGGTTGAGTAATGTGTTATTTCTATTTCTTTGGGAAAAACCCTAAAAGTACTGCCTTTCTCTGAGAAAAAGAAGAGTGACTTCAACTCCACCATATAAAGCATGTATGATACAGGTCCCTTTCTCTTTACGGGAGCGGGATGGGCTTGCGGAATACCTAGTGTATTCACCCAGATTTATTTATGTTTTTCAGCAGCTGAAGACTTCTTTTCTGCTATGCTTGATTGAGGGGGCTATGTCTGCACCCAGTTCTGCCTGTGGCTTGGGCTAGTTTATCTTCTACTGCGCTTTATATTTCTAGCTTTCTCGAGCTTGTACTCTGGTATTGTAATAACCTTTATTCAAACTCTGTACTATTTGAAGTAAGGAATGTGGTTACTAGCCTCCTGGGACTAGTAATTGTATCACATTTGAGTCCCAAAGGATCGGGACGCTTCAGGTGGTATCAAAGCCATAGGACTGGCCGTAGATCCCAGCCCCGACCTTAAAAGTTTGCCTTAACAAGAGAACACCTCTTACCTCTAAGAAAAATCTCCTCTCCTTTCCCCTGATATTAATAGACCCTTCTTTTCTTCTACCAGATGGAAGGCTCTTGGGTCATTAGGACATCCTACTGCTCAGAGGAGGAAGGATTCCCTCATCTCTTGTGGAGTTGCGCGCTTCGCATGGGGATCCGCAAGAAGTTGGAGTATGTCTGGAAAGAATACCGCGAAAACGGAATTGAGAAGTGCTCCATGGCTGTCTACCTGGGAGAAAGCTGAAGTTACCCAAACCACCCTCCTTTCCAAGTTACCTTCACTGGACACCACTTCCCACACACTTGCCAAAATGTTGTCCGAAAAGCCCTCCGTCAGCTATGCCAAAACTACAGCAAAGAGGTTTTTGAAACCCCCCTTCGTTACTTCCCACCTAGCAAAAAAATACCACTACCTGGAGGAAAAGACTTCAGGCCCTATCGGGAAGAGATCCTATCGAGGATGACCCCACCATCGTCTACATGGCCGGATATCTCCACACTCTCAATAACCACTACGATGACCTTTCCTCCCACTGCACCCACCTAAACTCCCGGGTGGAAAGCTTAGAGCAGCAGGTCAAGGAACTTAAAAAGGAGAAGGCATCCCTCCAAGAGAGTCTTGATATAGCAGAAGGTGAAGAGGCCAACACTCGTGAAGCCTACCGAACCCTGAAGATGGATTACGATAAGAAGCTAAAGAAGCTCGCCCCCACGAAGAAAATCCAAAAGAAGACCAAGAGCCAAGGATGCCAGACTGAGCGGAAGAAGAAAGCCCCTCCAACTGCACCTTTCTCCAGGATAGAGAATCTGTCCGACGTCGAGGATATGTTGATAGTCGCCTAGAGGGGGGGTGAATAGGGCGAAACTGAAATTTACAAAAATAATCACAACTACAAGCCGGGTTAGCGTTAGTAATAAAGAAACGAGTCCGCGAGAGAGGGCGCAAAACAAATCGCAAGCAAATAAGAGTGTGACACGAGGATTTGTTTTACCGAGGTTCGGTTCTCGCAAACCTACTCCCTGTTGAGGAGGCCACAAAGGCCGGGTCTCTTTCAACCCTTCCCTCTCTCAAACGATCCCACGGATCGAGTGAGCTTTCTCTTCTTCTCAATCAACCGGGGACAAAGCTTCCCCGCAAGGGCCACCACACAATTGGTGCCTCTTGCCTTGGTTACAATTGAGTGATGATCACAAGAACAAGTGAGAAAGAAAAGAATGCGATCCAAGCGCAAGAGCTCGAAAGAACACAAGCAAATCACTCTCTCTAGTCACTATGGAGTTGTGTGGAAATTGGAGAGGACTTGATCTATTTGGTGTGTCTAGAATTGAATGCTAGAGCTCTTGTAGTAGTTGAGAAGTGGAAAACTTGGATGGCAATGAATGTGGGGTGGTTGGGGTATTTATAGCCCCAACCACCAAAAGTGACCGTTGCTGGAAGCAGTCTGTTCGATGGCACACCGGACAGTCCGGTGCACACCGGACAGTCCGGTGCCCCTGCCACGTCACCATTGCCGTTGGATTCTGACCGTTGGAGCTTCTGACTTCTGGGCCCTCCTGGGTGTCCGGTGCACACCGGACATGTACTGTTTGATGTCCGGTGCACCGGTATGGGCGATCCTGACGTCTGCGCGTGCATTAAATGCACCGCAGAGAGCCGTTGGCGCCGCAGGGAGCCGTTGTTCCGCTGGCACACCGGACAGTCTGGTGCACACCGGACAGTCCGGTGAATTTTAGCGGAGCGGCTGCCGCACGAACCCGAGGCTGGCGAGTTCCGGAGACCGCGCTTCCTTGGAGCACCGGACATGTCCGGTGCACACCGGACAGTCCGGTGAATTATAGCGCGCCGGCTTCCGAGAATTCCCGAGGGTGAAGAGTTTGAGTTGGAGTCCTCTGGGCGCACCGGACACTGTCCGGTGCACACCGGACAGTCCGGTGCCTCCAGCCAGAGGTGCCCTCGGTTGCCTCATTGCTCCTTTGTTGAATCCAACACTTGGTCTTTTTATTGGCTGAATGTGAACCTTTTGCACCTGTATAACTTATGCACTAGAGTAAACTAGTTAGTCCAATATTTGTGTTGGGCAATTCAATCACCAAAATTATTTAGGAACTAGGTGTAAGCCTAATTCCCTTTCAATCTCCCCCTTTTTGGTGATTGATGCCAACACAAACCAAAGCAAATATAGAAGTGCATAATTGAACTAGTTTACATAATGTAAGTGCAAAGGTTGCTTGGAATTGAGCCAATAAATACTTATATGATGCGCATGGATTGTTTTCTTTGTTTTTGACATATTGGACCACATTTGCACCATAAGTTTTGTTTTTGCAAACTCTTTTGTAAATTCTTTTCAAAGTCTTTTTGCAAGATAGTCAAAGGTAAATGAATAAGATTTTGCAAAGCATTTTCAAGTTTTGAAATTTTCTTTCTTTGATCAAAATGCTTTTCCTTTGACTAAACAAAACTCCCCCTCAAATAAGGTCTCCTCTTAGTGTTCAAGAGGGTTTTAAGACATCAATTTTGAAAATACTAGTTGCTCCCCCTTTAGAACACAAAGAGATACCAATTTTGAATTTTACCAATTTAAAATCATCAAATTTATAAAATTAGGTGGTGGTGCGGTCCTTTTGCTTTGGGCTCATATTTTCTCCCCCTTTGGCATGAATCGCCAAAAACGGAATCATTAGAGCCCAATGAAGTACTTTCTCTCCCTTTGGTAATAAAATGAATGAGTGAAGATTGTACCAAAGTTGGAGAGATGATGTGGAGCGACGGCGAAGGTTGAGTAGTGGAGCGAAGTGGAAGCCCTTGTCTTTGCCGAAGACTCCTATTCCCTTTCAATATACCTATGACTTGGTTTGAAATACACTTGAAAACACATTAGTCATAGCATATATAAAAGAGACATGATCAAAGGTATATTTGTGAGCTATGTGTGCAAGATTAGCAAAAGAAATTCCTAGAATCAAGAATATTGAGCTCATGCCTAAGTCGGGTAAAAGATTGTTCATCAAGTGGCTTGGTAAAGATATCGGCTAATTGATCTTTAGTATTAATGTAAGAAATCTCGATATCCCCCTTTTGTTGGTGATCCCGAAGAAAATGATACCGAATGGCTATGTGTTTAGTGCGGCTATGCTCGACGGGATTGTCGGCCATTTTGATTGCACTCTCATTGTCACATAGCAAAGGGACTTTGGTTAATTTGTAACCGTAGTCCCGCAGGGTTTGCCTCATCCAAAGCAATTGCGCGCAACAATGGCCTGCGGCAATATACTCGGCTTCGGCGGTGGAAAGAGCGACCGAATTTTGCTTCTTTGAAGCCCATGACACCAAGGATCTTCCCAAGAACTGGCAAGTCCCCGATGTGCTCTTCCTATTAATCCTACACCCCGCCCAATCGGCATCCGAATATCCAATCAAATCAAAAGTGGATCCCCGTGGGTACCAAAGCCCAAACTTAGGAGTAAAAGCTAAATATCTCAAGATTCGTTTTACGGCCGTAAGGTGTGATTCCTTAGGGTCGGCTTGGAATCTTGCACACATGCAAACGGAAAGCATAATGTCCGGTCGAGATGCACATAAATAAAGCAATGAACCAATCATCGACCGGTATACCTTTTGATCCACGGACTTACCTCCCGTGTCGAGGTCGAGATGCCCATTTGTTCCCATGGGTGTCTTGATGGGCTTGGCATCCTTCATTCCAAACTTGCTTAGGATGTCTTGAGTATACTTTGTTTGACTAATGAAGGTGCCCTCTTGGAGTTGCTTGACTTGGAATCCTAGGAAATACTTCAACTCCCCCATCATTGACATCTCGAATTTTTGTGTCATGATCCTACTAAATTCTTCACATGTAGATTTGTTAGTAGACCCAAATATGATATCATCAACATAGATTTGGCATACAAACAAGTCATTATCAAGAGTCTTAGTGAATAAAGTAGGATCGGCTTTGCCGACTTTGAAGCCATTTGCAATAAGGAAATCTCTAAGGCATTCATACCATGCTCTTGGGGCTTGCTTAAGCCCATAAAGCGCCTTAGAGAGCCTATAAACATGGTTAGGGTACTCACTGTCTTCAAAGCCAGGAGGTTGCTCAACATAGACCTCCTCCTTGATTGGTCCATTGAGGAAGGCACTCTTCACGTCCATTTGATAAAGCTTGAAGCCATGGTAAGTAGCATAGGCTAATAATATGCGAATTGACTCAAGCCTAGCTACGGGTGCATAGGTTTCACCAAAATCCAAACCTTCGACTTGTGAATACCCCTTGGCCACGAGTCGAGCTTTGTTCCTTGTCACCACACCATGCTCGTCTTGCTTGTTGCGGAAGACCCACTTGGTTCCTACAACATTTTGATTAGGACGTGGAACTAAGTGCCATACCTCATTCCTTGTGAAATTGTTGAGCTCCTCCTGCATCGCCATCACCCAATCCGAATCTTGAAGAGCTTCCTCTACCCTGTGTGGCTCAATAGAGGAAACAAAAGAGTAATGTTCACAAAAATGAGCAACACGAGATCGAGTAGTTACCCCCTTATGAATATCGCCGAGGATGGTGTCGACGGGGTGATCTCGTTGGATTGCTTGGTGGACTCTTGGGTGTGGCGGCCTTGGTTGTTCATCCTCCTTGTCTTCATCATTTGAATCTCCCCCTTGATCTTTGCCGTCATTTTGAGGTGGCTCATCTTCTTGATCTTCTTGTTCAACATCTTGAGCCTCATCCTCAACTTGAGTTGGTGGAGATGCTTGCATGGAGGAGGATGGTTGATCTTGTGCATTTGGAGGCTCTTCGGATTCCTTAGGACACACATCCCCGATGGACATGTTCCTTAGTGCTATGCATGGAGCCTGTTCTTCACCTGTTTCATCAAGATCAACTTGCTCTACTTGAGAGCCGTTAGTCTCATCAAACACAACGTCACAAGAAACTTCAACAAGTCCTGAGAACTTGTTAAAGACTCTATATGCCCTTGTGTTTGAGTCATATCCTAGTAAAAAGCCTTCTACAGTTTTAGGAGCAAATTTAGATTTTCTACCTCTTTTGACAAGAATAAAACATTTGCTACCAAAAACTCTAAAATATGAAATATTTGGCTTTTTACCGGTAAGGAGTTCATAAGATGTCTTCTTGAGGATTCGGTGAAGATATAACTGGTTGATGGCGTAGCAGGCGGTGTTGACCGCCTCGGCCCAAAACCAATCCGGTGTCTTGTACTCATCAAGCATGGTTCTTGCCATGTCCAATAGAGTTCGATTCTTCCTCTCCACTACACCATTTTGTTGTGGAGTGTAGGGAGAAGAGAACTCATGCTTGATGCCCTCCTCCTCAAGGAAACCTTCAATTTGAGAGTTCTTGAACTCCGTTCCGTTGTCGCTTCTAATTTTCTTGATCCTTAAGCCAAACTCATTTTGAGCCCGTCTCAAGAATCCCTTTAAAGTTTCTTGGGTATGAGATTTGTCCTGCAAAAAGAACACCCAAGTGAAGCGAGAATAATCATCCACAATTACAAGACAATACTTACTACCGCCGATGCTTATGTAAGCGATCGGGCCGAATAGATCCATGTGTAGGAGCTCCAGTGGCCTGTCGGTAGTCATGATGTTTTTGTGTGGATGATGGATGCCAACTTGCTTCCCGGCTTGACATGCGCTACAAATCCTGTCTTTCTCAAAATGAACATCGGTTAGTCCCAAAATGTGTTCTCCCTTTAGAAGCTTGTGAAGATTCTTCATTCCAACATGGGCTAGTCGGCGGTGCCAGAGCCAACCCAAGTTAGTCTTAGCAATCAAGCAAGTGTCGAGTTCAGCTCTATTAAAATCTACTAAGTATAGCTGACCCTCTAACACTCCCTTAAAAGCTATTGAATCATCACTTCTTCTAAAGACAGTAACACCTATATCAGTAAAAAGACAGTTGTAGCCCATTTGACATAATTGGGATACGGAAAGCAAATTGTAATCTAGGGAATCTACAAGAAAAACATTGGAAATAGTGTGGTCAGGAGATATAGCAATTTTACCCAAACCTTTGACCAAACCTTGATTTCCATCCCCGAATGTGATAGCTCGTTGGGGATCTTGGTTTTTCTCATATGAGGAGAACATCCTTTTCTCCCCTGTCATATGGTTTGTGCACCCGCTGTCGAGTATCCAACTTGAGCCCCCGGATGCATAAACCTACAAAACAAGTTTAGTTCTTTGTTTTAGGTACCCAAACGGTTTTGGGTCCTTTGGCATTAGATACAAGAACTTTGGGTACCCAAACACAAGTCTTGGAGCCCTTGTGTTTGCCCCCAACAATTTTGGCAACTATCTTGCCGGATTTGCTAGTCAAAACATAAGATGCATCAAAAGTTTTAAATGAAATGGCATGATCATTTGATGCATTTGGAGTTTTCTTTCTAGGCAACTTGGCATGGGTTGGTTGCCTAGATCTAGATGTCTCACCCTTATACATAAAAGCATGATTAGGGCCAGAGTGAGACTTTCTAGAATGAATTTTCCTAATCTTGCTCTCAGGATAGCCGGCAGGGTACAAAATGTAACCCTCGTTATCCTGTGGCATGGGAGCCTTGCCCTTAACAAAGTTAGACAAGTTCTTTGGAGGGGCATTAATTTTAACATTGTCTCCCCTTTGGAAGCCAATGCCATCCTTAATGCCAGGGCGTCTCCCATTATAGAGCATGCTTCTAGCAAGTTTAAATTTTTCATTTTCTAAGTCATGCTCTCTAATCTTAGCATTAAGTTGTGCTATGTGATCATTTTGTTTTTTAATTAAGGCTAGGTGATCATGGATAGCATCAATATTAATATCTCTACATCTAGTACAAATGGAAATATGCTCAGTAGATGTAGATGGTTTGCAAGATTTTAATTCAATGACCTTAGCATGCAATAAATCATTTTTAGTTCTAAGGTCGGAAATAGTAGCATTGCAAACATCAAAATCCTTAGCCTTAGCAATTAATTTCTCATTCTCATTTCTAAGGCTAGCAATAGAACAGTTCAATTTTTCAATCCTAGCAATCAAATCATCATTATCATTTCTAGGAATTGAAACATTGCAAATATGAGAATCAACCTTAGCTAACAAATTTGCATTTTCATTTCTAAGGTTGTCTAAAGTCTCATGACAAGTGCTTAGCTCACTAGACAATTTTTCACATTTTTCTCTTTCTAGAGCATAAGCATTTTTAACCTTAACATGCTTCTTATTTTCTTTAATAAGGAAGTCCTCTTGAGAATCCAAGAGATCATCCTTCTCATGTATAGCACTAATCAATTCATTTAATTTTTCCTTTTGTTGCATGTTGAGGTTAGCAAAAAGAATGCGCAAATTATCCTCTTCATTTTTATCATCATCCTCATCACTAGATGTTTCATATTTAGTGGAGGACTTTGATTTTACCTTCTTTTTGCCGTCCTTGGCCATGAGACACTTGTGGCTGATGTTGGGGAAGAGGAGGCCCTTGGTGACGGCGATGTTGGCGGCGTCCTCGTCGTCGGAGGAGTCGCTTGAGCTTTCGTCGGAGTCCCACTCCCGACAAACATGGGCATCGCCGCCCTTCTTCTTGTAGTATCTCTTCTTCTCCTTCCTCTTACCCTTCTTGTCGTCGCCCCTGTCACTATCACTAGACATAGGACATTTTGCAATAAAATGACCGGGCTTACCACACTTGTAGCAAACCTTCTTGGAACGGGATTTGTAATCCTTCCCCTTCCATTGCCTGAGGATTTGCCGAAAACTCTTGATGATTAGGGCCATCTCTTCGTTGTCGAGCTTGGAGGCGTCAATTGGTTGTCTACTTGGTGTAGACTCCTCCTTCTTCTCCTCCGTTGCCTTGAAGGCCACCGGTTGCGCCTCGGATGTGGAAGGCTCGTCAAGCTCGTTGATCTTCTTGGAGCCCTTAATCATGCATTCAAAACTCACAAAATTCCCGATAACTTCCTCGGGGGTCATTTGTGGATATCTAGGATTGCCACGAATTAATTGAACTTGTGTGGGGTTAAGGAAAATAAGGGCTCTTAGAATAACCTTAACCACTTTGTGGTCATCCCATTTTGCGCTTCCGAGGTTGCGCACTTGGTTCACCAAGGTCTTGAGCCGGTTGTACATGTCTTGTGGCTCCTCCCCTTGGCGAAGACGGAAGCGACCGAGCTCCCCCTCGATCGTTTCCCGCTTGGTGATCTTGGTGAGTTCATCACCCTCGTGCGCCGTCTTGAGTAGGTCCCAAATCTCCTTGGCGTTCTTCAACCCTTGTACTTTGTTGTATTCCTCCTTGCTTAGAGAGGCAAGGAGGATGGTTGTGGCTTGGGAGTTGAAGTGCTCGATTTGGGCCACTTCATCCGTGTCATAGTCCTCATCCCCTACGGATGGTACCTGTACACCATACTCAACAACATCCCATAATCTTTTGTGGAGAGAGGTTAGATGAAATCGCATCAAATTACTCCACATAGCATAATCTTCACCATTAAAAGTTGGTGGTTTGCCTAATGGGACGGATAGTAAAGGTGTATGTTTAGGAATGCGAGGGTAGCGTAGGGGAATCTTACTATACTTCTTACGCTCTTGGCGTTTAGAAGTGACGGATGCCGCGTCGGAGCCGGAGGTAGATGTCGATGAAGTGTCGGTCTCGTAGTAGACCACCTTCCTCATCCTCTTGTGCTTATCCCCACTCCGATGCGGCTTGTGAGAAGAAGATTTTTCCTTCTTCTCCTTGTGGTGAGAAGAAGAAGATCTTTTCTCCTTCCGCTTGGAGGAGTTCTTCTTCTTCTCCCTTCTCTTGGTGCGGGACTCTTCCGATGAAGTGCTCCCTTGGCTTGTAGTGGGCTTGTTATCGCCGGTCTCCATCTCCCTCTTGGTGTGATCTCCCGACATCACTTCGAGCGGTTAGGCTCTAATGAAGAACCGGGCTCTGATACCAATTGATAGTCGCCTAGAGGGGGGGTGAATAGGGCGAAACTGAAATTTACAAAAATAATCACAACTACAAGCCGGGTTAGCGTTAGTAATAAAGAAACGAGTCCGTGAGAGAGGGCGCAAAACAAATCGCAAGCAAATAAGAGTGTGACACGAGGATTTGTTTTACCGAGGTTCGGTTCTCGCAAACCTACTCCCCGTTGAGGAGGCCACAAAGGCCGGGTCTCTTTCAACCCTTCCCTCTCTCAAACGATCCCACGGATCGAGTGAGCTTTCTCTTCTTCTCAATCAACCGGGGACAAAGCTTCCCCGCAAGGGCCACCACACAATTGGTGCCTCTTGCCTTGGTTACAATTGAGTGATGATCACAAGAACAAGTGAGAAAGAAAAGAATGCGATCCAAGCGCAAGAGCTCGAAAGAACACAAGCAAATCACTCTCTCTAGTCACTATGGAGTTGTGTGGAAATTGGAGAGGACTTGATCTATTTGGTGTGTCTAGAATTGAATGCTAGAGCTCTTGTAGTAGTTGAGAAGTGGAAAACTTGGATGGCAATGAATGTGGGGTGGTTGGGGTATTTATAGCCCCAACCACCAAAAGTGACCGTTGCTGGAAGCAGTCTGTTCGATGGCACACCGGACAGTCCGGTGCACACCGGACAGTCCGGTGCCCCTGCCACGTCACCATTGCCGTTGGATTCTGACCGTTGGAGCTTCTGACTTCTGGGCCCTCCTGGGTGTCCGGTGCACACCGGACATGTACTGTTTGATGTCCGGTGCACCGGTATGGGCGATCCTGACGTCTGCGCGCGCTGCGCGCGCATTAAATGCACCGCAGAGAGCCGTTGGCGCCGCAGGGAGCCGTTGTTCCGCTGGCACACCGGACAGTCCGGTGCACATCGGACAGTCCGGTGAATTTTAGCGGAGCGGCTGCCGCGCGAACCCGAGGCTGGCGAGTTCCGGAGACCGCGCTTCCTTGGAGCACCGGACATGTCCGGTGCACACCGGACAGTCCGGTGAATTATAGCGCGCCGGCTTCCGAGAATTCCCGAGGGCGAAGAGTTTGAGTTGGAGTCCTCTGGGCGCACCGGACACTGTCCGGTGCACACCGGACAGTCCGGTGCCTCCAGCCAGAGGTGCCCTCGGTTGCCTCATTGCTCCTTTGTTGAATCCAACACTTGGTCTTTTTATTGGCTGAATGTGAACCTTTTGCACCTGTATAACTTATGCACTAGAGTAAACTAGTTAGTCCAATATTTGTGTTGGGCAATTCAATCACCAAAATTATTTAGGAACTAGGTGTAAGCCTAATTCCCTTTCATATGTCCCTAGCTAGCCTTGATGACCTTCTCAAGGAATTTGGGGACACCTTAGAAAAGGAGTTCGGAAGTACCTTAGAAAGTGCTCGCGTGTAGTGCAACTTGTGGTAACTGTATGCTTGTAATGAACTGGTGTAATGAATAAAATAACTTGGTTGAAAAAAAATTTGGCATATGCATAGTAGTAACTCTCTCTCTCCCCCTGGCAGATGGCTTCGGATAAAACCACACCTACCGCCTCCGGGATTGGAGCAGGGTTTCCCCTAGGAACTGAAGGAGGAGCCGGTGGAGAAGGGAGTGAGACCCACCTCCCCGCACCTCCGGAGCTGCCATTAGATTTAGCCCAAGTTCTAGCCAATCAAACCCGACTCATTGAGGTCCTCACTAGAAGTCTAGAGAATCAACGCACAAATGGTGGAAGACCACAAGACAGGATGGGAGATTTCCTGAGGCTCAAGCCTCCCGCATTCGCTGGATCTAGCAATCCCCTCGATGCTGATGACCGGCTGGGCACGATTAAAAGGAAGTTAGAAGCCATCGGATGCCCAGAGAATCAGCAGTGTTCAATTAGCTGCTCATCAACTTTCTGGGATGGCCCTAGCATGGTGGGATACCTTCAGCTCCGTCGTCAGAGATGCTACCTGGACAGAGTTTGAAACCACTTTCTGAGAGCACCATGTGGCCCAAGGAATTGTTCAGCTCAAGGAAGATGAATTCTGGGAACTCACTCAAGGTGGAAGATCTGTCAGTGAGTACGTGCACAAATTCACAGGATTGGCCCGCTACGCGCCTGATGACGTCAGCTCAGAAGCCAAAAAGATGGCCCGCTTTTTGAAAGGGCTCAGACCAGAACTCAAGACCATCCTAGCCAGCCAAGATTTCCTCAGCTTCTCGCACCTCTCAAACAAACCATACAAGTGGAAAGGGCAAGGGAAGAAGAAAAAGGTCACCTCAAGAGGAAATTCCAAGTTGAAAGGGAATTAGGCTTACACCTAGTTCCTAAATAATTTTGGTGGTTGAATTGCCCAACACAAATATTGGACTAACTAGTTTGCTCTAGTGCATAAGTTATACAGGTGCAAAAGGTTCACATTTAGCCAATAAAAAGACCAAGTGTTGGATTCAACAAAGGAGCAATGAGGCAACCGAGGGCACCTCTGGCTGAAGGCACCGGACTGTCCGGTGTGCACCGGACATGTCCGGTGCACCCAGAGAACTCCAACTCAAACTCTTCGCCCTCGGGAATTCTCGGAAGCCGGCGCGCTAAAATTCACCGGACTGTCCGGTGTGCACCGGACATGTCCGGTGCTCCAAGGAAGCGCGGTCTCCGGAACTCGCCAGCCTCGGGTTCGCGCGGCAGCCGCTCCGCTAAAATTCACCGGACTGTCCGGTGTGCACCGGACTGTCCGGTGTGCCAGCGGAGCAACGGCTCTCTGCGGCGCCAACGGCTCCCTGCGGAGCATTTAATGCGCGCGCAGCGCGCGCAGACGACAGGATCGCCCATACCGGTGCACCGGACATCAAACAGTACATGTCCGGTGTGCACCGGACACCCAGGAGGGCCCAGAAGTCAGAAGCTCCAACGGTCAGAATCCAACGGCAATGGTGACATGGCAGGGGCACCGGACTGTCCGGTGTGCACCGGACTGTCCGGTGTGCACCGGACTGTCCGGTGCGCCATCGAACAGACAGCTTCCAGCAACGGTCACTTTTGGTGGTTGGGGCTATAAATACCCCAACCACCCCACATTCATTGCCATCCAAGTTTTCCACTTCTCAACTACTACAAGAGCTCTAGCATTCAATTCTAGACACACCAAATAGATCAAGTCCTCTCCAAATTCCACACAACTCCATAGTGATTAGAGAGAGTGATTTGCTTGTGTTCTTTCGAGCTCTTGCGCTTGGATCGCATTCTTTTCTTTCTCACTTGTTCTTGAGATCAACACTCAATTGTAACCAAGGCAAGAGGCACCAATTGTGTGGTGGCCCTTGCGGGGAAGTTTTGTTCCCGGTTGATTGAGAAGAAGAGAAAGCTCACTCGATCCGTGGGATCGTTTGAGAGAGGGAAGGGTTGAAAGAGACCCGGCCTTTGTGGCCTCCTCAACGGGGAGTAGGTTTGCAAGAACCGAACCTCGGTAAAACAAATCCTCGTGTCACACTCTTATTTGCTTGCGATTTGTTTTGCGCCCTCTCTCGCGGACTCATTTCTTTATTACTAACGCTAACCCGGCTTGTAGTTGTGATTATTTTTGTAAATTTCAGTTTCGCCCTATTCACCCCCCCTCTAGGCGACTATCAATTGGTATCAGAGCCCGGTGCTTCATTAGAGCTTAACCGCTCGAAGTGATGTCGGGAGATCACACCAAGAGGGAGATGGAGACCGGCGACAAGCCCACGACAAGCCAAGGGAGCACTTCATCGGAAGAGTCCCGCACCAAGAGAAGGGAGAAGAAGAAGAACTCCTCCAAGCGGAAGGAGAAAAGATCTTCCTCTTCTCACCACAAGGAGAAGAAGGAAAAATCCTCTTCTCACAAGCCGCATCGGAGTGGGGACAAGCACAAGAGGATGAGGAAGGTGGTCTACTACGAGACCGACACTTCATCGACATCTACCTCCGGCTCCGACGCGGCATCCGTCACTTCTAAACGCCAAGAGCGTAAGAAGTATAGTAAGATTCCCCTACGCTACCCTCGCACTCCTAAACATACACCTTTACTTTCCGTCCCATTAGGCAAACCACCAACTTTTAATGGTGAAGATTATGCTATGTGGAGTAATTTAATGCGATTTCATCTAACCTCTCTCCACAAAAGTATATGGGATGTTGTTGAGTATGGTGTACAGGTACCATCCGTAGGGGATGAGGACTACGACACGGACGAAGTGGCCCAAATCGAGCACTTCAACTCCCAAGCCACAACCATCCTCCTTGCCTCTCTAAGCAAGGAGGAATACAACAAAGTACAAGGGTTGAAGAACGCCAAGGAGATTTGGGACCTACTCAAGACGGCGCACGAGGGTGATGAACTCACCAAGATCACCAAGCGGGAAACGATCGAGGGGGAGCTCGGTCGCTTCCGTCTTCGCCAAGGGGAGGAGCCACAAGACATGTACAACCGGCTCAAGACCTTGGTGAACCAAGTGCGCAACCTCGGAAGCGCAAAATGGGATGACCACGAAGTGGTTAAGGTTATTCTAAGAGCTCTTATTTTCCTTAACCCCACACAAGTTCAATTAATTCGTGGCAATCCTAGATATACACAAATGACCCCCGAAGAAGTTATCGGGAATTTTGTGAGTTTTGAATGCATGATTAAGGGCTCCAAGAAGATCAACGAGCTTGACGAGCCTTCCACATCCGAGGCGCAACCCGTGGCCTTCAAGGCAACGGAGGAGAAGAAGGAGGAGTCTACACCAAGTAGACAACCAATTGACGCCTCCAAGCTCGACAACGAGAAGATGGCCCTAATCATCAAGAGTTTTCGGCAAATCCTCAAGCAACGGAAGGGGAAGGATTACAAATCCCGTTCCAAGAAGGTTTGCTACAAGTGTGGTAAGCCCGGTCATTTTATTGCAAAATGTCCTATGTCTAGTGATAGTGACAGGGGCGACGACAAGAAGGGCAAGAGGAAGGAGAAGAAGAGATACTACAAGAAGAAGGGCGGCGATGCCCATGTTTGTCGGGAGTGGGACTCCGACGAAAGCTCAAGCGACTCCTCCGACGACGAGGACGCCGCCAACATCGCCGTCACCAAGGGCCTCCTCTTCCCCAACGTCGGCCACAAGTGTCTCATGGCCAAGGACGGCAAAAAGAAGGTAAAATCAAAGTCCTCCACTAAATATGAAACATCTAGTGATGAGGATGATGATAAAAATGAAGAAGATAATTTGCGTATTCTTTTTGCCAACCTTAACATGGAACAAAAGGAAAAATTAAATGAGCTAATTAGTGCCATCCATGAAAAGGATGATCTCTTGGACTCCCAAGAGGACTTCCTAATCAAGGAAAACAAGAAACATGTTAAGGTTAAAAATGCGTATGCTCTAGAAGTAGAAAAATGTAACAAATTATCTAGTGAGCTAAGCATATGCCATGACACTATTGCCAACCTTAGAAATGAAAATGTTAAATTAATTGCTAAGGTTGATTCTCATGTTTGCATTGATCCTAGAAATGATAATGTTGATTTGCTTGCTAGGATTGATGAGTTAAATGTTTCCATTGCTAGCCTTAGAAATGAGAATGAGAAACTAATTGCTAAGGCTAAGGATTTTGATGTTTGTAATACTACTATTTCCGACCTTAGAACTAAAAATGATATGTTGCATGCTAAGGTCATTGAATTAAAATCTTGCAAACCATCTACATCTACTGAGCATATTTCCATTTGTACTAGATGTAGAGATATTAATGTTGATGCTATCCATGATCACCTAGCCTTAATTAAAAAACAAAATGATCACATAGCACAACTTAATGCTAAAATTAGAGAGCATGACTTAGAAAATGAAAAATTTAAATTGGCTAGAAGCATGCTCTATAATGGGAGACGCCCTGGCATTAAGGATGGCATTGGCTTCCAAAGGGGAGACAATGTCAAAATTAATGCCCCTCCAAAGAACTTATCTAACTTTGTTAAAGGCAAGGCTCCCATGCCTCAGGATAACGAGGGTTACATTTTGTACCCTGCCGGCTATCCTGAGAGCAAAATTAGGAAAACTCATTCTAGGAAGTCTCACTCTGGCCCTAATCATGCTTTTATGTATAAGGGTGAGACATCTAGATCTAGGCAACCAACCCATGCCAAGTTGCCTAGAAAGAAAACTATTAATGCATCAAATGATCATAGCATTTCATTTAAGACTTTTGATGCATCTTATGTTTTAACTAACAAATCCGGCAAGATAGTTGCCAAGATTGTTGGGGGCAAACACAAGGGCTCCAAGACTTGTGTTTGGGTACCCAAAGTTCTTGTATCTAATGCCAAAGGACCCAAAACCGTTTGGGTACCTAAAACAAAGAACTAAACTTGTTTTGTAGGTTTATGCATCCGGGGGCTCAAGTTGGATACTCGATAGCGGGTGCACAAACCATATGACAGGGGAGAAAAGGATGTTCTCCTCATATGAGAAAAACCAAGATCCCCAACGAGCTATCACATTCGGGGATGGAAATCAAGGTTTGGTCAAAGGTTTGGGTAAAATTGCTATATCACCTGACCATACTATTTCCAATGTTTTTCTTGTAGATTCCTTAGATTACAATTTGCTTTCCGTATCCCAATTATGTAAAATGGGCTACAACTGTCTTTTTACTGATACAGGTGTTACTGTCTTTAGAAGAAGTGATGATTCAATAGCTTTTAAGGGAGTGTTAGAGGGTCAGCTATACTTAGTAGATTTTAATAGAGCTGAACTCGACACTTGCTTGATTGCTAAGACTAACTTGGGTTGGCTCTGGCACCGCCGACTAGCCCATGTTGGAATGAAGAATCTTCACAAGCTTCTAAAGGGAGAACACATTTTGGGACTAACCAATGTTCATTTTGAGAAAGACAGGATTTGTAGCGCATGTCAAGCTGGGAAGCAAGTTGGTGTCCATCATCCACACAAAAACATCATGACTACCGACAGGCCACTGGAGCTCCTACACATGGATTTATTCGGCCCGATCGCTTACATAAGCATCGGCGGTAGTAAGTATTGTCTTGTAATTGTGGATGATTACTCTCGCTTCACTTGGGTATTCTTTTTGCAGGAAAAATCACAAACCCAAGAGACCTTAAAGGGATTCTTGAGACGGGCTCAAAATGAGTTCGGCTTAAGGATCAAGAAAATTAGAAGCGACAATGGGACGGAGTTCAAGAACTCTCAAATTGAAGGCTTTCTTGAGGAGGAGGGCATCAAGCATGAGTTCTCTTCTCCCTACACTCCACAACAAAATGGTGTAGTGGAGAGGAAGAATCGAACTCTATTGGACATGGCAAGAACCATGCTTGATGAGTACAAGACACCGGATCGGTTTTGGGCCGAGGCAGTCAACACCGCCTGCTACGCCATCAACCGGTTATATCTTCATCGAATCCTCAAGAAGACATCTTATGAACTCCTAACCGGTAAAAAGCCCAATATTTCATATTTTAGAGTTTTTGGTAGCAAATGTTTTATTCTTGTCAAAAGAGGTAGAAAATCTAAATTTGCTCCTAAAACTGTAGAAGGTTTTTTACTAGGATATGACTCAAACACAAGGGCATATAGAGTCTTTAACAAGTCCTCAGGACTTGTTGAAGTTTCTTGTGACGTTGTGTTTGATGAGACTAACGGCTCTCAAGAAGAGCAAGTTGATCTTGATGAAACAGGTGAAGAACAGGCTCCATGCATAGCGCTAAGGAACATGTCCATTGGGGATGTGTGTCCTAAGGAATCCGAAGAGCCTTCAAATGCACAAGATCAACCATCCTCCTCCATGCAAGCATCCCCACCAACTCAAGTTGAGGATGAGGCTCAAGATGTTGAACAAGAAGATCAAGAAGATGAGCCACCTCAAAATGACGGCAACGATCAAGGGGGAGATTCAAATGATGAAGACAAGGAGGATGAACAACCAAGGCCGCCACACCCAAGAGTCCACCAAGCAATCCAACGAGATCACCCCGTCGACACCATCCTCGGCGATATTCATAAGGGGGTAACTACTCGATCTCGTGTTGCTCATTTTTGTGAACATTACTCCTTTGTTTCCTCTATTGAGCCACACAGGGTAGAGGAAGCTCTTCAAGATTCGGATTGGGTGATGGCGATGCAAGAGGAGCTCAACAATTTCACGAGGAACGAGGTATGGCACTTAGTTCCACGTCCTAATCAAAATGTTGTAGGAACCAAGTGGGTCTTCCGCAACAAGCAAGACGAGCATGGTGTGGTGACAAGGAACAAAGCTCGACTCGTGGCCAAGGGGTATTCACAAGTCGAAGGTTTGGATTTTGGTGAAACCTATGCACCCGTAGCTAGGCTTGAGTCAATTCGCATATTATTAGCCTATGCTACTTACCATGGCTTCAAGCTTTATCAAATGGACGTGAAGAGTGCCTTCCTCAATGGACCAATCAAGGAGGAGGTCTATGTTGAGCAACCTCCCGGCTTTGAAGACAGTGAGTACCCTAACCATGTTTATAGGCTCTCTAAGGCGCTTTATGGGCTTAAGCAAGCCCCAAGAGCATGGTATGAATGCCTTAGAGATTTCCTTATTGCAAATGGCTTCAAAGTCGGCAAAGCCGATCCTACTTTGTTCACTAAAACTCTTGATAATGATTTGTTTGTATGCCAAATTTATGTTGATGATATCATATTTGGGTCTACTAACAAATCTACATGTGAAGAATTTAGTAGGATCATGACACAAAAATTCGAGATGTCGATGATGGGGGAGTTGAAGTATTTTCTAGGATTCCAAGTCAAGCAACTCCATGAGGGCACTTTCATCAGCCAAACAAAGTATACTCAAGATATTCTAAGCAAGTTTGGAATGAAGGATGCCAAGCCCATCAAGACACCCATGGGAACCAATGGGCATCTCGACCTCGACACGGGAGGTAAGTCCGTGGATCAAAAGGTATACCGGTCGATGATTGGTTCAATGCTTTATTTATGTGCATCTCGACCGGACATTATGCTTTCCGTTTGCATGTGTGCAAGATTCCAAGCCGACCCTAAGGAATCACACCTTACGGCCGTAAAACGAATCTTGAGATATTTGGCTTATACTCCTAAGTTTGGGCTTTGGTACCCTCGGGGATCCACTTTTGATTTGATTGGTTATTCGGATGCCGATTGGGCAGGGTGTAGGATAAATAGGAAGAGCACATCGGGGACTTGCCAGTTCTTGGGAAGATCCTTGGTGTCTTGGGCTTCAAAGAAGCAAAATTCGGTCGCTCTTTCTACCGCCGAAGCCGAGTACATTGCCGTAGGTCATTGTTGCGCGCAATTGCTTTGGATGAGGCAAACCCTGCGAGACTACGGTTACAAATTAACCAAAGTCCCTTTGCTATGTGACAATGAGAGTGCAATCAAAATGGCCGACAATCCCGTCGAGCATAGCCGCACTAAGCACATAGCCATTCGGTATCATTTTCTTCGGGATCACCAACAAAAAGGGGATATCGAGATTTCTTACATTAACACTAAAGATCAATTAGCCGATATCTTTACCAAGCCACTTGATGAGCAATCTTTTACCCGACTTAGGCATGAGCTCAATATTCTTGATTCTAGGAATTTCTTTTGCTAAACTTGCACACATAGCACATGAATATACCTTTGATCATGTCTCTTTTATATATGCTATGACTAATGTGTTTTCAAGTGAATTTCAAACCAAGTCATAGGTATATTGAAAGGGAATAGGAGTCTTCGGCGAAGACAAGGCTTCCACTCCACTCTACTACTCATCCTTCGCCGTCGCTCCGCATCATCTCTCCAACTTTGGTATAATCTTCACTCATTCATTTCATGACCAAAGGGGGAGAAAGTACTTCTTGGGCTCTAATGATTCCGTTTTTGGCGATTCATGCCAAAGGGGGAGAAAATATGAGCCCAAAGCAAAAGGACCGCACCACCACCTAATTTTCATAAATTTGATGATTTTTGGTAAATTTCAAAATTGGTATCTCTTTGTGTTCTAAAGGGGGAGCAACTAGTATATTCAAAATTGATGTCTTAAAACCCTCTTGAACACTAAGAGGAGACCTTATTTGAGGGGGAGTTTTGTTTAGTCAAAGGAAAAGCATTTGAACAAAGGAAGAAAATTTCAAATCTTGAAAATGCTTTGCAAAATCCTATTCATTTACCTTTGACTATCTTGCAAAATGACTTTGAAAAGAATTTACAAAAGTATTTGCAAAAACAAAACTCTTGGTGCAAATGTGGTCCAATATGTCAAAAACAAAAGAAAACAATCCATGCGCATCACATAAGTATATTTTGGCTCAATTCCAAGCAACCTTTGCACTTACTTTATGTAAACTAGTTCAATTATGCACTTCTATATTTGCTTTGGTTTGTGTTGGCATCAATCACCAAAAAGGGGGAGATTGAAAGGGAATTAGGCTTACACCTAGTTCCTAAATAATTTTGGTGGTTGAATTGCCCAACACAAATATTGGACTAACTAGTTTGCTCTAGTGCATAAGTTATACAGGTGCAAAAGGTTCACATTTAGCCAATAAAAAGACCAAGTGTTGGATTCAACAAAGGAGCAATGAGGCAACCGAGGGCACCTCTGGCTGAAGGCACCGGACTGTCCGGTGTGCACCGGACATGTCCGGTGCGCCCAGAGAACTCCAACTCAAACTCTTTGCCCTCGGGAATTCTCGGAAGCCGGCGCGCTAAAATTCACAGGACTGTCCGGTGTGCACCGGACATGTCCGGTGTTCCAAGGAAGCGCGGTCTCCGGAACTCGCCAGCCTCGGGTTCGCGCGGCAGCCGCTCCGCTAAAATTCACCGGACTGTCCGGTGTGCACCGGACTGTCCGGTGTGCCAGCGGAGCAATGGCTCTCTGCGGCGCCAACGGCTCCCTGCGGAGCATTTAATGCGCGCGCAGCGCGCGCAGACGACAGGATCGCCCATACCGGTGCACCGGACATCAAACAGTACATGTCCGGTGTGCACCGGACACCCAGGAGGGCCCAGAAGTCAGAAGCTCCAACGGTCAGAATCCAACGGCAATGGTGACATGGCAGGGGCACCGGACTGTCCGGTGTGCACCGGACTGTCCGGTGCGCCATCGAACAGACAGCTTCCAGCAACGGTCACTTTTGGTGGTTGGGGCTATAAATACCCCAACCACCCCACATTCATTGCCATCCAAGTTTTCCACTTCTCAACTACTACAAGAGCTCTAGCATTCAATTCTAGACACACCAAATAGATCAAGTCCTCTCCAAATTCCACACAACTCCATAGTGATTAGAGAGAGTGATTTGCTTGTGTTCTTTCGAGCTCTTGCGCTTGGATCGCATTCTTTTCTTTCTCACTTGTTCTTGAGATCAACACTCAATTGTAACCAAGGCAAGAGGCACCAATTGTGTGGTGGCCCTTGCGGGGAAGTTTTGTTCCCGGTTGATTGAGAAGAAGAGAAAGCTCACTCGATCCGTGGGATCGTTTGAGAGAGGGAAGGGTTGAAAGAGACCCGGCCTTTGTGGCCTCCTCAACGGGGAGTAGGTTTGCAAGAACCGAACCTCGGTAAAACAAATCCTCGTGTCACACTCTTATTTGCTTGCGATTTGTTTTGCGCCCTCTCTCGCGGACTCATTTCTTTATTACTAACGCTAACCCGGCTTGTAGTTGTGATTATTTTTGTAAATTTCAGTTTCGCCCTATTCACCCCCCCTCTAGGCGACTATCACAAGTCCTCCGAGCTTAGCAGCAGGACCGACACCAGAGAACTCGATCCTTTGGGTTTCTACCCAAGGGACCAAGCTTCAATAGACCAGCTAGACCCACTCCATCACGTTTCAGTCAGCAGAGTCAGAGCTCCTTTCAGGCTCCCTCGGTTGCAAGCAACCAACCGCCAGCAAATGCCTGTTGGCACTGCGGAGACCCCAGTCACTTCAAGAACAACTGCCCCTAGTTGAAGGCATCAGGACCTGCTTACTCCAACTCGGTGAATGGCCCCAAGAATACCTCATCACCCGCCCCCAACGCGCCCTCCTCCATCAGCTAGCAGAACAAGACCCAGTATCAAGGAAGGGCACGAGTAAACCACGTCGATGCCCAGGAGGCTCAGCAAGCTCCGGGAGTAGTGCTCGGTGAGTTCCTTGTTGAATTTACACCCGCTTCTGTACTTTTTGATTCAGGAGCATCCCATTCTTTTATAGCCACTAGTTTTGTGGAAAAGCATGGCATCCCCTCTACCCACCTAGAAATTCCCTTGGTCACCCAAACCCCAGGGTCAGACCTTCTATGCCAGCTCAAATGCTCCCAAGTCAGAATTCTTTTAAGTGGGGTAGTGTTCTTGGCAAACTTAGCCGTCTTGCCATCCCAAGGAATTGATGTGATCTTAGGGATGGATTGGTTAACCAAGCACAAAGGCATCATAAGTTGCGCAAACAAGACAGTCCTTCTCACGAACCACCAAGGAAAGTCAGTCTCTTATCAAGCTCAACCACTCGCCAATGATCCAATGGTGTTTAATCTAGCAACAGAAAGCATGTTAGTGGTAGAAGAATTCATGGATGTATTCCCAGAAGAGTTGTCAGGAATGTCGCCAGAAAGAGAAGTGGAGTTCTACATAGATCTGATCCCTGGCACGGCACCCATCGCAAAGAGACCATATCGCATGGCTCCTACCGAGTTAGCAGAATTAAAACTCCAAATCGTAGAGCTTCAACAAAATGGGTACATCCGTCCCAGCTCATCCCCTTGGGGAGCACCAGTCCTTTTCGTCACTAAAAAGGATGGAAGTATGAGGATGTGTATTGATTATCGATCTTTAAATGAAGTTACAATCAAAAACAAGTATCCACTCCCACGGATCGACGACCTCTTCGACCAGCTTCAAGGGGCCAAATATTTCTCCAAGATAGACCTGAGGTCTGGTTATCACCAACTGAAAATCAAGGAAGCAGATATTCAGAAGACTGCATTTGTCACCCGGTACGGACAGTATGAGTTCACGGTAATGCCCTTCGGACTAACCAACGCACCCGCCTTTTTCATGAACCTCATGAATAAGGTATTCATGGAAGAATTGGATAAGTTTGTCATAGTCTTCATTGATGACATCCTTATCTACTCCAAGAGTCGCGAAGATCATGAGCGTCACCTCCGGATCGTCCTCGGAAGACTCAGGGCACATCAACTCTATGCTAAGCTCAGCAAGTGTGAATTCTGGTTAGAAAAGATAGCCTTCCTTGGGCATATCTTGACTGCAGAAGGAATAGAAGTAGACCCATCCAAGGTAGAAGCTGTATCAAAATGGAAGCAGCCATCCAACGTCAATGAGGTTCGAAGCTTTCTAGGAATGGCAGGATATTACCGTCGCTTTATCAAGGGATTCTCCAGCATAGCAAGACCTATGACCGAGCTCCTCAAGAAAGACAATAAGTTTGTGTGGACCCCGAAGTGTGAGGATAGTTTCCAGATCATAAAGGAAAAGCTCACGACCGCGCCCGTTTTGACACTACCATATATACATCGAGATTTCGTCATCTTTTGTGATGCTTCAAGGCAAGGCTTAGGGTGTGTTCTGATGCAAAATGAGAAAGTCATTGCTTATGCATCACGCTTACTCAATCTGCATGAGCAGAACTATCCCACCCACGATTTGGAATTGGCAGCCATAGTACATGCCCTAAAAATATGGAGGCACTACCTAATTGGGAACAAATGTCACATCTTCACCGATCACAAGAGTCTGAAGTATATCTTCACTCAGCCAGATCTCAACCTCCGTCAGAGAAGATGGCTGGAACTGATCAAAGACTATGACCTTGAGATCCATTACCACCCCGGAAAGGCCAACGTGGTAGCAGACGCCCTTAGCCGAAAACCTTTCGGGATAAAGGGAGCCAACTTTTTAGAAGATTGGAAGAAGGAATCAGCTCAGCTGAATGCATGTCTAGGAAACAACGGCAGCCTAGAAGTCAAACTAATGCTAGAAGACCTTATATGCAAGGCTCAACGCCTGGACACAAAGACAACAATACTTATGGAAAAAGCTCGCAAAGAACAACTTCCAGACCTCAGGACAGATGAACAAGGAGTCCTTTAGTTCAAGAACCGTCGGTGTGTACCAAAGGAGAGGCACGAGAAGTCCTGCTCAATGAAGCTCACAACTCAGCCTACTCCATCCACCCTGGAACCACCAAGATGTACCTAGACCTCAAAACCAGATACTGGTGGAGAGGGATGAAGAAAGAGATAGCACAGTATGTGGCCCGGTGTGACACTTGCCAATGAACAAAAGCCGAGCACCAGAAACCTGCCGGCCTATTGCAACCCCTTCCAGTGCCCGAATGGAAGTGGGAGGAAATAGGCATGGATTTTGTAACCGGACTACCCCAGACGCAAAAAGGAACGACTCTATCTGGGTAATAATAGACCGTCTTACCAAGGTAGCCCACTTCATCCCAGTGAAAACTACCTTTGGAGGAGCCACCCTTGCCCGGATTTATCTTAAAGAGATAGTCAGACTCCATGTCATTCCAAGGAAGATAGTGTCTGACAGGGGAACCCAGTTCACCTCCAAATTTTGGATGAGCCTTCAGCAAGCTATGGGCACCAAGCTAGACTTCAGCACCACCTATCACCCCTAGTCAGATGGTCAAACAGAAAGGGTCAATAGGGTCCTCGAAGATTTATTAAGAGCCTATGTGTTAACGTTCGACAGAAACTGGGAGTCTAGTTTGCCTTATGCAGAGTTCTCGTATAACAACAGCCATCAGGCCAGTATCAAGATGTCACCGTTCAAAGCATTGTATGGACGAAAGTGCCAGACCCCTCTCATGTGGTCCAACTTAGGGGAAAAGACACTGGAAGGACCTGCCTTTGTTAAAGAGTCCGAAGAGAAAGTTGCCCTGATTCGCAAAAGATTACTTGAAGCTCAGAGTTGGCAGAAAAGTTATGCGGACAACAGGTGGAGAGAACTCAGATTTGAGGAAGGAGACTTCGTCTACCTCAAGGTCTCCCCGATGTGTGGTGTCAAAAGGTTCCAAGTGAAAGGAAAGTTAGCACCGCGATTCGTTGGCCCCTATCCCATTATTGGCAGAGTGGGACGAGCAGCATACCGTCTTGAATTACCAGAATCCATGTCTGATATCCACAATGTGTTTCATGTGTCCCAGCTCCGCAGATGCCTGCAAGTACCAGAAAGTCACATTGAAGAAGAGGCAATCCAGATTCAGAAAGATCTTCAGTACTGAGAAAAGCCAATAAAGATTCTTGACTCAGCAGTCCGAAAGACCCGCAACTCAGAAGTGAAACTCTGTAAAGTTCAGTGGAGCAGAGAAGGAGAAGAGGAAGCTACCTGGGAAAGTGAGGACTCTTTGAGGAGGGAATACCCTTACCTTTTCTCGAGCCCCTTCTGAATCTTGAGGGCGAGATTCCTTTAAGTGGGGTAGGTTTGTAACATCCCAAAATTTCGACTCGAGGTTTGGAACCCTAATCTCCTAAACCCCCTTTTTATCTCACCCTAAATTCCACCCCATAGGTCATCTCATAATATGCATACACTTGATTGTTAGAAGCACCTCACATAGATTATTATTTTTCTAGCACCCAAGATTATTTAGCTATTTATTTGTTCAAAAGAAAAGGAGAGAAAGAAATATAAATAGAAAATAGAAAAAAGAAATGGAAAAAGAAAAAAAAAAGAGAAAAGGGAAACCCCCGGCTGGGCCGCTTCCGGCCCGGGCCGCCTCTCTCTCCCTCGTGCGCGCCCGCACCCCTCTCCCTCCCGTGGCCCAAGTGGCCCATCGCCGCGCGCCTGCACCCGCCTCTGACATCCCGCCCCACCCGTCAGCTGCCCCCCTCTCCCTCTCTCGTCGCTCTCTCACTGTCGACTCGGCCCCACCCGTCAGCCCGCGCTCCACTCTCTCGCGCTCTCTCCCTCTCTGGTAGGCGGGCCCCGCCCGTCAGCTCCCTCCCCTCGCCCATGATCTGCAATCAACGCGATCACCACCGGCCGGAGCCCCGCCCCGTCGCCTCGCCATTACTCCTCCCCAGCGAGACTTGGCGCCTTGCGGCCCTGTCCCTTGCGCCTGCCCCAAGCTATCTCGTCACCCCCCTCTGCCCGAGCCATCCCTTCACAACTGTACGCCATCTTCGCCGCCGCGGCAAGTGTCGTCGGTGTGCGCCACCTCACCCCCCCTTCCCCTTCCCGGCCGCCTATAAAAGGGCCACCCCGAGCTCCTGACTCCACCACGCCAGGCCTTAGCCACTCCACCTTCCTCCCTCGGGCTCAATCAAGCTCGCCGCCGTCGTCCCTCCCCTCTCCGGTGAGCTCCGCTCTGCCCCCTCTGTTGAGTTCAAGTCAAATTAGTGTAGTTGTGGACCTCCGCCACTTCACCACGAGCACGACTCACCCTTTCCCCTCGTCTATTGCACCGTTGGCCTCACAGGCGACCTCACCGCCGTGAGCGCCCGCCACCGCACCGTGGACCGGCCACCCCAGGCACCCTCCGGCCAAATTGTCCCCTCCACCATGATCCCCTACCCCTGCCCGTGCCTCGCCACCACTCCCCCATCGCAGAACCGGAACCCCGGCGGAGAACCGCCGCGGGGCCTCCCCGCCGGTCGAGCCCCGGCCGGTTCGCCCCCCCCCCCCCCCCCCCCCCCGTCACCGCTCCACGCCGTTACCCCCCCCCTCCTCTCGCTGACGCGTGGGCTCGCACCCACGGTGTCCGCCCACGCCGCTCCGCTCCTCCGTGGTCCGGCTGGGCCGCCTGCCCGCGCCCGTGCTCGCTGGGCCGAAATCCCCCCCCCCCCGGCCCAGCTAGCTGAGAATTCCTGTTCTTTTTCCTTTTTTCCAATTATTTTTCCCAATGTCATATATATATTTATATACTGATATTTTATGCACCAAAAATAGTTTAAAAAATTATAGGCACAAAAATAATAATGTATAATAATTGGCACACCCCACCAAGTCACCATGATTGATGTATTGTTCCTTATCTGTGTTTGTTAGCAGAAGAGGGATCCGATCCTCCGGAATTTGTAGCTCTGGAAGAAGGGCAGGAACCCGACCCCTCTAAAATAAATCTTTTGTGCCAGGAAAGCTTCGACGAAGGCAAGTCCATCCTTCCCTTGATGCATAATTTACCTATTCTTTCTACCACTACCTAAGCCGGGATTAAGGGATGGAATATTTGCATTGTGAGCAGAGAGATAGCCCGCATTAATAAACATCTTTTGAAGTACTGCCTTTCTCTAAGAAAAAGAAGAGTGACTTCAACTCCACCATATAAAGCATGTATGATATAGGTCCCTTTCTCTTTACGGGAGCGGGATGGGCTTGCGGAATACCTAGTGTATTCACCCAGATTTATTTATGTTTTTTAGCAGCTGAAGACTTCTTTTCTGCTATGCTTGATTGAGGGGGCTATGTCTGCACCCAGTTCTGCCTGTGGCTCGGGCTTGTTTATCTTCTATCGCGCTTTGTATTTCTGGCTCTCTCGAGCTTGTACTCTGTTATTGTAATAACCTTTATTCGAACTCTGTACTATTTGAAGTAAGGAATATGGTTACTAGCCTCCTCGGACTAGTAATTGCATCACATTTGAGTCCCAAAGGATCGGGACGCTTCACGTCGGGGTGGATCTTCAGATGGTGCTCAATCACCTCCCTAGGGATCCCAGGCATCTGTGATGGTTCCCATGCGAAAACGTCGACATTTGCCCGGAGGAAGGCGACGAGCGCGAGTTCCTATTTCTCCCCCAGATTGCCCACGATGCAGGTGGTCTGGGAGGAGTCCGCGCCGACCTAGCTGGTCTTGACGGGCCCGCCGTCTGCTCCGGACGGCTGCACCTTTGGCACCTTGGCAGGCACCTTGGTATCGGGGGTCGAGGGGTCCTTCCCTCCATCGTTCGGGCGAGCAGCTTCTGCTGCCAGGGCGTGTAGCTTCTCGACAGCCGTCACCGTAGCGGCGCGATCGCCCCGCACGGTGAGGACCCTAGCAGGGGACGGCATCTTGAGGACCAAATACCCGTAATGGGCAATGGCCATGAACCGGTACAGGGTCGGCCCACCAATAAAGGCATTGAAGGGGAGGTTAACCTCCGCAACGTTGAACTAGACGTTCTCCGTATGGAAGTTTTCCTCGGTCCCGAATGTAACCGGAAACACGATGCTCCCAAGGGGATACACTGGCTGTGGGCCCACTCCGAAGAATGGACGAGAGGGTCCCAGTCAGGACCCAGGATCTGCAGCTGCTTGAACGCAGAATGGCTGATGACGTTGATTCCAGCCCCACCGTCAATCAGCACATGGTGCAGCCGCATGTTGGCGATGACAGGGGCGGTGATGAGCGGTAGTATACCGGCCCCTACCATATTGTCAGGGCAGTCGGATGCCCCAAAGGAGATAGTAGTGCTCCTCCACCGCTGATGTGGAGCAGCCTTCGAGACCCCCGGGATCGCCGAAAGGACCTCTCGGCACCGGGACTTAACGTTCCTGCGGGAGGTGAGCTCCCAGCTCCAGCCGTACATAGCGTATAGCTTCTTGCGGCGGTCACTCTCGCCACCGAAGTCGGAGTCTCCAGTGAAGACGTCCTTCAGGACCCCCTCAGGTGACTGGTACCCGAGGTCCCGTTCTCCCGCGGCTGCGTCGCCGTCGTCGACCCTTCCTAGCCAGGCCGGCGACGAGGTGGGGAGCCATCCTTGGGAGTCTGCTCGCGCCGCTCGCTGACGCGCTTCACGAGCTTGATGATCTTGCGGCACTCCGAGGCACTGTGGCGACTATTGGGGTGCACAGGGCATGAGCCATTGTTGCCTCCCTGTGGCCGTGGGCGCTTGTTGCGCTCGTTCCGGCCCCCAGTCGTAGCTGTGACGACCGGAGCAGCAGGCTGCAGCCTCTCATGGCCACGGTTCTTCTTCTTTTTCTTTTTGCCGTCCTAGGTGACGGCACCCGAGCCACCCGTCTGGGCAACCCTGTCTGTGGTGCCGAGTGCCATGCATGGCCCTCGACAGCTCTAGCACACTTGTCAGCCAGAGCGAAGAGTGTGGTGACAGTTTCTACGTCATGCGTGGCCAACTTCTCCAGCATCTTCTTATCCCGTACCCCCTGGCGGAAAGCGGTGATGATGGATGCATCAGAGATACGAGGTATAGTCCCTCATACCTTAGTGAAGCGGGACATGAAAGCCCAGAAAGTTTCCCCGGGTTCCTGCCTCACTGCATGGAGGTGGGCCTCCACGCCATGCTGCTGATAAGCACTGGCGAAATTCACTATGAACCGCGCGCAGAGCTCTTCCCAGGAGTAGATGGATCCCGGGGTGAGGTTCATGAGCCAGGTCCAGGCTGGCCTAGACAAGGCTACATGGAAATATGTTGCCATTACCGTAGTGTCTCCACCTGCTGCCGTAATAGCGGTGACGTATACCTGCAAGAATTCCGATGAGTTTGACGTATCGTCGTACTTTTCCGGCAGGTGTGGCCAGAACTTGGATGGCCAAGTCGCCGCGCGGAGATGATCCGCTAGTGTGGCGCAGCCCACGCCGGCCAATGGGACACCCGCCTGAATTCGGGCGCCCCTTGGAGTTTGTGGCGCAGCCGCGGCGAAGTCTAGGTCGAGGTTGCGACCCTCGATGTTCTGCCGGCACTCACGCGCCCTCTCTAGAGAGACTCGGGCATCCTCGCCCACACGCCTACGGTTGAGTTTTGCCCACAGGTCATCAGGCCTCTCTAGAGAGACTGGAGCGTCCTCTCCCGCACGCCTGCGGTTGAGCTCCGCCCGTAGGTCCTCAGTCGGTGCGGCCTTCACCGAGGGTGAGCGCACTGACGTCGACACCTCGTGCTGACACCAGAACGACCGAGGCCTGGGCCTAGCCGAGCCAGATTGCGCCATGCCAAGGAGATGATCGACATCGTCACGCTACTGCTTCATGGCCCTCGGCGAGGCCGTGGAACTTGGAGGGTGGCGCATCAACTCCCTGGCTACAGACAACGCCCTAGGTGCAGCCCCTGACGGAGCTCGGGATGTCTGTGTCGGCGTGTGCTGCTGCGCAGCGTGCACAGCAGCAACACCAGGCGTAGGGTGGTTGGAGCTTCGTGGCATAGAAGATGCAGCTTCTTCCTCCATCAGGAAGTCCTCAGAGGTCAAGCCGTGGTGCTCGATGATCTGAACCATTATGTTGAGCAGAAAAACAGGCAAAAAACCTAAAGCCAAGCCCCCTACCTGGCGCGCCAAATGTCGGAGAGGAAATCTCCGGTCGGGTGGCGGAATGCACCCGCTCTAAATCCTAAGATGAGGAGGGGGCCTAAGTGTCTTGCCTGCTAGATGGAATCGGGATGAATACGAGAGAAAGCGAGGATTTAGAGTGGTTCAGGCCGCCGGAGCGTAAAACCCTACCTCCATTGTGTATGTGTATTGAATATGTCTGAGAGCTTGTGAGCATGTCCGAGAGTCTGTGTGCTTGCCTTGTAACGTTGAGTGCCTTCCGTTTTATAGCTCAAGGGAGGCACATACAAGGATGCTGAGCCTCGACATGTGGGCCTAGGAGCATAATGGAAGGAATACATTATAGGAGTAACTAATGCAAGTAACGCCTGTGCAATCTCCTGGCGCCATGATGTCCATAGTCCGTGCAGTATTGATACGCGGCGGCTGCTTCCTTGGAAACATGCGAGTAATGATGAGCATAGTGCACATGACAGTATGGGCGTGCCGCCTGCCAGTGGAATGGACAGGCACGTCGCCTGCGGAATAGACAGGTCACCGCCTGCTAGCGGAATGGACAGGTCGCCGCCTGCCAGTGGAATGGACAGGTCTCAATAAATGCAGAGGCGGCACACCGCCTACCAGTGGAATGGACAGGAGGCGTGCCTTATCCTCAATAAATGCAGAGGTCGCGCAACCCAGAGGCCTTACGTCAGGCTCCGCCCGTTGGCTTACATCACATGCAGTAGGCCACGTGGTAGCATCAGGTCTCCGCCTGGGCGAGGAGCAGAAGCGTATGCGGACAGGTCCACACCAGACTAGGTCCCGACACGTGTCGGTACCGGACCCCTGCCTGGGTTTTGTTCAAGGCCCGTGTATGTTCTGTCCTAGGACCTTGGGACCCCATTGTGGGTGGCCCAGACCCCATATGGGAGGGTCCGGATCCCATTCCAGGGGTCAGGCTTGCACACGTGGCGGTCCTGGACCAACCTTAGAGGTCCGAACTGCATATCCGGGGGTCCGGTGCCCTCCCATGGGGGTCCTGACTCACCGTTGATGCCTTGGAGTATATCACCTTCTTTGGACACGTGGTGGCTCCGGACCCGCCCATGTGGTGGAGTCGGGCGCTGCTGTGGACCCAGAGTAGTCGCCTGTGACTAGGGCGAGCCATGGCCTAGTCCCACACACCGCACCTCTACCACGCAACTAAGTGATAGCCGCGTGGACACTGCGTCTTTATACAGTAGTAAGGGGTACCCCTGTTTTAGGGTACCGACAAAGATCAAGAGGATGAGCCACCTCAAGAGGAGGACAATGATCAAGGGCGAGATGATAATGATAAAGACAAGGAAGATGAGCAAGAAATACAGGGTCAAAGACCGCCACACCCAAGAGTCCACCAAGCAATTCAACGAGATCACCCCGTCAACTCCATCCTTGGTGACATTCATAAGGGGGTAACCACTAGATCTCGAGTTGCTCATTTCTGTGAACATTACTCCTTTGTTTCCTTTATTGAGCCATACAGGGTAGAGGATGCACTAAGAGATCCGGATTGGGTGCTGGCAATGCAAGAGGAGCTCAACAACTTCACAAGAAATGAGGTATGGCATTTAGTTCCATGTCCTAATCAAAATGTTGTAGGTATCAAATGAGTATTCCGCAACAAGCAAGATGAGCATGGTGTGGTGACAAGAAACAAAGCCCGACTTGTGGCTAAAGGTTATTAACAAGTCGAATGTTTGGACTTTGATGAAACTTATGCACCCGTAGCTAGGCTTGAGTCAATTCATATATTACTTGCCTATGCTACTTACCATGGCTTCAAGCTTTATCAAATGGACATGAAAAGTGCCTTCCTCAATGGACCTATCAAGGAAGAGGTCTATGTTGAGCAACCTCCTGGTTTTGAAGATAGTGAGTACCCTAACCATGTATATAAACTCTCAAAGGCGCTTTATGGGCTCAAGCAAGCCCCAAGAGCATGGTATGAATGCCTGCGAGATTTTCTTATCACTAATGGCTTCAAAGTCGGAAAAGTCGATCCTACTCTCTTTACTAAAACTGTTGCAAAAGATTTGTTTGTATGCCAAATTTATGTTGATGATATTATATTTGGGTCTACTAACAAATCAACTTGTGAATAGTTTAGTAGGATCATGATTCAAAAATTCGAGATGTCTATGATAGGGGAGTTGAAGTATTTCCTAGGATTTCAAATCAAGCAACTCCAAAATGGCACCTTCATCAGCCAAACAAAGTACATTCAAGACATACTTAAGAAGTTTGGGATGAAGTATGACAAACCCATCAAGACACCCATGGGAACTAATGGGCATCTTGACCTCGACACGGGAGGTAAGTCTGTAGATCAAAAGGTATACTGGTCGATGATAGGATCTTTACTCTACTTATGTGCATCTCAACCAGATATTATGCTTTCTGTATGCATGTGTGCAAGGTTCCAAGCCGATCCTAAGGAAGTTCACCTTAGGGCTGTGAAGAGAATCATGAGGTATTTAGTTTACACTCCTAAGTTTAGGCTTTGGTACCCCAATGGATCCACCTTTGATTTAATAGGATATTCCAATGCCGATTGGGCAAGGTGTAAAATTGATAGAAAGAGCACATCAGGGACTTGTCAGTTTCTGGGGAGATCCCTACTGTCATGGGCTTCAAAGAAACAAAACTCTGTAGCTCTTTCCACCGCCGAAGCCAAGTACATTACCGCAGGCCATTGTTGTGCGCAATTACTTTGGATGAGGCAAACCCTAAGGGACTATGGCTACAAATTGAGCAAAGTCTCTCTCCTATGTGATAATGAGAGCGCAACCCGCATGGCGGATAATCCCGTTGAACACAGCCGCACTAAGCACATTGACATTCGGTATCACTTTCTGAGGGATCACCAACAAAGGGGGGATATCGAAATAGCTTATGTAAACACCAAGAATCAATTAGCTGATATCTTTACGAAGCCATTAGATGAGAAAACCTTTAGCAAACTTAGGAATGAGCTAAATATACTTGATTCTCAGAATTTTGAATGAAACATTGCACACATAGCTCTTTTATATACCTATGATCATATCTCTTTCATTTGGTACAAATGCATATTTATTCTTACTTATGTACCAAGGCTACGACTAATTTGTTTTCAAGTATATTTCTATACAAAGTCGTAGATTGAAAGGGAAATGGAGTATGTGACGAAGACAAGGCTTCCACTCCACTCTAACGGTATCATTTACCCTTCGTCACTACTCCGCTCACTCCAAATTGGTATAAACCTTCACTCTTATTTACTTGTACCAAAGGGGAGAAAGTAAAGAGGGCTCTCAACGTCTCCGTTTTTTGCGATTAATGCCAAAGGGGGAGAGAATATTAAGCCCAAAGCAAAAGGACCGTACCACCATGATTTCAAAATTTTCAAAATAAAGCTTTAATTAATATTTGGCAATTTCTCAATTGGTATCCATGCTTCACTTGTCTTGAGAAAGCAAAACCTTCAATTAGTATAAAGTTTTAAATTGGTATTTTTCACATTGGTATCTATGATGAAAACCCCTTCAATTGGTATCTTTAGAAGTTCATCTCTAAATTGGTATCTATTTTAAATCATCCTGTAAGCTAAGAGAAGAATTTCATTCAGGGGGAGTTTTGTTTAGTCAAAGAAAAAGCATTTGAAACAGGGGGAGAAATTTCAAATCTTGAAAATGCTTCTTGCAATCTTATTCATATACCTTTGACTATTTGCGAAAAGACTTTGAAAAGATTTTCCAAAAGAATTTGCAAAAACAAAACAAGTGGTGCAAATGTGGTCCAAAATGTTAAAGAAAAGAAAAGCAATCCATTCATATCTAGTAAGATTATCAATTGGTTTAATTTCAAGTAACCTATGCACTTACCATATGCAAACTAGTTCATTTCTGCACTTTATATATTTGCTTTGGTTTGTGTTGTGTTGGCATCAATCACCAAAAAGGGGGAGATTGAAAGGGAAATAGGGTTAACCTTTTCCCACAATTAATTTTGGTGGTTGAATGACCAACGCAAACACATGGACTAACTAGTTTGCCAAGTATTCATGTATTACAGGTGCACAAAGGTTCAACACAAACCAATAAATATTCAAGTTAGGGATCTAATTCAAAGGAACACAAGGAACCAAGTGTGTTGTGGTCTAGCGCAACCGGACAGTGTCCGGTGCACCAGGACCGTACAGCCACTCTCGGGTTTCCGCAGGCGCGCTCCGCTATAATTCACCCGACTGTCCAGTGAGCCAGCGGGCAACAGCTATCTGCGCGCAACGGTCGACTGCAAAAGTACTGACGAAGTGAACAGTGCAGCGGCAGAAGTCAGAGGGCACCGGACTATCCGGTGCCGCAAGGAGACAAAGCTCCAACGGTCGACATCGCTCCGAACTCTAACGGTTGGGTGACGTGGCGGCGCACCGGACATCCTACAGTGCCTGTCTGGTGGCACACCGGACTGTCCGGTGCGCCCATCGCTAGTAGCCTCCCCAACGGCTACTTTGGTGGTTGAGGGCTATAAATACCCACAACCACCACAACTCCAAGCATCCAAGATTTCTGAGTGTCACATTCATTACAAGAGCTCTAGCACTCACTCCTAAACACAATTCAAAAGATCAAGCCTCTCCAAGTCCCAAATTCATCTCAAATACTTAGTGACTTGTGAGGGAGTGATTTTGTGTTCATTTGAGCTCTTGCCTCTTGAATTGCCTTTCTTCTTTCTCATTCTTGTTCTCAAGTGTCTTGTAATCAAAGCAAGAGACACCTAAGAGTGTGGTGGTCCTTGCAGGGTCTTAGTGACCCGATTGATTAAGGGAAAGGCTCACTCGGTCTAAATGACCATTTGAGAGAGGGAAAGGGTCGAAATAGACCCGGTCTTTGTGACCTCCTCAACGGGGACTAGGTTCTTTGGAACCGAACCTTGGTAAAACAAATCACCGTGTTCATTCGCTTGATTTCCATTTGATTTGTTTTCCCCTCTCTCTCGGACTTGATTTAAGTTCTAACGCTAACCCCAGCTTGTAGCGTGTGTTTAAAGTTGTAAATTTCAGATTACGCCTATTCACCCCCCTCTAGATGACTTTCAAAGATGCCCCTACACTATCATTGTATTTTCAAGCGCGCTCCTCTACTTTCCGTTCCCCTAGGCAAACCACCGTATTTTGACGGTGAAGATTATTGTATGTGGAGTGATAAAATGAGGCATCATCTAACCTCACTCCACGAAAGCATATGGGACATTGTTGAATTTGTAGCGCAGGCACCACAGGTGGGGGACGAGGACTACGACTCGGACGAGGCCGCCCAAATAAGGCACTTCAACTCCCAAGCAACTTATATACTCCTCGCCTCCTTGTGTCGAGAGGAGTATAATAAGGTGCAAGGGTTAAAGAATGCCAAAGAAATTTGGGACGTCCTCAAAACGGCGCACAAAGGGGACGAGGTGACCAAGATCACCAAGCGGGAGACGATCGAGGGAGAGCTTGGTTGATTCGTTCTCAACAAGGGAGAAGAGCCACAAGCCATGTACAACTGGCTCAAGACCATGGTCAATCAAGTGCGCAACCTCGAGAGCACAAAGTGGGATGACCATGAGATGGTCAAGGTTATCCTAAGATCCCTTGTCTTTTGTAATCCTACTCAAGTTCAATTAATTCGTGGGGATCCTAGATATAAAAATATGTCTCCTGAGGAAGTGATTGGCAAGTTTGTGAGCTTTGAACTTATGATTAAAGACTCCAAACACATTATCAACTTGGAGCAAGGCGCCACCTCTACACCCGAGGTGCAACCCGTTGCAGTCAAAGCAACGGAAGAAAAGGAGGAGGAGTCTACACCAAGTAGGCTTCCAATCGACGCCTCCAAGCTCGACAACGAGGAGATGGCTCTCATCATTAAGAGCTTTCACCAAATCCTCAAGCAAAGGAGGGGGAAAGACTACAAACCCCGCTCCAAAAGGGTGTGCTACCGGTGTGGTAAGTCCGGTCACATTATAGCTAAATGTCCATATTCTAGTGAAAGTGACAGGGACGAAGACAAGAAGGGGAAGAAGAAAATGGAGAAGAAGAAGTACTACAAAAGGAAGGGTGGCGAGGCGCACATGGGGTGGGAATGGGACTCTGACAAGAGCTCCACCGACTCCTCCTCCGACGAGGACGCCGCCAACATCGCCGTCAATAAGGGACTTCTCTTCCCCAACGTCAGCCACAAGTGTCTCATGGCTAAGGATGACAAAAAGAAGAAGGTATACTCTAGAGCCACCCCCAAATATACTACATCCGATGATGAGGGTAGCTCTAGTAATAATGAAGATGATTTAATTTCTCTCTTTGCCAACCTTACCATGGACCAAAAGAAAAAATTGAATAAATTAATAGAAACCATTAATGAGAAGGATGATCTCTTGGAATGCTAAGAGGACCTGCTCGTTAAGGAGAACAAAAAAATTGTTAAGTTAAAAAATGCTTATGCTCTAGAAGTAGAAAATGTGAAAACTTAGCTAATGAGCTTAGCATTTGCAATGATTCAATTTCCTGTCTTAGAGATGAGAATGCTAGTTTAAATGCTAAGTTAGAGGAATTGAATGTTTGCAAACCCTCTACATCTACTATTGAACATGTTACTATTTGTACTAGATGTAGAGATGTTAATGTTGAAGCTATTGATGATCACATTGCTATGATTAAAGAACAAAATGATCACATAACAAAATTAAGTGCTAAAATTTCCGAGCATGAGCTAGAAAATGAAAAGTTTAAATTTACTAGAAGCATGCTCTATAATGGGAGACACCCTGACATTAAGGATGGCATTGGGTTCCAACAAGGGAGCCAAATCAATGTCAAGCTTAATGCCCCCAAGAAATTGTCCAATTTTGTTAAAAGTAAGGCTCCCATGGTTCAAGATAGAGAGGGCTACAAGTTATATCCTTCAAACTATCCTGAGCATTCGATTAGAAAAATTCATGCTAGAAAACCTCACAATATTTCTCATCATGCTTTTATTTATAAGAATGAGGCATCTAGTTTTAGGCATTCCACTCATATCAAAATGCCTAAAAAGATAATTCCTAATCCCTCGAATGAGCATAATATTTCATGTAAGACTTTTGATGCTTCTTATGTGCTCACTAACAAATCAGGCAAGATAGTTGCCAAATATGTTGGGGGCAAACATAAGAGTCCAAAGACTTGTGTTTGGGTACCCAAGGTGCTTGTTTCTAATGTCAAAGGACCCAAGACCGTTTGGGTACCTAAGAACAAGGCCTAAATTTGCTTTGTAGGTTTATGCATCCGGTGGATCAAGTTGGATAATGGATAGCGGGTGCACAAACCACGTGATAGTGGAGAAAAGGATGTTCTCCTCATACAAGAAAAACGAAGATCCCCAAAGAGCTATCACGTTCGGGGATGGAAATCAAGGTTTAGTCAAAGGTTTGGGTAAAATTGCTATATCTCCTGACCATTTCATTTCTAATGTTTTTCTTGGAAATTCTTTATATTACAATTTCCTTTATGTTTCTCAATTATGCAAAATGGGCTACAACTGTCTTTTTACTGATATAGGTGTTACTGTCATTAGAAGAAGTGATGATTCAATAACATTTAAGGGAGTGTTGGATGGTCAGCTATACTTAGTTAATTTTAATGATAATCAAGCTAAACTAGACACTTGCTTAATTGCTAAGACTAACATGGGTTGGCTCTGGCATCGTCGACTCGCCCACGTTGGGATGAAGAATCTTCACAAACTTCTAAAGGGAGAACACATTTTAGAACTAACAAATGTTCATTTTGAGAAAGACAGGATTTGTAGCACATGTCAAGTAGGGAAACAAGTTGGAGTTCATCATCCACACAAGAACATCATGATGACTGACAGGTCGCTTGAGCTGCTCCACATGGATCTATTTGGCCCGATCGCTTATATAAGCATCAACGAGAGTAAGTACTATCTAGATATTGTGGATTATTATTCTCGCTTCACTTGGGTGTTCTTTTTGCAGGAAAAATCTCAAACCCAAGAGACCTTGAAGAGATTCTTGAGACTAGCTCAAAATGAGTTCGGAATGAGGATCAAAAAGATTAGAAGCGATAATAGGACAAAGTTCAAGAACTCTCAAATCGAAGGATTCCTTGATGAGAAGGGCATCAAGTTGAGTTCTCTTATCCCTACACACCCCAACAAAATGGTATAGTGGAGAGGAAGAATAGAACTCTACTGGACATGGCAAGAACCATGTTTGATGAATACAAGACACTAGATCGGTTTTGGGCGGAGGTGATTAACACCGCCTGCTACTTCATCAACCGGTTATATCTTCACTGAATCCTCAAGAAAACATCATATGAACTCCTCACTTGTAAAAAGCCCAATGTTTCTTATTTTAGAGTTTTTGGGAGCAAATGTTTTATTTTAATTAAGAGGGGTAGAAATTCTAAATTTGCTCCTAAAGCTGTAGAAGGCTTTTTACTAGGATATGACTCAAACACAAGGGCATATAAAGTCTTCAACAAGTCCACTGGATTAGTTGAAGTTTCTTGTGACATTGTGTTTGATGAAACTAATGTCTCCCAAGTGGAGCAAGTTGATCTTGATGAACTAGATGATGAAGAGGCTCCATGTGTCGCACTAAGGAACATGTCCATTGGGGATGTGTGTCCTAAGGAATCCGAAGAGCCTCCACAAACACAAGATCAACCATCATCTTCCATGCAAGCATCTCCACCAACTCAAGATGAGGATCAGGCTCAAGAAGATGAAAACGAAGATTAAGACGATGAGCCACCTCAAGAGGAGGACATTGATCAAGGGGGAGATGAAGACAATGATGACAAGGAAGATGATCAGGAGATTCGGGATCAAAGACCGCCACACCCAAGAGTCCACCAAGCAATTCAAAGAGATCACCCTGTCAACTCCATTCTTGGTGACATTCACAAGGGGGTAACCACTAGATCTAGAGTTTCTCATTTATGTGAACATTACTCTTTTGTGTCTTCTATTGAGCCATACAGAATAGAGGATGCACTAAGAGATCCGGATTGGGTGGTGGCAATGCAAAAGGAGCTCAACAACTCACGAGTAATGAGGTATGACATTTAGTTCCACATCCTAACCAAAATGTTTTACGTACCAAATGGGTATTCCGCAACAAATAGGATGAGCATGGTGTGGTGACAAGGAACAAAGCTCGAGTTGTGGCCAAAGGTTATTCACAAGTCAAAGGTTTGGATTTCGATGAAACATATGCCCCCATAGCTAGGCTTGAATCAATTCGTATATTACTTCCCTATGCTACTTACCATGGCTTCAAACTTTATCAAATGGACGTGAAAAGTGCCTTCCTCAATGGCCCTATCAAGAAAGAGGTCTATGTTGAGCAACCACCCGGCTTTAAAGATAGTGGGTACCCTAACCATGTCTATAAGCTCTCAAAGGCGCTTTATGGGCTCAAGCAAGCCCCAAGAGCATGGTATGAATGCCTGCGAGATTTTCTTATCACTAATGGCTTCAAAGTCGGAAAAGTCGAAATTGCTTATGTTAATACCCACATAGACATCCGGTATCACTTTTTGAGAGATCACCAACAAAAGAGGGATATCGAAATTGCTTATGTTAATACCCACAACCAATTAGCCGATATCTTTACCAAGCCACTAGATGAAAAGACCTTTAGCAAACTTAGGAATGAGCTAAATATACTTGATTCTCAGAACTTTGATTGAAACATTGCACACATTGCTAATTTATATATCTTTGATTATGTCTCTTTCATTTGGTACAAATGCATATTTCTTATTCTTCTTGTGCCAAGGCTAAGACTAATGTGTTTTTTCAAGTATATCTCTATGATTAGTCTTAGATTGAAAGGGGAAATGAAGTATTCGGCAAAGACAAGGCTTCCACTCCAAACTTTGACGGTATCATTTACCCTTTTGCCGTTACTCCGCAAACTCTCAATTGGTATAACCCTTCACTCATATTTACTTTACCATTTGAGAAAGTATTAGGCCCCAAAGGGGGAGAAAAAGTATATAGGGCTCTCAGGTTCTTCGTTTTTGACGATTAATACCAAAGGGGGAGAAAGTATTAAGCCTAAAGCAAAAGGACTGAACCACCATTTTAACAAAAATTTTAGTATATATTTCAAATTGGTATCAAAATTTTTTCAATAAAGAAAGTGTTTATTTCAATTGGTATCTTATTTGACTTCAATGAGTATGATTTTTTTTTCAATTGGCCTCAAAATGGATTTTCAATTGGTATATTATTTGGCTTCAAAATTTCAATACGTGTAGAGATTTCAATTGGAATAATTTCATTTTTGGCATCTATTTCAAAAAGGGAAAATGTTTCAAAAAAACCCTCTTGAAAGCTAAGGGGGATTTACTTCAGGGGGAGCTTTCATTTAGTCAAAGGAAAAGCATTTAAAACAGGGGGAGGAATTTCAAATCTTGAAAATGCTTCTTGCAATCATATTTCTATACCCTTTGACTATTTGCAAAAGATTTTGAAAAAGATTTTTCCAAAAGAAAACAATCAAGTGCTGCAAATGTGGTCCAAAATGTTAAATAAGAGAAAAGCAATCCATTCATTCTTAAACATATGTATAAAGTCTTTCATTGGATTAATTCTAAGTAACCTATGCACATCTATCTCAATTGCAAACTAGTTACATTTCTACACTTCTTATTTGCTTTGGTTAGTGTTGGCATCAATCACCAAAAAGGTGGAGATTGAAAGGGAAATAGACCTAATCATTTCCTATAATCGATTTTGGTGGTTGACGACCAACACAAACCACGTGGACTAACTAGTTTGGCTAGATGTCATTTATCTCAGGTGCATAAGGTTCAACACAAACCAAGAAAAAATTCAGTTGGGGACACAAACAAAATTTGGAGCAAGACATGAGAGTGTGCTGCTAAGTGGTGCACCGGACACTATCCGGTGTGTATCAGACACCAGGCCTAGACCTAACGAACTGGCCACTCTCGGGAATTCACCAGGCGGACTCCGCTATAATTCACCGGACTGTCCAGTGTGCACCGGACTGTCCGGTGAGCCAGCGGAGCAACGACTCCCTGCGCATCAACGGTCGATTGCAAATATGAACAGTGATGAACAGTGTCGCGCATAAGTCAGAGCAGCGAAGTCAGAGGTCACCGGACATGTCCGGTGTGCCACAGGACTGTCCGGTGCAGCAAAAGGTCAAAGGATTCCAACGGTCAACAGCTCCAAACCCCAACGGGCGTGCTGACGTGGCGCGCACCGGACAGTGAACAGTGACTGTCTGGTGCGCCACCGGACTGTCCGGTGTGCCCATCGCCAGCAAAAACCGCCAACGACTAGGAAGTAGTTGGGGGCTATAAATACCCCCAACCACCTCATTCAAAGCCATCCAAGTATTCTAAACTTCTCATTCAATACAAGAGCAAAGCCAACCACTCAAAGACACATTCAAAGCATTCAATCCACTCCAAGTTTCCAAAATCAACTCTAGTGCTTAGAAACTTGAGAGAAGATCATTTGTGTTCATTTGTGCTCTTGTTGCTTGGATTGCCTTCTTCCTTTCTCATTCTAATTCTTAAGTGCTTTGTAAAGCTAGCAAGAGACATCTAAGTGTGTGGTGGTCCTTGTGGGGTCTTAGTGATCTGATTGATTAAGGAGAATGCTCACTCGGTCTAAGTGACCGTTTGAGAGAGGGAAAGGGTTCAAATAGACCCGGCCTTTGTGGCCTCTTCAACGGGGACTAGGCTCTTTGGAATCGAACCTTGGTAAAACAAATCATCGTGTTCACTCGCTTTGATTCTCGCTTGATTTGTTTGCTCCCTTTCCTCTCTCTAAAGTTTCCTTGCTAATATCAATTTGAGTTTGCTCCCAAACGTCATCCGCATCAATTGAGCAACTCATGGCAAGAGAAACAATCTTTCGCCTCGGTTTTGAGTCTAACGCTAACTCTGGCTCTAGTGTGTGTTTAAGTTTATAAATTTCAGGTTTCGCCTATTCACCCCCCTCTATGCGACTTTCAATGCCCTATAATTTTTTGATCAAATTTTATAAAATAAGACATTGTTGGAGTATTTTTCCTGCGTAAAAAGCACTGCAGCAGGTGGGGTTTGAACCCACACCCTGATGGAAGAAGGGTGAAAGACACTAGGTGAAACTGTCTAAACAGTAGAACATCATACTCAGGTGTTTATAATAGTGAATATAAATTGTATATATGTATATATGATTTTTTGTAAAATAAAAAATAATCGTGTCGGGCTGGGCTAGCACTCCGGGCTGAGGCTATGGCCCAAGCACCGCACGGCGCTCGTGCCGGGTTGGCCAGTCACTATTAAAATTAGTCATGCCTCGGGCCGGCTCGCTAGACACGACTCATTTGGCCATCTATACCTGCACACGATAATGATGGTCCTCGGCTCAGTTGCCACCACCTCGTTCGTCACTCTACTTCTTTTCTCTCTCCCCTCATGACTCCACCTCCGCGCCACCCCATTCTCGGCAGAGGGCGTAGGAGCAGGTGCCTTCTTCTCGTATTCGTCCGACACCAGCCTCGACACCGACTCGCGTAGTGGCTATTGCACGTCCACGAGGACGTTTCACATCATGCGCGCACCATCGTTTTCGCCGTCGTCGGACATCATGTTCGTTTTCTCGGCCTTCGCTTTGTTCTTCCTTCCCAACCTGCTACCCCCGCTCACGTTTGCAGCCACGAGCCGACCAACGCTCGTCGACGCGGGTACGGGGCGAGTCGATCATGCTCCTGGCCTTTCTCCGTGCGTGCTGTCGAGGAGTACATGGTGGCGCCTGTCATGCTTAGATTATCCTAGCGATGAGGAGTACAGGTCTGAGATATTGGACAACTAAGGCCCATAGCATGGCAGCAGTCGACATATGCTACGGAGTTGGTGGTGGTGTTGTGTCGCTTCGACGGGTCTAGGGCTGGGAAGACACTCGCATTCTCTCGCCCTTCTCGAACTGACGTCTGATACGGGTGCCTCTTGGTTTGGAGTTGCTCCGGCTGGGTTTCTTTCTCTGCTTGCGTGCTCTCTACCTATATATCTAGCGATATACTACCTATGTCACCTCCAGATGTCTAGGTCCTCGTCGTGTACTTCTCCAGCAACGAACAGGTATGCCCGCCTCTTTCCTTCCCCTCCTGCTCTATGAAACCTTGGAAATGGGGGAGGCGAGGGATGGTGGTCTCTGATTTACTGCCTATGGTACCCGTGCGTTCATAAAAAATATTATGCGAAGAGTGGAGACAACCAATAAAAAATCTTAAAATCTTTTTGGTGAATAATTTACATGGGTATTGTTGTGGGCCGTCGCAATGCACGGGTAACCGACTAGTTTCAATTTAAGGTACTGGTTTGAGATATTGTTGAGTAAAATGAGCTACTGTCCATTATTCAATTCGAGCAAGTGCAAGATAAAACACAAATTTGCAGGAAATCAATGAGCTACAATCCACTCTTCAATTCAAGGCGAAACTGGCTGCCCCTAGAAAACTTGAGGATGGGGATTAACCAATAGGAACCTTCATTTGTACAGTCGTTCAAAGTTACATTCTATTCGTAGCTGCCCCAAGTTGCTAGCACGGCAAAACGGCTGCTCAACTTGTTCACGCTACTCATCTTTAATGAAGTTCACAATCCACAATACACTATTTCAACTTTTAAAGAATAGAAGAAAACTTCACTGAAACAGCTATAGATGTGTATTGATAGGCACCCTAAGCTCATCGAGATCAAAGCAGCATCACAGACGAGTTCAAAAGCCACAATATTCTAGGGAAACAATCCTTTCTTGTAGGAACACAGTCTCATACCTTTTCTACACCATGAGCTGCGTGTACTTTAATTCCACAAGTTTGACATAAGTCCAGCAGAAATGTACTAATAAGTTTACATGCCAAAGAGTTAATCAATGCTGATAAATCAGCAATATCTAAGTATTATCATCACCATTTTCTTCAGTATCTTGCAACAAAGCTCCTCGTACTCTTGCCCTAATCAAGAATAACAGAAAGCATCAGTACCAGCACGATAACAGATATAAATTTTTATTCCAACTCACATAAAAGTAGTGTTACAACGGTTGTGTACAACCTCCGAGGCAAAGGGGCCACGCGCTTCGTAGCTTTAGCAGGAGGAACTTTGCTAGGTAAAGCCACTGCAGGTTTGCAAATCCATAAGCTGACACAGTTTTGATTCTTTCTTACTTGGAAGTATATATGCATCAAGAAGAAGCCATGTAGTTTACTCAAAAAAAAAAGCACGCAACCTGGTGTTTGCTGCTGTACAGCAACAATCATTTGATCAGAGCTTGGAGGTGCACCCGACACACTTGGAAACTTATCAGTCACAAGCTTTGGCTTTGTAGCCTTTCTTTTGTCGAGGAATGAAAGGGCTTCAAGTTGCTTTTGCATTACTTCGTTTTTTTTCTGTGAAAGACAACAATAAATGTATCCAGGGGCAACAAACATCACCACAATGCATTCTGAATGCCCAAATATTGAACCAAGAAAACTGCATAGGAATGAAGTATTTTGCTGTATTAGATCACAATGAAACCCAATGGTTCTCTCGAAACTGAGAAAAATGAAATGATATCTAATACTACCTCCGTTTGTTTTTATTTGTTGCTGTGTAGTATAAAATTGCACTAAGGATTTTTATTTGTCACTGTGTAGTATAAAATTGCACTAAGCGGCGCCAAATAAATAAAAATGGAGGGAGTATGTTATAGCGCTAGGCTAACACATGAAAACCAACGTGTTGGATCTTAATTTCATGACTCAAAAGGATTTCGCGAAAAGTATGAAACACTGAAAATAAGAATCTATATTACATTATAAACAGCCAAGCGCTAGTTTTTAGGCTGCCAAAAACTGCTTTAAAATTCTATGGTGACCCAGGGTAGCCTGCTAAATTGATTGACATTCTGACAGGCAAATATGTATGTCAAATGAGTAAGCTATCTTAGACATTGTGTACCCAACTGTATTCATCAAGCACCAGCATAAATGAGAGCACCAGTACCAAATTCGTACTAATATAGGCAGTGATGGTAGGAAAACATACTCTTTCAGAGTCTAGATTTTCCATGAGCTGTGACACTCGTTCTTGTTCTGCAAAGGAAGGAAAACAAAATTGGGCACGGAGATGATAGTTAAGTTGAGATTTCCTTGTTGTGGTTAAAAACTAAGATATGGATAAATGAAGAAATAAGTATAAGCGAAAAAGAACAACCACCTCTGGATGCATGTTCCTGCCTGGTCTTGTAAGATTCATAGAGCGCAAGGGAGAAATCAGCAATGACATCTTTGAGCGCAGATGCGGCAACTCTATCGAGAGAGAGAGTGATGCGAGGTAGCCCCTTTGCCTTGGTAGCCACAAGCTCAGCAGTATCAGGACCTGCATACGACATCGTGCAGTAGGCGAAGGCGTTCAGGTTCAGACGTTCAGCCAGGCAGGGTAGGATGGAGAAGATATGAACTGAATACCTAGGGCCGCGGCAGGGAAGAAGAGCCTGACTTGGTCGGAAGACAAGGAAGAATAGAGGTAGTCGAGGAAGTCGGAGCAGGAGCCAGCGATGCCAACGTCATCTTGCTTCGGATTTGGATTTGAATTTGGGGGCGGCGCGACGCAACCATCGGTCGATCCAGCAACACAAGACGCAAACATCAACGGATTGCAATGGAGAGAGAGAGAGAGAGAGAGAGAGAGAGATGCACGCAACGCACGAGGTCGCGGAGGCCGTCGAGGTCGAGGGAGCGATGCCAAGCGAAGGAGTGGAGGTCGGTGGCGACGACGCGGAGGCCGCCCTGGGAGTGGACGTGGAAGAGCACGGGTCGGCGCAGGAGAGCATCGGCATCTTCGTTGGATTTGTCCGGCTTGGCCTCGCCGAAGACGGCTGCCATGCTCGCCATCGGCGCCGGCAGGAAGGAAGACGCTGTTCACGTACGGATTACGTGAGTTGCCTTTGAAAGCGTAAAGACGTGGGGGGCGCCTCTCCGCCTGTCTCTTTCTTTCTCGCTTTGGTCGTCCTCCTCGATTAACGATTCTGGTGAGGAGGGAAAGGGAACGGGAGCGGGAGGGGAATCCAATTGCGATGGCCTCCGACTCGGGCGATTTCGGTGGGGAGAACAAGTCGTTGGAAACGGCGAGGCGGCTGCTGGAGGAGACCTTCACGAGTGAGGCAGAGGCGGAGGCGCTACCGAGCTTGCCCTCGGGGTTCTACGACGCCTTCGTCCTGAGGGGAATCCGCGTCGTCCAGGCCCTCCAGCCCGGCACACTCCTCTGCCACTTCAACGTGCCCTCCAGACTACTCGTGAGCCAACTCTCTCTCTCTCTCTCTGCCCCCCAAGTCGAGTTCTGAATCCTCCCTGATCCCTGAATGATGCAGAACTCGGGCGGCTTCCTGCACGGCGGCGCAACCGCCTCCCTCGTGGATCTGGTTGCCTCCGCCGCCTTCGCCACTGCCGGGCTACGCACCAGGGGCTCACCCCTTGAGATGAACATCTCCTACCTTGATGCTGCTTTTGCTGATGTGAGTAAGCAAATTATCCAATTGGTATGATTGACTGCAACAAGATTATCCAATTGGTATGATTGACACTGACAGACATGAGATGCTTTTTTACAGGAAGAGATTGATATCGAGGCGAAGGTTCTTCGCGCTGGCAAGGCAGTAGGGGTTGCCGTTGTGGAACTGAAGAAGAAATCTGGCAAAATCATCGCCCAAGCTCGCTACTCCAAATATCTTGGTGTTAGTAAACTCTGAATCATGATGCTGCCTCCCATATATATGGGGATATGGTAGCAGCAAGCAAGCAGGGTGAGGTTTGGTTCGACAGCAAGTGTTGTTACTACTCTACATTATATCTTGGTGTTAGTAAACTCTGAATCATGATGCTGTATTACTGTTACTCAACCATCATCTCAGCTACTTATTATTCTTGTGTTATGAGTCTTCCTCGGATTGCATTAAACTAAACTACAGTATACAGCAAATACTTGTATATATGTATGAGCCTGAGCTTCAGGCATTGCATGTGGATGTGTGGCTTTGTCTGGAACTTTTCTTGTACATAAAACAAAAGACATGGCTGATAAACATGTGTACCTAGCTAGTTCTTGCATTGTGCTAAAGCTAAAACAATAGGCTAGTTTCATGTGTATTTAATAGATTTTTTTATTAATGACATGGCATAGTATTTAGGAGGATAGAATTGAGTTTCACAAACCTCCATTTGAGAGAGTAATCCGCTTTACCTTCACATATTTTACTAATTTCTATTGGTTACTGAGTTGCAACATTTAATTGATATTTAGTCTATAGAATAGTGAGGCGAAACCTTGCATTGAAAGACATCCTTAGTTACTAATTTTGATGATGTGGCGGTGTTAGAAAGAGTGCTGTGAAATTCCCATTAAAAATAGCGCCCAATTTGTGGAGTGTTGGAACAAAACATGCTTACTTTATAACAACACAAGTACACAATCATGCATGTCCAAATTAAGTGCGATCATATACAACAACAAAACATGCTTACTTTATAACAACACAAGTACACAATCATGCATGTCCAAATTAAGTGAGAATCATATACAACAAACATCGCTACAAATTGACAAGATAGCAGCCGCCTGGCTCCACAACTCTCTAACTATGATTGATTTATGAGGACGAACATTGAGTGGAACCCCCAGTTACTGGAAAGAGGATCTTGTAAAGGATGTCATGTACCTTCCAACGATGTTGGCAACGGGAAGAGGCCCCCTGAAACCAAAAGCACCACTATTACTGTTAGACTCTGATCGTGTAGTAAAACAGATGAAATTTGAGATAGAGCTAGAACGGGAGAAAGGTGTTTCTTACCAGGCACGAGAATCACAGCTGTTATTGCGGTTGTCACCCATGACAAATACGTGACCTTCAGGAAGGCGCTGCAGGAGTACGAGAATACTTACTTTCAGCTGACTGAGGATCCAGGTACCCACCCATCCATCCAATAAGAAAAAGATCATCCACCATCTGAGGCCCATTGATCGATTGATTACAACGGGGCACTCAAGAAGTCAACAACATGGAGCAGCCAGTCCAGTTTTTGATCATCTTCTTTCTTGTGACTTTTAAAGATCTCTGGACCTGGCAATATCAACTCCTCAATGTTGTTCAAGGAGACAATGCTCACAGCCAGGTTTAGAGATGTATGCACAAACCAACCATTGCTTCCATTGTGTACAACGACGTTGCTGCTGCGTAATGCTCCTTTAGTGCGACACCATTTACAATAAGCTGCCCTTGTCGGACCTGTAAACAACATAAGAGGAGGAGGATGCGTTTTTACCTCAATGGAGCCAGTGATGCATTTTATTTTACCTCAATGAAGTCTCCTGGTGTTGCCAATACTCTCTTAATAAAGACAACATCCTTATTGACACCATAATTCTGAAAATTGGAACCGGCACATTATATTTTCAGGGTGGGCAAGGGCAACGGGAGGATCTGATTGAAAAGTGGAGAAGGCAAACCTGAACAGCAGTCGGTACTTTGAAAAACACTATATCCCCAATAGATGGCCTCCGGAACAAGTATGTAACCTGGGAAATGGCGTGGAGCATGTTATTTAAGTTCAACGGATAACAATGAAGCTGCCTGGTTTGTTAAAGATTTACCTAATAAATTTTAGCATGCTGATGCTGGTGCTATGCTATGCTGTGCTGTGCTATGAAGAAAAGGTGCTTGGGTCATGCATGACCAAGTGAGAAGCAGTCAAAAATGAAGCAAGGTACCTGTGGTATCAGGCAGGCAGCGTGGATCTACTACCAAACCAATCTAAGAAGCAGGGATCCATGTATACAGTACTAGTCTAAGAATTGAAAGAACAGCGCACGCATTGCCCTTATTATAGCACTAGAAATAAAAGCAGTGGGAAGGGAAGGGAAGGAAAGGGGCGAGCAGACAAGGCGGATTGACCTTCTCGGCGACGGCTCGGTCGCCTGGACGAAGCGTGGGCGCCATGGAGGAGGAGGCGATGTAGCGGACCTCGGCTAGAGCGGCGGAGAAGAGCAGCAGCACCAAGAGAAGCTTGAAGCCGTCGGATGCGGGCGGGCGGAGGCGCGGGAGGGAGGGAAGCCAGTGGTGCCAGGAGGCGAAGAGCTCATGGCAGGGTAGCCAGGCGGGGGGCGAAACGAGGCCCCGCAGAAGGCCCCCCACGGCCATGGTGTGCCCTCCCTCTCCCTCTGCCCTGCGCTGTGCTGGCGGCTGCAGCTGGTGGCTTACTGCCTCTGCCTGGTGGGGTTCCGTGCTCACTACTCTTCTTCCGTGTGCTCTTCCTGGTTGCTTCCACTCCAAGACACACACATACACGGGCACACGGCTCAAACTCCAGAGTTGCTTTTGTCCATCGTCCTGCGATGTGGACCGGCCCATCTATCTTTCGCCCGGTCCAGCCCACCTAAGCTATCGTCCTGCGATGTAGAGTACTGTTATATCATCAACAATACTATTAGTTCCACGAGCAAAAACTGTCACCCAAATCTAGTAGTAGTGTGATTACTGTTAAGCACTGATTATGGCACTGGGCATGGCTGGATCCAAGAGAGCAAGATTCAGGTGTTGTTGGCAAACTACGTCGCTCTGCGCACGTGCGGACCATCCGACCCTCGGTCGTGGACTGTGCACGCTTCCGCAGAGAGCAACGTCGCCGATACTCATCGCAACAATTGACGTCTAGATCGGCGCTAACAATTACTAGCTATATCATCCATTTACAAACCAAACCATTGGTCAAATACATAAATAAATGTACCAAAATGCTAGCTGGGATAAAACTGGCTACAGTGCCATTACAACATTTCACAGGTCTACATGGCGACGCTGGGATTCTTGTTCGGCGAATGACTTGATGATATGAGGCTGCTGCTGCTGTGCCTGCGGTAGTAGAGAGAGCCTGGAGATGATGAGCCGCGCCACGTTCTCTGCTGCTACAGCACCCGTCTCTATGGCGCTCGCGGCGCTCTCGAAGGTGTTCACGTAGTACAGCTGCTTCCCGTCCAACACTATCGGAGCAAACTCCTCTGGGGCTTGGTAGTGCGGGTAAGCAGCCCAGTTGATCCGGATCGTCTCTATCCGAGCCCTGCCATGCCAGCAACCACGATATGATCTGAGCCATCAATCAAACTGCTACGTACCTGAAGATCAATCAAGCTGCTACGTACCTGAAGATCTGATCCAGCAAACCATCATCCAGCTTTGCCCGTGAGAACATCTTGTACGCCGCCATGTCGCCTTCGCTGTACCTCTTCAGAAGAGAGATGCAGGAGAAAGGGATATCAGGGAGCTCTAGGGTACCAATCAGCTCTGGAATATCTGATGTCGAGTTCAGACCAAAATATCCCTGAAAGTTGACAACCTCATCTTCATCTATCTATCTATCAATTACATCCATTTTGCTACTCAAAAGAAGGACAATATATAGTTACCGGGTTCAATATGCCTCTCACAAAGGTCGCATGTGTGTGCTGCATCTTCCTCGGCGGAATGGAGATTGGAGGGCTAAACGTAATGTTCAGCTCGTCGAGTGGTGTTGCCACCACCGTCACCATACACTCGTATTCACTCCCACTATTGGATCTCAGAACGTAGTGATCCCCGGCATCAGTGATGGAGTCTATGCCTTCTTGAAGATGCAAGGTAGCATTAGAGGTCTTGAGCAATCCAGCAGCTAGCTGCCAGTTGCCCCCTTTGACAGCCCATAATCCTGACTCAGATCCAGCTAAGGACACGGCGCCTGCCAGGCCACTTATGTGTGTGCTTTGCCCATAGTTGATCCTTGTGATAACCTGTGAGGTATCTTGTTCAGGGTCCATGTTGGAGATGGTACAGAATTAATTATACTACGTACGTACTAGTGAATGTTTTGTTCTCTCCAATTGGTTTGGAGAACGAATAAAACATCCATTCGACATGGTAAATAATCAATCATGTGATGAGCTGTGTGTGGCTTAGGATGTCAGGAGAAGCATACAGTGACAAGCTCTGCTATCGTTCGGGTGTTGAGGCCGGCATCCAGCAGCTCCTCCTCAAGGGTCCTGCGGGTGAGGCCATAGAGACCCGTCCATTGGAGCATCTCCTCAACCGTGGCAAACACAGGGCGAGACTCCATGCCATTGTAGAAGAGCGTAAACCGCCGCAGCATTTCCTGCACCAGTCACTCACTCCAGCATTTATTTAATTTTTTTTTGCAATCCGCCAGGTTCCAAATCTGTGCATCCTAGTTGGGGAAAGAGAAGGAAGGAAGACTTCGCCTAACCTGGACAAACTTGTCCATCTTTAGCAGGGACAGGCCATATCGCCTGAGCAGCAGCAGCGAGTTGACGAGACTGTGCAGCTTGCGCCGCCACCAGGAGCTGCCGACAGGAGGTGGGCGGGCCGTCTGGAAGACGAAGCTTTTGCCGTCCCAGATCCCTAGCCAGTCGTCGCCGTCGCCGGTCTTCACGGCGAGTCCCAGGAGGTCGGCGAAGCGGCGCGCGTGGAGGTTGCGGGGGTGGATGATGGAGCCCCCGGCCTCGAAGCTGTCGCCCGCGAGAGTGACGGTGCCCAGGCGGCCGCCCACCTTCTGACGGCGCTCAAAAACGCGCAGCTGCGCTCCACCGAGGGTGCTGGTGTAGCTGGTGAGGAAGAAGGCGGTGGAGGCGCCGGAGATGCCACCGCCGATGATGCAGATGTCGCCGTCGGCGGATGCGTGGGGGAGAGGGAGCACCAAGAGGGAAACGAAGAGGGAGAGGGGCAGCATCGAGCCCGATTCGATGCAATGAGAATTGGGAGAAGACGAGGATTGGTCCGTGAATCCGATAGTCAGCTCTACAAGGTCAGCTTCTCTATTTCGTGGTTTGTCTGTGATCTGAGTACATAATTAAACTAACGTTTGGTTTCCAGGTCATAGAGTCGCTCTATTTCTAATTTGTTGCTATTTACATTGATTTTATGTAGGGTGAAGTGGTTCTAAAAAAATCTACTTAAATGTGTCAGCCCCTGTACTCAGGATGCTGATGAACTCCAACAGGACACGCAGAATAGGCAGACACCAAGGGAGATGGGCCGCCGCGCCAGGAAGCCCAGTGTCCGCTTTGCCGGCCCAGAGTGGCAGAGTTAGCTGTAGCTTTATTATATGCTGTAAGGGAAAGTGGAAGACTCATGTCATGTATGAACTCACATTTATCTGAATACCCTAATCTACCTCGGAGGAACACTTCCAGTTCCTCCTTCTCCCTCTCCTTCTCTTCTCCAGTTCGAGTTGGTTCCTGTTAGCAATCTGGTTGTTAACAACTGGTATCAAAGGTCCCACGATCGCTGAGCCTGGAGCCAGTGCACCACTACACGAGAGGAGCACGGATGGCAGGGGCGGCGGATCCGAGCATTGCCACCGCGTTGGAAGAACAGTCCAAGTCGTTGAAAGCTCAGGCCAAATCGCTCGACTCCACCCAAAAAATCCTGCAGCGCATCTGCGACCGCTTCGACGCCCAGGATGCGCGCTACCGCGTCCTGGAAGCATCCGTGGCCAGCCAGGCGGCGGATCTGGCGGCACTGCGCGCCGGGGAAGGCGACGCCGTGTCCAACCTGCGTGCGGATCTGGAGCATCAAGTGGCATCGCGGGTGACGGAGATCGAGTCCTCCGTGTGGGACCGCGTCGACGCCATCGCCGCGGATGCCAGCACCCGAGTGGCGGCGCTGGAGAACGTCCACGCAGTGTTCGAAAGCTGGCGGCCCAGGATCGAGAACTCCGTCGACTCGATGCGCGCCGAACTCTACAAGGTCGCCAAGCTGCTCGAGCGCGGGGCGATGACGGAGTCAGAAGCCTCGCTGGGCATCCTTGGTGTCCATCAAGCGGCGGCGGGGCGCCAGCCGGCATCCGCGACGAACGCTGCAGGCCCTAATGGGCACCGCGCTGCACAACCGGCACGGGAGGTGGGTGTTGGGTATGTTTATGCCCATACCCAACACCAACTCCCGAACAATGGTACGCCCAGTGATCCCTACGCCCAGTTCATTCCACATACTCATGCGATTGGGGAAAACAGGGTCCATAATCACTACACTCCTTACCACACCGAGGGTACTGTTGGTGACCATTTACCCACTCCTCCCTCCCTGGGTCACTTACCCAAGCTCAACTTCCCTCCATTCGACGGAGACAACCCCAAATTATGACAGGCTAGGTGTGTCGACTACTTTTACATGTATGTTGTCCACCCTAGTGTATGGATTACTGTTTCTACCATGACCTTTTCTGGCCCCGCAGCGCGGTGGTTACAAGCTGTTAAACCCACACTGTTCTCTATGTCTTGGGAGCAGTTCTGTCAACTTCTTCTGGACCGCTTTGGCAAACAAGAGCACGAAATTCTTATCCGTAGGTTATTCCACATCAAGCAAACCACCACTGTCACTGCATACATTGATCAGTTTGCCCAATTGCTAGACCAACTCAGTGCCTATCAGACTATCACAGACCCCCTATATTATACTATGAAATTTCTTGATGGCTTGAAAGATGACATTAAGTCTGTTGTAATGATTCAACGCCCCAAAGATTTGGATACTGCCTTCGTTCTCGCTCAATTGCAGGAGGAGGTGGGGGATACGACCAAGAAGAAGGAGTTACGCAAGTGGGATCTGTCTTCGCCATTCAGACCTTATTCCAAGGGCCCCATGCCCCTGCCACTGCCACCAAACAAGATGTCGTCGTCACCAGCAGCTGTCAATGACAAGTTGGGGCTGGTTCCTGCCAAGCAGCATTCAACAACTGACGAACGATTGCCCAACCTGTATGCTTATCGCAAGGCTCAGGGACTCTGTTACAAATGTGGGTTGTCTTATTCCAGAGGTCACAAGTGCCCAGATGTTGTGCAGCTACATTTGGTCGAGGAACTTTGGCAACAGTTGGATCTGGGGGACTCGGATGATCAACAGGTCACTGACGAAGCTGAGCTCCACAACCTTCTGCTTTCTCAGTCTGCTGCAGGCCTAAAAGTCTCTTCCAAGACGATGAAGTTCAGAGGTTCTATACAGGGTCTGGAATTATTAATCCTCCTGGATTCAGGCAGTTCACATACCTTTCTGAGTGCTTCAGTGGCAGCCCAACTTACGGGTTGCTCGCCGGTAGATGTCCTAATGCCGGTACAGGTGGCCAATGGTCATAACTTGCTCTGTTCTTCTGAATTACGGGAGACGGTATGGTTCCTCAACGAGTATCAGTTCCAGTCTACACTGAAAATTTTACCACTGACCACGTACGATATGGTGGTCGGCATGGATTGGTTGGAGTTGCATAGTCCTGTGTCTGTTCACTGGTTGGATAAGTGGCTTACTATTCCCTACCGAGGGTCCATCATCAAGCTCTTGGGACTTCAAGCAAGTTCATCACAGTGTGCTGTCATGGAGCTTTGCCACATTGCCACTCTGCCAGACAAAGACAATCAGCTCGTTCAAGATTTACCTGAAGCGTTGCAACACCTTATTGCTCGTTTCTCCCATGTGTTTGCTCTGCCGCAAGGACTTCCACCCGCAAGAGACTGTACCACATTCCTCTTCTGCCAGGCGTCAGACCTGTACAAATCCGACCATACCGATACGCCCCAGCCCTCAAAACTGAAATAGAAAAACAGGTAGCTGAGATGCTCCAATCTGGTATTATTGAACGCAGCAAAAGTGATTTTTCCAGCTCAGTGATCCTAGTGCGGAAGAAGGATAACACATACCGGTTCTGCGTCGATTACAGGCACCTTAATGCTATCACGGCAAAGACAAAATTCCCAGTTCCCATCATAGATGAATTTCTGGATGAATTGCATGGGGCAGCGTGGTTCTCCACCTTAGACCTCCGAGCTGGTTTCCACCAAATTCGGCTTGCCCCGGAAGACCAACACAAGTCAGCGTTCCAAACCCATCATGGACACTTTGAGTTCAAGGTGACGGCCTTTGGTCTGTCCGGAGCTCCAGCTACCTTCCAAGGCGCAATGAACCGAACCTTGGGTCCACTACTGCGTTCCTGTGTGCTTGTGTTCTTCGACGACATCCTCGTATATAGTCCTACTTGGGAGGATCATCTTCACCACCTAGAACAAGTCCTGCAGTTGTTGTCCACAGACCAGTGGCAAGTGAAGCTCTCCAAGTGTTCATTCGCCAAGCAACAAATCCATTATTTGGGCCACGTAATATCCAACAGGGGTGTGGCCACCGACCCCTCTAAGGTTGCTGTTGTCACCACTTGGCCCCAACCCACTGATTGCAAACAATTACGCGGCTTCCTGGGACTTGATGGTTACTACCGTAAGTTTGTACTGCATTTTGGAGTCATCGCCAAAACACTTACCAGCCTTCTCAAGAAGAACACGCCGTTTGTCTGGACGGGAGAACACGAGCAATCCTTTCAGGCTCTGAAGACTGCTTTGTCCACGGCACCGGTTCTCGCTCTCCCAGATTTTTCCAAACAGTTTGCTATCGAGACTGATGCTTCTGGCAAGGGCATAGGTGCAGTTCTTACACAGGAAGGACATCCTCTTGCGTTCGTCAGTAAGGCACTCAGCACCAAGACTCAAGGCCTCTCAACTTACGAAAAGGAATACCTTGCAGTTCTATTGGCAGTGAACCAGTGGAGACCTTATCTTCAACACTCAGAATTCATTATTTTCTCGGACCAACGCAGTCTATCGCACCTGTCCGAACAACGGCTCCATACCCCTTGGCAGCAGCGCGTCTTCACCAAGCTGCTCGGTCTTCAGTACAGAATTGTGTACAAAAAAGGGGTAGATAACGGTGCAGCAGACGCATTGTCTCGCCGCCCCCAAGAAGGTCTCAAAGTATTCCATGTGTCGGCTGCTAGTCCACAATGGCTGTCCAAGGTGGTTCAGGGTTACAGTCAGGACAACAAGGCCCAGTCTTTGCTAACTGAATTGTCACTCCACCCAACGACTGAGGGACCCTACTCGTTGCATCAAGGATTGATCCGCTACAAGGGTCGTGTCTGGCTGGGCAACAATTTGTCTCTCCAGCAGCAGGTCCTGTCTGCCCTCCATGATAGTGCTCTAGGCGGTCATTCATGTTTTCCGGTCACATATCGCCGCGTCAAGCAGTTGTTTTCCTGGTTTGGTCTCAAGAAAACAGTAAAGGACTATGTGACCTCATGCTCCATTTGCCAGCAGGCCAAGTCAGATAGAGCCAAGTATCCTGGCCTTCTCCAACCCTTACCAGTACCGGAACACGCCTGGCAGGTAGTTTCCTTGGATTTCATTGAGGGTCTTCCGCGTTCTGGTAATGCTGATTGTATTCTAGTGGTGCTGGATACCTTCAGTAAATATGCCCACTTTATTGGCTTGCTCCATCCATTCACAGCTCTTAAAGTGGCACAAATCTTCATCGCTCACGTGTACAAATTGCACGGGTTGCCCAAGGCGCTTGTGTCAGACAGAGACAGGATTTTTACAAGTACTCTCTGGCAGGAACTGTTTCGCCTTTCAGACACACAACTCCAAATGAGCACAGCATATCATCCTCAAAGTGATGGACAAACCGAGAGGGTCAACCAATGTCTTGAAACATTTCTCCGCAGTTTTGTTCATTCCTGTCCGAACAAGTGGAGCGCCTGGTTACCACAGGCTGAATTCTGGTACAATACCTGCCCTCATTCTTCCTTGGGCATGTCTCCATTTGAGGTACTGTATGGGCGGGTGCCTCGTCACCTGGGAATACTTCCTGCAGATGCGATCACCAGCTCTGACCTGTCCGAATGGCTGTCCCAACGCGAGGTAATCCTACGCGTCATCAAGCACAACCTGTTGAGGGCCAAGCAACGCATGAAACATCAAGCTGACAAGGGCCGTTCAGAGTGAGAATTTGCAGTGGGTGACCTCGTGTTCGTCAAGCTACAGTCGTATGTGCAAGGATCGGTTGCACCTCGTGCTTGCCATAAACTCAGCTTCAAGTTCTTTGGCCCCTTTGAGGTCCTACAGCGTGTGGGTACAGTTGCTTATAAGCTGAAACTCCCAGAAGATGCAGTTATCCATCCCGTCTTCCATGTTTCTCAGTTGAAAAAATACATCAGTCCATCAACACCGGTTAGTGCTCATGTCCCTACAACCGACCTGTCTATGCAATTCCCAGCGCAGATTCTGGACCGTCGCTCGGTATCTAGAGGGGGTTCCTCGATGGTACAAGTGCTTGTTCGCTGGTCTGGCATGGACAACTCTCTGGCGTCCTGGGAAGATGAAGCTCCGTTGAGGATGAAGTTTCCAGCTGCGGCCGCTTGGGGGCAAGCGCCGTTTCAAGGAGGGGAGGATGTCAACTGAAAGTCACCTAGAGGGGGGTGAATAGGGCAAAACTGAAATTCTCAAAAATAATCACAACTACAAGCCGGGTTAGCGTTAGAAATATAATAGAGTCCGCGAGAGAGGGTGCAAAACAAATCGCAAGCAAATAATGAAGTGAGACACGCGGATTTGTTTTACCGAGGTTCGGTTCTCTCAAACCTACTCCCCGTTGAGGAGGCCACAAAGGCCGGGTCTCTTTCAACCCTTCCCTATCTCAAACGGTCCCTCGGACCGAGTGAGCGTCTCTTTCTCAAATCACTTGGGAATCAAACTTCCCGCAAGGACCACCACACGATTGGTTCTCTTGCCTCAATTACAAGTGAGTATTTGATCACAAGAAAGAATCAAGAAAGAAGAAAGCAATCCAAGCGCAAGAGCTCGAAAGAACACAAGCAAATCTCTCTCTCTAATCACTAGGGCGTAGTGTGGAATTTGGAGAGGATTTGATCTCTTTGGTGTGTCTAGAATTGAATGCTAGAGCTCTTGTAAGTAGTTGGGAAGTGGAAAACTTGGATGCAATGAATGGTGGGTGGTTGGGGGTATTTATAGCCCCAACCACCAAACTAGTCGTTTGGTGAGGCTGTCTGTTCGATGGCGCACCGGACAGTCCGGTGCACACCGGACATGTCCGGTGCGACAGCCACGTCACCAATGCCGTTGGGTTCCGACCGTTGGAACTCTGTCTTCTGGCCCCGCCTGAATGTCCGGTGGCGCACCGGACATGAACTGTAGATTGTCCGGTGCGCCTGCTCCCGCGTGCCTGACGACTGCGCGCTTCTGGCGCGCATTAAATGCGTCGCAGGTAGCCGTTGGCGCCAAAATAGCCGTTGCCCCGCTGTTGCACCGGACAGTCCGGTGTACACCGGACAGTCTGGTGAATTATAGCGGAGTGGCCGAAGTGACTTCCCGAGGCTGGCGAGTTCTGGAGGCCGCTCTTCCTTGGAGCACCGGACATGTCCGGTGTACACCGGACAGTCCGGTGAATTATAGCGGAGTTGCCTCTGGAATTTCCCGAAGGTGAGCAGTTCGGAGTTGGAGTCCTCTGGTGCACCGGACATGTCCGGTGGCACACCGGACAGTCCGGTGCGCCAGACCAGAGGCGCCTTCGGTTGTCCCTTGCTCCTTGGTTGAACCCAATACTTTGTCTTTTTATTGGCTAAGTGTGAACCTTTTTGCACCTGTATAACTTATACACTAGAGCAAACTAGTTAGTCCAATATTTGTGTTGGGCAATTCAACCACCAAAATTATTTAGGAACTAGGTGTAAGCCTAATTCCCTTTCATAAACCCCTGTACTCAGGATGCTGATGAACTCCAACAGGACACGCAGAATAGGCAGGCACCAAGGGAGATGGGCCGCCGCGCCAGGAAGCCTAGTGTCCGCTTTGCCGGCCCAGAGTGGCAGAGTTAGCTGTAGCTTTATTATATGCTGTAAGGGAAAGTGGAAGACTCATGTCATGTATGAACTCACATTTATCTGAATACCCTAATCTACCTCGGGGGAACACTTCCAGTTCCTCCTTCTCCCTCTCCTTCTCTTCTCCAGTTCGAGTTGGTTCCTGTTAGCAATCTGGTTGTTAACAAAATGTTGAACCATTTAGATCCCAAAATCTCTTGGACGAAGCCGGTCTATGAAATGGAGCCGTTTTATCCTAACCAGCTTCATAACCGAACACGAAAGGAGTTATGAAGCTTGAAATTGTCTTTCTGAGCTATCACTGCTGGGAAGTGGAGGCATGGCAGCGTCATAGCATCTAGTACACCGACTAGAGGTGTGAATAGATGGTTTTGACTAAAACCAAAGACACTATAGAAATTTAATCAATACGACAAGAGATATAAATTCTCTAGCTACAACAAATATGCAATTTATAAGAACCAACAATATCAAAGCTAGAAATGAATGACAATTCACTAACTACTAGATACTTGCAATGAAACAAGTAAAGAGGGAAAAAGAGAGACACCGGATTTTCACCAGATTTCCACGTCGTATCGGTGATTTGTCAATCACCCCTAATCCACATTAAGGTGGATTCCAAGTTCATGCTTGCTCCTCCATCAAAAGATGGCTTGATCTTTGATCCAAAGGACAAGGAACCGCTTAATACCTCGATTCCACTAGCATCATCTTTGTCACTCTGGCAAGGTAAGCACGAACCAATCGCAATCACCACCGGGGCTCTTCCATAATCTTCACGAAGAGCTCGATGGAGACACCACCAAGCCGCCTAGGAGGTGGCAACCTCCAAGAGTAACAAGTCGACGACGCTTGCACGGTGTGCTACCTAGTGCCTCAAGATCACTAAATGATGCAAATACACTAGGAACACTCAATCACCCACTAGGATGCAATCTCAAGCAATGTGAGTGAGTGAGATAGTTGGAGGATCACAAATATGCTCAATGTGTGCCAGAATGGCTAAGAGAGCTCTCATACTCGAGCAACCCTTCTATTTATAAGACCCCAAACATTTCTAGTCGTTATGTGCAAGTAGCACATCTTCTGCGCACACGTGGACGATTCATGTCCCCTGATCGGGCAGTCCATTGTACTTGTAAGCTATTTTTCCCGTTTGAATCCTGTCAAATCTATCAGAAAAGACAGGTGAAAGTCGCCTAGAGGGGGGTGAATAGGCGAAACCTGAAATTTATAAACTTTGAACACGCATTATACTCGGGGTTAGTGTTAGAAATAAATAATAGTGAATTCAGAGTGCGGAAGATAGTTTCTCTTGCTATGAGTGTCTCAACCAATGCGGATAACTTTGGGAGCAAACTCAAAACAATGTTAGCAAGAGAACTTAAGAGAGAGGGGAGAGGGAAGAAATAAATCGAATGGTGAAGATCAACACAAGTGGACACATCGATTTGTTTCCCGGGGTTTGGTTCCAAAGAACCTACTCCCCGTTGAGGAGGCCACAAAGACCGGGTCTATTTTAACCCTTTCCCTCTCTTAATCGATCACCTAGACCGGTCGAGTGCTTCTTTTTAATCTCACGGGTCACTAAGATCCCGCAAGGATCACCACACAATTAGGTGTCTCTTGCTAGCTTTACAAATCACTTGGAAATATTAGAGAGAAATGAAGAAAGCAACCAAGCAACAAGAGCAACAAAGGAAACACAAATCACCCTCTCTCTCAAGTCACTAAACACTTTAGATTACTTGACTTGATTATGGAACTTGGAGAGGATTGGAGGCTTTTGATTATGTCTTTGGAGTGTATTCTTTGCTCATGTATTGAATGAAGAGAGTGGAATGCTTGGATGGCTTGAATGGTGGTGGTTGGGGTATTTATAGCCCCAACCACTATTCTAGTCGTTGGCTGACTTCTCTGTCGATGGACACACCGGACAGTTCGATGGTGCACCGGACATGCACTGTTCACTGTCCGGTGAGTGCCACGTCAGCCGACCGTTGGGATTTGGAGTTGTTGACCGTTGAAGGCATATGTCCTTTTGCTGCATCGGAGAGTCCGGTGGCACACCGGACAGTCCGGTGCGATCTGACATCGCAGACTGTCTTCTGACCTCTGACGGGCAGACTGCTCCGCAGTCGACCGTTGGCGAAGATGACTGTTGCTCCGTTGTCTCACCGGACAGTCCGATGAATTTTAGTGGACGAGCGCTGAGAAAACCTGAGAGCGACGAGTTCGCAGAGTGCTCCAGCCAGGGCACCGGATAGTATCCGGTGCGCCACATGTTGTAGCAATTCTGTTTTGCTCCAAATGTGTAGAATTCTCCAAGGTCATTTTCTTTGTATGTTTATGTGATCTTTATGCACCTGAGAATAATATACACTAGGCAAACTAGTTAGTCCATAAGGTTTGTGATGGACATCAAACACCAAAATCGATTATAGGAAATGTTTAGGCCATTTCCCTTTCAATGTCCCCCTTTTTGGTGATTGATGCCAACACAAACCAAAGCCAATACAAAGTGTAGAAATGTAACTAGTTTGCATTTTGTCAAATATGCATAAGTTACTTTGACATGAAAGCAATTCTAAGCATATATGGTTGTTTTGATATGTTTAACATTTCGGACCACATTTGCACCACTTAGCTTGTTTTTGCAAATCTTTTGGAAAAGTCTTTTCAAATTCTTTTGCAATTAACCAATGGTATAAGAATATGATTTCTAAAAGCATTTTTCAAGTTTTTGAAAAATTCTCCCCCTGTTTCAAATGCTTTTCCTTTGGCTAAAACAAAGCTCCCCCTAAAGAAGTTCTCCCCATAGCTATCAAGAGGGTTTTTGCAAATGCCTATTAATTTCTCCCCCTTTCTCCTCCTTTTTGTTTGAAAAAGTTTTTAGAAAACAAGGTGGTGGTGCGGTCCTTTTGCTTTGGCCTAATAATCTCTCACCCTTTGGCATTAAGCGCTAAAAACGAAGAAAACTAGATGCCTTTGTCAATAAAGATAAGAATGTAAATACATGAGTAAGGTAAAGGGTCGACAGAGTCGTAGTGGAAGCGTTGCCTTTGCCTGTTACTCAATTTCTCTTTCAATATAAGACTAAGCATAGAAATACTCTTGAAAACACATTAGTCTTAGCTTTGGCACAAGAAGAATAAGAAATATGCATTTGTGCCAAATGAAAGAGACATGATCAAAGGTATAAAATGAGCCATGTGTGCAAGCTTTCAATCAAAGTTACAAGAATCTAGTATATTGAGTTCATTCCTAAGCTTACTAAAAGTCTTTTCATCAAGGGCTTGGTGAAGATATCGGCTAATTGGTTGTGGGTGCTAACATAAGCACTTTCGATATCCCTTTTGTTGGTGATCTCTCAAAAAGTGATATTAGATGTCTATGTGCTTAGTGCGGTTGTGTTCAACGGGATTGTCCGCCATGCGGATTGCACTCTCATTATCACATAGGAGAGGGACTTTGCTCAACTTGTAGCCGTAGTCCTTGAGGGTTTGCCTCATCCAAAGTAATTGTGCACAACAATGTCCTGCAGCAATATACTCGGCTTCGGCGGTGGATAGAGCTACTGAGTTTTGTTTCTTTGAAACCCAAGACACTAGGGATCTCCCCAGAAACTGACAAGTTCCTGATGTGCTCTTCCTATCAATTTTACATCCGACATAATTGGCATCGAAATACCCAATTAGATCAAAGGTAGATCCCTTGGGGTACCAAAGCCCAAACTTGGGAGTGTAAACTAAATATCTCATGATTCTTTTCACGACCCTAAGGTGAACTTCCTTAGGATTTGCCTGGAACCTTGCACACATGCATACGGAAAGCATAATATCCGGTCGTGAAGCACAGAAATAGAGTAAAGAACCTATCATCGACCGGTATACCTTTTGATCTACAGTTTTACCTCCTATGTCGAGGTCGAGATGCCCATTTGTTCCCATGGGAGTCTTGATGGGTTTGGCATTCTTCATTCCAAACTTCTTGAGTATATCTTGAATGTACTTAGTTTGGCAGATGAAGGTGCCCTCTTGGAATTGCTTGATTTGAAATCCAAGGAAATACTTCAACTCCCCCATCATAGACATCTCGAATTTATGTATCATAATCCTACTAAACTCTTCACAAGATGACTTATTAGTAGACCCAAATATAATATCATCAACATAAATTTGGCATATAAACAAGACTTTAGCAATTGTTTTATTGGAGAGAGTAGGGTTAGCTTTTCCAACTTTGAAGCCGTTAGTAATAAGAAAGTCTCTTAGGCATTCATACCACGCTCTTGGGGCTTGTTTGAGCCCATAAAGCATCTTTGAGAGCTTATAAACATGTGTAGGATAGTCACTATCTTCAAAGCCGGGAGGTTGCTCAACATACACCTCTTCCTTGATAGGGCCATTGAGGAAGACACTTTTCACGTCCATTTGATACAACTTAAAGCCATGGTAAGTAGCATAGGCAAGTAATGTACGAATTGACTCAAGCTTATCTACTGGGTGCATAGGTTTCATCGAAATCCAAACCTTCGACTTGTGAATTTCCTTTGGCAACAAGTCGGGCTTTGTTCCTAGTCACCACACCATGCTCATCTTGTTTGTTGCGGAATACCCACTTGGTACCTACAACATTTTGGTCAGGACGTGGAACTAAATGTCATACCTCATTCCTCATGAACTTGTTAAGGTCCTCTTGCATTGCCACCACCCAGTCCGGATCTCTTAGTGCATCCTCTATCCTGTATGGCTCAATAGAAGACACAAAAGAATAATGTTCACAAAAATGAGCAACTCGAGATCGAGTGATTACCCCTTTGTGGATGTCACCAAGTATGGAGTTGATAGGGTGATCTCTTTGAATTGCTTGGTGGACTCTTGGGTGCAGTGGTCTTTGATCCTGAATCTCTTGATCACCTTCCTTGTCTTCTTCTCCCCCTTGATTAATGTCCTCTTCTTGAGGTGGCTCATCATCTTGATTTTGATCCTCTTCCTCTTGAGCCATTTCCTCATCTTGAGTTGGTGGAGATGCTTGTATGGAAGATGATGGTTGATCTTGTGCTTGTGAAGACTCTTCGAATTCTTTTGGGCACACATCTCTAATGGGACATGTTCCTTAGCGTGGCGCATGGAGCCTCTTCATCATCTAATTCATCAAGATCAACTTGTTCCACTTGGGAGCCATTAATCTCATCAAACACAATGTCACAAGAAACTTCAACTAATCCAGTGGACTTGTTGAAGACTCTGTATGCCCTTGTGTTTGGGTCATAACTAAGTAAAAAGCCTTCTACTGCTTTAGGAGCAAATTTAGAATTTCTACCTCTTTTAATAAGAATAAAACATTTGCTCCCAAAAACTCTAAAATAAGAAACATTGGGCTTTTTACCGGTGAGGATTTCATATGATGTTTTCTTGAGGATTCGGTGAAGGTAGAGACAGTTGATGGAGTAGCAGCGGTGTTAATTGACTCCACCCAAAACCGATATGGTATCTTGTACTCATCAAGAATGGTCCTTGCCATATCCAAAAGAGTTATATTCTTCCTCTCCACAACACTGTTTTGTTAAGGTGTGTAGGGAGAAGAGAACTCATGCTTGATGCCCTCCTCCTCAAGAAATCCTTCAATTTGAGAATTCTTGAATTCCGTTCCATTGTCGCTTCTAATCTTCTTGATTCTCAATCCGAACTCGTTTGAGCCCATCTCAAGAATCTCTTTAAGGTTTCTTGGGTTTGAGATTTTTTCTGCAGAAAGAACACCCAAGTGAAGCGAGAATAATCATCCACAATTACAAGACAATACTTACTCCCGTCGATGCTTATGTAAGCAATCAGGCGAATAGATCCATGGGAGTAGCTCAAGTGGCCTCTTAGTCGTCATGATGTTCTTGTGTGGATGATGAACTCCAACCTTCTTCCCTACTTGACACGCGCTACAAATCCCAATCCTTTGACCAAACCTTGATTTCCATCCTCGAATGTGATTGCTCTTTGGGGATCATCATTTTTCTCATATGAGGAGAACATCATTTTCTCTCCTGTCATGTGGTTTGTACACCTACTATCGATTATCCAACTTGTCCCGCCGGATGCATAAACCTACAAAACAAATTTAGGTCTTGTTCTTAGGTACCCAAACGGTCTTGGGTCCTTTCACATTAGAAACAAGCACCTTGGGTACCCAAACACAAGTCTTGGGACTCTTGTATTTGCCCCCAACATATTTGGCAACTACCTTGCCTGATTTGTTAGTAAGTATGAAAGATGCATCAAAAGTCTTAACTGAAATGCTATGTTCATTTGATGCATTAGCAATCTTCTTTTAAGCATTTTAATATGAGTTGTATGCCTAGAGCTAGAAGCCTCATTACTATACATAAAAGCATGATGAGAAATAGAATGAGATTTCCTAGCATGAATTCTTCTAGTTTTGTGCTCAGGATAGTTCTCCGGATATAAAATGTAACCTTCCCTATCCTGAAACATTAGATCCTTGCCCTTAACAAAGTTAGGAAGCTTGTTCCTAGGGGCATTAAGTTTGATGTTGCTTTGGTTCCCTTGTTGGAAACCAATGCCATCTTTAATGCCAGGACGTCTCCCATTATCAAGCATACTACTCAAGTATACTACGAGCAAATTTAAATTTTTCATTCTCTAGTTCATGCTCGGCAATTATAGTATTTAATTTAGCTATGTGATCATTTTGTTCTTTAATCATAGCAAGGTGATCATTTATAGCATCAATATTAACATCTCTACATCTAGTACAAATAGTGACATGCTCAACAGTAGATGTAGAGGGTTTGCAATCGTTCAATTCTTCAATGTTAGCAATTAAACTAACATTTTCAGTTCTAAGACAAGAAATTGAATCATTGCAAATATTAAGCTCTTTAGACAAGTTTTCACATTTTTCTACTTCAAGAGCATAATTATCTTTTAGCTTAACAAACTTTTTATTTTCCTTAACGAGCAAGTCCTCTTGGTATTCCAAGATATCATCCTTCTCGTTAATGGTTTCTATCAATTCATTAATCTTCTTCTTTTGCTCTTTGGTAAGGTTTGCAAAAAGAGAATTCAAATCATCATCATTATCACTAGAGCTACCCTCATCATCGGAAGTAGTGTATTTGGGGGTATCTCTAGATTGTACCTTCTTCTTTTTCCTATCCTTAGCCATGAGGCATTTGTGTCTTACGTTGGTGAAGAGAAGGCCTTTGTTGAGGCGATGTTGGCGGCGTCCTCATCGGAGGAGGAGTTGGTGGAGCTCTCGTCGGAGTCCCATTCCTGCCCCATGTGTGCCTTGCCACCCTTCTTCTTGTTGTAGTACATTTTCTTTTCCATCTTTTTCTTCCCTTTCTTATCGTTGTCCCTGTCACTATCACTTGTATATGGACATTTAGCGATAAAATGACTAGACTTACCACACCTATAGCAAACCCTCTTGGAGTGAGGTTTGTAGTCCTTCCCATTCCTTTGTTTGAGGATTTGGCATAAGCTCTTGATGATAAGAGCCATCTCCTCTTTGTCAAGCTTGGAGGCGTCGATTATGAGCCTATTTGGTGTAGGATCTTCCTTCTTTTCTTCTGTTGCCTTGAATGCAACAGGTTTCACCTCTACTGTGGACGTGACGCCTTGCTCCAAGTTGACAATGTGTTTGGAGTCTTTGATCATAAGTTCAAAGCTCACAAACTTGCTAATCACTTCCTCGAGAGACATCTGCTCATATCTAGGATCTCCACAAATTAATTGTACTTGAGTGAGATTAAGGAAGACAAGAGATCTTAGAATAACCTTGACCATTTCATGGTCATCCCGCTTGGTGCTCCCAAGGTTGCGGACTTGGTTGACCATTGTCTTGAGTCGGTTGTACATTGCTTGTGGTTCTTCTTCTTTGTTGAGGACGAATCGACCGAGTTCTCCCTCGGTCGTTTCGCGTTTGGTGATCTTGGTCACCTTGTCCCCTTCATGCGTCGTCTTGAGGACGTCCCAAATTTCTTTTGTCACTCTTCAACCCTTGCACTTTGTTGTACTCATCCCTACACAAGGAAGCGAGGAGTATGGAGGTGGCTTGGGAGTTGAAGTGCCTTATTTAGGCGGCCTCATCGGAGTCGTAGTCCTCATCGCCTACCTGTGGTGCATGCGCTCCAAACTCAACAATATCTTAAATACTTTCGTGGAGTGAGGTTAGATGGTGCCTCATTTTATCACTCTACATACAATAATCTTCACCATCAAAATATGATGGTTTGCCTAAGGGTACGGAAAGTAAGTGAGCATGTTTAGGAATGCGAGGATAGCGAAGAGGCATCTTACTATACTTCTTACGCTATTGGTGCTTCGAAGATGTGGACACGGCGCTAGAAGTGGAAGGCGAGGAAGAATCGGTCTCGTAGTAGACCACCTTCTCCATCTTTTTTTTCTTCTTGTTACCCTTCCTATGTGACTTGATGGAGCCGGTGGATTCCTCCTTGTGCTCCTTTTGCTTGTCGTCGGCCTACTTCGATGGAGTTCTTTCTTCGTTCTTCTTTCCTGAAGATCCGGGCTTTTCCCCGGTCACCATCTCCCTTTTGGCGTGTTCTCCCAACATCACTTCGAGTTGTTAAACTCTAAAGAAGCATCGGGCTCTGATACTAATTGGAAGTCACCTAGAGGGGAGTGAACATGCAAAACCTAAAATTTATAAACTTTTGAACACACACTATACCTGAGGTTAGTGTTACAATTAAATAATAGTGAATTCGGAGTGCGGAAGATAGTTTCTCTTGCTATGAGTTTCTTAATCAATGCGGATAACTTTGGGAGCAAACTCAAAACAATGTGAGCAAGAGAACTTGTGAGAGAGGGGAGAGGGAAGAAACAAATCGAATGGTGAAGATCAACACAAGTGGTCATTATAATTTGTTTCTCGAGGTTTGGTTCCAAAGAACCTACTACCTATTGAGGAGGCCACGAAGGCCGAGTCTATTTCAACCCTTCCCCTCTCTCAATTGGTCACCTAGACCGGTCGAGTGCTTCTTCTTAATCTCACGGGTCACTAAGACCCCGTAAGGATCATCACACTATTAGGATTTAGGTGTCTCTTGCTAGCTTTACAAATCACTTGGAAATATTAGAGAGAAATGAAGAAAGCAACAAGAGCAACGAAGGAAACACAAATCACCCTCTCTCAAGTCATTAAACACTTTAGATCACTTGACTTGATTTTGGAACTTGGAGAGGATTGAAGGCTTTTGATTGTGTCTTTGGAGTGTATTATTTGCTCTTGTATTGAATGAACAGAGGGGGATGCTTGGATGGCTTGAATGGTGGTGGTTGGGGTATTTATAGCCCCAACCACTATTCTAGCCTTTGGCTGACTTCTCTGTCGATGGGCACACTAGACAGGCACTGTTCACTGTCCGGTGAGTACCACGTCAGCCGACAGTTGGGGTTTGGAGTTGTTGACCATTGAAGACTTCTATCCTTTTGCTGCACCGGACAGTTTGGTGGCACACCGGACAGTTAGGTGCGATCTGACATCGCAGACTGTCTTCTGACCCTTGACAGGCAGACAGCTCCAAAGTCGACCGTTGGCGAAGATGATCGTTGCTCCGTTGTCTCACCGAACAGTCCAGTGGTACACTGGACAGTCCGATGAATTTTAGTGGATGAGCATTGAGAAAACCCGAGAGCGGCTAGTTCACGGAGGGATTGAGCTAGGGCGTCGGACAGTGTCCGGTGTGCCACAGACTGCAGCAATTCTGTTTTGCTCCAAACATGTAGAATTCGCCAAGGTCATTTTCTTTTATGTTTATGTGATCTATATGCACCTGAGAATAATATCTACTAGGAAAACTAGTTAGTCCATAAGGTTTGTGATGGACGTCAAACACCAAAATTGATTATAGGAAATGTTTAGGCCATTTCCCTTTCAGCAGGTGTGGACGGTCCGCCGACCACGGGAGAATAGTCCGAGACCTAGCAACAAGAAGCACTGGAGCACTGACCAGACAACTTTAACACGAGCAGACTGTCCCCCCTCCAAGGCCAAACGGTCCGCCACCTAGGAGTCAGTACTGTCCGGGCTGAAACTCCGGACAATCCGTAGTACAAACGCCCAAAACCACATAGTCCCTGTCCAATACCATTTTAGCACTTGCAGACGGTCCACACCCTCTAGATGGACTGTCTGCACAAGCACACAGGGTCATGTGCAAATCAGATACATATCTGGTCAGGACTGTAAGGAAAAGGACTTCGGGTCATTTGGCTAAGTGATTTTGGTGTTTGATGATCAACATAAGTTTGTGAACTGATGTATTTGCTAGTGTTTGTGTTTCTAGTTCACATGATGCGAAGAGGATTGGACTAAGGCTCTGAGGATGCGACACCTCAAAAGAAGATCTAAAAGATGCGTAGAAGTCCAAGACTCAAGAAAAAAAGCCCAAAGAAATAGTGAAGAAATCCATGAAGTGGGTAGTCAGCCAATGCTCTAGTGGCGCATCGAATAGTGAATAGTACCTGTCTGTTGTGCACCAGACTGTCCGGTGATTGACTGGACAGTCTGAGCAGAGAGGCCCACAACCAGGGACACTGGGCGTTGTAACACTGGACTGTCTGATGTGCACCGGACAGTCTGGCAAAGATCGGATCCAACGGTCGACTGCTACAGGCCTCAATGGTCAGCTGACGGGGCTAGGGCGTCGGACTGTCCAGTGCGCCCGACGATAGAAGCAGTAGCTTTTCTGTCCAACGGTTATATTTGAGGGGAGCCTATTTATACCCCTCCAACCGGCCATTTGAAGGTGTGGGAGCCCAAGCAACATACCAAGACATATTGTAGACATTTACAAATGCTCATACACCCAAGTTCTTAATAGAATCGCTTAGTGATTAGCGTAGGTGCTTTGCAAAGTGCTTAGATTAGTTAGACCGCTTATGCGCTTGCTCTAGGTGAATCCTAGTTAGTTGAGTGAGATTAGAAAAACCACACAACCCCTCGACTCTTGCGTGAGCCGTTGTAATTATACTGAGTGGGGCGAGAGCCTTGCGAGACCGTGACAACCGAATTTGTGTCATAGCCGCCACCGTGTACCGAAGGGAACGAGGCCCGTGACATTTCGACTGGAAGCTCGATAGTGGAGACGGTGGGAAGCGTCCGAGAGGAGCCAGAAGTGGAGCACCACTTACGTGTGGAGAAGGCCCACGACTCTCTACGGAGTTACTTAACCGAGGTGATTGACCCTCACGTGGACTACCCTTTGCGTAGGGGCACAACGGGGATTATTTGGAACCTTGTGTGGTTCAACGAGGATTAGTCGGAACCTTACATGGTTCCAGATACATTGGTAAAAATACTAGTGTCATCCACGAGAGTTTGCATCTCTACCTTTCTCCTTACATTCCGCATCTATATTGAGTACTTAAGTTTCAATCTCCTTTTCTAGTTAGAATATTTACGATTGAAACCTAGGCTTTGCCGTAGAGATACCAACACTTAGTCAAAACCTAGTTTGTACATTCTAGATTGTTTATTTGTATAGGTTTTGCTCTAGGTATTTAATTGTGGCCTTGTTTAGAGAATAGTTTTTAGAAGTCATAATTCACCCCCCCCCCTCTTAGGTGTCACTGTTTCATTCAAGGACTGCGGATGGTCCGGCACCAAGGCCCAGACAGTCCGTAATACAATAACTTCAGACCACACCGAAGACTTCACATTTCGGACCTCTCTGAGTGGGTCGCGAATGGTCCGACAAACAGGCCTGAACGGTCCGCCAATCCCACAACATAGCCACTTTCCAAACATGCTTTTTGAAAAGATTTTATCCCTCTAATTCAAAAGCATTGTTAATCCTTATGCAAATGCAACCACTAGATGCTCTATGAGGCACTAAGTTTCAGAGTGAGAATTGTCATTGACCCTCTTAATAGTACGGCTATCTATCCTATAGATCCGATCAATTTCTTCTCTAAACACCTAGTGACCAACAGAAACAAAACCTATGTTATACATTTGCCTTCATTGGATCCACAACCAATGTTTTAAGTCTCCAAGACTTTCGATAGAGCTCTTTTCCATGTGGTCCAACCTGTATTCTTATTTATCCAAGAATTGTTAGTCCACATATGGTTGTCATTAATTACCAAAACATCACTTAGGGACCTAGATGATTCACAGGCGTACCGGGGCCAGGGGCGAGCAACAATCTTGACACGAGCCAGAGCAGTGCTCAACTCCGGTCTCATCGGCAGTGGTGCAGTAACCTAACGACGATGAGCGAGCGGTGGTGTCACAGTTTCAACGGCTATACCACACGCGGGTGCAGTAAAAAGAACAATGACGCCGTCACTCGCCAATTTATACACTTGTAACATCCCAATTTTGATCACAAGGTGAGAAACCCTAGCTCCTAACCCCCCTTGATCATCTCCTAAGACCCCGACCTCATAAGGCATTTCATTCATCATGTGCATGCACCATGGTTGTTGGTAGCACCTCACATAGAGTATTTTGACACCCAAGAAAATATAGATAAATATTTGTTCAAAAGAAAAAGGAGATTAGAAGAAATAGAAATAGAAATAGGCAATCCTCCCCCCTCAGCTAGGCCGAATCCGGTCCAACCCTCTCTCCCTCCCTCCCGCGCGCTCATCTCCACCGCCCGAAGCCCAGCACGGCCCACCTCCCGCGCCCGCGCTCGCGCCGCGCCGCTGTCAGCCCGGCCCCACTCGCTAGCCACTCCTGCCCTCTCCCCCTCCTCGCGTTTGCCCCCTCTAGCAAGCGGGCCCCGCTTGTCAGCCACTCTCCCCTCGCCTGTGAGCAGGCTATCGGCGTGATCGCCGCCGACCACTGCCCGCCCCGTCGCATCGCCATTAACGCGCTCGCCAGCAAGGTTTGGTGCCTTGTGTCCCTGTCTCCTTGCGCCTACCCAAGCCATCCCGTCACCCGCCTGCCCGAGCCATCTCGTCGCCACTGTGCGCCATCATCGCCGCTGCGGCATGCTCGCCGGTGCTCGCCACCTCCCCCCCTTCCCCTTCCCGGCCACCTATAAAAGGACCGCCTCAAGCTCCCCCAACTCCTCACACCGACCTCGGCCTCCTCACACGCCTCCCCCGAGCTCAATCGAGCCGTGCCGCCGTGCCCTTCCTCCGCTCCGGTGAGTGCTTCCTCCCTCCTATGGTAGCCTAGAGTTCAATTGGTTGGGCTCACAAGGTTCACCGCTCCGTCACGAACACGGCACACCCTTTCCCTTCACCTATTGCGCCCGGCAGCCTCACCGGCGATCTTACCGCCGCGGGCGCCTGCCACCTCGCCGTGGACCGGCCATCCCGAGCAACCTCCGACCAAATTAACCCCTCCACCATGATCCCCTACCCCCACCCGTGCTTAACCAACTCCCCGACCACCCGAAACCGGGACCGCGACGGAGAACCGCCGCGGAACCTCACCGGCGGTCGACTCCGACCGGTTCACCCCCCCCCCCCCCCCCCCCGTCATCGCCCCCCCTAACGTCGTTCCCCCTCCTTGCTGGCATGTGGGCCCGCGCGCATGACGCCGTCCCCCTGGCGGGCCAAGCTGGGCCGCCTGCCGCGCGCGCGCCCTGGCTGGGCCGAAATGCCCCCCGACCAAGTTAGCAGGGAAATCCCTTTTCTTTTGCCTTTTTCCATTTCTTTTTCCTATTTTCATATATTTATGCATATAATGATATTTTATTCACCAAAAATAGTCTAAATAAATTATAGGGCACAAAATAATAATATTTAAAAACTTGGCACACCCCACCAAGCCACCATGGTTGATGTATTGTTCATTACCTATTTTTGCTAGGAGAAGAGGGATCCGATCCTCCGGAATTTGTAGCTCCGGAAGAAGGACAGGAACCCGACCTCTTCAAAATAGATCTTTCGTGCCAGGAGAACTTCGACGAAGGCAAGTCCGTTCTTCCATTGATGCATAAATTACCTATTCTTTCTACCACTACCTAAGCCGGGAATAAGGGTTGGGTCCTTTGCATTGTGAGAAGAGAGATAGCCTGCATTAAAGATTATCTTTTGAGTACAAATTATGGGATGATAAAAGAGTGGTGTTTTTATTAAATGATGTTTTCAAAAAAAGTGTATGATGAAGGGTATACACCCTTATCACCCCTTTGAGTGGGATAATCATGGACTCCCTAGTTTAGGGGAGGGCCTCAGGTGTTGGCTCAGCCGGGTTAGGTGTGAGCAGAAGGATTATCCCCTCATATAAGGACCGGTTTGTCATCCTTCACTACCTGTACTCATGACAAGTACAACCACTCGGGACTGTATGGGCAGTCACTCAATCTGAACTCGTACGGTACAAACCCCAAGGTTATGATGGCTGGGGAGCACTGGGAGGATAAGGAGGGGGAATGTTTTGTCCGGTTTGAACATGGTGGTGGCCTGACTTTTTCTGATATAACCGTTAAGGTAAGAACGTGCGAGGAAAGAAAGAGATTCGGATTTAGGTCTCATTGGCCATGAGACCGTAGAGCCGGACTAGTGGGTAAAGTGTACCCCTCTGCGCAGAGTTCAAACCAATTCGAATAGTCCGTGTCCACTGGTATGGACGAGTCTGGTGTGGTATGACAATTAGTATTTTATGATATCCGCCAACAGGGAAAAGTGTGCGTGAGTGTTTTTTGGAAATGAAAAACAATACCATGGGAGCAGGAAGCTCAGTGGTGGTTGAGTGTGAAATTGTGCTACTTCTTCCTTTGGGGAAAACCATCAAAGTATTGCCTTTTTCTGAAAAAGAAGAGTGACTTCAACTTCACCATATAAAGCATGTATTATATAGGTCCCTCTCTCTTTACGGGTGGGATGGGCTTGCGGAATACCTAGTGTATTCACCCAGATTTATTTATGTTTTTCAGTAGCTGAAGACTTCTTTTCTGCTATGCTCGACTAGAAGGGGATTGTGTCTGCACCCAGTTCTGCCTGTGGCTTGGGCTGGTTAATCTTTCACTGTGCTTTGTATTTCAGGCTCGTTTGAGCTTGTACTCTGGTATTGTAATAACTTTTATTCGAACTCTGTACTATTTGAAGTAAGGAATGTGGTTACTAGCCTCCTAGGACTAGTAATTGTATCACATTTGAGTCCCAGAGGATTCGGACGCTTCAGGTGGTATTAGAGCCATAGGATTGGCCGTAGATCGCAGCCTCGACCTTAAAAGTTTGCCTTAAAAAGAAAAGACCTCTGATCCCCTAAAAAGAATCTTCTCTCCTTTCCCTGATATTAACAAACCCTTCTTTTCTTCTACCAGATGGAAGACTCCTTTGTCATTAGGACATCCTACTGCTCAGAGGTGGAAGGATTCCCTCATCTTTTACGGAGTTGCGCGCTTCGCCTGGGGATCCATAAGAAGCCGGAGTACGTCTGGAAGGAATATCACGAGAATGGAACTGAGAAATGCTCTATGGCAGTCTACCTGGGAGAAAGCCGAAACTACCCAAATCACCCTCCTTTCCAAGTCACCTTCACTGGACACCGCTTCCCAGACACTTTCCAAAATGTTGCCCAAAAAGCCCTCCGCCAGCTATGCCAAAACTACAGCAGGGAAGTCTCCGAGACACCCCTTCGTTACTTTCCACCCAGCAACAAAAATACCCCTGCCTGGAGGAAGAGAATTCAGGCTCTATCAGGGAGAGATCCTAATGAGGATGATCCCACCATAGTCTACATGGCTGGATATCTCCACACCCTTGACAACCACTACGACGACCTTTCCTCCAACTGTACTCACCTAAACTCCCGGGTGGAAAGCTTAGAGCAACAAATCAAGGAACTAAAGAAGGAAAAGGTGTCCCTCCAAGAGAGTCTCGAAATAGTAGAAGGTGAAGAGGCCAACACCCGTGAAGCCTACCGGACTCTGAAGATGGACTACGATAAGAAGCTAAAGAAGCTCGCCCCCACTAAGAAGATCTGGAAGTGGACTAAGAGCCAAGGATGCCAGACTGAACGAAAAGAGGAAGCCCCACCAACACTGCCTACCTCCAGGATAGAAAGCTTGTCAGACGAGGAGGAAATGTCCCTGGCTAGCCTTGACGATCTTCTCAAGGAATTTGGGGACACCTTAGAAAGGGAGTTCGGAAGCACCTTAGAAAACGCTCGCGTGTAGTGTGATCTGTGGCAACTGTATGCTTGTAATGAACTTTTGTGATGAATAAAATAACATGTTTGAAAAAAATATGGCATGTGCATAGTAGTAATCCTTTTCCCCTGGCAGATGGCTTTGGATAAAACCACGCATACCGCATCTGGGATTGGAGCAAGGACCCCCTAGGTGCTGAAGGAGAAGTCGATGGAGAAGGGAGTGAAACCCACCTCCCCGCACCTCCGGAGCTGCCATTAGATTTAGCCCAAGTTCTCGCCAACCAAACCCGACTCATTGAGGTCCTCACCCGAAGCCTTGAGAACCAGCGCCCGAATGGTGGAAGGCCTCAGGACAGAATGGGAGATTTTCTAAGGCTCAAGCCTCCCACATTCTCTAGATCCAGCAACCCGCTCGACGCTGATGACTGTCTGTGCATAATAAAAAGGAAGTTAGAGGCCATTGGATACCCTGAGAATCAGCGTGTTCATCTGGTTGCTCATCAACTTTCTGGGATGGCCCTATCCTGGTGGGATACCTTCAGCGCTACCATCAGAGATGCTACCTAGGCAGAATTTGAAGCCGCCTTCCGAGAACATCATGTGCCCCAAGGGATCGTCCAGCTCAAAGAAGATGAGTTTCGGGAATTAACTCGAGGAGGAAGATCTGTCAGTGAGTACGTCCACAAATTCACAGAATTGGCTCGCTATGCGCCCGACAATGTCAGCACGGAAGCCAAGAAAATGGCCCGTTTCTTGAAAGGGCTAAGACCAGAACTCAAGACTATCCTCGCCAGCCAAGACTTCATCAGCTTCTCGCACCTCTCAAACAAGGCCATACAAGTAGAAAGGGCTAAAGAAGAAGAAAAGGGTCACCTCAAGAGGAAATTCCAAGTCCTCCTAGCTCAGCAGCAGAACAGGCACTAGAGAGTTCGATCTTTTGGATTTCCACCCAAGGGACTAAGCTTCAACAAACCCGCAGGGTCTGCTCCATCACGTTTCAGTCAGCAGGGTCAAAGTTCTCTCTAGGCCCCCTCCATTGCAAGCAACCATCCTCCAGCCAATGCCTATTGGCACTACGGAGACCCCAGTCACTACAAGAATAATTGTCCTTAGTTGAAGGCATCCGTGCCTACCTACTCCAACTCTGTGAATGGCCCTAAGAGTGCCCCAGCACCCACCTCCAAGGCACCCTCCTCAAATAGCCAGCTAAGCAAGACTCAGTATCATGGTAGGGCACGAGTAAACCACGTAGACGCTCAAGAGGCTCAGCAAGCCCCGGGAGTAGTGCTCGGTGAGTTCCTAGTTGAATTTACTCCCGCTAATGTACTCTTTGATTCAGGAGCATCCCATTCATTCATAGCCACTGGTTTTGTGGAAAAGCGTGGCATTCCCACTGCACATCTAAAAATTCCCTTGGTCACCCGAACCCTAGGGTCAGACCTTCTATGCTACCTCAAATGCTCCCAAATCAGGATTCTTTTAAGTGGGGTAGTGTTCTTGGCAGACTTAGCCGTCTTGCCATCCCACGGAATTGATGTGATCTTAGGGATGGATTGGTTAACCAAACATAATGGCGTCATAAGTTGCGCAGATAAGATCGTTCTTCTCACTGGCCACCAAGGAAAGTCAGTTTCATGTCAGGCTCAGCCACTCGCCCAAGATCCAATGGTGTTTAATCTAGCAGCAGAAAGCCTATCTGTAGTAGAAGAATTCATGTATGTATTCCCAGAAGAGTTGCCAGGAATGCCGCCAGAAAGAGAAGTAGAGTTCTACATTGATCTAATCCCCGACATCGCACCGATCGAAAAAAGACCATACCGCATGGCTCCCACCGAATTGGCAGAACTAAAACTTCAAATCGCAGAACTTCAACAGAAAGGTTATATTCGCCCCAGCTCATCTCCTTGGGGAGCACCAGTCCTGTTCGTCACCAAAAAGGATGGAAGTATGAGGATGTGTATTGATTACTGGTCCTTGAATGAAGTTACAATAAAAAACAAGTACCCGTTACCTCGGATCGATGACCTCTTCGACTAGCTCCGGGGGCCAAGTATTTCTCCAAGATAGATCTAAGGTCAGGATATAACCAGCTAAGAATCAAGGAAGTAGACGTCCAGAAGACGGCTTTTGTCACCCGGTACGGACAATATGAGTTCACAGTAATACCCTTCGGACTAACCAACGCACCCGCCTTTTTCATGAATATTATGAATAAGGTATTTATGGAAGAGTTGGATAAGTTTATCATAGTCTTCATTGATGACATCCTTATCTACTTAAAGAGTCGTGAAGATCATGAGCATCACCTCCGGATTGTCCTCGGAAGACTCAGAGCACATCAGCTCTATGCTAAGCTCAGCAAATGTGAATTCTGGTTGGAGAAGATAGCCTTCTCGGGCATATCTTAACTGCAGAAGGAATAGAAGTGGACCCATCCAAAGTAGAAGCAGTATCCAATTGGAAACAGCCATCCAACGTTAGTGAAGTTTGAAGCTTTTTGGGAATGGCAGGGTATTACCGCCATTTTATCAAAGGATTCTCCAGCATAGCAAGACCTATGACCGAGCTCCTCAAGAAGGACAATAAATTTGTATGGACCCTAAAGTGTGAGGAAAGCTTCCAAATCATAAAGAAGAAGCTCACAACCGTGCCAGTATTGACACTACCAGACATCCACCAGAATTTTGTCATCTTCTGTGATGCTTCAAGGCAAGGTTTAGGATGTGTGCTTATGCAAGATGAGAAAGTTATTGCCTATGCATCACGCCTACTCAAGCCTCATGAGCAGAATTACCCAACACATGATTCGGAATTGGCAGCCATAGTGCACGCCCTAAAAATATGGAGGCACTACCTGATTGGGAACAAATGTCACATCTTCACAGATCACAAGAGACTAAAGTATATTTTCACTCAGCCAGACCTCAATCTCCATCAACGAAGATGGCTGGAATTGATCAAAGATTATGACATTGAGATCCACTACCACGCCGGGAAGGCCAACGTGGTAGTAGACGCCCTCAGCCGAAAACCTTTCGTGGAGAAAGAAACCAACTTCTTGGAAGACTGGAAGAAAGAATCAACTCAACTGAATGCTTGTCTGAGAGACAATGGCAGCCTGGAAGTCAAACCAATGCTAGAAAACCTCATACGCAAGGCTCAGCGCCTGGACACTGAGACGACAAGTCTTGCGAAGAGAACATGCAAAGAACAACTCCCAGACCTCAGGACAGACAAAGAAGGAATCCTTTGGTTTAGAAATCGTCTGTGTATACCGAAAGGAGAGGCACGAGAAGTCCTGCTTGATGAAGCTCACAACTCAGCCTACTCTATCCACCCAAAGACTACCAAGATGTACCTAGACCTCAAGACCAGATACTGGTGGAGAGGAATGAAAAAGGAGATAGCATAGTATGTGGCCCGGTGCGACACTTGCCAGCGAACTAAGGCAGAGCATCAGAAGCCTACAAGTCTACTGCAACCCCTCCCAGTACACAAATGGAAGTGGGAAGAAATAGGCATGGATTTCGTAATCGGACTACCTCGGACCCAAAAAGGAAACGACTCTATCTGGGTTATAATCAACCGTCTTACTAAGGTAGCTCATTTCATCCCAGTAAAAACTACCTTCGAAGGAGCCACCCTTGCCCAGATATATCTTAAAGAAATAGTCAGACTCCATGGTATTCCACGGAAGATAGTGTCAGACAGAGGAACACAATTCACCTCAAAATTCTGGATGAGTCTTCAGCAAGCTATGGGCACCAAGCTAGACTTCAGCACCGCCTATCACCCTCAGTCAGATGGTCAGACAGAAAGGGTCAACAAAGTCCTCGAGGATTTGTTGAGAGCTTGTGTGTTGACTTTTGACAGGAATTGGGAGTCCAGTTTACTGTATGCAGAGTTCTCGTATAACAACAGCTACCAGGCCAGTATCAAGATGTCACCGTTTGAAGCCTTGTATGGACGAAAGTGCCAGACCCCTCTGATGTGGTCCAACAAAGGGGAAAAGACACTGGAAGGGTCTGCTTTTATTAAGGAGGCAGAAGAGAAAGTTGCCCTAATCCGCAAAAGACTACTCGAAGCTCAGAGTCGGTAGAAGAGTTACGCAGACAACAGGCGGAGAGAACTCAGGTTCGAGGAAGGAGACTTCGTCTACCTCAAGGTCTCCCCAATGCGCGTAGTCAAAAGATTTCAAGTAAAAGGGAAGCTAGCTCCGCGATTCGTCGGCCCCTATCCTATCATTGGCAGAATAGGACCTACAGCCTACCGCCTTGAATTGCCAAAATCCATGTCAGATATCCACAATGTGTTCCACGTATCCTAGCTTCGCAAATGCCTAAAAGTGCCAGAAAGTCACATCAAAGAAGAGGCAATTCAAATTCAGAAGGATCTGCAGTACCGAGAAAAGCCAGTGAAGATTCTTGACTCAGCCATCCGAAAGACCCGAAACTCAGAAGTGAAACTCTGTAAAGTTCAGTGGAGTAGAGAAGGAGAAGAGGAAGCTACCTGGGAGAGTGAGGACTCCTTGAGGAGGGAATACCCTTACCTTTTCTCAAGCCCAGTCTGAATCTCGAGGGCGAGATTCTTTTAAGTGGGGTAGGTTTGTAACATCCCAATTTTGATCACAGGGTGAGAAACCCTAAAACTTCTAACCCCCCCCCCCCTTGATCATCTCCTAAGACCCCCACCTCATAAGGCATTTCATTCATCATGTGCATGCACCATGGTTGTTGGTAGCACCTCACATAGAATATTTTGACACCCAAGAAAATATAGATAAATATTTGTTCAAAAGAAAAAGGAGATTAGAAGAAATACAAATAGAAATAGAAAAAGAAAAAGAAAAAGAAAAGGAAATCCTCCCCCCTAGGCTAGGTCGAATCCGGCCCAACCCTCTCTCTCTCCCTCCCGCGCGCTCATCTCCCTCGCCCGAAGCCCAGCACGGCCCACCTCCCGCGCCCGCGCTCGCGCCGCGCCGCTGTCAGCCCGGCCCCACTCGCCAGCCACTCATGCCCTCTCCCCACCTCGCGTTCGGCCCCTCTGGCAAGTGGGCCCCACTTGTCAGCCACTCTCCCCTCGCTTGTGAGCAGGCTATCGGCGTGATCGCCGCCGGCCAACGCCTGCCCCGCCGCCTCGCCATTAACGCGCTCGCCAGCAAGGTTTGGTGCCTTGCGTCCCTATCTCCTTACGCCTGCCCGAGCCATCCCGTCACCCGCCTGTAGGGCTGGGCATTCGGTTTTTTTGAAATTTCGGTTCGGTTTTAAAAAACTTCGATTTTCTAGACATTAGAAACCAATTGGTTTTCTAGAAAATGAAAACCGAAAACTTCGGCTTCGGTTTTTTGGTAAAAACCGAATACCAAACTTATACTCAAGACAACACATACAACAAGTTTATATGATAGATTACACATAATTTTAAAAAGTGAAAATTATATAGGTACAAATATTTAGAGATACATCATACATCACATATAAATAAGTGCATAACAATTTAATTGCTTAACACATTTAGTTCACATAATCGAAAAGTCAAATTTTAGAATTGATAAAGTTTGGTATTCGGTTTTTTTGGTATTTCGGTTCGGTATATGGTGAAAACCGATTACGATACCGAAAGTCGAACTTCTGAGATATAAAAACCGAAACTGAACCGAACTACCAAAAAACCAAAATTTCGGTTCAGTTTGGTACGGTTCGGTTCGGTTTTCGGTTTATGGTAAAAAAGTGCCCAGCCCTACTCGCCTGCCCGAGCCATCCCGTCGCCACTCTGCGCCATCATCGCCGCCGCGGCAAGCTCGTCGGTGCTTGCCACCTCCCCACCTCCCTTCCCCTTCCCGACCGCCTATAAAAGGACCGCCCCGAGCTCCCCCAACTCCTCAAACCCCTCCCCCAAGCTCAATCGAGCCGCGCCACCGCGCCCTTCCTCCGCTCCGGTGAGTGCTTCCTCCCTCCTTTGGTAGCCTAGAGTTCAATTGGTTGGGCTCGCAAGGTTCACCGCTCCATCACGAACACGACACACCCTTTCCCTTCACCTATTGCGCCCGGCAGCCTCACTGGCAATCTCACCGCCGCGGGCGCCCGCCACCTCGCCGTGGACCGGCCATCCCGAGCACCCTCCGACCAAATTAACCCCTCCACCATGATCCCCTACCCCCACCTGTGCTTAGCCACCTCCCCGACCCCCCGAAACCGGGACCGCGACGGAGAACCGCCGCGGAACCTCACCGGTGGTCGACTCCGACCGGTTCGCCCCCCTGTCATCGCCCCCCTAACGCCGTTCCCTATCCTCGCTGGCACGTGGGCCCGCGCCCACGACGCTGTCCCCCGCTGGCGGGCCAAGCTGGGCCGCCTGCCGCGCGGCCGCGCGCCCCGGCTGGGCCGAAATCCCCCCCCCCCAACCCAATTAGCAGGGAAATCCCTTTTCTTTTTCCTTTTTCCATTTCTTTTTCCTATTTTCATATATTTATGCATATATTAGTATTTTATGCACCAAAAATAGTCTAAATAAATTATAGGGCACAAAATAATAATATTTAAAAACTTGGCACACCCCACTAAGCCACCATGGTTGATGTATTGTTCATTACCTATTTTGCTAGGAGAAGAGGGATCCGATCCTCCAGAATTTGTAGCTCTGGAAGAAGGGAAGCAACCCGACCTCTCCGAAATAGATCTTTAGTGCCAGGAGAACTTAGACAAAGGCAAGTCCATTCTTCCTTTGATGCATAAATTACATATTCTTTCTACCACTACCTGAGCCGGGAATAAGGGTTGGGTCCTTTGCATTGTGAGAAGAGAGATAGCCCGCATTAAAGATTATATTTTGAGTACAAATTATGGGATGAGAAAAGAGTGGTGTTTTTATTAAACGATGTTTTCAAAAAAAGTGCATGATGAAGGGTATACACCCTTATCACCCCTTTGAGTGGGATAATCAGGGACTCCCTGGTTTAGGGGAGGGCCTCAGGTGTTGGCTCAGCTGGGTTAGGTGTGAGCAGAAGGATTGTCCCCTCATATAAGGACCGGTTTGTCATCCTTCACTACTTGTACTCATGACAAGTACAACCACTCGAGACTGTATGGGCAGTCGCTCAATCTGAACTCGTACGGTCCAAACCCTAGGGTATGATGGTTGGGGAGCACCGGGAGGATAAGGAGGGGGAATGTTTTGTTCGGTTTGGACATGACAGTGGCCTGACTCCTTCCGGTATAACCGTTAAGGTAAGGACGTGCGAGGAAAGAAAGAGATTCGGATTCGGGTCTCATTGGCCATGAGACCGCAGAGCCGGACTAGTGGGTAAAGTGTACCCCTCTGCGCAGAGTTCAAACCTATTCGAATAGTCCGTGTCCACTGGTATAGACGAGTCTGGTGTGGTATGACAATTAGTGTTTTATGATCTCCGCCAACAGGGAAAAGCGTGCGTGAGTGTTTTTTGGAAATGAAAAACAATACCACGGGAGCAGGAAGCTCAGTGGTGGTTGAGTGTGAAATTGTGCTACTTCTTCCTTTGGGGAAAACCATCAAAGTTTTGCCTTTTTCTGAAAAATAAGAGCGACTTCAACTTCACCATATAAAGAATGTATTATATAGGTCCCTCTCTCTTTACGGGCGGGATGGGCTTGCGGAATACCTAGTGTATTCACCCAGATTTATTTATGTTTTTTAGCAGCTGAAGACTTCTTTTCTGCTATGCTCGACTAGAAGGGGGTTGTGTCTGCACCCAGTTCTGCCTGTGGCTTGGGCTGGTTAATCTTTCACTGCGCTTTGTATTTCAGGCTCGTTTGAGCTTGTACTCTGGTATTGTAATAACTTTTATTCGAACTCTGTACTATTTGAAGTAAGGAATGTGGTTACTAGCCTCCTGGGACTAGTAATTGTATCACATTTGAGTCCCAGAGGATTGGGACGCCTCAACGCTCCACCACGCAACACTGTAGCCTTGATTTCCCAGCGGTCATATCCAGCAGCCCCCTCGAGGCAGTCCACTAGATGACCGAGGGTAGTGTTCGTCCTCCCCTTCGAATGAAATACTTCGGGATTGGCCCATTAGGATGAACCAGTTCCTCGAGGGGGGGTTAGTGGTTGGACGAAGGCCGACCTGGCCCTCATTCAACAAAGCGAAGTCATCACAAGCCCTCTACTAATAGCAGCGTTGTAGGTAACTAGATACTTCGTGTGGTAACGACTTCGACGACATCAGCCATCGGTTGATGGAGACGAAGGCGTGGGATTCCTCGACCCACCTTGAGGAGTGGGACGTCCGTAAAAAAGAAGCCTTCGCTAGGGCGGTGACATAACAAAAACCGGAGGGAGATGCGAAGGCTCCTCCAGGCGATGACTACGAGTGCGGCAGAATTGCTCGTCCAGGTTGCGGGCCCACAGTGACAACGACCGGGGCACACCTGTCAGTGTAATTAGCGGGTATAGTTGTGTGTGCACATAACCAAAGGGGTTGCAGGACTATAATTACCCTATTGTACAGTCAGTGTTGTAAGAATGTGACGTTGACTTGGGGCAGTGGCGTACTTTGGACGACCTACCCCCGGACGACCCTATAAATACTCCCGTTCTGTAGGGGGACAGACATACATAATGAGAAGCTACAGTTCCCTACCGTTTGTCTTGTCGTGCACCTAAGCTCTCTCCCACTGACTCTGAGTGTTTCGGTCAACTTGACAGTGCGCCAGCGCGTGTGAGTGCCCAAGAGTGCCCTTTTATTTGTTTTTTTTTCATCTTCACAATTTAACAAAAATGTATGTAATGCTATTATTCACTTTTGATTTATCCCGTCTCCGTGACAGACGTAGTGCGTGTTTTAAGGCATCTTCCTTGTCAACAAACTTTAGCTTTAGATATCTTTTCGATTTTGATCGTGAATCTAGTAAGTTGGCCTCCTCGCATAGGTAGCCAGATCTCGATGCCAAGATGTTAAACGTCAATGGCGAGGTAGATGACGACACACATGTCACGTTCTCGCTGGAGAAAGATGGCTTTGGTTACCATGAAAGCAATAATAGAAGTAATGCATCTTCTACAGTGAATTACGCGTTAATATATAGTCGTCAAATACGGCTTGAAGATGAAGTACAAGATAAAGATATTTTCGGCGCTTCCTTTAGAGAGAGTCTCAAAATATACCAAGATTAATTTGTAACCAACTAGGTTACTCCTCCTAACAATCTCTCTTCCTCGATTCGATATAAGCTATATACTTATATTTATGTTGATATTCTAGTGCTTGTTGTTTATGCGGTTAGGAGTGGTGGCACTAGCGTTGGTCTTGTTACTTGTACCTCTAGGTGTTAGTTGCTCTCTAGTTAACTTATCTGGTGTAATTGTGTAGCTAGAAGCTTTCTGTGGTGAAGCCATTAGAATAGAATCAATTTTGCTAGTGATTGTACTTTGTAGTTGCTATTAGGTCAACTATTAGACTAACCACTTTGCTTGCTCTAGTAAAATTGTATTTCCTCTGGCTGGCTGGCGAGCGGAGGACGACGGAGCAGAAGCAGCTGGCCTCAGCCGCTGGACAGTGGGCCTCGACTAGCAGCAGATAGGAAACCGGGATAGAGCTGCCTTCCCCTTCCGGCTCCGCTCAGTCAGGCCTCAGATCGGTCGAATCCAGCACCCCCTCCAGATTTGCGTCACCAATCTTCTTCTTCTTCTTCTTCCGCCGCCGCCGCCGCCGCTCCCCCACAAGGAGGTTAGCTGCTATCCCCAAATCGATTCATCAATCATCCGTGTCCTTCCATTTCATTCCAGTCGGTCGCCGCAGCACGGACCGAGAACAGAGCATCACGTCACATCAAACTAACCTAACCAGCCTCGTCCCTCCCTGCGTATCTGCTGCACTTTCATCAACACCAGTCTTTCTCCTCCTGGATTGCATTGCCCAGGCAAGAGAACGCACGCACACCGACCGGAATAGCCATGATCTTCTGATCCAATCCAAGATGGGCCTCAAGGAGCAGCAGCTAGACGCCACTGACCAAACTCGTGATGCCGCCAACTCCCTCGCTTCTGTTTCTGACGAGCACCACGAGGGACCCCGTGTCTCAAGCTGCAGCACCGACAAGGATTCTGGCCTTCCAAGTTGCCGAGTCTGCCATTGCGTGGAACCCGATCTGAGAGGCGAGTCCGCCCTCGGATTCTTGGGCATCGTGCCCCCTTCCCCTCCCAGGACTGACACTGGGGGGCCAAAGGATGATGCTGCCACCAGCCCCAAGGGGGAGATATTCGTGTGCGCTACTGACGTCGAATTGCAGCAGCAGCAGCAGCAGGACCATCTTGTGGATCTAGGGTGTTGTTGCAAGAACGAGCTTGCCCTTGCGCACTATGCCTGTGCGTTAAAGTGGTTCATCAGCCATGGATCCACCGCCTGCGAGATCTGTGGAACTGTTGCTGCAAATGTAAGGCCTGACGATTTCAACAAGGTTCTCGCGTCCCTCAAGGATTACCAAGCTCTCAGGGAAAGTACATCCACATACTGGTGGTTGCAGCAGCATAGTGGTGTTGATCCAGACGCTGTTGCAGCAATACGAAGGCACGAGATCTCATCCTGGTTCAATCCTCACGTGCCTATCTCCCAAGGCCACATTGATCAACCGCATCCCTCAACCAATAATTCTTCTGTTCTTGAGCAGCATACTAGTGTTGTGGCAAACACAAGATGGAGTTTGGAGAGTACTGGAGTTTTTATTGCTATCTGCCTGGTTGTCATTATTCTTGCATGGTTGGTCGCTCCACATGTTGGCAAGGTATGCTGCAACTTCTGCTAAAGAGTAGTTAGTACTACGTACTTCTCCTTTACAACTCATAAAGCGGAGAAGCATTTTCTGTTGCTTTCTGTGCAGAAAGCTGCTGTAATCTGTCTTCATATTCTTCTTGGAGGTCTATGCATATTGACTGTAGTAATATCCCTGAGATTTGTAAGTAGGCGGTGACATATTTCATTTTTCCTTTTAGCCAGATTTTTCACCTCTGACTGAGTTTAAATGTCAAAAAAATAAATAAATATGCAGGTTTTCCCGAGAATCCAGTATGGGTCTATGCAATATTGGGCAATCTTGTTTGTGTCCTGGTTCCTTGTGTTTGGTGTTTGGGCTTCACGAACACGCGGCGCGCGTTCCTCATGAGTATATTCTTGTGTACTTGCTATGTAAAATAATGCTTGTCTTTTCTCCGACTTGTTCTATATATATATATATATATATATATATATATATATATATATATATATATATATATAAACTGCCTGTATATGCTTGATTTTGGAAGATCATGTCCATGCTACAAGAGAAGAAGTTGGTCAGTAGTCTGTATTGGGTTGGTTGCTTCTTATTTATCCATAGATCGTGACTGTTTTACACTACTGCATTGCTTGCTTGTATAGTGAGATAGTCTTATGGTGACCTCCATCCTTGGGCAGATCCACAAGAATTTGAGATGGATGTACATGTATGTGCCTGCGCCCTGCCTGAGAAACTAATTTATGCAGTTTTCGTCAATACCATCAGCCAAGCCGATGTAATATGGTTTAAAATTTTAATAAAATCTTTCTTTATTATTAGTAAAAAAAAGGGACTCAACTCAATACGCTTGAAAATTCAAAAGAAAAAACGGTTGCAGTGGGGGACTTTTGCTTCATTTCTTCCATCCACCACGTATTCTATTCAGATTGGGGGTAATTTTATTAATTAATTCAAACACATGAGCACATCATAAATAGCTTTGATCGTCCCATTGAGCTATCTATCCTACACTAGACAAAGATTAGCAGCAGCAGTTGCTTATCAACTGCGTTGTCCATCACTCCACTCCAAGTATTGCAGGTTGCAGCTGCTTACAGTTGCAAATGCACTCCATTCCATTCCCTTCTATTCTACTACAATCAGACGAGTCTCTCTTCCTCTTCCTCTTCCTATACAAGTACTCCCTGGCATCCATCACCTTTCACCAAGTACCGTTTCAAGAAGGGCCTCCTCCTCCTCCTGCACGCCACACACAAGTTCAAGAGATCTTATCCATAACCAGAACAGTATTACGAACTCTACATACACATGCGGCATATACCACTAGAGCTGTAAATTCTGTCTCTTCATCTACCGCATCCAGAACTGCAGGGTCTTCCATCAGATCCTGAGAAGAAAGAAAAGTTCGTAAATACAAACTGGGTTGATAAAGGAAAATGCTAATCAACAACACTGCTTACATCCTCAGCGATGCGTAGCACACCATCCTTATCCTGCACAAACATCCTCGATCAGACATCATGTACAAACTAAGTCATAGTGTATAAATCAACAACCTACTAACCTTGACTGCGACAAAAAGAAGAGGATCAACTGGTGTATAAATCATATAGTGTGCACCATCCTGCAGATACCAAGTGTCACAAGCATGCCAATGAAGACCCAATATTGACTATTATTATTTGTCACTGTACGCTCAATTACCCCTACGACGAAGTATGAATGAAGCTAACTAAATCACATCAACACAATTTCATATTTTAATATTGCATCCAGGCAGTCTCTGCTCACCAAATTGAAGCAGCAAATCTCTACACCTTCAAAAGGCACACCTTCACCGGAATCTGCTAGCAAGCAAACAGTTGCTGAAAACGTTTCGGGTTGACAAGGTAGGTTGCACAAAAAAAAAAATCATTTCCTTAGTCATTTTGGTTACCATGAAACTCTTGAATGGCCTCTTCAGGAAAGCAGAAGCCACCCCTTGCTGTATAACAGAATCTGAAACGGAGAGGAAAGAGGACACATTGCGACAGAAGCAAAGGGATGGACAGAGATATCCTGACAAGTGTGCGCGATCCTTACCCGCTTTCTACAAAGTGCATATGTACTCTGGCAAGGGCATAGGCAACAGATGGAATGATTTGCTTGAGTTGGTCGTCATCGACCTAAATAAATAAACAGGTATTAGGAACCATGGGAAAATAAATGAAATAATCAGTTGAAGGGAATGTATATGAGGGCCAAGTCATACAGCTACCCAGCCACTGAAATTTGTGCTCTTGAGGACCTGCACAGGCCTGTAAGAGAGAGTGTCACTTGGGTGTCTGCGATGAGTATGAGTACAAAAAAGAGAGTGTGTCACTTACATGTCAACTGGGCAGAGAAGCATGCAGTCGTGGTCCTGCGAGCTCCGGAATACTCTCCTGATTATGCACTCCAAGGGGCGGTTGTTGGTGTCGTCGATCTGCATAGCACAATGTTGGTTTGGCTTGATTTCATTTGTGACGACAGAAAGAAATAAAATAGTAAGCTGTCCAACCATACCAGATAACCAAGGTGCAGAACGAGAGAAAAGAAAGAAGTGGAGGAGGAATGGGATCGGCAGGCGTACGTACGATGGTGACGATGCGCTTGGATGCTGCGGCGATGCACCTGCCCTGGTCATCCAGCACGAAGCCGGCCGGTGGCTTGGGCATGGCGGCGGCCCGGGTGCCCCCAGCGAACCTCCCCTCCTCCCGGTCATCATAACCGCCGTCGTATTCATCTTGGTCCAGAGGGACCCTGGGCGGACGGCGCGCGGGTCCGGGGGGCTTGTTCCTGCGAGGGGGGCGTGGGCGGGCGCGGTGCTGCTGCTGCTGAGCGGCGCGGACGGAGAAAGCGCGGCTGCGCAGGGGCAGGGGGGGCTTGGTGGCGTCGACAGGTACCAGCTGCTGCTGCCCACGCGTGCACAAGAAGACCGGGGACACGGGTGCGGCCGCCGCCGCCATTTCGTGTTGGCTGGGAGTCGGAAAGCTTGGCAGAGAATGGATGGTGGGATGGATAGCGCGCTCGTCCCTTCTATCTCGACTTAGCAACTTAGCCAGTTTGGTTAGAGGGACTAAACGTGTATTTAGTTTGAGAGTTAACTAGAATAAAATAATTTTATTCTATTTTTAAAAATAGAGCCATTTTATTCTACGTTTGTTAAGCCGTTCTATTTTTTGTTTATTCAAGACTAGAATAAAGCGGAGTAGTCCGTTTTTTTGTTAGAGTTATATGAGTGTATAGTGGAGGGAGGAGAGTGCTCGCGTCCGATTGTTTTGGTGGAGCGTGAGCATTCTAGCTATTTATGATAATTTTCATATGGAGAACATAGGAGCCGCTCGGCTCCTCTTTTACTGAAACTAAATATACATAAATTAGGAATAGAGCCGCTCCATTCTCCTTCACTGCTCAACCAAACGTACCCTAATTTTTAGTCACTGGTTTTTAGTTTCGTTTCATCTCTACTTTGTCAAACGAAAAGACTAAAATATGGACTAATTAACTTTAGTCTCTAGTCTCTCATATGAGTGTTAAAAAAACTAAAAGGCAATATTTACTCTAATTGCCATTGCCTAAAAATCAGTGTCATACAACGGAAACAAAGAAAAGGGTATTTCGTCTTTATGTATTGCATTTAATATATTTATAATTTATTTAGTCCCTATAATCAAATATGGTTGGTATTAAAGTTTAGTCTAGGATTAATGGAATCAAATATGGCCTTAGTGACGGTAACGGGGAATTTGCGTGAGAATGTCTTTTCATCCTCGTTCGTTCCCGCAAGGAGAAAATTTCTCATTTCCCATCCCACGAACGTTGGAACATCCACGAACGTTTACGGAGAGATTTTTTTCCATTCTCGTCCTTGACAATGAATTTATCCCACAAGATATCTATCGTCGTTGGAAAATACAATAATTAGAGGCAAATTCCATTTGAAGACAAATTCCAATTGACGAAGTTAAATTTACAAGAGATGTATATTTTAGAGTTTAGTTTGTTATTTTATAATAAGCTATGTGTTAAGTTTTTAACATACTAATAGACTAATTTGTATTAAGAGAAGTTTGTGGAGCGGGTATGTTTAACGAGGAATGGTTTTCCATCACCGTCTCCGCGAGCCTAGCTGGGACTAAATTTTCCTTGTTTTGATCCCTGTGTGGACTAAAATACTCACATCATCATCCTCTAATAGAGGAATTCCCCATAGAGAATCATGAATCGGGTTCCTATTACCATCTCTAATCTTGACCGTCAGCGGTTTGAGGGGTGGAAAAATCCTTCACGCCTTGTCGTCTCGTCCCGTCACCGCAGTGCCTCTCGATGTCGAAGGGCTTTTCTCTATTCCTATGTGACTTCTATGTAACAATACACAATTTTCAGGGGATGTTTGATTTATCTGACTAAAATTTAGTTATGTCACATCAAATATTTAAATATCAATTATAATTGTTAAATACATGTTTAATTAGGTTTAATAAATTTATCCCGTCTTTTAGTCTTTATCTATGTAATTAGTTTTATAATAAGGCTACATTTAATATCTGAATTATTATTTAAACATTATATGTGACAAAGACTAAACTTTAACCTTAGCTAGGTGGGACTAAACACCCCTTAAACTTCTCTAAAATAGTACTTTTCTATGAACATTATATAAAATGTTACCTCAGCCTATTTTATTTTAGTTTATTTTCTACCGTTTAAATTACATATCGTCCTTAGTCTATGAATATTAGTGAATTAGTTGTTATGCTTATTTTATGTAGATATGAACTAATTCGTTTTGCCACCCCTCCTCCCTCCATGCCCCATACTATTCAAATAATGGAGAATATTAAAAATTCTTATGATAAGTTTTTGTAAGTTTTAATTAAAAATATCGATTTTTAAAAAACAAAAAATCAATTGAATTTAAAAAGGACACTATATGGCTTAAGAAGACTAACATATAGAACATATGTTTTATACAACTCTAATTTAATTGCAAAAAATGTTCAACCGTAAAGCAAAAAAACTTGTTCATGTATATAAAGCAAAAAAAAAAATAAGTTCATCTATAAGACGATAGTAGATGCCTTGGATGAGGTGGCGCACGGTCGGAGGACGGCTGGCGACAACGTGAGGAAGATGTCGGATGATGGCGACATTGAGAGTTCATTCGAGACTTCCTTCGTCAATGTATCGTGAGAGAAGGCAAGGAAAAACGTCTTTTTAAGTGATATAGAATAATAAAACAAAATCAAAATGAATAAAATAAAGCTAGAATGTTATTTTAGAGAAGACTCATACTACTATAAGTACTAATATGGAGAAGTCATACGATACAAGTACTATAATAGCAAAAACCTTCTAGTGGTGGGTTGAAACTTACAAGGCGAGACCGACATAGGCCGGTCTGTGCCATCCCCACATGCGACAAGGCAGCCCACAATCCCAACAACCCCAACATTAGCGGCGAACAAACATTGCTAGCGCTAGGACGAGGAGCTTCCCCATAGGTGCAAAAGCATCGTGGAGCCCCAGACAACCACGACACCGTCAAAGCTGCAGTTGCAACTACCGACGGACAACAATGTCCTCCTACTCATCACCAACTCCAATCTCTCCACCTTCGCAGCAGACATTCACGTCTCGCCATAACCCACAGGTATGTGTAGCTCTCATCTTGGTGGGAACTGTTCCATTCCCAAAGGACTAGGACTGGGATCTCCATTCTCTATGCACTGCTAATGCATCAGATATCGTACATGATGCTAGCCTTGGTAACATAGTTGAGGAGTTAGGTTCTTAGGTGGCCTAAAAAACTCTATGGGTAAAACTTATGAATGTTGTCACACCCGGTTTTGGAAGGCAAACCGAATGTGAACCATGTACGTGCCAGGATCAGAAACTCACGTACACAACGATTACATAGTTGGACATCAACACACATTGCTCAAAATAAATAACAAAAATGGTATTTTATTACATCAAGATGTCTAAGACATCCACAGAGTCATTAACATAACATAGTTATAAACGTGATCAAAGTGTGAAATACAAAAGTAGAGATATGGCCTTCACAGGCAGTTGACTGTGGGTTTGCCAGTAAAACAAATAGAACTCGTCATAGTCCTGAAACTCTTCGAAGTCCTCCATGTTGCCTGCATCTCCTCCTGAGCGCTGATTGCAGTGGGGACAACTAGGGGTGGGTGGTTTTTAAAGTAAGGGTGAATACACATCAACATACTCAGCAAATGTCCCGTTTGGCTAAAGTGGACTAGCTGTATGTGGAGTTAAGGTTAAAGTTGTTGCTTTTAGTTGGTCAGATATTTATTACTTAGTAGTAGAGCCAAGTTTTAGTAATAAACTTTGTTATTACCCGTATGTACTCCCTCTAAGAGGAAATACCAGAAGTCAGAGTTATAACCATCAATATTAGCCATCGTCATAAAGTATCTAAAGTTCTTCTAATCAAAGAGGATCCCAATGCTTCTCTTAACCATGAGCACGGCTAATATACCAATTTCTAACACTCTGCAGAGGTTGCACACTTTATCCACGAGTCGTGATCCCTTTCTAGCTTGGGTTGTACAGACCCGGTCTTCACTTCCGAGGTGAATGGTCAGGGATACACTACGTAGCCTTTACAAAGATTCCCTAAAGGTCATAGCCGCCCATTAGGTTTCTCTCGTTTGATAAACACAATACTTATCCCCACAGGAAGGGTGACTAACAAAACCAAATCGAAACAACCTCAGCAACCAGCCTCGGCAGAGCAAGTATTGTGCCCGGACCCCATTGACAGCCCTACAGCGAAGCCGACTACACCTCAAGTTCCTCTAATTAATCAGCTAAGGGCGTCCCATTCCACCCTCATGGTTCTACTGTTATCCCGGGTGGTCACTGAACGAACAGGTCCTTACGAAGAGGTGCTCAGGAAACAACATGAGTCCCCTAAAGTATCACAAAATCATCATCGAGATAACATCATCGTATCATAAATATTCTCATCATGTTCGTTGATTAAAGTAAAGCAATAGCATAACGCTAACTATAATAACCCAAAGGTAGATAAGGATAAGATAAATACAAACTAGTCAATCCTTAGGTTTCAATAAAGTAATGCGGGACAATGAATTATAAAGTAAGTAGGACATGATGGGTCAAAGGACACTTGCCTTCACCAGGTTGCTGCTCAGGGAGACCTTCGGCAACACACTCAGGAACCACGAGATGCTCGTTTTTAAACAAAGCGATCATGCCTTCAATACTTTTGGATAAAGGCAAAGAAACAATACACCAAACATGTACAATCAAGTGAACACAAGCTCGAAAGAACATTATAAACACGAGAGGTAGACTTAGGTTCTAGGGTGGACTAGTACACCTAGAGGTTCGTAATTCTCTAAGTATAATCTAATTTTATTCATCCTAATGGTGCATACAAATTATAACAGAGATGGGTTCATATGATATTAAACTCACAAGGTTAATCATCTAATTATCATTAGGGTTTTCCCTTTTTAATAAACGAATCATTACTCTATGTGCACCTATAGCCTAGGCATAAAATTACTACATGCAGACAGTGACCGATCATAATTTAAATAGATAGAGAATAATCATATGAACATTTTTCAATTTGAACCACTCCATTTGGAGTTCATATGCAAAAGATATAAAATAAACAAGTTTTAGAATTCAAAATACAAAACTAAGTCAAATTCTGCGATTAACTAAAAGGTTAGGGGTCTCTCTACAAAAATTACAAGGGTCTGCACGCGAAACTGAGGGAGGACGGGTTGATTCTCGGAAACCCGAGGGGTTTCTTAACAAAATTTCCACATGAACGGGTATCAGGTTTGCTCGACCGTTAGATCATGGATCGACGGTCAAGATTAGATTGGCTAGCGAGCGAGCACGACTGATAGGTGGGGCAGGGAAGACAACGGCCTGAGGACAGTGGGGGTGATAGGCCGGTCCCGATGGTAGGGGTGCGAGTGAGGGACAAATCCGAGTGGCCGGATACCGAGCGGATGGTTGGGATTAGCCTTGATCTAATTAAACCTAGGCCACTCGATCTCAGGTGAAAGCCTGAGATCCAACGGCAAGCACGGACAGGGCTCCCTGACCGCCAGCGGTGGCGCCGCTCGCACCCACCGCAGAGGTTCGCCGGATACGAGGGTGCGGGCGCGCTGGGTGCCTCGGGGCACCAGGAATGGCTCAAGGTGGTTCGGGGGAGTGTGGCAAACACGACCATGGGCATAGCACCGACACAGGGGCACTAGAGTGTGGTGATTCACGGCTTGGCGGCTTGGCGGCGGCGCAACTCTACTCTGGCGAGCAATCGTGCACAATCGAGGGCAGGCAAGGGGGGAAATATGGGTGGGACTAGGTTGGTTACCTCGAGAGAAGACTCAGGAACCCTCGAACGGCGGGTGAGGCACGACGAGGTCTCGGGTCGACGACGACGGAGCTGCTGTGGTGTGGAGAAAAGGCCGGTGAGCGTGGACCGGGCGAAACAGAGGGGAAGGGAGCAAACCAGAGGGTGTCTTGCTTTGCTGGCGAGGAGGTGAAGCTCACCAAGGCAATGGACAAGACAGAAGCTCAACGGTGGCCACGAAATGGACAGTGGACCACGATGGAGCTCCATGGGTGTGCTCGCAGTGCGAGAGAGAGGTGTGAGGGGGTCTGCTGGGGTGCAACTAAGCGAGGGGAGTGAGCGAGTGGGTGTGGGCTCCAGAAAGAGGTCGGGCACATGGGGGAGTGGCTGGGAAACATGCGATATGGGCGCATCTGCGGTGGGGAGCGCGGGCGGGAGGTTAGGGAAGGGGAGGTGGCTGACATGTGGGGTTCACGAGCCAGCGAGGGTGAACACGCGAACGGGGGGGTCAGCGCTCACAGAGCGGGTCCACCAGGCAGAGAAAGGGAGCGAGCGCGTGCACGAAAGAACCGACACCGACAAGCCGGCCCCACCGGGCAGCAGGAGGGAGAGAGTGCGGAAGCGGGCTATCGCTGACAGGTGGGACCCACCTGTCAGGCAACGCGAGCGAGCGCGTGGTCTGGCTGGGCTGGATTGGGCCGAACTGGGCTAAACTCGCTTTTCTATTTTCTCCCAAATTTTTGAAGGCTTTTCTTTTTCTTTTCTCTTATGGGATCCAAATCAAATTCAAATTCAAACTAATTCAAACATGTGCATCAAACAAAAGAATAATTTAGGCTCAGCATGATGCAACATTTCATGACTCGCATCGGTTTTGATGAAATAAATAAATAGTTAATCCCCTATAAACTAGACATATCTCTAATAAAAAAGAGAGATAAAAGGATTCTAGAGAGGGAAACAAGAGGTAACACCTGAATTTGGTAGGCATTAGAGAAGAAATTTTATACCCACAAAATTCAGGGTGTTACAAACCTATCCCCCTTAAAAAGAATCTTGCCCTCGAGATTCAGGGTTGGCTAGCAAAGAGTTCGGGATATTTGGCTTTTAGATCATCTTCTCTTTCCCAGGTTGCCTCTTCCTCTAAGTGATGACCCCACTTAACTTTGCTCATCCTGATGGTGCTTCTTCAAGTGACTCTGTCTGCTGTCTCCAGAATATGAGTTGGCTTCTCGATATAAGTCAAATCTTCTTGAACTTCGAGACCCTCGGTTGGTAGTTTCTCTTCTGGCACGCGCAAGCACTTCTTCAGCTGAGACACATGGAACACATCATGCACAGCTGACAGACTTTCTGGTAGGCTGAGTTGGTATGCCACTTCTCCTCGTCTTGCTTGAATCTGGTACGGTCTGATGTATCGAGGTGCTAGCTTTCCCTTTACTCTAAACCTTTTGATTCCCCTGATGGGTGACACTTTTAGATAAACATAATCTCCCACTTCAAAACTCAGATCTCTTCCTCTTGTGTCCGCATAGCTTCGCTGCCTGGACTGCGATGTTTTTAGATTCTCTCGAACCATTCTGATGTTCTCTTCGACTTCACGCAAAATATTCAGACCGAACATCTGCCTTTCACCGTCTGGTCCCAATGCAACGGAGTTTGGCAATTCCTCTCATAGAGTACTTGGAATGGTGACATCTTCAAACTGGCCTAGTAGCTGTTGTTGTAGGAGAATTCCGCATACGGTAGCCTTTTGTCCCAACCAGACTTGTCTTGCAAAGCACAAGCCCTCAACTTGTCTTCAAGGATCTGATTGGTTCTCTCAATTTGACCATCTGTCTGCGGGTGTGAAAGTCGCCAAGAGGGGGGTGAATAGGCGAAACCTGAAAATTATAAACTTTGAACACGCACTTCACCCGGGGTTAGGTTTAGAAATAAATAATAGTGAATTCAGAGTGCAGAAGATAATTCTTCTTGCTATGAGTTGATCAATTAATGTAGATAACTTTGGGAGCTAACTCAACATAATGTGAGCAAGAGAACTTTTAGTGAGAGGGGAGAGGGAAGAAACAAATCGAATAGTGAAGATCAACACAAATGGACACGACGATTTGTTTCCTGAGGTTTGGTTCCAAAGAACCTACTCCCCGTTGAGGAGGCCACAAAGGCCGGGTCTATTTCAACCCTTTCCCTCTCTCAATCGGTCACCTAGACCGGTCGAGTGCTTCTTCTTAATCTCACGGGTCACAAAGACCCCGCAAGTATCACCACACAATTAGGTGTCTCTTGCTTGCTTTACAAAACACTTGGAAAGTTTAAAAGGAGAAGAAGAAAGCAACCAAGCAACAAGAGCAACAATTGAAACACAAATCACCCTCTCTGAAGTCACTAAACACTTTTGATCACTTGACTTGATTATGGCACTTGGAGAGGATTGAAGGCTTTTAACGTGTCTTTGGAGTGTATTATTTTCTCTTGTATTGAGTGTAGAGAGTGGAAAGCTTGGATTACTTGAATGGTGGTGGTTGGGGGTATTTATAGCTCCAACCACTATTCTAGTCGTTGGCTATTGTCTGTCGATGGGCACACCGGATAGTCCGGTGCGCACGTACATGACACTGTTTATTGTCCGGTGCGTGCCACGTCAGCCGACCATTGGAGTTTGGAGCTGTTGACCGTTGAAGTCGTCTGTCCTTGTGGTGCACTGGACAGTCCGGTGGCACACCGGATAGTCCAATGCGACCTGACATCGCAGACTGTCTCTGACTTTCTAACGACTGCGTTGCAGTCGACCACAGTCGACCGTTGGCGAAGTTGACTGTTGCTTCGTGGGCTCGCCGGACAGTCCGGTACAAACCGGACAGTCCGATGAATTTTAGCCGAGGAGCGCTGAGAATTTCTAAGAGCGGCCAGATCGCTGGGCGCGCCAGCCTGGGCACCGGACAGTCCGGTGCGCCACAGGCTAGTGCAAGTCTGTTTCACTCCAAACTTGTAGAATTGCCCCAAGGTCATTTTGCTTGTATGTGTATATGAACTTTATGCATCTGAGAAAATATGAACTAGGCAAACTAGTTAGTCCATAGGGTTTGTGATGGTCGTCAAACACCAAAATCGATTATAGAAAATGTTGAGGCCATTTCCCTTTCAGGGTGATAAGCTGAACTGAACTTCAAATGCATGCCCAAGGCTTCATGCAACTGCTGCCAAAAGTGAGAAGTGAATTGGGTTCCTCGATCTGATACTATCCTCTCTAGAACACCATGCAGACATACAATGCGAGACATGTATAGCTCTGCCAACACTGCATTGTTATAGGTGGTCTTGACTGGTATGAAATGAGCCGCCTTTGTCAAGCGGTCCACTACTACCCAGATGGAGTCATAATCGGCTCGAGTGCGAGGCAAACCGACTATAAAATCCATCCTAATCTCATTCCATTTCCACTGAGGAATCTGCAACGGTTGCAACAAACCTACGAGCCTCTAATGTTCTGCCTTGATTCGCTGACAACTGTCACATATGACAACATACTCTGTGATCTCTCTTTTCATTCCGTACCACCAGAATCTTTTCTTCAGGTCTTGGTACATCTTCTCGCTGTCAGGGTGTATGGAATAAGCTGTCTCATGAGCTTTTTTGAGAATCAGCTCCCGAATTGATTTGATGTCAAGAACACATAGCCTATCTTTGAACCATACTACGCCTTCCGCGTCTTCCTGGAAATCCTTGCCTTTCCCATCTAAGATTAGCTGCCAAATTTTATTGATCTTCTCATCATCTTTCTACCCATCCTTGATCTCTCGCTCTAAAGTAGGCTCTAGCTCAACTATCACTCCTTAAGTGTTATTTAGAAATCTGAGGCTCAGCCTGTCGAATTCCTTTGCTAGCTCATACGGCATCAGGTGAGCGACCATCATGTTGACTTGACTTTTTCTGCTCAAAGCATCTGCCTCCAGGTCTTCTATGCATGAACCACTGCTACTAACTCCAACTCATGTGTTGGATAACTTCTTTCATGGATCTTCAACTGCCTGGACAAGTACGCCACTACTCTCCCTTCTTGCATTAGCACACATTCCAGACCAGTGTACGAAGCATCACAATAAACTGAGAATGGCTTGTGAACATTTGGCGGAATCAATACTGGTGTTGTAGTCAGCTTCTTCAATGTCTCAAAGAACTCTTGGCACTCTGGGGTCCACTTGAATTCAACTATCTTTGCTAGCAGGGCTGTCATTGGTCTAGCAATCTTGGAGAAACCTTCAATGAAACACCGATAGTATCCGACCATTCCAATAAAACTCTTGATTCCCTAGACACCTCTGGGTGCTTTCCAGTCCAGGATATCTGCTACCTTCTTCGGATCCACAACTAATCCATCTCGGTTTATGATATGACCCAAAAACAGGACTTCACTGATCCAGAACTCGCACTTGCTCAGCTTGGCATACAACTGATGTTCCCTTAACCTTTGCAATACCATCTTCGAATGCTCCTCGTGTTCTTCCTCATTCTGAGAGTAATGAGAATATCGTCGATGAACACCATTACGAACTTGTCGAGGTAGTCCATGAACACACTATTCATCAGGTACATAAAGAAATTTGGTGCATTCGTTAGTCCGAATGACATAAATGTGTACTCATATAGCCCATACTTGGTGATAAATGTTGTCTTTGGTATATCCGAAGGTCGGATCCTAAGCTGATGGTATCCTGACCTCAGATCTATCTTCGAGAACACTCTGGCTCCTCTCAATTGATCGAACAGATCTTCTATTCTTGGCATAGGGTACTTGTTCTTGATGGTGACTTCATTCAAAGCTCGGTAATCAATGCACATTCTATTGGTACCATCTTTCTTCTCCACAAACAGAACTGGAGTGGCCCAAGGCAAAGTACTTGGTCTGATGCAGTCTTTCTCTAATAGTTCATCGATCTGATTCTTGAGTTCCACCAATTGTGGTCCAGACACTCTATAAGCTCTCTTGGAAATAGGGGCGGTGCCAGGTTCAAGATCTATGGAAAATTCAACTTTACGTTCGGGTGGCATGCCTGGTAAGTCCTTAGGAAACACGTCGGGGAATTCCGACACGACTCTGATAGCCTCAAGCAGTTTGGCCTCCTTACCATCTACAGACTTATGGTGATAGGATCCTTCTTCTAGATCATGTATGAACAGTTCAGTTACTACTTCTTTCCCGAATGGGGACACTAACTTCACTATCCACTTGCCACAGCTGACGGTTGCTTGGTTTTTGTGCAGCCAATTCATCCCTAGGATGACATCTAACCCTTGAGTACCCATTACTACTAGGTTAGCAGGGAAATCTATCCCCCTTATTTCAATTCTTAGATTCGAACACATCTTATTGAACTGAACTTTTCCCCCAACTAAATTAACTCTTAGTGGTGGAATCACTGGTTCTACGGGGATGTTATGTGCTTCTACCCATGATGTAGAAACAAAATAATACGTGGCACCAGTATCAAATAGTACTTTTGCTGGATGGGATTCGACTGAGAACATACCTATTGCCACATCTGGTGCATCCTGGATTGCTTCGGCCTCGAAGTGGCTCACCTTTCCACAGTTGTAGGCCTGGCCATGACCTCCTGGTGCTTGTTGTGGTGCTCATTGTCTTGCTGAGGAGTTGGAAGCTGGCTGCTGGTGAGCTGCTTTCTTTAGGCAATGATTCATCCAGTGACCTTGTTCCCCATAATGGAGACATTCGTGGCCTCCTCCTTGCGCTGGAGGTGTCTGGTTGCTCTGATTGGTTGCTGGAACAGGAAGGCGAGGTGTCTGGTTGCTCTGCCACTGGTACTGATTTCCTCCCTGTTGGTTGCTCTGGCGGTACTGCCGCTGCTGACGAGGGAACTACCTCTGATACTGACGCTGATGTTGATGCTGGTGTCCTTGAGGGTGACCTTGTTTGAATTGCTGGGGTGGATTGCCTGATAAACGGGGATGGCTGCTGCTCCCGGTCTGAGATCCACCAATCTTGTGTTTCATGTCTTCCATCTCCCGGCGCTTCCTCTCAGTCATGATAGCTCTGTCGATCAGATTCTGAAAGGTAGGGAAGGTATGGTTCATCATATGGTAGTGAAAGGGGTCCACCAAACCTCTCAGGAAACGGTACTGCCTCTTGGCATCTATATTGACGTCCTCACTGATAGACAGGGGACCTTGCTTCAATGCTAGAAATTCCTCCTTCCTCATGATCATCAATCCTTCAGACACATAATAACGACAGAAGTTGTCCCTGAACTCCTCCTAGGTGATGGCTTCAGGGTCTGCATGGGTGGCGAAGTAAGACTCCCACAAGGACTGTGCTACTCCCCTTAGCAGGCGGGGACCATACAGAACCTTCTCACGATCGTTGCACGGAGCGGTATGCAGCTCTCACTCTAATGTGTGCAACCAGTCTTTGGCGTCCATGGGGTCTGCTGTTACACCCGGTTTTGGAAGGCAAACCGAATGCGAACCATGTACATGCTAGGATTAGAAACTCACGTACACAGCGATTACATAATTGGACATCATCACACATTGCTCAAAATAAATAGCAGAAATAATACTTTATTACATCAAGATGTCCAAGACATCCATAGAGTCATTAACATAACATTGTCATTAATATTATCAAAGTGCAGAATACGAAACGTAGCAGATAAGGCCTTCACATGCAGCTCAATGGGGGTTTGCCACTAACATAACTAAAACTCGTCGTAGACCTAGAACTTCTCAAAGTCCTCCATGTTGCCTGCATCTCCTCCTGAGCACTGAATACAGTGGGACAACCTAGGGTGGGGGTGGTTTTTAAAGCAAGGGTGAGCACACATCAACGTACTCAGCAAATGTCTCGTTTGACTAAAGTGGACTAGTTGTATGTGGAGTTACAGTTAAGTAGTTGCTTTTAGTTGGTCAAGTATTTATTACTAATAATAAAGCCAAGTTTTAGTAATAAACCCATTTATTACCCAAATCTACTCCCTCTAAGAGGAAATACCAGAGATCAGAATTATAACCATCAATATAAATCATCATCATAAAAGTATCTAGAGTTTTTCTAATCAAAGAGGATCCCAAGGCTGCTCTTAACCGTGAGCACGACTGATATACCAGTTTCTAACACTCTGCAGAAGTTGCACACTTTACCCACGAGTCGTGATCCCTTTTTGCCTCGGGTCAGTCAAACCCTCAAACACTACTAAGGTGAGTAGGCAAGGTTTCACTATGTAGCTTTTACAAAGATTCCCTAGAGGTCATAGCCGCCCGTTAGGTTTCTCCAGTTTGATAAACACAATACTTCTCCCCACAGGAAGGGTGACTAACAAAACCAAATCGAAAGAACCTCGGCAACCAACCTCGGCAGAGCAAGTACTGTGCCCGGACCCCATTGATGGCCCTATGAGGAAGCCAACTACACCTCAAGTTCCTCTAATTAATCAGCTAAGGGCGTCCCATTCCACCCTCATGGTTGTACTGTTATTCTGGGTAGTCACTCAACGAATAGGTCCTTACGGAGAGGTACTCAAAAAATAGCCCGAGTCCCCTAAAGTATCACAAGATCATCATCGAGATAACATCATCGTATCATATATGTTCATATCATGTTCGTTGATTAAGGTTAAGCAATAGCATAAAGCTAACCGTAATAACCTAAAAGGTAACAAGGATAAGGTAAATACAGACTAGTAAATCCTTAGGTTTCAATAAAGTAATGTGGGATGGTGAATTATGAAATAACTAGGACATAATTGGTCAGAGGACACTTGCCTTCACCAGGTTGTTGCTCAGGAAGCACTCAGGAACCACGGGTTGCTCGTTGTCTAAATAAAGTGATCATGCATTCAATACATTTGGATAAAGACAAATGAACAATACACCAAACATATACAATCATGTGAAGACAAGTTTGACAGAACAGTATAAACACAAAAGGTAAACTTAGGTTCTAGGGTGAGCTAGAACACTTAGAAGTTTGTGATTCTCTAAGTATTATCTATCTCCATAGATTACATAAATTAAATGCATTTATCTTAATGGGACACAAAAAATACATCAGGGATAAATTCATACTTTACATATTATTAATCTCACAAAGTTAGACATCTAATTACCATTAGGGTTTTCCTTTTTATTTTTCTTATTAATAGATAAACCATAACCTTTTCTTTTTATTTTCTCTAGTGAACTGAATTCAAATTCAAACATAATTTCAAATTCAAATAATTCAAACATGTGCATCAAACAAAATAACAATTTAGGCTCAACATGATGCAACAATTCATAACTCACATAGTTTTGACAAAATAAATAATCAATCCCTCACCTAATTAACCTAATTCTAATCCAAAGGAAAAGAGAGAGAGTCTAGAGAGAGAGACAAGAGGTAACACCTGAATTTGGTAGGCATTTAGAGAAGAAATTTTATACCTCCAAATTCATAGTGTTACAAATGTGATATAAGTTCTATGGATTAAGCATTAGTCCACCTTCTTTTATTTCTAGTTTGATGCATCATGGCCTGCAAACTTCTATGACCCGAAATGGGCCTTCCTAGGTAGGGAAAGCTTGTTCATCCATGCTCGACCGAGGATGCACTAGAACATGAGGTCCATTTGAAAGCATCTAGGCCCCTGGTTGGTTTTATTGATTAATGACAACGTAAGATTACTTGTGACTAACGTGTCTTTTGCAGAGCAAATGGTAAGTTAGGTCACAATATAAGAAGTTGCGCTACAACTGTGAAAACAATCCCTCATATGAGAACTTGAAGCAACTGCTAAAAAAGATGAATCAAAAGATGAAGGTCTTCATGTGCTAAGTGACGAAGGAGTTGTGGGTCACTCTGTAACACCCAAAATTTTGGTATATGATTTTTTTTTGCTCTATACTCAAAATTTAGGTGTTATTCTCTCTTTTCTTTGCATTTCTTTTTCCTTTTATAAAATAATGGAGAGATATTTTGTTATATGTTGGTGTGAGCCTAGTGAAGTGAGCCCTAAAGATGCTTTGGTTGTTGCATTCATGTTGTTGCATAGTGTTTCTAAGTGCAAAAGGTGTTTGAAACAAGTTAATATACCATGTAGAAGTTTTTGGTAATTTTTCATATTTTTTGATTTTTTTTATTTTCTAAGAACTAAAATCTATTTGTTTGAGGTACTTAAAAATATTTTAAAAAGTTCTAAATATGTTTTTTGAGTTCATTGGGTGCCAAATCATGTCTGGGAATGTTACTAGAATTTTAGGAGCCTTCAAGATATTTTTCAGATGTTAAATACGATTTCAGCCTTTTTTGGAATTATTTTAATTTTAAAATGGATTTATTATGAAAAATAAAATATGTTCAAACCCTAGCAACATATATTTGATTAGAACCCTCTCATCGAGCCATTTCCAAATCTCGAAACTGTTTCCTCAGATTCAATCCACAATTCCCGAAATTGCTCATCGAAGTTTGGGGCGGTTCCAACTCCAGCGACAACTGCAATGAGAAATCAATCCGTGCATCGTTGGCGAAATCCGATAGCACCGCTGCGTTCTTCTCGTCGAGGGCTTTGTCTCGATGCTTTCGATTCATCGATCTGACCTCCGATTCGTCGTCAATTGATGATTTTCTTCTCGGCTCCGATGAACTTTGGCCCCTCCGGTGAGCAAACACCATCGTTTCCCTCCTCGTTCTTCGTTTTCTCCATCTCGAGTTCGTGGCTCTCTCTCTCTCCCCGCGCGCCCCTACCGCGGTGGTGGCAGCCATGTCGTGCGTACCGCCTCGACCGGCCAGACCCGCCCCCCTGGCCCCCTCCCCCTAGCCCACGACCGAGCACCCCCCCATGCGCGGTCGAGCCCCATCCTCCCTGCCCATGGCGGCTTTAGGAGGTAGGAGACGGTGATTTGCAAAATAGCCTCTAGAATATTCGAAAATTACGCGCAGAAAGTTCGTTTAATTTAAAAATGTGATATCTTTTGCGTTATAAATCTCATTCGCTCCGTTCAAGTCGCGTTAGACTCATATTAAAGTTGTCTACATGCATAAAAAATATTATTCTATATTGTTTCCTATTTAAATAATTTGTTAAATGTTTGTTTGACCAATGATTATTAAATTAGCGGCCCAATTAAATCTAATTTAGGGTTTCCAGCTTACGCTTTTATAAATAAATACCAACATGGTTAATATTAACTGAAATATTCTTTTATTAATAATTGTTTACTATAAATACGTCATCTATTTAATTGTCCTCGCGTGTCACGTTTGTCCGTGCGTCGTTCGCACGTGCTGTGCGCGTACTGTTCGCGTGGCGTCGTGCTGTTTCGCACGTCGCACACTTTGTCATGCGTCGTTAACTCGCGTCGCTTAAAATCACTGATATTATTTAAATTACTTATTTAAATGAGAGCTGGTAGTGTAGCAGATTAATCACAACTAGGTAATAGCTCTAAATTATATTTGATAAATGTCGAATTAAATGTTCTAGTTCATATTTGTGTACACGGTAACTTCTCAATCGTAGCTTTGATCTCGACGTTTCTTTTTCTCGTGTAACCGTAGAAGCATGCTCTATTTCATATTGCAAATTTTTATAATGTGTTCCCTTGTATGGTATATTGTTCCTTTCTGTTTCAAAATATTGAATGTATGTTCGCACTCGCCTAGATAACATTCCGTCCGTGGAATCCGAGGAAGTTGCAGCAGAAGCCCCTGAGCACCAGCTGTTTGGTGAATACAAGTGTCCTCTGACCTATTGTGCCCTATTTACTTTATAATTGACTTTTCCGCATACTATGAGTAATCTAAGGATTGACTAGCTTTCTATTTTTTCTTGTCCTTGATTACCTTTTTGGGTTTGGCTATTGTGACCCTGATCAACGAACATGATGAGAATTATTTTATGATACGATAATTCATTCTAGTTATGATTATGAGCTTATGGTATTTTAGGGGGCTCGGGCTGTTTCCCAAGTACCTCTCTGTAAGGACTTGTTCGTTGAGAGACCATCCGGGAAAAACAGTACAAACATGAGAGTGGTATGGGACGTCCTTAATTTATTAATTGGAAGAATCTAGGGGTGTAGCTTGCTTTGTTGTTATGCCATCAATGGGGCTGGAGCATAGTGCTTACTCTGCTAAGGGTGGGTGTCGATGTCCATTCAATTTGGTTTTGTTAGTCACCCCCTTAGGGAGTAATGTGTTTGTACGACTAGCGAAACCTAACAGGCGGCTACACACTAGGAGAGTCTTTATAAAGGCTATGTAGTGATACACTACCAGGTCACCTAGGAAGTGATCAATGGGGAGTAGCGCTTCTCGGTCAGAAAGGGAATCACGACTCGTGGGTAAAGTGTGCAACCTCTGCAAAGGATAAGAAACTGGTATATCGGTCGTGCAAATGATTAGATACTATGGATACATTTATGTTGATGGTTTAATGATGATGGCTATACTTATGATTTATGTTACTTTCCTCTCCTAGGAGGTGCTTTTGGGATATCAACTTGGGTTCTATGATAAAACTTGGCTTTTACTAATGATAAATACCTGACCAACTAAAAGCAACTGCTTGAACTTAACCCCACATACAGCTAGTCCACTTCAACCAAACGGGACATTTGGTGAGTAAGTTGTTGTGTACTCACCCTTGCTTAAACACCAAACACTAGGTTGTCCACATTGCAACCATTGCTCACGAGAAGATGAAGGCAATGCGGAAGACTTTCAGGAGTTTCAGGACTTCAAGGAGTTCTAGACTAGACTAGCGGCAAACCCCCAGTTAGCTGCCTGTGAAAGCCTTATCTTACTATGTTTCGTTTAGCACTTTGGTTTCAGACATCATGATGTAATAAAGTAATATTTCTTTACACTATTATTTGAGCATTGTATGATGATGTCCAGTTATATAATCGTTGTGTAAGTGAATTTCTGATCCTAGCACATACTTGGTTCGCATTCGGTTTACCTTCCAAAATCGGGTGTGAAACACTCGGTATAGAGTTAGGACTTCTATTTTTATTTTAATCGTACTTTAAAGAGGAATTGTGGATGAGTAGTTTGACCAAGAGAAAATTAGTGTAGTGTCGGTGCATGTTCACACTCAAAATTGTGCTAGGTGTCACTCTAGAACCCACTCATAAGTTAGAATCGAAAACGGGTTAGAAAATCTCATGAAAAGAAAGTTAGTTGCTGACCTAGAGGCACCGGACTGTCCGGTGGTCCCCCTGGACTGTGGGCCTAAGAGCGCCCGAGAGCTAACCCTAAATTGAACCAAACCCGAGAGCGACTAGTTCCTAACAGTCAAATTTTAGCCCAGTGTCGGACTGCTCGGTGTGCACCAGACAGGCACTGTTCAGTGTACGATGCAACTCCACAGCAGAACTAGCCGTTGCGAGTACATAGTTGGCACACTAGTGGTGCACCGGACTGTCCGGGGCGCCCATGCACAGCAGAGTTGTGCAACATCTAGTTTTGGTGGGTGGGAGTATTTATACCCCCTCCACCAGGCATATTAACTATTAAGTGTCTTACTACCCCAACGACCTAGAATTTATTACTAGAGCATTGCCAGTCCACAGAGCCTAGTGAGGTGATTAGCAAAATCATAATCTCATGCTAGGACCTCATTAGTGTGCATGAAAGCCACCTAGAGCACACACCACATGCATTAGGCTTTTCTTAGTCAAGTGAAAGTCTATGGCTTATTACTCTTGGTGATCGACATCACTGTTGGGGCGAAGGCGTAGCGCCCCCCCTTGCTCGACCGTTTCATAACAGGGATAAAACATGATGGAGGAAAATAAAAAGCAAACAAAGACTGGAAGAGTTAAGGCCCTAAGACGGAGGGAGCGTTCGGTGCAGGCGAAGGCCTTACCGGTCCCCGTCAAAACCAAGAACGGTGATGGCCTCTACGACTGCCGAAGACCTGGCGCACGGAGCGCGAAGGCTACATGTTGCTACCCACACATTATTGAAGCGGCGGGCCCATGTAAAACCGTCCTGGGCCACCTGGTCCCACTTGTAAGCCACTGTGTGGGTAGAGTTGATGGTATGACCGACAGTGAAATAACTAATGATGCTGTAATGACCTGTGGTAACCCTTGAGAGGGGAATATTCCAGAGATAACATAGGTAACCAGGGGCATAACTGTATTTGACAGGGTGAAACCGTCCCCTGGTTACCTATAAATACCCCCACACTACACCCTAGTGCAGGAGGCTGAAAAACATTGTTGTGCTAATACACTATGTCGGCAAGCATCAAATCATTTCCGTTCTCCCACGTGTCAGCAAGTTCCAACATTTGGTGCCCATCGTTCGTGCAACGAAAAACCATTCCCATGATGCCCCCAAGAAAGCAACTTCGAATACCACCACTTCCATCAACGACGCAGCGAAGGCGACCCTTCTCGCTAAAAAGAAGGGCAAAGCAGCCCTCGCTAACGACATCCCCCATGAGGCCCTTTAGGATGAGGCAGTCAACAGCAAGAGACATTGCCAAGACAATCCACCCACCCCTAGAGGGCACCGTTCGCACATGCAGCTCGGAGGGAGTAACTCAGGCACCCTCGCTAGGTTTCACCCCCTAGAGGCAGATTACATCATCGAAGATGGTGAAGTCCTCGTCATTTCAGCTGAAGACCAGCTCAAGTTGCAAGCCCTTCATATCAACAACAATCACTTACAAAAGCATAAAGAAATACTTGCAGCCAAACACCAGCGTATCACCATGCTAGCCAAGGTCAGGCAAATGATACTAGATGAAGAACATAAGGCCAAAGAACTGGAACAACAAATTGTAGACATGCAAGATGAAGGCCACTACCAATTACAACAGAACCCTTTCCACATACGAGTCGCGACTCCAACTACTTTTGAGGGGACAAATTACCTTGACGAGCGAAGCCCTATGGCACCACATTTCCAAGCCTCACCTTGGCCTAGCAATTTCAGAGCGGGTACTTATCCTAAGAACAACGACAGCACCGACCCAGTAGAATACACCATGAGCTACCAAGTTGTGGTCACATCATCCGGAGGGGACGACACCACCATGGCCAAATCTTTCATTATAGCACTCAAAGGCCCAGCCCTCACATGGTACACTAGACTGCCACCATTATCAATTGACTCATGAAAAACCCTTCGCGACAAATTCTTGTTAAATTTTCAAGGATACAGGCCAGACACAGATACCCTGGCAGAATTATCACTCTGCAGGCAGCAGGAGGAAGAAACCCTTCAGGAGTACTACAAAAAATTCCTTCTCCTAAAGTCACAGATACCCTCCGTTGATGACCACATAGCTATCCACTATGCAATCAGTGGTCTTCGCGCCGGCGTCTTATACAGTCACTGCATAAGAGACCCACCCAAAAACTTAGCAGAATAGAATACCAAGGCAAGCTCGAGCCTAAATGGCAAGGGCCCTTCATCATCAAGAAGAATACGTCCCCAAATAGCTACAGGCTCACAACACAATCTGGAGAAGACCTCAAGCATTCATGGAATACAGAAAAATTTAGAAAAAATTGTGTATAAGGCAACAAATTCCAAGGCCTTCGCGCCTTTGTAACACCTACATATACATTATTTCAGTCAGGCACGCACTCTTTTCCTCGCGGGGGTGAGGTTTTTAATGAGGCAGCGCCATGTAATATATCACAACAAAAATCCTCCACAAACAATATAGACAGCATGACAGCAATATGTCGAAAAAGGTCGCGAAGTCTGTCTTCGGCATTCGACGCTGAAATAGTCACCACAACAGCCAGTTTATACAGTCGTAGCATGCGACTAGCTCTATTCAAGCAAAAGTTGCCTAAGGGTGTAGCTGGATTTGCACAACAAGTGCGTAACAACACCCAAGGGTGCGAAGTCCTCCAAGAGACGCACGTTTTTATCCAAGCAAAAGTCGCCTAAGGGTGCAGCTAGATTAGCACAACAAGTGTGTAACAACATCCAAGGGTGCAAAGTCGTTGAGCAATGCATGTTTTTATCCAACCAAAAGTTGCCTAAGGGTGCAGCTGGATTACCACAATAGGTGCATCACAAAGGTGCGAAGTCATCACCGAGACAGACGTTTATACCCTAGCACAAGTCGCCTAAGGGTGCAGCTGGATCAGTTCAAACGTATTTGCGACACCTAAAGAACACGAAGTCATCCGATATACACACTTTCCATCCTAGCAAGTCATCTAAGGATGCATCTGAGTCAGCACAAGTGCATTTTAATAGCACCACAAAGAAAGACACATCATATTTCAAATACAAGATGCACAATAAGCACAAGAAAGTCATTCAAATACAAGTGTCCCCATAGTCGTCCTTTGGCGAAGGGGGGCGAGGGCAGCGTTTTACGCTTGGATTCACCAAAGAACGACAATGGCAACACACATTTCGCATAGGCTCTTCTTTCAGGATAAGGTCGGCTTCACAGAAATTGAACAACATCAGTCTCAACTTCTCGCCGTCAAAAAGAGCCCGCAGATCCCCCTCTTCAAAATATGACCCGGCCATCGGAGCAAGGATGATCTAACGGGTCCCCTCCTCCAATCACATTCCATTCCGGAGACGGGACCTCTCCATTCCCATTCGACGGCATCTTCGGGGGACCGTAGTGCCTTGCAAAGACTCACCATGCATTCCCACACTTTGGTTTGACACCCCAATCCTTCTTTCACCCCGTAGCTCACCCGGGGCAACCCTAGGTGAAGACGCCGCCGCAGTGAGGGTGACCCTTGGCGGAGACTCCGCGATAGTCAAATCTAGCGCCACAAAATAATCTAGGTCATCTTCTGAAGACTCGTCGTCCATCCTAGCAAATGGGCTCATCAACCCTTCCCCTTCAAAGGCCATGACTCAACATTAGATTCATCATTAGATTTATCACTACTAAGAACTATCACACTTCGATCAATTAACGATTCATCTTTCTCGTTATCATCAAAATTTGCTTGCGCAGGTCTAGACGCTGAAACCTGCGCAGCAGCCAACCTTAAGTATCATACAAAATGAACACCGTCAAACCACTCCTATATTCTTTAAACTTGCACAGAAGTCCTCGCCACCGCAGGGCCCTCAGCGCTGCCTTCCTTGAGCGGGGACTGCTCTTCCACTCCCGCCTCCACCTCGGCGTCCTTTCGGGCCATCGAGCTCTCTAGGACAGCGAGGTCCTCCACTTCTTCATCCCTCATCGCCTGCGAACATAGCACAACAACGCGTCAGAGCAGCGAACATACACATCACCCTTGCTAAAGGCACAAACGTACTTGTGCAAGTGCTCGGTCGACCCTCTCTCGGATGACGCCGCGACCGTGAGGACCCCACATCCTATCGTAAAGTGCCCCAACAAAGTGTTTCAACACGTCATCTTCGACCTGGAATACACCAGCATCGAAGTCCTTGTTGCTCTGATCGAAGGCCTCAAAGTGCCTACAACCCTCACGTGCCAAGGCATTCGTAGCCCCTCACAGGTCACGAGCGATGCATAGGACATAAAGCCTGTCACAATGGACGAGAGTGACTCTAGCTCCTCTTGCGGCCTCCCAAGGAAGCGGGCCCCCACCTCCTCCCCTGACTTGTCGAAGGGAGCAGTCTGCGCACCGAGGTCACAGTACGCATCCACAAAAAGTGTGTGCGCCCAATCCACCCCAGTGTGGGTGTCCTACTCCGTTTTCTCGTGGTAGGCATGCATGTTCCTCACCTCAAGCTCCAGTTTGGCAGCACGCTTGTGGGCAGCTTGGGCTTCAGCGCAGGCGTTCTCTGCATCTGTCTTCGTCTCAGCAACAGCCTCCCTCTCATCATTGAGCCGACGCCCGAGGTCTTCTCTCTCCTTCTTAAGCACAATCACCTTATCGAGAAGGTTTAGACTCTTGTTCTCGGATGCCAACTTATCCCTGATCGCCTCGGTATGTTGCGTCTGAAGGCACTCAATTTTGCCCTCGAGTCATTTCCTCTCGGAACGCAGCTGCGAGGTCAGCGCCCGTGACGCAACGTAGTCAGCGAAGACCACCACCTGACATTACAATTAGACAAGGCCAACACAAAAAAAATTATATATGTATAAATATATAATTGCAAAAGCTTATACTTACATATCGCAGCTGTCGCGCGACACATGCCGCTACGCCTTCAGCGACAACCGCTAAAGCGATTTCACCTACGCCATTAGCAGCGGCGCAAAATTCCACCCATGGGTCCAACGAAGTCCCGGCCACACCCTTCGCTGGACCCCTCGGGCCGGCAGGCACCTTAGACGACACACTAACAGCTGCCCAGACTCCGCCCCTACACCACAAATGAGTTAGGAGAATAGAATCACCCTGCCTAAAAGCATAAGTCATTCCACTTACCAGCAGGAGGCGGCCCGGTCTGGACGTCGAACATGGTAACATCCCCCACCAGGTAGTTGTCGGCGGACAACTCCTGGCCTGTTCCCCCGGACTCCGACATCGTCGTTTCAATAACGCGCGGTGGCGAAGAATGCTTCGCAGCCGCCGTGGGGGGCATAGTTGTAGATGGAGCAGCCCCCTCACGCTAGGGCGCGATGTCTTAGCATCGCGACGCGGATCCACCAGCCGTAGCGAGGCTTTCCGCTTCTTCCGCTGGATCTCCTGACGACCCTTCTCCAACACTGTTGACACAATAGCACCAATATTTCTCCTGTAAGGAAAGATTTTCAGCTCACGAGCCAAACGGGGCGTAAAATAGTCATCGCCAGCGGTCCGGGGTATAGGGTCCTTCCTATACCATCAGCCCCCGATAACCTTCAGCATGCACAAAGATGTTTTCCAGAGCTCGGGCGAAGTCATAACCTCCCTGAGCCCAGCGCATGTCTCCGTCAACTCCTCAAAAAAAGTCTAGAGGCCTTCGGCCCCATGTTTTCACCCTCTATACCTTGTACATCTATTTTCCTTTGTCGAGTTGCTGCGATCACAGCCTTTCCCTTTGAGGTGCCCTCTTCAGACCGGGTCTTCACCTATTTTCCTCGGTCATCCTCGACATCAGCAGAGTCCCCCTCTAGGTAAGGACCATAGGGCAAGCTATTCAATTCAAAAACTCGGTTCAACCTGACGTTGGACCCGCGGATATCCCAGCTCCTCAACATTTCCGTGATTCCGTCTTAGGCACATATTTTCCAACAATCTTAATTGCCTCCACCTCCACCTCCCGCATGAAGGCGGCCGCGTCCCGTCCCCGCAAATCAATAGCGAAGGCCGGGCTCCGCACCATCTGATCCCATAAAGACGGCATCGAGTGAGGCCTGATTTCGCCTAGATTCCACACATGAGCTAGCGGCCACAATCCGTAGGCAACGAACTCTTCCACTAGGTCCCGGCCTCTGCTCAACCGGGTTGCATCGTGAAGGGCCACCTCGTTATTATCCCTTTATTCACTTTAAATTGTGGGAAGGCCACATAACAATGTGAGCACAAAATGGTCGGGGGCAAGCCAGGCAACCCTTCGACATCCCTGACTCCACATAAAACAAAAAATCCCACCAGTTGCCCCACTTATTCTTCGCACAAGGAACAATCTCAATCACTTCAGCTAAAGTCTTCCTAGTCCTCGGCGTGAATGTGTAGGACCCAAATTGCACGATCAGCCCACCTATCTTTTTATTCTGCCAATGCAAGCAATAATTCTTAACGAAGACCTCAACAGACGGCTCTTCGCCATACAAAGACACTGTCCAAACATACTTCACCAATGCCACCATAGTGTTCGCTGTCAAATAATGAATCTGAATTTCAAATTTCCGTAGAACTTCAACTACGAATCAATGCGCTCGCAAGCGAAGTCCAGCAGCGAAAAACGCCTCAAACACAACCAACCCCCCCTTCGGCTTGGGGACATCTTCAGCCCCCGATGCCCGCCCAACTCCATTACCAAAATAACCTAGATGCTGCATCTCTTGCACGCGTCCCATGTAAATCCTTAATGTACCAAACTCCATCGTGTGCCCGTCCTGTAGCTCCACAACCATCGCCGAATCACTAATCGTCTTCTCCGATGATGACGCGTTCAAGGACGCAGTCGCGATGGACGACGAGGAAGAAGACGGCATGATCACGTACCGTCGGCGGTGGTGAGCAGTTTGCTTGACGCGGGCCAGATCACCGGTGGCACAAGAACAAAAGAGGGCAAGCGAGCAGAGAGAAAGAAGGCTAGGTTTTTTCCGTGTGAAGATGGGTAAAAACCCAGCAGCACGTGCACGACTTTTTATAGGCAAGGGGAAGCGCCTCGGGAACTCAACAGTCCCACAGTAAAACGTCACCTTTCAATGGTCACATTTCAAAAACCTCTGCGGGGCCACTTCAATCGAGCGAGGGCAGCGTTTCAACCATCTCTCGACCAACTTCGGCACCGACTCACTTAGTCGAACTAGCCCCTCGAAGGGCAAGTGTTGGAGCAAAGGCGTAATGCCCCCTCGCTCGGTCGTTTCATAATAGGGATAAAACATGACGGAGGGAAAGCAAAAGCAGACGAAGACTGGAAGAGCGAAGGCCCTAAGACGGAGGGAGCGTTCGGTGCAGGCGAAGGCCTTGCCAGTCCCCGTCAAAAGCAAGAACGACGAAGGCCTCTACGACTGCTGAAGACCTGGTGCATGGAGCACGAAGGATACATGTCGCTACCCGCACGTTATTGAAGTGGTGGGCCCATGTAAAATTGTCCTGGGCCACCTGGTCCCACTTGTAAGCCACTGTGTGGGTAGAGTTGATGGTGTGACCGACAGTGAAATACCTAATCACGCTGTAATGACCCATGATAACCCTTGAGAGGGAAATATTCCGGGGATAATGTAGGTAACCAGGGGCATAATTGTATTTGATAGGGTGAAACCGTCCCCTGGTTACCTATAAATACCCCCACACTGCAACCTACTGCAGGAGGCTGAAAAACATTGTTGCGCTAATACATTATGTTAGCAAGCATCAAATCATTTCCGTTCTCCCACTGTTTGAATTAGCTCGACCACGTGTCGGCAGGTTCCAACAATCACCTAGATGGCTCGGTGGCGATTGGAGTTCGATGATCACCCTGGAGGATTTGTTGATGGCTCGACTCGATGGTTGTATGCGGTCATGAAGGATCCACCGCGCTGGAGAGGCAAAGGATTATCTCGTAGTGAGCACTTGGTTCTTGCGAGGACCAAGGGAGAGTGATACCCTTGCGCGTGTGCTCAAATGATGACTAGTGGAGAGTGTCGACTTTTCGATACCTCGGGAAAAATAGTAGGAGTCTTCTTGTCGCTACTCTACTTTCCGCATTTTACTTTATGTATTTGCTTTGCTAGTATTTGCCATAATGACTTAGGAGTCTTATTATGGATGATTATTCTTGCTTCACCTCGGTGTTCTTTTTGGATAAATTAGAAACCAAGGGGACCTTGAAGAGATTCTTAAGAAGGGCTCAAAACGAGTTTGACTTAAGGATTAAAAAGATTAGAAGAGGCAACATAACATAGTTTACACAAATTGAAGATTTTCTTGATGAGGAATGAATTAAGCATGAGTTCTCTTCTCCCTACACACCTCAACAAAATGGTGTTGTAGAGAGGAAGAATCGAACTCTTATGGATATGACGAGGACCACGCCTGAAGAATACAAGACTATGGATTGGTTTTGGGCGGAGACGGTCAACATGACTTGTTACGCCATCAACCGGTTATATCGCCACCAAATCCTCAAGAAAACATCCTATAAACTCCTGACCGGTAAAAATCCAAATGTTTCATATTTTAGAGTCTTTGGGAGTAAATGTTTTATTCTTGTTAAGAAGGGTAAAAAATCTAAATTTGATCCTAAAGCAGTATAATTTTTTTACTTGGTTATGACTCAAACACAAGGGCATATAGAGCCTTCAACAATTCCACCGGATTAGTTGAAGTTTCTTGTGATGTTGTGTTTGATGAGACCAATGGCTCACAAGTAGAGCAAGTTGATCTTGATGAGTTAGATGACGAGTAGCCTCCATGCACCGTGCTAAGGACATGTCCATCACGGATGTGTGTCCACAAGAGCCACATGAGCCAACACAAGCACAAGATCAACCATCTTCCTCCACAAGAGCATCTCCTCCAACTCAAGATGGTAAGTAAGCTTAAGAAGATGAGGAACAAATTCAAGAGCAAGAGCAAGCTCAAGATGATGGCATACATCAGGGGAGATGAAGAAGAAAATCAAGAAAGGATGATGAGCACGAGATTTAGATAACAAAGGTGCCACACCCTAGAGTCCATCAAGCAATTAAAATAAACTACCTCGTCGACATGATCCTCGATGATATCCAAAAGGGGGCAACTACTCACTCTCGAATAGCTAATTTATAGGGGTGAAAACGGGTCGGGTATACCCGCCGGGTACCGGATACGGATAGTATAAATACCCATTTTTTCAGATACGGATTCGGGTATTTTTATATTCGGGACGGATACGGGTAATACCCGGATAGTGCACCTTCAGATTCGGGTCGGATACGGAGCGAGTGCTACCCGGTAAATACCTGGATATTCCGGTCGGATACGGGTACCCGGAATTTGGGTATCCGTTTTTTCTTTTCCTGCATAATAACATAGTTATAAAATCATAACTTTTACATACGAAATCGGAAGAAGACAAAGTTTATATGAAAATTGTAGAGCTCAATGAGATCTATAACTTTGTAGTACATCACATTTTTGTTTAAACATATATTTAGGCCAAAATCATTGAAATAATGTCTAAATTTATATAAAAATAATAGACTTTATCATTTTCATGTGGGGACTTAAGATTATCTCCACGTGGGAACTTAAGATTATCTTTTTATAAACTATTTATTAATATTGGTAACTTATTTGCAATTTTTGGTCGACGCTACAATATTTTTATGAATTTAATTGTATTTTGATGATTTTCTACAACAAGAAATTAATAATACACCAAATAGCCTAAAAAATTCATGAATTTTTACAGGGACACAACATATATCCACATATAGTTCTTAAAAATATTTGGACTATAAAATCCACAAGATGTTGGTGTTTCTTCCATTCCACTCCCACTTATTGCGTGAGTTACACGTGAAATCATTTTATGTATCAAAGTTTCAACATAATCAATATTTCACTTATCATTTTCATGTGGGGACTTGAGGTTATATTTGAATAGAGTGTTTATTTGTTTTGGTAAGCTTTTTGCAATTTTGGATCAAAACTAGTGTATTTTATGAATTTTAATTATATTTTGATGATTTTATGTAGAAAGAAATTAATAATGTACAAATAACCTCAGAAATCCATGAAATTATACGAAGGTATAACATATGGCCACATATAGTCATAAAAATAATGGGACCATAAAATCCACCGGATGTCAACGTTTCTTCTATTTTATTTCCACTTATTGCGTGAGTTACACGTGAAATCACTCTAAGTATCCAAGTTTCAACATAATCAATACTTCACTTTACCATTTTTATTTGGGAACTTGAGATTATATTCTATTAAATGTTTATTAGTATTGATAAATTACTTGCAATTTCGTGGTCAAACAATAATATTTTATGATAACCAATTAATGCATTATCCGACAAGTATCCGATATCCGATCAAATAATATTCGTATCCGTCACTTATCCGCCCGTATAAATATCCGGTCCTTATATCCATATCCATCCCGTTTCTAACTATCCGTATCCGATCCCGAATCCGTTTTAAATACATTAGGGTAGGATATAGAATGAGCTACTATTCGTCCGTATCTGCCCGTTTTCACCCCTACTAATTTATGTAAAAACTACTCTTGCGTGTCTTCTTTTAAGCCTTTCAGGGTTGAAGACACATTAAATGATCTAGATTGGGTGATGGCAATGCAAGAGGAGCTCAACAATTTCAAGAGGAATGAGGTTTGGCACTTAGTTTCACGTTCTAACCAAAATGTTGTAGGAACCAAGTGGGTACTTCACAATAAACATGGTGAACATGGCATGATGGCAAGGAACAAGGCCTGACTTGTGGCCAACGAGTACTCACAAGTCGAAGGTTTGGATTTCGATGAAACCTTTGTACCTATATCTAGGCTTGAGTCAATTCGAATTTTATGAGCCTATGCTACTTACCATGATTTTGAGTTGTTTCAAATGGATGTGAAAGTGTCTTCCTCGATGGTTCAATCGAGGAAGAAGTATATGTTGAGCAACCTCCCAGCTTTAAATATGATAAGTATATCTCTCATGTGTTTAAGTTTAAAAAGGTTATCTATGGGCTTAAGCAACCTCCAATAGCATGATATGAATGCATGAGAGGTTTTCTTATTGCAATTTTTTTCAAAGTTGAAAAAGCTGATCCTACTCTCTTCACTAAAACCATCGATAATGAATTGTTTGTATGCCAACATTATGTTGATGATATTATATTTGGGTCTACTAACAAATCTTTATGTGAAGAGTTTAGTAGGATCGGTTAAGAAATTTAAGATGTCCATGACGGGGGAGTTGAAGTACTTCTTGAGCTTTCAAATCAAGAAACTCTAGGATGACACCTCCATCAGCCAAACAAAGTATACTCAAGACATTCTGAAGAAGTTTGGGATGAAAGCCACCAAACCTATCAAGACTCCTATAGGGACAAATGGGCATCTCGACCTTGGCAGTGGAGGTATTTTTGTAGATCAAAAGCTATACTGGTCTATGATAGGATCACTTCTCTATTTATGTGCTTCTAGACCAAATATTATGCTTTATGTATGCATGTGCAAGATTCCATGCTGACCCAAAGGAATGTCACCTAAGGGCCGTGAAAAGAACCTTGAGATATTTAATTCATACTACTAACTTTGTGCTTTGGTATCTTAAGAGTTTAAACTTTGATCTCCTTGGATATTCTAATGCCAATTATGTCAGATGTAAGGTTGACACAAAGAGTACATCAGGGACTCTTCCTATCAACCTTACATCTGACATAGTCGGCATCAGAATATCCTCATTTTCTAGGGAGAACCCTCATATATTGGTCATCAAAGAAACAAAACTTTGTTGTCCTATCCATCATTGAGGCCATGCATATTGCTGTAGGACACTGTTGTGCACAATTACTTTAGATGAGGTAAATCCTCAATGACTTTAGATACAAGCTAAGAAAATTCTTCCTTTGTGACAATGAGAGTGCAATTTGCATGGCAGATAATCCTATTGATCATGGCCACACAAATCACATAGACACTCGATATAGCTTTCTAAGAGATCACTCATAGAGTATAGATATCGTTATTGATCATGTTGGCACCAAAAAACAGTTAGCTGATACCTCGCCAAGCCCCTAGATGAAAAGAGATTCTGAGAGGTTAGGAGTAAACTAAATATGCTTGATTCTCGGAACATGGATTGAAATATTACACACATTCCCATTTATTGTACCTTTGACCTATTATGTCATTTCAATCGATGTATTGCATAATTCACATTCCTTCTTTCACCAAGGTTTAAAATGTAGAACTTGTCTCCCTAGGTCTCACAAGTCCAAGTGCATTACTCTAACAAGTATTCATCACTTATATGCACATATTAAGGGGGTAATGGTCTGCAATTTAAATCTTTGAGACTAATGTCATTTCAAGTCTATTATGTGCTTAGTATCAAATTGAAAGAGAAATGGAGTTTCGAGCACGGAAAGTGCTTCCACTACATTTTCGTCGGTAACAAAGATCCTCTACTCAAACTCATGTTCTTAACTACCATATCTTTGTCGACGTGGCCATACAAATTTACTCTATTTTTTGTGCTTAATGCCAAAGGGGGGGAAATTATTAGGCCAAAGCAAAAGGACCACACCACTTGTTTTCCAAAAAACTTGGTAGAAATATTCTCACTTAGTATCTTATGAACACTCGGTAGATTGCAAACTAGTTACAATTCTATAAAATTCTATTTGCTTTGGTTGTGTTGGCATCAATCACTAAAAAGGGGGATTGAAAGGGAACTTGCAATTAATCCATTTCTACACTTATTTTGGCAATTGATGATCATCATAGTCATTTGGACTAACTAGTTTATTAAGTGTATGTTCATAGGTTCATAAGATCAACCTATATGCTTCTAAGTCAGAAAACAACTCAAAACCAACCTTAAGGGACTAGAACTAGGAATAGATGAACTAGTAGTAGTTCTATTCTTCGGTTAAGTTCTAAATACCCCTAGGAGTATAACTAATATATCTAGAAAGGTTGGAAAGCTCAGAATCAAAGTTTCACTCATTTGGAGCCAATTTGAGCTAGAGAATGAATATGAGTTGAAGGAAATAAAACAATTAAGTTTCATGACTTAGACTAGTTGGAAAGTCACTAGGTACGTTTGTCTAAGTCATAGGAACTCCCTCATGTGCAGTCAAACTCAATCGAAGAAGAAATGTCCAAGTTTGGCAAAGTTGGTCTGGGCAGAGGAGCACCGAACCGAGTGCACTGAGGGGTCTCGGACTGGCCTCGGACAACCGACGCACCTGACCAGTTCGGTGGGTCAACAAACTAGTTTACTAGAGAGGTTGTTTTCGGTCGAAGAGGAGATGGCGCACCAGTTTGGTCCGGTGGTGCACCAGATCGTCTGACAAAGCAATTATCGTCTCTAACTTCAACAGCTAGGCTAGCGTGGCAGAGGTTCGATGGCATGTCAGACCAGTCCAGTGCCCCTGACAAGACTGCTCGCGTCAGAACGGCTCTCTGTCAAAACAGTCTGACAGCGGTCTGGTGCGCCACCGGACCATCACTGTGCAAGGTCCGATGCCATGTAGAAAGCTACAGATTTTCCCACTTCATGCTAACGACTATGTGGGGTGGTTGGATATAAATACACCCCAAGCAGCACATTGAAGATACAAGAGCTACACTAAAACATTTCTAAAATCAATGCAACTGCTCCCAAACATTCAATAGTCTCCAAGCACCATATTCGAGGGAATTGAACCAGAAAAGAGTTAGCACCGTGCAAGAGTGTTTCATTTGAGTTGTTGCCAAGTTCTTGTGCTCTTGATTTTGTTTCATTCTCATTCCCATCCCCATTCTCACACTTTATAAAGCTAACAAGAGACGTCAAATCATGTGGTAATCCTTGCGAGGACTTAGTGTCCTTTGAAATTGAGAAGAAGCACTCAATTGGTCTACGTGACCGATTGGGAGATGGAAATGGTTGAAAGAGACATGTCCTTAGTGGAATCCTCAACGGGGAGTATGTTCTTTGAAACTGAACCTCGAGAAACAAATCACATGTGTTCTATGTGTTAATTCTTATTTGTGATTTGTTTATTCCTCCCTCTCTCTAGTTCTCTTGCTTGCACTTGATCTTATATCCTTTGAGTTGCTCTTAAAGTAATTTCACAATCATTTGAGTACCTCCTGCAAGAAGAACATCTCTCCCTCACTTCGATTGTTCTTATTCTCGTTCTAACTCCTAACTGGTGTTGAAGTTTGTGTTTTAAGTGTTAAATTTCAGGTTTCGCCTATTCACCCCCTCTAGGTGAATTTCAATTGGTATCAGAGCCCAACACTTCACTAGAGTCTAACAACTTGAAGTGATGTCAGGAGAAGTCTCCAACAAGGACGAGAAGATGCCTTCAAGAGAGAAGTACAAATAAAATGTGTTGTCAGGAGAAAGGGTGCCCTCGGGGGGAAAGCACATGGAAAAGAAGGAAGAATCCCAAAGCTCCTCGAAATCGCACAAGAAGGACACCAAGAAGAAGAAGAAGAAGAGGATGTGAAAGGTTGTCTACTACAAGACCGACACGTCATGACCTTCCACATTCGACGCCAAGTTGACATAATGCCCAAAGAACAAATATAATGCTCATTAATCTTGGTAACAATGATGACCTTCAACCACTTGGTGAACTTATTAATGGGTATGTATAAGTACTAACAACCCTTAAGCGCTCTAAGAAACCTAAAGTGTCCATATCCCAGACCGTGAAGGGCCATTGCCGGAGAGGAAATTCTCCAGCCAGGTGGCGGAACGCACCCGCCCTAAATCCTAAGATGAGGAGGGGCCTAAGCGTTTTGCCTGTCTACTAAGCGATGAACGAACACAAGAACACACAAGGGTTTAGAGTGGTTCGAGCCACCGGAGCGTAATACCCTACTCCACTGTGTGATGTATTGAGCTTGAGAGCTTGTATGAACTTGTGAGCCTGAGCTAGGTCTAAGTGTGTCCGAGTCTGAGAGTCTAAGTGAGCTTTTTCTGTAACGTTGCGTGCCTCCCCTTTTATAGCTAAAGGGGGCACGCAAAAGGGTGCTGAGCCCCGACATGCGGGCCCAGGGACATAACGGATGTAATACTTGGAGCAACTAATGTTGGTCGCCAGTGCAATCTCCTTGTGCCCTTGATATCTGCGGTCTGCGTAGCATTGGCGTGCAGCGGAAGCTTCCCTGGCAACGTACGAGTGATGATGAGCACAACGTATGCCGCAGCACGGGCGTACTGCCCACCATCGGAGTGGACGGGCACGCCGCCTGCAGGATGGCCTGGGTGCCGCCCGTCAGCAGAGTGGACATGGCACATTTAATGCTGAGGCGGCACATCGCTTGCCAGTGGAGTAGACAGGGCGCATTTAATGCTGAGGCGGCACATCACCTGGCAGTGGAATAGACACGCGGTGCGCCTTATCCGCAATAAATATAGCGCCGCGCGGCCCAGAGGCCTTACGTCAGGCTCCGCCCGTTGGCTTACATCACGGGTAGCTGGCCACGTGGCAGCATCGGGTCTCCACCTGAGCGGGGAGCAGAGACGTACGCGATATGGTCCGGACACGTGTCGGCTTCGGACCCCCGCCTGGCCTTGATTAAGGTCCAGGTACTCCTCCTAGAATGCCAGGACCTTGTTGTGAGTGACTCGGACCCCACACAGGAAGGTCCGGGACCCGCCCCGGGGGTCCGGCCTATATCTGCGGAGGTCCTAGACCTTGCCCGGAGGTCCGGGCTGTGTATCCAGGGGTCCGACACTTTCCCGTGGGGGCCCGGACCCACTGTTGTCACCTTGGAGTATATCGTCTCCTCCAGCCACGTGGTGGCCCCGGAGCCGCCCACGTGGTGGGGTCAGGCGTTGTTTGCCACGTGACTAGAGATAGCCGCATGGACTCCGCGCTTTCATACTGTAGTAAGGGGTACCCCTGTTTTAGGGTACCGACAGTGGCCCTCGAGCCCACCTCTTGGGAGGATGCGAGCCTGCAGGTGGGGCCAAAACTTGTACTTTGCGTCAACGTGGCATGACTGGTGACTGGGGCGCCTCTTCTGCGAGCGCTGCATTAACTCAGTGCATCTGGTGACGTATGCGCTGTCAGTTCGCCCTCGGTCACGTCGACTGTCACATCTGTCCCCACAGCTGACCGACCCACACCCCCACGTCTGGCGGTTCCATCGGGTCATGCGCGGGGCGCCTCGTTACCGCCGCCTCGGTTAGAAAAATATCTACCTGTAGTAGCCCCGAAGCGGCGCGCGGTCGTGCGGCAGTTCGTTCCCCGTGTGGCGGTTCGCCTTCTCCGCACTCGGAGACCAGTACTCCAGGTGTATGACATGCGGACCCAGGCCCGCATGTCGGGGACTAGGTCGCTGCGGGCGCTAGGTGTGCGTCGGACGGGATTTCCTGGGGCGCGAGCGGGAGAGCCTACCTTGAAAAGGGATTTACCCCGCGGTCGGCAGTCACGCTTCTGCATTCTTTCCAACTGATGTGCCCTTTTGTCTCCAAGCCCTCTACGCCTCTTTGCACTCACGCTCTTCTGCTTTCCACCGCCGCAGTCGCCATGGCCTCGCTGGTTCGTCCCGAGCGTTTCCAAACTGAGGAGGCGCTCGACGTGGTGCGCCGCCTGCTCGGATTGAGCGCGCTGGCGTTCGTTGGAAGGATCCAGGCCGGCACCACTCCCCTCGGTGACCTCGCCGCCGGGGAGTTCGTGCTCTTCGTCTCCTACCTCTCCTACGGGTTGGCGCTGCCGATCTCGCCGTTCTTCCTGCTGCTGCTGGAGGAATTCGGACTCCTGCTCCAGCACCTCATGCCCCACTCCATCCTCCAGGTGGCCATCTTCGTCCACCTCTGTGAGATGTTTGTGGGGATGGGGGCCTGTACTTCCCTCTTCCGCCACTTCTTCATGCTGGTGAGGTCTGGGAAAGGCAAGGACCTCCTCGGTGCCTACTATTTTCAGACAAGATCAGATCCAACCGTGGCTTACATCGCCACCCTTGGCGGCGCGAGGTAGGAGAACTGGCGCAATGACTGGGTGATCGTTAGAGCTGAGGCCAATGACCACCTTGCCCTGTCGAACGACGGACTAAGACTCGACCGGAAGCAATGGAGGGCCAAAGCGTCCCTCGCGCCAGAGTTCGAGCCCGTACTGGATAGGATCAAGGAACTGGCGGCCGGTGGTCTGACCTCGATGCATGTGGTCGGAGATTTCCTGAAGCGCCGGGTTATGCTGTTACAGGGGAGGCCACGTCTGTGTTGCTGGTTCACCAGCCTTAGTGACATTAGCAGGATCCAGCGTGGGCCGAGGACTGACCTATCCTGGGAGGAGCTGGAGGTTTTAGTGAAGGGGATCACTGGTGAGGCCTTTATCCCCGAATCCTTGATATCTCCCCAGGGCATTCCGCCGCTCTGCGATGATCCAGGGCTGCAGTCGGCGGTGCTGGCCTGGCTGCCGACCCTTGATGAGAGCAGCGTGGCGATCCGCCAAACCGGCGGCCAGGACCCCCACCGGGGGATCCATATTCCCGGTGTACCGGCCGGAGGATCCCAGCCCGCCGACATGGGCTCCAGAGCTCCCCCCGCGGCCCCCTAGCTCCTCGGACAAGGGCAAAGGGGCTACGGGCGGCTCTTCCTCTCCGGGTGCCACCAGGAGGTCGGAGGGAGAGAGGCGACACCGACTGCGCCACGCCGACAGGTCTTTCGTCACGGATCCGCCCCTTGATTCGGACCCCCCCAGAAGCGTCAAAGGACAGCTGGCGGGGCCGAGGAGGCCGGCTCCTAGGCCTAGGGCACGCAGAGGCGCGTCAGTCCTCCTCCACCACCACCATCAGACCCGCCGCCACCGCCATCGAGCTTGCCGCCGCCACCCCAGGGGCAGCAGCAGCATCAACAGCAGCAGCAGCAACAGCAGCAGGGGCAGCGAACGTCCCGCTTCCAAGGTCGTTGGAAGGTCCAGGGCTCCAAGTAAGTGTAGCCCTTTTTTATTTCTTCACTGGTCTAGTTATCATGTCAACGGGTATTAACCCATCTGTCGGAGTGGAAATCTCCGGCCGGGTGGTGGAATGCACCCGCCCTAAATCCTTAGATGAGGAGGGGCCTAAGCGTTTTGCCTGTCTACTAAGCAATGAATGAACACAAGAACACACAAAAGTTTAGAGTGGTTCGGGCCGCCGGAGCGTAATACCCTACTCCATTGTGTGATGTATTGAGCTTGAGAGCTTGTATGAACTTGTGAGCCTGAGCTGGGTCTAAGTGTGCTTTTGTGAAGCTTAGTTGGCTTTTTCTTCTCCCTTTGTAACGTTGCGTGCCTCCCCTTTTATAGCTGAAAGGAGGGCACGCACAAGTATGCTGAGCCCTGACATGCGGGCCCAGGGACATAACGGATGAAATACTTGGAGCAACTAATGCCGGTTGCTAGTGCAATCTCCTTGCGCCCGGATATCCGCAGTCTGCGTAGTATCGGCGTGCAGCGGAAGCTTCACTGGCTACGTACGAGTGATGATGAGCACAGTGTATGCCGCAGCACGGACATAATGCCTATCACCGGGGTGGACAGGCATGCCGCCTGCAGGATGGCCTGGCTGTCGCCCGTCAGCAGAGTGGACAGGGCACATTAAATGCTGAGGCGGCACATCGCTTGCCAGTGGAGTAGACAGGGCGCATTTAATGCTGAGGCGGCACATCACCTGCTAGTGGAATAGACACGCGGTGCGCCTTATCGGCAATAAATGCAGCGCCGCGCGGCCCAGAGGCCTTACGTCAGGCTCTGCCCGCTGGCTTATGTCATGGGTTGTAGGCCACGTGGCAGCATCGGGTCTTCGCCTGAGCGGGGAGCAGAAGTGTACATGGTGTGGTCCGGACACGTGTCGGCTCCGAACCCCCGCCCGGCCTTGACTAAGGCCTAGGTATTCTTTGTCCTAGAATCCCGGGACCCTGCTGAGGGTGGTCCGAACCCTACACAGAGGTCCGAGACCCGTCCCGGGGGTCTGGTCTGTACCCGCGGAGGTCCTGGACCCTGCCCTGAGGTCCGGTCCGGATATGCAGGGGTCCGACACTTTCCCATGGGGGTCCGGACCCACCGTTGATACCTTGGAGGATATTGTCTTCCCTGGCCACGTGGCGACCCCGAAGCCGCCCATGTGGTGGGGTTGGGCGTCGTTTGCCATGCGACTAAAGATAGCCGCATGGACACCGTGCCTTCATACTGTAGTAAGGGGTACCCCTGATTCTGGGTACCGACACCATCCTTTGCTCATCAGGGCCTCTTCTCCTTCTGTGTCCAAAGTTGTGCCTCCCCCGCCTCTGGCTGCTACCACCGAGATAGTGCCACCGGCCCCCCAGGCTCCAGCTATGGATCCGGCTGCAGCGGGCCAACACCAAGCGGTGCCACAGTGGCAGAGGGGGTCCCCACTGCCCCGACGGCTGCCACAGCCTCAGTGATGGCGATGCCGTCGAGTACACCGTCGGCAGCGGCAGAGGGGGCATAGGGGGCCCTAGCCACGCCCGTTGCCACTATCGAGGCCGACGCAGGGGGCGCATCAAGCTCCAACCCGCCGCCCACTCCGGAGGAGACGGAGGTGATTTTCCGGCGGCGGCTCCGATCCGGCACCAAGCCAGAAGCGGCGCCGATTCCCCTCTCCCGGGTGCTGTCCCGCGCCCATCAGGCCCTCCAAGAGACTGGGGCAGTGATCCTGTGGGAGTGGGAGGTGCTTGAGGCCGAACACTAGCGCCTCAGCGACTGGCGTACCCAGCTGGAGGAGCGCACCAAGGCAGCGTCCCGCTAGTTCGCCTTCAAGCGGTCTGAGCTTGAGCGGGACCGCAAGGACTACTGGAAGGACCTCCAGAAGGTGTTCGCCCGGGAGCTGGAGGTGACCCAGAAGGAGAAGAGGCCGACCAAGAAAGAGGTGCACTTGGGCCAGAGGGAGGAGGTCGTCATGGAGCTCCAGTCGAAGCTGAATGCCTACAACAAGATGCTGGAGGAGCAACTGGACCAGCAGGCCGCGGCTGTGGAGAACCTGCGAAAGGTGCAGCAGGGGCTTGATGACAGGGCCAGCAGCCTTGCCCTGGCCGAAGAGAACCTCAAGGAGAAGGATGCCTCCCTGGATAAGCGGGCGGCGGATCTCGCCTGGCGGGAGAAGGACCTCGCCTTCAGGGAGGAAATGCTTGAGAGGCGGGATAAGCTGCTGGCCGATTATGAGCTCGAGGCGGAGGAGAAGGAGCGGGCGCTGGAGGAGAAGGAGCGGGCGCTGGAGGAGCGGGTCCGCCAGTTCGAGGCGCTGCAGGTAGCGCAGGTGGCCCCAGGCTCCCAGGCTGTAGAGGCGATGAGGAAGACACTTGAAGATCTCTGGGCGGAGCATCGCGCTGGGGTCCAACGTATCGTTGCCTGGGCCGGTGAGGCGAGCTCGGTACTGGTGCCGCTGGGGGTGAGCCCCATCCCAGTGTCTGAGCAGCCAGCGTCCATCTCCGACGCGCTCCCGGTGCTAGATTCCACCACTGACCGCCTCCGACGCCTGGACCAGATCCTTGGCGCCCGCCTGGAGGCCGAGGGCAGCAGACTCTATCGGTCGGTAATAGAGTACATCCTGACGTGCTTCTGGAGCCATGACCCAACCATCTCCTTGGTGCCGGTGATCGCAGGTCTGGTGGCCGACAGCGAAGACGCCACCCGGGAGGGCGTACAAGATGCTGTGGATGCAGTGGCCGAGCGCTTCCAGCAGGATCCCGCTGATGATGAGTAGCTAGGTCTGCAGGGAGAAAGCAAGGGTCCCGCTGGGAAGCGGCTTGTAATATATTTTGATTTTGTAAGATACTTTTAAGTACTACTTATCAAGCAATATTACAACTTATCTGCATGCTATTTTTCCTTTGCTATGTGCATCGTTACCAACTTCTTCCCTGGTACTTGGCCCCCCTAGGATGCGGGCTCGACGTGTCGAGGCTGGATGCCAGTATTCTTAAGAAGGAATTGGTGACGTGGCCCCCAGGAGGTAATCCTAACTAGGACCCAGACCTGCACACAGCCTAGGCTAGGAAGTTTTAGTAGCGCACCTATAGGGCCCACTAACTGGTATCTTTAATCCTTTGATTTACGCAACAGGACTGGTAGGACTTGGCCTGGAAGCCAAGTCGTGTGCTCGGACCCCCTGAATCACAGTTCCAGATACTAGGACACCCATCGCAGAGTGGTGGAGCGTGTAGGCTTACGGTACGGGACCAGGCTAAGCGGCTTCACGGCTCCGGACCACCCCAGGGGACGTGCGTCCATTCTCTAGAACCGGACCCTAGGTTCCCGGACCCACAGGGCTATAGTTCCAAATACTAGGATACCCATCGCAGAGTGGTGGATCGTGCAGGCTTAGGGTGCGCAACCAAGCTAAGCGGCTACACAGCTCCGGACCACCCCAGGAGACAAGTACTCATTCTTTAGAACTGGCCCCCAAGCTGCCGGACCTAGCTACTCAATGCGGATGTCACTATACCAGTAAGGGAGGGAAACCGTATGGGTGGGTTAGATAAAAATAATGGTTGTAAACTTAAGCAGAATAAAACCATCATAAAGCAAATCTGGGGGGGTGAATCTTCTCTTTATAACTTGATATTCATGAGCGTAAACCAACCGATCGGGTTTATGAGGGTGGACCTTACCAGGCTGGCGTACATATATGCGCTACCTAGTTACAAAGGAAGAAAACTGAATTCCCCAGCGTTGCTTTTATGGGAAAAACTTATGGAGGTGCTCTATGTTCCAGGGATTGGGCAGAGGCTCTCCTTCAGCTGTGGCAAGGCGGACACACCCGGGTCGGCACACTTCCGTCACCTTGAAGGGTCCTTCCCAGCTAGGGGAGAGTTTATGGAGCCCTTCTCGGTTCAGTACTCGCCTCAGGACTAGGTCCCCGACCCTGAGCTTCCTATTATGCACGAACCGTTGGTGGTAGCGCCTGAGCGCTTGGTTGTACCATGCATTTTGGATTGCCGCTTGCCATCTGCGCTCGTCGATGAAGTCCATGTCTTCACGCCGCAGCTGTTCCTGCATAGACTCATCGAAAGCCTGGACCCGTGGTGAAGCGTCCCGATCCTTTGGGACTCAAATGTGATACAATTACTAGTCACAGGAGGCTAGTAAACACATTCCTTACTTCAAATAGTACAGAGTTTAGGTAAAGGTTATTACAATACCGGGGTACAAGCTCAAGAGAGCCAAAATAGGAAGCGCGGTAAAAAGAAATATACTAGCCCAAGCCACAGGCAGAACTGGGTGCAGACACAGCCCTCTCAATCAAGCATAGCAGAAAAGAAGTCTTCGGCTGCTGAAAAACATAAATAAATCTGGGTGAATACACTAGGTATTCCGCAAGCCCACCCCGCTCCCGTAGAGAGAAAGAGACCTATATCATACATGCTTTATTTGGTGGGGTTGAAGTCACTCTTTATTTCCTCAGAGAAAGGCAGTTGCTGTAAGGTTTTTCCCAAAGACTCAAAATAACAAAAAAATGCTTAACCACCACTGAGCTTCCTGCTCCCGTGGCCTTGTTTTCTTTCTCACTACACCCTTACACACACATTTCCCTGCTCATGGAACTTATAGAAAAATCTCTAATTGTCATACCATACCAGACTCATCCATACCAGTGGACATGGACTATTCGAATAGGTTTCAACTCTGCGCAGAGGGGTACACTTTACCCACTAGCCCGGTTTCTGCGATCTCGCCGTCGCGAGACCCGAATGCCGGATCTCTTTCCTTACTCGTACGTCCTAACCTTAACGGTTATCCGGAAGGAGTCAGGCCACCACCATGTCCAAACCGGACAAAACTTTCCCCCTCCTTATCCTCCCGGTGCTCCCCAACCTTCTTAACCCTGGGGTTGGACCGCACGAGTTCGGATTGAGTGACTGCCCACACAGTCTCAAGTGGTTGTACGACAAAGGAGTACAGGTAGTGAAAATGACAAGCCGGTCCTTATATGAGGGGACAATCCTTCTGCTCATGCCTAAACCAGCTGAGCCAACACCTTAGGCCCTCCCCTAAACCAGGGAGTCCTTGATCATCCCACTCCCAAGGTGATGAGGGTGAGTACCCTTCATCGCATAACTTTTCAAAAAGCGATTTTATTTGAAGAAACACATTTCCCTTCTTCCCAATCCATATTTCGTATCCAGAATGTATATGTTAATGCGGGCCATCTCTCACTCATAATGCAATATTCCCCCATAATTCCCGGCCTAGGCAGTGGTAGAGAGAAGAGGTACTTTATGCATCAAGGGAAGGATGGACTTGCCTTCGTCGAAGCTTTCTTGGCACAGAAGATCTACTTCCGGAAGTTCGGGCTCCGGCCCTTCTTCCGGGGCTACGGGTTCCGGATCTGCGGTCCCCGCTTCTTCTATTAAAACAGTTAATAACAATACATCAACAGTGGTCTACTAATTGTAGTGTGTCATTTTACCAACATTATTATTACTTAGGACTTTAGAAATTATTTGGACAATTTTTGGTGCATAAAATATTGAGGAGAAACAATTAAGTGAGAAAATGGTGAAGAAAGAAAAAAAAAGAGGTTTCTCCTCTGATGGGCCAGGGGGGTTTCGGCCCAGCCAGGCGCGAGCGCGCGCGCGGGCGCGCTTGCGGCCCAGCTGCGGCCCATGAGCGAGGGGGAGACGGCGTAGCGCGCGGGAGTGACGGCGTCACTACGGGCCCACTCGTCAGCGAGAGCGGGGGGGAACGGCGTTGCGGCCAGACAGCGCGGGCGAACCGGCCGAGCGGGCGGGGGAGAAAGCCGGCCGCCGGTGAGCTCGGCGGCGGTTTACCGCTGGTGGCCCGGTTCTCGGCCCACGGGGAGGTGGCTTAGCATGGGCAGGGGCTGGCGAACCCAGGGGCAGGCTCAATTTGGCTAGAGGGGGTCGGGAGGGGGCTCCCGCGGGGAGGTGGCGGAGCTCCGCGGCGGGGATCGCCGCCGGTGGGCTCTGGGTGAGGGACTGGGGCTGGGAAGTGGTGCTTCGGGTTCGTGGTTTCGTGAGGGAGCTGCTCGACTCACTTGATTTCTTGCTGGACCAACGGAGAGGGAGAGAGAGGAGGGGGGAACTCACCGGAGAGGGGGACGATGACGGTGCTTCGCGAATTGCATTTAGCTGAGCTGATTCTTTCTTCCAATCTTCTAAAAAGTTGGTTCCTTTAATCCCGAAGGGTTTTCGGCTGAGGGCGTCTGCTACCACGTTGGCCTTCCCGGGGTGGTAGTGGACTTCGATGTCATAATCCTTGATCAATTCAAGCCACCTTCTTTGACGGAGGTTGAGGTCCGGTTGCGTGAAGATGTACTTCAGACTCTTGTGATCAGTGAAGATGTGGCATTTGTTCCCGATCAGATAATGCCTCCATAATTTTAGGGCGTGCACTATGGCTTCCAATTCCAGGTCGTGGGTAGGGTAGTTCTGTTCGTGTGGCTTGAGTAAGCGGGATGCATAAGCAATAACCTTCTCATTTTGCATCAAGACACACCCTAAGCCTTGCTTGGAAGCATCACAGAAGATGACAAAATCCTGGTGTATATCTGGCAGTGTCAAAACTAGCGCGGTTGTCAGCTTTTCCTTGATGATCTAAAAACTTTCCTCACATTTTGGAGTCCATGCAAACTTATTGTCCTTTTTGAGAAGTTCGGTCATAGGTTTTGCTATGCTGGAGAATCCCTTGATAAAGCGGCGGTAATACCCTGCCATTCCTAGAAAGCTTCGTACTTCACTGACGTTGGATGGTTGCTTCCAATTTGAAACAGCTTCTACCTTGGATGGGTCCACTTCTATCCCTTCTGCAGTCAAGATATGCCCCAGGAAGGCTATCTTCTCTAACCAGAATTCACACTTGCTGAGTTTAGCATAAAGTTGATGTGCTCTGAGTCTTCCGAGGACGATTCGGAGGTGACGCTCATGGTCCCTACGATTCTTGGAATAAATAAGGATGTCGTCAATGAAGACTATGACAAATTTGTCCAATTCTTCCATAAATACCTTATTCATGAGGTTCATGAAAAAGGCGGGTGCGTTTGTTAGCCCAAATGGCATCACTGTGAATTCATATTGCCCGTATCTGGTGACGAAAGCAGTTTTCTGAATGTCCGCTTCCTTGATTCTCAGTTGGTGATACCCTGACCTGAGGTCTATCTTGGAGAAGTATTTGGCTCCCTGCAGCTGGTCGAAGAGATCGTCGATCCGAGGGAGTGGGTACTTGTTTTTGATTGTAACTTCATTCAAGGACCGATAATCAATACACATTCTCATACTCCCATCCTTTTTAGTAACGAAAAGGACGGGTGCTCCCCAGGGAGACGAACTGGGATGGATGTACCCTTTTTGCTGTAGTTCTGAAATCTGAAGTTTCAATTCTGCCAACTCTGTGGGGGCCATGCGGTATGGTCTCTTTGCGATGGGTGCAGTGCTAGGAATGAGGTCTATATAGAACTCCACTCCTCTTTCTGGTGGCATCCCGGGCAACTCCTCCGGAAATACATCCTCAAATTCTTCGATTACAGACATGTTTTCTGCTGCCAGATTAAACATCATCGGATCGTTTGTGGGCGGTTGGGCTTGACAGGAAACTGCCTTTCCTTGGTGATCTCTGAGAAGAACAGTTTTGCTTGCGCAGCTAATGATACCTTTGTGCTTAGCTAGCCAATCCATTCCTAGTATCACATCAATCCCTTGGGATGGCAAGATGGTTAAGTCTGCCAGGAACACTACCCCACTTAAGAGAATTCTGACTTGAGAGCACCTGAGTTTGCATAGGAGGTCTGATCCCGGGGTTCGGGTGACCAAAGGTACAGCTAGGGGTGTAGAGGGGATGCCATGTTTTTCCACAAACTTAGAGGCTATAAAAGAATGGGATGCTCCCGAATCAAAAAGCACAGTAGCTGGAGTAAATTCAACAAGGAACTCACCGAGCACTACTCCTGGGGCTTGCTGGGCTTCTTGAGCGTCGATGTGGTTGACTCGGGCTCTGCCCTGGTACTGAGTCCTGCCCTGCTGGCTGTTGGAAAGAGGTGCCTTGGAGGTAGGTGCCAAGGGAATCTTGGGGCCATTCACCGAGTTGGAGTAGGTCGGTCCGGGTGCCTTTAACTGAGGGCAGTTATTCTTAAAGTGACTGGGATCTCCGCAGTGCCAACAGGCATTAGCTGGCGGTTGGTTGCTTGCAACAGAGGGTGCCTGAAGGGAGCTCTGACTCTGCTGACTGTAGCATGATGGAGTGGGTCCAGATGATTTATTGAAGCTTGGTCCTCTGGGTGGAAGCCCAAAGGGTCGAGCTTTCTGGTGACGTTCTTGTTGTTGAGCTCGGAGCACTTGGAATTTTCTCTTGAGGTGCCCTTTTTCTTCCTCTTTTGCCCTTTCCACTTGGATAGCTTTGTTGGAGAGGTGAGAGAAGTTGAGGAAGTCTTGGCTGGCGAGGATGGTCTTAAGCTCCGGTCTTAGTCCTTTCAGAAAATGGGCCATTTTTCTGGACTCGGTGCTGACATCCTCAGGCGCGTAGCGGGCCAGCTCTGTGAACTTGTGCACATACTCATTGACTGTTCTCCCGCCTTGGGTTAGCTTCCGGAATTCATCCTCCTTGAGTTGAACTATCCCCAGGGGTACGTGGTGCTCACGGAAGGCTGCTTCGAACTCTGCCCAGGTAGCATCTCTGACGGCCTCACTGAAAGTGTCCCACCATGCTAAAGTCATTCCTGAAAGCTGATGAGCTGCTAGTTGGACACGCTGATTGTCGGGGCATCCTATGGCTTCCAGCTTCCTCTTGATCGTGCGAAGCCAGTCATCTGCATCGAGGGGATTGCTGGACCCTGCGAACGTGGGGGGCTTGAGTCTCAAAAATTCTCCCATCCTATCCTCTGGCCTTCCACCACCTGGGCGCTGGTTTTCCAGACTTCTAGTGAGGACTTCAATGAGTCGAGTTTGATTGGCTAGAACTTGGGCCAGATCTAGTGGTAGTTCCGGAGGTGCGGGGAGGTGGGTCCCATCCCCTTCTCCGCCAGCTTCTCCTGCTGCTCCTAAGGGAAAACCTGCTCCAATCCCGGAGGCGGTAGGCGTGGTTTTATCCGAAGCCATCTGCCAGGGAAAAGAGTTACTACCATGCACATGCCATTTTTTTAAACTAGTTACTTTATTCATTACATCAAGCCATTACATAACACAGCACACGGCTACCATAGATTCATTACACGCGAGTACTAGCTAGGGTACTCCCGAACTCCTTCTCTAAAGTGTCCCCAAATTCCTTGAGAAGGTCATCAAGGCTGGCTAGGGACATCTCCTCGGTGTCGGGCGAGTTCCTTAACCCGGTAGAGGGTAGGGTTGGAGGGGTTTCTTCCTTCTGCTCAGTCTGACATCCGTGGTTTTTGGTCTTCTTGCGGATTTTTCTTGCGGGGGCGAGCTTCTTCAGTTTCTTGTCGTAGTCCATCTTCAGGGTGCGGTAGGCCTCTCGGGTATTGGTTTCCTCGCCTTCAGCTATTGCGAGGCTCTCTTGAAGGGACGCCTTCTCCCCTGAAAGTTCCCTGACTTTTTGCTCCAGACTTTCCACCCAGGAGGTTAGGTAGGTGCAGTAGAGGGTGAGGTCATCATATTGGTTATCAAGGGTGTGAAGGTATCCAGCCATGTAGACGATGGTGGGATCATTCTCAATAGGATCTCCTCCTAACAGGGCCTGAAGTCTTTTCCTCCAGGTGGGGGTATTCTTGTTGCTGGGTGGAAAGTAGCGAAGGGGGGTTTCAAAGATCACCTTGTTGTAGTTCTGGCATAGTTGTCGGAGGGCTGTTCGGGCAACATTCTGGCAAGTATCTGGAAAGCGGTATCCAGTAAAAGTGACTTGGAAGGAAGGATGGTTTGGATAGTTTCGGCTTTCTCCCAAGTAGACTGCCATAGAGTATTTCTCCATTCCGCCCTCAAAATACTCCTTCCAGACGTATTCCGGCTTCTTGCGGATTCCCATGCGAAGCGCACAACTTCGCAAAAGATGTGGGAAACCCTCCACCTCCGAGCAGTAGGATGTCCTAATGGCCAGAGAGTCTTCCATCTGGAATAGGAAAAGAGGGGTCTTGTTAAAATCCGAGAGGAGGAGAGAAGACTTTTCTTGGGGAAAGAGGTATTTTCTCTTTTTTTGGGGCAGGTTTTAGGGTCAGGGCTGCGACCTACGGCCAGTCCTATGGGCTCTGATACCACCTGAAGCATCCCGATCCTTTGGGACTCAAATGTGATACAATTACTAGTCCCAGGAGGCTAGTAAACACATTCCTTACTTCAAATAGTACAGAGTTTAGGTAAAGGTTATTACAATACCGGGGTACAAGCTCAAGAGAGCCAAAATAGGAAGCGCAGTAAAAAGAAATATACTAGCCCAAGCCACAGGCAGAACTGGGTGCAGACACATCCCTCTCAATCAAGCATAGCAGAAAAGAAGTCTTCGGCTGCTGAAAAACATAAATAAATCTGGGTGAATACACTAGGTATTCCGCAAGCCCACCCCGCTCCCGTAGAGAGAAAGAGACCTATATCATACATGCTTTATTTGGTGGGGTTGAAGTCACTCTTTATTTCCTCAGAGAAAGGCAGTTGCTGTAAGGTTTTTCCCAAAGACTCAAAATAACAAAAAAAATGCTTAACCACCACTGAGCTTCCTGCTCCCGTGGCCTTGTTTTCTTTCTCACTACACCCTTACACACACATTTCCCTGCTCATGGAACTTATAGAAAAATCTCTAATTGTCATACCATACCAGACTCGTCCATACCAGTGGACACGGACTATTCGAATAGGTTTCAACTCTGCGCAGAGGGGTACACTTTACCCACTAGCCCGGTTTCTGCGATCTCGCCGTCGTGAGACCCGAATGCCGGATCTCTTTCCTTACTCGTACGTCCTAACCTTAACGGTTATCCGGAAGGAGTCAGGCCACCACCATGTCCAAACCGGACAAAACTTTCCCCCTCCTTATCCTCTCGGCGCTCCCCAGCCTTCTTAATCCTAGGGTTGGACCGCACGAGTTCGGATTGAGTGACTGCCCACACAGTCTCAAGTGGTTGTACGACAAAGGAGTACATGTAGTGAAAATGACAAGCCGGTCCTTATATGAGGGGACAATCCTTCTGCTCATGCCTAAACCAGCTGAGCCAACACCTTAGGCCCTCCCCTAAACCAGGGAGTCCTTGATCATCCCACTCCCAAGGTGATGATGGTGAGTACCCTTCATCGCATAACTTTTCAAAAAGCGATTTTATTTGAAGAAACACATTTCCCTTCTTCCCAATCCATATTTCGTATCCAGAATGTATATGTTAATGCGGGCCATCTCTCACTCATAATGCAATATTCCCCCATAATTCCCGGCCTAGGCAGTGGTAGAGAGAAGAGGTACTTTATGCATCAAGGGAAGGATGGACTTGCCTTCGTCGAAGCTTTCTTGGCACAGAAGATCTACTTCCGGAAGTTCGGGCTCCGACCCTTCTTCCGGGGCTACGGGTTCCGGATCTGCGGTCCCCGCTTCTTCTATTAAAACAATCAATAACAATACATCAACAGTGGTCTACTAATTGTAGTGTGTCATTTTACCAACATTATTATTACTTAGGACTTTAGAAATTATTTGGACAATTTTTGGTGCATAAAATATTGAGGAGAAACAATTAAGTGAGAAAATGGTGAAGAAAGAAAAAGAAAAGAGGTTTCTCCTCTGATGGGCCAGGGGGGTCGGCCCAGCCAGGCGCGAGCGCGCGCGCGCTTGCGGCCCACGAGCGAGGGGGAGACGGCGCAGCGCGCGGCAGTGACGGCGTCACTGCGGGCCCACTCGTCAGCGAGAGCGGGGGGGGGAACGGCGTTGCGGCCAGACGGCGCGGGCGAACCGGCCGAGCGGGCGGGGGAGAAAGCCGGCCGCCGGTGAGCTCGGCGGCGGTTTGCCGCCGGTGGCCCGGTTCTCGGCCCACGGGGAGGTGGCTTAGCATGGGCAGGGGCTGGCGAACCCAGGGGTGGGCTCAATTTGGCTAGAGGGGGTCGGGAGGGGGCTGCCCGCGGGGAGGTGGCGGAGCTCCGCAGCGGGGATCGCCGCCGGTGGGCTCTAGGTGAGGGACTGGGGCTGGGAAGTGGTGCTTCGGGTTCGTGGTTTCGTGAGGGAGCTGCTCGACTCACTTGATTTCTTGCTGGACCAACGGAGAGGGAGAGAGAGGAGGGGGGACTCACCGGAGAGGGGGACGATGACGGTGCTTCGCGAATTGCGCACGGGTGAGGGGAGGAGGGGAGTGGCCGAGGCCGGTGCGGGGAAGAAGGTGCCCGGGTGACCCTTTTTATAGGCGCCCGAGGGAAGGGGAGCGGCGGAGCTCCGTGGTGCCGGTGAGCTGCACAGCGCCGGCCATAACTGCCGCACAGCGCCGCCGACGAGACCTCACGGCGGGGGCGGTACCGGCGAGTACGTTGGTCAAGGGGGGGAGGACGGGGCGGTGCCAAACTTCCCTGTGCGGCAAGAATACGGAGGAGGGGACAGAGGTGATGGCCGGAGGTGACCGCGGCGAGCCGTACGCGGGGAGGACGACGAAGCGGCTGACCGGTGGGGCCGGTCTGCCAGTGGGAGCGAGCGCGCGAGAGAGCGGCTGGCAGATGGGGCTGGCTTGTCAGCGAGAGAGAGGCGGGGTGCGGAGCGGGCTGGCGCGCGCGCGGAGGCAGGCCGGAGATGGGTCGAAAGAGGAGGAGGAGCGCGGGCGCGAGGGGGAGGCGGCCGCGGGTTTGGGCCGGGAACCGGCCCAGCAGGGGGAGAGGGTTTTTCCTTTTTCTTTTTATTTTCTAATTCCTATTTCCCTTTTTGTATTTTTTTCTTTTGAACAAAATATTTTGTGGATAATCTAGGTGCTAGAAAATAGAATCTAAGTGAGGTGCTTGTGATCAAACAAGGTGTATGCACATGATGAAAGAAAATCTAAGGGAGTTCTTGGAATTAGAGGATGAAAAGAAGGGAAAGGGTAGATTAGGGTTTCAAACCTAGGTTAGGATTTTGGGATGTTACACATGGGGAGCTCATGATGATTTCCGGGGGAAGGCAGGCTTCGGCCCCGTAAAACAGGAAGAACGGGGTCTCCCTGGTAGCTCGGCTGGGTGTTGTCTGGTTCCCCCATAGCACGGACGGAAGCTCACTGACCCAATTTGCACCATGCTTCTTCAAGCAGTCGTAGGTGCGTGTCTTGAGTCCCCTGAGGATCTCTGCATTTGCCCTTTCCACTTGGTCGTTACTCCTGGGATGAGCCACGGACGCGAAGCAGAGCTAGGTGTCGATGCCCTCGCAATACTCCTGGAAGATCCGACTTGTAAACTGGGTTTCGTTGTCCGTAATGATACGGCTTGGGACCCCAAATCTACAGACGATGGACTTGAGGAAGGCGACAGTGGCACCCTGGGTGATGCTGACTATAGGGGTGGCCTCTGGCCACTTGGTGAACATGTCGATGGCGACGAAGAGGTACCGGTACCCGCCGACGGCCCTGGGAAATGGTCCTAGGATATCCACCCCCCATACGACGAATGGCCAGGAGGGCGGAATCATCTGCAGAGCCTGACCTGGTGTGTGTATCTGCTTTGCATGGAATTGACACGCCTCGCAGGACTTTACCATCTCAGCTGCATCCTGGAGGGCGGTTGGCCAGTAGAAGCCATGCCGGAAGGCCTTACCGACCAGTGTGCGGGATGATGAATGGCTTCCGCACTCTCCTCCATGGATCTGCGTGAGCAACTCATGACCCTCCTCCTAGGTAATGCACCGCATGTGAATGCCATTGGCGCCGCGGTGGTAGAGATCCCCTTCTACCACCGCGTAGCGTTTAGCCAACCGCACTATGCGCTCTGCGGACACATGGTCTTCAGGAAGGATATTCTCCTTCAGGTAGTCCCGGATCTCGGAGATCCATGCATCGGGACCACTCTGAGATATTGGTTGCGGCGCTAAGGGGCTGGCAGGGCCCCCTGTAGCACACACAGCCTTCGGTGGGTTCTAGGATGCCACCAAGACCGCTAGCTTCGAGGTACTAGTCTCGCCCCCTTCGCCCAGTTCGGCAGGCTGGGCGGTGGGTCTCAGCAGCCATCTTTCGAAGACGCCCTCGGGCACGGGTACCCAAGTTGATGCCTTCACGGAGAGGTCATCTGCCGCCGAGTTGTCAGCCCGTGGGACATGCTGCAGTTCCAGGGCTGTGAAGTCTTTCTCCAGTTTTCTCACGTAGAGAAGGTAGGCTGCGAGCCTGGGCTCGTTGTAGCTACACTCCCTGCGGACTTGCTTGATGATCAGCTGGGAGTCTCCCTTCACCAAGAGTTGTCGAATCCCTAGGGATAGGGTCACCGACAAGCCGAAGATCAGTGCCTCGTACTCTGCCATGTTGTTGGTGGCCTTGAACTCAAGGTGCACCATGTACTTCACTTGATCTCCGCTTGGGTCGATGAGGACCACCCCGGCTCCGCCAACTTGTTGGAGGGCGGATCCGTCGAAGTAGAGCGTCCAGTGGGGCTCGGTGAAGACCGGACCTTCACCCCTCTAGTTGCCTCAACGGTCCTTCAGTATCTTAAAGTTGATGAAGTGGATAGTGGTCCATTTTTTGTTGTGCCCGACGAAGAATCACATGCTTCTATACACTAAAGCACTCACATAGCTTTGTCCATAGTACGAGAAGGTCTTTTACCTCCAAATACTATACCTTTAGGTTTTGGTACATGTAGCTTGGGTATGTGTGGCGTCTGATGAAGATAGCAACTTTTGTCTTTTATAAAGCTACAACTAGTGACATTCGATACTGAAGGACCGTTGAGGCAACTAGAGGGGTGAATGGGTGAAAGTGCATCCATCCCTTTTGTGGATTTTTGTGATTTGGATAACAACACACTTAAAGGACTAATCAGTCTTCTAAGTGTTGAACAGGAAAGTTGAAAAAACAATCATGATTGAAAATAGTCAAGGGACATGGTTTGATATGAAAATGTCTATATACATGGATTGCTCATAATAGAAAAGTATAAAGGATCAACATTAAGCAATGATGTGGATATCCCATATATAAGATCATTTGGATATATGGAGATAGGATATTCCATGAAGATCAAAAGACAAAAGGTCATCTATCAGATAACTAGACATCAAAGGAGATAATACAAATGGATATAATATGGTCTATATATTGGTTTGAATATATGGACAAGACCCGAGAAATCACTATGCATAAATATGATTAGAATATAGATTGTAGTGATTAAGATGATTGGCCAAGCCAAAATAAGGAATCATGAATTGGTTTGACCATATTACTATTTGTCCATATATGCTTCCATGAGAATCAAACTAAAGCTTGATTGATCTTAGCATTTATATCTAGATGACATTCAAGCAAGGTTCACAATATTGAAGAAATGATTCTTTCAATGGATGCTCAATATGATGTGACTCAAGAACAGCTTGATAGTGTGAAGATAGCAACGAAAGGGCTTAAGGGGACTAAGAGAAGGTCAAGGCCGAGCGACGACTTGTGGACCGAGGTACATGTCTAAGATGAAGAAGAGAGTACTTGCACAAAGTCGGTGAACTAATCAACTATGAAGAGTTATATTGTGTTGATGGATTAGTAAAGTGACTTGAAGCCATGAGTTGAACTCATATATGGAGAAATGGTTCAAGTCACAGGCTCGATCTGTGTTTGCTTCAAAAGGTGAGACAAAGATATTTGTGATCCTTATGGAGCAACACCATGGAGAAATCACACATGAGACACCAATTACTCAAGGAGTTTACTTAATTATATTTTATTTAAATTGAGTATATGAATCGTCATACTATCAAAGGGGATCCAAAAAGAAGGTTGGTGTTGGTACTAAAGCTCAAATCCTTGATTCAAAACTTCTATTTTACCCTTGTTAATCCTTAGTGGAAGTATGTAGTACAACCTTTTTAACTTTATCTTGACTTATATTGCTCTCTGGAAAATCCTTGTTCAACCGAGATTCTGGCTGGTTCAACCGGGATTCAAATCTTGGTTCAATCGAGATTTTCCTAGTCCATCTGGCTACTTAGCAGAGAGATAGACCGAGAACCTCTCTGGTCGATCCCATTTGAATCGGGATTTTTCTAGGTTCAACCGGGTTTGTCCCTGTTGACTCGAGTACTCAGCAAGGCAATTGACCAGGTTCCTCTCTGGTAGAAGCCGGTTCAATCGAGATTTGCGCGGACTTTTGAAAGCTCTCTTGTGGGTTTTGGTGTTTGGATGACAACTCAATTAAAGGACTAACAAGTGTACTAAGTGTTGAACAGGTGCTTAAGATAAAGTCTACAAGGTTCAACACAAGTGAACAAATGTGATGGTCCAAGAACTAGATTATGGATACATAATGGACATCACAAGTAAGATGGGCATTGCATAAAGTGAGACTCGGGTGCGTAGCTCGGAGACAACTGATCAAGCCAAGGACGGAGGCAAGAAGAGCTTCGAGGTACCAAATGCACGGGAGAAGGTCAAGGAGGCTGAGGAACCCAAAGCAAAGGGTGAAGAAGGAGGCTTGCAAAGTCAAGGGTGATCGAGTTGAGAACAGCTATGGCACATCAAGGATCACTACATAAGGACGTGACTTACAGCCAATGAGGTAACAGCTACAGTTATGTGGTGTAAGTCATAAGGCTCAAGATCAAGCTCTAAGAAGGAGATCAAGGTCACTAGAAGGAGAACAAGTGTCAAAACCAGAACTGGAAGCAGCCCAAAAGAGCTAAGTTCACCTTAATCTTTAGTTTGGGTTGTTCCTATGTTTGGAGATGTTCTATGTGACCTTTGCAGGATGTTGGAGCTAAGAAATGTCAATCTAGATCAAGTCAAGCCGACTTGATGATTTATGAGTCCAACATCAAAGCTCAAGCATGTGAAATGCTATGAATGTAATAATTAAGAGAAGGTATGTTTCTAGACTTAGTACATTGGTTTTAGTGTACTAATATACTTGTCTAAGTGTTAGAAACAGAAAGAAGAAGAAAAGAAAAGAGGAGAAAAAGACTTGGCTGAGTGCAGCCAAGACTCAGCTCAGTCTGGTACACCGGACTGTCCGGTGGTGCACCGGACAGTGTCCGGTGCGCCAGGCTGGCTCGGCGTGAAGTGGCCGCTCTCGGGAATTTGCCGACGGCGTACGGCTAAAATTCACCGGACTGTCCGGTGTGCACCGGACTGTCCGGTGAGCCAACGGTCGGCCGGGCCAACGGTCGGCTGCGGAATCTGCGCGCGACACGTGGCCGGGCCAACGGTCGGCTGCGGAATCTGCGCGCGACACGTGGCCAGGCCAACGGTCGGAAGGGGCACCGGACTGTCCGGTGTGCACCGGACATGTCCGGTGCGCCAACGGCTCCCAGATCTGCAACGGTCGGCAGCGCCATTTTAGGAAAGAAATCGGGCACCGGACAGTGTCCGGTGTGCACCGGACTGTCCGGTGCGCCACCCGACAGAAGGCAAGATTTGCCTTCCTGGATTGCTTCCAACGGCTCCTAGGCCTCTTGTGCCTATAAAAGGGACCCCTAGGCGCCTCCAGCAATACATAAGTGCAGCCAACAAGTGTAGACTTCATTGGAATCAATTCTTGCTCTCCCTCTTGTGTGTAACTCTATAGTTTGTGTAGAAGGCACAGCTATAAGCCTTTTAGAGAGAGGAGAAGTGCTGCTTAGAGCTAGAGCAAGGTTTTGAGCGTATTGTTACTCTGCCGAGGTGCTGCCAAGAAGTTTGTAAGCAGCCGCGGTTCTGTTGTAACCCCACTCAATAGTGAAAGGCTCTATCTGTCATACTGACAGATCTGAGCAAACGGAGGAAGGAGTTGAACTAGACTCCAAGCCCAGGTGTGGCTAACTCCAACGAGGACTAGGCAAGCATTTCAGGCTTGGCCGAACCTCGGGATAAATCCTTGCGTCTGTGTGCTCTGTTCTGTATTGTATCCTGACTCTCTGTCTTACTCGTCTTTATATCTGCACTTCAATACTTATCTGTGGTATAAGCTTTATTTGAAGTGCAGGACACTTTTGAGACAGGATCTCTGATTCCGCTGCAACCTACTCGAAGAGTCTTCTCACTCCACTGCGTACTAAGTCTTCGAGTAGAGTAAGAATTTAAGTTTTAAAGTAATAAGTTTTATTCGCCTATTCACCCCCCCCTCTAGGCGACATCCAGATCCTGTTCCCGGGTCAAAGGGAACTTTCAATTGGTATCGGAGCTAGGCCTCTCCAGTGTGGGCTTAGCCGTCTGGAGATAACGATGTCGTCACAAGAGGTAACTGTAGAACTTCTTTTAGGCGATGGTTCTAATTACAAATCTTGGTCTGTCTCTATTTACAAAGCTTTCATGAATGTTGATTCTGATTTGAGACAGATCTTTAGTAGAAGTATTTTTCCCTCTGATTTTAGTAAAAATCCTTCCAATGAAGAACTAAGATGTTTATCTCTCAATCACCATGCTTGCAACATCTTAGTTGACTCTCTTTCTAGAAGTGCTTATTTTTCCATCATGAGTAGTGATAGTGATTTATTTGTTGATGCTCATGATTTATGGAATAGAATTAAAGTAAAATATTTTGTGGCAAATTGTACTACTTCTACTCCCTATATTGCTTGTGATGCTAACCATTCAAAGGGAGAAAATCAAGAACGATGGACACCCAACGATGAATCTACCTCATCGACAGGTTTGGTCTCCACTAATAATAAGTGTTTTATTGCTAACAATGACGGTGGAGACAAAAGCCATGATGAGAAGGAATATGAGGATGATAGCGAGGATGAATCTTCATCACCTCAAGGTACATTTTCCTGTTTGGCTTCCACTGACATTAATGACAGGGAAAATGAGACCGATGATGTGGAAGAAGAGGAAATTTGCTGTTTCTACAACCATCTCAACAAAGCAGACAAAGCTCTCTTGGTTAAGTTGTTGAGAAGAAACAAGGAACAAGGCGACACGCTTCTCAGGCTAGAGGAAACACTCATCAAAACCAACGATAGCCTGGAGAAGATGACCAAAGAACATGAGGAGCTAAAGTACTCTCATGATAATTTGGTCCAACGGTATGAATCTATTTTATTTGAGCAAAGAAATAATCATGATGTATTATCTGATGTTGCTCAACTTAAAACTGAGAATTCTATGCTTAAGAGTCAAGTAGAAATGATAAATTTAGAAAAACTTGCTCTAAGTGAAAAATATGATATGCTATCTTATTCTCATAATGAATTAGTTGATGACCATATCATGCTTAATGTTGCTCATGAGGTTGTAATTTCAAACTTAAATTCATGTGAACCTCATTCTCGCACGTGTGCGCATTTGAATTATCTATCATCATGTGCTAACCCCTGTTGCTCAAAAGAAAGCAAATTTTTGAATGAGCATCAAGCTGCAGGATCAAAAGAAATGAACAAGAAAGCAAAGCAACTAAGGAGAAGACACATTGCTCAACCTCCTCAAGATATCCACGGACGCGTGGTGAAGAAGCTTGAGACGGGAGAAACCGCAGCAAGTGTTAAACTCCATAAGAAGGATGTTCCTAAAGCAATAAATGAAGAAATCAACATGAACAAGCAAAAAGGTAAAAATTCAATTAGTCATGTTGTTTGCACTGATCATCTCTCTATGTCATCCAAGAGCAAAAAGGGAAGAGGAAAAAGGAGGTGCTTCAAGTGCAAGGAATTAGGTCACTTCATTGCGTCTTGTCCACACAAAGACAAGGATGAAGGAATGAGGAGATGCTTTGGATGCAACGATAAGGACCATATGATCACTTCATGTCCGCTCATGAAGAATCAAAGACGTGCACCCTCCAAGGTGACCCTCACCAAGGAAAGTGACACACAGCAAGCGTCATGTCAGGTTGAGCGACGTTTCTGCTACAAGTGTGGTGAGCAGGGTCATATATCCAAGGTATGTTATAAAGGTAAGATTCCTATGCAAGTGAATTTGTGTCAATCTTATTCGCGTAGGAGACCCAAATCATACACTTGTGCTAAATCTATAACGAGATCACCTAGAACTAGCACAAAGGCAATTTGGGTACCAAAAGCACATTTAGATGAACATTATGGACCCATCCCGAGATGGGTACCAAACTGTGCTAACTAGACCATGCAGGTGCCTTGAGATGGACTGGAGACCATGGGAGAACTTAAGACAGTTATCTAAAACTCTATACTTAAGCTGTTAATTGTTTTGGTGTTTATTGACCCAAGGTTGAATTATTGTGAAACACTAATCCCATGTTCATCTCAAGTGAAATAAGGTGTATAGGTCCTGAATCATTATTGGTGAATCAAGTAAAGGACTTCGATGAGAATCTACAACTTGCTCTCCAAAGGATGGTACCCGTATATTTTAAGTGCATAATTGCAATTTAGTATTGCTCTTAAGTTGGCTTGTTGTGCTACCTGTCTTTGGAGTAGTTATGCTTTATGATTGCCTGTGTTAAATGAATCATAATGAAGTCTGCTTAATCATGACTGGTGCTATATAGGATATATCTTTTGAATCATGCATGGGTAACTCTTTCATTTGTTATATCCACAACGATTAACTCTCTTGGTGTACATGGATAAACCTGTAACTTTTTGTAAGTCATGCTATGTGCAATTATGACATTTTGTTTAGTCCATGATTACCCTAGTTTGGTACTGTGTGAATTTCAAATCCATGTCGTGCCCTTTTGAGCTATGAGGTGCATGAGCAAAAGGAGCCCTGAATTGGTGATAACTAGTGCTCTCATAAAGGCAAAGGTATGGAAAATGGAACTGTGCAATTTTATTGATTATCTTGAAATTCCATTGATAGTGATCATAGCTGTGTTCTTGCATTTCATTGGTAGTATCGTGGCTTATGCATTAGAATGTTGTTTCTTTTGGTGTACCTAAAGAACCTTCTTAACTATGATGTGCTTATGACATGATCGTGTTGTCTTTTAATTGGTATATGTGCTCCAATGAAAGTTAAGTATGAAGCATGTCTAAGTTGCGTGTAAATGTTAGACTTCCTGTGAGTATCCAAGTGGCTTATGTGCCACTGAGGCATGCAGTCAACCTTTCATTTAGCCTTCAATTGATGTTAAGTGGCTTTTCATTTGATATTCAAATTGGCATCTTTGTGTGATGAAAGTAATAGAGTATGCCTTGACCAAGGTATGTTGTGATCCCCTCTAGTTCTAAGGAAGCTAGAATGTGCAAAGTGCAAGTCATTCAAATACTTGATGCACAACTTGAGGGGGAGCACACATAACTTGTGTCTTTTGAGACTAACTGTTTCTTGAGCAATCTTGTGTAGTCTCTAGGTGGAAAAGAGAAGATGTGCAAGAAATGGAGCAATCAGGACTTGGGTACCTCTGTAAGTCAAGAAATTGGTATCTCAAGTCATGAGTAAGTACATGTTTTTAGATTGCTCATGCTCTATAATATCTGGTGATAATAGATGCTTAATCTTAAATATCATAGAGCTATGACAATAAATGAACTTTGCAATTGGTATCTTTCAATTGGTAGCCGTGATAGTCTGCTTCAATTGACATCTTTTAATAATCATTAGAATAGAAGTTTCTTCTTGTGCCCAATACTATAACTTGTTCTAAGTTTGGTGTCTTAGCAACAAGAAAAAGTTAGGAGAATGAATCAGGCACAAGTGTGGAGAAGCTCTCGAGAGATTAAATACTTTCAAGATGGGAAGTACACTACAACATGGTAAAGGTACAAAAGGAAGTATTAATCTTTTTGCATATATGTTATTCACCTAAATGTTGATAGTGCATATGCTCAATAAGTAAGGGGGAGTTTTGATAGTCGTTTTTCCTCCTTGACACCCTGCTGTCCCTTGACATCATCCTATGTTCTTGCTTGAGTAAGGTTTTTGGTGTTTGATGTCAAAGGGGGAGAAGTTGTGCATTAAAGCTTATCTCAACCTGAGAGGAAAGCTTATCCTAATGGGTGATGTGTTAATTTGAGCTTTGCCAAGAGTGATTTTCATATGTTTCTTTCATATGTTTCTTGCAGTATTATATGTGTTGCTCATATGAACTAGCGTTTCCGCTGCGATAAATTATTTGGCTTCTATAGTATAATAGAGAGTCATGTGGTTAATGGTGCTTTAAGATTGCTTTAAATTTAGTATCTTAGTTTAAATTGGTATTAGTTTGAATTGGTATCTTAATGGTGAATAGTGGTAGGTTGATATTCCTGTGATATATCCACTAATTTGAATGGTGTTTAACTCTGATTATGTGCATTTGTGTGTTATAGCATCATGGTTTGATTCTAGATACAATGCATTCCAAAATTGCTAAGATATAGAAATGTTTCGAATTGCCTAAGTATGTGCAAATTGGCGTCTGAGGCCAAAATTATGTTTTGAAGTAAGCACATATTTAGGGGGAGCATTCTATAATCTTAGAATTCAAAATTTGTGCTTCAAATCTTATTCTTATGTAAGCTTTAATTGTGTTGCCATCAATCACCAAAAAGGGGGAGATTGAAAGCTCTCTTGTGGGTTTTGGTGTTTGGATGACAACTCAATTAAAGGACTAACAAGTGTACTAAGTGTTGAACAGGTGCTTAAGATAAAGTCTACAAGGTTCAACACAAGTGAACAAATGTGATGGTCCAAGAACTAGATTATGGATACATAATGGACATCACAAGTAAGATGGGCATTGCGTAAAGTGAGACTCGGGTGCGTAGCTCGGAGACAACTGATCAAGCCAAGGACGGAGGCAAGAAGAGCTTCGAGGTACCAAATGCACGGGAGAAGGTCAAGGAGGCTGAGGAACCCAAAGCAAAGGGTGAAGAAGGAGGCTTGCAAAGTCAAGGGTGATCGAGTTGAGAACAGCTATGGCACATCAAGGATCACTACATAAGGACGTGACTTACAGCCAATGAGGTAACAGCTACAGTTATGTGGTGTAAGTCATAAGGCTCAAGATCAAGCTCTAAGAAGGAGATCAAGGTCACTAGAAGGAGAACAAGTGTCAAAACCAGAACTGGAAGCAGCCCAAAAGAGCTAAGTTCACCTTAATCTTTAGTTTGGGTTGTTCCTATGTTTGGAGATGTTCTATGTGACCTTTGCAGGATGTTGGAGCTAAGAAATGTCAATCTAGATCAAGTCAAGCCGACTTGATGATTTATGAGTCCAACATCAAAGCTCAAGCATGTGAAATGCTATGAATGTAATAATTAAGAGAAGGTATGTTTCTAGACTTAGTACATTGGTTTTAGTGTACTAATATACTTGTCTAAGTGTTAGAAACAGAAAGAAGAAGAAAAGAAAAGAGGAGAAAAAGACTTGGCTGAGTGCAGCCAAGACTCAGCTCAGTCTGGCACACCGGACTGTCCGGTGGTGCACCGGACAGTGTCCGGTGCGCCAGGCTGGCTCGGCGTGAAGTGGCCGCTCTCGGGAATTTGCCGACGGCGTACGGCTAAAATTCACCGGACTGTCCGGTGTGCACCGGACTGTCCGGTGAGCCAACGGTCGGCCGGGCCAACGGTCGGCTGCGGAATCTGCGCGCGACACGTGGCCGGGCCAACGGTCGGCTGCGGAATCTGCGCGCGACACGTGGCCAGGCCAACGGTCGGAAGGGGCACCGGACTGTCCGGTGTGCACCGGACATGTCCGGTGCGCCAACGGCTCCCAGATCTGCAACGGTCGGCAGCGCCATTTTAGGAAAGAAATCGGGCACCGGACAGTGTCCGGTGTGCACCGGACTGTCCGGTGCGCCACCCGACAGAAGGCAAGATTTGCCTTCCTGGATTGCTTCCAACGGCTCCTAGGCCTCTTGTGCCTATAAAAGGGACCCCTAGGCGCCTCCAGCAATACATAAGTGCAGCCAACAAGTGTAGACTTCATTGGAATCAATTCTCGCTCTCCCTCTTGTGTGTAACTCTATAGTTTGTGTAGAAGGCACAGCTATAAGCCTTTTAGAGAGAGGAGAAGTGCTGCTTAGAGCTAGAGCAAGGTTTTGAGCGTATTGTTACTCTGCCGAGGTGCTGCCAAGAAGTTTGTAAGCAGCCGCGGTTCTGTTGTAACCCCACTCAATAGTGAAAGGCTCTATCTGTCATACTGACAGATCTGAGCAAACGGAGGAAGGAGTTGAAATAGACTCCAAGCCCAGGTGTGGCTAACTCCAACGAGGACTAGGCAAGCATTTCAGGCTTGGCCGAACCTCGGGATAAATCCTTGCGTCTGTGTGCTCTGTTCTGTATTGTATCCTGACTCTCTGTCTTACTCGTCTTTATATCTGCACTTCAATACTTATCTGTGGTATAAGCTTTATTTGAAGTGCAGGACACTTTTGAGACAGGATCTCTGATTCCGCTGCAACCTACTCGAAGAGTCTTCTCACTCCACTGCGTACTAAGTCTTCGAGTAGAGTAAGAATTTAAGTTTTAAAGTAATAAGTTTTATTCGCCTATTCACCCCCCCCCTCTAGGCGACATCCAGATCCTGTTCCCGGGTCAAAGGGAACTTTCAACTTTAACCCAACAGCTAGATTTGGAGCCTCGCCTATATATACTCATTCGTACCTCTCTCCTCCACACAAGGGCATGCATTAAACTCCATTTCTAACCTAAGAAATACTTCCCACTCTCTCCCACACATCTCGTCTCTCTTATTTCAAATATTTGAAGAGAAATCTTTGAGTAAGACTGAGAGCTCCATTTTTTGTGCTTCATCTCCAAATCCTTCTTGCTCTTCTTGATTCAAGCTTTGGTACTACATAGAGTTCTTCGTGGATTCATTACTCTTGGAGCTTCTAGCTCCTAGACGATTAGGTGTCGCTTGTGAGTCTCCAAATCTTGTAGAAGACCACAAGAAAGTTTGTATTACCCGCTCGTTTGAAGAAAGATTAGTGTTTGGGATTGAACTTTGTGGTCGGTGAAGGGAGGATTAGAGTTGAAAGAGACCCGACTCTTTGTGGGCGCCTCAACGAGGAAGTAGGGCACCTTTGTGGTGTGATCGAACCTCAGAATAAATCTTGTGTCTCTCATGTTCTTGCTCATTGTGTTTGTTTGTGTTCTTCATTCTCTCGCCATTCCGTGGAAGAATTGATTATATCTTTTTTGGTGTGTGGATTTTGAGAAGTTCCCTTCTCAGATCTGCTACTTTGAACCTGTGGGTTATCTAGAACATTCCATTTCCAAAGTTAATTAGGTGAATTTCGAGATCAGTTCAGTTTTATATCTCATTCTTTAGTTAGACTCGTGTAGAGCAGTTGAACCGGTTTTAATATCGGTTGAACTGGTTTTACCCAGTTCGTTTCTAGTTTTTGCTGAAATTTTTTTCCACTTCCCTATTCACCCCTCTAGGCAACTTTCAATGAGAGACACTAAAAATTCTCGACCTGCGAGAACAGCACCGTGATTTCGATCCCGATCTCTACCGAAAACCTCAAGGGACTCACAGATCACTAGATCACCGTGCAATCCAAACCAATGTCATTTGAATACACCAAAAAACGGGAAATGAAACAACTCAACTATTTGCCAAAAATCAGAGTCAGAAATGCAGAATAGAGGGTGCGACAGTGCCGCCCTCAAGTCTGGCAGTGCCGAATGCAGAAGTGTCGTGTATAGGGACGCCAGTGCCGAGCACCAAAATCAAGGCAGAATCGTCGCCTCAAACTTCGGAAAAAATTTATGTGGGGATAAAGATATCTACTTGTGAAGCATCAACTCGAGCAACACAGAAATAAAAGTGTAGACAAGAATTCCCATTTTGGTTGGGGTTTTGATAGGGTTTTCTAGAACGAGTAAGATCTGCAATAACTGGGTGTATGCAGTGATCCGAGAAGTGCAACTCACCACCAATCAATGCCCAAACCAAATCCTCACATAAGAACTCGATGTTTTTTCACGAGATCACAAAGTGACAAGAGGGAATAACACAAGAACAAAGTGACTCAAAATTTTAGCAAGAATGCAAACTAAGATTGAGAGCCATCCAAAGCCATGGGTGGTACCGACCACTCCTCCTTAGATTAATCACTGCATATTACAAAACATAGTCGCAAAGGTTCAAAGCGATGTAGCTCTCCTAGCTAAATTGGTGACCCTAGAGAGGAAAACTAGAAGTTCTAAACAAGTGCTCTAAAACAAATGGCTGTCAAGAGATAGCTGAACCATCAGCCTTAACACTCTATTTATAGAGGGTTATTCATATTTCCTAAACTACCCCTATTTACATAGAGTTTATCCACTCCGCCAGGGCAAAATATGCCAACTCCTAGGTTTTTGATCCGACGACCACACGCTCCACACGAAGTTGCTTCACCTAGATACGCCCTTCACTGTGATGCTACGTGCCGCCCCAGGTCCCACCGGAGCTGCCACCACCGAGTTTTGAGGCCCAAACTCAGCAAAAACCGCCATCCGTAGCACTAGGCGATTTTTCGAGAATCAACCACTAAACCACTGTGAGTATCGCACCGTGTGCGCGTCCCCCATGTCCTGGACACGTGTCCCACCAGTCTTCGGCCGCGCCAGCAACATGGCCCACTCCACCATGTCCTCGGGTGAGTGCGTGTCCTAGGTGCCAGCCACCACGGCTAGTCACCCGGTGACTTTGGTCCCTCAATCAAGTCCCAGCGCCCATCCTTCGTCGCTCCCAGTCCATCACACGAACCCGCATGACCTTGACCTTCGTAGTTAACACCGTACCTTTGCTCCACACCACAAGCCGTCCGACATGGTTGCACAATGAGAGCACCTAGAGGGGGGGGGGTGAATAGGTGATCCTGTAAAAATTAACTCAACAAAACAAACTTGGACTAATATTGGATTAGTGAAAGCGAAAGCCAAGTTCAAATGAAGAGAATGAGAGGAGAGAACTTCTTCACTTAATTGCTCTCACAAAGTGAGTGTTAAACTTGGAGCAATTATGATGTGACATGAACTACTAGAAAGAGTCGAATCACTATAAAGTAAAGAGACAGTTAACACGATGATTTTATCCCGTGGTTCGGTCAAGCGTAAAATGCTTGCCTAATCCATGTTGTGGTGCCCCAATGGACTAGGGTTGCACTCAACCCCTCTCAAGCTAGTCGTGGCCCAACAATTTGGTATGGTTGTTCCGCGTGTGATAGGACAATGCTCGCACGACTTTAGGATGACACAGTATGGTCTATCAACACATCGCACATGGGAGGATGGGCACATAGTGTCCTAGGCGAACAATAGATCAACAATCACACTCTTTTTTATACTAGCATATAGCCTGTGTTAATGCTGAGCCTAGAGAGACCAATGGTCGACGGTGGCGACAACGACGTGATGGAAGTGGTTGACGGTGGCTGTGATGACACGAGTGAGAGGGAGGGGGAGCTGGGGGCATCGGGGTTACGAGCGAGGGAGATAGTGAGGGATGATGGATGAGAGAGAGTGACGATGGATGATTGAAATAATATTGTCTTATACCTTTTCACAGTAGCCAGTCCAGATGTTACAATTTTACATATAAAATATACTATATACCCTATTTAATAACAACAAATAGATTATAGGAGAGGGGGCCTCCACTAGAAGGCAGAGTCGTACCACCATCGAACGGTAGGGGCCTGCCGCCTCTTCATCGAGCGTCTGAGCTATAGGTCTCTAAGGGTGTCCGCACTCGAGAGCTGCATACGCTATGTTAACCAGACATAGAGTAAAATCTAGCTGCAACGACACACCCTATAACATACGCTATCATGCAGGCACACCCTATAATATACGCTATCATGCAGTAGGCATGATAGAACCTTAGACCACCTACAACAGATTTCCTATAGTTTACCCAAAACATCGTTTTTGCATTGTTCTACACTGTATACTACACAATTCACAGAGTAAAGTTTAAATATGAGTATGAGGATGTGTAAGTTGTTGAAGATAGTCTTACATACAACGTGGTAGGGCAGGTACTCTAACTTGTCCTCAAGCGCGGGAACAATTGAAGAAGGTGCAGTGGTAGAAGAAAAAATGATATAATATATAATAGCTGATATAAGGTTGGTATATAGAGTAAACATGACTGCGTTAGAGAATTTTGCTGGTGTGGATAGAATATTACTTTTAGAGTACTAAATCAGAATAGTATGAGTGCACATGGCCTAAAGGATATATGTCCGTTTTTTTAAATTACAATTAGATCACTGCCACCCACTGGAGCAGCGACATACACCTATTTCTATAATATTTTTAGGTTTGGGGTATCGATTTAAACTTTTGAATATTTTTAAATATAAAAATAAAAAATGTACTTAGTAAACATAGCAAACAAAAAAATGCAAGCTGAAGCTATAGAAGGGGTAGTCTTCTCCTTGTTTGATTTGATAAAAAAGGAAAAGTGCTAGACTTGGTTTTTTGGTGTTTGGTTTTGGAGGCAAAATGTTCAAAAGAGCAAGAGGTGTTTGGTTTTGGATGCAGGTCTCCTTTGCGGCTTTTAGCTATCGGCTGGCTTGCTTGACCTCTTCTCGTCTTGTCCAGCTCCACCCTCCACTGCAGCAGCTTGCTTGCCTTTGCTCAACTCCCATCCAGAGTCCAGACGTCCGCCCCGTCGCCGCCGGCACTCAGCTACCAAGCCGCCGTCCCGGACCCTCGATTTTCCTCGCCGGAGCGGAGCGCCCACCCCTCTTCGCTCGCCTCGGATCTCGCCTCCGATTTGCTCCGCCTGCTCATCCCCAACCACTATTCTCTCGTCTCGATCCAGCGCAGGCTACTCGAGATTCAGCTGCCGCCGCCCTCTGGATCCGGCCACACAATCCGCTTCCGCTCCCGCTGCCTCCCCGACCCGACCGCCCATCTCGCTCAGGTACATCTACTACCACTTGCCTTGGAATGGCTGGATCTCACATCCTTCTTCCCCGCGTCAGGCGTCACCGACCAAGCTTTAGCTTCTCACTCCGCTCTCCGCTTTTACTCTGCAGGCTCCCTCCTAGTCCCTACCCTAGCTGCTAGCTACCACTACCACTAGCATGGCCGCCGGGAGAGGCCACGCGGAGGACATGCTGGGCTTCAAGGAGGACGACGCCATGCGCTTCATCTTCGGCGAAGACATCATGGGAATGGAGGACCACGGAGCCTTCGACAGATCCCTCATGGAGCTTCAGGTTTTCAAGGAGGTCTTCTGCGGGGCCGCCCATAACGTCGCCGCCACCACCCATCTGCCCACCGAGATGGACCTTGGATTCGTCCACACCAGCGCCGCCGCTGCCCACCTCAAGGCCACGGAGACCTCGCCCTCTCCATTTGGCTCCCATGCGCAGCAGCAGCAGCCTGCTGCCGCTGCCACTGCTGATCCACAGCTCACAATGGATCGTAGCCAGCCAAACTATGGACCTCGCCACGACCTTCACCCCCAGGTTCAGGAGCACGCGCACCCTCGTGCGCAGCAAAACGGGACCGAGCTGGATGATGCTGCGTTCATGCACAGATTCATGGGTTCCTGGCAGCCTGGGGATAAGCACGCGATCCATCTGCTCGGCCTATCCGATGACCAACACCGATTCGTCGGCGCAGATTTGGATGTGCACGCCCAAGATATTGGAGCTGGGATGTGCAATGCGCCCGGGCTGGGCTGCAGCAGCAGCACTAGCGCGGTTGATGACCCCATGCCTTCCTTCATAGAAGCGCTAGCGGAGATTTCTGAATTCCAGAGTGCCACTCTCCTTCCAGATCCCTTTTTGCATCAGTGGTTCCAGGAGCAGCAGCAATTCCCTACCAATGCATGCTTCTCTTACGATCAAGGCCAGATGGATGACACCACTTATCCCCTATGTGCAAGTACAAAGGATTTCCCTGACAGAGAGCAGCATCTGTGTTACAGTGAAGAAGCTCATAGTACTCCAACAATACCTCATCAGTCCCATATTTGGTTCAGCCCTGGTCAGTTCACCCAGCTCGATGGCACCACCATTTGCCAGGAAGGCACGCCTGATGCGAATATTAGTTGCCCGGATGAAATTGATGTTCATGGATGCGGCAGCAGCGCGGTACACTTTGGCTCGGCAGCTGCTGTTTCCAAGAAGGCCTTGGGCAGGGATATTCCTGACCAGCTGGAAGCACATGCGCATCGCCTTTTCAAGGACGCTGGATGGACTATTAAGCCACGGAAAAGGAATGACAGAGCTAAGATGGCGTCCTACTTCACAGCTCCAAACAGGGAAGCGGTTCATACCTCACTAACCCAGGCTTGGAAGTTTTGTGGCAAAAAGTTATATGAAGCTTCCCCAGATACAGAAAGGGGAAGGTATCCAAAGGAGTGGTCAGATGTTGATTCGTTTTGGAAGGATCTCACAGATGCAATGACCTATGTTGATAGGATGCTTGCAAACCAGCAAAATGCACTCACGCTTCTCCAACGTTGGCAGATTTTGGATCCTTTTGTAGCTGTTGTGTTCATCAGTAGGAAAATCACTGCTCTGCAGCAATATAAAACTCTTAGAGCCGTCGACAGTTCAACCTTTGTTCTTGATGGCAGCTCAGACACATCATCGGTAAGTAAGATCATGCACAAAGCCAATGAGCTTTTGACAAGCCGAATGATCCGATTGACTCCACTGATCACAGACTCTGATTGCAGCACACTTGCAACTGAGAGCTACAACGGGCATCAATCTTTACAGAGCTGTCATGATGTAGAAGACAACAACTATAGGGATACGGACCCAAAGCTTTCCTGCAATGAGAGTCTGAATTACAATGCAAGTGACCAGACAAAACATCACATCGATGCAAGTAATGATGGAAGACAAACTTATGCTCAACCAAAAACTCTTAATAGCTCTGTAAAAATGTCAAGCAAGAAACCGAAAAGAATATTTGATATTAGTGCAGATGGACTGGATGAGACCAATGTAGCAACTATGGACATGGCTGACCCAGGAGACACTAATGCCTTTGAGGAACACATTATGTATTCAGGTGTTAGCACACTAAAAGACGATATGAAAGCTGAAACAAAATCAGAAAAGCTAGATAAAGATGATCAAAGCAGCAAGTGTGACATGCTCCTCTCTTCAGTGATCAAGCAACTTAAGGATTACAGTACATTCTCAGAAACCCATTGTACTACAAGGGAGTCACAGTCAGATGCCACAACATTCTGCCATGATGACAAGGTCTGGAAAAAGATAGTCCCATCCCATGGAGAATTTTATGAGGATTCACAGAGTGATCCAACAGGAAATACTGCACCTGTTGAATTATCCCATGATGTTCTGGGAACTTATCTAATTTGTGACTCACAAATCTGCGAGAGAGGCACTGCCAAAATGAAAACGAAGGATTGGTTGAAGTACATGAAGAAAAGACCTCGCGAGTTGCGGATCAATGATGAGGACCTTTTGATGACAGCTATAGTGAAAAACAAGGACCTTGGCACCTGTCACAAATTTGCTTCAGGTTCTTCAGCCGCAAAGAAGTTTAAGAAGCTGAAGAGCCACAAGAAAGGTAACAAGCTACTTTCTAAAATTGGGAAAGCTGGCACAAACCTATTGGGTGGAAAGAGAGTAAGTTTGGCCCGTAAAACTGTAATCTGCTGGTTGCTTGCGACTGGCTTTCTGAGCGTAAAAGATGTGATACAGTACCGGGATCCAAAAAGTAATAAAATTATAAAGGATGGGATGGTTACCTGGGAAGGTATTGTTTGCAATTGCTGCAAAAAAAACTTATCCGTATCTGATTTCATGGCTCATGCTGGTCGTAGTCACCCACAGTCCTCATTGGGCCTTTTTCTAGAGTCTGGCAAGTCATACACTTTGTGCCTGGTTGAGGCTTGGTCTGCTGAATCTATGAGCAGGAGAAGCAATGCATGGGGTAGAAAAGTTGAGGCAATAGATGAAAGTGATGACACCTGTGGTTTCTGTGGAGATGGTGGTGAATTACTTTGCTGTGACAATTGCCCATCGACATATCATCAAGCTTGCTTGTCTGCTAAGGTATCTATTATCCACTTCTCCATGGTGCCATTATATGTACATTGGTCAAAGATACATTTCATTCTGAGGTTGTTGTCATTAACTTTGCAATGCTTTGTTCCAAATTGTGTGTTGATAATTCGACATGATATTAAATGAATCAATACTTATTCTATATGTGAAATTGTTTCCTACTTAATTAATCTTGCTTATTCCTTTACATATGCAGGAGCTTCCAGAAGGTAGTTGGTACTGCCATAATTGCACTTGTGAGGTTTGTGGGGGGCCATTTAGTGAAAAGGAGGTTTCAACATTCTCGGCGATTTTCAAATGTTTCCAATGCGGAGATGCATGTAAAATCTTATCTCCCCTCCACTTTGTCCTGTTATTTGTGTTAGACTCTTGTTAGGGTTTCGGGGCTAGTCCCTGTGTAATTACTTGCATACTCTCAGTGTAATGGGCTTGACCCAATTACTCAGCTTATATATATGCACTCCCAACCCTAGTTTGGGTTAGGGTTTCCCACATGGTATAGAGCTAGGTCTAATTTCTCTCCTCTCCTCTCCCTCCCCACCCCTAGCTGCCGGCCTTCACAGCCACCGGCCCTCTCACCGCCGCCGGCGTCCTTGCAGCCGACCGCCGCTCCCTCCCCTCCCCCTGCCGGGGTCTTCCCCAACCGGGCCCTCTCCTCCCCATGGAGCACCCGCCCTGGAGCACCTCCTCGGCTACCCTGGGTGTGGGCGCCTACGCCACCGCCATGGGCGCAAGCGTGGACGAGCAATTTGCACCATTTCCTCTATTGTGCTATTTGTTAGACTATGTAAATAGGCTGATTATGACTGCCATTTGTGCATTGGTGTTTATGGTAGTTGGCCATAGGTTATGCAAGGATCTCCATTGATTGGGTGTTTTCTATAAGCCTTAGATGATCCTTGCCTATATATTGTACACCCCTTGTGCCTCTATCATCAATCCAATTTCCGACTTCAGTGCCACATCCCTTTAACATGGTATCACGAGACTAGATCCAATTCACTTCCGCCCTCTGATCCTATCCTAGGGTGCGCTACACCCCCTCTCTCCCCTAGCAGCCCCTCCTTTTTCCCATGATGGACAACATCAGCGAGTGCCACTCCAACTTGACAGACAAATAGAAAGCAACTGCTACCACCAAGAAACAAGAGCAAGAACAGGCGCTTGCTCGCGCCACTGTGGAGAAGGCACGCCTCGATTTGGAGGCCGCTCGGCAGCGTGCACATGCCATTGCTCTTGCCCTAGAGAAGGAACAAGACGCTATCCGTGCCATGGAACGCCACCTGCTCGATGCCCAGAAAGCAGCGACACCCACCAAGGATAGAGACGACACAACTATCGCCCGTGACACTGCAGTTATCACGCACCTCCACACTCAGACAACCATGATCCAGGACATCCGTGCCTTGGTCACGATCGTCCTTGATCTCTCGACCACCAAGTACCCCACATGGTGTGACATGGTGCTGCTCGCTCTTTGCCGCTACACCCTTGACGATCACATTCTCCCTAACAATGTCAAGACCACCGTGTACTGGCACCACTATGACAGGCTCATCCTTTCATGGATTCTCGACACCCTCTCCATCGAACTCCAGGAGCGAGTCCACAAGCCCTTAGAGACAGCCTACCATGCGTGGCAGTCGATCGAAGTCGAGTTCCTCGGTAATCGATGGTCTCCTGTCCTCAAACTTGATGAACGCTTTCGTGCTTTCAAACAGGGTGACCTCAGTATCAACGAGCATTGTCGCAAGATGAAGGCTATAGCGAACGAACTTTGTTCCTTTGGCGAGGAACTGCCAGCCAGACCGTCACCTCGTTCTCACCATGCTGCGTGGGCGGAACAAGCGGTTTGATCACATGAAGACACTGATCAAGCGTCAACCACCGTTCCCATCGTTCCACGTCGTTCGCAACGACCTCGAACTTGAGGAACTTGACACGGAGGCTAGTCCGATCCAGACTCGGCAATGACCTTCTACTCCACCATAGGCCGCCCACAACAGCAACTGCTGCAGTAACAGCATGCTGCACTTTCTGCACCTCCCTCTAGGCCTATGCCCCCCGTCATCCTACCCCTACTAGCAGCAATAACAAAGGGAAAGGGAAGGGCAAGGGCAGAGGTGGCAACACCCACTCCACCTTCAGCAGCAACACCCCATAGCCATCGTTCTACAACCTGTGGATTGGCACGATCACCATGTGGCCCGGGCCACGACCACCTCTACAGCAGCAGGTGCGCCCTCAACATGCCCTGATGGCTGCCTCGGGGTTCTTCGGTCCTCTTGGTGGGTCGCCTATACCGACCCACCCAGCGCCACAATACCTGCCACAACAGTAGCATCAAGCGATGCCCCGTTCTTGGATGCCATGGTGGGGAACCTGGGCTGGGATCAACAGTCCTTGGTCAACTTCTTAAGCACTACGACCTTGACCCCTCCTATGGTCACTGACTGGGTAGTGGACTCGGGGGCCTCCAACCATACTACTCTGAATGCTAGTAACTTGACTGATTCTCGTCCTTCTAATTAACTTCACCTTCATCCATCATTGTTGGTAACAGGGCTGTCCTTCTGGTCACCTCAATCGGTGATACAGTGCTTCATGGCCTGTTTCACCTCAATCATATTCTTGTTACACCTGATATTATTCAAAACCTTTTGTTTGTTCGTCGTTTTACTACTGACAACTGGTGATCTATGGAGTTTGACCCGCGGGGTGTTTCTGTGAAGGATTTATCTACCCAGAATGTGATCATCAGATGCAATAGGGCAGAGACCACTCTACACCCTGCGTTTGTCTTTCTGTTCGGTCGTCCTGCCGCCACACCAACAGTCTTCATTGCCTCTACATCCACCTTAGTTACTCCCCTGATCACAAAGAGTAGCGTTGTCTTGACCTTACCACTCATCGTCTCTTGATCACCCGTCACGTCGTCTTCGCTGAGATGGACTTCCCCTTCTTGAACCTCTCCAGCTCCACCATCGACTCCCTTCTCAAGTTGGACTTCATTCTTGACCCTGACCCTATGGCTCCATCTAGAAAAACACCCTTTGTTTTGTCATCTGCAGATTCACCCACTTTGTTCCCGCATGCGACACCAGTGCCACCCACAACACCTGTGCACCCGGTCTCCCTTCGGGATGCCCTACCGCCCCTGGCTGGACCATGTGCCTCCCCACGCTGGCCTCCGTCGAGCCACTGGTAGTCTTAGTAGCCCTGCCTTCGCCATTGGCTTCTCTGACCTCCCTTGCGCAACTAGGGACCTCCCTGGCTCCCTCCTCGCTACACCAACCCTTTACATGTCTATTAGCGACGTGCGTGGGTGGGTGCACCACGCTGCTCCCGTGCGAAACCGATGGTGTATCGTCCCCCTTCTTAATTGTGACCCTTACCACGTCCACCCGATGGTGACTCAACAGGTCGTTGGGGTTCTTCGCCCTATCGATCGGTTTGTCCGATCTCCCCCGTGCCATCTTCCGTTCATAGTGCCCTGGCCGACCCTCACTGGCATCGTGCTATGGAGGAAGAGTACAAGACCATCCTTGCCAATCACACCTGGGAATTGGTGCCCCATCGTCTAGGCGACAATGTGGTTACTGGCAAGTGGGTTTAAACTCATAAGAGGAAGGCGGATGGTCCTCTAGACAGGTATAATGCCCGCTGAGTTCTTCCGGGCTTCACTCAGCATCCTGGGATTGACTACGATAAGGCGTTTAGTCCCATGGTGAAGCTTGCTACCGTCTGTGCCGTTCTCTCACTGTCCTCTCTCGTTCTTATAGAGACAGTCTATTGCAGTCAGCCTGTAGGCTTTGTTAATTCTACCCACCCTGACTTGGTCTACAAGTTCAACAAGTCCCTCTATGGTCTTAAGTAGGCCCTCCGTGCTTGGTACAATAGGTTTGGCACATATCTGCTCTCCCTAGGTTTTGCTGAGGCTAAGTTGGACAGATCTCTGTTCATCTACAGGCGTGGCAATGAAACTATGTACCTCCTCCTATATGTTGATGACATTGTGCTCACTACCTCTCTTCGAGCCTCCTGCACTTGATCATTACAACCCTTTAGCATGAGTTCGCTGGAGATTGTTGTTGAGCGTCACCCGAATGGACTATTTCTTTAGCAACAATAGTACACCTTGGATATCTTGGAGCGCGCTGGTATGCTGGACTACAAGCCTTGTGTGACACCGGTTGGTACACAAGCCAAGGTCTCCAGTGATGGTGCCCCTATCAACAACCCCATTGTCTACCACAGTCTTGCCGGTGCTCTTTAGTATATCACCTTCACCAGGTCCGACATTGCGTATGCTATCCAATATGTCTGTCTCTACATGCATGATCCTCGAAAGTCGCATATGAGCGTTGTGAAACATCCTTCGGTACCTTTGGGGTACTGTCGACTATGGGCTCCATCTTTGGCGCTCCTCCACACACGAGCTGGTTGTATCTATCAACGTTGACTGGGCCAGGCGCCCGGACACCCGTCGGTCTAACTTCGGCTATGTGGTGTTTCTCAGGGCCAACCTCATCTCGTCCAAGCGCCAACCCATAGTTTCTCGCTCTAGTGCTGAGGCTGAGTACCAAGCCGTCACTAATGGGGTGGCTGAGGCAAGCTAGTTGTGCCAGCTCCTCTAGGAGCTTCATAGCCCCCACACTAGGAGCATACTTGTCTACTGCGACAACATCAATGCCATCTACCTCTTCGTCAACCCCATCCAACACCAGTGCACGACACATGTTGAGATCGATTTCACTTTGTTCGTGAGCGTGTGGTTGTCGGGGACGTATGTGTTCACCACGTCTTTACGTGCTCGTAGTTTGCCGACATCTTCACTAAGAGTCTTCCCTCCTCGTTGTTCTTGGAGTTTCTGTCCAATCTCAACATCTGTCGTGGCTAGAGTTTTCAACTGCAGGGGGTGTTAGATTGTTTTGTTTCTATCTAAGTGTTAAGGGCCTACAACCCAACCCATATAACCCACTAGTGTTGGGTATGTAATACTCAGCCCACTATCAATGAATTAGGGTTTTCTTTCTTCCAACATGCTCTATTGACTTCTTATCAAGCTTCTAGCAGCTTTGAGCTGAACCATACTTTGTAGCAAGGCCCAAGAATAAAATCCATAGAGTGGTTTCATACTCTTCAGTTCTTCACTGTGCATTGCAGATAAATTATTCTCTTATCTGTAACTTTAATTTGAATAGATATGTTTTCATTGGCAGACCATGACACTTGCATTGAACAAGAGAAGCTACTTCTTGAGGATCAAATATCTCAGACATGGTTTTGTGGGAAATACTGTAAAGAGGTAACACTTATTTAACTTAGATGATGTTGAAAGTTGCAAGATGCTTTAGTGACCATAGTCCATTGTGTTTTGTCATACCTGCAGAAATTGTAATTTTTTTTTCTCGAAAGCGCAGGAGAACTGCGCGATATTATATTAAAGAAGGACAATTACAGAAGAAAACAAAAGAGGCGCCTATGGCGGCCAGTAACAGGCATACAAAAACCCATCCATGTCTAAAGAAGAACCTAACACAAATAACCACAATGCTAGCTAACTAGCAGGGATGCCTGGAATGGGGGCGGTGAGCAAAGACAACTTTTTTGCACCAGCCATCTCCCATAGGTGAACCTCCAACTCAACTCTTCTAATAGCATCAGCAATACTGGGGTTCTTATTGTCAAAAACACAACCATTGTGTTGCTTCCATAAGGTCCAAACTCCCAGAATGACTAGAGAATTGAGGCCGTCCCTTGCAATTCCAGAGACTTTGGTACATAACATTCTCCACCATTCAAGAAAAGCACTATCCTCAGATTGGGGGGCAAGAAACTGCAGGTTCACTTGAAGAAGCAATTTAAACCAAAATTCTCGAGCAAAAACACATCCTATCAACATATGGTCCAAGGTTTTTTGATCCTGGTCACATAGTGGACATCTCTCTGGATGGTCCAAACCTCTTTTCTGCAGCCTGTCTGCCGTCCAAACCTTCCTGTGAGCGACCAATCACATAAAAAACTTGGTTTTTGGAGGAGCCCAAGATTTCCATATTCTATGAAAAGGCTCAAACTCAGAAGATCCCAAAAAGAAACCCCTATATGCTTCCTTTGAGGAGAACTTTCCGTTTGCAGCTAGACGGAAGAAATGTTTGTCTTCAACTTGAGGTCTTAAAACAATTGAGTCAATTAAATCCCACAAAATGAGAAATTCATTGATAATTCCAACCGAAAGAGCTCCTTGAATGTCAGAAATCCAGCTCTGATTAGAGATAGCATCCACCACTGTTCTCTTGCTAACCCGTCTCTTAGGGATGATCCCAAATAATCGAGGGACTAACTCTGCAATTCTGTGACCCGATAACCACCTATCAGTCCAGAAATAGGTTGTAGCCCCATTACCAAGCTCAGTTTGCATAGCCATGGAGAAGAAATCTTTTACCTTTTTAGGAACCTGGATAGCAAGAGAGGCCCACGGGCGAGATGGATCAGTTTTAGCCAGCCAAAGCCATCTCATTCTAAGAGACCAAGCAAGTTCTTTCATGCTGGAAATGCCTAGACCACCCAATTCGCGAGGCCTACAAACAATTCCCCAAGCCACGTGACAGTGGCCACCTTTTACATCTCTTCGACCTCGCCACAGAAAACCTCGACGAATCTTATCAATGGCTTTAAGGGCCCAAGCTGGAAGGTCAACAGCCATGGCCAAGTAGATCACCATCCCTGTGAGGACATGCTGGACGTGCACCTTACGACCAGCTTTAGTCAATAACTCAGCCTTCCATCCGGAGAGTTGATTTGCAATCTTATCAATGATGGGTTGTACTTGGATTTTTGAATGCAGAAATTGTAATTTGCGTGACCATTCCTCGTCATAGTCTTATAGATATAGTGGACTCATATGTTTGAATGCTTAGGACAGCGTGGTTCACAAAATCAAACCTTCCTAGCTTAGATTTGGTTAACCTCTTGGATTGCTAGTTTTTCAATCTCAAAATTGTATGTCAATTTTTATATTAGGTTAGAAGTAATCAGCACCCCATGCACTAGACAACATTTATGTTACTTCTTTGTGTGCCTAACATACTCTGCGTCCTGGTTCCAATTTTTTCTCCTTATTCTTCTGTTTCTTCCTATTAATATGTTTTCTACCTTGCTGCTAATAGATATTCAGAGGGCTGCGTAGTCATGTCGGGACAGATAATATTCTTGACAGTGACCTTTCATGGTCCATACTGAGATGCAACAATGACGGGCAGAAGCTACATTCTGTTCAGAAGATTGCCTGTTTGGCAGAATGTAATATGAAATTAGCAGTGGCTCTTACTCTATTGGAGGAATGTTTCATTCGTATGGTGGATCCTAGAACTGGTGTGGACATGATACCCCATGTTTTATACAACAAGGGGTAAGTTTCCTTAATTGATTATCCTTATGATTTTAATTTGCCCATTGTTTCATTATGTACTCCTTTTCAGTTTATATTTTCTGGTCTGATTGTCGAAGAACAAGAGTAAATGATACCATAATGATTGATTTCTTCATGTTTTACTGGAAAGTTGAACTGACAAAAATGCTGGTATGCTAAATACAAAAGACACAATCTTTGGGATGTTCTGTTAATCAGCTGAATGCTTAGCTAGTTTTAGTATACCTTTTCTTTTCAAATCTACTTCATATAAGGTTCTCTCTCTGATATTATAGAAGAAACTTGAATGTGTATATATATTTTACTGAGTAATTTCAAGATTTACTTACATGGTTCACTTCTTATCAGATCAAACTTTGCTCGTGTGGATTATCAGGGATTCTATACTGTAATCCTGGAGAAAGGTGATGAAATTTTATGTGTGGCTTCTATCAGGTGAATTGTTTTTAATCAGGTCTTTGTTAGAAATTGAACCTACTTTTCTGTCTGAAGTGTTCTTTTAATGAATTTATGCGTGTTATTTCTACCCATTTGCTTGTCATTAACTGCTGTTTTGGTTTGATCAGTTCAATATATTATTTTACAACTACAACATGCATACTAACAGCATATGCCTTGTTAGCTTCAAAAAATCCCACATAGTATAGAATAACATGATGGGATAACCATAAACAACAACAACAACAACAACAAAATAATAATATAAATAACTATCTGTTTCTTCCATTTTCAGTGTGTATTCGAGAAAATATACTATAGATAAAACTTTATTTTTTTTCTCATGCAGAGTACATGGAACTAAAGCCGCTGAGCTTCCTTTTATTGCTACTTCTGTAGACTTTCGACGGCAAGGAATGTGCCGAATTCTAATGAGCATCATTGAAAAGGTACAGTGGAATAGGGAATCAGACAAAAGCACAAAACAGCACAACAGTACTGGAACAAGTTATGGCTTCCCATGATTGTGTATCACATTAACTTGGACTGCAGCTGTGCTTAAATGTTAAGATATGATTTTCCTCCCATTTACCTATCGGGTCCATTCTTTGCTAATATGTGATTTCTTATCAAATCGATATCCTTTTTTATGTTACTGCTAATAACTTTTAACTGCATATCACTATGTGATTTCCCCTATTTCCTCTAATGCAGATGCTCTGTTCATTTAATGTTAAGATGTTGGTCCTTTCTGCCATCCCAGAGTTGGTTAGCACATGGGTGTCAGGATTTGGCTTCAAACCTATCGAAGATGCTGAAAGGAAACAACTTCATAATGTAAACTTGATGTTGTTTCCTGGAACATCCTTACTAACAAAGAGATTGGATGGATTTATTATGGCCACAAAACCAGGTTCACTACCTGTTTGCTTACCACTAGCCACATTTGTGCCTTGTGGTTTATGGATTTGGGCATACCATGACATCCTTCCATTTGTTTGCATGCCCATAATACTACTAATTTTGAAACTATGCAGGCGAGGAAAAGGATATACATGAAGTTTCTGGAGTACCTAATCTTAAGCGTATGCCTAATGGGAAAGCAAGTGAGCATTTCAAACTCCATGACCTTGATTTGTCCGGGACAGAGTTTAAAGCTGAGGTTTCCGTGAATGGTCCATTCAGAACACTGAAACATGAATGTGGTTCAGCAGCATGGTTTCACTCTACTAAGGTTTGGTACATCAACCCTTGAGACTTTAAGCTATTTTTTTCATAAGAAAAGGATTGATATTCCTATATAAAGGAATATGGCCAGATGGTTGCACATAAATATCCATTTCCATTGTACTGATTTACTTGTATACGTTGTGAGCTTTGCTGTTTGCACTTGCATGTAGTCCATTTCAGCTGTGCTGGTTTACTGGTAACCTATGGGGTTTGTGCAGACATACATTATTTACAATTTTAGTGATCTATAGCCTCAAATCTTACTAGTACTACTTTGTTTAGCCAGAAGCATGCTGTTCTTGTATCTCGTCCTCCAAGTTTAGCTAATGTTCTATGCATTTATAAGGATAATTTATCCTGTATTGTGTTCTGCAGTTAGCTGTTGGGGAAGTGTGATATTCTTACACAAATTATCTGGGCTCATGCTCTGCATCGATACTAGCTGCTTTGTGTTGGCCAATTTCGTCTTCCCACCTCATGGCTCAAATTAATTTGCAGCAGCAAAATCATTCGAACACTTGCTGCTGCATGCACTCATCCTTTTCAAGGTATTTGCTGTTACAACATTAGCTGTCACTTGTAGTTTGTTATTTCTTGGAAGTTTGGCAATGTGTCTGTATTGCAACTTAACTCATTTTTGGTTTCCCTTTTAAGCACGGATTTAGTTTGGACTTGAGTAATATTAAGAATTGCACTCTGAACGCTAACTCTCAATATTCTTAGAATTTTCGCAGCATCTGATTAGTGGCTTCCACTACATATGTACCCACTCAAGTATATGTAAACCTTCTTACTCTGCATAAGGGCTGTACGGCTGTACCTTGAACCCACTCCTTTATTACATGTGACCATGGTTTATGAAAATATCCATTCAACCATGTCGCCACAGATGCCTGTTCCTGTCATGTACGGGCGCTTGTACGCCAGACAGCGTCGCGCCCCTGACAGACGCCGCGCACAGGAGCGCGCAGGGCGCGCAGATCTGGGAGATCAGCAGTAGCATATGGAAAGCAGTGGCTAGGAAGGAAAATAAAAGAATGGAAAGTAGAGGGAAGGAAAGGAGAGATTGATGGGTGATTGATTAGTAGAAGAATGGAAAGTAGAGGGAAGGAAAGGAGTGATTGATTAGTGTTACCATGTTTAGGCTTGCCTAAAATAACAGCAGGCCGACGGCTATATGCCTATATATGCGGCACAGGGAGACAGGAATAAAGGCAGCAAACAAGTTATCTCTTCTCCACCTCTCTCTCTCTACCAACTAAGCCTACGGCTGTGGGGAATAACCACGCCGGAGAAGACGACGAACCGCGGCTACGACCTTCGTAGCCGAGGGCCCCTTGCTCTAGACGCCCAGGCCCTTGACAGTTCCATTTCCCTTTTTGAACACATGTTCAAACAACAGTGGGTGCTTATACTTATAATACAGTTATAGAATTCAATATCTCCTGGAGGACATCTGACAGGCACTTGTTTTGCATTAAAAGAAGGCACTCGTTAACCAAGGAACGAAACAAAAGTAAATGGAATGGTATATGTGTCATCTAAGGTAACGCCTGATTGTTCAAAGGGATGAAGCTCAAACTAATTGACATGAGTAGTCTGTCAGATGGGGGAAATTAACAGCATGACATCAGCTCTAGTTTGTAGAATATTTGATATTAACTCCTTTTATTGCTTTGGCTTGAACTGTAGCACTTATTTAATAAGGTAATAACGTAAGATAAGAAACTAACAAATGGCTTCTTTCTCAGTAAAGTTCTCACAAGACTACTGGGAAATGGTTGGGATGACGCAGGCATCCAAGAATTTGGGTTGAGCAAAGTTGAAGAAACCACAGATTGGTGTGGTCTGTTCTGCATCGAGAAAATGGAAATTATAACTGTCTCTCTTGGGTGAAGTGCTCTCCTGAGACTGGGTAAAGTACGCAATACCTGAGTTGATATTGCTTGCACGTTGAACAAAGAGGATGTATTTGTACTCCAACGTACAAAGTGTAACGCATTCGGCCCCTTTTCTAAGTAAGCCATGATAGGAATGAATCTAAGCTGTTTGGTATATACATCAAAAGGGTACTGCAGGAACATGTTTTGGTACCTTCTCTTGCGAGTTTTATTTTGATATATGTCTTTTTAATGTGTCTAGATTTATCATCATCTATTTAAATATAGACATAAAAAGAATTATATTCTGGGACGGAGGGAGTATTATTTTGCCATATGTGCCGTTAGGTTGAGGCCCAAATGGCAATGCAATGCACCTGTCGGCAATTGATTTTCCTGAGTGCCAGATTGGTTTTGTAATACTTGCGGTTATGGAACGATTGTTCGTCAAGTCTTAAGTTATTTTGGTTTGTGATTAAATAATCGGGCGTCCGATCCATGGTGGGCACCGTTCTCTCTACCTGATTTTCTTCTGTCGCTGCCTGCAAGCAACAGAGTTTTGGTTGCCGTCATTTCGGTCTGCTGCAACAAAGTTTCTTCTTCGACAATCTCTGTATTATTATTATTATATTGTAGAAAGAAACAACATTGGAGAAATAGAAACCACGTCACATTGTCTGGCTCCCGATCGTCGAACAGGGCGCCCTGCAAAGTAACTGAGATGCAGTGGAATAGACTGCCTCTGCATTTCCTTTTTGTCGAACCGCTGTTGCGCACCGGCTTTCTACCTCAACTCTGGGGTATCGGTACCACCATTGATTTTTGCGTCGTTATTTTTTTTGCCGGTTGGTTCTATTATCACAAATTGACTTAATTCCAAGATGTTGAATCATCACTTTGCTTTGTTCGGTCGGTTAGGAGTGGATTGAAAGAGATTATATAACCTTGTTCGTTTGTCCAGGAATGGATTAGGAGTCATTCCAGCTGATTAAAACTTATATAAATTAGAGAAATAAACCGGCTAGGAATTGATCTATGCCTCTATTCTAGAAGAAACGAATGGCCCCTAAATACCTTCCTATATTATTTTGAATAGAAAGAGATTTAATCCCCTTCAATCCATCTTTAACTGAACAAGCTCTTAGGCCTTTATTGGTTACTCTAATATTCATCTCAATCCACATGTGTTGAGATGGTGGATTATGGTAAATACTAGATTAACCAAACAAAAGCTTAGTTGGATGGATTTCCACTGAATTTCAACATCTAAAGTGAATCATTCTACCTCAGGACATATAACTTAAATTCGTCAAGGAGAATGTTTAGATATCTTAGAAAACACCAAGCCAAAAAATTACAATAGACTGTTAAGCACTATTGAACCTAGTGACTGTAGTGCACAATTCCATCTCAAAAGTCACAATCACCTAATCATACAAGAACATGGCCTATACATGATCCAGGTGTGCAATATGTATTAATATCTTCTTATGTGCACAATTAAATTTGAAAAGATAGATAGATCTCCAGAGTCATAATTTGAGATCTCAATTTGTTCAAAAAAAGGGCTTCCTAACAAGGTTGATTTTTCTTAGAACTACCATGGTTTCCAGGGGTCCAATCCTGAAACAAGTTTACCAAAATTCTCGGCATTAATGCTTTAAGGGCACAAGGTAAACTTAATCTCTACTACTTATTAAGGCGGTAAGGGGTAGGCTGTCATTCTGTGTTCTGCCATTCCCATTCCCCCCCTCCCCGCACTGTCTTTCTCATTCTCCCCTCCCCGCAAAGCCCATTCTCATTCCCGGTTGCCATTCCGTGTTCTGCCATTCTCATTCCCCCCTCCCCCGCAAATCCCACGTGTATCCCATGTCTAGCTAAAATTAAATTAAAAAAACACAAATGTGGCCCCAATGAAATTCGAACCTGCGACCCCTCAAACAAATGTGCTCGTAGCTACCACTACACCACATGTGTATTTATGTCAATATCTGTTACAGTAACAATATCTACTACATCTCTCCAAAGCCCACCTGCTACATTTGCACAATATATAGTAGTAGATAATTATCAACGAGATTTCTGAATTATATTTTTGGATGGAGGGAGTAGTATTTAAAGAAGAGCTTTGCATGCAATTCCTTTTGTTTGAATAATGTTTTTAACTTAAATTCTTTTTTATATGTGTGACATTTATTCTTCGTAATATTTTTCTATGGATCTGACTTGTGAGTCATTTTCATAAACCAACGCCAAAGATGAATCCATGTTTCTTACTTGGAAACCCCGAACAAACACCACTGGCAGGAGGCGCTCGCGTTGGCGTCGCTCATCGACGACGAGAAGAAGCTTAACGAGTGCCAGTTCGACCTCTGGAAGCAGTACTACGTGGTCGCATGTGTCGCTGTGTTCGGCAAGCTCCGGCGGAGCCGCCGCTTGGACGCGGTCCAGAGAGGCTGCACCGTGCTGTCCATCGTCAAACAGGGGGACCTCATGGTCGTCGCCAACGCCGGCGACTCTCGGGTTGTTCTGGGCACCGCATTCGACAATGGCGCCGTCACACCGTCCAACTCATCATCCTCCTGAAGCTCAACCTGCCACGTAAGTCACTACTGACTGACCATGAATTCTTGTGTGCTGGGACGACGACCGTTGCTGACGTTGTGTGAGTGTCCTCGAACAAGATGTATGTAGAGGAGTAGCACATCCGGTGGTGCAACAGCTAGGTGTACTGCCTCGCTAATGAGCCCTGGGTGCACTTCGTTTGACAGCCCTCGGCCTCCAGGCGGGCGCCAAGGACCTGGTCCAGGCGTCGGAGGCGATCGGCGGCGGAGTCCAGCACCGGGAGCGCAGACCCATTGGCACAGAACTGTCTGAAGTCATTTCCGCGCAGGGTCCACTGCTCATCCTCTCTGGCACCTAAGACGCTGGTGCGTGGACCCATTGGCACAGAACTGTCTTCTCCACCATAACAAACCCAGCGCATTCTTAGGACCGCGCCTGGAGCTCCGCCTTTGCCGGGAATCAGTTGCGAATTGGAGCTAGTTTCGCGGGGGAAATAGGGGTATAAGAACACCGATTGCCGCCTCCCCATTAATCCTCTCCCTTGCCGCAACCGAGAACCTAGAAGCCGAGGTTTTTCTCATCTCTCTCCCAACATCGACGCGACCGCGGGTGGCTCCCTGCCAGGTCCGTTGGGCCAGTCCTCCTTGGCGAGCTCCCTCCTGCGCCGGGGCTTCTCCGCCGCCTCCCCATGGCCACACTCGGCTTTCCCCTTTCCCTCCCTAGCACGTGAACACTGCCGGTCACCGCATATCTAACCATCACCACTGCTGACCGAACATCGCGCGCCGCCACATGGACATCTGGGCCCTGTCGTTGCTTAAGGCATATTGGATGGTCGTAGCGTGTCACTGGGGCCTCCTGCATACGTTCATGGCCATTCCATGCGGTGATATCAACAGAAACCACGCGAATTGCTCACCGGTGTGGGGCTTTTGCCGTGGATCCGCCTCATGTCGGGGCCAGCGTCCATAACCGTCGTAACCTTGGTAAGAACACCAACGACCGCTTCGCTGTCTCTGTAGCATCGTGTAGTACCTTTCGGTCAAAAGATTGGGTTCTGATAACGCTAGAACAGCCACATTCGGCGATGGCTCGCCGTGGCCATTAGGCGCGCCGCCGTGCCTGGCCGTCGGACGGGGAAGGAAACCCCCTGGTCGTCCGATTGGCTTTGGGCGGCTGGGATTAGAAGTGCATAACGTTTCGGCCAGGGCATGTGACGACCGTGGATTTTCAGATGTGCAGTCCAGATTAGATGGGGCTAACGATTCGCCTTGAATGATCTGGACCACGGATGCCCGATCGATCGGCGCTGCTTAGACCGAGTTTTCCGGTTCGCTTAAATCTAATCAGAGCCCTTGATTCTAGATCGTGCGGCTGATATGAATTGATACCCCTTCGGCCTCGCGACTTTTACATAAGAAACCCCCTGGTTTCCAGTATTCAACCCGCCATCCACGCAGGGTGATTATGGGTCTTGGGAAATTTTGCAAGTTAACCCCTGCATTCCTCTGCTTTTGACGCCCGGTCCAGTGAACCAATAAAATAGTAAAAATAATATAGTAAAGACTTTTTAGTACATAAATAAACCTAGAAACTCAATAAATTCATAGAAAAGTCATATTAAATCCTTTTTAGGTCATTTCAGTTGCAATAATTTTGTATTAATATTGTCTACCAACTAGTAACACTGTTTAGTCATGAAACTTGAATTAAAATTATTCATTTGGATTAATCTATTTTAAGCACTAAATAATTTCTGAAATTCATAACTCGGTAACCGTAGCTCCGAATTTAGTGGTTCTTGTTTCTACGATCTCGTAACAACGTGTAGATTATTATTACGCAAATTATTCTTATGTTTGGTGAATGTTAATTTTTCCCTATACCATGTTTGTCTATATTTCTATGTTTAGCAGTGAGGACACGTGTCACCTGAAGATCATCCTGTTACCTGGAATCTCAAGTGCCAGGCAAGTTGTGCCCTTGATCACTTCTTTTTACCCACTCATGTTCTAATTAATCATAATGATCTGCATAGGTTAATTTTGACGGGACCCAATAGGTTACCCTAGTTTATCTATCTTTATACCTTGTTTACCACTGAACTTTTTGGGTAGTACTTGCTAGTGCTTTATGTGGTTTTGGGTATAAAGGTATATTATTCATGATCACACTTTTATTATATGTTTATTATTACTGTTCATGATAAGATCATTATGTTAATTGGAACATGGAGCGACCACCCGGGAAAACAGTGCTACCACAAGGGAGGAATGGGACCCCTTGGCTGATTAATTAGGAAAGCTAGTGGAAGACTACCTTACCCGAAAGGGGCAAGGGCAGTAGGGGAGTGGTCAGTGTAGGGAGGCCCTCGGGAGGATTTTGCTGCGATGGCGGTCCTGCAAGGGATTCCTGCATTGGAACTTCCTATAAACTGTAGCGGGTTTTCGGAAGCTAGTGGAACTTTGTAAAGGCCTCGTAGTGGATCCCTAGCCATTCACCTCGGAAGTGTCTAAGGGCCTTGCAAACCCTGGCGACATGGGATACACGACTTGTGGGTAAAGATGCGCAACCTCTGCAGAGTGTAAAACTGGTATACTAGCCGTGCTCACGGTCATGAGCAGCTCGGACACTCACATGATTAAATTATGGAACTTAAACTCAATTTGTCATATGCATTGCATCGCAGGTGAAGTTGTTACTTTTGTTCTACTATTTAATTGGGCTGGTATTTACTTATACTTAGTAACTGCTAATAAAATTTTGACCAACTTTAAAAGCAATGCTCAGCTCTAACCATCTTCTTTGGTAAGCCTTACACTTCACGTGAGCTCCCACCTTTGGCGAGTTCATGCACATTATTCCCCACAACTTGTTGAGCGATGAACGAATGTGAGCTCACTCTTGCTGTCTCACACCCCCCCACAGGTCAAGAACAGGTACCACAGGATAAGGCGCTTGGAGGATGCCGTGATGTGTTCGTGAGAGGTCTAGGCCGTCGTCTCCCAGTCAACTTTGGGTTGCTGGACCGTTGTCTCCTTATAATGTAATTATTTATTTTGTATAGAACTCCTGTTATATATAAAGTTGTGACATTCGATCCTGTGCCACTATACATCATATGTGTGAGACTTGGTCCCAGCATACCTGGTGTTTATGTTCGCGCCCGGGTTTTGGACCCCTAAAATCCGGGTGTGACACAAAATGATCTAACCGTCAAGGATTATTATAATTCAATGATGGATAATATTGATGAGGTGACCGACAAGAGGGTGATAGCTTTGGGAGCAATAGAAAAGGACAAGATCAAAGTAGCCAGGGCCTACAACAAGAAGGTCAAAGCAAAGTCATTTCAAATAGGGGACCTGGTGTGGAAGACCATCCTGCCTCTAAGGAGTAAAGACCGAAAGTTTGGTAAGTGGTCGCCAAGCTGGGAGGGTCCATATAAAGTAAAACAGGTGATGTCTGGTAACGCCTATTTATTGCAAACATTACAAGGCAAAGATCTACCCAAAGCCTTGAACGGGCGTTTCCTTAAGCAGTACCATCCTAGTATGTGGCAAGATGTCTAAGAGAACCGATGTAATCTCATCGAGTTATTTGCTTTTGGTTTGCTCAGCTCCACCAAAAGGCAGGGGGCATATGTTGAGCACCAAAATGAGGTGCGGACAGTCCGCGCCTGTGGGCCGGACGGTCCACGCACGCGCAGAACAGATTAGGGTTTTGAGTTTTTCGCTGCGTTTATTGGCGAAAATCGCGGGATTTGCTCGGAGTTCTGACGGTAAAGGGTCCAGCCCCCTCCTCTATAAATAGAGAGGTCTACGGCCGATTTGTAATCATCAACAATCGAATCAATACAACTTCTATTTCGCATTTTATCTTAAGAGTAGTTCTAGTTTAGCCCTAGTTTAGCCTTCCAATCCCCAAATTCTCCGACTCTCCTCGACTCTACGTCGATTAGAGGAGTCTAGGTCGGTCTACCCGAGCCTAGACACCACCTAGGATCTCTCCTCCCCGACGGGGTCCCTCCCGGGAGCGAGATCTAGGCGCCGCCGGCGATCTCCCGCTGCCCCTGCACACGCGCGGACCGTCCGGCCCTAGGGCGCGGACCGTTCGGCCGTCAGGCAGGGAACCCGAGCTCCTGCACCAGGTCGCGGACCGTCCGGCCCTGCGCCGCGGACCGTCCGCGCCTGACCAGAGAGCACCGCCGCCTCGCGCCAGGTCGCGGACCGTCCGGCCCTGGGCCGCGGATCGTCCGCGCCTGACCAGAGAGCACCGCCGCCGGTTCTTCTTGAGTATTTGGCGCTCCGAAAAAGTGTCAACACCAGGCACGGGCCCGACGCCCGCATGCCACAACTCTGGCCCAGGCACGGCCAGCCTGCTGACTGTTTTTTCAAATTCTTGGATGGTTATCAAATAGCCCTACTGATATAGAAAGTCATATTAGAATATTAAAGCACCAGTTTCAACGATCGTCCCATGTCATCTTTTTATAAATAACCCCTCACATATATTTCAAATTAACTTGATGCACGCATGTTCCCTCCGCATAACTAACCTCCACGTCCCAAAGCACACCTCCGCATATAGATGGCCAAACGATAACCAGGCACGGGCCCGATGCCCGCGCGCCACAACTCTGGCACAGGCACGGCATGCCGACCTGCTAACTGTGACGGGCTAGCCCGTTAGCCCGTTGGGCCATTTGGTTAAATCAACGTAAAATGTTAAAAAAAAGCGGTGCACGAGGTGGGGTTCGAACCCACGCCCTGATAGAAGAGCGGGAGATACTAGGTGAAGCCGTCTAACCAGTAGAACATCATGTTCAAGTGCCTTTAATATTGAATATAAATTGTAGATATGTATATACATTTTTTGTAAAATAAAAAATATAATCGTGTCGGGCCGGACCAGCACTACGGGCTGAGGCTACAACCCAAGCATAACGCTCGTGTCGGGCTGGCCCAGGTACGGCCCATCAAACACAACCCATTTGTCCATCTATACCTCCGCACGATAATGATGGTTCTCGCCACAGTTGCCGCCACCTCATTCGTCATCCTGCTTCTTTTCTCTCTCCTCTCATGCCTCCGCTTCCGCGTCACTCCATTCTCGACAGAGGACGTGGGAGCAGACGCCTCCTCCCCGTATTTGTCCGACATATTGAAACTGTACTTTCCAGTAGTTTCGCTGCTGTTTTTTTGCTGCTTTCGTAGTTACCGGAACTATGTGGTATGGATCAGCAACTACCCCAATCGAATTATTTGGGCCTACTCGTTATCAGTGGGATAAGGGATACTTTCAGCAAGAAATATATCGAAGAGTTAGCGATGGGTTAGCCAAAAATCTTAGTTTATCAGAAGCTTGGTCTAAAATTCCTGAAAAATTAGCCTTTTATGATTATATTGGTAATAATCCGACAAAGGGGGGATTATTCAGAGCAGGCTCAATGGACAATGGGGATGACATAGCTGTTGGATGGTTAGGACATCCCGTCTTTAGAGATAAAGAAGGACGCGAGCTTTTTGTACGTCGTATGACTGAAACATGCCACTGAAAGACTCTACTGAGACAAAAAGATGGCTGTCAAAAAGGTAGAGGAGGTAGGATGGGCAGTTGGTCAATCTAGTATGGATCGTACATGGACGATAGTTGGAGTCGGCGGCTCTCCTAGGCTTCCCTCATTTGGGATCCCTAGGGAAGAGGATCAAGTTGGCCCTTGCGAATAGCTTGATGCACTATCTCCCTTCAACCCTTTGAGCGAAATGTGGCAAAAGAAAGGAAAATCCATGGACCGACCCCATTGTCTCCACCCCGTAGGACGTTTCACAGCATACGCGCACCATCGTCGGACGTCCCGTTCGTCTTCTCGGCCTTCGCCATCGTCGAACATCCCATTCATCTTCTCGGCCTTCACCCTGTTCTTCCTCCCCAACATACTGCCATCGCACACGGTCGCAGTCACAAGCCAACCGACTTATTTTAGAAACTTGAACTTACAAACTTCTTTTGTCTCTGTATGATAAAATTATGTCATTATATAATCTCCGTCCGTTCAGTCAATCATTGTGAACTCTATTGTAATTGCTCCTTTTATTGGCTGTGTTATACCAAGACATATTGGATGGAGTAAACAATATTAATTAGTCAAATAAAAAATATTATACAGAGAGTAGAGACAATCAAAAAATCCTGAGATCTTTTTGGTGGATAGTTTACGTGGGTATTATTGTGAGTCATGGTAATGCACGGACAACCAACTAGTATACCTTGGTCGTGTGGTTTCATCAATATTTTCAAAAAAAACACCTACATTTCTTTAGTTTGTAGAGTGTAGATTAAATATGGACTAGTCATATGACCCTGCATTGCTACGGTTTATATATATAACATAGAATAAATTTTATTTCAATACAACACAAAATATATGTTATTGATTATTGTGTGTGAATGTGGAGCCAACAACTAAGGTTCAAACACTCACTTATACATAATTTTACCTTATTTTTTATATAAACTCTCCTATTATAGTAGTAGAGAAGATATTATAGAAGTGCAGGTTGATTCTAAAGAAATGTAGATGTTTTTTTTGAAAAATATTGACGCAGGTCGACCGTTGAAACTAATGCTTTAATATAATATAGATTTATTCTATGTTATATATAAAAACTGTAGCAATGTACGGGCATATGACTAGTCCATATTTAATCTACACTTTACAAACAGTACAATCTACAGTGCAAAACAAACGGTGACCGACCACAGTGTATAGTAGTAGTTCTAGTTCACCCATATCTATGGTCCCTAATAATGCCACCGTTTTGCATTGTAGATTGTACTACAAACAAGGGTATGAATAGGCTGCCGAAGATGGTTAGTAACAGAAATAAGGGAGTGGGGGATAAACAAATCCCATGGATCTTCATCTTTTATTATTGGGCAAAAATGAATTGGTAATGTAATTTTGGACTCACCTGCTAAGAGGAACAGGAAGAAAAGAATTACACGCTACAAAAACCCTTCTTTCATCAATGTCGCCTTGCCTGGGACTGGGAGGCGGGGGGACGAGCAAGTAAGTGACCCAACCAACCATCCTGATCTCTGTCTCCAGCGTAAAAAGATGATGAAACCACACGGCCACTGCCATCATACTCCGTATCTAGCTAATCTCTGCACAACATCCGATTGCAGGGTGGCCATGCATTGTTCCCACCCACCGTTTCCAAGCAGCTAGACAACAACAAAAACAATAACTATTTAGCATCATTTACCATCGCCATTATGCAGATGCAAAAGGAGGAGGCCAGCTTTACCTGCTTGTAGCCATTCAGAATCTGGCACACCTCATTGTGAAGACCTTCACTTTTTATCTCCTGTATGTACGTACACACAAATCAAAAGAGTACGGCCGGGACGGCTATATATAGCTGAACAATAGGAATCGCAACTCACAGTCCAACTCGCACAGGCCTGGCAGATGTAAGCTAATGAACTGGCGCCTCCTGTAGGGTTTGCTGCCACCTGGTGTAAGTAACCAAATAAGATTTCAGAACAAAAATCACCCAGTCCATAACCAGGAGGTCTGGATATACCATTGCACACAGTCCATGAAACGAGTCCTCTTTCTCAAAATCATCTCTGATCCTGGATCACACCAAACAAACAAGTTCCATTCGTCATGCAATTCTCTAACCCTTGGGATGTGCTTAAAAAAGACTCCAGAAAAGGGGGGCCCTTACATGCACAACGCCTTGCACCATGCTTGCATGAAATGCTCCATATGAGGGGCCACGATGTCTGGACACACCCAGCTAAGCCTCCCAAGAGTGATCGCGCTGTTTTCAACAAGTGACTTGTTCGAACCCTGCCAATGTGAAGGAAAAGGGAGAAGAAGAAAAAACTAGTCATTTAGTTAAGATCTTAAATGAAACACTAAAAATCACTCACCTCTGGGGATTTTAGAATGGGAACCAAGCACGAAACAACGGTGATCACCACAGGCGCTATTTCTTTGCCAATCTGGAAACAGATATCACATATATGTAAGAAACTTCATAAATACCAACCACTACTGGTAGTGGCATTACTAAGAGGAAATAAGCTCTGTTCTGGGGCTGGTGCACTGCAACTTTATAAGTTACATACCAAGAGAAAAACCATGCCAAACAGTTTCAACTTCAACAGCAACAGAACAAAGGAAAGGTATTGTCGGGTACCTGGGAACCGGGTGCTCGATAAAGGCCTCCCAAAGATGGCCCACTAACCGACCGACCCGCCCACCGAGCAACCCGGCGCGGCGCGGGACTGCCGACCAACCCGCCCACCGAGCCACTCGGCGAGGCGAGATTGCCGACCAACCTGCTCGCCGAACAACACTGATGAGCAACTCGGCGAGGCGAGGCTGCCGATCAACCTGCCTACCAAGCAACCCAGCAAGCATGGCGTCCTCAGTGACACGTTCTGAAGAGTATCCCCGCTGACTGGTGGGACCAATCAACCCCAGTCGCGGCGACCTCAGCATCGGGGTCTCTACAGTGACCCATAAGCCAGAAGGGACAGGGCAATACGTCGTACCAGGCATACGCCTACGCATGATGAAAGGTGACGCTGAGTGGATGACGGAAGATGAAGTTGTACTGAAGACGTCCCTAAACTTCACCACGAGCAGACTTAGCGGGACCCACCAAGCACCGCTACGTCTATATCAGAATAGCTATAGGAACCCGTATGGCGAACGGACAAGACGCGACGCCATGCCAAGGGTACGGCGACGCACAACCCAGCAAACGACACTGTAGGGGCTACGTCGTCCGGGAGCAGGAGGCCGAACTCCACCCCGGCAGGATACAATTTCTCATTTGTAAAGTCTACCCTTGAGCTATAAAAGGGCAAGACAACCCCCATCTTCAAAGGACTTCATCCACAGCTTCACACAAGCACTCAATTGTAACACGCTCCAAGCAATACTACTAGCATCACTACACTGGATTAGGGCCTCGGCTTGAACCAGTATAACCCCTGTCTCAGATCCACCTTCGAGACCCCCGTGGCTCACCATTCGGATTGAGTCCGCGCTAGCACCACTGCCGAACACAAATCTTATTCCCTCGGTTTCCGAAACCACGACAGTTGGCGCGTCATGTAGGGGGTGGGGCGTTTAGCCTGGCGCCTTCCTGATGACACCCCACTCATCCGCCGCCGAGCTCGGCCAAGGTGGATTCGGCTACGTATGGCGAATGGCAGAAAAGCGACACCTCAAGATGCACGCCGTCGATCTCAAGCGGCGCCTCAACAATCGTGCCGACGCCATCAGGCAGAAGGCGGTGGAAGCCTCAAGCACTTTTCTTGAGGTTACCGCCGTTGGCCCTCCTCCAGGCTCCGTCATGCTCGAGGTCGCAGGCGGCGTCCTCCGACAGAGCACGGTGGTATTCGAGGTGGTCACTGTCATCCGGCATCCAGGCACGGGCGAGGCAGCCACCGGCTATCGACCGTTATGCTCCATAGTAAATGGAGTCATCTCCTCCGCTTGCGGGGGATGACTTCTTCTATCTGCCAATGGGTTTCACGAAGCCATGATAACGAAGGCTACGCATTCGTTAACATGACCTGTCTGGAATCCATTGGAAGGGCCCCATAGGCCAAGAGCAAGGCTAGCGCAGTCCGCTGCGTTGGTTTGTGTCCTAGTCCCTCGGCGTATGCGGTGACCGTCGTCGGCCACCGCACAAACTCATGGCGTGCTCAGTCTCCACAGTCACCCACGCTCGGAAGGGATTAAGTCCCAACTCCCTCGACGTGCTGGTGGAGACCAGCAAGCCATTAATGGGTTGTGCCTTCGGCAACCTCATCATGCATGAGGTGGTTAGCCGGGTGAGGAGGGCCCATGGAAGCTCCCCACATGCACTGGTGTCTCCAAGACCTAACCCGTCAGCCACAAGCTCCATGGTGTTCGAGGTAGCAGCCAACAACCTCCACCGGGTGTTGCTTACCCTTCGAGCCAGAAGCGCGACGGAGCTCCACGGTGCGCGACGTAGCATGAGAACGAACTCTTCCTTTGTAACAGGGTTACATTTATCTATGTCCTAGTTCGGTAAGGTCAGCCTTCATAAACCCGGTCTCTGGTGCCATCCGAGGCTCGGCCTGGTGAGAGCCGCCCTTATGAATACGGTCTCGGGTGACACATGTACCCCGTTGCGAAGAAAAAGTCAGTTCTCATCCATTGCTTTCTTTTCCTGTTTACGCATGTTGTTTCCCTTTACCCCTTTCGGGGATCTAAACTTCTGTTGTGTAAGTAGAGGGACTCTAACTCTCATCAAGAGGATGACACTATGAGTTGGGCAATTTTTCTGTTTATTTTCTCAAACACTACACAATGCCATACCCATCTAAGGGTTGGAGACACATATTTATAGCCCTATAGGCTGCACTACCACACCTTCTCACACACATTACATAACAGGATTGTCCTCTAGATGCTAAAGAGACTACAGAAGACAGTCAAAAAGCGACTGCTGTCCCCTAGATGCTAAAGAGACTACAGAGGACAGTAAAAAAGCGATTGTTGTCCTCTAGATGCTAAAGAGACTACAAAAGGACAGTCAAAAAGCGACTGTTGTCCTCTAGATGCTCGAGACTTTTGTCCTCTAGATGCTCAAGACTTATTCCATCATTCTCCCCCTAAGTCTTGGGCGTCGTCTTATGGGAAAGTTGGGCCATCCCGGACCTGGAGCAAAGCTCAAGAAACTTGATCTTCCCAAGGGGCTTGGTGAGCAGGTCTGCAAGCTGATCCTTGGTGCCGATGTAGCGTGCCTTGATGCTCCCTTCTGCCAAGCAGTCTCGGATGAAGTGGTATCTCATCCGAATGTGCTTGCTCCGTTCATGGAACACGGGGTTCTTGGCCAATGCCAGAGCGGACTGGCTGTCCACCCTGAGTTCCACCGCTCCAGTATCTCTCCCGAGATCACCGAGCAGTCGAGCAGGCCAGAGCGCCTGAGTCGAAGCAGTGGACGCCGCTATGTGCTCGGCCTCGTAGCTGGACATGGCCACCACCTGCTGCTTGACCGTCTGCCAGCTAATGAGGCACTTGCCGAGGAATAAGAGGATCCCGCTTGTGCTCTTGCTAGTGTCGATGTCACCGGCGTGGTCGTTGTACCCGACAAGATGTGCCTCCCCAGGGCACCTCGGGTAGTAGAGACCGTGGTCGAGAGTCCCCGCAACATAGCGGATGATCCTCTTCACATCCTGCTCATGCTTCATCGTCGGTCGCTGCAGGAACCGACTAACGTAGCCGACGGAGTATGCCAAGTCAGGTCGTGTGTGGACGAGGTAGCAAAGGCTCCCCACAAAACGCTGGTACTGTGTAGCATCCACCTCCACTGTCGTGCTGTCGCGACTCAGCTTTAGCCTCTCCTCCATCGGAGTGAGAGCTGGGTTGCAGTCGGTGAGCCCAGCCAGCTCAACAATGCGCTTGGCGTAGGCGGTCTGGCGAAGTGTGATCCTGGAGTCTCCCTGGTGCACCTCAATCCCCAGGTAGAAGGAGAGATGCCCCAGGTCACTCATTTGGAAGGTGGCCTTCATCTCTTCCTTGAACGATGCCACCTCTGCATCCTTGGCGCCGGTGATCACCAAGTCGTCGATGTAGACACCCACCAGCAGGACACTTCCTCCATTGCCCCGCTGATAGATGGCCGCCTCGTGCGGGCTTGGCGCGAAGCCCATTCCTTTGAGCGTGGAATCCAGCTTGGCATTCCACGCCCTTGGTGCCTGTCGCAAGCCGTAGAGGGCCTTGCGCAGGCGCAACACCTTGTCCTCCTTGCCAGGGATCGCAAAACCTTGCGGTTGGTGTACATAGACCTCCTTTAAGTCGCCGTTAAGAAACGCCGACTTGACATCCATGTGATGAACATGCCAGCCCTCCTGGGCTGCCAGCGCGAGGAGTCGCACGGATTCCATCCGTGCCACAGGGGCGAAGGCATCGTCGAAGTCGATCCCCTCCTGCTGCAAGAAACCGCGTGCCACCAAGCGAGCCTTATACTTGACGATGGCGCCGGCTTCATCGCTCTTCAGTTTGAACACCCACTTAAGGGTGATCGTGCGATGACCATGAGGGAGATCAGCGAGCTCCCAAGTGCGGTTCGTCTCAACCGCATCCATCTCCGACTGCATCGCGGCACGCCAAGCCGCATGTTTCTCGGCCTCCGCGAAAGACCGAGGCTCACCATCGTCGCATGCAAGATGCAACTCTCCTGCCAGAATGCGAGACGCCGGGCCCGACACCGACGGGTCGATGAGAAGGCCCTCCACCCTTCGATACCGCAACGGCTCACCGTCGTAGCACGCGTCGACGCGCTCGTCGTGGGAGAGCGGGGTCACGAGCTCCACTGGGTCGTGCTCGACACGAGCTGGTGTCGGAGAGGACGTTCCCGGAGAGGGTACCGTCGGTGCTAGAGTACGTGGTGGCGAAGAGCTCGCTGTACCGGAGTCGTGGCTGGAGTGCGTGGTGGTGAAGAGCTCGTTGTAGCCGGAGCTGGAGAGCGTGGCACTGGAGTCGGTGGAGACTTGGGGGCTGGGGTAGACCTGCTCAGAGAAGAGTTGCCTACTCCCCCAGCTCCCTCAAAGTGGACGTACTCGATGGTGAAGTCGTCGTACGTCGAAGTCGTGTCGTCGTCCACTGCCTTGTCCCACGCCCATCCTCGCCCTTCGTCGAACACTACGTCGCGTGCCGTGTGCACACGCTGTGTTCCTGGGTCAAGGATGCGGTAGGCCTTCGAGCCCTCCGCATAGCTAATGAACACCCCGGGGTGCTCCTATCGTCGAGCTTGCTGATGTGGCCAAGCTCCTTGGTGAACGCGAGGTAGCCGAAGACCCGTAGGTGAGAGACCGCCGGCTTATGCCCATGTCAAGCCTCGTACGGTGTCATCCCGTTGAGAGCCTTGGTGGGCGAGCGGTTGAGGATGTAAAACGCTGTCACCACCGCCTCTCCCCAGAAGACAGCCGGCATTCCCCTCTGTTTGAGGAGAGCCCGAGCCATCCCCACAACCGTCTGGTTGCGCCGCTCGACGACGCCGTTCTGCTGCAGGCTGTACGGCGTGGAGTAGTGGCGCTAAACGCCCTCATCCGCGCAGTACGACGCGAACTCAGCCGTCGTGAATTCGCCGCCGTTGTCGGTGCGCAGCACGCGCAGCTTGCGGACGCACTTCGCCTCTGCAGTGACCTGCACACGCCTGATGGTGTTCGCAGCCTCTCCCTTGCTACCAAGGATCATCACCGACATGTAGTGGGAGAGATCGTCGACGAGCAGCAAGAAGTAGCGTCGTCCTCCTGGTGTGGCTGGTGTCACCGGGCCACACAAGTCCCCATGCATGAGCCTCTCCTTGGCTCGGAAGCTCGACTGCTAGGGAAAGGGGAGCCGTCTCTGCTTTGTCAACACGCAGACATCGCAGAATTGTTCCACATGGTCAAGGCACGGCAGGCCTCGTACCATCTCCTTGACACTGAGCCGCTTCAGGGCCTCGAAGTTAAGGTGCCCAAAGCGCTTGTGCCACTGCCATGCCCCGTCGTCTCGATGAGCAGCAAGGCAGCAAGGTTGTGCCACCTTCACATTGAGGATGTATAGCCGATTTGGACTCTTGCGTACCTTGGCAAGAAGGCGACGAGAGGGGTCCCAGATCCTCATGACTCTGTGCTCGACCTCCACGCGCGAACCGTTCTCATCCAGCTGTCCCAAGCTGATGATAGAGTTCCTCAACGCGGGGATGTAGTAGACTCCGGTAAGCAGCCTGTGCTCACCAGACGCGACGGTGAAGACGACTGAGTCGGCGCCCTTGATCTCTACGCCGGAGGCGTCCCCAAACTTGATGGAGCCTCGGACGCTAGAGTCAAGCTCGATGAAGAACTCCCGTCGGCCGGTCATGTGATGAGTGGCGCCGTGTCGAGGCACCATCCTTCGATCATGTCTTTGTTGGAGCCGTCGTCGAGGAAAGCGCGTGCTTTCGACTCATCAAGGTGGAGGAGTGCCGCTGCGGCCGGTGCCGCTGGAGATAGCTTGATGCTTGCATGTGCTAGGAGCAGAGCCTCCTCCTCCGCCTCCGCCTGTGCGACGTTGGCCTGGCCACGTCGTGGCTGTCGACAGTCCCTGGCCCAGTGGCCAAGCTTGCCGCAGTTGTGACAGCCGTCGTCTCGTGCCGGCTTCTTGTTGCCGACGACGTCGTCTTGGGCACCTCCACGGGCACCACCCTCAGCATGTCCTCGTGCCCCGGCCTGGGCGCCTCCACGCGCCTTGCGTGGCTTGCCGCGTTTGCGGCCTCGTGTCGAGGAGGACTCCCCCTTCTTGTCACCCTGACAGGCCTCCCACTGCTCTCAAGTGAGATGTAGCTTCCCGCCGATAGTGATAGGCCCAGAGGGAGCCTGTGGTTCGTCGCCGTCGACCACCTTGAGACGACTTATCGCCTCTTCGATCGTCATCGTGGAGAGGTCTAGCAGAGACTCGATCGAGCGAGCAATCTGCTTGTACTTCTCGGGGATGCAACGGAAGAGCTTCTCAACAGCTCTCTTCTCATCGTAGGTGTCGTCACCAAACTGCACCATCTTCTGCAACAGAGTGTTGAGGCAGAGAGCAAAGTCATCAACATCCTCACCTGGCTTGAAGGCTAGGTTCTCCCACTCCTTGCGAAGTGCCTGCAGTGTGGTCTTGCGGGCACGGTCGCAGCGATGGCGTCCCAGGCCTCCTTGACAGTCCGCTTCTGGGAAAGCGAAAACTGCATCTCGGGCGGGATTGCAGCAATGAGGGCATCCAGCGCCCGTCGATCCCCGTGGTAGTCGATGTCGCCGTACCAAACTGCTTCCCACATGTGGCGAACCTGGAGCCGTACCCTCATCACCGCGGCCCACTCGACGTAGTTGGTCTTGGTGAGGGTAGGCCACCCACCGCCGGGACCGATGTCCCTGACAATGGCATGGGCCATGCGGCGACCATGGTACCGATCCGGGGAGGGAGAGGCGCGCCGCCTGTAGAGGCCGCGATCTCCGTCGACTCGGTCGCCGCCGCCGGGAAGCACCGCCGGCGTGTCTACGCCCGTCTGGGCTGCCGCCGCGTGCGCCCTTGCCCGGAGCGCCGTCAGCGTGTCGGCGCCTATCTGGGCTGCCGCCACGCGCGCCCCCATGGGGATGTGCGGCTGCCCACTGTGCCGCCTGCTCTCGCGTTGCTTCCCTCGCCAGCCTGAGCTCTTCGTCGGTGTTGTCGTCGACAGAAGCAGAGCTGCCAGCTCTACTGCAGCGCAGAACCTCGATCTCTGCTGCCGCCGCACGTGCAGCATCCGCCGCCTCCGCTGCTTCTACTTCCACTCTCGCTGTTGCCAGTTCCGCCGCCGCCAGCCATGCTACCCTCGCCGCTGTCGCTGCAGCCGCTGCTGCTGCTCGCTCGCGTTCTTGTGCCGCGGCGACCTCGGCCTCCTGCTGGCGCCGCGCACTCGAAGTGACCGAGCGTAGGGACATGGTGGGCTAGTGAGGGGTCGTTGCGTGTGGAAGAGGTTGTCTCAGACGAAAGGCTGCTCGTCTGAGCAGGAGAGGAAGGAACAGTTGGAGCTCTTGCTGCCGACTGAGTGTGGGGAGAGACGCGGGAAGGAGATGAGCAAGAGATGTTTAGGCTGCAGGATAGTTTGGCTTTGATATCGATTGTAAGTAGAGGGACTCTAACTCTCATCAAAAGGATGACACTATGAGTTGGGCAATTTTTCTGTTTATTTCCTCAAACACTACACAATGTCATACCCATCTAAGGGTTAGAGACACATATTTATAGCCCTATAGGTTGCACTACCACACCTTCTCACACACACTACACAACAGGATTGTCCTCTAGGTGCTAAAGAGACTACAGAGGACAGTCAAAAAGCGACTGCTGTCCTCTAGATGCTAAAGAGACTACAGAGGACAGCCAAAAAGCGACTGCTGTCCTCTAGATGCTAAAGAGACTACAAAGTACAGTCAAAAAGAGACTGTTGTCCTCTAGATGCTCAAGACTTATTCCATCATGTTGTACTCATGAAAAACGAATAATAGTGCCTATTATTGCGCCTGGTTTGGAACATCACTTATAATGAATGAGGATCTGATCACTGAATACTTACTCCAGGGAAAGGACCCGGGGTCGTATAGCCGCTTAGCCTGGTCTTGTACCCTAAGCCTACATACTCCACCACCCTAGAACAGCTGACCTAGTACCTCGGAATGAGTACTTAGAGGTACAGACCTCGTCCAAACTCAAGGGATGCTCCAAACTAGGATCGACTAGAATAAACACTACTATTAGAGAATTGGTTACAACAGGATCCGAAGCAGGATCTGATTTCTAATTACATTCATGAAACCTGGATTATGTTTCCACCTTGTCACTCAGTTTCAGAACTTTCCCTTGTAAGGCTAGCTCCAGCAAGGGACCCTAAAGGGTTCTGTACCCTAAATATAGAGGATCAAATGGTCCTCTACGCTCTCCAGCAGCGTCCTCTAAATGGTCCTCTAAATTTAGAGGACGATGTTGGATTCTCTATATATAGAGTTTCTCTAAACGGTCCTCTATCCATTTGAATACTTTAAATAACCGGTTTAGCAAAACTAAAATATGTACAATACATTTGAGAGTATGACAAATACGTATGTACAAAAAAATAAAAATAAAAAATGCCTATAATATAGATATTTGAGTATAGAGGACGTTGTTGGAGAGGAAGGAGATATAGATGATGGAATCTTTTAGAGGAGACTGTAAAGGACGGATATAGAGGATGGATATAGAGAACGTTGCTGGAGATAGCCTAATGGGTAAGGATTGGGTCGCGAAGGGCTAGATCTAGGGAAAATGAACACGTTCTCGGGGGTGATCTGAAGACGTGTAGCCGCTTAGCCTGGTCCTGTACCCTAAGCCTGCATGCTCCGCCATCCTAGAACGACTATTCCAGTGCCTAGGGCTTGACCCTTAGGGGCCTAAACCTTATCCTGACCAAGGGACAGGTCCCGAGACCCTGCTCGGCAAGGTCTAGAAACAAAATCCAGAGGATTGAAGGCGGTCAGAACGAGGACCCATGGGTATGTTGTTAAGCGCCATAACAAGGCCGTATGCAGGGACGCCCTTTTAATGCAGGTCACCAGGCGAGGGGGCGGGCCGGAGTTGTCACAAGGAGGGGCGGTCCCTGCCGCTACTCCCCTCACAAGGCGAGGCCCGACGATGCCACATACTCTACGACACGTAACGTGAGCCATCGGGGAAACCAGATGTCGGCCTTTGAAGTACAGTGCGCCTCTGCATTAACTGCGGACGAGACGTATACCTGCCCATTCTAGTGGCAGGCGCTGTGTCCGCAGTACGCGGGCCGCACAGTAGCTTGCGCGTTACCAATGCATGACCTTCGACTCAGCGCCGCGTGGGCTGCCACCATCATGACCCCCACTATAGCATGCACGGGACCGAGGCAAAGGGTGACAGGCGGAGAAGACAAGACGACGTCGCCTGAACATCCCTACACACGGTAGCGCTTCAGCCTATGCCGCAACCTACTCCTGCGCTCTACTCCGATTAGACGAGGCAAAGGCACGTTAAGCCAGGAGATCTACACGAAGACAAGGAGAAGATATCTGTTCCCCACGCACATCTAGCCGATGCGCTCGCGTGCACCCAAGACCCTGGCCATCAAAGGTAAATCAGGCAGTGGCCAATGGACTCACGCCCCGCGCGTGACGAAACATCGAGGGAAAGGGTCCGCCCCTTACACTGCATAAACCCCCAAGCAATCTACATGGATTACTCAGAGGCTCGGGGGCTACATCTAGCAGATGCACTCGCGCGCACCCGAGACCCTAGCCATCAAAAGTGAGCCGCTGACTGGTGGGACCAGTCAATCCTAGCCGTAGAGACCTCAACATCAGGGTCTCTACAGTGACCCATACGCCAGAAGGGACGGGGCAATACGCCGTACCAGGCATACGCCAGGTGACGTTGAGGGGATGACGGAAGAGGAAGATGAAGTTGTACTGAAGACGTCCCTAAACTTCACCACGAGCAGACTCAGCGGGACCCACCAAGCACCACTACGTCTATATCAGAATAGCTACAGGAACCCATGTGGCGAATGGACAAGACGCGACGCCATACCAGGGGTACGACGGCGCACGACCCAGCAAACGACACTGTAGGGGCTAAGCCGCCCGGGAGCAGGAGGCCGAACTTCACCCCGACAGGATACAAGTTCTCATTTGTAAAGTCTATCCTTGAGCTGTAAAAGGGCAAGACAACCCCCATCTTCAAAGGACACCATCCACAGCTTCACACAAGCACTCAACTGTAACACGCTCCAAGCAATACTACTATGAGCACCATGGTTATTAAGGCATCACTAAAGCGTCGCTTTAGCAACGCCTAAGCGGTAAGGCGTGCTTGGACCCGTAAGGTGTCCTCTCGCCTTGGCCGAGAGCAACGCGAGGCACGGTGGCGGCGCGCAGGGCGCCCGCAACGGTACTACGCAAGGCCACGAGGCGGCGGCCCGCAGGGCCACGCGACGACGGCGCAGGAGAGAGGGCGAGAGAGGAGAGCAGCAGCGCCGGGGGAGAGGGAGAGGCTGGCGGCGTGGGGATGGAGTGAGAGAGGCGGCGTGGGGGAGAGAGAGAGCAGCTAGGGGCTATTTTAGGGTTAGGATATTCAATGTTGGGCTGTGTTGGGCTGATGGGCTTTTTCCTTTTTTTTGTTTCCCTCTTCTAACTAGACTGAAATGGACCTAATATGTTTTATAATTGTGCTAACTTGCTCATTATCTTTAAATTAGTAATATATATATATGGTATAATTTATATATTTATATATATTATTAAGGCGTCGCCTCGCCTTACGTTTTACCGCCTAAAAGATAAAAGGGGGGTCAGTCGCCTTTAAATATGATCAGCACTACACTGGACTAGGGCCCCGGCCTGAACCAGCATAACCCCCTGTCTCAAATCCACCCTCGAACCCCCCGTGGCTCACCATTCGGAGTGAGTCTATGCTAGCACCCCTGCCGAATACAAATCTTATTGTCCCCGGTTTCCGAAACCACGACAGATATTTTATAGATAAAGAATTCAGCACTGAGTTAAATCTAATGGTATACAACATAAAGGTAGGCACTAACCTTGATTGCTAATTCTCCAATAGCCCAACAAGCATTGTTAGCTACTGATACCGCATCCTTCACAGATTGAGGGTTCTGCAGCAAAGTCGAGTGAGGAATGAATCAAGATTATTATGATAACGACATATGGACCACACAGAATTTGCTCACCAGTTGCTTCGCTGCAACAGTAAGAAATTCTTGAAGGCGTGGATGCAAATGTATTGGGTAAACCTAGTATAACAAAAAGTGTTAATTTTTTTTGTAATGTGAAAATTATCTCAAGATAATATGAACTATGGTGGTATGCAGTCAACCCTAGAAAGGTCTCCAAGAAGTGCAAGGGCACTTTGTCGAACATCAGCTGCTTCATCCATGCAGCATTGCAAAAGTAGATCTCTCAAATTGCTCTGTGCAACCTACAACAAAGAAAAGATACCTATCGAACTTATGCATATTTAGTACTAAAATTTTAAGTATAATCAGCAAACAAAGGAAAATTCTTCAGAGTAATTGCCCTTCAAGAAAGTGCAGATGTCACAGCCATACTTTATTTGGCTCTAAACCACAATAGTGTGACTATACCCCACAAAGGGCAGGGAGGTAACTAGAAACTTCAATCTATTCCTTGCTTAGTGACATGGAAAGACTTGACCTTGAATAAAGCTCTCTTGGATTAAGGAAATAGAAAACAGCGCAATCTGGTCTAATCTCTAACCAACAAACGGGCAACATACCCACCCTGAGCCCGTTGTGAACAGGAATGCACGCGCACTGTTCACCTGAGCAGAATTGCACATGGCCACTATACTGGCCATAGAGAGGTTCAGCGCTCAATTCAAATGGGTGGCTATTGTGTGCACCTGCTCCGAGTTTAAGAAAGGTGGAAGTCGAACCACATGTCCATAGGTGTGCCACAATGCACACGGTCTCAGGCAGCCAGGCCATGACATGAATGGTGCGGCGAAGGTTTTGCAAGCCCAAACTCAATGCTAGAAAGGCAATAGTGAAATATGGTGGGCCGAAGGACGGATAGACAGGTTGGAGAGGGGTGAGAGATGGAAGGATTTAATTCAATTTTATTACTGTACAGTATCATGGCCGAGCATCAGCACTTAGTTTCAATAAACTCAGACTTCGCTATATGACAGTCATTGGTAAAACCAACATAACAAGTGGAACTAACTCTTTCTATTGGAAAAGAAAAACATATCCAGGCATTCCAGTGAGAAGTGAGATCTCAAGCCTGAGGAGTCGCACCTAACATTCATCCAGGCTACATGCTATACAGACAAAATTGGAACTTGTTTAAAAATGCCTAAACTCAGCTACCAGCAAAATTACCAGCTGGACAATCTACTCGGCACCCATGGTACAGCCCCATGTAACAGAACTGATAGTTTCTGTAAACAATACAGTAGATATTGGAACAATCAGTGTATTGTCTCACATTAACAAGTTCAAATGGAATAAGAGATTCATGCGTATACAGCAAAAACATCAGATACTACCGAAAGAGAACCAAGTGTAGTCAGTTGTTTAGGATTTAACCCACTCAGATCTTAAGGCTCACATCATCGCATGTGATACATTCTGTGAGTAGGCCTCCCTAGTTTAGATGTGTGCTAGGATACACCCCAGGGGCGGAGCTACGTGCTTCCATCAGAGCCAGCTGGCCCTGATGACTTTTGTTTAATACAGTATAGTTCCCCTTTAACAATAGCAAATTCTTCCTCTAAGTACATATTCAGCATGGCCCCAATATGATAGTATGATTGAACCCAGTGATTAAATAATTGAACTCCACCCCTGACACACCCATGTGGGTAATGTGAGTGGTGTGTTTGTGTGATCATGTCTAAAATGTACTTGGAAAGGAAAATGATACCATATGCAAAGACAAGAACTTACAAGACTTTCAATACCAGCGCCAAGACCTTCTGCAAGTCCTGATAGGAGGTCCAACGAACAAACAATGAATTCTCTATCATACACCGCACCAGCTGCAGTAGGATCAATCTGCACATTGGAAGAAGATCATAAAGGAACATAAAATGTATGAGTCGCACATGTGATTTGACCTTGTAGCTTATCATATTTATTTTTTTCAGGTAACCTTAGATCCAGGGTACTCAGAAAGCATATTACCATGCCGGAAGACAATTTCTGTGCTTACAAGTGACCAAAATACATAGAAACAGCTCGCAGGCCACGTAACCACTAAGGTGAACATCTAATTCCTTCCATGAACTATGACACATTATATAATCAGTTTCACTAATTCTATTAAACAGCTAGAATAATGTGTGTTTTGCACAATTGAACAGCTCCAATTTGATATCATATTAATAATTTCTCTGACATGATAATCAAGATTGAACAGTCAATGTTAACCAACCATCTAGTTGAGTAGTTGGTATTAATATCAAGCATATCATTGCGCTAGTATGGCTGTACAATAAAACTATGGTCGAAATGAAAAGGAAAAAAGAAAACATCACTGATCAGGTCTCACAAAAAAACAAGTTTGTCACTGAACTGTGCATGAAAAAGTAGCATACTTGGCTCAGACGAGTGATTCATAGAGAACATGACTCAAATGACAAACATATTATAGAAGGCAAATCTTAGACAGACCTTTGACAACTGTTGCGAATGGATAAGATTAATGCACCTTTGAAACACTGGTTCCGCAAACTGAGCAAATCCTGGTCCCAATGCCTGAAGATTAAACATAAGGCATTGAAGTCCCAATGTTGTATATGAGCATCTTAGGAACAGCTTGGGGGGGGGGGGGGGGGGATCCAAAACTGTAGAAATCCTTCTAATTATTCAGGTTCTTCTAATTTGGAACCACAATAAGCAACTAAAAGCAGCTCCTACTCCAAACTGCTGCAATAGGTGAGTTCCAGATAAGGTATATACAGAACTACATAGATGATTTACACAGATTAAAACCACAGTACCTGTGCGATAGATGTAAAGCATTCAAGGAGTGGAAATAGATCTTTGTCAGAATTGGAAAGTTGCTGCCACTTTGTGATTAAAGGCGGCATAAATATGTCTAGATATTTTGCCTGCATAGCAGCTTAGAAGAATTAGTATCTTCACAAGGAATCGGCATGCAAGAGAACATGGCACCAAGGAGTCTGGACTCTAAAAGAACCGAAAATGGTTTTTCACAATACACAGAAGAAACCAGTGAAGGATTTGTAAAAATGTTAGCACCTGATTTAATTCTGCTCCAACAGCATCAGCCAGGGTACCGAGGGCGTCATAGAGTATCCGGAGATTTCGTCTCTGTTTGGAAGCAACACATTAAACTAGAAATAAGAATGTGAGAGCTAACATAGCAGTGCTTGGTAACAATCAGTGCACGGAAAAATAAGATTATTTAAATCTCAAAAAACCTGGTATTTTCCATAGGCACACATGAGGTGCTGCAAAATTACTTCCAAATGGGGTACTAATTCTTCAGAAGCTTCCTGAAAACAGAATACAGATGAGGATCTGCAACTTACTTGCATGCATAATACTAATTCTTATGCAATTTCCTGAAAACAATAAAGCATACTAAAATATGGCAATGACCTCTTCAAGGATTGCAAACGCTGAACAAGCAGCCTCTTGCACTCTTTTATTAGTATCCAATATCCTTCTGAGCACTCCCATAAGAATCTTATCAAATTGTCCGCGTCCATTTGGATGATCAAGGCTCTGCATTGGAGACAAGAATACAGTTCCATAAGAACCATAATAATGTACAGATTTAAAAATGCAGAAGTAACACTTTTCCTAAAGATGATGCATAAATGTCAACTCCACATCCTTAAAATGATTTGAACATAATGAGTTTCCGCTGAAACCCTGGGATGGCAAGAATAAGAATAATATCAGGGAACAAATGTGCCATGTTACCTGAACAATGAATTTGCTGTATCGAGAGAGCGTCCAACACGTAATACTCCGTATAAGAGGAAATTTATCATCAAGAAGTGGGATTAGAAAGGCAACAATCTGCATTTCAATGAATATATCTTATAATCGTACAGCATATATAGCAAGACGCATGGCGGTACAGTATAGATAATAAGAAAATTGACCAGCACATAGTTGCAGAGGACAACAAATCTAATAAAAATAATCGAGTGATAAAAATAATATTAATATTAATATTGAGTTTTGATTTATCCAGTAAATACTAAGATTGCAACATAATGCTCCTGCAACAGGCATTTTAAAATCACCACATATTGTAACAATCTTATAGCTATGTTTTCAAGGGCTCATACCATAATCAAGCATTAAGTCTATAGGGCTGCCTTTGTTGGAACTAAACTATCAACAGCAACAACAACAAAGTCTTTTTGTCCCAAGCACATTGGGGTAGGCTAGAGATGAAACCCCATATGAAAACCTCAGAACTCAACCCCCAAAGAAAAGAAAAGGGAGACAAAGGCAAAGGAGAACCGAAAAACGACGAAACAGGGAAACACATAAAAAGAGATAAAACCCACAAGAACCAGCAAGATCTAAAGGGGCACAAGAAAAGGTCAAACGATTAAGGAGGAAAAGCGAAACTACAAATCAGGGTTCTAGCACGTGAATTGCACACTTCCACCCCTTCCTATCCACAGCGAGCTCTTTATCAATATTCCACTCCTTCAGGTCCCTCTTCACAGCCTCTGTCCACGTCAAGGTTGGTCGACCTCTACCTCTCTTCACATTCTCGGGACGCCTAATTATTCCGATATGCACTGGTGCCTCTTCAGGTCTTCGTTGGATATGTCCAAACCATCTCAAACAATGTTGCATAAGCTTCTCAATTGGCGGCACTTCTACTGTCTCTCGTATATCATCATTCCGGACTCGATCTCTCCTTGTGTGGCCACATATCCAGCGCAACATAGCATCTCTGTCACACTTAGTTGTTGGACATGTCGTCTTTTAGTGGGCCAACATTCTGCTCCATACAACATAACCGGCCGGATTGCTGTCCTGTAGAATTTGCCTTTTAGTTTGTGTGGCACCCGGGGGTCGCATAAGACACCCGCAGCTTGCCGCCACTTCAACCAATGCATGTAATATACTAGCGTTTATGATGGTATAAAGAAGATTTAGCATAGGGTTAGCCACCACAATGAGATATTTAATCATTTAGACAAAAGAAAATACATTTGACTACTATTCTTGCAGAGCATATGAACATAGCTACAATTATCCATTACTCATTAAGATTACCTGAGGAAGGTGTGGGTATAGACCACTAATGCACCCCTCTGCTATAGCGCCTAGACATAAAACAGCAGTTTCCCTCTCCTTCCAAGAATCATCATCTGTTCGAGCCAAGTTTTGCTGCAAATTACAGAAAATGATGTATGTTTAACCAAAAGATGCAAGGTTAAAAGCAGCACATACTAACAGTAACACAAAGGCAGTCAAAAGGCATATACACTTGGACAGATCCAACCATCAAATGATACAAGGAAATATGTTCTGAAGACTACCATGCAATCACAGGTTTACATTAGGAATTACTTTTGCACTTTTGATGATTAGGCAACTTTCAGGAGTGGCTTTTAGGGTTTTCAATCCATGATATTTGACTAGTGCTGATAATAATAATTTTCGGCGACTATTGAGGAGTTTCACATTGTTTTCAATTAAATACAAAGACTGAATAATACAGCTATAATAAAGAAATCATAAACCCACAATATTTTTCCATGAGCCATGCAAATGACTCCAGTTCAGGCCATTTGAGTACTTGTTTTTCAACAAAAAGCACCACTACTAAACTATCAGAAGTACAAGTAACCTCAATCAATGGCATTAAAGTTGGAAGGATGCTGTCACCAAACACATTAGAGAGAACATCCAACCCAGCAGCACTACACTTCCGCAGGTTCCAGACATTTACAGCATCAGCATCATCCTGTTCGAATCACCAGTAATTTTTTTCAACATTTAATGAGGCAGTGGGGTGGCAAAAGCCATTAAACAAATTCTAAACTCACATCGTCATCTCCAGTTTCCGATCCATGCAATCGAGAATCATGGAAGCGGGGCTTCAAATCCTGTTACACATTGTGTACATATATGTTGAAAGAGACTCACATTATTCTTTATATTGCGTTAACTGACTTCCAAAAGAATTAACTACTGACAAATCTGCAATATTCTATGTGCGTTTACAATTCAGTAGTATATGGCTGCATGGTTAAGCTTTCATGTTATTGAGATAATCTACTGCTCTCACATCTTTCTTTTGTCATAGGAGCATAAAAACAGTGACTGCCCCCTCCCTTCATGTCAATGTCAATAGGACAGCACACAGCAGTAGTTGGGAGTATGGCTATAGTGACATTTAGTAATTAGTAATGCTACAGTAGTAAGTAGTGGGCAGAGTATGGCCCTTAATTTGACTTCTGTAATCTTTGCTTCTATATGAAGGAAGGAACTAGCTGCAGCCAGAGTAGTTCAGCAGCTCATTCACTGTGTTCATATGTGTGTGTGACTGTGTGTATTCTCTTATCTCCTCTTCTTCAACCTCCAGCACGTGTGTGAGCGAGGGGTGTGATGATACACAGTTACACACCCGAGTGACAAAGCCAGTCAAAAGTTATTAGGTAAAATACAGCAAAAAAAGAAGTCCTGAAACAGAACCACTGTGAGCGAGGGGTGTGATGATACACAGTCAATGCATTGCTGATGCACCACTCCACCCCCACCCAAAAAAATAGATCTCAGTGATACTCCTGAAATGAGCTAAAGCTATGTGTGATCATTTGCAGATGGGGTAATATCCCAGTGGTGAAGGCAGCGGGGTCCCTTTCACCAGGTTACGGGTTCAACCTCTGACCCTGCACCAAAAAATCCCCTCGTGTTCCTCGCCCACTCTCAGGTTACGGCTCGGCTGTGTGGCACCCTTGGGCCTGGGTGGACTTTGTAGAGTGGACAGCTTGAACCAGTCTGTTAGTGATGGGAGGATAGGGTTCAGAGGTTTCTCAGTCAGGACCATTCTCACGACCTTCTATTAAGATAATTGTTGGAATGCGAACCTAAACCCTAAATAGGGCTAGGAGTGGTATTAATAGACTCAGTAAATGGGCCAGGCCCAATACAGTGAGGGTGAGATGGTAATTACAGGGGGAACACCCCAAACCCTAGACGAGTAGTCTAACACCCCCTGCAGTCACAACTCTATCCTGTACAGATGTTGAGACTGGATCGAAAGTCTAAGAATACACTCGACGGTAGTCCCTTGGTGAAGATGTCGGCGAACTGCAGCGTGGTGGGGACGCTGAGAACCCGAACGTCACCGGCAGCGACACGCTCGCGGACGAAGTGCAGGTCGATCTCTACGTGCTTCGTGCGCTGATGCTGCACGGGGTTGGTGGAGAGGTAGACCGCACTGACGTTGTCGCAGTAGACGAGAGTGGCGCGCTGAAGGGGACTGCGGAGCTCGTGGAGGAGCTGGCGCAGCCAGGAGGCCTCTGCCACACCGTTGGCCACGGCACGGTACTCGGCCTCAGCGCTGGAGCGAGAGACGACGGGCTGCCGCTTGGCGGCCCAAGAGACGAGGTTGGCGCCCAGGAACACGGCGTAGCCGGAGGTGGACCGGCGCGTGTCGGGACAGTCAGCCCAGTCAGCGTCGGTGTAGACCACGAGCTCCGACGTCGGGGATGGGCGGAGTAGGAGGCCGTAGTCGAGGGAGCCGCGGAGGTAGCGCAGAATCCGCTTGAGCGCAGTGAGATGGGGCTCCCGCGGAGTGTGCATGTGCAGGCACACCTGCTGGACGGCGTAAGCGATGTCAGACCTGGAGAACGTGAGGTACTGAAGCGCGCCGGTGAGGCTCCGGTATGACGTCGCGTCGGCGACCGGAGGCCCGTCGTCCTCAGAGAGCTTCGCCTGAGTGTCGACAGGCGTGGAGCAGGGCTTGCAGTCAGACATGCCAGCCCGCTCCAGGATGTCGATGGCGTACTGGCGCTGGTGGAGGAAGAGACCCTGAGGCCGACATTCGGCGGTGATGCCGAGGAAGTGGTGTAGGGGCCCAGGTCCTTCATCGCGAACTCCCGCTGAAGGGCGACGATCGTGCGGTGTAGAAGGTCGGCGGTGGATGCCGTGAGCACAATGTCGTCGACGTAGAGTAGGAGGTAGACGATGTCGTCGTCGCGTCGGTAGATGAACAGGGACGTGTCCGACTTGGCCTCGACGAAGCCGATGGAGGCCAGGTAGGAGGCGAAGCGACTGTACCAAGCCCGTGGCGCCTGCTTGAGGCCGTACAGGGGCCGATTCAGCCGGCAAACCAAATCCGGACGATCAGCGTCGACAAAGCCGGTGGGCTGGCTGCAGTAGACAGTCTCCGTCAGAGTGCCATGGAGGAAGGCATTCTTGACATCGAGCTGATGGATCGCCCAGTCGCGGGAGAGGGCGAGGGAGAGGACGGTGCGAACAGTGGCGAACTTGACAACAGGGCTGAAGGTCTCGTCGTAGTCCACCTCGGGGCGCTGGGTGAAGCCCCGAAGGACCCAACGGGCCTTGTAGCGGTCGAGGGAGCCGTCCGAGGTCAGCTTGTGGCGAAAGAGCCACTTGCCGGTGACCACGTTGGTGCCTGGTGGACGCGGCACCAGGTCCCAGGTGTGGTTGGCCAAGAGGGCCACGTACTCCTCCTCCATAGCACGACGCCAATGTGGGTCGGCGAGGGCAGTGCGAACGGAGGAGGGCACCAGGGAAGCGTCGGGTGGAGTGCTAGACGTAGCAGCTGCCAGGATTAGCCGGTCGACGGGACGGAGAACGCCAGCAGCTCGACGAGTCACCATCGGGTGGACGTGCCCGGGGTCGCGGTGAATGGCGACCGAGTGGTAAACGGACGACTCGGAGCGAACCACCGGAACATCGAGAGCGGCGGGTGTAGCCGGCTCGCGGCGGTGATAGACGACGGCGGGGTCGGCGAAACGGGTCGCGCTCGTCGACGGACCCGAGTCGGGGGGCACCGAGGTAGTGGTGTGGCCGCGGCGATGGTAGACGAGTGCGGGGTTGGCGAAGCGAGCCGGGGTCGACGGGGCCGCGCGTGGCACAGGCGGGGTCGACGGGGCCGCGCGTGGCGCAAGCGGGGTCGACGGGGCCGCGCGTGGCGCGAAAGAGGTCGCCGTGGCCGCACGAGGAGCAGGTAACAGCGCAAGACGTGGAGCCGAAGGTGGGGGAGGAATCGGATCGGACTCGAGGAGGGAGTCAAGATCGGTGGGTGAGGTGGAGCCAGCAAGGGGAAACCCATCTTCGTCGAAGATGACATGACGAGAGATGATGATGCGATGGGGGGTGAGGTCCAGACACCGGTACCCCTTGTGGTCAGGAGAGTAACCAAGGAATAGACAGCGGGTGGAGCGAGGAGAAAGCTTATGTGGAGCGGTAGCTGAGGTGTTAGGGTAGCAAGCACAGCCGAACACGCGAAGGTGGTCATAGGAAGGGGCTGTGCCGTATAGGGCGAAATGAGGGGTAGGGTGGCGCACCGCCTTCGAGGGAAGACGGTTGAGGAGGTGTGTGGCAGTGTGCAGGGCCTCTGCCCAGTAGCTGGCAGGGAGAGACGCCTGGAAGAGGAGGCAGCGGAGCATGTTGGTGGTGGTGCGGATCATGCGTTCGGCTCGGCCGTTCTGTGCAGAGGTGTAGGGGCACGAGAGACGCAATTGGACGCCATGAGTGAGGAAGAAAGAGCGAGAGGCGTTGTTATCGAACTCGCGGCCATTGTCACACTGCAGAGCACGGACCGGGCGACGAAACTGAGTGGATACCCAGGTGAAGAAGTGTGTGAGGGTGGTGAATGTGTCCGACTTCAACCGAAGCGGGAAGGTCCAGAGAAAATGGGAAAAATCATCCAAAATCACCAAATAGTATTTATAACCAGAAAGACTGAGTACAGGTGAGGTCCAAAGATCACAGTGAACTAGGTCAAAAGCCTGCTCAGCCCGAGAAGAGGAAGTAGTAAATGGGAGACGGGTGTGTCAACCTAACTGACAAGCATGACAGAGGCCCTCAAAATGTCCCCTACTACAGGAGGGATCTAGACTACTGGTAATCTTGGTCAAGACGTCGGGTCCAGGATGGCCGAGACGACGATGCCAAGTGGTGGAGGAGGTGGTGGAGACACGCCGGCGGTGGAGGGCTGGAGCGTGTAGAGCGGTCCAGAGCTGTCACAGCGGGCGAGAGGGGTCCTGGTGGCCAGATCCTTCACAGAAAAACCAGAGGGGTCAAACTCAATGGAACAGGAGTTGTCAGCGGTGAAACGACGGACAGAAAGGAGATTGTGAGTGATGTGGGGAGCTACGAGAACAACGTTAAGGTAGAACAGTCCAGGGAGAACCGCGGCACCTACTGAGGTGACGGGCAGAGTGGAACCGTTGCCAACGACGATCGAGGATGGGTGAGAGGAAAGGGGGGAATGAGAGCGGGAGAGCATGCCCGCAGTGGGAGTGGTATGGTAGGAGGCACCGGAGTCGATCACCCAGTCGGAGGAGGGAGGGGTCATCGCCATAGTGCTGAAAGCAGCAGCGAGGGAGGCGTTGTCCCAACCTCCAGCTGGTGGGGACCAAGTCGTCGAGGTGGGGGTCCCCGGGGGCAGGAGCGCGGGTGGAGCCTGGGGCACGACGGGCACACCGTACGGAGGTGGCGGGGGCATGCCGTAGTGAGGTGCAGTCAGGAGAGCCGGCGCCGAGGGACGGGGGGCACTCGGTGCCTGGCCCGGCCACATGGCGATGATCCCGGTCCAGGGGTTGTAGAAGGACGGCCACGTGTGGCCGCCACCCTGGCCGGAGGGACCACAACGAGAGGATCCGCCACCCCCACGGCCGCCCTTGCGGGAGCGACGACCTCCGTCGGTCGTGGAAGTTGGACGAGGGGTCGTCGGGACGGCGGGTGGAGGGCGGGCAGGAGCCCCGGTCGACGGAGGACGAGTGGCCTGGCCCCCCGAAGGCGGCTGACCGCCGGTAGGAGCGCTGTAGAGAGCCGAGGCAGGAGTGGGCGCCTCATGCGCCATGGTGAGCTCCTCGAGGAGAAGCTCGTTCCTCGCGGCGTGGAAGGTGGGGAAGGGCACGCTCCTCTTGATGAGAGCCTTCAGGTGGCCGTAGCGGGGGCTGAGGCCACGCAGGAGGTTCAGCACCAAGGTACGATCGGCAACTGGCTCGCCGAGATCGCGGAGAGAGTCAGCCAGACCCTTCATCTGGCGGCAGTATTCTCCCACGGAGAGGTCCCCCTAAGAGAACAGGTGGAACTGGGCGTCGAGGTGGAGTACCCGAGCATCCCGATTCCCGAGGAACTGGTCCTCGAGAGCGAGCCACGCCTGGCGCGCAGTGTCCGCCTGGTCGCGGATGATGTCCTGTAGCTCAACGGTGATGGTGCCGTGGAGCCACGAGAGGACAACGCTGTCCATGAGGCACCAGGAGCGAGGCGACGGAGTGTCGTGGTCGACGAGGACGTGATCGTCAAGGACGAACCGCCGCAGCGTGAGGAGGACCTGTCCTCGCCAACGGGGGTAGTGGGAAGACCCGGATCCAACACCACGGACACGAGGGCCCGGATGTTGTGCAGGCCGGCGGCTTGAGCGTGGAGAGCGGCGATGAGGTCGGCGTCGAGGTCAGAGGCGTGGGGGTCCTCTGGGGGCGCCGCATCAGCGAGTGTCGGGCGGCCGAGGAGGCGCTGCGTGGTGGTCATCTGGGTGGTCAGAGCAGCGCCTAGGGCACGTTCACGCTCCAGGGCGAGGGAGGCAGCGCGCTCGCGCTCCCGCGAGGCCGTCACAGCGGCCTGAATCGTAGCGAGGGTGCCGACGAGCGGGGAGTCGGTGGTGGGGAGTGCGGAGGGCGCGACTGTGTGACTCCAGGTGGGTGAAGCGAAGGCGGGGAAGCCCGGCGGGGAGCCGCGTCGCATGGGCAGCGGGGAAGCAGCGTGGATCGACCCAAGGCCGGCGATGTAGGGGGCCCCTCCATGGGCAAGCTCGCTGCTGAGTACAGTAGGAGCGTGCGTGCCAGGGCCGGTGGTGACCCCGACGTTGGGTCCGGCAGCAGTGGTGGCGGCAGTGGGGGCGTCCATCGGGCGAGGACGCAGCAGGGCGGCGGAGCAGCACCGTAGGGCGGCTGGGCAGGCGACGACGAGCGTGGGGCAGCAGCCTGGCAGCGCCGGGCGGAGGCTGGGGGCGCAGGCAGGGGCGCGCGGGGCGCAACGAGCGCGGGCCGTGCGGGTGCTGGGCCGGCGACGGCTGCTGCAATGGCGTCCGAGCGGCCGGCGGCGCGGCAGGGGCCTGGCGAGGTCGCGGTCGGCGGCGCGGCAGCCACCTGGCGCGGACGCGGCTGGTGGCACGGCTCCTGCCTGGCGCGGCGGCGAACAGGGAGAGAGGAAGAGCCGGCGGCTGAGGGAGAGGGACCGGCGCGGCGAGCAGGGAGGAAGGGGAGAGGTCGGCGGCTGGGAGCCGACGGGGGAGGGAGGCCGGCGGCTGGGGGGCCGACGGCGGCTGTACGGGAGGAGAAAGCCCCCGGCGGCTGTGGCTGCTGTTGGAACCTAAACCTAATTTGATACCATGTTGGAATGCGAACCTAAACCCTAAACAGGGCTAGGAGTGGTATTAATAGACTCAGTAAATGGGCCAGGCCCAATACAGTGAGGGTGAGATGGTAATTACAGGGGAACACCCCAAACCCTAGACGGGTAGTCTAACAATAATACCGCGAGGGTGGTCTAACCCTCCCCAACCGAGTTTTTTTATGTGATCATTTCATTCTGGGGACACAGGTCTAACCGCTACAATGGATGCCCACAGATAGAATCATTCATAAAATTAGGCTATTATTGGTTATAAATATTGCTCAAAAAGAATAAAACCAACCTGGTCCCTGTCTGGAAAGGATTCATCTTCCTAAAAAATGTATTAATATTTATCAGAATAAGATATCGCCATTGACAATCCACTGAATCAAACATGAAAGATATTAAAAGTTTATCACACCTCAGCATCATCAAGGGACTCATCGTCGTCAGCATATACCATGTTCGACAACAAAGTCTAGGAAAAAAATTGGAACGCAAGTAATTATATAAAGCACCAAGGTACAGTTGCACTAAATTGAAGTACAAGAAAGATATATACCGGGATTAAGCGCGGCAAGAACTCCTGTAAACCTTCAGGAGGCATGCTCACATCACAGTATGCAGACCTGAAAGATTCAACAATTTAAAAATTGACAATAGGCTTCTAATTCCTCACAATATAGTTAGTTATTCAGACTTAGCTTTGAATTGAGCAAAAAAAATGTGAACGTCAAAAGTTAGAACCAATAGTTAATTAAATTGTTGTAAAAGGGGCGTATTCATCACAGTATCCCCCCTAGTACTACTAATATAACTTAGATTCAGATAGTCAATGCAAATTACTAGGTGCATTCTTTGTGCAGCCCTCATTACACTCACTTACTAAAACATACCAGAACTCACAAGCTTCTAGAGCAACTTCATCATCTGAATCCTTATTAGCTTGCAGAATCAATTCAGTAACATTTTTAAGATGTGGCTGCAGTTTCAATATCCAATGTTAGATCCACTATGTCAAGGGAATAACCAAACTAATACAAGTCAAGGCAAAAAAAACATGTTCATCGTCAGAAAAATTGTTGGAAAAATAAAGGAAAATGGGAATGGTTGGAGCACTAGTTACATTACATCACTAATACATATTAGGTGAGAGCAGGAAAAAAAGTCTAAAAGACAGCAAACACAACACACCTCCAAAATTGATGGGCGAACTTCAATGAGCTGAACCCAGGCTGAACAAACCTATCAAGTAAACACGGAGAATTAGCAAGATGATATGTCCCATAGAACAATCGTTATTGGCATTTACGCTTGCTGACACTCAGCTATAAGCCTAGAAAATAAATCTAGCTTCAATTATTAAATAATTATATTTATATGGTTTTGAGTCTTAATCTCTTGCAAATAAGTAGCACACCATAATGTGCAATTTCATTATAACAAATAAGTTGGTATGCTAAGTAATTATGTACGGTAAATACCAGTTTCCGAACATCTGCTGAAGGGTCCTTTGCAAGGTTGAATAATCCCTGAATATACTGATCCATAGACATGTAGAGTGCCTGTGTGAATCCAACAGTGAGTCAAAAGCATTGAGAAAGATAAGCTGAAGATGGGGCTAAGGACTCTTACCGATGGCACCACTACTATGTACTGGTTTATGCAACCCAATGATAGTTTTCTCAAACTTGCATGTGGTGACTGGAAAAACTGAAGGAAGAAAAAAGGCAGCATGTATCAGAATGGAACCCCATAAATTTGTTAAACCAGACTGTTCAAGCATTTATATGCCACCAGTCCACCACACATGCATGCTTAGCTGAATTATAGACAATTGGTGTACGAAGGCATAAATATGACCAATTTACAGAGAGGAGTCAAAGTGTCAATTGTGTAGATATGTGTCAAGGGCGTCGAGCCCTTGGGTGGCCGGACCGCGGCTACGCAGCTCGTAGCCGTCGGCCGTCTTCTCCGGTGAGGTTATTCCCCTCAACCGTAGGCTTAACAGAGAAGGAGAGATTTGGGATATAATTACTGCTTGCTTTATTAAAAGAACCGCCTGCTTTATATATAGCCAGGCCAGCCAAACCAACTCCTATTTATTCTCTATACTTATCTTCCTAAACAACTTCTTAACAACTTATCCCTATTTGCTAGCAGCGGCCAGCTCTGATCTGTTGCTGGCCGTGAGCTTATCTTCTAAACAAACCTCCTATTTTCTAGCTACTAGCAACTGCAGCTATTCCTGCGCCCTGATCCGCTGCTGGCTGACGTGCCTCTTGGGCGTGTTCAGCGCGCTCACGCGCACGCCGTATGTCACGGGTACGCCGTTGCCTGACGTAGGGGCGGCCGTACATGACATCTCTCCCCTCCTCGAAGACCAGCTCGTCCTCGAGCTGGAACGCTGGATGCCGGGTGCGGAAGTCGTCGACGTCCTCCCAAGTCGCAGACTCGGCCGGCTCGCCGTGCCACTGAACAAGCACCTGGCGGACACCGCGTGCCAGGCGAGCCCGCACCACCCGGGCTGGTTCCGGCACCACCGCACCATCGATGGTCGGAGGCAGGGCGGGTGGCGACGATGGTGGCGCTCCCACAAACTTTTTTAGCACGCCAATGTGGAACACATCATGAAGACGAGCGCCGGCGGGAAGCTCCAAGCGTACAGCCACGTCGTTGATCAACTCCGAGACGCGGTACGGCCCGACGTAACGGGGCTTGAGCTTCCCTGCTACCGTGCGCGGCAGTGAGGCAGCTGCGCGCTGGCGTAGCCGTAGAAGAGCCCAGTCGCCAACCTGGTAGGTTACCAGCCGGTGCGACTTGTCGTAGTGGTGCTTCTGTGCGGACTGCGCCTGTTGGAGGCGGTAGCGTACGTCCGCGAGGAAGGCCTCCCTTGCCTCCATCTCTTGAGCTACCGCCTCGACCCTCGTCTCGCCCGGTTCGTAAGAACGGATTGAGGGTGGGTCACGGCCGTAGACCACCCGGAATGGCGTGTCACGGAGGGAAGTCTGGTACGCGGTGTTGTAGATGTACTCAGCCCATGGCAGCCAGCGCAGCCATTGCCGGGGGCGATCTCCCGTGAAGCAGCGCAGGTACATCACAATGACGCGATTTGCCGCCTCCGTCTGGCCGTCGGACTGTGGGTGGAATGCCGAGGACATGAGTAGCTTTGTTCCCATGAGCCTCATGAGCTCACTCCAGAAAGAGGACGTGAACACCGGGTCTCGGTCGAAGACAATGGACTGCGGTACCCCGTGCAGCCTGACGATGTCGGTGAAGAATGCCTGTGCCACGGACTCAGCGGTGTACGGGTGCGCCAGTGGAATGAAGTGGCAATACTTGCTGAAGCGATCGACGACGGACAGGATCACCGTCTTGCCGTGCACGCGGGGCAGCGCCTCCACGAAGTCGAGGCCAATGTCCGCCCAGACGACAGAGGGGATCGGAAGGGGGTGCAGCAGGCCGGCGGGATGAAGGTGCTCCGACTTGTACTGCTGGCAAGTTGCGCACGCCCGCACAAAGTCCTGCACCATGCGCCTTATGTTGGGGAAGTGAAAGTCGCGGCGCAGCCGGTGGAGTGTGCGGTGAACGCCCTCGTGGCCGTCTGCGTGGACAGCGGTAACGATCTCCGGCAGTAGAGGGGAGGCGGCGGGGATGTAGAGGCGCCCGTCGAATGTGACCATGCCGTCCGTCACGGCCCACGGGGCAGCGCGTGTGCCGGCGCGTACCTCATCGTGGACAGCCACCAAGGCGGGATCCATGGCCTGGGCATGGCGCAAGCGGCTGATGAAGTCGAAACGGGGCGCCGAGATAGCCAACAGCTCACCTTCCTCGGTGTTTCGGCGAGAGAGCGCGTCCGCCACGACGTTAGTCGCACCCGACCTGTACTCAACAGAGAAGTCAAAGCCCAACAGCTTCCCGACCCAATGATGTTGTGGGATCGTGGCCAGGCGCTGGTCGAGCAAGTATTTCAAGCTGTAGTGATCGGTCTTGACAACGAACTGCCGACCCCAGAGATACGGCCGCCAGTGCCGCACCGCCTGGACGAGGCCGATGAGCTCACGCTCGTAGGCCGCGAGAGCGCGATGCCGGGGGGCGATGGGTCTGCTAAAGAATGCCACTGGATGGCCCTCCTGTACCAGCACGGCGCCGAACCCATGTGACGATGCGTCACACTCGACGATGAATATCTTCGCGAAGTCCGGCATGGCCAGCACCGGAGCAGATGTGACTGCGGCCTTGAGGGCCGCGAATGCCGCAGCCGCCCCGTCATCCCAGGCGAAGCCATCCTTCTTGAGGAGCGCGGTCAGCGGGGCCGCCACTGGCCCGTAGTTGTGCACGAATTTGCGGTAGTAGCCCGCCAATCCGAGGAAGCCACGCACCGCGCGTACCGAACGTGGAGTTGGCCAGTCGACGATGGCCTGCACCTTGGCTGGGTCCATGGCCACACCCGCCGCCGAGATTACGTGGCCCAGGTAGGCGACGGACGGGGCAGCGAACGCACACTTTGTACGCTTGACGAAGAGGTGGTGGCGGTGCAGCTCGTCGAGCACGGCGCGGAGGTGTCGAAGATGGTCTGCCCATGTCTTGCTGTATATGAGAATATCGTCAAAAAAGACAAGGACGAACCGGCGGAGAAACGGGCGGAGCACGTCGTTCATGAGCGCCTGGAACGTTGCTGGCGCGTTGCAGAGGCCGAACGCCATCACCAGGAACTCGTACAGCCCATCGTGAGTGCGGAACGCCGTCTTGTGAATATCTTCCGGACGCATGCGCACTTGGTGGTACCCCGAACGCAGGTCCAGCTTGGAGAAGTACCGTGCCCCATGGAGCTCGTCCAGCAGCTCGTCGACCACGGGAATGGGAAAGGCGTCCTTCACCGTGAGCGCGTTGAGGGCGCGGTAATCAACGCAAAAGCGCCAGGACCCGTCGGGCTTCTTGACGAGGAGGACCGGCGACGAGAAGGGCGAGTCGCTGCGGCGTACGATCCCTTGCTCCATCATGGCGGCGCACTGGCGTTCCAGCTCGTCTTTGTGGGCAGCCGGGTACCGGTATGGCCGGACTGCCACAGGCCGCGCGCCCGGCGTCAGGGTGATGCGGTGGTCGTGGGCGCGCTGTGGTGGCAGACCGGTCGGCTCGGCGAAGACGGAACTGAAGGAGTCCAGGAGTGCGTCGAGGAACTGCTCGCTCGCCACCGTGGCGCTGATTGCTGTGGGACTGGCAGCCGAGACGCCGGTCCAGCACATCGGGCGCCCCTGGAATTGGAACTTCATGCGCCGGCTGCCCAGGTCCCACACAATAGGACCCAGCGCGCCCAGCCACCGTGTGCCGAGGACGACATCGTACCCAGCGAGCGGCATGACGTAGAGATCGGCCGGGAACGGGGTACCGTCGATGGTGAGGGGGGCGTCACGGAGGACCCCGGCGCAGGTGACGCGCTCGCCGTTGGCGACCATGGCGGTGAGACGTGGCCGCTGGTGAAGGGGCAGACCCGTGCGCCGCGCCGCCGTCTCGGATATGAAGTTGTGGGTGCTGCCGGAATCAAGGAGGGCGACCAGCGAGGCGGCACCAAGCGCGACGGCGATCTGCATGGTGTCAGCCACAGGCACCCCGGCCAGGGCCTGCAGGGAGAAACAGGGGGCCTCACCGTCAGCGTCTGGAGGCGCGTCGTTAGTGTCTTCAATTTCCACGCCCTCCATGAAAAAAATACGTCTGCAAAACCGGTTGTGGCCACGCGTGTACTTTTCATTGCAGTTAAAACAGAGGCCCATGCGGCGCCGCTCTGCCATCTCGTCGGGGGTGAGGCGCCGTTGATTGTCCTCGCCACGGCCCTGCTGTGTGGCCCTCGGTGGTGCAGGGAGCGCCGGCGGCTGCTGGGGCGCTGGAAGCGCTGGACGTGGCGCCGGTGCGGACAGCAGACCGCGCGGGGGCGCCCGAGGTGCAGGCTGCACCAGCCGGTCGGCCTCCATCAACTCCACTTGGCGCGCCAGGCTCATGGCTGATGCGAGCGACTCCGGGTTGTGGATGCGAACGGCATGGCTGAGTGGTGGCAGCAGGCCGCCGGTGAAGAGCTGGACGCGCTGGTGTTCGTCGAGACGACCGGCGCGAGGGAGAAGGGCCTGGAATCTATTTGCATACTCTTCCACGGTCCCTGTGCGCCTGCATTCTGCGAGCTCGAACAGCGGGGCCGATCGGAGGGGAGGTCCAAACCGTAAGTTGAGGAGGTCCCTGAATCGTCCCCAGGTTGGCGTGCCCTCGTCCTCCTGGAGTTGGATGTACCACAGCTGCGCGACGTCCTCCAGGTTGTATGAGGCCATCCAAACGCGCTCCTCCCCCATGGTGCGCTGTTGGCGGAAATACGACTCACACTTGTTGAGGAAGAGCATAGGATCGGACTTGCCGTCGTAGCGTGGGAAGTCCAGCTTCTGAAATTTAGGTGGGCGATCCAGATCGCGCGGCATCTCTGCGCGTCCCCCGGCGCCGTAATCCGACGTCGACGCCGACTTTTCCTTCATGGCGGCCATGTCAGCCTCCATGGTGGACATCTTGGTGGTGATGGCCCTAAGCATCTCCATCACGTCCTGCATGGACGGCTCGGCCATGGTGGCTGGTTGCAGGGCCGAGTCGGTGGAAGATTGGGGTGAAGGTGGAGGGCTGGTGTGGGTTGCAGCGGCTGTGGATGAAGGGTTGGAGCGAGTGGGAGAGGATCGCCGGGATCGCGATACCAAGTTGTCAAGGGCGTCGAGCCCTTGGGTGGCCGGACCGCGGCTACGCAGCTCGTAGCCGTCGGCCGTCTTCTCCGGTGAGGTTATTCCCCTCAACCGTAGGCTTAACAGAGAAGGAGAGATTTGGGATATAATTACTGCTTGCTTTATTAAAAGAACCGCCTGCTTTATATATAGCCAGGCCAGCCAAACCAACTCCTATTTATTCTCTATACTTATCTTCCTAAACAACTTCTTAACAACTTATCCCTATTTGCTAGCAGCGGCCAGCTCTGATCTGTTGCTGGCCGTGAGCTTATCTTCTAAACAAACCTCCTATTTTCTAGCTACTAGCAACTGCAGCTATTCCTGCGCCCTGATCCGCTGCTGGCCGACGTGCCTCTTGGGCGTGTTCAGCGCGCTCACGCGCACGCCGTATGTCACGGGTACGCCGTTGCCTGACGTAGGGGCGGCCGTACATGACAATATGTAATTGGCTGTTTCTGGATGTTGGATATAGACCTGCAGTATTCTTGGCACAAACACGTTGATCGGTCGTTCAGACAAACCAGGAACATCAACATCAAGCTCTTCAGGGACATCCTCACAGATCTGTCATCAGAAAGCAACATTTTGAAAAAACAAATTGTAAGATACATTACACCATACTGGTTTAATGCATGGAACCCCTAGTATGACAGGAGTGTACATTACCTTGTATATCGCATCCATAGCACCTTCCATGTGATCCAGGTCATTACTCTCCAAACACTTATGGAGTGCCTGAAACAACTCAATCCATCCAGCAACTCGTACAATTTGGAAAAGCACACTGATCACTGTTCCAACTGTGGATCTAATTGCCCTATTGGTTGCCCCTATACATGGTAACAGCTCAGACTTAACATAATGCTGGGATGAAGATTGCATGGAAATGTAAGTCGTTCGCAGATTGTTTTTCAGTAATAGACCAGCTGCCTGTCTAACTTCAATAGGTTTCCCCTGGCACAAACAAAAAAGTAACTCGACGTCAGATATGCCGAAGAAAAAATAGCTGGACCTACAAGCATAGTAATATCGAAAGAGAATTTTGCTCCATAACAAGTTTGATAATTTATGAACTACAAGCATGGCTACCTATAAAAGGCATCCAACATCGAAAAGGTTTTAGTACGAATAAGCGTGGAAAATAACACGAGGGAAGCACACAATCCACAATTTTCATCACACATTCACTCCATGTTTAACGTTAACTCCGCCTATGTTGCCTCAACATAGTAGGTCCCAAGCCCTGGTAAAGGGGAAGGTTGTGTTAGGCTTGGCAAGACAACGTTAAACCTAGCCATTCTATGGAGATGAAACCCAAAAGAAAACTCTTGGGTCGTAACCCCCTTAGCAACACGCCATATCAGAACTCGAGGATGGTGTTAAATGGGCAAGGGTTGGGTCAGCACTCCCTTGGTGACGTGTCGTGTCGCGATCTCGGCACCGTGTCAAATGAGCAAGGATCGGGTCGCTACTTCCTTAGTGTCACGTTACATCAGTGTCTAGGTGTAGAGAAAAATGTGCAAGGGTCTTCGCACCACCGATGGGTGCGAAGGGTAAGGAAGCTAGTCGAACCAATTAGGATTTGTTTTTTTTCTCGAAAACGCGCAGGAGAGCTGCGCCCCTTTATATATTAAGAAGATAGGAAAAAGGTCTAAAATAGACCAAAAGACCAAACAACAGCAGGCCTCCTCACGGGGGCCAGAAAATAGCATACAGAAAAGAACTCATCTAACAACACACCACTCTAGGGAGCAGCTGCACAAGCAGCCAGAGAACATAGGGCCTTCGCCCCAGCTGCCTCCCAACGACTTCTCTCCTCGTCTGCCCAAGCAAGGATATAGGTGAGGCAAGGAGACAATCCATCAAAGACACATTTGTTTCGATGAATCCAAATAGTCCAAGCACCCAGAATAATGAGGGAGTTAAGGCCTTTTCTGGTGACACCTGAGACCACCTCTGAAACCTCCTCCCACCAATTCAAGAAGGAGGTGACCGCCCGGCTGGGGAGCTAGGGAGTGAAGGCCAAATTTCCGGAAAAGCTGGTACCAAAAGATTCTCGAGAAGGAGCAAGCCACCAGAAGATGATCAAGGGTTTCTTCAGCTTGGTCACAAAGCAGACATTTCTCATGGTGGTTTAGGCCTTTCTTAGCTAAACGATCTGCTGTCCAACATTTATTATGGGCAGCAAGCCAAATGAAAAAACGACACTTTGGCGAGGCCCAGGTTTTCCAAACCCTTGTGAAGTGTCCAAAGGAAACTGAACCCATGAACAGTCCATTATAAGCAGATTTTGCAGAATACATTCCATCTGGGGCAATACTGAAAATATGTCTGTCTTCAACTCCAGGCTGCAGCTCAATGGCTGAGAGCATCTCCCATAGCTGAAGGTAATCAATCAACACACCCACTGAGAGAGCCCCTTTTATATCAGCAATCCATTTTCTGTTAGTCAAAGCTTCAATCACAGTTCTGCTGTTCACAATCCGCCTAGGAATTGTAGATAGGAGTCTAGGTGCCAGGTCTGCAATTTTCTTTCCATGTAACCACTTGTCTTTCCAGAATTTGGTGCTGGCCCCGTCACCAACTACAATGAGCACTACCTCATTAAAGAAGGAAGTGGCCTTTTTTGGGATTTTCATTGGGAGACCAATCCAGGGCCTAGAGGGGTCTGTTCTAGACAGCCATAGCCATCTCATTCGAAGGGCCCAGCAGAGTTCTTTTAAACTGGAGATACCCAGCCCACCAAGCTGAAGGGGGCGGCAAACCTTTTTCCACGCCACCAGGCAGTGCCCCCCCTTTACCTTTTTTCGACCTTGCCAGAGGAAACCTTTCCTTAATCTGTCAATGGCATCTAAACCCCATTGTGGGATATCCACTGCCATTGCCATATAAACCGTCATGCTGGTAAGAACATGCTGAACTAGGGTTCTTCTCCCTGCCTTCGTTAATAAGTCTGCCTTCCAATTTGATAGCTGGTCAGCAATTTTATCAATAAACGGCTGGAGGTGCTGCCTAGACAGCTTGTGCAAGGATAAAGGAAGACCCAAATAACGGCAGGGGAACGAAGATATTCCACAAGGCAGCAGACCTTGGGTTTCCACCATATCTTCCATTGAGCATCTGATAGGAATGACATTAGATTTCTGGGCATTATTGTGCAGCCCAGAGGCATCCCCAAAAAGCTGAAGAATGCCAAGAGTGATAAATAAATCTGCTGCTGAAGGGTGAACAAAAAGGGCAACATCATCAGCATATAAGGAGATCCGATGGAGCCTTTTCCTGTTGGATAACTGCTAGAGTAAACCCTCCTCTTCTGCCTTGGAAAACATATATACCAGGACGTCCATGGCAAGAATAAACAATAAAGGAGATAGGGGATCCCCTTTTTTTTCTCGAACACGCAGGAGAGCTGCGTATCATTATATTAAAGGAAGAAATAAACAAGGTCTAAAATAGACCGGGGTACAACTGACGCCTTACGGCGGCCTGAACGAAACTAGCATAGACTGACTCATCTATAAAAACTCTAGGCTACATGAGATAGGGAGGCAACAAGGGATGTCAACCCCTTGGCCCCGGCAGTCTCCCACAGACGGCGCTCATCCCCCACATGAATTAGGAAATTAGCAACATTAGGGGAAAGGCCATCAAAGATGCATCTGTTCCGGAGATTCCACAAAATCCAAGCGCCCAGCATAATGAGGGAGTTTAGGCCTTCTCTGAAGGACCCCTGAATAGCTTCATTTGTTTGATGCCACCACTCCATAAAATTAATATCCGTTGGTTGATGTGCTGTCCTGGAAACCCATTCAGCATCACTTGAGTAGAGGAAGAGGTCAACAAACCACAAATAATATCCCTCCAAATCTGACCAAAACCAAGTTGCTTCAATACCTCAACCAGGAAAGGCCAAGAAATCGAGTCGAAGGCCTTAGTAATATCCAACTTGTAGAGCAAAGAAGCCTTATGCTGTTGGTGAAGCAGTCTTGAGGTTTGTTGAACCAACATAAAGTTGTCCTGGATGAATCTACCTTTAATGAACGCACTCTGGTTAGGTGACACCATCTCATTAAGCCTTTTAGCCAACCTATTGGCTAGGATCTTTGTGATCAGCTTAGCGAAGCTATGCACAAGGCTGATAGGCCTGAAATCCTTCACCATTTCAGCTCCATCATTCTTTGGGATCATGGTTATATATGCAGAATTAAGGCGCCCAAAATTATCAAACTTCCTACCCCAAACAGCGGAGATTGCAGCCATCATATCCACTTTTATAACGGGCCAGCAAACCTTGTAAAAGCGACCAGTAAAACCATCAGGCCCAGGGGCCTTGTCAGCAGGGATCCTTTTAATGATATCCTCCACTTCTTGCTCAGAAAAGGGGGCATCAAGCTCAGACAGCTCAAAAGAAGGCAATCCCAGGGCTTCAAGATCAATCACCCTATCACGATCAACACATTTTCCAATAAGGTTGGTATAGAAACGGTCCACACAAGCAGCCTTTTCAGCATGACTTGTTAGGGTATGATCCCCATCCACCAGCCTAGCCACAAAATTCTTCCTCTTGCGATGACGAGCATGAAGGTGAAACAGTTTTGTATTAGCATCTCCCTCCTTTAACCAGGAGATTCTAGATCTGAGCCTAGCCATGGTGCGCTTGAGAGAGGAAAGCAGTAGAGCTTGCTTCTTCAGCCGGTTTTTGAGCCAAATCTCAGCCTGACTGAGCACTCTAATATCCTGAGCCATTTCAAGTCTGTGGAGAACTCCTTTGGTCAAAGCAAGCTGAGAATGCACGTGAACAACCTTCTTTTCGCTCCAAGCCTGCAACCTTTTGGCGGTTTCTTTGAGCTTCAATTCTACAGTTTTAAAGGGGCAAGGGACCGGTATCACAACATTCCATCCAGAATGAACAACTTCCTGAAAGCCATCCAGCTTGGTCCAAAAGGATTCGAAGTGAAATCTTCGTTTTCTAGATTTATTATCCCTAAGCCCCAGAAGCAAGGGGCAATGGTCAGAATCCTGGGAAGCAGCACTTTGAAGTAAAACATTGGGGAAGAGCAGTTCCCAGTCAACTGAACAAAGAACTCGGTCTAGCTTGACTAGAACAGGTGTCTCTTGATGGTTGGACCAAGTAAATTTCCTCCCATGCAAAGGAATTTCTTTAAGAGCAAGATCCTCGATCAGCCCTCTAAACCTTCTCATCATGACTCTATTCAGATTTGCATTATTCTTATCAGAGTCTTTATAAATTAGGTTGAAGTCTCCAGCTATCATCCAAGGTCTAGGGCAAGCAATTCTAATATCTCTGAGCTCTTGTAAAAAACTATCCTTTTCACTATTTCTTGGAGGGCCATACACACAAGTAAGCCACCACACACTTCTATCTTCACTGCAAAACTGAACTGAAACACTGTGAGTGTCCTGTCTTTTCTGGCCTGAAACCCCAACATTTCTTCTCCAAGCCACAAGGATACCTCCACTAGCCCCAACAGAAGGTAGACAAATGTACGAACTGAAGTCTGATCCGAGCAGGGAAAGAATGGTGTGAATTGAGAAGGACTGCATTTTAGTTTCCTGAAAACAGACCACATCCACCCTAGAGGAGTCCACCATTTCACGCACAGAATCTTGGCGCATCAGCGAGTTCAGCCCCCTTACATTCCATATCAAGATTTTTGAAGGATCCATAACCAAAACGAAAGGAATACAACCAAGGAGTGAGGCAAGGCACTAAGTTGTCCTAACCTCAGGCGGGGGGCTCCAGCCAAACAAGGCTGAGAGGGCCTCCACATGGCACTGAGGAAGGGGGTGCTTGAACAGATTGACATATTCATCAAAAGCCTCATTGCTAAAATCGTCAGAATTAGAGATGATCTTCAAGGATTTCATAACCTTCTTGATGGACCTGCCTCCCAGCTCTTGCATGTTGAACTCGACCCCGATGCCTGCCACCCGACGACTTCTTCTAGGTGCAGATACAACTGGTGGTGTGGGGGAAGACAAACGGGATTTCCTTATGAGTTTTGGGGCTGGCAAGATACCAGAAGGCTTCCTGCAGATGCTGTTAAAGAAGGCATCCATTTTAGATTCCCGGCCTGAGCCTAATTCCGAAGGGGAGATCTGGACGGTGGGGTTCGGGTCATTCATCAGTGGAGCATGATCCAGCAACCTTTCAGTATCAATCTCTGCAATATCACCGCAGCGATCATCCTTCTGTGGCTGAGAAAGGCCTTGCTGGCACTGTCTTTTCAATTGCCTTCTGTGATAAACCTTCAGCAACTGTGGGGTAAAGCTATTTCCCAGGTAAGGCTAGAGGGGCGAGCTTGGACAAGACAACTCCAGCGTCCCAGGTTGCTGGGGCGAAGTATCCCTGTTCAAGCCCCGCGACCCATCCATCCCAGATGTGTCTTGGAGGGGTGGGCTCAGTCCTGCCAAAATCAACATCCCAGCATTAAGGGACTGTTGGGGTGAAGGCGGCAAGGGTGAGTCCAGCAACCCTATTCTTAGAAATGGTTCATCACGATGAGGCGATTCCAACCTCAACACATCCAGCGTCCCAGTGGATACATTTAGCTAGGGCGAAAGTGTTTTGTTTAGGCCAGGCAGCTCATCAGAAAAATGTTGGATAATCAATTGAAGAGGCGAGCTCATCACTTCCAGCGGCCCATCACCACCCGATGACTGGGGCGAAAGTGTTACAGATAAGCCCATCAACCCTTCAAAATGCTGCATAGGATCAGACACATGAGTTCCCAGCAAGTGGTCCCAATCCCTGGAAACGTGCAGCTCAATATCGCCCGCATCCACAGACAGATTGGCGTCCTTCAAGCGTAACTTCAGTGGTTGCAGAACCCAAGATGTCCCCTTGAATCCAGAGAAACGGGGCTGCGTCCTTGGCAAAATCTCGGTCCCATGCACAGCTGCCGCCAAATGATGGTCCCAACACTTGGATCCGCGTGACACATTAACTCCAGCAGCCACACACTGAATGAAATCCATAAGGCTTAAATGCGGTGTCTACAAAATCCGAGAAGACTCCTCGATTCCCGAGACACGCGGTTGTAACATCTCCACAGTAACTCCTGCATTCACAGTCTCCTCGGCCAATTCCAAAAACTCGGTCCCATGCACAGCAGCCGCCAAAGGATGGTCCCACCCCTTGGAACCGCGCGACACATTAACCCCAGCAGCCACAATCTTAACTGTATCCATAAGGCTTGAATGCGTAGTCTGCAGAGTCCGAGAAGTCTTCTCGAATCCAGAGACACGCGTCTGTAAAGTTTCCACCATAATTCCTGCATTCACAGCCTCTTCGGCTTCAATCAAACATAACTGCGGCGGCCACTGAATCCAGTGCGACCCCTTGATTCCAGAGCCAAGAGGCTGCGACGTTTTCACACTTCCTGATCCATGCCCGACATGACCGGAGCCCGATGAGGTCCGCGGGCCCAAGCGAAGTTGGACAGGTCGCCGAGGAACCGCAGAAGAGCCTTGACGACGAGCAGGAGGAACGTGACCGCCACGGTCACCTCCCATATCGTGATTATTCCCAGACGACGGTGGAGAAGACGGTGTATCCAGGCTCACAGACTGAAGATCCACCGGGCAAACTCCGATCGAGATTAGAATATAGGGTCGCTTACATGTAAGTTAAGGGAGTTAGTTAAGACAGCGACTCAAAGGCATATAAATATCTTATGCGTCCAAGAGACTAAATGGAAGGGTCAGAAGGCGAAGGAGGTGGACAATACCAGCTTCAAGCTTTGGCACACTGGGGCGGCTGCAAATAGAAATGGAGTAGAAGTTTCGATAAGTGTCTCAAGAACGGTGTGGTGTAGGAGTTAAGAGCAACTCCAACAGCTTAGGTAAACTAAATAGATTAGCTAAAAAAGAAAAGTACGGTTAAATCGCATCCAACAGACTAGCTTTCTACCGTTCCTCTCCATCATGCTCGGTATCTCATCCCCTTCGCTCGAAATCTTGTCGAGGGCGTAGGTGAAAGGGAATTAGCTTGCACCTAGTCCCTAATTAATTTTGGTGGTTGAATTGCCCAACACAAATATTGGACTAACTAGTTTGCTCTAGTGTATAAGTTATACAGGTGCCAAAGGTTCACACCTAGCCAATAAAAAGACCAAGTATTGGGTTCAACAAAAGAGCAAAGGGACAACCGAAGGCTCCTCTGGTCTGGCGCACCGGACTGTCCGGTGTGCCACCGGACATGTCCGGTGCACCAGAGGACTCCAACTCAAACTCATCACCTTCGGGAATTTCCAGAGGCAACTCCGCTATAATTCACCGGACTGTCCGGTGTACACCGGACAGTGTCCGGTGCACCAAGGAAGAGCGGCCTCCGGAACTCGCCAGTCTCGAGAATTCAGAACGGCAGCTCCGCTATAATTCACCGGACATGTCCGGTGTACACCGGACTGTCCGGTGTATCTGCGGGGCAACGGCTACTTCTGGCGCCAACGGCTACCTGCGACGCAATAAATGCGCGCCAGCGCGCGCAGAGGTCAGGCACACCCATGCTGGTGCACCGGACAATCTACAGTGCATGTCCGGTGCGCCACCGGACATCCAGGCGGGCCCAGAAGTCAGAGCTCCAACGGTCGGAACCCAACGGCTTTGGTGACGTGGCTGGCGCACCGGACTGTCCGGTGTGCACCGGACTGTCCGGTGCACCATCGAACAGACAGCCTGCATCAAACGGCTAGTTTGGTGGTTGGGGCTATAAATACCCCCAACCACCCCACATTCAAGTCATCCAAGTTTTCCACTTCTCAACTACTTACAAGAGCTCTAGCATTCAATTCTAGACATACTCAACAGATCAAATCCTCACCCAAATTCCACACAAAGCTTTAGTGACTAGTGAGAGAGATTTGCTTGTGTTCTTTCGAGCTCTTGCGCTTGGATTGCTTTCTTCCTTCTTGATTCTTTCTTGCGATCAAACTCACTTGTAATTGAGGCAAGAGACACCAATCTTGTGGTGGTCCTTGTAGGAATTTTGTGTTCTAAGTGATTGAGAAGAGAAAGCTCACTCGGTCCGAGGGACCGTTTGAGAGAGGGTAAGGGTTGAAAGAGACCCGGCCTTTGTGGCCTCCTCAACAGGGAGTAGGTTTGCGAGAACCGAACCTCGGTAAAACAAATCCACGTGTCTCACTCTTTATTCGCTTGCGATTTGTTTTGCACCCTCTCTCGCGGACTCTATTATATTACTAACGCTAACCCGGCTTGTAGTTGTGATTATTTTTGAGAATTTCAGTTTCGCCCTATTCACCCCCCCTCTAGGCGACTTTCAATTGGTATCAGAGTCCGGTGCTTCATTAGAGCCTAACCGCTCGAAGTGATGTCGGGAGATCACACCAAGAGGGAGATGGAGACCGGCGACAAGCCCACTACGAGCCACGGGAGCACTTCATCGGAAGAGTCCCGCACCAAGAGAAAGGAGAAGAAGGACTCCTCCAAACAGAAGGAGAAAAGATCTTATTCTTCTCACCACAAAGAGAAGAAGGAAAAATCCTCTTCCCACAAGCCGCATCGGAGTGGGGACAAGAAAAAGAGGATGAGGAAGGTGGTCTACTACGAGACCGATACTTCATCAACATCGACCTCCGACTCCGACGCGCCGTCCGTAACTTCTAAGCGCCAAGAGCGCAAGAAGTTTAGTAAGATCCCCTTACACTACCCTCGTACATCTAGACATACTCCATTACTTTCCGTTTCATTAGGCAAACCGCCAACCTTTGATGGCGAAGATTATGCTAGGTGGAGTGATTTAATAAAATTTCATCTAACCTCACTCCACAAAAGTATATGGAATGTTGTTGAGTTTGGAGCACAGGTGCCATCCGTAGGGGATGAAGACTATGATACGGACGAAGTGGCCCAAATCGAGCACTTCAACTCCCAAGCCACAACCATACTCCTCGCCTCTCTAAGTAGAGAGGAATATAACAAGGTGCAAGGATTGAAGAATGCAAAGGAGATTTGGGACCTACTCAAGACCGCGCACGAGGGTGATGAACTCACCAAGATCACCAAGCGGGAAACGATCGAGGGGGAGCTCGGTCGTTTTCGTCTTCGCCAAGGGGAGGAGCCACAAGATATGTACAACCGGCTCAAAACCTTGGTGAACCAAGTGCGCAACCTCGGGAGCAAGAAATGGGATGACCACGAGGTGGTTAAGGTTATTTTGAGATCACTTATTTTCCTTAACCCTACTCAAGTACAATTAATTCGTGGTAATCCAAGATATACACTAATGAATCCCGAGGAAGTAATCGGGAATTTTGTGAGCTTTGAATGTATGATTAAAGGCTCAAAAAAGATCAACGAGCTTGATGAACCCTCCACGTCCGAAGCACAACCGGTGGCATTTAAGGCGACGGAGGAGAAGAAGGATGAGTCTACACCGAGTAGACAACCAATTGACGCCTCCATGCTCGACAATGAGGAGATGGCTTTAATCATCAAAAGCTTTCGCCAAATCCTCAAGCAACAGAAGGGGAAGGATTACAAATCCCGTTCCAAGAAGGTTTGCTACAAGTGTGGTAAGCCCGGTCACTTTATTGCTAAATGTCCTTTATCAAGTGACAGCGACAGGGATAACGACAAGAAAGGCAAGAGGAGAGAAAAGAAGAGGTACTACAAGAAGAAAGGCGGCGATGCTCATGTTTGCAGGGAGTGGGACTCGGACGAGAGCTCCTCCGACTCCTCCTCCGACGACGAGGACGCCGCCAACATCGTCGTCACCAAGGGACTCCTCTTCCCCAACATCGGCCACAAGTGCCTCATGGCAAAGGACGCCAAAAGGAAGAAGGTTAAATCTAAATCCTCCACTAAATATGAATCCTCTAGTTATGATAATGCTAGTGATGAGGAGAATAATTTGCGTACCCTTTTTGCCAACCTAAACATAGAACAAAAGGAAAAATTAAATGAATTAATTAGTGCTATTCATGAAAAGGATGACCTTTTGGATTCCCAAGAGGACTTCCTAATTAAGGAAAAAAAGAAACATGTTAAGGTTAAAAATGCTTATGCTCTAGAGGTAGAAAAATGTGAGAAATTAACTAGTGAGCTAAGCACATGCCATGACACTATTGCCAACCTTAGAAATGAAAATGCTAAATTAATCGCTAAGGTTGATTCTCATGTTTGTGATGCTTCAATTCCCAATCTTAGAAATGATAATGATGATTTGCTTGCTAAGATTAAGGAATTAAATGATTCTCTTGCTAGCCTTAGAGTAGAAAATGAAAATTTGATTGCTAAGGCTAAAGATTTTGATGTTTGCAATGTTAATATTTCCGATCTTAGAGATAAAAATGATATATTACGGGCTAAGATTGTTGAACTTAATTCTTGCAAACCCTCTACATCTACCGTTGAGCATGTGTCTATTTGTGATAGATGTAGAGATGTTGATATCAATGCTATTCATGATCACATGGTATTAATTAAACAACAAAATGATCATATAGCAAAATTAGATGCTAAAATTGCCGAGCATAACTTAGAAAATAAAAAATTTAAATTTGCTAGAAGTATGCTCTATAATGGGAGACGCCCTGGCATCAAGGATGACATTGGCTTCCAAAGGGGAGACAATGTCAAACTTAATGCCCCTCCTAGAAATTTGTCTAACTTTGTTAAGGGCAAGACTCCCATGCCTCAGGATAACGAGGGTTACATTTTGTACCCTGCCGGTTATCCCGAGAGCAAAATTAGGAGAACTCATTCTAGGAAGTCTCACTCTGGCCCTAATCATGCTTTTATGTATAAGGGTGAGACATCTAGCTCTAGGCAACCAACCCGTGCCAAGTTGCCTAAGAAGAAAACTCCTAATGCATCAAATAATCAAATTTCATTTAAGACTTTTGATGCATCTTATGTTTTGACTAACAAATCCGGCAAGGTAGTTGCCAAGTTTGTTGGGGGCAAACACAAGGGCTCAAAGACTTGTGTTTGGGTACCCAAAGTTCTTGTTTCTAATGTCAAAGGACCCAAAACCGTTTGGGTACCTAAAGTCAAGAACTAAAATTGTTTTGTAGGTTTATGCATCCGGGGGCTCAAGTTGGATACTCGACAGCAGGTGCACAAACCACATGACAGGGGAGAAGAAGATGTTCTCATATGAGAAAAACCAAGATCCCCAACGAGCTATCACATTCGGGGATGGAAATCAAGGTTTGGTCAAAGGATTGGGTAAAATTGCTATATCACCTGACCATACTATTTCCAATGTTTTTCTTGTAGATTCTTTAGATTACAATTTGCTTTCTGTATCTCAATTATGTCAAATGGGCTACAACTGTCTCTTTACTGATGTAGGTGTCACTGTCTTTAGAAGAAGTGATGATTCAATAGCATTTAAGGGTGTGTTAGAGGGTCAGCTATACTTAGTAGATTTTGATAGAGCTGAACTCGACACATGCTTAATTGCTAAGACTAACATGGGTTGGCTCTGGCATCGCCGACTAGCCCACGTTGGGATGAAGAATCTTCATAAGCTTCTAAAGGGAGAGCACATTTTAGGACTAACAAATGTTCATTTTGAGAAAGACAGGATTTGTAGCGCATGTCAAGCCGGGAAGCAAATTGGCACTCATCATCCACACAAGAACATCATGACAAGTGACAGGCCACTGGAGCTTCTACACATGGATTTATTCGGCCCGATCGCTTACATAAGCATCGGCGGGAGTAAGTACTGTCTAGTTATTGTGTATGATTATTCTCGCTTCACTTGGGTGTTCTTTTTGCAGGAAAAATCTCATACCCAAGAGACCTTAAAGGGATTCTTGAGAAGGGCTCAAAATGAGTTCGACTTAAGGATCAAGAAAATTAGAAGCGACAACGGGACGGAGTTCAAGAACTCTCAAATTGAAGGCTTCCTTGAGGAGGAGGGCATCAAGCATGAGTTCTCTTCCCCCTACACCCCACAACAAAATGGTGTAGTGGAGAGGAAGAATCGAACTCTATTGGACATGGCAAGAACCATGCTTGATGAGTACAAGACACCGGATCGGTTTTGGGCCGAGGCGGTTAACACCGCTTGCTACGCCATCAACCGGTTATATCTACACCGAATCCTCAAGAAGACATCCTATGAACTCCTAACCGGTAAAAAGGCCAATATTTCATATTTTAGAGTTTTTGGTAGCAAATGCTTTATTCTTGTTAAAAGAAGTAGAAAATCTAAATTTGCTCCTAAAATTGTAGAATGCTTTTTACTAGGATATGACTCAAACACAAGGGCATATAGAGTCTTTAACAAGTCCTCATGACTAGTTGAAGTTTCTTGTGACGTTGTGTTTGATGAGACTAACGGCTCTCAAGTAGAGCAAGTTGATCTTGATGAGATAGGTGAAGGACAGGCTCCGTGCATCGCGCTAAGGAACATGTCCATTGGGGATGTGTGTCCTAAGGAATCCGAAGAGCCTCCTCATGCACAAGATCAACCATCATCCTCCGCTCAAGCATCTCCACCAACCCAAAATGAGGACGAGGCTCAAGTTGATGAAGAAGAAGATCCAAGAGATGAGCCACCTCAAGATGACGGCAATGATCAAGGGGGAGATGCAAATGATGAAGACAAGGAGGATGAAGAACCAAGGCCGCCACACCCAAGAGTCCACCAAGCAATCCAACGAGATCACCCCGTCGACACCATCCTCGGCGACATTCATAAGGGGGTAACCACTCGATCTCGTGTTGCACATTTTTGTGAGCATTACTTTTTTGTTTCCTCTATTGAGCTACATAGGGTAGAGGAAGCACTACAAGATTCGGATTGGGTGATGGCGATGCAAGAGGAGCTCAACAATTTCACGAGTAACGAGGTATGGCATTTAGTTCCACGTCCTAACCAAAATGTTGTAGGAACCAAGTGGGTCTTCCGCAACAAGCAAGACGAGCATGGTGTGGTGACAAGGAACAAAGCTCGACTCGTGACCAAGGGGTATTCACAAGTCGAAGGTTTGGATTTTGGAGAAACCTATGCACCCGTAGCTAGGCTTGAGTCAATTCGTATATTATTGGCCTATGCTACTTACCATGGCTTCAAGCTCTACCAAATGGACGTGAAGAGTGCCTTCCTCAACGGACCAATCAAGGAGGAGGTCTATGTTGAGCAACCTCCCGGCTTTGAAGATAGTGAGTACCCTAACCATGTTTATAGGCTCTCTAAGACGCTTTATAGGCTCAAGCAAGCCCCAAGAGCATGGTATGAATGTCTTAGAGATTTCCTTATTGCTAATGGCTTCAAAGTCGGAAAAGCCGATCCTACTTTATTTACTAAAACTCTTGACAATGATTTGTTTGTATGTCAAATTTATGTTGATGATATTATATTTGGGTCTACTAACGAATCTACATGTGAAGAATTTAGTAGGATCATGACACAGAAATTCGAGATGTCTATGATGGGGGAGTTGAAGTATTTTCTAGGATTCCAAGTCAAGCAACTCTAAGAAGGCACCTTCATTTGCCAAACGAAGTACACTCAAGACATTCTAACCAAGTTTGGAATGAAGGATGCCAAGCCCATCAAGACACCCATGGGAACAAATGGGCATCTCGACCTCGACACGGGAGGTAAGTCCGTGGATCAAAAGGTATACCGATCGATGATTGGTTCACTACTCTATTTATGTGCATCTCGACCGGACATTATGCTTTCCGTTTGCATGTGTGCAAGATTCCAAGCCGACCCTAAGGAATCACACCTTACGGCCGTAAAACGAATCTTGAGATATTTGGCTTATACACCTAAGTTTGGGCTTTGGTACCCTCGGGGATCCACATTTGATTTGATTGGTTATTCGGATGCCGATTGGGCGGGGTGTAAGATTAATAGAAAGAGCACATCGGGAACTTGCCAGTTCTTAGGAAGGTCCTTGGTGTCTTGGACTTCAAAGAAGCAAAATTCGGTCGCTCTTTCTACCGCCGAAGCCGAGTATATTGCCGCAGGCCATTGTTGCGCGCAATTGCTTTGGATGAGGCAAACCCTGCGGGACTACAGTTACAAACTAACCAAAGTTCCTCTTCTATGTGATAATGAGAGTGCAATCCGCATGGCGGATAATCCCGTTGAGCATAGCCGCACTAAACACATAGCCATTCGGTATCATTTTCTTCGGGATCACCAACAAAAGGGGGATATCGAGATTTCATACATTAACACTAAAGATCAATTAGCCGATATCTTTACCAAGCCTCTTGATGAACAAACTTTTACCAAACTTAGGCATGAGCTCAATATTCTTGATTCTAGGAATTTCTTTTGCTAATTTGCACACATAGCTCATAAATATACCTTTGATCATGTCTCTTTGATATATGCTATGACTAATGTGTTTTCAAGTGTATTTAAAATCAAGTCATAGGTATATTGAAAGGGAATTGGAGTCTTCGGCGAAGACAAGGCTTCCACTCCACTCTACTACTCATCCTTCGCCGTCACTCCGCATCACTCTCCATCTTTGGTATAATCTTCACTCATATGTTTTATTTGCCAAAGGGGAGAAAGTAGTTAGAAAGGGCTTATATCTCACTCAAAGTATCCGTTTTTGGCGATTAATGCCAAAGGGGGAGAAAGTATGAGCCCAAAGCAAAAGGACCGCACCACCACCCTAATTTTAAAATTAATGGTTTTCAAATTGGAAAATTTCAAATTGGTATCTCTTTGTGTTCTAAAGGGGGAGCAAGTAGTATTTTCAAAACTTGATATCTTAAAACCCTCTTGAACACTAAGAGGAGAATTTATTTGAGGGAGAGTTTTGTTTAGTCAAAGGAAAATCATTTGGAATAAGGGGAGAGAATTTCAAATCTTGAAAATGCTTCTCAAATCTTATTCATTTACCTTTGACTATCTTGCAAAAGGACTTTGAAAAGAATTTACAAAAGAATTTGCAAAAACAAAACTTGTGGTGCAAGCGTGGTCCAAAATGTTAATAAAGAAACAATCCATGCATATCTAGTAAGTAATATTTATTGGCTCAATTCCAAGCAACATTTGCATTTACATTATGCAAACTAGTTCAATTATGCACTTTTATATTTACTTTGGTTTGTGTTGGCATCAATCACCAAAAAGGGGGAGATTGAAAGGGAATTAGGCTTGCACCTAGTCCCTAATTAATTTTGGTGGTTGAATTGCCCAACACAAATATTGGACTAACTAGTTTGCTCTAGTGTATAAGTTATACAGGTGCCAAAGGTTCACACCTAGCCAATAAAAAGACCAAGTATTGGGTTCAACAAAAGAGCAAAGGGACAACCGAAGGCTCCTCTGGTCTGGCGCACCGGACTGTCCGGTGTGCACCAGAGGACTCCAACTCAAACTCGTCACCTTCGGGAATTTCCAGAGGCAACTCCGCTATAATTCACCGGACTGTCCGGTGTACACCGGACAGTGTCCGGTGCACCAAGGAAGAGCGGCCTCCGGAACTCGCCAGTCTCGAGAATTCAGAACGGCAGCTCCGCTATAATTCACCGGACATGTCCGGTGTACACCGGACTGTCCGGTGTATCTGCGGGGCAACGGCTACTTCTGGCGCCAACGGCTACCTGCGACGCAATAAATGCGCGCCAGCGCGCGCAGAGGTCAGGCACGCCCATGCTGGTGCACCGGACAATCTACAGTGCATGTCCGGTGCGCCACCGGACATCCAGGCGGGCCCAGAAGTCAGAGCTCCAACGGTCGGAACCCAACGGCTTTGGTGACGTGGCTGGCGCACCGGACTGTCCGGTGTGCACCGGACTGTCCGGTGCACCATCGAACAGACAGCCTTCACCAAACTGCTAGTTTGGTGGTTGGGCTATAAATACCCCCAACCACCCCACATTCAAGTCATCCAAGTTTTCCACTTCTCAACTACTTACAAGAGCTCTAGCATTCAATTCTAGACACACTCAAGAGATCAAATCCTCTCCCAAATTCCACACAAAGCTTTAGTGCCTAGTGAGAGAGATTTGCTTGTGTTCTTTCGAGCTCTTGCGCTTGGATTGCTTTCTTCCTTCTTGATTCTTTCTTGCGATCAAACTCACTTGTAATTGAGGCAAGAGACACCAATCTTGTGGTGGTCCTTGTAGGAACTTTGTGTTCCAAGTGATTGAGAAGAGAAAGCTCACTCGGTCCGAGGGACCGTTTGAGAGAGGGTAAGGGTTGAAAGAGACCCGGCCTTTGTGGCCTCCTCAACGGGGAGTAGGTTTGCGAGAACCGAACCTCGGTAAAACAAATCCACGTGTCTCACTCTTTATTCGCTTGCGATTTGTTTTGCACCCTCTCTCGCGGACTCTATTATATTACTAACGCTAACCCGGCTTGTAGTTGTGATTATTTTTGAGAATTTCAGTTTCGCCCTATTCACCCCCCCTCTAGGCGACTTTCAGTAGGACTCGCCATCTCCATCCCTCGCGCCCTCCCGGTCGTGGCAGTTTGTTGTTCCCGCGCTTCAGCCCTCTTCCGCGCCCTTGCCGCAGCAGCTCGCCCGTGCTTCCTCCCGCTCCGTCCCTTCACCTCTGCGGCTTGCCTAGGCTTCCTCGCCCTTTCACGGTCGCCACCGCAACCAAGCAGCGCCGCCACCTTCCGCCCTCGCCCTTGTCTCGCCATGTTCAGATCTCTCCGTCACCCCCGAGGCACTATGTACGTAGCACCCGGCGTCCAAGATGTCATGTCGTCGGTGTTGGCAACGAACGTGGTACAAGGTGATGTCCAACGCGTCGCGTTGTCGCACTGCTGGACACGAATGGAGTAACGCGCCGTCATCCAATGTGTCCCCTTGTCGCGGTCTTGGTAATGAAAGGAGTGTGCCTTTATGCAATCGGTCGTATGTGCACACCAGAGCTAGGAACGAAACGTACCTGGAAACTGCACAGGAGTCAAGAACCCAGCGCCGCCAACAGACGATCTCAACGCCTGTGACCCTGAAATATCTTGCGCCAAAAAGGGAACGGTACTGCGTTGGGTTGTTGACAGTTTCCGATCATCATCTAAAATTGGAGAGTTTGTTGGATCCATCTATCCATAGGAACTTATCTATCTTTTTAAACAGCCCTCAAAACTCTATATTTAGCTAGGATTTATACCTAGGCTGTTGGAGTTGCTCTAAGGAGATAGGATTACCTTAGTCAAGATTGTCGTGGATGATTTGGTCTTGAACGTAATTAGTGTGAATGCCCCTAAGTAGGCCACGATAAGAGTGCTAAGTGACTTTTCTAGGAAGCATAGATGGCATGGTTAGAGTTATACCTATTAAGTGAGAAGTTTTTCGTAGGAGGGACCTCAATGGGCATGTAGGTACAATAAGGCCATCTCCAGCAGGCCATATAAACGGTCGTGCAAAGCACTGTTTTGCACAGTAGATTGCACTGTTTACAGAGTGAAGTTTGAGATAGGAAGTCTGCTGGAGATAGTCTAAGTGCAGGTTTCGAGGCGGTTTATGAAGCTTTTGGGTATGGTAGTAGGATCAGAATTCAGGAGGGAGAGGAAATCTTGGACTTATACAAGCTGGAGTTACCACCACGCGCCTAGATTGATTGACATTTTCAACAGTGCAAAACAGTATTTTGCACAGTCCATCGGCACATATCTGCATACCCTAAGGGTATGTACAACCCTATTTAATATGGAGTCCCTTAAGGGGTTTGATGAAAAAATACAAAAGACGGCTGCATTTATGGTCTAGGTGCTCAAGGTTGTATCATAGAGTCTCTTAGGTGTCTCTTTTACTTAGTCTGAACCATCGTCTCAGGGTTACATGCCCTAAGCCCTATTCGAACCTCAGACGCCACAACATGACTGTTTAAATTACCAGCGAATGAAGCTGAAATGCTACGCGGGTAGGTATAGCCTTATGTCGGCACTGAAATTTTAGCTTGAGTGCCAGAGCATCTTTTCCGCCTTTGTGTGCACACAAATAGCACGCATGACGTACGTTATTATTTTCCACGCTAAAACACCAGGATATCAATATCGATTTGGATTAGAAGTTAGCACGTGCGATATAAGCGCTAAAACTCCAATGGCGACCTAGGGGTTTATGGAGTCAAACAAGAAGCTTCGAGTCTCTAGCATCATCGAAAAAAATCCTAGGTTTTGCTGACGGCGTGGCTATCGGAAGAAGCTAGCGAGCGATTGAGATGAAGCTGGCACTAGGAGGAAAGGAAGGATCACCTCTCCGCGGGCCAGGATGAAGAGTAGGTAATTGTTGAAGTCGGGGAACTGGCTGTACTGCTGGAGCTGCTGCCAGATGCGGGCCTGGTCAGAGTTGGGTGAGATATGCGCCTCCAGGTGGGCGCAGATCTCGCGGAGCCCCTGCTCCTGCGGCTGCCACAACGCCGACGCCGCCATAGACGATCCCCGGGGGCGGAGCAAGGGCGGGCGATGGGGATGAGATAAAGATAAGATGAGCAGCGGCGGCGGCTGGGGGAGGAGAGGAGGTGGAGGAGGAAGGAATCGGCGGAGCTCAGGAAGTCCGAATCCAAACTAGTGAAAAGCGCAAGACTAATGATGTGCTTCTATGGCTATTGATACGATTTTTGCTTCTTCGCTCGGCAATTAGTTCAACTTCCTCACTCGGTCGACTTGTACGTAGCGGATTTTTCTTCTTTTGCAAAATATAAACTATACACATTACAGAAATTAAAGGGTATAGTATAAATATTTATTACAAAATTATATAAACCAGGTTACAACCAGGAATATGAGTTTTATATATATATATATATATACTAATTAATCATGTAACGTGGGCGCTGGCGCTACCACGGCTCCGCTCCGCGCACCCCCTCTGCGCTGTTAGACAACGCTAGGCGATACCGTGCCCCCGCTCCTCCCCACGCGCAAGAGTCACCCTGCTCACCCCGCGCCGTGATGCTCACCGCTCTGCTCCTCCCGCGTCACGTCCACATATGCGATGACCGGGATCCATGACCGCCGCCCCCACCTCGGCCTCTGCTTCTCTGCCACAGCTCACCTCCTCCTCAACCACCGTTGTGCCACACAATCCTATCGCGACGCGTCTGACTCAAGCTAGGACGTCTCATGGGAGCGGCGGCGGAAGCCCAGTCCAAATCCAACCGAGTCATCTCGGCGACTCCACTAGTGTATATATATAGGGAAGAGGTAATGGAAGTCCTGGGCTTCCGTTAGTGGGAAAAGCCTCAGCCAGGTCGCGGTCAGTCCAGTGTACGCGTGCTTGCGTCAGCCATGCAGATGATAGCCACGAATCCCAGGTGATACGCGTCAGGAGATATACGCACGCATAAATATATGTAGTACTGTGCATAAATCATGCATAGAAGGAATCTTTTATACCTCGACTCACGGAAACGAATATTACCATGTGCATACCGTTTACGACTGCATAACGATGTGTAACATGATAGCATAAATCATGCATTATATAAATCTTGACCGGTTTGATATAAGGAAAGACGTGCTGCATAATCGCGTAAATAAAGGGACAGTTACGGTTTGAGGAGCATTAGTAGAAGAAAATAAATTTTAATTTACAGTCGCAGTTCGCAGGTTCTGCTCGGGCGGATTCCAGCGTAAAACGTGAGCTAAAACAGCGTAAATGAGTACGAAATTTAGCGTAAATCATATATCTGTTTTGTAACAGCAAACGAAGCCCAAAATTACGGCGTGAAAATCGCGTGCACCTAATCATGCGCGGGTTCTGACTAGGGCAGATTCCGGCGTAAAACATGAGCTAAAACAACGTAAATGAATACGAAATTTAGCGTAAATCCAATATCTGTTTTGTAACATCAAACGGGACCCAAAATTACGGCATGAAAATCGCGTGCAGCCGATCGTGCTAGGGTTCTGGCTCGGGTGGATTTAATCATAAAACGTGAATCGACATAACGTAAATGAATACGAAATTTACGTAAATTATAGACCTGTTTCGTAACAGCGAATAGGGTCCGAAAATTACGGCGTGAAAATTGATCACGTTCGATCGTGCACGGATTTTGGCTTGGTCAAATTTCAGCGTAAAACGTGAACCAAACAGCGTAAATGGGTACAAATTTTATCGTACATCATCAATCTATTTCGTAACGACGAATGTGGCCTAAATTACGACGTGAAAATCGCGCCCGATCGTGTTCGGGTTCTAGGTCAAGTGGATTTAAGCGTAAAACGTGATCCGAAACAGCGTAAATGGATACGAATTTTAGCGTAAATCAATGATCTGTTTTGTAACGACGAATGTGGCACTTGCTTTTTAGTGGAAGCGTAAAATGCAATAAGAGCTATCGTAAAATTTTGTTTGAAATGTATAAATCACGATGGTCATAGACGACATGATGACGACGTAGATGCCCCTGAGCGCCGCCGACTCCTTGACGCGCTTGAGCAGCTCGTACCCGGTCATCCCAGGCATCCAGTAGTCGGTGATGATCATGCTGACGTCGGGGAGCAGGCCCATCGCGAGCAACTCCAGCGCGTGCGTCGCCGACTCCACGGCGGTCACCCTGTACCTGGAGCCACGCAGGATCCTAGCGATCGCGGCGCGGTCCACGGATTTGTCGTCCACCGCCAGCACGTGCTTCTCCAACTCCGACGCGTCCACGGGCACCACCGCCTTCCTGGTGTTGTTGGCCTTGGGTGCAAGGGACGCCGCCACAAATGCTGGAGCGGTGGCGGCGGTGGCCATCGCAGAGACGGACGGGACAACCGCCGTTGTCGCCGGGCCTAGGGTGCGCTGTCGTCGTCCGTCCGCTTCGACAACGCCGTCACCGCTTGCCCGCCTGCCTCGGAGCGTTGTTGTCGCTCGTTCCTGGTGGAGCGCCGCCGTCGGTCGCCTGCCTCGAGGAGACACCGCTGCTGGCCCCCAGGATCACCGCCGCTCGCACGCCCAAGGGAACCGCCGCCGCCGCTAAAACCTAATCTCTGGCGGCGTGGAGGTGTTTTTATAGTGGCGGCGTGGGACTGGATAATTGTGAGCGCGTGGGCCGGATCGTGTGCCCGATGCACGTAATATGCGCAGACTATATTTGCATAAACTGATACACACATCAGCATAACTCGTATTATAATTTAGCGTAAGCACAGTTAGGTACAATAAGCCAAAAAAGGTCTGGTGCGGTCTGCGCCCCTGATCAGGGCTTCCTGTAGTTAAATAGAGCTCAGGGCTCTAAATATTATATATATATATATATATATATATATATGTTAAGGGTGGGATCAAATAAATAAAAGAGTGTTCAATATGGGTTGAGATGAACACCTCTACAGACGCTAGTGTGTTTAAGAGGTGATAGCAATAAGAAGTGAGGACGACTCGATAGTGTGTTTAAGAGGTGACAGCAATAAGAAGTGACGACTTAAATGTTAGAGAAATAGATATTTTTAGTTTTAATTTAATCCAAAAAACCAGAGTGGTGTAAATAACGACATGTATGTGCATGTGTGTATCACTACTCATATAAACAGTAACACAACAGTAAAATGTGCACGAATACGAAGAACGGAGTGTACCCTGTGGAGGTACCGATGCTCAAGGCATCAATGGCTCCATTCACATGAGACATCTCATGTGTATGTTCGATGTAGTCGTACGCAGTCGATGCAGGCAGATGTACGAAGTCCCACGAACGGCGTCGATGACGAAGAACTGGATCGGCGTTGGTCAAGCGGACAGAGCGAGCAGTCGCGAGTACGCTCCCCAAAAACCTGATCGTCCGCACATCCGTTCAGGTGTAGCTCTGCGGACGGCGATTTCGGAGGACTGCTCTCCCACTCTCTCTATACTCGCAGAAGGTGGGACGGGAATGGGCGGTGTGCAACTCGTCTAAGAATCTGTTCTCGTGTAACCAGAAGTAGCCTCACCTCATCCGTATTTGTACACGCGCAGAGAAGGCGAACAGACAGTAATGGTAGCCATCAGAGCTAGAAACTGACTGATTTACCACGACCACGGCTATGGCCCGGCCCGACCGGTGGGGTGCGCGCGTGTAGCAGTCCTTCATCCTTTTCTCAACTTCTCAATAGATGCACTAATTGTCCACCTATTTAAGTTGATTGATTTATTCCTTGAATTTCCGGTGTGGTACTAAAGTATTAGTACACCGTAGCATTAAAGTGGCCTTTAGCATTGACTATTATTGAATATTAATTTGGGTCAGGCCCACATTAATCCAACACCAAATTCATATGGGAAGAGACAGTTAAAGTACACTTGAAAGGATGAGATATACCAAGATTAATCTTGAATAGGAGTGCATGGAAAACGGTTATTCATATGCCTGAACCTACTTGTGGTCGCTATTGGATTTTTAACTCTAGGCTACCCAACTTAATTGGAATAAAAGGCTTTGTTGTGTTGCAAGTTACCTGTCTCATTTTCTTAAAGTAGTCTCACAAGCATTCCAGCCATATGCATTTGTGGTGCCACAACTATGCCCTTTTCTAACTTCCAACATCTTCTTTCTTCTCTTAGACCCACTCTTTTCTAACTTCCATCCTCTTCTTTATTCTCCCCCTATCTCATTGTGTTGCCCCATCATTATCAGCATAACACCACCCTTCATTAACGTTGTGTTTGGTCGCCCTTGATGTCTGCCTTGCCTGCCAAATACCTAGCATTCGCGAGTCGTGTGGTTCCCCACCACCTGTCAAACGGCCTCCACTTTAGACGACCTCTACCTTGTAGTACCCAAAGTTGTAGACCATAGAAAATAGGGATAACACTCTTGTGTATTTTGCTTCTACATACTATCATATGAGGACACCCACTTCTAAAAGAAAATAATCAACAAAAGACACATGAACAACTTGTGCATGATGTTGGAGTTTTGGATTGCTTGTGTATTTAAATAATAATAATAACAATAATATTAGTATACATATAATGATGAGTTGAGAATGTGAAATAGCCTAAATTGATATTTGATTTGAAAATAGAAAAGAAGGAGAGAAATACCATAAAATATAAAATAAAAATCTATAAAATTCCTACTATGTTCAAATTGAACATTTAATGTGAAGATAAATGTGCCACAAGAATTCGAATATAGAATTGAAGCTTTGAATTGGAATCTAAAGATAAAAAGGAAATAAAATAGATGGAAGAGAAAAAAAGAAAAAAGAGAGAGGGTGTAGGTTGGGACGAATGCCTCTACGACACAGCCCAGTCAAGCCATCACCGCCGGCCTTGTTGCGCTTCTCGTTGGCGCGGCCCGACTGGAGAACATGTGCACTGACATCGGGGGGCCACCCATCAGCATTCTCCCTCACGCCATCGTAACAACTCGTGTCGAGTTCGCCGCGGATGGAGAGATTGGGATCCCTGGAATGTCGGTCGAGCTCCTAACCTGGTGGAGTATTTACACGACCCCCCCGGCTCCCTCCTTCTTCCTCGACCACCATTCCGGACCCAAGAACTAGTAGCCGCTGCTGCACATCAAGATTTGCGCGGGCAGGGGAGAGGGAAGGCGTTACGCCGGCGTCGTGTCTTGGGTTGCGTGTCTGGGTGATTGGTCATGTTGCGTGGGAAGGTTCACATTGCTTTCCTCGGGGTGATCGTGGGAGTAGCGCTGTGATTGCTTGTCGGCGACCCAGAGGCACCGCGGGACCACCACATCACAGGAATTGGAGCGCCACCTTCCTGGGATACGGTAAATCTGCCATCCAACTATTTTGCACTTACCTCCGCGAGGGCTGTTATCGGTGGGCGTGAAAGTTGGGTCAATCCAGGGGCCAATTTGTGTCTCCGGCGCGTCCGTTGGTGGGGTGGGAATTTGCGCCGTCGTGCTCCATGCCGGGAGGTCAGGGACAGTTGTAGTACCGTTGATACTCCAGCGAACGGTCCTGATCCGAGGTTGATCATTCACCTCAAGTTTGATCTGGGGTCGTTGGTTACGAATCAACGGTAGTGATTAGGTTAAGGCATATCCCTTTGATTCATTAGAATCTGGATCATCGAAGTGTAAATGGACGGCTCGGATCGGGCATGTGCATCGTTCGGGCTGAATAAAATCCTAGTCGTCGTGATTCGATCTGATGGTTGCGGGTGTATACCGGTCGTGATGCCTCGGTGATCTAGTCCTGACCTCTGGCACGCAATCGGACGGCTCAGAACAGTCGGTACCCCTTCGTAGTGCCAAACTTACTTAAGAGACCCTCTGTTTTTATAAAATTAACCCACAGTCCGTCCTGGTGTTAACCTGAGTCTTAGGAACTTTTGTGAGTTAACCCCTGCACTTTTTAGTATTTGACGCCCAGTCCAGAGAGCAATGAAAATAGAAAATTAATTGTAGAAATTGATTTTTAATACAAAAATAATTCTAGAAACTTGTATAATTCATATTTAATTCATTTTAGCTCCAAATTGACCCATTCCAGTTGCAATAATTTTGTATTAATATTGTCTATCAACTAGTAACATTGTTTAGCCATGTAAATTGGAATAAAATTGTTCACTTGAATTAATCTATTCTAAGTGCTAAATAACTTTAGAAATTCATAACTAAATATCTGTAATTCCAAATTTAGTAATTCCTGTTCCTATGATCTCGTTACGCAACGTAGAATATTATCATGCATTTTGATCTGTTGTTTGGTGTGATGTTAATATTGCTATACCATGTTTGTTGTATTGTTGCGAGTAGACGAGCAAGTTACAGAGGATCCAGGGGTTCAGCAGGTGGAGATTGCTGAGCAGGAGCTCTTTGAAGGCAAGTTGTGCCCTTGATCACTTCTTTTTACCCAGTCATGTTCTTATTAATCATAATGATCTGCATAAGTTAATTTTGATGGGACCCTTTAGGTGACCCTAGTTTTACTATCTTTATACCTTGATTCCACTGAAGTTTTTAGGTAGTACTTGCTATTGCTTTATGTGGTTTTGGGTATGGAGATATACACTATTCATGATCACTTTTATTATTAGCTTGTTATTTACTGTTCATGATAAGATCATTATGTTAATTGGAACATGGAGCGACCACCCGGGAAAGCAGTGCTATCACAAGGGTGGTATGAGACGCCCTTGGCCGATTAATTAGGAAAGCTAGTGGAGGACTACCTTACCTGAAAGGGGCAAGGGCAATAGGGGAGTGGTCAGTGTAGGGAGGCCCTTGGGTTGATTTTGCTGCGATGGCGGCCAGGCGAGGGGTCCCTGCATTGGAGCTTCCTAGAAACTATAGCGGGTTTTCTAGAGCTAGTGGAACTTTATAAAGGCCTCGTAGTTGTTGGGGACTTGTTCTCAAATGCTTCGGATTAAGAACAAGGCAACATAAAAAGTGTTAAATAATAAAGCCCTTCGTCCTTTGAAACATTATTTCCCTTCGGGATATAATGTGTTCCGGACGAAGGTCACAAACAACATATCTTCGTAAGCACAATAAATTATGACGAAGAACTTACATGCAACATAAAAAGTAATATAAACATTTAAATATTATCACAACGTCATTTCTATTTTATTATCATATAAAAATAGAAATGACTTCAAATTACAAGTGTACCTTCGGATTGCGGGAAGGCAAAAGTACAAGGATGACGGAAAGCAAATGCCCAGTCAGCGTGAACAGTATGGGAGTACTGTTCATCTATTTATAGGCGTGGGACATAGCCCATGCAAAATTACATTCATGTCCATTACATTTACTAATGACTTATGGGAATCTATTAAGGCCTAAGTAGTCTTTTCATCTTTAAGTCGGTTCCCCTTTCTGCTACCGCGACGAAGCTTTCTGCGCATAGCTTCGGCTGTGCACCATCCTTCGTACAGCTTGGTAATCAGCTTCGTACAGCTTGGTCTTCGTTCTGACCGTACTCCATGTTCATGATCTGAGTCCGAAGATACCTGTTCATATAATTCACTTGGAAAATATTGTCAAATCATGTTTTTGAGGACCTTCGGAGGACAAAGGCCCCCAACAGTAGCCCCTCGCAATATTAATTTGTTAGTGATAAATTCAGATTGCGATATGGACGAAGGCCTTAAGCCGAAGGTCCGAAAAAACACCTTCCCTTTGCTAGAATAGCAAAAGTCACTGACACCTGGGACCACACAGCTTCCGTCATATGGAGTGTATAAATAGGAGCCCGCCACATTCGATTTGGCACGCTCTCTTTGCCATCTGTTTTTCCTGCTTACAAAACTTTCTGCCCAAAAATATTTGTTTTCTTTCCTAGTTTTAAGCTTCGGAAGCGAGAAGTAGGATCTCCGAAGAGATGTCTGAGGAGAAGAAGGCTGTTGTCGAGATGAAACTAAGTCTCTCTGAAGAGAAGAACCTGAGCTTTCTTGAGGCAATGTCGAAGACCAATACAGAAAAGATCACCAAAGAGATTTTAGAAGGTTTATCTGAAGATACTGGTGACAGTGACAGTTATGATGTAGAAAGCGGCGGGGGAGAGTCTGAAGATCGACCATGGCGGCCAAGTCACTCGGTTTTCGGGAAAACCACTATTAAGCAGAGTCATATTGACAATATGAGGGGGAGATATTTTTGAGATATATCTATTGTGAGGGCTGATGTTGGAGAAAAGACTTCTCCTACCCCCGAAGAAGATGAGGTCGTGATCTTCTGAAGCTTTCTCAAGGCTGGGCTTCGGTTCCCCCTAAGCAGCTTTGTTGTCGAAGTCCTGAAGACATTTCAAATCTACCTTCATCAAATTACTCCCGAAGCTATCATAAGAATGGGAATCTTTGTCTGGGCTGTGAAAAGCCAAGGTTTAGAACCAAATGCTAAAAGCTTTTGCAAAATTCATGAGTTGGTATATGAGACGAAGCCTTGGGGGAAAGAACAATATCACAACAACTTTGGTTGTTACAGCTTCGGTGCCCGCTCCGGGTCAAGCTGCCCTGTGCCAACCTTTCGGAAGAGGTGGCCCGGAGCCTGGATGACAGAATGGTTCTATGTAAAGAATGACTTGACAGCGCAGGAAGATGTTAAGAGTATCATTATGCGCCCCATCTGGCAACGCTTCGGACTCCGAAAGCCGAAGGTTGAAATGGATGAAGCGGCCAAAGAATGCCAAAGAGCCTTCGGCGTAATCTGCTCTTTTATTGGGACAAGGGATCTGGTCCAAGAGCATATTGCCTTCAGGGTGTGGCCACTTGCAGGAAAGTGGGAAATGCCGAAGGAGACCATCAAAGAGCCTGACGAAGGTGGATTAGTCAGACTAAAATACACATTCAAATACGGGGATAAGTTTGTTGAACCTGATGACGACTGGTTAAAAAGCATTGAAACATTAAGTGACGAACTGCTTGGGGTATATTCGAAGGCCGAGAACACTGCATTATCGGCAGCCTTCGGAGGCCGAAAGAAGAAGAGGCTCAACCGGGTATTTGATGCAATCAGGTTTGTTTACCCTGACTATCATTATCCGGTGTCGGGCCGCAAAAGAAAAAATACTTCTCCTGCAACAGAAGTTGCCACAAGTGCTTCTATTGAGCCAGCGCCGCAAAGAAAAAAGATGAAGGTGCTCACCCACCGGCACGTCTTATTGAGCCGGCCACAGTGCCTGAATTTATCGGTAAAGTCTCCTTGGCCACTGAAAGTACAGAGCCAGCTCCAGTGCCGAAGATCGAAGAAAAAACTGAAGTACCTTCAGCAGAGAATGCAGAAAAACCGAAAATTGAAGGACCAAAAATATTAGAAATCTTAAGTCCTTCAGCAAGTGTTGCAACAATAAAAAATCAAAAGGGTCCATCGGTAACCCCGAAAAAGAAAAAGAATGGTGAACGTGCTAGATGTTTTGGAGACAATTAAGTCTTCAAGCATAACTCCAAAGAAGACTGTTGAACTTTCTGAAGTGTCTACTGAAGCTTTAGTTGCTGAAGCTTCGAAGCAACAACTTGAAGTTGAAGCTGGGACTTCAGAGCCCACCAAGGAACAACCTTTGGAAACCGAAGAAAAAATAAAAATGTCAGAGCCAATTTTGGTTGAAGAAATTGACACTGCTGCCCCCGAAGCTCCTTCCACCATATGCGATTACATTGTGCGACATGCTTCGGGGAAGAAATTATCTGAAGAAGAGATTTATGAAGCCAACCACTATGCCAAAGAATTAAAATATCCGAAGGGGGCACTAGTGTTCAATGGGACAAATGAAGATGACTTCCTATACTATCTCCCTGACAACAAAGAATTATCTGTCTGCCGGGAGATGGCTAGGAGTATGGGGTTTCCGAAGCTTGAAGCTGGACTATGCGCTATGACGAAGGAGGATCTTGCGGATAGCCTTGCATATAATAGTCTGAAGGTGCGAGAATCGCGCATTTTGAAAACTTTATAATTCGAAATCTATTGTTTTATTCTTATACTAACTTTTTACATATAGGGATTAATACTAAGCAACGCGCAGAGAGCGCAAAAGAGTGCCGAAGATGAAAGCTATGAAATTGCCTTCAACAACCTTCGAACAGAGGTTATCAAGCTAAGGAACGAAGCCCTGGAAAAGGACAAGATTCTAGTTACACTAGTGGATAAAGTAAAGGAGAACGAAGCTGCGTCCAAAGCCCAAATTGCAGCTCAAAAGCACGAGATTGACGATCTTCGGAAGCAATTGGCCCGGGCGAAAGAAGAACGCATACTTGAAGAAACGAGGCGGGAATGTAGCGACCAATGGGCTAATCATTTGGAAGGAACCGTTGAAGAGCTTCGGTCTTCTAAGAAAAGGTGCTACGAAAAATCCATGGATTGTGTAAAGAAAATAAAAACCAGCTTCGCCAGTGTTGGCGCATTTTCGAGTGAAGAAGATTTTGTGAGAGGTAACCCAGAAGGGCCGATAGAATGGGTCTGCCACGAAGCTGAAGCCTTCGAAGAAATTCTAAACAGTCGAGGAGACATTTGCGCCTTCTCGGGTGCCAGGGGGATTGCTTCTATACTGGAGAAAAAAGGCTGCGATCATGTTAAGGTTCTTGCACAATCCGAAGCCAGCTTATCCCCTGAAGATATTAAAGACCCCTCGGCCGAAGCTAGCTAGGCTGGTGGAAAATTTTTCACCGACGTCTGGGACAATGGTGGTCGAGAAATGGCCCGAGAAATCATTCAGAAAAGTGAGAAAGGCATTCACGACGCTAGAGAAGTAGCTAAGGCCGCTGACAAAAGCTCAGAACCCGAAGGGCAATTAGGTATTAGCTAATGGTTTTTATTGCGTTGTAATTTTTGATTTTAAACTTCATTCACAATTTGTAATAGCAATGTGGCCGTATCATGTTCTCCTTCAGATCCTACTAAAGCGTCTCCGGGCCCTCACCCGAAAGGAGACGAAGAAATTAAAAAGATGGCTGAAGCTATCATGGATGAAGTTGTTAACCGACTCCTGAACGAAGCTGCCGAAGTTGTTTTGAGAGAAGATTAAGCACTTTTGTAAAGACTTCTTGAAATGAAACATGTGTGACATTTTGTAACCCTGTGATATATTTGCTTTTAATGACTCGATTCTTTACGATGCATGAAACTTTACATACGTACCGTTTTTGAGGCTTCGGCGAAAAAACACCTTCCCTTCTTTTCATGCTTCGTGAAGATAGAAAAACTTTTATGCATCACGACAATGTTCATAGTGCTCTGATGAAGGATATCCAAGCTTCATGAAAATATTCTCCGAAGCTATATTCCAAAGATCAATAGTGTCCCCTTGTGACTTAGCACGATTTTTACTTTCTCAAAGCATCCTTCCGAAGGTTGATACCGTGTCCCCTTCTTTTGCCATATGCAACATGATGTATGATGCTTATGCTATGCAAAATGATGTGATGATGTTATGTTATGTAGATGACATTTGTTCCGAAGATACACACATATCCCCGTAAAACACAAAATATTTTTGTACCAGCGCTGACTTTTCGCTGTATGCTCTGCATTCCCTTTGGAACGACTTTGGAGCAGAAAACTTACACTGCGTTCCCTTTGGAATGACTTTTTGTGATTTCAGCAAACTTACTCTGCGTTCCTTAGAACGACTTTTTGTTGCTTCGAAGGATTTTCGATAATCCGAAGGTCCTCCTTGTTATCGTAAATTTTTAAGCTTCAGCAACTTAAGCCTGAGAAAATACATTTTCCTTGGAGCAAGCAAAGAAACTTTTACATGAAAACTAAAAAATGTCCTTTATTACACAGGAAATAGAACTGAATGGAAAAAACCGGTAGGATATTTGTTAATAGATGTGCTTCGACTCTGGCACAGTGCTATTGACTGTGCGAGCTTCGGATTGTTCTCTGAGATCCCTTTGGTGTGGAGCATATTGGCTCCCTTCTGGCTGTTGGCCTAGTTGCAACGGTGGTGGAAGCGGAGGCTGTTGCCAGGAAGCTTGAGGTTGACTCGCCGAAGCAACAGAAACTGCAGGGTGGTTGCCCATGTATTCTGGGATGTAGGGCGGATGGTACGAAGCAGTATGCATGACCTGCTTCGGCTGAGCTTGTTGCGCTGCAGCTTCGGCTATCTCCTTTTGCTTCTGGATGGTAACATGGCACATCCTGGTGGTATGGCCCTTGTTTTCACCACAGAATAAGCAAAATACTCTCCTTGGTTGATCTCCAAATCTTCCACCGAAGCCCCTGGCGCCTCTGCCTCTTGGAGCTGGTGGCCGGAAGAAACTTTGCTGTTGCCCCGAAGCCTGTGAGGAGCACTGCGGCCTGTTCTGCTGACTCCCCTTATCATCATTTTGAGTAGAGTTGTGGATGGACCTGACATGCCTCGGATAGAATCTTCCTCCGAAGCCCCTGGTCATTTCAGAAAACCTGAAAGCCTCCTCCCTTCTTTGGCGAAAATCATTGTCGGCACGAATATACTCGTCCATCTTCTGGAGCAATTTCTCCAAAGTTTGAGGAGGCTTCCTAGCAAAGTATTGAGCTGAAGGTCCAGGCCGAAGTCCCTTGATCATGGCCTCAATGACAATTTCGTTGGGCACCGTTGGTGCCTGCGCCCTCAAACGCAAGAACCTTCTGACATACGCCTGAAGGTATTCTTCATGATCCTGAGTGCATTGGAACAGGGCCTGAGCAGTGACCGGCTTCGTCTGAAACCCTTGGAAGCTGGTTAACAACATGTCCTTCAGTTTTTGCCATGAAGTGATCGTTCCTGGCCGAAGGGAGGAATACCAGGTTTGAGCAACACTCCTGACAGCCATAACAAAAGACTTTGCCATGACTGCAGCATTGCCACCATACGAAGATACTGTTGCTTCGTAGCTCATCAAAAACTGCTTCGGGTCTGAATGGCCATCGAATATGGGAAGCTGGGGCGGTTTATAGGACGGAGGCCAAGGTGTAGCCTGCAGCTCAGCGGACAAGGGAGAAGCATCATCGAAAACAAAATTTCCATGATGGAAATTGTCATACCAGTCATCTTCGTTGAAGAAACCCTCCTGATGAAGGTCTTTTTGTTGAGGCCTTCGGTTCTGCTCATCGTGAGTAAGATGGCGAACTTCTTCAGAAGCTTCGTCTATCTGCCTTTGCAGTTCAGCTAGCCTGGCCATCTTTTCCTTCTTCCTCTGCACCTGTTGATGAAGCATCTCCATATCTCTGATCTCTTGGTCTAGCTCATCCTCTTGAGGCGTCGGGCTGACAGCCTTCCTCTTCTGGCTTCGGGCCTCCCGAAGAGAGACAGTCTCCTGATTGTGGTCCAACGGTTGGAGAGCTGCAGTGCCAGCTGCTGAAGCTTTCTTCGGCGCCATAGCGAAGGTTGATGATCGCCGAGGGCGCTCAAAGACTCAAAGAGTGGAAGTGAGTTCACCGGAGGTGGGCGCCAATGTTGGGGACTTGTTCTCAAATGCTTCGGATTAAGAACAAGGCAACATAAAAAGTGTTAAATAATAAAGCCCTTCGTCCTTTGAAACATTATTTCCCTTCGGGATATAATGTGTTCCGGACGAAGGTCACAAACAACATATCTTCGTAAGCACAATAAATTATGACGAAGAACTTACATGCAACATAAAAAGTAATATAAACATTTAAATATTATCACAACGTCATTTCTATTTTATTATCATATAAAAATAGAAATGACTTCAAATTACAAGTGTACCTTCGGATTGCGGGAAGGCAAAAGTACAAGGATGACGGAAAGCAAATGCCCAGTCAGCGTGAACAGTACGGGAGTACTGTTCATCTATTTATAGGCGTGGGACATAGCCCATGCAAAATTACATTCATGTCCATTACATTTACTAATGACTTATGGGAATCTATTAAGGCCTAAGTAGTCTTTTCATCTTTAAGTCGGTTCCCCTTTCTGCTACCGCGACGAAGCTTTCTGCGCATAGCTTCGGTTGTGCACCATCCTTCGTACAACTTGGTAATCAGCTTCGTACAGCTTGGTCTTCGTTCTGACCGTACTCCATGTTCATGATCTGAGTCCGAAGATACCTGTTCATATAATTCATTTGGAAAATATTGTCAAATCATGTTTTTGAGGACCTTCGGAGGACAAAGGCCCCCAACAGTAGTGTTACCCTGTCTTGCTTCCTTGGTAGAGGTGTATGGGATTCATGACCCCTTGGCAGATGGGTAACATGACTTATGGGTAAAGATGTGCAACCTCTATAGAGTGTAAAACTGCTATATCAGTCGTGCTCACAGTCATGAGCAGCTCAGACCCTCAGATGATTAATTTATGGAATTAAATTTAATTTGTCATTTGCATCGCATTGGGATAATTTATTACTTTGATTTATTATTACTATGTTTTGGTATTTACTTACACCTAGTAACTGCTAATAAAATTTTGACCAACTTATAAAAGCAATGCTCAGCTTCAACTGTCACGGAACCTCCCAAGGTATTAGCCCCACCTATAGATGTCCTTGTCTTAAGGATCTCGGACAACCATGTAGATACACATAATCACTCGACAAGTTCGGCCATCTATATCTTAATCTGTTGGGGGCCTTCTTCTGCGCCAAAGGTCCTCTAAGCAAAACACCTTCGACAGAACGATATGCACGTAGACATAACACGAAGGTATATGCTGAAGCTACAACCCAGAAAGCTTCGGCATAATGACGCGCCTTGAGACGAAGGGCGGCACCGACTTAGAGAGGAAAAGACCGTTTAGTCCCTGATAATTTGTGTTATGTTTGTAATTTGTTATCAAGGACATAAATGTAATTTCGACCGGGCTGCGTCCCGCGCCTATAAATAGGTGAACAGTAACCCTGTACTGCTCACGCTGACCTGTACCCACGCACACGTCACACTTGGATTCACACCTTCTGTCAAGCCGAAGGTATAAATGTAATTCGATATTGTCAATGTCTATTCATGATGTTATATTAAAAATATCTTAATGATATCATATGACCATTCATGATATTTCCCATGTTTCATATGCTTCTACTTTCATTATTATATACTGAGATGATGAAGGTATGACCTTCATAGCCTTCGTCTGAAGATCATTATATCCCAAGAGAGATAATGCTCCGAAGGACGAAGGTCTTTAAATATTAACATTTTGTGTTGCCTTGTTCTTAACTCATAGCATTTTAGAACAAGTCCCCAACATTGGCGCCCACCTCCGGTGAACTCACTTCCACTGTTGAGACGATGGCTTCGTTCACAACCAAGCTATAGCACCTTCGGTCACGAAGCTGGTGCTCCCAATCACGGGCGGTTCAAGTTTAGAGCCAGCCAATAAGAAGCAGAAGAAGGAAGCGCAGAGAAGAGTGCAACATGTTGGGGTGCAAGGACCCTTTGTCAGGTCCAAGTGGTCCCACATCCCAATCACCTTCTCCCAGGAGGATCTTTAGCTAAAAGACTATCCTCATTGTCATATCTTGTGTCATCAAAAGATTTCTGGTCCATAATGTTTTGGTTGACACAGGCAGTGTAGTGGACATTATATTTGCAAAGGCTTTCAAGCAGATGCAAGAACCAGAGGACAAGATTCATGATGCTACACACCCTCTTTGTGGCTTCGGAGGATGGCAGATTGTGGCACTTGGCAAAATCACAATGTCAGTTACCTTCGGTTATGTCCACAACACAAGAACTGAGCAAGTTGTTTTTGACATTGTCAATATGGAATACCCGTACAATGCAATCATTGGTCAAGGAACACTTAATGCCTTCGAAGCAATACTTCATCCAGCATACTTATGCATGAAGATACCTTCGGAGCAAGGGCCCATTGCCATCCATGGAAGTCAAGAAGCTGCTAGAAGGGTCGAAGGGAGTTGGACAGATTCAAAGGCAATACACAACATAGATGGAGCCGAAGCTTGTCAACAATATAAGCACAAAAGGGAGAAGGCTGCTTCGTCAGATCAGCCGAAGCTTATGCTCCTATGTGAAGATATAGCATATCAAAGGGTACTGCTGGGATCTCAGCTGTCTGATGAACAAGAAAAAACTCTAACAAGGTTTTTGTTCAACAACAAAGATGTTTTTGCTTGGACAGCCAATGATCTTTGTGGTGTCAACAGAGATGTCATCGAACATTCACTCAATGTGGATTCATCTTTCAGACTAAGGAAGCAAAGACTTCGGAAGATGTCTGATGATAAAGTTGAAGGCGCTCGGAACGAAGTAAAGAGACTTCTCAGTGCTGGTGTTATCAGAGAAGTAACATATCCAGAATGGCTAGCTAACATTGTTATGGTGAAGAAGGCTAATGGCAAATGGAGAATGTGTATTGATTTCACAGATCTCAACAAAGCATGCCCAAAGGATGAGTTCCCATTACCAAGGATAGACTCCCTTGTAGATGCAGCAGCTTCTTCGGAGCTCATGAGTCTATTGGACTGCTACTTAGGCTATCATCAAATTTGGATGAAGAAGGAAGATGAGCAAAAAACTAGCTTCATAACCCCTAGTGGCACTTATTGCTATCTTCGGATGCCTGAGGGGCTCAAGAATGCTGGAGGAAGCTTCAGCAGAATGATAGCCAAGGTCCTTCATTCTCAAATAGGCAGGAATGTGCTGACTTATGTCGATGACATTATAGTGAAAAGCACGAAGCAAGAAAATCATATTGCCGAATTGCAAGAAACATTTGCAATTTCAGACAAGCTAGTCTCAAGCTGAATCCAGAAAAATGTGTTTTTGAAGTAAAGAAGGGCAAGTTCCTTGGCTGCCTGGTATCAACGAAGGGAATCAAAGCTAACCCCAATAAGATCGAAGCTATCCTTCAGATGGAGCCGCCAAACACAAAGAAAGGGGCCCAACGGTTGGCAGGAAGGCTGGCATCATTAAATAGATTTATATCCAGGTCAACAGAAAGGAATCTACCATTCTTTGAGATACTGAAGTCAACCGAAGTTTTCCAATGGGGTCCGACTCAACAAAGGGCTTTCGAGGAGTTAAAGCAATACTTAATAGACTTGACAACTTTAACTCCACCTTCGCCAGGGGCTCCATTACTCTTATATGTAGCAGCCTCTCACTCTGCAGTCAGTGCAGCGCTTGTACAAGAGAAGCAAGATGGCCAAGTCAAAAAACAAGCACAAGTATATTTCGTCTTCGAAGTACTGAGTTTATCAAAGAAAAATTATATAGAATGGAGAAGGTGTTATATGCTGTATTGATAGCCTCAAGGAAGCTTCGACATTATTTTCAAGCATATCATATAATTGTCCCTTCGTCACAACCTCTGAAGGACATAATAAGGAATAGAGAAGCTACTGGGAGGATCGGAAAATGGGCTGCTGAGCTCAATGAATTCTCTATTGACTATGTACACAGACCCTCGATTCAGTCTCAGGCCTTAGCGGACTTCATTGCTGATTGGACGCCAGGGGCTCAGGAAGAAGAAGTAACAAAGGACGCCGAAGCCTGGACAGTCTTCTGTGATGGTTCTTGGGGAACCTTCGGCGCAGGAGCCGCTGCTGTCCTAGTAGCACCCTCTAAAGTCAGAACATGCTATGCAGCAAGACTGGATTTTAGTTGTACAAATAACATTGCTGAGTACGAAGCCCTTTTATTGGGGCTTCGGAAATTGAAGGCAATGAGAATCAGAAGAGCGATCCTTAAAACTAACTCCCAAGTCATCTCTAGCCATATAGACAAAAGCAGCAAGGCAAGGGATTCGAAGCTTGAAAAATATCTGGACACAGTCCGAAGGCTGGAGGCCTCTTTCAAAGGTTTCTCTGTAAAAAATATTCTAAGAGGGGAAATGAGCATGCAGACCTACTAGCCAAGTCAGCAGCACATGGGACTCCCTCTACCTTCGGAAGTATTCTTTGAGACAATCAAAGCACCTTCAGTTGAACTTATGGAGAGAGCAGTGCTCACAATATCACCTGTACATAGTGAAGATTGGATGACTGAAATCATATCTTTCCTCCAAGGTAACTGTCTTTCGGATGACGAAGTTTATAATAGAAGAATGGAAGCAAGGACAAGACCATATGTCATAATAGAAGGGGAGCTATACAAACATGGAGTTTGCTCTCCACTTCTCAAGTGTTTATCCAGAACCGAAGGTATAGAGCTAATGAAGGAGATACATGCAGGTTTGTGTGGATCTCACATCGGGTCCAGGCCTTTGCTGGGAAAGGTTTTTAGACAAGGATTTTATTGGCCGAAGGTAGCTTCGGATGCAGCAGATCTGGTTAAAAAATGCAAAAATTGTCAAAAATGTGCAAGAGATCAGAAACAACCTTCGTCGCTAACTCAGTTAATACAACCAACCTGGCCATTGCAAAGATGGGGACTAGATTTGTTGGGTCCACTCCCACCATTACAAGGCAACATGAAGTATGTTGTAGTGGCAGTGGAATATTTTTCCAAGTGGATTGAGGCGAAGCCCTTGGCCACAATAACTTCGGTTACGGTTCAAAAATTCTTCTGGCAAAATATTGTTTGTCGCTTCGGTGTGCCGAAGGCAATTACCGTGGTCAATGGTACACAATTTGATGCCGAAGCATTCAAAGATTTTTGTGACCAAATTGGTACAAAGATCCATTTTGCATCAGTTAGGCATCCAGAGTCAAATGGGCTGGTAGAAAGAGCAAATGGTATTATAATGACAGAAATAATGAAGCTAATCTTCAACCAGCCCAGAGGAAAGTGACCAGACAAGATGATTAAAGTGGTGTGGAGCCACAACACGACTGCGTCAAGGTCAACAGGATTTACATCCTTCAAGCTCCTGTTTGGTGATGAAGCAATAACTCTAGAAGAAGCAAAAACAGGGTCAATAAGAATAATAGCTTCGGCAGAAGACGAAGCTGATTATCAAGTAACAAAAGATACTATAGAGGGGACTAGACTTCAGGCAATAGAGCACATCAATAAATAGCAGGCTGAAACAATAAAATGGTGCGACAGAAAAGTTCGATTGAAAAATATCAAGCCAGGGCATCTGGTGCTTCGGAGAGTGGCCAACCCAAACACAATGGGCAAGTTGCAACTGAAGTGGGAAGGTCCTTTTCTGGTTGTATTTTTGTTAAGACCTGGTTCTTATAGATTGAAGGATATGGACGACAACGACATACCCAGATCTTGGAATGCGGATGAGCTTCGGCGATACTATGTGTAATACGATGTAATCTTTTATCATTTTTTTCTATGGCACCCTTTTCCTTTCAAGAGGGGAGAAAGGTTTTTAATGGGGCCATAGTTTGTAATTTTTCATTCTTATTTAGCCCTACAAGGGCAGAATCCCCCAAAAGATGTAATATGTAAAATCTGAGTATGCACCATCGAGTGCAAAAAGGAAAAACAGGGCGAAGCTCAAAAGACGTCCCCAAGGAGATGCAGAGCATGATGAAGTTGCAAAAAGTCGTTCCTAAGGGAGCGCAGCGTAAGTTTTCTGCTCAAAAGTTGTTCCTAAGGGAATGCAGAGCCAAAAGCATGATAGAACTGTAAAAAAGTCGTTCCTAAGGGAGCGCAGAGTAAGTTTTCTGCTCAAAAGTCGTTCCAAAGGGAATGCAGAGCCAAATACCACCGAAATAGAAGGTGAAGAAGTTCAAAAGTCGTTCCTAAGGGGATGTAGAACTTAAATGCCACCGAAATAGAAGGTGAAGAAGCTCAAAAGTCGTTCCTAAGGGGGTGCAAAGCTTAAGACTCAAAAGTCGTTCCTAAGGGCATGCAGAGTCTGGGTGTGGCTTCGTGTGTGTATTTGGGACATTCATTTGCATGTTACATTACATCATTCATTGCATTCATACACATTCATGTAGACATTCGTAGGATCATCATCATAACATAAAGCACAAACAAATACTTCAACTTTGACAACAATGCTTCGATGAGCATGAAGAAGCGAAGATATGCTTCGTTGTGTACGAAAAGAAGGGAAGGTGTTTTTCGCCTTTGGCTCAAAAGATACAAGTTTCGTCCACAGCAAAGCAATTTACACATGGAAGATAAGGTAAAAATATATTACAAGGTATGGACAAATATACAGAGTAATGTTCAATTCTCGATTACACTGTCTTTTATAGAGATAATACAAATGCCTATAAAGATCTATGTAGGGAGGCCTAAAAAACAGCTTCGGCGACCCTTCGGAATCCGCTTCGGATTATCAATTTTCGGCATCATCGTCCTATACATAACAAAACCGTATAAGGTAAAGAGTAATCACAAGAAAAGGTAAGTAACAAGTATAAGTTTCATACCGGCTTAAGCAAGCTTCGGACCTCGTCACCAGCTAAATCTCGACCACCTTTCGCCCAAATTTGAGTTATAAATCTGCTCCCTATGCTTCGGGCCTTGCTAGGAATGTCAACCAAATCCGTTGAAGATAGGCTGAAAGTTAGTCTATTGACAATCTTTCTGTGCGTACAACCAGCTTTCAAAAATGTTGCAACCGTGCCGCGAGAAGCTAGAGGGCATATAAGTCACCGTGCCCCGCTATTACTTCGTCAAGTGCCTCAACTTCGCCTTCAATGTGTTCGAAGGTGCTTGATATGTTTTCCGCCGAAGGGTTAAACTTTTCAGCACTGGCTCCAACTGAGTTGAAAACCTTTTTTAACTGCTGTACGCAGCGGCTGCCAAAATTCAGACATATGTTACGAAGCTCCTTCAAAGATTGCTTCAGCTTCGTATTCTCGGTAGCTTTGACTTCATACTTCGTCTGCAAGCTTTTTCTCTCCTGTTCTAAGCTCTCTGATTTTTGCAGGAGTTCCCTGTTTAATCTAGTATTTTTGGCTTGCGCTTCTACAAAGGAACCTTCCACTGCTTGGAGTAGGAAATCTTTCTTTTCAAGAGAAGCTTCGTGTTCTTTGATTTTGTTCTCTAAACCCTCGATTATAATCTCGTTCTTTTTATCCTCGAGGTCTTGTTGCATTTGCAGTGCTTTGCTCAGTAGCATACTCTGTACAAATAGACCTTCATCAGCAAACTTCGTCGCAAAAATAAAACAAATAATAAAATCTTGCTTCATCACAAGAATTTTACCTTAAAGTTTGAATAAACAAACTACCGACGATATGCGGTCGTCGGTAGCTGCTAATATCGGTTTCGAGCTTCAGAAAACCGACACTCTTCGATAGAGTGTCGATTACCTTTGCCTCAAATAGTTCTTGTCCGACCAGGTTCCGAAGGTCGAAACCTTTTTCTTCCGAAGCAGCATCGGCAACCGTGACCTGTTCTGCAGCCACAACTGTTTCTTCTGTAGGCATACCCAGTATCAATTTATCAATTCCAGATAGGGTGGCCTCCAAGTTGGTAGCTTCAGTGGCAGCTGCAGCTTCGGCAGAAATGTTTGCTTCGGCACTAGCCGGGGCCGATGGTGGTGTCCGTTCAATTGCTTCCATTACGGTGCCGATCCTTCGCTTTTTCTGCCCATCCACCTTTTTTTGTAGTTGAGGGCTTGTCCTTCTTCTGTAAAAGCTTCGTCAGTTCCAGTCCCAGAGGACTTAGCAACTTGATAGGTAAAGATTCGGTCATTACCTTTAAAATCTCTTCTACTTCAGCAGCAGGAGGTGTTGAAGGAGTTTCCTCTTCCACCTCAGTCACCTTTGGCACTGGAGTTGCAGCCTTTCTTTTCTTCAAAGTCGCCACCTTCGGCTCGGGACTGGATTTTCTCTTCTTTAAAATTTTCTCATCTTCCTTCACCATTCTAGCAGCTTGTCTGCTCAGAACACTAACAATTCTTTTCCTTTTCGTCCCTTCGGCACCCTTGTTGAGCCGCTCATAGTCAGGGTATTCAAATTTTAGAGCGTCCATTACCCCGTTTAACCTTCATTTTGGTCGGGTGCCGAAGGCTGCTGTCATTAATTGGTCTTTTTTAGCGTAGTTCCCCAAAATTTCATTGCACATAGTTTCAATCATTTCCAGTCATTCTTGGCAAGGCTCCTTGAATTGTTTCTCAAACTTAAAACGATAAGGTAATCGAACAAGTTCATATTTCTTGCACGAGGTCTCTGGTGCTGATTTGTTCAGCCACCACCCTGAATTCTACTACGGCCAATTGGCATGGTGACCCTAGCTGCATGTTGCATAGGGGTCGGGTCATTCCGAAGTTTAGAGATAGCGGACACATAACCATCGTCATTAGTTTCCCCCTTTTCTTCTCATGAGCCTTGATATAGAACCATTCACCTTTCCAGCCGGTTGGCCACTTGGTGCGATAGCTGAGAACTGGAGCCTTCGTATCCTTGCGATACGCAAAACTGTAGCAACCAAAATTTTCATGCAAACCGTCTGCCCTGGCCTTCGTCTGGTAGTGCAACTCGTGCACTCGGCAGAATGCTTCGACATCTGGCTCCATCCCTTGGCTTCGGAGGGCCCAGATGAAGATGCTGAGCCTAACGATAGCGTTAGGGGTCAGCTGATGAAGATAAATTTCAAAATTTTTCAAAACTTCTCCTATCATCTCGTTCAGAGGAAACCGTAATCCTGCTCTGAAAAAACTTTTGAAAACCACTACTTCATCATCCTTCGGCGCTGGGGTGGTTTCTTCTCCGCCAAAACGAACAAGTTTCCTTTCAGCTTCTCCAAAGTAGCCCAGCTTTATCATCATGGGCACGTCGGCTTCAGACACAGTAGATTTCTCAAAATCTAGGTGGCTGGGTTTTGATGGGATCAAAATGCTATAATCCTCCTCTTCTTCATCAGCATTTTCTTCTTCAATATCAGCATGTTCGGCTTCGGCTGCAGGTGTACCTTCATCAATGGTTCCCTCTATCACAACTAAGCTCGACTATCTCATGACTTCGGAAATTGGACCTGTCTCGGTGGCCTCGGTCTCCTCTCCTTCACGAGTCACCCTTGCAGTCGAGCGCACTCGGGCCATTTGATGGTTTTTCTCGGTTTTTACAAAGATTGATGGTTCTTGTGCAGTTTTGATGAAGCTCACTCTTCTGACGAAGTTAACTCTAAAAGATGAAGTGATTGCTTGAGAGTGCAGTAAAAAAACTTCGGCTATGGTTAAATTTTTTAACAGCAACAACAGTGCAATGGCAATGAATGATGTGGTAACTCTGCACCAACCCATCTGTTTATATAGTGCTGCAGGTGGGAAGGTGAACCATCAAACCGCTTGTACTCGCTGAACGGTGGACCACTCGGTACTCGGAACGCGAACCGCCAGATCCTCTGCATTCGCTGAACGGTGGACCACTTGACGCCTAGAGTATTTTAATCGTTTCTCGACAACGAGCTCAGGGAAGGTGTTTTTCGGACCTTCGGCATTCCAAAGCCTTTGAGATTTTTCGCGAATCGAGCTCGTTACGAAAAACGATCCAACACCACGAAGGGGCTACTGTTAGGGGCCTTCTTCTGCGTCGAAGGTCCTCTAAGGAAAAACACCTTCGGTAGAACGATATGCACGCAGGCATAACACGAAGGTATATGCTGAAGCTACAACCCAGAAAGCTTCGGCATAATGACGCGCCTTGAGATGAAGGGCGGCACCGACTTAGAGAGGAAAAGACCGTTCAGTCCCTGATAATTTGTGTCATGTTTGTAATTTGTTATCAAGGACATAAATGTAATTTCGACCGGGCTACGTCCCGCGCATATAAATAGGTGAACAGTAACCCTATACTATTCACGTTGACCTGTACCCACGCACACGTCACACTTAGATTCACACCTTCTATCAAGCCGAAGGTATAAATGTAATTCAATATTGTTAATGTCTATTCATGATGGTATATTAAAAATATCTTAATGATATCATATGACCATTCACGATATTTCCCATGTTTCATATGCTTCTACTTTCATTATTATATACTGAGATGATGAAGGTATGACCTTCATAGCCTTCGTCTGAAGATCATTATATCCCAAGGGTGATAATGCTTCGAAGGACGAAGGTCTTTAATTATTAACATTTTGTGTTGCCTTGTTCTTAACTCATAGCATTTGAGAACAAGTCCCCAACATTATCATATCGCCCAAGAGCGCTTCACCCATCACGTAGACATTACACACATAATCGGAGTAAAGAATAAGCAGAAACGGATTACAATAACATAATTAACATTCATAAAATATAGAGAGTATTTATTACAACACCGGGTGTATGAGTGATTAACTTATTATTACATAACTGGGAGGTAAAACATCCTCCCGCAACAAGTTTACTGATTTTCCTCCTGCTTTGGCACCACCTTCGAGCTGAAACAACAAAACTCGTCTGTTTCATCACCTACAACAACATGGGTTCGAAAAACCTGAGTACGGAGTGTACTTTCGCAAGTCTTACCCGATAAAGGAAAAACTCTCAAGGATATGCTAGCTTGTGGGATTCAAGGTAAAGTTGATCAAGAATCAAAGACTCTATTTGCAGAAAAGCTTACTAACAGTGGATCCTTAAAAATCCAGTCTTATTATCAGGTTAAGTCATTACCTGTATCTAGAATTCTTTCTATCCTAGTTCAGGCACTTAGTCTATACTAGCCATCTTTTATCACCCTTTGAGTTCACTGCATTGCTACGTGTAAGTCAGTGACCAAGTCTTCATGTCCGAGAAGTAACAGCGATCTGAATCGATTAATACCCAGCTGAGGATCTCCAACCACACGACATATGTAGCACTTAACCCTTGTATATGTCAACTCGCCACCGGGTTTCTCAAGACCAGAACAGGTTCACGCCAACTGAGAGCACAGATACACCACCGTCCAGCCTCTTGCCACGAAGGGTACACGGTACTCTCGCCATCTCTCCACTCTTATTGCGTGATGGCATTTCTGGTATTGGTTCGACCGAAGCAAAGCTTACCCATGACGAGGCATGTGGCTAGTTAAAAGGTCCTCGATCATCAAGCCTACATCGGTTCAGTCCTTAATCGACTCAGACGGAGACACTACACCGAGACTTCCTTCTCGTGCAAGTCACCTGCCCGGTCTCGTCTTTATCATTTACAACCCAAAGTTTGGTACCTGACAGAGGTACATCTTTTCAGATGTTGAACCCATCATGGCCATGATGGATTCACCATCAAGTCTTTTCTTTGAAAACTTCCCATCCCATATGAAGCACCATCTTTTGTTTAAAACAAAACATTTTGTTTTCTAAAGCAAAGCTAAGCATCAGAAAACTTTAAGTAAAACAGGTATCAAGGAATGGTAATCAGTTCCAAGGAAGGAAATGCGGCAATTGTTTAGCACACAACTCCTATCACCTAATGCATCATCTCAAGTGATAAAGAGTTTAAAACAACAAGGAAAGGGGTAAATGCACCGGGGCTTGCCTTGTGTTGCAGGAGGTTCTGGGTCTGTCCCACATATGTCAAAATAGAAGTTGTTCTCAACAGGTGGATTCTCAGCTTGCAGGACAACTTCTTCCTCGACTACAGTCTCTTCTTCGTTTTCTATACATAATAATACATATACATAAATGCTTATGTGATGCTATGATATGCAGTTATAATAGAAACACACTAAGTTGTATCTTGAATACAACTTTCCTTCACGATACACACTAGTCACTAGGGTTTCCTGAGTTAGTATTATATTAGGGTCAATTATACCCTAGGAAGCTAGTGTATTGGGTTTGGGGCCAAACAATGTCCAAAGCATTTGAAATTCTACCCAAGGGCTTTAATCATCAAACTAAGCTTACACAAAAAGTTCTATTATTTTTGGAGCTACCAATTAATTCTAAAAGGCTAGGTTTAGGCATCTTGAAATGCTAAATAATTCCAGGTTTGGACTAAAAATCTTGGAACTATTTTTATTAAATACTAGATGAATTTAGGAGTCTATCAAAATTGGTCCCATAATTTTACTATTTTCTAGAATTTCCTACAATTTTCCAAGTCTGGCAGAAAAAAGAAAAAAGAAAACTATGAATAGTACCGGGCTGATTCTGGCCCAAACCAGCCCACAACCAGGTAAAGCGCGCCCGCGCTGGCGATTTTGCGTAGAGGTCCTCGGCGATTTGAAAAACCAGTAAAGAATCTTATTCCCTATTCATCTGTGTCTCTGACATGTGCACTTAAGGCCCTCCCTTTTCTCTTCTTCGCAAGACCGGGTCCCCGACCACGAACGCGCGGAGCGGCTGCTCCGGCGAGCTTGTACGGGTCACAATACCCAATAATCCATGCTCTAATTTGGTCTACCCCTAATTCTAACCTTAGCGCTCCACTAGGGATCACTAATTGAGCTCGAACGCCGCCCTAGAGCTCAGTCCACGTACACCCGTGGAGTTTGAGGCTTTCCCGACGTGTTCCCAATGACACAGTGTAGTAACTTACAAATTGGGAGCATGGCAAGCTTTAGCAACTTACCAGGAATCAAGAATGGCAGCTAGGAAGGCGGGTGGAGGGACAAGATTGTGGGTCAACGGAGGGGGTGCTCGCGGCGGTGCGGAGAACTGATTTGGGGGAAAATTCGAATTAGGGCGCTACGGTGGACGATCGGGAGCGAGAAGTGATTCACTGGGTTCATAACAAGTAGGCGGAACATGCCGAGGCAACAATTTATAGAGAACGACCGTGAGGAGGGTGAATTTGAACAGAGAAGTGCTGGTGGTGATAAGGGAGAAGAGTCACCGGAGTTCGCTAATGTGGCGTTCACTGGCTCACGGTCTACGACGGTTATTGCCGAGTCTTCACGACTTGCGACGATGTGGTGAAATGACTGAGGGCATGTTGTACCCGAGATAAACGATGGCACGACAACGGCGGTCGCGCAGCCACGTCACCGGTGCAAGTGGGTACGACGACATGTCAAAACAGTGCCCCAAATCCATCCTCGCGCGAGATCTTTTCACCGTCGACCGTTATCCACACGCCAGAGCGCACGAATCACAACGCCGACGAGGATCACGGCGCACGCCCACCGGCGGCGACAGGTTCACTAAATCAGCGATCTATTTTAGTTACTGTACCATCAGAATCACATTCAGCTTGTTCTGACAGAGCGAATTGAAGAGCTTTATTCTCCGATTTTCATGTGACAACCTACTAATCTGTTTGTAGCAAAGTTGATCTCCTACAAACCAGCTTTGATTTTGTTATAGCAACCTTAATCAAACATCCACTGGATCTTACTCAAAATTTCTCTCAAAGTTTGTCCCAGTTCAGTGTCAGTCGAAATTCAGCTTCAGGGTTGGCTGACAGCCTGACTTTAAGTCAATTTATCTCCCATTTTCATACAGCACCAATGCTTAGTCTCTTAATCAAACTTGAACCCCTATAGTACCTCTACAAAATTGTTGTAGTGACCTAGGGAAAATCTTTATGGATTATGAAATACAAGGCCCCAAACTTGGCCTAAGCACACTGATTTTTCAGAGTTAAGCCACATGGATGCTCTTGAGGCTTTTTGCAATTAAGTCCAAATTGTTCCACATTACTTGAAAATCCTCCAATGCAAAAGTTGTTTAGTTTTTGATACTTTACCACTTTGATATATGCATTTTGGTCCAAAAGTGCCTAGAAATCAAAATCACCATATAGGGCACAAATTAGGGTTTCTAGGGTTCTCTTTAGGGTTTTGAGTGCTCTAGGGTTTGTGTGCCACTTAAATCCATCACATTTAGGCTCTTATGAACATCTCCAATAACTTTTGAGATAATACTCAATTTGGCCTCACCACACCTATATACCCTAATCCCATGGTTAAGTATCCTACTCTAGGGTTAAGAACACTTCAAGTCACCACATCACGCTTGTTTTGAAGTTTTAGCCTAGTGGATGCATTCTAGGTGTAACAAACATAATGACATGTCAATGCATATGATGCCATGATCGAATTTTAGTTCTGGTAACACCAGGGGTGTTACATCAACCATTATTTTGTTGATCAACCTTACACTTCACATGAACTCCTACTTTTGGTGAGTTCATGCACATTATTCCCCACAACTTGTTGAGCTATGATCTTTTGTGAGCTCACTCTTGCGATTATAAAGCCCCCATAGGTGAAGAGCAGGTGGTCAAAGAGGAGCCGCACAATGAGGAGTTCGACTTGATCTAGGTGGCGTATCCTAGTCAGCTTTGTGGCGCCAGGGAAATAATATTTAGTTCGTTTTATTATTATCATTTATTTTGTAAGACTTTCGCTATGTAATAAGTACATTTATGATATTTATGAAATTTATCTCTATACATTATGTCATTATATGTGAAGTTCTTCCTTGGCACACATATGGGATGCACCCAACTTTATCCTTTAAATCCGGGTGTGACACACCTTAAGGTCGTCAGACATGAAGTTCCTCATAGAATGCCCAAATCTCTAACCCTAATTATCAGGAGAATGAAGATGACGAACAAGAGGGGAAAGAAGACTAATGAGAGAAAGAAGAAGATGCAGATGACACAATCATGTGTTGACATGTGTCGCTATGATTCCGCTTGTGGTTGTGACCCACACACGTGTTGTATAAAGATTTTGCTAAATAGACGCTTGACATCTATAGCAGTGGACAAGCACAGTTTACTTATCAAATTTAATAGGTATGGTACAAAATAATAGATAATAGGGTTAATTTCCTTCATCATGTCTATTTGACTCCTCTAGTATTCGACCTTTTATAACATCCCCTCTTGTCATTACTATCATAACATTTAATATTATCATTATTATATTAAAACATTTGTGTATAACATTATAATGTCCATGTCCTCGCAACCCAACCACTATATGTCTATGCCAATAATAGAGCTTCACAAGAATTGAGGCAAGGAGAAGTTTGGCCCTACCCTAGCAAAGATAGCGGGGTACCAAAGGTACTAGTTGAAGGATTGCTAGAGTATGTTTACCAGTTTATGACGTGTGGCAGCCCTCCCAAGTTATTGGGCCCACATGCACCAATCCTTGCCTTGATGGCCTCAGATGGCTATGCACGTGTATCAAGTAACTTAACAAGGCTATCACGATTTCAACAACTTGAACTCATCATCCCAAGGATCTCCCACCATACATGCATATTACAGTAATCACATTCGATACACACACTTCGGAGATAAGAGCGGAAGACTTTACAAAACATTCTTTTTATTTCTAAAACTGAAGGTTATTACATAGGAAGAGTTACATTTATTACAAGTCCTGATATACTCAAAGTGCATAACTTATTACAATAGTAGGAAGGTAGGAACCCTCCAAAGCTTATACATAAACCTAGCTAGTCCTCCTCCAGAACTGGAAACACCCTCCAGCCTCAGGAACACCTAGAGTACTTCTTATCACCTACAACAACATGGGTTCGAAAACCCTGAGTACGAAGTGTACTTTCGCAAGTCTTACCCGACTAAGGAAAAATGAGTCTCAAGGATATGCTGGTTAAATAGGAATCAAAGAAAAGGCTTTAGAAAGAATCAATTTAGATACTTTTGCAGAAATAGCTTACTAAAGTGAGTCCTTACTTTCAATATTTTAATGATAGATTAAATATTAATAGACTCTGGTTGCATCTAGTCTAATTTCACCATCTCATCAATACATCATTTTATTGATAATGTTTACATCCTGACTTAGGTTGCAGGTCAGAGATCAAGTCTCCACTCTCCGGGGATATAACAGCGATCTGAATTGATTTACTCAGCTGAGGATCTCTAACCACATGAGATATGTTTCTCGTAACTCTTGCATATGTCTACCATTCCCATGGATACTCCACTGCATGAACAAGTTCGCACCACCCGAGAGCACATCACCCCTTTTAGGCGGTCCTTTGCCAGGAGGGTACGTGCCACTCTCGCCATCTCTCCACTCCCAGTGCGCGATTGTCTTTTCATGTATGGAGTAGCCGGGTTCAAGCTTACCCTGTCCCATATCAGGGCATGTGGCCAGTTAAGATAGTCCTTGATCATACAGGCCTACATACGCATCCAATCCTTAATTAACCTGGGTAGAACATCACCTGTTCCTAGCCCAAGTCTCGATTTAAGTACTTCCATCCTTAGGATTGTTTTATGTTCCTTAGGATGAAAAGAGCATTATAGGGAACTTTGCAGTAAGATCCCACCATGCTCCCAATGAAAATATTCTTGCAGGTAGAAGCCATCCTTCCTCAGGTTAACCCCTGAGCTAGGCAGTATTGCAAAAGACAACCTCTATCCACAAGATCTAAGCAGGGCTAAGCATTTTTGTAAATCATATTTTGATACTTTATCAGAAGTATCTATAAAGGTATGGATATCAAGGTAGGCAATGCATTCAATAGTTTTCAAGCAACTCCTATAAACTTAATGCATATTTCACTAGACTTAAAGTGTATAAAAATCTTTTAAAAATACAAGGAAGGGGTAAATGCACTGGGGCTTGCCTTATTGCAGTGAAGAGGTACTCGATACTTCTACCCCATAACTAGTTAGATAGCTCCATCACTTGATCAGCAGACACTGGAGTAGACTCCTCTTCAGAATCTCCTGTTTAGCTTAGGTCCTTAACTAGGTCCTCTACTCTGCACACAACATCACCTTATTGTAAAATTTTTGCAAGTTAATGCAAATGCTTATGATGACATGTCCGAGTTTTAGTTCACGTAACACCAGGGGTGTTACAGCCTTCCCCCCTAAAAAGAAATCTCGTCCGAGATTTAAAACTCCAGGCCAAGTAATGGAAATGGAAATGTGTCATTGGTTTATTTCCCCATTACTCCTACAAGGCAGGAGGTGTGCCCCTATTGGTTTATATCAGAAACAACTACACAAACCTTAGGACTTACAAGGAACTCGAAACTCAAGGAAATGCCTTTCGAAATAGCCCTTCGATACCCATATGGCTTCGTCTTCCATGTGTTGGTTCCACTATATCTAGTAAAACTTGATAGCTTTTCTTCGAGTGACCTGATCCTTTAGATCCAATACCTTTATGGGATATTCCAAGTAGGTTAAATCTGGTCCAAGGTTAACATCTGAAATCTCAATAACATGCTTGGGGACTCGAAGACATTTCTTTAACTGGGACACGTAGAACATGTTGTGCACTGTTGAAAAATTCTTTGGCAACTGTACCTTATAAACTACAGGTCCACCAAATGAACTGAGTTTCAAGGCTTCACGAATAGGAAAAGGTAGTATAGAAAAGCAAAGATAGGTAGCATGAATAGGATGGATGAAACATGTATTAAGCTACTATATAGGGGGCTTAACTTAAAATTGTATGTCATGATGCATGCTCGACCTATTCGTCCTCACAATTCTTGCCAACATATAGTGGCGTTCATGCTCTATGGCGGTGGCATACCTACACTTCGTCATTGAATACTAGTCACACTTTCCTAGGGTTTTAGTTAGTGTACCTGCAGAAAATTGCATTATAGTTGTGGGTTAGTGGTTAGCATCCTAAACTAAGCCACCTTATAGTTCTTATCTTAACTATATACTATTTGCACTTTGACTATCAGGATTCGATCATAGATTCTTAAATTTTTCAAAATAATTTGGACCCAAAATCCTTTTGAAGTATATCAAAGGATTACTTTAATATCCATGCTAATGGGGGATCGCTCTGATACCAATCTGTGTTAGCCCTCCCAAGTTATCGGGCCCACATGCACCAATCCTTGCCTTGATGGCCTCATATGGCTATGCATGTGTACCAGGTAACTTAACAAGGCTATCACGAGTTCAACAACTTGAACTCATCATCCCAAGGATCTCCCACCATACATGCATATTACAGTAATCACATTCGATACACACACTTCGGAGATAAGAGCGGAAGACTTTACAAAACATTCTTTTTATTTCTAAAATTGAAGGTTATTACATAGGAAGAGTTACATTTATTACAAGTCCTGATATACTCAAAGTGCATAACTTATTACAATAGCAGGAAGGTAGGAACCCTCCAAAGCTTATACATAAACCTAGCTAGTCCTCCTCCAGAACTGGAAACGCCCTCCAGCCTCAGGAACACCTAGAGTACTTATCACCTACAACAACATGGGTTCGAAAACCTAGAGTACGAAGTGTACTTTCGCAAGTCTTACCCGACTAAGGAAAAATAACTCTCAAGGATATGCTGGTTAAATAGGAATCAAGGAAAAGGCTTTAGCAAGAATCAACTTAGATACTTTTGCAGAAATAGCTTACTAAAGTGAGTCCTTACTTTCAATATTTTAATGACAGATTAAATATTAATAGACTCTGGTTGCATCTAGTCTAATTTCACCATCTCATCAATACAACATCATTTTTATTCATAATGTTTACATCCTGACTTAGGTTGCAGGTCAGAGATCAAGTCTCCACTCTCGGGGGATATAACGACAATCCGAATCGATTTACTCAGCTGAGGATCTCTAACCACGCGACATATGTTTCTCGTAACTCTTGCATATGTCTACCATTCCCATGGATCCTCCACTGCATGAACAGGTCCGCGCCACCCGAGAGCACACCACCCCTTTTAGGCGGTCCTTTGCTAGGAGGGTACGTGCCACTCTCGCCATCTCTCCACTCCCAGTGCACGATTGTCTTTTCATGTATGGAATAGCCGGGTTCAAGCTTACCCTGTCCCATATCCAGGGCATGTGGCCAGTTAAGATAGTCCTTGATCATACAGGCCTACATACGCATCCAATCCTTAATTAACCTGGGTAGAACATCACCTATTCCTAGCCCAAGTCTCGATTTATGTACTTCCATCCTTAGGATTATTTTGTGTTCCTTAGGATGAAAAGAGCATTATAGGGAACATTGCAGTAAGATCCCACCATGCTCCCAATGAAAATATTCTTGCAGGTAGAAGCCATCCTTCCTCAGGATAACCCCTGAGCTAGGTAGTATTGCAAAAGACAACCTCTATCCACAAGATCTAAGCAGGGCTAAGCATTTTTGTAAATCATATTTTGATACTTCATTAGAAGTATCTATAAAGGTATGTATATCAAGGTAGGCAATGCATCCAATAGTTTTCAAGCAACTCCTATAAACTTAATGCATATTTCACTAGACTTGAAGTGTATAAAAATCTTTTAAAAATACAAGGAAGGGGTAAATGCACCGGGGCTTGCCTTATTGCAGTGAAGAGGTACTCGATACTTCTACCCCATAACCAGTTAGATAGCTCCATCACTTGATCAGCAGACACTGGAGTAGACTCCTCTTCAGAATCTCCTGTTTGGCTTAGGTCCTTAACTAGGTCCTCTACTCTGCATACAACATCACCTTATTGTAAAATTTTTGATCTAGTGAATGCATTCTAGGTGTAACAAGCAAGTTAATGCAAATGCTTATGATGACATGTCCGAGTTTTAGTTCACGTAACACCAGGGGTGTTACCTGACGTTACAAGCCTAATACACAAGTATTATTTATAAAGGTTTGGATCGCAGAGTACGTAATTGTTGGGGGCCTTCGTCCTCCGAAGGTCCTCAAAAACATGATTTGACAATGTTTTCCAAGTGGATTATGTGAACAGGTATCTTAGGACTCAGAATTATGAACATGAAGTACGGTCAGGACGAAGCCTGGACCAGACGAAGGACGAGCTGATTACCAAGCTCCACGAAGGATGATGCACAGCCGAAGCTGTGCGCAGGGAAGCTTCGTCGCGATAGCAGAAAGGGGAACCGACTTAAAGATGAAAAGACTACGTGGGCCTTGACAGATTTCCATAAGTCATTAACAAATGTAATGGACATGGATGTAATTTTACGTGGGTTGCGCCCCGCGTCTATAAATAGATGAACAGTACTCCCGTACTGTTCACGCTGACTTGGCATTTGCTTTTGCGTCACGCTTGTACTTTTTACCTTCTCTCAGGACCGAAGGTACATTTGTAATTTGAAATCATTTCTATTTTTCCATGTTAATAAAATAGAAATGATTTTATGTTGTCTATATTATATTTCGTGCTATATATGAATCCTTCGCCATTACTTGTTATATTTACGAAGGTATGTCTCTTATGACCTTCGTCCGAAACTCATTATTTTCCGAAGGGGGATAATGTTTCGAAGGACGAAGGACTTTAACATTTAACACTTTTTATGTTGCCTTGTTCTTAACTCTTAGCATTTGAGAGCAAGTCCCCAACATTGGCGCCCACCTCCGGTGAACTCACTTCCACTTCGAGTTTTTTGAACACCTTCGGAAGCTATAGACCTTCTCTATGGCACCGAAGAAAGCTTCAGCGGCTGGGGCTGCAGCACTGCAACCGCTGGACCCCAACCAGGAGACCGTCTCTCTTCGGGAGGCCCGAAGCCAGAAAAGGAAGGCCGTCAGCCCGACGCTTCAGGAAGATGAACTAGACCAAGAAATCAGGGATATGGAGATACTTCATCAACAGGTGCAGAGGAAAAAAGAGAAGATGGCCAGGTTAGCTGAGCTGCAAAGGCAGATAGACGAAGCTTCTGAAGAAGTCCGTCATCTTACCCACGATGAGCAAGACCGAAGGCCTCAACAAAAAGACCTTCGCCAGGAGGGTTTCTTCAACGAAGATGACTGGTATTAAAATTTCCATCATGGAAATTTTGTTTTCGATGATGCTTCTCCTCTGTCCGCTGAGCTGCAGGCTACACCTTGGCCTCCGTCCTATAAGCCACCCCAGCTTCCCATGTTTGATGGCCACTCAGACCCGAAGCAGTTCTTGATGAGCTACGAAGCAACAGTGTCTTCGTATGGGGGCAATGCTGCAGTCATGGCAAAGTCTTTTGTCATGGCCGTCAGGAGTGTTGCTCAGACCTGGTATTCCTCCCTTCGACCAGGAACTATCACCTCATGGCAGAAGCTGAAGGATATGTTGTTAACCAGCTTTCAAGGATTTCAGACGAAGCCAGTCACTGCCCAAGCCTTGTTCCAGTGCACTCAGGATCATGAAGAATACCTTCAGGCGTATGTCAGAAGGTTCTTGCGTTTGAGGGCGCAGGCACCAACGGTGCCCAATGAAATTGTCATCGAAGCCATGATCAAGGGGCTTCGTCCTGGACCTGCAGCTCAATACTTTGCTAGGAAGCCTCCTCAGACTCTGGAGAAGCTGCTCCAAAAGATGGACGAGTACATTCGTGCCGATAATGACTTTCGCCAAAGAAGGGAGGAAGCCTTCAGATTTTCTGAGATGACCAGGGGCTTCGGAGGAAGATTCTATCCGAGGCATGTCAGGTCCATCCACAACTCCACTCAAAATGATGACAAGGGGAGTCAGCAGAACAGGCCGCAGTGCTCCTCACAGGCTTCGGGGCAACAGCAAACTTTCTTCCGGCCACCAGCTCCAAGAGGCAGAGGCGCCAGGGGCTTCGGCGGGAGATTTGGAGATCAACCAAGGAGGATATTTTGCTTATTCTGTGGTGAAAACAAGGGCCATACCACCAGGATGTGCCATGTCACCATCCAGAAACAAAAGGAGCTAGCAGAAGCTGCAGCGCAACAGGGCCAGCCGAAGCAGGTCATGCATACTGCTTCGTATCATCAGCCTTACATCCCGGAATACGTGGGCAACCACCCTGTAGTTTCCGTAGCTTCGGCGAGTCAACCTCAAGCTTCATGACAACAGCCCCCGCCTCCACCTCCGCTGCAACAAGGTCAACAGCCAGAAGGGAGCCAATATGTTCCGCACCAAAGGGATCTCAGAGAGCAATCTGAAGCTCGCACAGTCAATAGTACTGTGCCAGAGTCGAAGCACATTTATTGACATATATCCTACTTTGATAGCAGTCTTTTCCGTTTAAGTTCTATTTTCTGTGTAATAAAGAACATTTCAGTTTTCATATAGTAATTTCGTGGTTGGTTATGAGGAAAACCTATCTTCTCCACAGGCTTAAGTCGCTGAAGCTTAAAAATTTGCGGTAACAAGGAGGGCCTTCGAATTATTAAAAATCCTTCGAAGCAACAAAAAGTCGTTCTAAGGAACGCAGAGTATGTTGCTGAAGTTACAAAAAGCCGTTCCAAAGGGAGCGCAGTGTAAGTTTTTTGCTCCAAAGACGTTCCTAAGGGAATGCAGAGCATACAGCGAAAAGTCAACGCTGATTCCGCCTAAGTAAAAAGCGAAGAAGCTCCAAAGACGTTCCTAAGGGGATGCAGAGCTTATACCGCCTAAGTAAAAGGCGAAGAAGCTCCAAAGACGTTCCTAAGGGAATGCAGAGCTTATAAAGATATTTTGTGTGTATCTTCGCAACAAACGTCATTTGCATAACATAACATCATCACATCATTTTGCATAGCATAAGCATCATACATCATGCTGCATATGGCAAAAGAAGGGGACACAATATCAACCTTCGAGAGGATGCTTTAAGAAAGTGCAAATTGTGTAAAGTCACGAGGAAATACAATGATAATCTTCGGAGTACAGCTTCGGAGAAAGTTTTTTCGAAGCATGGATGAGCTTCATCAGAGAAATATCGAAATTGTACAGCTTCGGAGAAAGTTTTTCGAAGCGTGGACGTGATTCATCAGAATAGTTTTAACGAAGAATGTCTTCTTCACGAAGCATGAAAAGAAGGGAAGGTGTTTTTTCGCCGAAGGCTCAAAAATGGTATGTATGTAGAATTTCATGCATCGTAAAGAACTGAATAATGAAAAGAGACCTGTATATTACATTCAAATGTACAAAATATTACATAGATCACATCTTAAATGTTTTTCTAATAACACCTAGTCTTCTCTTAATACAGCTTCGGCAGCCTCATTTAGAAGTTGTTCAACAACTTTATCCATGATAGCTTCGGCCATTTGTTTGATTTCGTCATCCTCCTTAGTGTGAGGGCCAATTGACGATCCGGCAGGTTCTGAGGAAGCAAAATATTTTTGCATTACTATTGCAAACCGCGGGCAAAGTTTGAAATAAAAATTACAACACAACAAGAGCGACTAATTAATACCTTTTTGCCCTTCGGCAACTTCTGTCACTTTCCTAGCATCATGGATGCCTTTTTCACTCCTTTGAATGATCTCTTGCGCCATTTCTCGGCCGCCGTTGTCCCAGATATCAGTAAAGAATTTGCCACCAACCACGCTTGCTTCGGCCGAGGGGTCTTTGATGTCTTCGGAGGATAAGGCAGCTTCGGACTGAGCTAAAGATTTTACATGCCCGCAACCTTTCTTCTCCAAGACAGTAGCAACTCCCCTGGCGCCCGAAAAAGCGCAGATGTCGCCACGGCTACTCAGGATTTCCTCGAAGGCCTCTGCTTCGTGACTGATCCATTCTATTGGACCTTCGGGATTGCCTCTTGAGAAATTCTCTTCACTGGAAAATGCGCCCACGCTGGCGAAGCTGGTCTTAATTTTCTTTACGCATTCCATGGATTTTTCGTAGCATTTTTTCTTAGAGGACCGAAGCTCTTCCACGGTTGCTTCCAAATGATCAGCCCATTGGTCGCTGCATTCCCGTCTTGTTTCTTCAAGTATGCGTTCTTCTTTCGCCCGGGCCAATTGTTTCTGAAGATCTTTAATTTCGCGTTTCTGAGCTTCGGCCTGAATCTTTGCAGCAGCTTCGTCCTTTTTTATCTTGTCTACTAGTGTAACCAGAATTTTATCTTTTTCTAGAGCTTCGTTTCTCAGTTTTATAACTTCTGATCGTAAATTGTTGAATGCAATTTCATAACTCTCATCTTCGGCACTCTTTTGTGCTCTCAATGCGTTGCTCAGGATTAAACCCTATAAAAAAGAACCCATATAAGAATAAAGGAATAAATAACGTATTGTAAAATTTTTTTCAAAAGTCTAATTCCCAAACCTTCAGGCTATTGTATGCAAGACTATCCGCGAGATCTTCCTTCGTCATAGCGCATAACCCAGCTTCGAGCTTCGGGAATCCCATACTTCTAGCCATCTCTCGGCAGACAGACAGTTCTTTATTATCAGGAAGGCAGTACAGGAAGTCATCTTCATTTGTCCCGTTAAACACTACTGCCCCCTTCGGATATTTTAGTTCTCTGGCATAGTAGTTGGCTTCGTAAGTCTCTTCTTCAGATAATTTCTTCCCCGAAGCATGTCGTACGATGTAATCGCGTATGCTGGCAGGAGCTTCGGGGGTGGCAGTGTCAATTTCTTCAACCAAGTTTGGTTCTGATATTTTTGTTTTCAAAGATTGTTCTTTGGTGGGCTCTGAAGGCCCAGCCTCAGCTTCAGGTTGTTGCTTCGAAGCTTCAGCAACTACAGCTTCGGTAGACGTTTCAGCAACTTCAATAGTCTTCTTTGGGGTTGTGCTTGAAGACTTAATTGTCTCCAAAACATCTAGCACGTTTACCATTCTTTTTCTTTTCGGGGTCACCGACGGCCCCTTTTGATTTTTTATTGTTTCGACATTTACTGAAGGACTTAAGATTTCTGATATTTTTGGCTCTTCAACCTTCGGTTTCTCTGCTTTTTCTGCTGAAAGCGCTTCAGTCTTTTCTCCCATCTTCGGCACTGGAGCTGGTTCTGTAGCTTCAGAGGCCAAAGAGATTTCACCAATAAATTCTGGCACTGTGGCCGGCTCAATAAAACGCGCTCGGTGAGTGAGCACCTTTATCTTTTTCCTTTGCGGCACTGGCTCATTAGTAGCACTCGTGGTAGCTTCTGCCGCAGTAGAAGTGTTTTTCCTTTTGCGACTCAATACCGGATAGTGGTAGTCAGGGTAGACAAACCCGACTGCGTCAAATACCCGGTTGAGCCTTTTCTTTTTTTGGCCTCCGAAGGCTGCTGACAACGCAGTGTTCTCGGCCTTCGAATATGCCCCAAGCAGTTCGTCACTTAATGTTTCAATGCTTTTCAACCAGTCATCATCAGGTTCAACAAATTTATCTGCATATTTGAATGTGTATTTCAGTCTGACCAATCCGCCTTCGTCGGACTCTTTGATGGTCTCCTTCGGCATTTCCCACTTTCCTGCAAGTGGCCACACCCTGAAGGCAATATGCTCTTGGACCAAGTCCCTTGACCCAATGAAAGAGCAGACCACGCCGAAGGCTCTTTGGCATTCCTCGGCTGCTTCATCCATTTCAACCTTCGGCCTTCGAAGTCCGAAGCGTTGCCAGATGGGGCGCATAATGATACTCTTGACATCCTCTTGTGCCATTAAGTCACTCTTTACATAGAACCATTCAGTCATCCAGGCTCCGGGCCACCTCTTCCGAAAGGTTGGCACAGGGCGGCTTGACCCAGAGCGGGCACCGAAGCTGTAGCACCCAAAGTTGTTGTGATATTGTTCTTTCCCCCAGGGTTTCGTCTCATATAATAACTCATGAATGTTGCAAAAGCTTTTAGCATTTGGTTCCAAACCTTGGCTTCTTGCAGCCCAGACAAACATCCCCATTCTTAAGATAGCTTCGGGAGTAATTTGATGGAGGTAGACTTGAAATGTTCTCAGGACTTCAACAACAAAGTTGCTCAGGGGGAATCGAAGCCTGGCCTTGAGAAAGCTTCGGAAAATTACGACTTCATCTTCTTCGGGGGTGAGAGAAGTCTTTTCTCCAGCATCAGCCCTCACAATAGATATATCTCGAAAATACCGCCCCCTCATATTATCAATATGACTCTGCTTGATAGTGGTTTTCCCGAAAACCGTGTGACTTGGTCGCCATGGTCGATCTTCGGACTCTTCCCCACCACTTTCTACATCAAAACTGTCGCTGTCATCAGTATCTTCGGACAAACCTTCAAGAATTTCCTTGGTGATTTTCTCTGTATTGGTCTCCGCCATCGCTATAAGAAACCCCAAGTTCTTCTCTTCGTCAAGACTCAGCTTCGTCTCAGCAGGGATCTTCTTACCTTCAGACATCTTCGGAAGCACTAAAAAACTGTTTTCAAGGCCGAAGCTTTAAAAACAAAAAGATCAGCAAATCTTAGTGCACAAGAGCTAAAAATGTAGTGGGCCGAAGCAGATGGCAAGTGTGCGTACCAAATAAGTTTGCGGTATGATCTTATTTATACGCCCAGGGCGTTGAAAATTGAAAGACCCCACTTGTCAGTGAATGTTGCTATTCTAGCAAAGGGAAGGTGTTTTTTCGGACCTTCGGCTCAAGGCCTTCGTCCATATCGCAATCTGAATTTATCATTAACAAATTAATATTGCGAGGGGCTACTGTTGGGGGCCTTCGTCCTCCGAAGGTCCTCAAAAACATGATTTGACAATGTTTTCCAAGTGGATTATGTGAACAGGTATCTTCGGACTCAGAATTATGAACATGAAGTACGGTCAGGACGAAGCCTGGACCAGACGAAGGACGAGCTGATTACCAAGCTCCACGAAGGATGATGCACAGCCGAAGCTGTGCGCAGGGAAGCTTCGTCGCGATAGCAGAAAGGGGAACCGACTTAAAGATGAAAAGACTACGTGGGCCTTGACAGATTTCCATAAGTCATTAACAAATGTAATGGACATGGATGTAATTTTACGTGGGCTGCGCCCCGCGTCTATAAATAGATGAACAGTACTCCCGTACTGTTCACGCTGACTTGGCATTTGCTTTTGCGTCACGCTTGTACTTTTTACCTTCTCTCAGGACCGAAGGTACATTTGTAATTTGAAATCATTTCTATTTTTCCATGTTAATAAAATAGAAATGATTTTATGTTGTCTATATTATATTTCGTGCTATATATGAATCCTTCGCCATTACTTGTTATATTTACGAAGGTATGTCTCTTATGACCTTCGTCCGAAACTCATTATTTTCCGAAGGGGGATAATGTTTCGAAGGACGAAGGACTTTAACATTTAACACTTTTTATGTTGCCTTGTTCTTAACTCTTAGCATTTGAGAGCAAGTCCCCAACAGTAATACTCTACGACCTGTTGTTGATGGTGGATTACTATATGAAGGCCGTATACAAGATTACAGGTCCCAAGCTAGAGAAAGAGAAACTACTTGTGAGAAGTGTAAATTGAGGCAAGCTAAACTAACTCCTGTTTTTGTTCTATCACCCCTTCTTAGTCCAAAAAGTGGTAGTGTTACATGCATATAGTTAGCCTATCATATAGCCAATCGTTCATGCCTGTCACGGAATTCTGTACAATATATCATGATAGGCATACACTGATGCAATCGTGTTGTCCTTGGCATATTAATGGCTCCCCGTAGGTTTTAATATTAGTATGGTTCTTTGTACAATCTTGCGCTGGCAACAAGGATCCTTTCATTTTTGGATAGACGGGATCTCTTGTCAGGATAGGATGTCACAGTATATACTAATTTATGTGTGCATAGTGGCTATGTGCACAACTACCCATTCCGCATGTCAGGGCAGAGGCATGCCCTTGATATCATATTAATTGTGGTCCCTACTGAAGGTATCTCTTAGTAAGAGAACTCGTTATACCTGCTAACTGGATAGGCATTAAAACCTACAACATCGTCTCTTATGCCATGATCATCTGTTCGCATGTGATAGGCTACTGACACTATGTCTTACGTCTCATTGTACTTCTAGATACATCAAACATGTATTTTTAGGGTTACATGTCCATTGTGTGCACCTCTTAGGGGCATCAATGCACCACATGCTACATTGCATTGCTTGCATGCCTTGTTAGCCTGTATTATCGCCCATCGTATATTTAATGAGTCATACCCAAGACTTATCCATCAAGTTGTCGTATTGGAACAATCTTTAGGTCATCTAGGTCTGGGTCCCATGTTTTGGTCTCATACTACCTACAGTGGGCCATCCACACTTTTTCATCTTAGATCCATGTGTGAGGCTTTAGAAGCTTATATGGTTAGAGACCTCAACGTATGAAGGATCCCTAGGACACGATCAAAATGCTCCTGGGTACGAGGGCCTTCAGTGGCTTTGACTATTAGGCGCCTCAAGACGCGAGGGGGCACAAGGAGCTTACTCTTGAATGCCATGTCATGCGTCCTGGCGGGCTTAACCAAGATCATATTATATGATCCCAAAGTTATTTTTTAGGTTAAGGAAGACTCTTGATCATAGAGTCCCGCAAGTAGTGTAAGTGCAATCAACCCCTAATTGAGGGTTTTGGTGATCAAATGACAAAACAAATAAAGTTTCTAACAAAGTTTGCTCCTAGTGTTTCTTCGGTTATTGTTAAGACAAGAGGAGTACCAACTCTGATGATGAAAGAAAAAGGAAATGCTAAGGACAACATGCATACATCATATGGCACCTAGATATGAATACATGCGACGATCGCTTAAAATTTTATACTTCTTGAGTCATATGTTCCATTTTAAGTGTTTTTCGCCAAGGTACATGTGTTTGCAATGCTCAAGTTTCTCATATTTCAAACACTATTTTGAAAACCAAAATCCTTTGGATGTTCTATGAGTTCAACTGGTGTGTGGTTTTGGGATGAGAGAACCTCCCTGCTCAAAAGTAGTTGAACCTTCCCTCAGGGGAGTTCAACCTGTTTTAAGCAAAAGGAGTACTCTAGTCAAAATCAGTTCAACCTGGGTTTTATCCAAGAACCTCACTGGTCAAAACCAGTTGAACCTGTCCTAGGGGTGGTTCAGCCGATGTCCGCGTCACAATGACCGTTCTGACCTCTATCTGCTAGTCAGATCGACACACTGATAGGCCAGGTAGGTTGAACCTGCCCGTTCAACCAGTTTTGAACTTTTGACACCAGTCAAACTAGATTTTTTGAACTTGGTTTGACACTGGTCAAAACCAGTTCAACTAGTCTTGGGGCAGGTTCAACCGGCCTCCACGCAGACAGTCCACAACTTCAGCACTTTTTGAGGAGTCTCTATAAATACCACCAGGCATCTCTCTCCTCATTTACTCTAGTCACCCTCTCGTTCATTACTGACCTAACTCGAGACAAAACCTCACACCCTCTCTCTCACACCCCAGATCGCTCCCTCGTCGCTTGATCGAAGGGCCCCTTGGTGTGAGGTTTGAGTTCATGGCTCTTGGATTTAGTTTTCCTATTTTCTCCCTTTTCTCATCTCTTGAGCTTGATGCAAACACTTCTTGGGCTAACTTGTTCTTGGAACCATCAAGTTCCTAGACGGATTGATGTTGTTTGGGAGTGTCCAAACTTGTGGACGACCCCAAGAAGTTTGTATCATTCGCTCGTTGAGCAGATTTGAGAAAAGAGTTTGCCTTGACCTTTGTGGTCGGCTTGTGGAGGATTAGGGTTGAAAAAGACTTGGCCCTTAGTGGGCTCCTCAATAGGGAGTAGTACACCTTTTGTGATGTGGCCAAACCTCAGGATAAATCTCGCGTCTTGTGTTCTTGCTTGGATTCTTGGTTGTGATTCATCTTTGGCAAGGAAGGCATCGTGTGGTTCTTGGTGTGGATTTTATGGAGGCTCCTACTTGTATTTCTCACCACCCCACTTAGTTTATCCCCTGCATTGTTATCTTAACGAAATCTCTCATTGTCTCAGTGTATTGTTCCTAGCCTAGATCTACTCCTATAGTTGGACTGTTTGGAGTGGTTGAAAGGGAAACAGGGTTAACCTTTTCCCACATTTAATTTTGGTGGTTGAATGCCCAACACAAATAAATGGACTAACTAGTTTGCTCTAGAATACATGTTCTACAGGTGCATAAAGGTTCAACACAAACCAATAAATATTCAAGTTAGGGACCAAATTCAAAGGAGCAAAGAAACTTGGGTGTGTTGTGGTCTGGCGAACCGGAATGTCCGGTGTGCCACCGAACAGTGTCCGGTGCACCATGTCTGTACGAAGATGAACCAGCCACTCTCGAGTTTCACTAGGCGCACTCCGCTATAATTCACCAGACTGTCCGGTGCACCAGCGGAGCAACGGCTATCTAGCGCAACGGTCGATTGCAACGGCGCCCTGACGAGTGAGTAGTGAAGAACAGTGCGCGCAGAGTTAGAGCCGCAGTGTTAGAGGTGCACCGGACAGTGAATAGGACCTGTCCGGTGGCGCACCGGACTGTCCGGTGCCGCAAGAGGACAAAGCCTCCAACGGTCAAATGCTCCCAAACCCTAATGGTTGGGTGACGTGGCGGCGCACTGGACAGCCTACAGTGCCTGTCCGATGGCGCACCAGACTGTCCAGTGCGCCCATCGACAGCAGCCTTCCCCAATGACCATTTGGTGGTTGAGGGCTATAAATATCCCCCAACCTCTACCACACCAAGAACCCAAGCATTCTGAACATTGCATTCAATACAAGAGGAATAGCCTCCACTTCAAGACACAATCAAAGCGATCGATCCACTCAAAGTCCCCGAATCAACTCTAGTGCATTAGGACTTGTGAGAGGATCTCTTGTGTTCATTTGTTGCTCTTGTTTGCTTGGCTTGGCCTTCTTTTTCTTTTCAATTCTTACTCTCAAGTGCTTTATAAGCAAGGCAAGAGGCACCAATTGTGTGGTGGTCCTTGCGGGGTCTAAGTGACCCGTGAGATTAAGGAAGAAGGCTCACTCGGTCTAAGTGACCGTTTGAGAGAGGGAAAGGGTTGAAAGAGACCCGGTCTTTGTGACCACCTCAATGGGGACTAGGTTCTTTAGAACCGAACCTCGGTAAAACAAATCACCGTGTTCACTCACTTTATTTCTTGGTTGATTTGTTTTTCCCTCTCTACCGGACTCAGATTTGTTTCTAACGCTAACCCCGACTTGTAGTGTGTGTTTAAAGTTGTAAATTTCAGATTACGCCTATTCACCCCCCTCTAGGTGACTTTCAATTGGTATCAGAGCCCAGTACTTCATTAGAGTCTAACAACTTGAAGTGATGTCGGGAGATCACGCCAAGAGGGAGATGGAAACCGATGACAAGCCACAAGCCATGGGAAGGCTCCATCAAGGGAGTTCGGCACTAAAGTGAAGGAGGGATCTCCTCCCCTCATCAAATTGCATCAGAGTGGCAACAAGAAGAAGAGGATGAAGAAAGTGGTCTACTACGAGTCCGACTCATCGTCACCCTCCACATCTAGCTCTGACTCGGCGTTCGTCACTTCTAAGCGCCATGAGCGCAAGAAGTATAGTAAGATGCCCCTTCGCTATCCCCGTATTTCTAAGCGCGCTCCATTACTTTTCGTTCCCTTAGGCAAGCCAACATATTTTGATGGTGAAGATTATTGTATGTGGAGTGATAAAATGAGGCATCACCTAACCTCATTCCACGCAAGCATTTGGGATATTGTTGAGTTTGGAGCGCAGGTACCTAAGGTGGGAGACGAAGGCTATGACTCGGACGAGGTCGCTCAAGTTAGGCACTTTAACTCCCAAGCCACAACTATACTCCTCGCCTCCTTGTGTCGAGGGGAGTATAATAAGGTGCAAGGGTTAAAAAGCACCAAAGAAATTTGGGACGTCCTCAAAACGGCGCACGAAGGGGACAAAGTGACCAAGATCACCAAGCGTGAAACGATCGAGGGAGAACTCGGTCGATTCGTCCTCAACACGGGAGAGGAGCCACAAGCAATGTACAACCGGCTCAAGACCTTGGTGAACCAAGTGCGCAACCTCAGGAGCACCAAGTGGGATGACCATGAAATGGTCAAGGTTATTCTTAGATCACTTGTTTTTCGTAATCCCACTCAAGCACAACTAATCCGTGGAGACCCAAGATACAAACAGATGTCTCCTGAGGAGGTTATTAGCAAGTTTGTGAGCTTTAAACTTATGATCAAAGACTCCAAACACATTGTCAACTTGGAGCAAGGGGCCACCTACACACCCGAGGTGCAACCCATCGCATTCAAAGCGACAGAAGAGAAGAAAGATGAGTCTACTTCAAGTAGGCTTCCCATCAACGCCTCCAAGCTCGACAACGAGGAAATGGCGTTCATCATCAAGAGCTTCCACCAAATCCTCAAGCAAAGGAGGGGGAAATACTATAAACCCCGCTCCAAGAAGGTGTGCTACAAATGTGGTAAGCCCGGTCATTTTATTGCTAAATGTCCAATGTCTAGTGATAGTGACAGGGGCGAGGACAAGAAGGGGAAGAAGAAGGAAAAGAAGAGGTACTACAAGAAGAAGGGCGGCGATGCCCACGTGTGTCGGGAATGGGACTCCGACGAGAGCTCCACTGACTCCTCCTCCGACGAGGACATCGCTAACAAAGCCGTCAACAAGGGCCTCCTCTTCCCCAACGTCGGCCACAAATGTTTCATGGCCAAGGACGGCAAAAAGAAGAAGGTAAAATCTAGAACCACCCTCAAGTATACAACATCTAGTGATGAGGGTAGTTCTAGTGAAGACGAAGATGATTTACTTACTATTTTTGCTAACCTCAACATGGAACAAAAAGAAAAATTGAATGAATTGATAGGAGCCATTCATGAGAAGGATGAACTTTTGGACAGCTAAGATGAATTACTTATTAAAGAAAATAAAAAACATGTTAAAGTGAAAAATGCTTATGCTCAAGAAGTAGAGAAATGTGAGAACCTGACTAAAGAGCTTAGCATTTGCCATAATTCAATTACCAGTCTTAGAAATGAAAATGCTAGTTTAAATGCTAAGATTGATAAATTGAATGAATCAGTTTCTAGCCTTAGGACTGAAAATGCTAGTTTGATTTCTAAGGTTGGAGAGTTAAATGTTTGCAATGATTCTATTTCCTGTCTTAGAAATGAGAATGCCATATTACATGCTAAGATAGATGAATTAAATGTTTGCAAACCCTCTACATCTACTGTCGAACATGTTTCTATTTGTACTAGATGTAGAGATGTTAATGTTGATGCTATAAATGATCACCTTGCTATGATTAAACAACAAAATGATCATATAGCCAAATTAAATGCTAAAATCAATGAGCATGAACTTGAAAATGAAAAGTTTAAATTTGCTAGAAGCATGCTCTATAATGGGAGACGCCCTGGAATTAAGGATGGCATTGGTTTCCAACAGGGAGGCAATGTCAAGCTTAATGCCCCTAAAAGATTGTCTAATTTTGTTAAGGGCAAGACTCCCATGGTTCAGGATAATGAGGGCTACGTTTTATATCCTGCTAATTATCATGTGCACAAGATTAGGAAGATTCATGCTAAGAAATTTCATTCTGTTCCTCACCATGCTTTTATGTACAAGAATGAGGCTTCTAGTTCTAGGCATTCCACTCATAATAAAATGCCTAAAAAGAAAACTTCCACTGCATCAAATGAACATAATATTTCATTTAAAACTTTTGATGCATCTTATGTTTTAACTAACAAATCAGGAAAAATAGTTGCCAAATATGTTGGGGGCAAACACAAGAACCCAAAGACTTGTGTTTGGGTACCCAAGGTGCTTGTTTCTAATGTGAAAGGACCCAAGACCATTTGGGTACCTAAGAACAAGGCCTAAATTTGTTTTATATGTTTATGCATCCGGTGGCTCAAGTTGGATAATCGATAGTGGGTGCACAAACCACATGACTGGGGAGAAAAGAATGTTCTCCTCCTACGAGAAAAATAATGATCCCCAACGAGCTATCACATTCGGGGATGGAAATCAAGGATTGGTCAAAGGTTTGGGTAAAATTGCTATATCACCTGACCATTCTATTTCCAATGTTTTTCTTGTAGATTCTTTAGATTACAATTTGCTTTCTGTTTCTCAATTATGCAAAATGGGCTACAATTGTCTTTTTACAGATGTAGGTGTTACTGTCTTTAGAAGAAGTGACGATTCAATAGCCTTTAAGGCAGTGTTAGAGGGTCAGCTATATTTAGTTGATTTTAATGAAAACACAGCTGAACTCAACACTTGTTTAATTTCTAAGACTAATATGGGTTGGCTCTGGCATCGCCGACTAGCCCATGTTGGAATGAAGAATCTTCACAAGCTTCTAAAGGGAGAACACATTTTGGGACTAACAAATGTTCATTTTGAGAAAGACAGAGTTTGTAGCGCATGTCAAGCAGGAAAGCAAGTTGGCACGCATTATCCACACAAGAACATAATGACGACCGACATGCCACTCGAGCTACTCCACATGGATCTATTCAACCCGATCGCTTACATAAGCATCGGCGGGAGTAAGTACTATCTAGTTATTGTGGATGATTATTCTCGCTTCACTTGGGTATTCTTTTTGCAGGAAAAATCTCAAACCCAAGAGACCTTAAAAGGATTCTTAAGACAAGCTCAAAATGAGTTTGGATTAAGGATAAAAAAGATAAGAAGCGATAATGGGACGGAGTTCAAGAATGCACAAATTGAAGGCTTTCTTGAGGATGAGGCATCAAGCATAAGTTCTCTTCTCCCAACACACCCCAACAAAATGGTGTAGTAGAGAGGAAGATTAGAACTCTACTAGACATGGCAAGAACCATGCTTGATGAGTACAAGACACCGGACCGGTTTTGGGTTGAGGCGATTAACACCGCCTGCTACTCCATCAACCGGTTATATCTTCACCGAATCCTCAAGAAGACATCATACAAACTCCTCACCGGTAAAAAGCCCAATGTTTCATATTTTAGAGGCTTTGGTAGCAAATATTTCATTCTTGTTAAAAGAGGTAGAAAATCTAAATTTGCTCCCAAGGCTATAGAAGACTTTTTACTAGGATATGACTCAAACACAAGGGCATATAGAGTCTTCAACAAATCCACTGGATTAGTTGAGGTTTCTTGTGACATTGTGTTTGATGAGACTAATGGCTCCCAAGTGGAGCAAGTTGATCTTGATGAACTAGATGATGAAGAGGCTCCGTGCATCGCGCTTTGAAACATGTCCACTGAGGATGTGTGTCCTAAGGAATCCAAAGAGCCCACACAAGCACAAGATCAACCGCCATCTTCCAACCAAGCATCTCCACCAACCCAAGATGAGGATCAGGCTCAAGATGATGAAAATGAAGATCAAGAGAGTGAGCCACCTCAAGAGGAGGACAATGATCAAGGGGGAGATGATAATGATGAAGACAAGGAAGATGATCAAGAAATACAGGGACAAAGACCGCCACACCCAAGAGTCCACCAAGCAATTCAACGAGATCACCCCGTCAACTCCATACTTGGTGACATTCATAAAGGGGTAACCACTAGATCTCGAGTTGCACATTTTTGTCAACATTACTCTTTTGTTTCCTCTATTGAGCCATACATGATTGAGGATGCACTGAGAGATCCGGATTGGGTGCTGGCAATGCAAGAGGAGCTCAACAACTTCACGAGGAATGATGAATGAGGTATGGCATTTAGTTCCACATCCTAATCAAAATATTGTAGGTACCAAATGGGTATTCTGCAACAAGCAAGATGAGCATGGTGTGGTGATAAGAAACAAAGCTCGACTTGTGGCCAAAGGTTATTCACAAGTCGAAGGTTTGGATTTTGATGAAACTTATGCACCCGTAGCTAGGCTTGAATCAATTCGCATATTACTTGCCTATGCTACTTACCATGGCTTTAAGCTTTATCAAATGGACGTGAAAAGTGCCTTCCTCAATGGACCAATCAAGGAAGAGGTCTATGTTGAGACCCTCCCGGCTTTGAAGATAGTGAGTACCCTAACCATGTGTATAAACTCTCAAAGGCGCTTTATGGGCTCAAGCAAGCCCCAAGAGCATGGTATGAATGCCTGCGAGATTTTCTTATCACTAATGGCTTCAAAGTCGGTAAAGCCGATCCTACTCTCTTTACTAAAACTATTGCAAAAGATTTGTTTGTATGGCAAATTTATGTTGATGATATCATATTTGGGTCTACTAACAAGTCTACTTGTGAAGAGTTTAGTAGGATCATGATACAGAAATTCGAGATGTCTATGATGGGGGAGTTGAAGTATTTCCTAGGATTTCAAATCAAGCAACTCCAAGATGGCACCTTCATCAGCCAAACAAAGTACATTCAAGACATACTTAAGAAGTTTGGGATGAAGGATGGCAAACCCATCAAGACACCCATGGGAACCAATGGGCATCTCGACCTCGACACAGGAGGTAAGTCCGTAGATCAAAAGGTATACCGGTCGATGATAGGATCTTTACTCTATTTATGTGCATCTCGACCGGATATTATGCTTTCCGTATGCATGTGTGCAAGGTTCCAAGCCGATCCTAAGGAAGTTCACCTTAGGGTCATGAAGAGAATCTTAAGGTATTTAATTTACACTCCTAAGTTTGGGCTATGGTACCCCAAGGGATCCACTTTTGATTTAATAGGATATTCTGATGTCGATTAGGCAGGGTGTAAAATTGATAGGAAGAGCACATCAGGGACTTGTCAGTTTCTGGGGAGATCCCTGGTGTCTTGGGCTTCAAAGAAACAAAACTCAGTAGCTCTTTCCACCACCGAAGCCGATTATATTGTCGCATGCCATTGTTGTGCGCAATTACTTTGGATGAGGCAAACCCTTAGGAACTATGGCTAGAAATTGAGCAAAGTCCCTCTCCTATGTGACAATGAGAGTGCAATCCGCATAGCGGATAATCCCGTTGAACACAGCCGCACAAGCACATAGACATTCGGTATCACTTTTTAAGGGATCACCAACAAAGGGGGGATATCGAGATAACTTATGTTAACACCAAAGATAAATTAGCCGATATCTTCACCAAGCCTTTAGATGAGAAAACCTTTAGCAAACTTAGGAATGAGCTAAATATACTTGATTCTTGGAATTTTAATTGAAACATTGCACACATAGCTTATTTTATATACCTTGGATCATCTCTTTCATATGGGACTAATTTATTTTCGAGTATATTTCTATTCTTAGTCTTATATTGAAAGGGAAATGGAGTCTTCAGCAAAGAACAAGGCTTCCACTCTACAACTCTGACGGTATCAACTACCCTTTGCCGTTGTCACTCCACTCTCAATTGGTATAATCCTTCACTCTTATTTACTTATACCAATGAGGAAGAAAATTCTAAAGGGCTCTCAAAAGTCTCCATTTTTGACGATTAATGCCAAAGGGGGAGAAAATATTAAGCCCAAAGCTAAAGGACCGCACAACCACCAATTTCAAAATTTTCAAAATGAAGATTTATTTGGTTTTCACAAAATGTTTGTTTTCAATTGATATCACAAATGAAGCTTTAATTGATATTTATCATTGGTATCTATGTCATGACAATATATCAATTGATATCCTTTCTTGAATAAGCAAAATCTCAAGCGATATCGTTTTAAACTTCAATTGGTATCTTGTTATGACAATCTCTTCAATTGGGATGATTATTTTCGATTGGTATATTTAAAGATAGATTGATATCCATTAAAATCCTCTTGAAAACTAAGAGGAGAATTTCATTCAGGGGGGTTTTGTTTAGTCAAAGGAAAAGCATTTGAAACAGGGGGAGAAATTCCAAATCTTAAAAATACTTCTTGCAATCTTATTCATATACCCTTGACTATTTGCAAAAGATTTTGAAAAGATTTTCCAAAAAGATTTGCAAAAACAAAACAAGTGGTGCAAATGTGGTCCAAAATATTAAATAAAAGAAAGCAATCCATTCATATCTAGTGAGATAATAAATTGATTTAATTCCAAGTAACCTATGCACTTACCTTATGCAAACTAGTTCATTTCTGCACTTTATATATTTGCTTTGGTTTGTGTTGGCATCAATCACCAAAAAGGTGGAGATTGAAAGGGAAATAGGGTTAACCTTTTCCCACATTTAATTTTGGTGGTTGAATGCCTAATACAAATAAATGGACTAAGTAGTTTGCTCTAGAATACATGTTCTACAGGTGCATAAAGGTTCAACACAAACCAATAAATATTCAAGTTTGGGATCAAATTCAAAGGAGCAAAGAAACTTGGGTGTGCTGTGGTCTGGCGAACCAGACTGTCCGGTGTGCCACCGAACAGTGTCCGGTGCACCATGTCCGTACGAAGATGAACTAGCCACTCTCGGGTTTCACTAGGCGCACTCCGCTATAATTCACCGGACTGTCCGGTGTGCCACCGGGCTGTCCGGTGCACCAGCGGAGCAACGGCTATCTAGCGCAACGATCGACTGCAACGACGCCCTGACGAGTGAATAGTGAAGAACAGTGCACGCAGAGTTAGAGCCGCAGTGTCAAAGGTGCACCGGACAGTGAACAGGACCTGTCCGGTGGCGCACCGGACTGTCCGGTGCCGCAAGAGGACAAAGCCTCCAACGGTCAAATGCTCCCAAAACCTAACGGTTGGGTGACGTGGCGGTGCACCGGACAGCCTACAGTGCCTGTCCGGTGGCGCACCGGACTGTTCAGTGCGCCCATCGACAGCAGCCTTCCCCAACGACCATTTGGTGGTTGAGGGCTATTGTAATACTCAAGTTGTATACCAAGAGTAATAAAGAGAGCTCCTCATTTTGTGTGTCTTATTTGCATCATAAAAAGAGCACCTATGTAATGGAGAGTGACTAAATAAAACAATTATACTAAAATAAAGAAAAAGTGCATTTGTTGGAGTTTTATGTGTTGTGCATTAAATAAAACCATGAGGATAAAAATAATAGGGTATTAATTATTGGAAGCTTGATTTAACCCTAAACTTGAAATTAGGGTTTTGAAAATAAGGAAAAGAGAAGAGATAGGAAAATATGAGTAAAATGTATAAATAATTATCTTCAGTCTTAGTATTTCTAATGGCAAAAATAGAGTTTATAAAAGAGGATCCACAAAAGTTTGAACTAATTCAAATTTGGTTTGAAAATATAGAAAATAGAAAGAAAAATGAAAAAAAAAGAAAAAGACAAAGCGTACCTGGGCTCTCCTCCTCAGTATCCGGCCCACCAGGGGGGGGAAATCCCGCGCTCGGCCCATTCCTGGACTCAGCCTCCGCACGCCCGCGCCGACATGTGGGCCACGCCCGTCAGCCACCCGCGCGGGTCATCTTCGACTCGAGCTTGCGCCGACGGGTGGGCTCCACTCGTCAGCCTCCCTTGCGCCGCGCCTCGCTCTCTCGCTGCGCCGCGGGACCCGCATGTCAGCTCGGTCTTCCTTCTCAACGGCACGCGATTTCTTCTCTGCGCGTGCGCGCTCGGATCCGGTGATCTCGGAGCTCGCGTAACCACCGCGCTCCTACACGTATTCAAAACCCCGTCCCCCTCTCCAGAACCTTTGACCGCCTTTCCACACCGTAGAACCCAACAGCGCCGCCGCCAGGTTAGAGCTCAAATCCGCCGCGCGCCAAGACTCGCTCGCCGTCGACTCGTCCTCGATTTGGTGTGCGGGATCCATCTCCGGGACCCCTTGAAGCCGGTGCGGAGTTTGCCCGGGCTCGTCTTCGTCCCGGGAGCGTCGAATTGCTCGTCGCACTTCGTCATCCGCCGCGGATCCGCCTTCGTCGTCGCCGGATCCTCTGCGCGCCGAGATTGTCGGTAATAACCCTTCTACCTTGTTCGCCATACCCTCGGCTGCGTGGCGCACCGTTTAATTTCTAGAATAACGCGCCTGGTCGTCGGATTGGGTTTCCTCCGGCGATGGTCCGCCGTGTGGCTTGGGCGGCGCCGCCGTCCCGAGCTGGAGGTTGGGGGAACACGCGGTGGCCGTCGATCTCCCAGTGAACGGCTCAGATTAGAAGCAGGCGTACCCCTTCGTCACGTTGATCGGGTACCGTCGATCTCAGATCTAATGGATGGGGTTAGATCTAGCATAATTAAATTGCGATCGTTGAACTCAGATCCGACGGTGTAGATTGTGTATCGTTTCGGCCGTGTGTGGATCTAATCGGGGCCGTTCATTTGCGACCCAACGGCCAGAAATCGTTGATACCCCTTCGCGGGTCATTTTGTTAAAGAGTCCTCGGGTTTCCGGGAAATAAACCCGCCGTCCACCTATTACTATTCACTGTGTCACGGAAAACTTACACCGAGGCCCCTGGGTTTTCTGGAATTTGACGCCCAGTCCCGAGAGTATTAAAACAGAGAAATTAATATTAGAAATTCATTTTTAATACAAAAACAAATCTAGAAACTTGTAAAATGCATAGAAAATTCATTTTAGCTCCAAATTGAGTCATTCCAATTCCTAAAATTCTGTAATATTATTCTCTACCATTTAGAATCACTATTTTGACATGAACTCTGTTAGAAAATAAATTTATCATCTAATCCTATTATAATCACCTCAAATCTTAGGAAATTCATAACTTAAATTCTATAACTCCAAATTCAGTGATTCCAGTTCCTATGATTTCATTTTAATGTGTAGATTTTTACTGTATATTTTATTCATCTGTTTGGTGTGATGTTGATTTTGGCTATACTATGTATGTATTGTGTTGATGCGAGTAGACGAGCAAGCTACTGTGGAAACTGAGGTTCAACAAGTAGAAGTAGCTGAGCAGGAGCTCATTACAGGCAAGTTGTGCCCTTGATCACTTACTTTTCCCAGCCATGTTCTTATTAATTTTAATGATCTGCATAGGTTAATTTTGATGGGATCCTTTATGTACCCCAGTTTTGGTTACCTCTATACCTTGTTCACCCCTGGAATATTTTTGGGTAGTACTTGCTATTGCTTTATGTGGATTGGGTATGGAGATTCATTATTCATGATTATTCTGTTATTATCTTGTTATTATTATTGTTCATGTTAAGATCATTAAATTAATAGGAACATGGAGCGACCACCCGGGAAAACAGTGCTACCACAAGGGTTTAATGGGACGCCCTTGGCTGACTAATTAGGAAAGCTAGTGGAAGACTACCTTACCCGAAAGGGGCAAGGGCAGTAGGGGAGAGGTCAGTGCGGGGAGGTCCCTGGTTGATTTTGCTGCGATGGCTGTCAGCCAGGAACCCTGTACTGGATCTTCCTATAAACTGTAGCGGGTTTTCGGAAGCTAGTGGAACTTTGTAAAGGCCTCGTAGTGGATCCCTAGCCATTCACCTCGGTAGTGTCTAAGGGCCTTGCAAACCCAGGCGACATGGGATACACGACTTGTGGGTAAAGATGCGCAACCTCTGCAGAGTGTAAAACTAGTATACTAGCCGTGCTCACGGTCAAGAGCGGCTCGGACCCTCACATGATTAACTATGGAACTTAAGTTTAATTTGACATTTGCATCGCATTTGGGATTATTTTACTATTACTGTTCTTTATTATTATTAAGGTTTGGTATTTACTTACACCTAGTAATTGCTAATAAAATTTGACCAACTTATAAAAGCAATGCTCAGCCTTAGCCTTTACTTCATTGATCAGCCTTACACTTCATGAACTCCCACCTTTGGTGAGTTCATGCCACATTATTCCCCACGACTTGTTGAGCTATGAATGTATGTGAGCTCACTCTTGCTGTCTCACACCCCCCCCACAGGAGAAGAACAGGTGGTTGAAGAGGAGCTGCCTAACACTGAGGAGTTCGATCTGATCTAGGTGGCGTTTCTCAGTCGACATTGGCGCCATCGATCCTTAGTTCGCTTTATCTTTATTATTTTATTTTGTAATAAGACTTCCGCTATGTAATAAATACTCTGATGATTTATGACATTATTCTCTATACACTCTGTTATTATATATGTTGTCTTCTTGGCGCATGTATGAGATGCACCCGGCTTTGCCTTTTAAAACCGGGTGTTACATAAGTGGTATCAGAGGAAATGTTGACTGTAGGACGAAACCTAGATAGACTGGACAAACCCTTACCTACTTATCTCATTCTGATTCATTCTACACTCACCTTACTCTGATTCTTTCTACACTTATCTTGATCCTGTCTCACCTTCTACTGTTCTACTCTGATCATTCTTACCTTTTCTACTCTTAGACAAGATGGATTTCACACCTTGGAATCCCTACCCCTATGACATTTTTAAGAGATAGGAAGCCTAAGACAAAAGTAAAACTATTTTCTCTATTAAAAATATTGGTTGATTGTTCTGATGATCAATGCCTGATTTGCTTCTTTGATTGATTGGAATAGTATAGATGGACATCTTAGCATGTACCAACATAAGGTATTGAATTAGCTATAGTAGGTGAAATATTAATCTGCTTAGCTAATAAATCCCCCAAAGTAACATGATTGTAATTACTGCCTTGTCTACTGCTCTTTCTTACCATATGTATCTAACTCAGATGGTCAATACCAGGAGGGGTGGTGGAATTGATTTGCCTCCTAACCAACACACTCGAAGACAACCTCAGCCACAGCCTGCAGGGATGAATCCTCCCAATCCTCCACCAGGCGGAGTTGACCCACTGGTTGCTGCTCAGATGGCGGTGATGCAGCAAATGGCAGATACTATGGCTGACATGCGTGCTCAGATGCAGCAAGAACGCCAGGAGATGCGTCAAGAAAGAGAGGATATACGCCAGGAGTTGCGCCAGGAGAGAGATGAGATACGCCAAGAAAGGAGGGCGCAACAACAGCTTCAACAACAGCAACAGCAGCAACAAGTGCCACTGCCTCCACCACCACCACCAGTTCCACCCCGAGACAAGCACAGAGAGTTCATGAGTCATAAGCCACCTACATTCGCTAGCTCACCTGATCCACTGGACGCAGATGATTGGCTGAAAGCAATTGAGAAGATGCTGAATATTGCACAGTGCACGGACCGTGAGAAGGTTTTATATGCTTCTGGACGTCTGATTGGTCCTGCTGCTGACTGGTGGGATTCTTATACTGCTGCCCACGATGCTGCTGATACTATTACCTGGGCAGAGTTCAGTACGCAGTTCAGGAACTACCATATTCCAGCTGGGATGATAAAGATCAAGAAGAAGGAATTTCTGTCGCTGAAGCAAGGAAGTATGTCAGTCAGCGAGTACCGCGACAAGTTTATTCAGTTATCCAGATATGCTCCGGAGGAAGTTGCTGAGGATGAGAGGAAGCAGGAGCATTTCATTGAAGGACTTAATGGACCACTGCAGTATGCTCTAGTAGCACACACATTTCCATCATTTCAGAGACTGTTGGATAAGGCCCTGGCTATTGAACACAAGCGTGTTCAGTTGGGAGATTTGAAGAGGAAGGCTATCTCACAGGGACAGGGTAGCAGCAGTGTTCGTCCTCGCTACAGTTCACCACAGGGTACACCGACTCGACCAGGAGGACCACGCCCAGTTCAGCAATCACCACTGAGGACACCTACTCGACAGGCTACACCCACTGGCACCCCGACGAAGTTTGCAGGACAGAGTCCGGGCACTCAATGTTTCAAGTGTGGGAAGATTGGTCATTATGCAAATGTCTGCCCACAGAGGATCGCTACTACTCCAGCTCAGAACAAGCAACAGACCCCTGGCAAGGGATATTCTATAGCCAGGGTGAATCAAGTCAGCGTTGATGATACTCCTGATGGTGGGGACCTCGTGATTGGTATGTTTTATGTTAATACAATTCCTGCAACAATATTATTTGATTCTGGTGCTACACATTCATTCATGTCTGCTCGTTATGCCAACACAAATGAAATACCCCTGCTAAATATGAGAAAACCACTGATAGTAATTACACCTAAAGGGCCTGTTGAAGCAAATCAAATGACACGTAGATTGACCTTAACCATTATGGGTAGAGAATTTGGAGCTACTGCTATAATATTAGAGTCAAGCAGTATAGATCTGATCCTTGGTATGTCATGGCTAAGAAAGGCAAAGGCCGTTATAGCATGTGGTAGAGGTACCATAGAACTCACTACCACTAAAGGAGAAAGATTTCAAGTTAATATTGCAGTAACCTCCTCATCCATGCGTGCAATGTTCTTTATGCCTGAGGAGTTTGTTGGTGACAACATCCGGGTGGTTAGAGATTTTCCGGACGTCTTTCCAGAGGAGTTACCAGGGATGCCACCTGATAGAGAAGTCGAGTTTGTTATTGATCTCTTGCCTGGAACCGCCCCTATTTCTAAACGGCCATATAGAATGTCCGTAGAGGAGTTGAAGGAACTGAAGCAGCAGTTGACGGAGTTACAAGAGGCTGGTTACATTCGTCCAAGTTCCTCACCTTGGGGAGCACCGGTGTTATTTGTGCAGAAGAAGGATGGATCGCAACGGATGTGTGTGGATTATAGATCTCTTAATGACGTTACGGTGAAGAACAAGTATCCGTTGCCCCGTATTGAGGATTTATTTGATCAGATGCGAGGAGCAAGAGTATTTTCGAAGATCGATCTCCGATCTGGTTACCATCAGATGAGGATTAGACCATCGGATATTCCCAAGACGGCTTTCTCGACTCGATATGGATTATATGAGTTTACTGTTATGTCATTTGGATTGACCAATGCACCGGCTTATTTCATGAACTTGATGAACAAAGTGTTTATGGAGTATTTGGACAGATTCGTCGTGGTATTCATCGACGACATTCTTATCTATTCTAAGAATGAGAATGACCATGAAGAACATCTAAGGTTGGTGCTACAGAAGTTACGAGATAATCAACTCTACGCTAAGTTCAGCAAGTGCGAGTTTTGGATTGGCGAGGTGCCATTTCTTGGTCATATTATTTCTAATGGAGGAATAGCCGTGGATCCTGCTAAGGTGAAGGAGATAATGGAGTGGAGAGTACCCACTACAGTTACGGAGATTCGGAGTTTCTTGGGACTCGCAGGATATTATCGGAGATTTATCGAAGGATTTTCTAAGATTGCCAAGCCCATGACATCGCTTTTGGAGAAAGGAAGAGAATTCAAGTGGGATGAGAAGTGCCAAGAAAGCTTTGATCAATTGAAGGAAAGATTGATGTCACCACCAGTATTGATTATGCCAGATCTGCAGAAGGGATTTGACATTTATTGTGATGCATGTGGCCAAGGACTTGGATGTGTGCTCATGCAAGAAGGACATGTGATTGCCTATGCATCTCGTCAGTTGAGGAAGCATGAACTGAACTACCCCACTCATGACTTGGAATTAGCAGCCGTTGTGCATGCGCTTAAGATTTGGAGACATTATATCATGGGAACTAAGTGCCAAGTATACACGGATCATAAGAGTTTGAAGTATATATTCACTCAGAAGGATCTCAACCTCAGACAGCGTCGTTGGTTGGAGCTCATTAAGGATTATGATTTGGAGATTCACTATCACCCAGGCAAGGCGAATTTGGTTGCAGATGCCTTGAGTCGGAAGGAGCATGTTCACTCCGCTTTCGTTGTCCAGCTACCTGATGAATTGGCAAAAGACTTTGAGAGGCTCAACCTGGGAATTGTTACACATACGGAAGGAGTGACTATTGAATTGGAACCTACCTTGGAGCAAGAAATTCGTAAAGGTCAGGTTGGTGATGCCAAAATCCAGGAGATCAAGGATCTGATAACAGAGGGTAGAGGCCCGGAGTTCACAGAGGATGAGCAAGGCACGATATGGTTCAAGAATCGGATCTGTGTTCCCGATATTGATAGTCTTCGGGAAACTATATTGAAGGAAGCACATGATTCAGTTTATTCCATCCACCCTGGGAGCACTAAGATGTATCAAGATTTGAAGCAAAAGTATTGGTGGTATGGACTAAAGAGAGATGTGGCTGCACATGTGGCTATGTGCGATGTATGCCAAAGAGTTAAAGCTGAACACCAGAGGCCAGCCGGACTATTGCATCCACTGAAGATACCTGAGTGGAAATGGGAAGAGATTGGCATGGACTTCATCGTTGGATTACCCCGCACGTCTGCTGGATATGATTCTATATGGGTGATTGTGGACAGGCTAACTAAGGTAGCCCACTTTATTCCAGTGAAGACCACTTATTCGGGAGCTAAGTTGGCAGAGTTGTACATGGCACGGATTGTATGCCTGCATGGTGTGCCAAAGAAGATTGTGTCAGATCGAGGATCACAGTTTACCTCTCGATATTGGAAGCAGTTGCACGAGTCATTGGATACGACATTGAATTTTAGTTCGGCTTACCATCCCCAGACTGATGGGCAAACTGAGAGGACTAACCAAGTACTAGAGGATATGTTAAGAGCTTGCGCTCTTAAACATGGTGGAAGTTGGGATAAGAGTTTGCCTTATGCAGAGTTCTCTTATAATAATAGCTATCAGGCCAGTTTGAAGATGTCACCGTTTGAGGCCTTGTATGGCAGAAAGTGCAGGACTCCCTTGTATTGGAATCAAACTGGTGAAAGGCAGTTGTTTGGACCTGAGATTATACAAGAAGCAGAGGAACAAGTTCAGCAAATAAGGGAGAATTTGAGAACTGCACAATCCAGGCAGAAAAGTTATGCTGACACCCGGAGAAGACTGCTTGAGTTTAAGGAGGGTGATTATGTATATTTGAAGGTGTCACCACTCCGGGGCATGAGAAGGTTCAAGGTCAAAGGAAAATTGTCCCCTCGCTTTATTGGACCCTTTTTAATCTTAAAGCGAGTGGGGGAGGTTGCATACCAATTGGAGTTACCCGACCATCTGTCAGATGTACATGATGTATTTCATGTATCTCAGTTGAAGAAATGCCTCAGGGTGCCTGAAGAACAGCTACCACTGGAGGACCTTAGTGTTCAAGATGATCTAACTTATGCTGAGTACCCCATCAAGATTTTGGATACTTTGACTCGAGTTACGAGGAATAAGGTTATAAAGATGTGCAAAGTTCAATGGAGTCACCACGGTGAAGATGAAGCAACTTGGGAAAGAGAAGAAGAGCTTCGTATAGATTTTCCCCACCTTTTCCCTAGATCTTCTTAAATCTCGAGGACGAGATTAGTTTTAAGGGGGGTAGGATTTGTAATACTCAAGTTGTATACCAAGAGTAATAAAGAGAGCTCCTCATTTTGTGTGTCTTATTTGCATCATAAAAAGAGCACCTATGTAATGGAGAGTGACTAAATAAAACAATTATACTAAAATAAAGAAAAAGTGCATTTGTTGGAGTTTTATGTGTTGTGCATTAAATAAAACCATGAGGATAAAAATAATAGGGTATTAATTATTGGAAGCTTGATTTAACCCTAAACTTGAAATTAGGGTTTTGAAAATAAGGAAAAGAGAAGAGATAGGAAAATATGAGTAAAATGTATAAATAATTATCTTCAGTCTTAGTATTTCTAATGGCAAAAATAGAGTTTATAAAAGAGGATCCACAAAAGTTTGAACTAATTCAAATTTGGTTTGAAAATATAGAAAATAGAAAGAAAAATGAAAAAAAAAGAAAAAGACAAAGCGTACCTGGGCTCTCCTCCTCAGTATCCGGCCCACCAGGGGGGGGGGGGGGGAAATCCCGCGCTCGGCCCATTCCTGGACTCAGCCTCTGCACGCCCGCGCCGACATGTGGGCCACGCCCGTCAGCCACCCGCGCGGGTCATCTTCGACTCGAGCTTGCGCCGACGGGTGGGCTCCACTCGTCAGCCTCCCTTGCGCCGCGCCTCGCTCTCTCGCTGCGCCGCGGGACCCGCATGTCAGCTCGGTCTTCCTTCTCAACGGCACGCGATTTCTTCTCTGCGCGCGCGCGCTCGGATCCGGTGATCTCGGAGCTCGCGTAACCACCGCGCTCCTACACGTATTCAAAACCCCGTCCCCCTCTCCAGAACCTTTGACCGCCTTTCCACACCGTAGAACCCAACAGCGCCGCCGCCAGGTTAGAGCTCAAATCCGCCGCGCGCCAAGACTCGCTCGCCGTCGACTCGTCCTCGATTTGGTGTGCGGGATCCATCTCCGGGACCCCTTGAAGCCGGTGCGGAGTTTGCCCGGGCTCGTCTTCGTCCCGGGAGCGTCGAATTGCTCGTCGCACTTCGTCATCCGCCGCGGATCCGCCTTCGTCGTCGCCGGATCCTCTGCGCGCCGAGATTGTCGGTAATAACCCTTCTACCTTGTTCGCCATACCCTCGGCTGCGTGGCGCACCGTTTAATTTCTAGAATAACGCGCCTGGTCGTCGGATTGGGTTTCCTCCGGCGATGGTCCGCCGTGTGGCTTGGGCGGCGCCGCCGTCCCGAGCTGGAGGTTGGGGGAACACGCGGTGGCCGTCGATCTCCCAGTGAACGGCTCAGATTAGAAGCAGGCGTACCCCTTCGTCACGTTGATCGGGTACCGTCGATCTCAGATCTAATGGATGGGGTTAGATCTAGCATAATTAAATCGCGATCGTTGAACTCAGATCCGACGGTGTAGATTGTGTATCGTTTCGGCCGTGTGTGGATCTAATCGGGGCCGTTCATTTGCGACCCAACGGCCAGAAATCGTTGATACCCCTTCGCGGGTCATTTTGTTAAAGAGTCCTCGGGTTTCCGGGAAATAAACCCGCCGTCCACCTATTACTATTCACTGTGTCACGGAAAACTTACACCGAGGCCCCTGGGTTTTCTGGAATTTGACGCCCAGTCCCGAGAGTATTAAAACAGAGAAATTAATATTAGAAATTCATTTTTAATACAAAAACAAATCTAGAAACTTGTAAAATGCATAGAAAATTCATTTTAGCTCCAAATTGAGTCATTCCAATTCCTAAAATTCTGTAATATTATTCTCTACCATTTAGAATCACTGTTTTGACATGAACTCTGTTAGAAAATAAATTTATCATCTAATCCTATTATAATCACCTCAAATCTTAGGAAATTCATAACTTAAATTCTATAACTCCAAATTCAGTGATTCCAGTTCCTATGATTTCATTTTAATGTGTAGATTTTTACTGTATATTTTATTCATCTGTTTGGTGTGATGTTGATTTTGGCTATACTATGTATGTATTGTGTTGATGCGAGTAGACGAGCAAGCTACTGTGGAAACTGAGGTTCAACAAGTAGAAGTAGCTGAGCAGGAGCTCATTACAGGCAAGTTGTGCCCTTGATCACTTACTTTTCCCAGCCATGTTCTTATTAATTTTAATGATCTGCATAGGTTAATTTTGATGGGATCCTTTATGTACCCCAGTTTTGGTTACCTCTATACCTTGTTCACCCCTGGAATATTTTTGGGTAGTACTTGCTATTGCTTTATGTGGATTGGGTATGGAGATTCATTATTCATGATTATTCTGTTATTATCTTGTTATTATTATTGTTCATGTTAAGATCATTAAATTAATGGGAACATGGAGCGACCACCCGGGAAAACAGTGCTACCACAAGGGTTTAATGGGACGCCCTTGGCTGACTAATTAGGAAAGCTAGTGGAAGACTACCTTACCCGAAAGGGGCAAGGGCAGTAGGGGAGAGGTCAGTGCGGGGAGGTCCCTGGTTGATTTTGCTGCGATGGCTGTCAGCCAGGAACCCTGTACTGGATCTTCCTATAAACTGTAGCGGGTTTTCGGAAGCTAGTGGAACTTTGTAAAGGCCTCGTAGTGGATCCCTAGCCATTCACCTCGGTAGTGTCTAAGGGCCTTGCAAACCCAGGCGACATGGGATACACGACTTGTGGGTAAAGATGCGCAACCTCTGCAGAGTGTAAAACTAGTATACTAGCCGTGCTCACGGTCAAGAGCGGCTCGGACCCTCACATGATTAACTATGGAACTTAAGTTTAATTTGACATTTGCATCGCATTTGGGATTATTTTACTATTACTGTTCTTTATTATTATTAAGGTTTGGTATTTACTTACACCTAGTAATTGCTAATAAAATTTGACCAACTTATAAAAGCAATGCTCAGCCTTAGCCTTTACTTCATTGATCAGCCTTACACTTCATGAACTCCCACCTTTGGTGAGTTCATGCTACATTATTCCCCACGACTTGTTGAGCTATGAACGTATGTGAGCTCACTCTTGCTGTCTCACACCCCCCCACAGGAGAAGAACAGGTGGTTGAAGAGGAGCTGTCTAACACTGAGGAGTTCGATCTGATCTAGGTGGCGTTTCTCAGTCGACATTGGCGCCATCGATCCTTAGTTCGCTTTATCTTTATTATTTTATTTTGTAATAAGACTTCCGCTATGTAATAAATACTCTGATGATTTATGACATTATTCTCTATACACTCTGTTATTATATATGTTGTCTTCTTGGCGCATGTATGAGATGCACCCGGCTTTGCCTTTTAAAACCGGGTGTTACAGCTATAAATACCCCCCAACCTCCACCACACCAAGCACCCAAGCATTCTGAACATTGCATTCAATACAAGAGCAATAACCTCCACTTCAAGACACAATCAAAGCGATCGATCCACTCAAAGTCCCTGAATCAACTCTAGTGCATTAGGACTTGTGAGAGGATCTCTTGTGTTCATTTGTTGCTCTTGTTTGCTTGGCTTGGCCTTCTTTTTCTTTTCAATTCTTACTCTCAAGTGCTTTGTAAGCAAGGCAAGAGACACCAATTGTGTGGTGGTCCTTGCGTGGTCTAAGTGACCCGTGAGATTAAGGAAGAAGGCTCACTCGGTCTAAGTGACCGTTTGAGAGGGAAAGGGTTGAAAGAGACCCGGTCTTTGTGATCACCTCAACGGGGACTAGGTTCTTTAGAACCGAACCTCGGTGAAATAAATCACCGTGTTCACTCGCTTTATTTCTTGGTTGATTTGTTTTCCCCTCTCTACCGGACTCGGATTTGTTTCTAACGCTAACCCCGACTTGTAGTGTGTGTTTAAAGTTGTAAATTTCAGATTATGCCTATTCACCCCCCCTCTAGGTGACTTTTAGTAGTTCAACCTACCTCCATAGAGGTTGAACCGGCCTACACTAGTTGAACTTTTTATTTGATATTATTTTAAATTTTGTGGTGAAAATTTCAGGTTTAGCCTATTCAACCCCCTCTAGGCTACTTTAAATTGGTATCAGAGGTTCGTGCCTCATTCATAATGCTTAATCGCGTGAGGGAACGATCACGATGACTCCAAGAAACAACGAGGTTTCCATTTTTGAAGAAATTTTGACTACGACGAGTGGCGACTAGCGAGGAAGTGGATCCCAAACTCCTCGACATCGCCACGAAGTTCATCAAAAAGATGTTCCTCGGAATGAAGGAAGATGAGGCTAAGAGAAAGGTCCAAGAAGAAGAAGAAGCAAGGAAGAAAGCCGAGGAAGAAGAAAAAGGGAAGACGGAGGCAGACTACTCTGATGACTTGGTTGAACTCTTGGTGTCCAAGGTAATGAAGAGGGTTAGCCTCAACACCAAAGAGTCATCAACCAAGATTAAGGGTAACGAATTCCATAAAGTTCAATTTGATTACACTCGTAACTTTATTCCAAACTTCTCTTCGACACCCTCGAAAAGCTTCCAACTCTTGGTGGGTTGAACTATGACGAGTGGGTGGACAAGATGAAGTCACATCTAGTTGATGTTGATCTTAGTCTTTAGGAAATTGTTAATATATGTGTTAACAAGCCTACCCAAGAAGAAGAGATGACTCTGAAATTGATGCAAGAGGTTCATCGCAAATGCTCAAGCAGTGGCCATAATCAAAGAAAGTTTAAGTCTAGAAGAGTACCGGTTACCGGAAAGTCCAAGGTAGAGAATATGTTCGTGACATATGGAATATTCTCAAAATGTCACATGAGGGTGATCCTAAAGCCAAGAGGCATAGGATCGAGGCATTGGAGAGTGAGTTGGCAAGGTATGATTGGATCAAGGGTGAATCACTTCAATCACTCTTTGATTGGTTGATGGTGCTAGTTAATAAAATAAGAGTACTTAGAAGTGAGGTTGGAATGATTCAAAAGTCACTAGACTCTTTACGAGAGCCTACAAGGAGAACGACAAGAGTCTTGCAAGGATGATTAGGGACCATGATGATTCCGAGGAGATGCTCCTCATCAACTATTTGCCAAAATCCAACAACATGAGTCAGAGGAAGCTCCAACCAAGATAAGAGATTCTCATTCCTTGGTTACAAATGATTGAGAGTCTTCCAAGAATACTTCAACAAGTAAATATCACAAGTCTAAGAAGATGATTGAAAGATAAAGTGAGGATGAGAGTTCTAGTGATGAGGACACTTCTATGTTCATCGAGAGCTTTAGAAAGTTTGTTAGAAAAGGTGATAAATATCAAAGGAAAGGCAAGAAAAGGGCATGTTATGAGTGTGGCAAAACCGACCACTTCATTGTGGATTGCCCCAACAAGAAGGAACAAGAGGGAAAGAAGGACTTCAAATAAAGACAAGTCCAAGAAAAAAGAGAGAAGCAAGGGATACTTCAAGAAGAAGAAGTATGGTCAAACTCATATTGGTGAAGAATGGAACTGAGACGAAGAGAGTTCTAGTTTGGATGAAGAAGAATGGGTGGCAAACGTTGCCATCCAATCTACATCGACATCTTGACTCTTCACTAACCTCTCTGACAATGACACCTTCACTCTCACATGCCTCGTGGCAAAAGGGACAAGGTAAAACTATTTAATGCAAATTCTATTGATGATAATGATGATGAATGTAGTATGAAAGATAACATGATTAATGAATTTGGTATAAATGGATATAATGTCATCACTATACCCATGAAGAAGTTAGAGAAAAGGAAAGCAACTCTTGAAGCTCAAGAAGACTTGCTCATCCATGGAGGGCGGACTTGTTGAACAAAGTAGGCAGAAGAATTTTAGTGCAACATGTTCTCACTAGTATGACAATTTATACTACAATGGCTATTGATTTATCTAAGTGGGCAGTAGATGCAATTGATAAAATTAGAAGAGGTTTCTTATAGAGAGGAAGAAAGGATGCTAAAGGAGATCACTGCCTGGTTGCTTGGGGAAAGGTTTATGTACCTCTTTCATTTGGGAGGTTTGGGAATTTCTAGCCTTCCAGAGCTTTGTTGGGCTCTTCGAATGAGATGGCTTTGGTTGAAAAATCTGATCCTTCCAGGCCATGGGTAGATCTCTCAATTCAGGTCCCAAGCTAAGCTAGATCATTCTTCTCTGTAGTGTTGATTTTGGTGGTTGGGAATGGTGCTAACACTCTTTTTTGGGTTGATAAATGGAATAATGGAAACAATGTTGTTGGTATTGCACGAAGGCTTATCTGCATAATTCCTAAAAGAATTATCAACAAAAGAACAATGCAAGAAGCTCTAGTTAATAGAAGATGGAATGGAGATATTAAGGGAGCTCTGACTGTGGGTGCCTTGATTGGTTATCTACACCTCTGGGAAGCTTTGTCTGATTAGATGTTGCATCCTGATATTGAAGATAAGCACATCTTATCCTTAGCACCAGATGGTCTTTACACGACTAAAACTGCCTATGCTGGACCCTTCCAGGGTTCAAGCTCCTTTCACCATCATAAAAGGATCTAGAAATCATGGATGTCTCCCAAGTGTCATTTTCTTTCTGTGGTTGGTGTCTCATTACAAATGTTGGATGACTGATAGGTTAGCAAAAAGAGGCATGAACCACCCGGTTAGATGCCCCCTATGTGACCAAGAACATGAAAAGATCAACCATATGTTGGTCTCTTGTGTGTTTTCAAGAGTTTTTTGGTATAACCTCACAAGGAAGTTTGGGCTGCACAACTTATCCCCACAGCAAGTTGAGGCTTCTTTCTTTGGCTGGTGGGAGAGATCTTCAACTCAGGTCCTTGGTTCGAGGAAGAAAGGATTGGATTCTCTCATTACCTTAGGGACCTGGATGATCTGGATTCATAGGAACAAGGTGGTGTTTGATGGAAGAACCCCTTGTATCTCCTTCCTCCTATAGTTGTTGGTGAGAAAAGAGAGAAATGGCACATGGCTGGTGCCAAAGGACTTTCCTTTTTTGCTACCCAACTTCCTACTACCTAGGGGTGCTCTGGTGTGAGTGGTTTTGTCTTGGTTTTTATGAATAGTTTTGTGTATGCTTGTTTCTGGCCTCCATAAGGAGTGCATTATAGCTAGGTTCTTCTTTTTACCCTTATTTTCTCTACTTTAATATATGAGGGCGCAGTTCTCCTGTGCTTTTCCGAAAAAAGGAGAGAAATCTTGAACTTCAAGGATTGATTACCAACAAAGTAGAAACGTTGGATGCTTTGACTAAAGAATTGTCTCTAGACAAAGTAGTTATAGAGGAAAAAGAAAATGAATTTTCTTGTGCTAAAACCTCTATAGTTAGTCTTGCAAAGGCTAAAGAAGCATTTGAAACAAGCATATCAAGCTTGAAAGTTAAAAACCAAGAATTTCAAATGCAAATTTACAATTGCAAGAACTCCACCACTTCATCCTCAGTGGTAAATTCTAATGCTAGTGTCTCCAACACTAATACTTGCAAACATTGTTCAAAATATCATGCTACATGTTGTTTAACTAACCATGCAAGGAAAGTTAGTCCAAATGTCGAAGTCAAACAAATATTGAAGAAATGTTCTAGCAATGATGGGTTAAGTAAAGTTGTGCCTAAGTACAAGCTCTTAAGGAACGACAGTGGAAAGAAGGGACTTGGGTACAACACATTTAAGGTGAACCCTAACATAGAGCATAAAGGGTGGAGATCCCCTAAGTTCATAGAAGGTACCACCTTGTATGATGCCTTAGGGAGGATACGCTCCTCTAATGGTAAGATCACTCATGTGAAGATAGATGTGAGCAACACCAAGGGTAAGATGAAAAGTGTTGCATCTACAAGTAAAGAGAAGGCTCCAATACCTATCTCTCATTCTTTTCTTTGTGATTATATGCTAACTTGGGACCAAGGAAAATTGCTTGTAAAATATGTTGCTGCCTACACAAAGAGAAAAGTAATGAGAAAGTGTGTGGGTACCTAAAGCTACCACTAACACTCAAGGACCCAATTCAATTTGGGTACCTAAAAGCATAGCATAAACTTGTTTTGCAGGTATACTCCTCCGGTGGGTCAAGTTGGGTGCTTCACAGTGGTTGTACAAACCATATGATCGGGGAGAGGAACATGTTTCAATCTTTGCAACTAACCCAAGAGTCAAAAAATTGTGTTTGGGGATAGTGGCAAGGGTGAGGTGATTGGTATTGGTAACATTTCTATTTCTGAACATCAATCACTCTTAAATGTTTTACTTGTTGATTCTTTGAGCTACAATCTATTATCCATTTCACAGTTTTGTGGAATAATGGGTTTTGATTGTCTATTTCACAAATGTGATTGTGAAAATCCTTAGAAGGGAGGATTCCTCTATTGCTTTTACAGACTGGTTGGTAGGCATGCTCTACCTTGTTGATTTTAGAAGAAGTAGAATGTCACCCGATACCTGTTTAGTGGTAAAATCTGACAAGGGTTGGCTTTGGCGTCGTCGGCTAGCCCATGTTGGCATGAGGAACTTGGCCAAACTTTAAAAGGATGGACACATTATCTGACTAACCAATGTTGCATTTGACAAAGACAGGTTTTGTGGCGCATGTCAAGCAGGAAAACAACATGGCACACATCATCATCCAAAGAACATAGTCACCACTAAGAGGCCATTGGAGCTTCTACACATGGACCTCTTTAGACCAGTGGCCTACATAAGCATTGGTGGTAACAAATATGGATTATTCATTGTTGATGATTTCTCTTGTTTCACTTGGGTTTTCTTTTTAAGTGATAAAGGTGAAACCCAAGACATCCTCAAAGAAGTTCATGAGGCGTGCACAAAACGAGTTCGAGCTAAAGATCAAGAAGGTGAGAAGTGACAATGGAACAGAGTTCAAGGACACTAGTATCGAGCAGTCCTTGGGTGAAGAAGGGATCAATCATGAGTTTTCAGTTCCTTACACTCCACAACAAAATGGTGTTGTGGAGAGAAAAATCGGACTCTCATTGAGGCCACAAGGACCACGCTAGATGAGTACAAGACACCAAACAACTACTGGGCGGAGGCAGTCAACACAGCGTGCTATGCAATCAACAGCCTATATCTTTATAAGGTCTACAAAAAGACCACCTATGAGCTTCTCACTGGTAACAAACCCAAATTTGATTACTTTCGAGTTTTTGGTTGTAAATGTTTTATTCTTAACAAGAAAGCCAAGAGCTCAAAGTTTGCTCCTAAAGTAGACGAGGGCTTCTTACTTGGCTATGCATCAAATGCGCACGGTTACCGTGTCTTCAACAACTCTACCGGTCTTGTTGAAATAGCGGTAGACATGACATTTGATAAATCTAATGGCTCGCAAGGGCAAGTTGCTAGTGATATTGCAGGGGATGAGCAACAATCATGTGAGGTGATTGAGAAGCTTGCTAACGGTGAAATAACATCGCAAGAGAAAGAGGATGATGAAGGAAGGATTTGGGTGACAAATGGGGTTTTGGATGGGAATTCAGGAGTGGAAGATGATCAGTTCTTCATTCAAGTAAACCCATCTACTTCAATCCACCCAATCCAAGAAGAGATCATCTAGCCATACGAAGCTCCAAATGTGGTAAACAATGAAGCAATGGTGAATGATGGAGTTCCTCTTGAACAAGAGGATGATGGGCAAATTCAACATCAATCTTTGGTGCCCCATCCTCAAGTTCACCAATGCATTCAAAGAGATCATCCAATAGACAAGATTCTGGGTAGCATCAAAAGAGGGACACCACTCGATCTCATTTAACATTTTTTGTGAATTTTACTCATTTGTTTCCTCTCTTGAGTCACTCAGGGTAGAAGAGGCACTAGATGATCTAGACTAGATAATTGCAATGCAAAAGAAGCTCATTAACTTCACTCAGAATGAAGTCTGGTCCTTCGTGGAAAGACCCAAACAAAACGTCATTGGAACCAAATGGGTATTTCGCAACAAGCAAGACGAATTTGGTGTGGTCACAAGAAATAAGGCGTGGTTGGTTGGTTGGTCAAGGCTTCACTCAAGTAGAAGGTCTTGACTTTGGAGAGACATGTACCCATGGCAAGGTTAGAGTCAATTAGAATTTTAATTACTTATGCCACTAACCACGATTTCAAGCTATATCAAATGGATGTCAAAACTGCATTTCTAAAATGGGCCTCTATAAGAATTGGTTTATGTGGATAACCGCCGGGCTTTGAAGACCCAAAGAAACCCAACCATGTTTTTGTCCTCCATAAGGCACTCTATGGACTCAAACAAGCCCCTAGAGCCTGGTATGAATGCTTTGACGACTTCCTTCTCAAAATGGCTTTGGAATAGGCAAAGCCGACTCTACTCTCTTCACTCGCAAATTTGATAATGAATTGTTTGTGTGCCAAATGTATGTCAATGACATCATATTTGGTAGTACTAATGATGAATTTTGTGAAGGGTAGTGCGAATAGGTTTGATATGTCCATGATGGGGGAGCTAAAATTCTTCTTAGGATTCCAAGTGAAACAGTTAAAGGAAGGGTCTTTTCTATGTTAGATCAAGTATATCCAAGACATGTTGAAGAAGTTTGACATGGAGAAAGCCAAAACCATCAAGACAATGATGGCACCCAACATGCATCTTGACCTTAATGAGGAAGGTAAATCTGTAGATCAAAAGCTTTATAAATCTATGATAGGTTCACTATTTTATCTATGTGCATCTAGACCTGATATCATGCTTAGCGTGCGCATGTGTGCTCGTTTTCAAGCTAACCCGAAAGAGTGCCACTTTTGACCGTTAAGAGAATCTTGAGATACTTAGTTCACACCCAGAACCTAGGGCTTTGATATATTATAAAGGATCCTCCTTCGATTTATTTGGCTACTCTGACTCAGATTATGTCGGTTGCAAAGTAGATCAAAAGAGCACTACCGGGACTTGCCAATTCCTTAGGAGATCCTTAGTGTCATGGAGCTTTAAGAAACAAAATTGTGTTGCTTTTTTCACTGCCAAAGCTGAGTACATAACAGCTGGTGCTTGTTATTCCCAGTTGCTATGGATGAAGCAAACTATGAGGGACTTTGGTTGTGAGTTTAGCAAAATTCTACTGCTTCGTGACAATGAGAGTACTATAAAACTTGCAAATAATCCCATGCAACAATCTTGAGAGACCATGAAGCCAAAGGAGATATCAAAATTTGCCATGTGAGCACCGAAAATCAACTAGCTGATATCTTCACTAAACCTCTCGACGAGTCTTGTTTTCTTTGGAGTGATCTAAATATTTTTTATTCTTGTAGCATTTCTTGAAGGCTTGCACACAAAATTGTTCTGAAAAACATTTGTGTGTTTGATTGGATTATAAAACTATCTAAAACATATTTTTCTTATATATAAATCTCTATCTTTGATTGGGAATGGCATAAGTATAGCCAAGTTACAAGTCCCAAACTTCTAGTGTTCACTGGTGAAAACTAGTTGAACTTGAGATCAACCTGCATCCTTATTTTGGAACTCACTGGTGAATATCGATTGAACCGCTCTCTTTAACCGAGGTCGGTCCAAGGCCAACACTGCTCTGCTCTAACACACCCTGCTTTGACCTGTGAAACTGCTCTGTCGTCTTCCTGGTTGTTAGGTTTTTCTGACCAGGTCTGGTTGAACCAGCCATGACCCCCGGTTCAACCAGTTTCCTACAGAGCTGGCTGGGTGTTATTCATTTGAGCTCCCACTTTTCTTCCCCAACTTCATTTCAACCTCTCTAGGTCTCCCATCTGCCGACGCCTCCCTTTATCTCTCTCCCTCTCTCTTCTCCACTTCAAATCCCACCAAAATACTTGTCTGGATCTATTGAAACTTAGAGGATTTGATCCTTTCGAGTTTCTCCACGCTCTCCTTCGATCTATTTGAAGTTTCTCCGGTTGTATCCATAGATCGAGGTAATATATTGTTTTTCACATTTTTGCCCCGATCTACATTTCAAGCCATTATCTTGCAAATCCCTTTGAGGATAAGGATTACATGTATGTTTGGAACATTCACTTAAAGGGATTTGGTCAAATTTGTAGAAATTTGTTAAGAAAGATTGTGTGAAATGTTGATATATAGTTAAACCACTCATATGAATGGTTGAACTGCACACGATCCTTTCACCACTTCTTCTCAGCTGTTGTATCATTCTTTGTTGATCTATTATATTCCATTCCTTGTTTTTAATCGTTTCAAAGATGGTGCGTCGTCGGAAGCTGAAATTCGGGAGGAGTCTCCCTCACCTCCCCCTCGCCAGTCTCTCTCTAAGAGAGGTCGTGTGGCAGGGAGAGTTGAGGGTCAGGGACCTTCTCACCCTCTCCTTTTGGAAGACAGAAAGTGTCAGCTTCTCGCTCGCGTTGAGGGCAACGAGCTGCTGATGCTCCTATGATTCAGGAAGAGGATGACACTTTGGATGACATCATTGATCTTCCTCCTCCATATGCTCCTGTCATTGAAGGGCTTCATCTCCATAACAGATTTTTTTTCTACGACACATAGCCCACAACAACTTTTTTTTTCATATAGTCACATTCCAACCAAACAGACCCTTATAGGTCCCGTCTTTTTAATTCATGTAAAAACATTTATTCCTCTAAACTATAATATTACAAGTTCGTAGGTGATAGCCTTTGCGTCGGTAAGATCCTAATCCGATTCGATCCTTAAAGTTTGTAGTGTGAAATCTAAAGCCCATTACCACCCTAAACGTGAATAGTAACCGATAATGTTAAGCCATGTTTGGTTAATTGGAAGGTACGTACGTGGTCTTGTCGTTTTGGATAATTAGAACCAGCAAGTAATTTGTGGAAAGCGACGTTTGGGCCGTGGTCTTGACATGGCCTGGCGCCCTGGCCCATGCTCAGCAACAGACCCGAAAAAGACACGCAATACATGCGACGGAAGGCACAGCCATTGCAGAGTCGCATTCGCTCACACCGGCACGAGTGGCACGCGAATAGTGAACCCTTCACAGCGCAAATGTTCGCCGTCTACCGAGCTCCCTATGCAGCCAGTCTACGACAAGGAAGGGGTCCTCGTCATGGCATGGCCACGATGCAACCTCGAGGAAGAAGAAACAGAGACTGCAACAGCGAGCTGCAAGAGCAGAAGAAGCGCGATGAGCGGCCACGCGGCGGCCGACGGCAGGAGAAGAGACCGCTGTGCGCCGGACGCGGAGCTAGTACTAGTAGCCTGGTGTAGCTGGCTGACGGCGGTCGCGATCCGCGCGAAGCTAGAACTGTTGTGGCGGCTATGAAATTCAGTTTTTTTTAGAAAGAAAATTGTTGGGGGCTAGAATCTGAATTTGACTTTGAGCTGAGTTTGCCTTGTTTTACAAGGACAAGTAAAACAAGAAGACGACGGGCTTCATCTGCTTTCCATTCATCTGTACAGACTGCACTAGCAGGATTAATTGGGCTTGTGCTTGTAGACGTAGGAGCGCGCAAAGTAGAGGAAGAGCGCGAGTTCGACGGCGCTGAGCCCCGCCAGCAGCCAGTAGAAGTAGTCGATGTGCGCGCGGTTGAGGTTGTCGGCGAACCAGCTGTCCCCGCCACCGCTGCCGGTGACGCCGTCGATGAGGGAGATGAGCAGACTGCTGATGAATCCCCCGATGCCCATGACGCTGAGGTAGAGCGCCAGCCCCAGGCTGCGGAGCCCGTCGGGCATCTGGTCGTAGAAGAGCTCCTGCAGGCCCACCACGGCCAGCACGTCCGCCACCCCCATCATGGCGTACTGCGGCACGATCCACGCCCAGCTCATGGGCACCGTCGCCGACGGGTCGTCCACCAACCCGTGCTCCCGCGCCGTCGCCAGCCTCCGCGCCTCCACCAGCGCGGCCACCGCCACGCCCGCCAGCGACACCGCCATGCCCGCGCCCACGCGCTGCAGCATGCTCAGCCCCGACGGGTTGCCCGTCGCCCACCGCAGCGCCGGCACCACCGCGCGGTCGTACACAGGCACGAACAGCAGGATGCTCGCGGGGCCCAGCGTCTGCAGCGCCGCCGGAGGCAGCTCAAGGCCGTCCCCGATGTGGCGGTCCAGGGTGCGCCCCTGCTTGTTGAACAGCGTCATGATCTGCGCGTACACCACGCCGTACGCTAGGCTCGCCGCCCAGATGGGCAGCAGGCGCAGCACGCACCGCGCGTCTGCTGCCGCTTCCTCCTCCTCCGAATGCGAGGCGGAGAGGCCTCCTGTTTTGTTGGCGTTGGCGGCCAGGCCGCGTGCCAGGCGGCGGAACGGGGACTTGGCTTCCGGCGTGGGCGCGTACAGGCGGTACGTCGGGGTGCCCAGCAGGAAGACGAGGAAGGCGCAGAGCACGATGGCGCAGGGGACGCCGAAGCCGAGCCCCCACCCGACGTACTCCTGGATGTAGCCCACCACGGAGACTGACACGGAGATGCCGATGGCCATGCAGAAGAACCACCAGTTGAATAGGGACCCGCGGGAGGCGCGCTCCCCCTGGTGCTCCGCGTCGAACTGGTCCGCCGCGAACGCCAGCCCGCACGGCTTGTCGGCGCCCTGCGCGATGGCGATCAGGTACAGGGACACGTAGAAGAAGGCCACCTGTGGCCACCCGGGCTGGCATGACGACGACGAGACGCCATCCTCCCTGCAGGGCATGTGCGACGGCTGCAGCGCCGGCACCGTCGCCGACAGCGTCAGCATACCATACCCCTGCCACCATTAACGATTGTTAACACATATGCACGCACTGTAATTGTATTATTATATAAGTATTACTCCTGATTAACAGTACTGTTCAGGCAAATCGCTGGACACCACACACCAGTAGGGCTGTAATGGCTGTTCGACTTCGGCTCGCCCATTGCACGAGTTCAAGAATGAGGCTCGGCTTGATTCGAAGTTGGTTTGCGAGCATGTCCTAATTAATATTATTGTATTATAAAATAATTAAAAATATATAAATGTGGAATATAAAATCATCATTCAGTATTATGGGTAATATAAATTACAAAATGTCATAAATTCATTATCAAAAGCTAAGAAATGATCCTATTATCTATAGAATTATTCCATATTCATTGTTGTTTATAAATTAATTAATTTGACATACAAAACGGTTTGGCTCACTCCTTCGGCGAGCTCAAAAACAGGCTTGGCTCGGCTCGCGAGACTCGATCTTTTTTCCAGCCTAGACACCAGTTCAGCTACAAAATCCTGCCAGATTATTATATAGCATGCACAGTGAAATTGGATAAGCTCCAGGTGCAGTTCCAAAGCTCCCGTGAACAAATGGTGTCTGTCGATCTACCACGGGAATCGAAAAAACGTAGCTTCACCTAACTCCCAGATCTTTGCACGGGGCTCTCCCCAAAATGCCTCGGGACCTTGGGGCGCTCCCACATAAGTTTCTTTCATAAACCACCATCGTTGGCGCTCCCACGCAAGTTCTTTCATAAACCACCATCGTTCACAAGAATGGCCTAAGACCGGGGGCCCCAAGGTCCCTAGGAACTTCTAATCTAATGGCATGAAGTCTAAGACTCGACAGCGCCATGGCCGTGAGGTGATTCTACCGAGAATGATACAAGTCTCGGGCCCTTCGGACCTCAAATGCTACAAAATCCTTAGGAGGAAGAGGATTAAGGGGGCCAAAATCCCCTTTCTATTCACTTGAATATAAAAAGGATTTTAGCCCCTCAATCACCTTCTCCCGAACATGCCCTAAAGGTCCTCAACCTCGGATAACTTCAACATCTAGGCCCGAGCCCTTCGGGTCCCAAGACATCCCTTAGGGAGAAAAGACTTAGACTATACTCAGCAGACCATGCAAAACAGTGCTTTACATTGTAGATTGTACTGTTTACAGAGTGAAGTTTGAAATAGAAGGTGCGAATATGTAAGAATGATGTAGACAACATTATAGCGGATAAAATATAAAAGGCAATTGCAAGTCAAAGAAATATAGTTGTCCCCCACCAAGGGCATGACAACCCCAAAGATAGGATGCCACGTCAAAAATCTACTCCTAACGGTCTCATAACGCTGGTGCTTCAGATAAGGTTTTCATACATTAAATATGATGTGCGTAATTAGAGTCTAACAGACACACTGTCGCCACATCACACTGCTCGAGACCACTATATTATACATGCATCAATCATGTAGACACGGGCGAAAGCATTAGAGCAAGGCTAATAATATGGCTCATAATGGGTTTTATGATGTCACATATAGCCAATAAAAGTCTAGTCATATAATAAATCTCTCATAATATAAGTTATACATTTAATACTTCTTTCACCTCTTCCTCTCACAAAATGATTTGAAGTTCATGAGCAACCCCACTTTCTGATGGCTACTAGCAAGCAGTCGACTTATCTTCTCTCTCTATTTCTCTTTCTTCCATGTCACCATAAATCCCATGTGCCATCTCTTGCAGCCTGTATCACCTTATTATACTTGCTCTTATCAAGTATAGATTATTACATTGGTTACCAACTACGTCGTATTCGATGGCGTGGACTGTACTATTCGATGAAAGAGCATAACATATCTACACCTACAACAGTATGACTACCACTAAAGTAGGACACAACCTATGCCACGACCGAAGGCATGGTTCTATGTAAGACCACACGACTAGGATAAGATTTATGATTATTGGGTCTTAGTTGACCGAATTCGTGGTACGACTGCTCTTCCTTTGGCCTATAAAGGGGAACAGAGTAACGATTATGGGGACTTTGTCGGTCTCTCACGAACGCACAATCTCTCTTTAACTGTTAACCTAAAAGACTATGATAAAGGCCACATCACTTCATATGATCTAAGAGAGTGCAACATCTAAGGGTAGGCATAAAGGTGAACTAGAGACCGATAGACTAGAACTCTCACTACAACCAAGTGGTAAGAGAGCTAGAAAGTTAGTGTTTAGTTGATTATTAAGTTTATAATCTTCTTCAACTTTGTGTTCATCATTCCATCGTTCATAATAGGATGCAAATAATTACGCACACTGCAACCTGAACCTATCTAAACTACCCACATGTTGGTACTCGGTTGTATACTGCTCACTTACGTCCTTGTTATTTCCAAATCTCTCTCATCTTTTTGGTAAATGGTAATATACTTACCTAGTGTCATACTATGATGACAAGGTCTCGCCGGAGATGTAACACATTCATGTCGTTCTTGTTGCCCGTCTTTTGTACTAGTAGCCTTTGTTCTTCTTAAGATATACCAATTTAAAGAAAAAGAAAGGTACAAATTGTTTGTTTCAAACCATAACACGGCGAGAGCGGTCCTAAAAAATTAAATGGGGAATTGTATGGTTGTCCCTAGTCAGGGGTGCAACTCTACTTTTATCCTTATTTTTTAAAGTTTACATGTTGTCGGAGAGGGAATTCTCCGGCCGGGTGGCGGAGTGCACCCGCCCTAAATCCTAAGATGAGGAAGGGGCTTAAGCGTTTTGCCGATCCTGCTAAGCAGACATGAAGCACATGGACACGCAAGAGTTTTAGAGTGGTTCGGGCCTGTTGGGGGCCTTCGTCCTCCGAAGGTCCTCAAAAACATGATTTGACAGTGTTTTCCAAGTGAAATATATGAACAGGTATCTTCGGACTCGGATCACGAGCAAAGAGTACGGTCAGGACGAAGCCTAAGCAAGACGAAGGGTGATTGAGACGAAAGACGGGCCGATCACCAAGCTGTACGCAGGGAAGCTTCGGAGCGATAGCAGAAAAGGGAACCGACTTAAAGATGAAAAGGCTACTTAGACCTCAATAGATTGCTATAAGCTATTAGCAAATGTTATGGGCATGACTGTAATTCTACATGGGCTGCGTCCCGTGCCTATAAATAGATGAACAGTAATCCCGTACTGTTCACGCTGACTTGGCATTTGCTTTTGCGTCATCCTTGTACTTTTGTCTTCCTGCAATCCGAAGGTACACTTGTAATCAAAAGTCATTTCTATTGTTATGCGATAATAAAATAGAAATGATATTATGAGATTTAAATGTTTATATTACTTTTATGTCGTGTATAAGTCCTTTCGTCATAGCTTATTGTGCTTACGAAGATATACTATTTGTAACCTTCGTCCGGAGCACATTATATCCCGAAGGGAAATAATGTTTCAAAGGACGAAGGACCTTATCATTTAACACTTTTTATGTTGCCTTGTTCTTAATCCGAAGCATTTGAGAACAAGTCACCAACATTGGCGCCCACCTCCGGTGAACTCACTTCCACTTTGAGTTTTTTTGAACACCTTCGGAAGCCATAGACCCTCGTTATGGCGCCGAAGAAAGCTTCAGCGACTGGGGCTGCAGCACTGCAACCACTGGACCCCAACCAGGAGACTGTCTCTCTTCGGGAGGCCCGAAGCCAGAAGAGGAAGGCCGTCAGCCCGACGCTTCAGGAGGATGAACTAGACGAAGAGATCAGGGATATGGAGATGCTTCATCAACAGGTGCAGAGGAAGAAGGAAAAGATGGCCAGGCTAGCTGAGCTGCAGAGGCAGATAGACGAAGCTTCTGAAGAAGTTCGCCATCTTACTCACGATGAGCAGAACAGAAGGCCTCAACAAAAAGACCTTCATCAGGAGGGCTTCTTCAACGAAGATGACTGGTATGACAATTTCCATCATGGAAATTTTGTTTTCGATGATGCTTCTCCCCTGTCCGCTGAGCTGCAGGCTACACCCTGGCCTCCGTCCTACAAGCCACCCCAGCTTCCCATGTTCGATGGCCATTCAGACCCGATGCAGTTTTTGATGAGCTACGAAGCAACAGTGTCTTCGTATGGTGGCAATGCTGCAGTCATGGCAAAGTCTTTTGTTATGGCTGTCAGGAATGTTGCTCAGACCTGGTATTCCTCCCTTCGACCAGGAACGATTACTTCATGGCAAAAGCTGAAGGACATGTTGTTAACCAGCTTTCAAGGGTTTCAGACGAAGCCGGTTACTGCTCAAGCCTTGTTCCAGTGCACTCAGGATCATGAAGAATACCTTCAGGCGTATGTCAGAAGGTTCTTACGTTTGAGGGCGCAAGCACCAACGGTGCCCAATGAAATTGTCATCGAAGCCATGATCAAGGGGCTTCGACCTGGACCTTCAGCTCAATACTTCGCTAGGAAGCCTCCTCAGACTTTGGAGAAGCTGCTCCAAAAGATGGACGAGTACATTCGTGCCGACAATGATTTTCGCCAAAGAAGGGAGGAGGCTTTCAGATTTTCTGAAATGACCAGGGGCTTCGGAGGAAGATTCTATCCGAGGCATGTCAGGTCCATCCACAACTCTACTCAAAATGATGATAAGGGAAGTCAGCAGAACAGGCCGCAGTGCTCCTCACAGGCTTCGGGGCAACAGCAAAGTTTTTTCCGGCCACCAGCTCCAAGAGGCAGAAGCGCCAGGGGCTTCGGCGGAAGATTTGGAGATCAACCAAGGAAAATGTTTTGCTTGTTCTGTGGAGAAAACAAGGGCCATACCACCAGGATGTGCCATGTTACAATCCAGAAGCAAAAGGAAATAGCCGAAGCTGCAGCGCAATAAGCTCAGCCGAAGCAGGTCATGCATACTGCTTCGTACCATCCGCCCTACATCCCACAATACATAGACAACCACCCTGCAGTTTCTGTAGCTTCGGCAAGTCAATCTCAAGCTTCCTGGCAACAGCCTCCGCCTCCACCTCCACTGCAACAAGGCCAACAGCCAGAAGGGAGCCAATATGCTCCACACCAAAGGGACTTTAGAGAACAATCCGAAGCTCGCACAGTCAATAGCACTGTGCCAGAGTCGAAGCACATTTATTGACACATATCCTACCTTTGATAGCAGTCTTTTCTATTCAGTTCTATTTTCTGTGTAACAAAGAACATTGTTAGTTTTCATGTAATAATTTCGTTGTTTCCCACGAGGAAAATCTATTTTCTCCACAGGCTTAAGTTGCTGAAGCTTAAAAATTTGCGATAACAAGCAGGACCTTCGAATTATTAAAAATCCTTTGAAGCAACAGAAAGTCGTTCTAAGGAACGCAGAGTAAGTTGCTGAAGTCACAAAAAGCCGTTCCAAAGGGAGCACAGTGTAAGTTTTCTGCTCAAAAGTCGTTCCTAAGGGAATGCAGAGCTTACAGCGAAAAGTCAACGCTGATTCCGCCAAAAGTAAAAGGCGAAGAAGCTCCAAAGACGTTCCTAAGGGAATGCAGAGCTTACAGCGAAAAGTCAACGCTGATACCGCCTAAGTAAAAGGCGAAGAAGCTCCAAAGACGTTCCTAAGGGAATGCAGAGCTTACAGCGAAAAGTCAGCGCTGATATAAAAAATTGTGTGTTTCACGGGATTATGTGTGTATCTTCGGAATCAATCTCATCTACATAACATAACATCATCACATCATTTTGCATAGCATAAGCATCATACATCATATTGCATATGGCAAAAGAAGGGAGGACAGTATCAACCTTCGGAAGAATGCTTTGAGAAAGTAAAAATCTTCGGAATATAGCTTCGGAGAATGTTTTCACGAAGTTTGGATATTTTTCATCAGAGCGCTATGGATTTTGTGATGCATAAAAGTTTTTCTATCTTCACGAAGCATGAAAAGAAGGGAAGGTGTTTTTTCGCCGAAGGCTTAAAAACGGTACGTATGTAAAGTTTCATGCATCGTAAAGAATTGAATAATGAAAAGAAACTTGTATATTACATTCAAATGTACAAAATATTACATAGATCACACTTCAAATGTTTTTTCTAATAACAACTAGTCTTCTCTTAGTACTACTTCGGCAGCCTCATTTAGAAGTTGTTCAACAACTTTATCCATGATAGCTTCGGCCATTTGTTTAATTTCGTCATCCCCTTTCGTGTGAGGGTCAGCAGACGATCCAGTAGGTTCTGAGGCAAGGGAATATGTCTACATTACTATCACAAACCGCGAACAAAGTTTGAAATAAAAAATTACAACACAATAAGAACGACTAATTAATACCTATTTGCCCTTCGGGCTCTGTACTTTTTTCGGCAACTTCTGTCACTTTCCTAGCATCATGGATGCCTTTTTCACTCCTTTGAATAATTTCTTGCGCCATTTCTCGGCCGCCGTTGTCCCAGATATCAGTAAAGAATTTACCGCCAACCATGCTTGCCTCGGTCGAGGGGTCTTTGATGTCTTCGGAGGACAAGGCAGCTTCGGACTGAGCTAAGGATTTTACATACTCACAACCTTTCTTCTCCAAAACAGTAGCAGCTCCTCTGGCGCCCGAAAAAGCGCAGATGTCACCGCGGCTACTCAGGATTTCCTCGAAGGCCTCTGCTTCGTGACTGATCCAATCCAGTGGACCTTCGGGATTGCCTCTTAAGAAATTCTCTTCACTAGAAAATGCGCCAACGCTGGCGAAGCTGGATTTTATCTTTTTGACGCATTCTATAGATTTAACATAGCATTTCCTTTGGGATGCACGAAGCTCCTTAACACTTAACTCTAAATGATTGACCAACTGATCACTAAGCTCTCGTTTTGTTTCTTCAAGCACACGTTCCTCTTTAGCTCTAGCTAGCTGTTTCTGAAGATCTTTAATCTCACGTTTTTGGGCTTCGGCCTGGACCTTTGAGGCAGCTTCGTCCTTCTTCACCTTGTCTACCAATGTAAGCAGAATTTTATCCTTTTCCAGAGCTTCGTTTCTCAGTTTAATAACTTCTGACCGTAGGTTGTTGAACGCAATTTCATAGCTCTCATCTTCGGCACTCTTTTGTGCTCTTAATGCGTTGCTTAGGATTAAACCCTATATGAAAAAAGTTGGTATAAGAATAAAAGAATGAGTTACGAATTAAAATTTTTTTCAAGCGCCTAATTCCCATACCTTTAGGCTATTGTACGCAAGACTGTCCGCGAGATCCTCCTTCGTCATAGCACATAATCCAGCTTCGAGCTTCGGGAACCCCATACTTATAGCCATCTCCCGGCAGACAGATAATTCTTTGTTATCAGGGAGACAGTATAGGAAGTCATCTTCATTTGTCCCATTGAACACTACTGCCCCCTTCGGATATTTTAACTCTCTAGCATAATGATTGGCTTCATAAGTCTCTTCTTCAGATAATTTCTTCCCCGAAGCATGTCGCACGATGTAATCGCATATGTTGGAAGGAGCTTCGGGGGCGGCAGTGTCAATTTCTTCAACCAAAACTGGTTCTGATATTTTTATTTTTTCGGTTTCCAAAGATTGTTCCTTGGGGGGCTCTGAAGGCCCAGCTTCAGCTTCAAGTTGTTGCTTCGAAGCTTCAGTAGACGCTTCAGCAGGTTCCACAGTCTTCTTTGAAGTTGTGCTTGAAGACTTAATTGTCTCCAAGACATCTAGCACGTTCACCATTCTTTTTCTTTTTGGGGTCACCGATGAGCCCTTTTGATTTTTTATTGTTTCAACATTTGCTGAAGGACTTAAGATTTCCAATATTTTTTGTCCTTCAATCTTCGGTTTTTCTGCCTTCTCTGCTGAAGGCGCTTCAGTTTTTTCTTCTATCTTTGGCACTGGAGCTGGTTCTGTAGTTTCAGTGGCCAAAGAGACTTCACCAATAAATTCAGGCACTGTGGCTGGCTCAATAAAACGTGCCCGGTGGGTGAGCACCTTCATCTTTTTTCTTTGCGGCGCTGGCTCACTAGAAGCACTTGTGGCAACTTCTGTTGCAGGAGAAGTATTTTTTCTTTTGCGGCCCGGCACCGGATAATGGTAATCAGGGTAGACAAACCCGATTGCATCAAATACCCGGTTGAGCCTTTTCTTCTTTCGGCCTCCGAAGGCTGCCGATAATGCAGTGTTCTCGGCCTTCGAATACACCCCAAGCAGTTCGTCACTTAATGTTTCAATGCTTTTCAACCAGTCGTCATCAGGTTCAACAAACTTATCCCCGTATTTGAATGTGTATTTCAGTCTGACCAGTCCGCCTTCGTCGGACTCTTTGATGGTCTCCTTCGGCATTTCCCACTTTCCTGCAAGTGGCCACACCCTGAAGACAATATGCTCTTGGACCAAGTCCCTTGTCCCAATAAAAGAGCAGATTACGCCGAAGGCTCTTTGGCATTCCTCGGCTGCTTCATCCATTTCAACCTTCGGCCTTCGAAGTCCGAAGCGTTGCCAGATGGGGCGCATAATGATACTCTTAACGTCTTCCTGCGCTGTTAAGTCATTCTTTACATAGAACCACTCTGTCATCCAGGCTCCGGGCCACCTCTTCCGAAAGGTTGGCACAGGGCGGCTTGACCCGGAGCGGGCGCCGAAGCTATAACACCCAAAGTTGTTGTGGTATTGTTCTTTCCCCCAGGGCTTCGTCTCATATAACAACTCATGAATGTTGCAAAAGCTTTTAGCATTCGGTTCTAAACCTTGGCTTTTCACAGCCCAGACAAACATCCCCATTCTTATGATAGCTTCGGGAGTAATTTGATGAAGGTAGACTTGAAATGTCTTCAGGACTTCGACAACAAAGCTGCTTAGGGGGAATCGAAGCCCGGCCTTAAGAAAGCTTCGGAAGATTACGACTTCATTTTCTTCGGGGGTGGGAGAAGTTTTTTCTCCAGCATCAGCCCTCACAATAGATATATCTCGAAAATATCTCCCTCTCATATTGTCAATATGACTCCGCTTAATAGTGCTTTTCCCGAAAACTGAGTGACTTGGCCGCCATGGTCGATCTTCGGACTCTCCCCCACCACTTTCTACATCATAACTGTCGCTGTCACCAGTATCTTCAGACAAACCTTCCAGAATCTCCTTGGTGATTTTTTCCGTATTGGTCTCCGCCATCGCTATAAGGAAACCCAAGTTCTTCTCTTCGTCGAGACTCAGCTTCATCTCAGCAGGGACCTTCTTATCTTCAGACATCTTCGGAAACACTAAAAAACTGTTTTCAAGGCCGAAGCTTCAAAACCAAAAGATCAGCAAATCTTAGTGCGCAAGAGCTAAAAATTTAGTGAGCGGAAGCAGATGGCAAGTGAGCGTACCAAAATGAGTTTGCGGTATGATCTTATTTATACGCCCAGTGCGTTGAAAATTGAAAGACCCCGCTTGTCAGTAAATGTTGCTATTCTAGCAAAGGGAAGGTGTTTTTTCGGACCTTCGGCTTAAGGCCTTCGTCCATATCGCAATCTGAATTTATCACTAGCAAATTAATATTGCGAGGGGCTACTGTTGGGGGCCTTCGTCCTCCGAAGGTCCTCAAAAACATGATTTGACAGTGTTTTCCAAGTGAAATATATGAACAGGTATCTTCGGACTCGGATCACGAGCATAGAGTACGGTCAGGACGAAGCCTAAGCAAGACGAAGGGTGATTGAGACGAAAGACGGGCCGATCACCAAGCTGTACGCAGGGAAGCTTCGGAGCGATAGCAGAAAAGGGAACCGACTTAAAGATGAAAAGGCTACTTAGACCTCAACAGATTGCTATAAGCTATTAGCAAATGTTATGGGCATGAATGTAATTCTACATGGGCTGCGTCCCGTGCCTATAAATAGATGAACAGTAATCCCGTACTGTTCACGCTGACTTGGCATTTGCTTTTGCGTCATCCTTGTACTTTTGTCTTCCTGCAATCCGAAGGTACACTTGTAATCAAAAGTCATTTCTATTGTTATGCGATAATAAAATAGAAATGATATTATGAGATTTAAATGTTTATATTACTTTTATGTCGTGTATAAGTCCTTTCGTCATAGCTTATTGTGCTTACGAAGATATACTATTTGTAACCTTCGTCCGGAGCACATTATATCCCGAAGGGAAATAATGTTTCAAAGGACGAAGGACCTTATCATTTAACACTTTTTATGTTGCCTTGTTCTTAATCCGAAGCATTTGAGAACAAGTCACCAACAGGGCCGCCGGAGCGTAATACCCTACTCCACTGTGTGTTGGATTGTTGTGGGGGCTTGAGAGTCTAAGCCTACGGGTTGAGCTTGTGAGCTGGATCTAAGTGAGCCTTTTCTGTAACGTTGCGTGCCTCCCCTTTTATAGCTGAAGGGGCATGCACAAAGGTACTGAGCCCCGACATGTGGGCCTAGGGACATAATGGATATAACATTTGGAGCTACAAATGTTCGCCGCTGGAGCAATCTTCTCGCGCCCTAACATCCGAGATCTGTGTATCCTCGGCGTGCAGGGGAAGCTTCTTGTATAAGGAATGGTGAGCACAGTGCGCCACACGGCACGGACGCACTGTTTGACAACAGACTGGACAAGCGCGCCGTCTGCAGGATGACCCCTGACGCCGTTTGCCAGCAAAGTGGACATGACACATTAAATGCTGAGAGGGCACATCGTCTGTCAGCACGATGGCAGGCGGCATGTCCTCTCCGCAATAAATGCAGAGTCCGCGCGGCTTTAGAGGCCTCACGTCATGCCCCGCCCGCTGGCTTATATCACGGGCCACAAGCCACGTGGCAGCAGCGGGTCTCCGCCTGAGCGGGGAGCGCAGGGCAAGGCCTGGACACGTGCCAGCACCGGACCCTTACTCATGTCGGGGTTCCCTCCACCCCATGCTTTGCTGTGGTCCGGACCTTACTCGGTGGGACCTGGGGCCCATCCGGCATGCCTTCTTGGGTGTTCCGGACTGTATTCGAGGGTCCGGGCTGTGCGTACAGGGGTCCGGTGTCCCTCTGTGGAGGTCCGGACCCAATGATGTATCCTAGGGTGTATTATCTCTCCTTGCCACGTGGTGCCCCTAGACCTGCCCATGTGGTGGGGTCAAGTGCCGTTCTCCATGTGGTCAGGAGACGTCGTACGTGTACAGCGTCTTTATACTGTAGAAGAGGGTACCCTTGATTCAGGGTACTGACAGTGGCCCCCGGGCCCGCCTCAGGGGAGGATGCGAGCCTGCAGGCGGGGCCAGAGTCTGACTGACGATTGGCCTGCTGCTCCTGCGCGCCTATTGACGCAATTACTGCCAGCCCGCCTATGGTCATGCTGACTGTCATGCCTGTTTTCCTGGTTGACTGGTCCGTGACCTTCGTACTTAATGTCACTGATGGGCCATGCGCGGGGTGCCTCGAGTCGCTGCACTGGTTCTGAAAACTTAACTTTTCAGTCTTCCGCGACGGCCCCGAGGAGACGTGGCATTGACGCGAGCGACAGTGTGATTATCCGCACCCGGTAACCGGCGCGCAGGTTGCATGACATGTGGGCCTGGGCCCCCATGTTAGACCGCCGGTTGCAGCGAAGCTGAGGGGGCACACAACCACGGGGCGGTTGTACGCTTCCTACGCGGTGGTTCGCCTTCTTGACCGCTGGTTTCGGCGAAGATGAAGGGGCGTATAACCGCGGGGCGGTTGCACGCTCCTCATCCGGCGGTTCGTCTTCCTGACCGCTGGTTGCGGCGAAAATGAAGGGGCACATAACCGCGGGGCGGTTGCATGCTCCTTGCGTGGCGGTTTTCCTTCTTCGCGCTTCGGGTCAGCCTGTATGACATGTGGGGCCTGGCCCCCGTGTCATAGGGTGGGAACCCCGGTGCGCATCGGAGGAGACCTTGCCCGTGACGCTTCGGGGCATGAATGGGGAAATCCGCCTTTAAAAAAGGGTCCATCCCCGGGCAGTAGCCATGCCTCGCTCCTCTTGCATTCATCGCACCTTTCCGCCTTCCGGGCCCCTGGATGGGGCGCGCCGGTGTTCACTGGAAGAATCCGCGTCAGAGCCACCCCCTCCGGCGGTCTCACCGCCGGAGAGCTCGCGCTCTTCGTTTTCTACGCAGTGGTGCTGTCGATCTTGTCTTCTCCTTGCTGCTGTTGGAGGAGCACGATTTCGTGGAGGTTGGCGCTCTTCTGCCATCGCTCGGCTTCAAGGATTTTCATCATGCAGCCCGGCTGCAACCTCCCGCCAGTGGTCATCTAGAAGGATGACCACCAGCCTTGTGGTGGAGAGAAGCGAGCCAGGCTGCGCCCCCCATCCTCAGCTTCAAGGATGTTCATCATCCTCGCTGGGGTGGAAGGCGAGCCGAGTTGGGGTCCTGCCTTCCGCATGGGCTAGCGACCCGTTTCTTCCTTCAGCATTCGGGGGAGAAGGGCATTCACCAGCCTTGCGGAGGAGGCGAACTTCGGCTATGCGGGGCCGGCCAGCTGCAGGCACCATCAGCTGCCGCGTGTTTGGCTCCTTGGCCTAGATGGCTTTGGCGCCGCCTCTGGCGCTGCCTCCTACCGCTTGGTCGGGGCGCGGCTGTCCGTCCACCGCATGGGCGAATGTCGCGCCGTGCGCAAGTCCGCCACATCCACGACGTCTCCCGCGCCGCCGGTCGCACTGCTCCGACGTCGCCCGGGGGGTTGTACAAGACGTCGTACGCCGTGGGGGTGGCGGTCGCGTTCTTGGATGGTCTTGTCCTCACTCCCGTGGGAGGACGGGAGCGAGGACCTCTTCGCGCGCGCTGAGGTGGCCGCCGTTGCCGGTAAGCCACCGGTGCAGAGGTGGTCGTCGCCACCGGTGTAGAGGTGGCCGCTGTCGTCGGTGCTGAGGTGGTCGCCGCCGCTGGTGAGGCTACCCTCTGCAGAGGTGGTTGCCTCCGCTGGCGAGACCACCGGAGCCACCTGCCGCCGAGCCTCCGACTCTTTGGCTTTAATGGCCCTCATTGTCGCCCCCCGTAGGAAGACGGGGGCGAGGACCTCTTCGCAATGGCGCACGTGCTGAGGTGGCCGCCATTGCTGGCGGGTCGTTGGTGCAGAGGTGGCCGCTGCCGTCGGTGCTGAGGTGGTCGCCTCCGCTGGCGAGCCGCTCGGAGCTAGCACCACGCGGCCCTACTGGTGTGGAGGTAGTTCATACCTGTAAAGTAGAGATGGAGCTAGGGCTCCGCTTGAAAGCGGATGTAATACTTTTGCTTTTTGTAAGGTACTTTTGAGTACTATTTATCAAGCAGTATTAGCACTTATCTATGTACCACTTGTCCCTGTTGCGTGTGGTGTAACTGATTCTTCCTTGGTACCTGGCCCCCCTGGGATGTAGGCTCGATTTGTCGAGGCTGCAGACCAGCATACCTAAGAGAGAGTTTGGCGGTAGCCCCTAGGAGGTAGCCTCGACTGGGACCTGGGCCTGCACACATCTTCGGCTAGGGAGCGTTAGCAGTACACCCACAGGACCCGTCATCTGACACTAGCCATCCTTTGATACATGCTCGGGACCTGCAGGGTCTCGTCTGGGAGGCCAAGTTGTGCGTTCGGACCCCCTGGATGGTGGTTCTAGGTACTAGGACACTTGTCGCAGAGTGGTGGAGTGTGCAGGCCCACGATACAGAACCAGGCTAAGCGGCTACACAGGCTCCGGACCACCCCAGGAGACAAATGTCCATTCTCTAGTTCCGGACCCCAGGTTGTCGGACCCACAGGACTTATAGCTCTAAATACTAGGTACCCGTCACGGAGTGGTGGAGTGTGGAGGCTTTCGGGTAAGGAACAAGGCTAAGCGGCCACACAGGCTCCGGACCACCTCATGGAACGGGGTCCCGTTCTCCAGAGCCGGCTCCCAGGCTATCGGGCCCTCCTGCTTTCGCAGAGAGGTCCTAAACTGCAATCCTGGCTGTTCAATTCGGAAGTCATTATGTCTGATGGAAAGGGAACTTGTTCGGGTGGGTTAGATAAAATAATATCTGAAAATCTGGAAGGTAAGACCATGGAGCAGTAAGATGAAACTATCATAGGGGCACATCTGAGGGGTTAATTCTTTTCTTTATAATTTATCATGCATGGGTGCAGACCAACAGGCCGGGTTTATGGGGACGGACCTCACCGGGTTGGCGTACAGGTACGCGTTACCTAGTTACAAAAGGGAAACAAATTCGACCCCTCAGACTTGCTCCTATGGATAGAACTTACAGAGATGCTCCAGCACCAGGGGGAGGCACTCCTTCAGTCATAGCTAGACGGTCACCCTCGGGTCGGCGTATTCCCGTTACCTTGAAGGGTCCTTCCCAGCTGGGGGAGAGTTGCGGAGCCCTTCTTGGTTTGGTACTTGCCATAGGGCTAGGTCCCGTCCCTGGGTTCCCATCCGCTTTTGACGTGGGAGCCCTCGTCTTCGACTGTGGCCATTTCCGTGTGATCCTGTTGGAAGTCTGGACCCGTGGGGAGTCCAGAAGGGTTTCCGGGGAAAGGCAGGCTTCGGCCCCGTAGACCGGGGAGCATGGGGTCCCTCTGAGGGTCCGTCTAGTTGTCTCCACCGGAGTAGGAGCCTCCGGTGAAGACATCCTTCAGGTCCCCCTCGGGTGACTGGTACCCGAGGTCCCGTTCAGCTGCAACCACCTCGTCGTCGTCGACCTTTTCTTTGCCAGGTCGGCGACGAGGTGGGGAGCCGTCTTTGGAAGACTGCTCGCGCCGCTCGCTGACGCGTTTCGCGAGGTCAATGATCTTGCGACACTCCGCGGCACTGTGGCGACCATTGGGGTGCACAGGGCATGTACCGCTGTTACCCCTCTGCGACCGTGGGCGTTTGTTGCGGTCGCGGCTGCAACGACTAGAGCGGTGGACCGCGACTTCTGGTAGTCGCGGTCCTTCTTCTTTTTCTTCTTACCGTCCCGGGGGACGGCACCCGAGCCACCCGACTGGGCAGCCCCGGATTGTTGGGCCGAGTGCCATGCGCGGCCCTCGGCGGCTCTGGCGCATTTGTTGGCCAGAGCAAAGAGCGTGGGGACAGTCTCCACGTCATGCGTGGCCAACTTCTCCATCATTTTCTCATCACGTACTCCCTGACGGAAGACCGTGATGATGGAAGCATCGGAAATGCGAGGTATAGTACCTCGCACCTTGGTGAAGCGGGAGATGAACGCCCGGAGGGTCTCCTTGGGCTCCTGCCTCACCGCATGGAGGTGGGCTTCCACACCGTGCTGCTGGTAAGCACTGGCGAAGTTCGCTACGTACCGCGCGCAGAGCTCTTCCCAGGAGTAGATTGACCCTGGGGCGAGGTTCATGAGCCAAGTCCGGGCAGGACCAGACAAGACGACGTGAAAATATGTTGCCATCACAGCGGTGTTCCCACTGGCTGCTATGATAGCGGTGACATACACCTGCAGGAACTCCGACGAATTTGACGTTCCATCATACTTTTCCGGCAGGTGTGGCCGGAACTTAGGTGGCCATGATGCCGCACGGAGATGATCCGCGAGAGCGGCGCAGTCCACGCTGGCCAAGGGGACACCCACTTGGGACCGGGTGCCCATTGGGGCCTGCGGTGCTACCGCAGCGATGATCGAGGTTGCGGCCCTCGATGTTTTGGCGGCGCTCGCGTGCCCTTTCCAAAGAGATCTGGTCGTCCTCTCCCGCGCGCCTGCGGTTGAGTTCGGCCCGAAGGTCGTTGGTCTGTGCGCCCCTTACTGAGGGTGAGCGCACAGACGCCGCCGCCTCATGTTGGCGTCGAGATGACCGTGACCTCGACTTGGTCGAGGTAGAATGCGCCATGCCGAGCAGTCGATCGACGTCGTCCCGCCACTGCTTCATGGCCCCTGGTGAGGCCATGGAGCTTGGAGTGTATCGCAGCAACTCCCTGGCTGCCGACAACGCTCCCGGAGCCGCCCTCGACGGTGTCCGGGATGTCTGCGCCGCTGTATGCTGCCGTGCAGCGTGCACAACAGCGATGCAGGGCACTGGGCGGTCGGAGACCTGTGGCGTGGAAGAAACAGCTTCTTCCTCCACCAGGAAGTCCGTCGATGTCTCGGCGCGGTGCTCAACGATTTGCACCATCATGCTGAGCGAGGATGCAAGCAAAAACCTAATGCCTAGACCCCTACCTGGCGCGCCAAATGTCGGAGAGGAAATTCTCCGGCCGGGTGGTGGAGTGCACCCGCCCTAAATCCTAAGATGAGGAAGGGGCTTAAGCGTTTTGCCGATCCTGCTAAGCAGACATGAAGCACATGAACACGCGAGAGTTTTAGAGTGGTTCGGGCCGCCAGAGCGTAATACCCTACTCCACTGTGTGTTGGATTGCTGTGGGGGCTTGAGAGTCTAAGCCTCCGGGTTGAGCTTGTGAGCTGGATCTAAGTGAGCCTTTTCTGTAACGTTGCGTGCCTCCCCTTTTACAGCTGAAGGGGGGCATGCACAAAGGTACTAAGCCCCGACATGTGGGCCCAGGGACATAATGGATATAACATTTGGAGCTACAAATGTTCGCCACTGGAGCAATCTTCTCGCGCCCTGACATCCGAGATCTGCGTATCCTCGGCGTGCAGGGGAAGCTTCTTGTATAAGGGATGGTGAGCACAGTGCGCCGCACAGCACGGACGCACTGTTTGACAACAGACTGGACAAGCGCGTCGTCTGTAGGATGACCCCTGACGCCGTTTGCCAGCGGAGTGGACAGGACGCATTAAATGTTGAGAGGGCACATCGTCTGTCAGCACGGTGGCAGGCGGCGTGTCCTCTCCGCAATAAATGCAGAGTCCGCGCGGCTTTAGAGACCTCACGTCATGCCCCGCCCGCTGGCTTATGTCACGGGCCACAAGCCACGTGGCAGCAGCGGGTCTCCGCCTGAGCGGGGAGCGCAGGGCAAGGCCTGGACACGTGCCAGCACCGGACCCTTACTCATGCCGGGGTTCCCCCCGCCCCATGCTTTGCTGTGGTCCGGACCTTACTTGGTGGGACCTGGGGCCCATCCGGCATGCCTTCTTGGGAGTTCCGGACTGTATTCGAGGGTCCGGGCTGTGCGTACAGGGGTCCGGTGTCCCTCTGTGGAGGTCCGGACCCAATGATGTATCCTGGGGTGTATTATCTCTCCTTGCCACGTGGTGCCCCTAGACCTGCCCATGTGGTGGGGTCGGGTGTCGTTCTCCGTGTGGTCAGAAGACGTCGTACGTGTATAGCGTCTTTATACTGTAGAAGAAGGTACCCTTGATTCAGGGTACTGACACATGTATACTGCTTCTTTCTTGAAATGAAGAGACAATTTTCCCCTACTGTGTTATCAGAGCCTGAAAAAAGCCATTCATACTTTTGCACCGTTGCACTCTTTTTATCATTTTTTGTTGTAACTTATCCACACTTAATATGAAAGTTTGAAATATAACTGCGACATAAATCTGACCATAAATCTCAAAAAACAATACTTCAACTTTGCATTTAAAAATACTAGCTCGGTTCACAAATATATGGCATTGTTGACTTCTTTTCAAAAAATTTACCACTCGTCTCATTAAAAAAAATTGTGAGTTATCATTTATTTTGTTGTAATCTGTTTTATCACTTAAAGTAGTTTAAGCGTGGCTTAAAATTTTATATTTTCGAATAAATATTTTGAATAAAATAAGTGTTCAAAGATTTAGGAAAAAACTCAACGACATCATATTTGTGAGCTGATGGAGTATTTCAAAATCGATGAAAATAAATTGAATTTGACAATGTTTTAGTTATAATTTTGAAAACATTTTAATTATAACTTAAATAGGCCATGCATACCGATGTACCATTAGGTATGACAGATTTGGCTGAACTTTGTTCCCTTGTGTCTTAAAAAAAGAAGAAAAAAAGGCATGGCATTGTTTTAGAATTATGAGGTCACAAGAATCCGTGTTCCTGATCGTGACACCGCATGTGAGGAGTACATCAGTCGCCTTGATGAAAATGAGGGCATTCAATTGATGAACCGAGAGAAAGACAGGGTACTAGTGATGAAAGAAGGAATGGATGGAGAGGGGACTATTCGCATCTGGTTTGGTGGATGGATGAGGATGAGCGGGCAAACGTGATGGCCGACAACGACTGGCCAAGACCAGTGTGGGCTGAAACATATAAAGATATTTTGATTCGACAAAATCGCAATCAATCCGTGGACAGCTGCAGTAATAACGGCACACGGTAGCAGTAAGGTCAGAGCCTTTTCTTTTCTTTTCTTTTTTGTTTGCAGAAAAAAGAATTGATAGGTACAGTAGTACTAGTAGGAGTGATTGGTTTGAGTTCCGGGTAATATATCGAGGGATCCTTTCCTTATGATACTTATAATTGCGAACGACGTGCGTGTTTAGGTAGAGCTACTGAGCTAGCTGAGCTTGAGACCGGGGAGCAGAGTGCCGTGTTCAGTTACATTGCAGAAGGCGGGTATTATGCAGTGACGATGGAGAAGACGACGGAGAAGCACACCATTCGTTTCATAGAGCAGAATATGAATATAGTAGTAGCAGCAGCAACAGTAATTAAGAGCAGTAGCACAAACCCAAAAAAAATAAAAAAGACAGATAGGTGATGATTACCAACCAGGACGTAGAGGGTGCAAGCGATGATGACGGATCGGTAGCGGCCCAGGTAGGCGTCGGCGAGGAAGGCGCCGAGCATGGGCATGATGCAGGCCGTGCCGGACCAGGCGTTGACGGAGGCGGCGGCGGAGGCGTTGGACTGTCCCAGCGGACCAGTCAGGTACGTGATTAAGTTGGCAGAGATGCCGAAGTAGGCGAAGCTACCGGCGATCTCGACGCCTGATTAATTTGGAGGCGGGGCGGGGGATTATTATGGCCGATTGGATATCCAGTTTCAAACAAACAAGAGCAAGCAAATACTGTACCCACGACGAAGAGCGCGGATCTCCATCCCCCGGAGCTTCCGCGGTGCACGGACCGCCCAAGGTAGTCGGAGACGCCGGCGAGAGGATCCTGCTGCTGCTTGCTGGACTGCGAGAGGGGAAGGAGGGGATCGCCGAGGATGGTGTCGCCGCCGCCGTTGGGGTCCATAGCCACGGCCTCGGCGCGCCGCCTAAACGACCTTCCCTTCCCTTTCGTTCGTGGATGGTATTTGGGAGGTTTGGTTGTTATCCCCGTGGTGGTCGTCGTCTACCTCCGGTTCCTGCTTTGCTTGCTGTGTTTGCCTTTGTCCGTTTCAGTCTTATTTCAATTTGACTGACTTGTAGCCAGCCAAGCCACCCCCATTCGGAACTTGGCTCGGCTGACAGATCTTTTCGGAAATTGGTGGCACATCTATTTATCCGCTGATGAGTACCACCAGACACGCCTGACCCGCCCAACCGACGCGCACACGTCCAGCTAACCGTCCGAGCCAGCCTGCTGACCGAGCCGCCCCCGCGACTGGCCCCGAGCCTGCCTAGCCAGCCGATCGAGCCATCGTGCGCCAGCCCGTTTTTTTTTTGAGAAATCAGGAGGAAACCCTGCTGTAGATTTTTTATTATTACTGGAAAATTACAGTTCAGAAAAATACAAGGAGTCAAATTACACAAGGAGGATCTATTAAGACTGCCATTGCTGAAACCAGTTAAGAATGGAGGAATCATATCTTCCCCGCGCTTTATGGATGACCAGAAGTAATTCCTTTGTAAAGTCATGCTTGCATTGCTGCACTGTTGAGTCTTTGTTTTCAAATAACCATGCATTTCGGCACTTCCATATGCTCCATGTCATGAGGATAACTATCTCCATAGAGAAGGGAACGTTGAGTTGCTGTTTGAGATTTGCCGAAGCCTCCCCAGGATTAGTAATTCTGGGAGGCGTCATACCAATGGAATTCCAGCAGGCCTTAGCAAAGTTACATCTGAGGAAGAGATGGTAGAGTGTTTCCTCTCTTTGCCAGATACAGTTTTCGCACGAGTATGACTCAAGTGTCATGTTTTTCCTCCTCAGCATATTTCTTGTGTTCAGTCTGTTTTCAGCCATAACCAGTAGAAAACTTTATGTTTTGGTTGACATTTGTTTTTCCATAGCAATTTGTATATGTAATGAACCTGGGTATGTCCCATAAGACGCTTGTAAGTCTTTTTCGTAGTAAAAATCTCTGAACCCCAAATATATTTCCAATTGTCCTTTGCATTGATTATAGTAATTTGCTCCTGGGCTTCATTTAACTCCAGATATGTTGGCACTTGCTCTCCTGAGCGAGTGGACCCAACAGGGGAGTAAAAGTGGTGTCAACGGGGCTACAACACGAGATGGCAATAGCTCTGTTTAACCTAGCCTCTCAAGGGCACTGTGCGGGGGTATTTATAGGTATCTGAGTGCCCAGCGTCCAGTGTTAAGGACGCATGTGCCCTCAGACACCTAGGTTATCCCCGGAATATTCCCATAAAGCAGGGTTACAGACCGTAATTATAGGGAGACCTTTACAAATTAGGCCCATAATGCGCAGCGGCCATGCAGGGCCTGTTACAATGGGCCGGACCATACGTGGGCCTCCATGTTGAGCGAGGTCGCAAGATGAGACGACCTCGCCACAAGCCTCCAGCCGGCGACGTGTGGGACGAAGGGTAGGTCTACCCGTTGTCTTGCCTTCGTTGGTGCAGCGAGGTCGGCGAAGACTTCGAGCGAAGGGTGGCGTCTTCGCCTTCGCCCCAACATTTGCCCTCCGAGGGACCAGTTCGACTAAGTCATCTGGTGCCGAAGACGTCGCTAGATGGTGGAGTCGCTGCCCTTGCTCGAAGTGGTTCCGCGGGAGTTTTTGACATGACCGTTGATTGACGCCGTACTGTTGGATTGCGGGTTTTCTGAAGCGCCGCGCTCTGTGTATAAAAGGGGGCGGGGGGCGGCGCGTTTTGAACTTTATCTTTCCGCGCTCCGCGAAAACCCTAGCCGCCTTTTCAAACTGCTCGCTACTCGTCTGCTCTCCTTGCTCTTGCACGTCGGAGATCTGGCCCGTGTGAAGCAGACCGCCCGCCGCCGCCGACGGTACGTAGCCATGCCGTCCTCTTCTTCTTCTGCTACCGCTACACCGCCGGCTGGCGCGTTGTTCGGGGAGACACTGAGCGATGTGGCGGCGGAGGAGTTGCGCGCCGGTGATACAGTGGAGTTCGGCGTGTCGCGGATGTCCTCGGTCCGCGTGCAAGACATGCAACAACTTGGTTATTTCGGCGACGGAGTGGCACGTGTCCCGGGGACGGAGGAGGTCCCCGAGCCTGAAGACGAGTTGGTTGTGTTCGAGGCTTTTTTCACTGCTGGTCTTCGCCTGCCCGCACATCGATTTGTGGGAGAAGTCCTGCGTAGGTTCAACGTCCAGGTCCACCAGCTGACGCCAAATGCCGTGGTGGCTCTGGCGAAGTATGTCTGGGCGACGACCTCGTACGGTGGGCAGCCCTCGGTCGAAGTCTTCGCGAAGTATTATTGTCTGCACTGGCAGAAAAGGAAAATCGAAAATAAGATTGCCCAATTTGGATCTTGCACGTTTATGCCGAAGACGGGCAAGACTTCGATGGAAGTCGTTGAGTTGGTTCCCTGTGCCCGCAATAAATGGGGCAACTGGTGGGAATTTTGGTTCTATGTTGCCGAAGGGACAGTCGAAGACCATCCGGGGCTCCTTGTGGCCGAGATGTGCTCGCATTATTATTCAGCATACCCGCGGTTTGAAGTAGCGGAGGAGGATGCAGACGAAGGGGCCCTGCGGTGCGCGGCCAGCCTGAGTAGCGGGCGCGATCTAGTTGAGGAGTTTGTCGCGTATGGGGTGTGGCCCTTGGCGCATGGCTGGGCGCTGGGCGAAGTATGCCCTCGCCAGATGCCTTCCCGTGGTAGGATGCTGGTGCGGAGTCCCGCCTTCGCACTGGATTTGCATGGACGAGATCCCGCCGCATTCGTGCGTGAGGCGGAGGATGGGGCGGCGTGGATAATTGGTCGCTACGTGCCAAAGACGGAGGGCCAGCGTAGTTGGGATATACGCGGATCCAACGATCGCTTGAATAGGGTCTTCGAGTTGAACCGTCTACAGTATGGCGGTTATCCCGGGCAAGACGATGTCGATCGCCGCGGGAAGAAACCGGCGACAGAGACTGAAGACGACCCCGCGCCGGCGGCCGCCCCATCCACTAAGAAGAGGAAGCTATGTACTGTGATAAGAGGACTGGGGGTCTCCGATAGTTTTGCTGTGGAGCTGATGGGGACATGCGCGGCCCCCGGGGGAAGGATGTCTTCGCCCGAGCTCCGGGAGTCTTTGGCGCGGATGCTGTAGGTTACCGGGGGTTGGTGGCCTAAGAACGTTCCTGTCCCCCGTGCGGCCGGCGAAGACTTTTTTACATCTCGCATGGTTCGTGACTTGAAAGTGTTTCCTTATGGACGGAATATTGCTGCTGTTATGTCGGCAGTGATGAACAAGGATCGTCAGGAGGCTGCGCAAAAGCGCCGAGCGGTCATCAGGCTGCTCGAGGCTAGGCCGAAGAGGGCACGGGGGACTGCGAAGGCTGCCGCCTCCGGCGGTAGCCAGCCGACGCTGACGGCGAAGTCGGCCACCCCTGGGTCCAGCAAGGTGCCGGATGTGGTGAAGGCAGCTGGCGCCGGCGTATCCAAGCCTGCCTCGGCCTGAGCTGCGAAGGCCCGAGACTTGCCTTCGCCGGCGAAGCGCGTTGCCGATTTCGGCACTGATATTAGTGTGGAAGATTATCTCACTAGTGAGTCGTTGGCCCGAGTTTTTTTGACTATTGATACTTTGCAGGGTCGGGCGAGGGGCAACTTGTTGTTGTTCCGCCTGCGGTGGCGACCACGGTGTCTGCCACGGTGCCTGGGGCGAAGAGTAGCGCTATCAGCGCTGGCGATGAGATTTCGGCGCTCACCGCCGTCAAAGACGAAGCGAGCACGGTGTCCCACCGGCTGAGGGAGGCGTCGCAGCGGCTGAGTCAGGTAGTTGGGCTAGACTTCGGTTTTTACTGTTTTCGTTGGGATTGTGGTCTTATGTTTGTCTTTTAGGCGGCTGACTTCGCTGACCGCATGGCGTCGGGGGCCCTTACGGCAGTTGTGTCTACCGAAGTCGAGAGACTTCGGGCGCAGCATGCTGACGCTGTCCGGGAAAAGTCGGCCGCCGACAGCAAGTGCCGGAAACTGACGGAGAAGGTGGCCGCGCTGGAGGGCGAGAGGACTGACCTCCGGCGCCAGCTGGCAGAGGAGAGGAGGGAGGCTAATCAGGCCCTCGCCAAGGCGCAGTCGGCGCAGGCGGAGGCCAATCTGGCGCGGGTGGAGGGTAGTCTCGCTAGCCAGCGCGCCGAGGAATGGGAGACGCGGTTCAACGCTCTGCAGGCCCGCATGGAGAGGGCCGAGGCCTCGATGCGCTCGAAAGTTGAGTGGACGCGCAAACAGCTCATGGACGCATACCGCGAGCTGGGCACGCGGATCGCTGACTTCGAAGTGCCCGACCGAGAGTCAGGCCTTCGCTGCCTCGAGTGGCTGCAAGAGGAGTTGTTGGCGCTCCCGACCATTGTGGAGGGATTTATGTCCTTTGCCTCCCTGGTCACCTGCGAAGGGGCGATGAACGCGCTGTCCGCAAAGGGTGCAGTCACTATGAGGTCTTCGACCGATCTGATGAGGATTTCGAGCACGAAATTTACAAGGTCGAGGACCCTATGGTGAAGGAATCCGCGGGAGCCCTGTTTGACCGGATGTGGGGCCCCCACGGTCGGGAGGTGGTGAGGGAGCGGTCCGACCGGGCGAGGGGTCAGGTAATGTTTATCTTTTGTTTAGTGTTGTTGGATGTGGGTATACGCGGGCTTGCTGAATCGGTGTGCTGTGTTGCAGGCGGCGCGTAATGAGACAGTGGAGGACTTCGGAGCTTTGAACAGCGCGCGGCCTGAAGCGGAGTCGAGCCCGGTGGCCTCGGCCCCGGAAACCGTCGAAGGCCCCCTCGCTGCCCCTGCGGCTACCGTGTCCGGTGGTGGCTCGTCGCCAGCCACAGTGCCGAGGGCTGAAGATCCCCCGAAGACGGCGATGGAGCCGGCAGCGGAGGATCCCACAGCGGCTGGGCCTTTGCAGGTGGCTTAGTGGGTGTGGGTAGTTAGGGAATTTTGTATATGTTGCTGAACCTTGGTTGCTGCGCAGGTTCAAGGTTTTGGGCCTGCGCACGCAACCTCCACTGCTAATTTTTGGGCGGCTTCAACCGTGGATGCTGGGAATGAATCGGATGGGTCTGCTTCTAAGTTTTCTGATTTTGGTGACTCTAGGGGTTCGGTTGAATGGACGGAAGAGTCGTCGGATGAGGACTTGGATTACTTTGCGGCCTTGGATGTGGCAGCGGTGGAGGCTTCGCCGCGTGCTGCGGATGCTGAAGTTGTGCCTAGTCCGAGCGCTGGGCGTAGGCGGCGAAGGGCGGTTGCGAAGCGTAGAGTGAGTGAGGTGGATGGCGGTCGGCTTCGTGTGGGTGGGGCTGGCAAGCAGGAATTGTTGTCCTCGCCGGCCGTTGCGAGTGTAGGTGAGGGGGAGTTGCGAAGTCTTTTTGAGGGTGAAGAGCTTAGGATAATGTTATTTAACTATAGGGAGATGGGAATCATTCCGAAGGTTGAACCGATGTAAGGTGTGATGCCCTCGCTGTGTATATGTAACTATAATTTGTATGATGAGGTTGTGCGCCTGCGTGCATCTGGCTATGCTTATAGAGGCGTTGTGCGCTTGGTCTGGTATGTTTATTATGTTGGTCCGGCGCGCCTGTAGTCAGTCTTTGCGCGAACAGTTTGGTGTAGGGTTTAGCACGGGTAGTCTTCTGAGGAAGACTTTAATTTTTCGCACTTGTTGTGCTAGTTCGACTATGCCCTTGGACGACTTCTGTACGGATAGTCTTTTTGAGGAAGACTTCGATTTCTCGCATTTTGTTGTGCTAGTCCAGCTGCACCCTTAGGCGACTTTTGCGCGGATAGTATTTTTGAGAAGACTTCGAATTACGCACTTGTTGTGCTTAGTCCGGCTGCACCCTTAGGCGACTTTTGCACGGATGGTCTTTTTGAGAAGACTTTGAATTTACGCACTTGTTGTGCTTAGTCCGGCTGCACCCTTAGGCGACTTTTTGTACGGATGGTCTTTTTGAGAAGACTTCGAATTTACGCACTTGTTGTGCTTAGTCCGGCTGCACCCTTAGGCGACTTTTTGCACGGATGATCTTTTTGAGAAGACTTCGAATTTACACACTTGTTGTGCTAGTCCGGCTGCACCCTTGGGCGACTTTTGCATGGACTGTCGCACGCGAAGGGTAGCCATCGCTGCCCCTCGGTGACCTTTGTGTCGGTCGAATGTCGAAGACCGTTTGATCGGTCTTTTTCGATGTAGTTTTTGCGGGGATTTTTCGCGTGTATATTACCTGGCTCCGCCTCGTTAAAAACCTCACCCCTCCCGGGAGGAAAAGAGTGCGGGCCGGCTGAAAACTGTTCTGCAGATTACAAGGGCGAATTGGCCCTGAGGAGTTAAACAAAAAATATGCGAAGATTATCAATGTTCCAAGAATGTTCTAAGTCTTCGCCTGATGGAGTTGTGAGTCTGTACGCGCTGGGGGACGCCTTCGTCTTGACGATGAAGGGGCCCTCCCACTTCGGCTCCAACTTACCCCGGGACTCTGTCCGAGCTGTTCGGACGAGTACGAGGTCTCCTTCATTGAACTCCCTCGGGATGACTGTGTGGTCGCGCCATGCTTTCGTCTGGGCTTGGTATTTTTCCAGGGCCTGTAGGGCGAAGACGCGGTCTCCGTCGATGAGGTCCTTCGAAGTCGGCTCGTCTACGTCGGGGACGACCGACACGGCTGTCCGAGGCGACCCATGCTTTATTTCTTGCGGAGTCATAGCCTCCAATCCGTATAGAAGGCGGAAAGGGGTGAACCTAGTCGCCCTGCATTCAGTTGTGTTCAGCGCCCAGACCACTTCGGGTAACAGGTCGGGCCACTTGCCTTTTTTGTCGTCGAGGAGCATTTTCTTGACGGCTGTGAAAATTTTGCCGTTGGCGCGCTCCACGACTCCGTTGGACTGGGGGTGGTACACGGAGGCGAAGGCAAGCTTGGTGCCGATGGAGAAGCAGAAATCTTTGAAGTCTTGGTTGTCGAACTGCTTGCCGTTGTCGACCGTGAGTTCGGACGGGACTCCGAAGCGGCAAACAATATTTTGCCAGAAGAATTTCTGGGCTATCTTCGATGTGATAGTGGATACTGCCCTCGCTTCAATCCATTTGGTGAAGTATTCAACGGTGACGAAGGTGAACTTGAGGTTCCCCTGGGCCGTGGGCAGGGGCCCGACAATGTCCAGGCCCCAGCGCTGAAGAGGCCACGTGTGGGCGATTAGCTTCGTGAACTGCGAAGGGCGTCCTGAGCGTGGGGAAAATTTTTGACAGGCTTCGCAGGACCTCACGACCCGATTTGCGGCACAAATCATGGCGGGCCAGTAGAAACCTTGGCGAATCACCTTTGCCACTAGGGCCCTTGGCCCTGCGTGGGAGCCGCAAGTCCCGCTGTGGACTTCGCGCAGAATTTGGACGCCTTCAGTCTCGGTGACGCACTTAAGCATTGGCTGACTGACCCCCTTCTTGTAAAGTTGGCCCTCGATCAGTGCGAAGTCCCGGCTTCGGTGTTTGAGGCGCTTGGCCTCATTGTTGTCGGTTGGATCATAGTACCCCTGCAGGTACAGGGTTATTGGTGCCCGCCAGTCTTCGGTCATGATGAGGTTGACTATGCGGTGGCCCTCGTTGTCGTTGGTTATTTGGAGCCCTTCAGGGCTGCAGACGGCTAGCGTGCCGATGACGTGATAGAACACGTCGGAGGGTAGGGCCTCGCCCCTGGCGGCTGCCTTGGCTAGTGCATCGGCCTCCTCATTCTTGGCTCGGTCCACGTGCTGCAACGTGAAGCCCTTGAATTGCCTTTCGAGGCTGCGGATGGCCGCGAGGTACTGCATGAGTGCGGGGTCCTTCGCTGCATAGTCTTTCTCGACCTGGCCAGCGACTACCTTGGAGTCTGTTTTGATGATGCAGGTGGTGACACCGAGTGCCCTTAGCTTGCGAAGGCCGAGGATAACAGCCTCGTATTCTGCTATGTTATTGGTGCACTTATCAGACTCCAATGCAAAGCTGAGGCGCGCTGCGTATTTATGCTTGATCCCGGTGGGCGAAGTAATGACTGCAACGGCGCCTGCCCCCGCATGGCACCATGCGCCGTCACAATGGATTGTCCACACTTTTTCTGCGGACGGCTCCGGTTGCGTTATTGGACCAGTCCAGTCTACGACGAAGTCTGCCAGGACTTGCGACTTGATGGCTGTCCTGGGTTCGAATGTGATGTGATAGCCGGAGAGTTCGGCTGCCCACTTGGCAATCCGTACCGACGCCTCTGGGTTTCTAAACAGCTCACCGAGTCCTCTGTCTGAGGTAACTCGGACCTTGAATGCCTCGAAATAATGGCGCAATTTGCGCGAGGCCATCACGACTGCATAGGCGATCTTTTCCAGCTCTGTCATGTTGCATTTTGATGTTGTGAGCACTTCAGAGACATAATAAACTGGACGCTGCTTGGTTGTGCCCTCTCTGGTCTGCTCTTGAACCAGTGCTGCGCTGACCGCATGTGGCGAAGCCGCGACATAGAGCAATAGGGGTAGCGAAGGGTCGGGGCTCATAAGAATCGCCAGCTCCGACAAGTACTGTTTTAGTGCGGCGAAGGCCGCCGCCTGCTCTGGCCCCCATTCGAAGTCTTTTGCGCCGCGGAGTGTTTTGAGGAACGGGAGACTCCGCTCCGCGGACTTGGAGATAAATCTATTGAGGGCGGCCAACCTGCCTGTCAGTCGTTGCACTTCTCTAGCTGACTGCGGTGGCGTCATATTGATGATTGCCTGGATTTTGGTTGGATTGGCCTCAATTCCGCGGTGTGATACCAGGTAGCCCAAGATCTTTCCCTGGCGGACCCCGAAAACGCACTTCTCAGGGTTGAGGCGAAGTCGTGTGGCTCACATGTTTGCGAACGTTTCGGCGAGGTCGGCCAGGTGGTCTGCCTTGCTTCTGCTGGCAACGACGATGTCGTCCACATATGTGAAGATATTTCTGCCGATCTGGCTCTCGAGCACCGTTTTGGTGAGACGAGAGAAAGTGGACCCGTCATTCTTGAGTCCCTCCGGCATTCTGATGAAACAATACGTGTCGAAGGGTGTTATGAAGCTGGTGCTTGCCTTGTCCTCCTCCTTCATATATATTTGGTGGTAGCCGGAGAAGCAGTCGAGGAGTGACATGACTTCGCACCCGGCTGCGCTATCGACGATTTTGTCGATTCAGGGCAGCGGGAAATTGTCCTTGGGGCAGGCCTTGTTAAGACTGGTGAAGTCTATGCACATCCGCCATTTGCCGCTCTTTTTCTGCACCATCGCCACATTGGCGAGCCATGTGGGGTAGGCGACCGGCTCGATGAACTTGGCTTCGAGCAGGCGATGCACCTCGGCCTTGGCGGCTTCTGTCTTTTCGTCAGACATCTTGCGCAGCCGTTGTTTCTTCGGCCTCACCGAAGGGTTAATTCCTAGGCCGTGCTCGATGATGGAGCGACTGACTCCGACCAGGTCGAGGGCGGACCAGGCGAAGACGTCTTTATTCTTGGATAGACAGCAGAGGAGCCGCTCTTCGTCGTGCGAAGTGAGGTCTTCGCTGATGGTAACCATCTGCTGGGGCGTTGCCTAGTCGAGGGGGACAGTCTTGGTCCCGTCGTTGCTCTGTAGTTGTGCCTTTTCATGCCCCTTGGCGGTTGGATTGGCAGGCTCATGGACTTCGCGTTGGGCCATGAGGCAGTGCACATTTCTTTGTCCGGGAACGAAGTCTCTTTCTATGTTACGCGCAACCTGCTGGTTGCCGTAAACTGTGATGGCGCCTCTGGGACCCGGGATCTTCATGCATAGGTAAAGTCTGTGGATAGCTGCCTCAAACTTAATGATGGAGCCCCGGCCCATTATGGCGTTGTACGGGTACACCATGTCGACGATGTCGAACGTGATCTGCTCACTTCGGGCATTGGGTGCTACATCGAAGGAGAGGGGCAACTCTATTTTGCTGACGGGAAATGTGCCCTTGCCGCCGAAGCCGTACAGGGGGTTGTCCGAGCGCTTGAGCAGGCTGTGGCTTATGCCCATGCGATCGAAGGCATGGAGGAAGATGATGTCCGCCTGGCTGCCATTGTCGACCAAGACTTTGTGCAAGTCCCAGCCTGCCACGCTACAGTTGATGACCATGGCGTCAATGTGGGGGGCGCTGCGCAGATCGAAGTCTCGGGCGTCGAAGGTCAACGGCACGTGGGACCACTTTGTCTGCACGACCGGGCCGGTGACGGCGACGTGGTTGATGTTGCAGTAGTGGTCCCTCTTCTGCCGCTTTGTGTCGAAGTCGGCGCTGGACCCCCCCCCCCCCGGTAATCATATGGATGACTCCGTGATATGGTTGATCGGCGAAGTCCTCTTGCTTTGGTGCTTGGGGGTGGTTGGGGTGGTGGATGTTTTGCTGTTGATGGTGTGGGGGTGGGGGAGGTACGATTTGTACCTCCTGGTGGTGTTGGTATGCGTGGTGCGGCGGAGGCGGAGCGGGGCCATTGTTGTATGGTTGAGGGGGTTGCTGGTATGTGTGCGCGACAATTCTGGGGTTGTCGGCTAGCTGTGCCCGTGCCATTCTGTCTCTGGTGGCCTTCGTCTCTGGGCAGTCCTTTGTGGGATGCGCGCAGTCTTCGCCGTGGAACAGGCAGTAAAATCTTCGTGGCTGCTGCGCACGCCCCCGTCCTCGACCGCGAGTTCCATTTCCTCGGCCCTGGGGGGATACTCCTGGCGGCGAGGGGCCTCACCAGCAGGGGGCTGGTTGGCGATGTTGTGCACCTGCTGCTGATTACGGTCGTCCCGACCGGAGTCTGTCTGCGAGGGCCTCGTCCAAGTGTGGCTGGACTGCAGAGGGTCTTTGGGCTTCCTCTAAGACTCGACTTTGCGTTGGTGGAGCTCTTCGGATCTAGCATATTTCTCGAACAGCTGATACAGCTCCTGGAGGTTCCTGGGCGGGTCCCTGATGCAGTGGCTGTAGAGGACGCCGGCCCGAAGGCCACTGATGGCGTAGTGGATGGCGATCTGGTCATCGACCGAAGGCAGTTGTGACTTGAGGGTCAGAAACTTGCGGTAATATTCCCGCAGAGTCTCTCGTTCCAGCTGCTTGCAGAGTGAGAGTTCAGCCAAGGCGTCGGTGTCTGGGCGGTACCCTTGGAAGTTGAGCAAGAATTTGTCCCGGAGACTTCTCCAGGAGTCGATGGACAGTGGGGGCAACCTGGTGTACCAGGTGAGGGCTGGGCCTTCGAGGGCAATGATGAATGACTTGGCCATCGTGGCGTCGTCCCCTCCGGATGATGCAACGGCGACTTGATAGCTCATGATGTACTGTGCTGGATCAGTGCTGCCGTTATACTTGGGATAGGTCCCTGCCCTGAAGTTGGCGGGCCATGGTGTCACTTGCAGGTGAGGTGCCAGGGGACTTCGCTCGTCAAGGTAGTTGACGCCTTGGAAAGCCGTGGCGTGAGGGATGGTGTGTCCGCGCTGAGGGACGAACAGGTCTTCGACTTGTGCGCGCTGCTGGAGGGGTGGGCCGTGTTGCAGGCCGAGTTGGCCTTCGCTCTGCATGAGCGCGATCTCTTGTTCAAGCTCCTGTGCCTTCTGCTCTTCATCGCGTATCATCTATCACACCTTGGCTTGTGCAGACACACGTTGGCGCTTGGCCTCGAGGATCTCTTTTTGCTTTTGGAGGTTGCGGTTCTTGATGCGCAAGGCGCGCAGCTGTAGCTGCTCTTCGTTCGAGATGCCGATGACTTCGCCGTCCTCGGTGGCGTCCGCACCCTCTGGTGGAGCGAAGCCTGGGGGAGGCTGCTGTGGTCCCCCAGAGCTGCAGGTGTGGAGGCTGCCTTCGGTGGTGGGTTGTTCATTGCGCTGCTTCTTGCTGTTTGCGTCGTCTTCGCAGTGCTCTTGGAGAGTGTTGTCGACGAGGGCCTTGCCCTTTTTCTCGGCCAGCAGTGCCGCCTTCGCGGCTTCGTCAGCCTTTGATGAGGTTCTCTTGGGTGCCATCGCGGGTGGTTTTTTCGTAGCACGAACGGTGGGCGCCAAATGTTGGCACTTGCTCTCCTGAGCGAGTGGACCCAACAGGGGAGTAAAAGTGGTGTCAACGGGGCTACAACACGAGATGGCAATAGCTTTGTTAACCTAGCCTCTCAAGGGCACTGTGCGGGGGTATTTATAGGTATCTGAGTGCCCAGCGTCCAGTGTTAAGGACACATGTGCCCTCAGGCACCTAGGTTATCCCCGGAATATTCCCATAAAGCAGGGTTACAAACCGTAATTACATGGAGACCTTTACAAATTAGGCCTGTAATGCGCAGCGGCCACGCAGGGCCTGTTACAATGGGCTGGACCATACGTGTGCCTCCATGTTGAGCGAGGTCGCAAGATGAGACGACCTCGCCACAAGCCTCCAGCCGACGACGTGTGGGACGAAGGGTAGGTCTACCCGTCGTCTTGCCTTCGTTGGTGCAGCGAGGTCGGCGAAGACTTCGAGCGAAGGGTGGCGTCTTCGCCTTCGCCCCAACAAGATACTGCTCATAAGCTTGTTCAGACAAAGGTAGTTGAAAAATGTGAAAAAGATGTTCTTTTTGTTTTCCCTCTTTGATAGAAAGTTTAGTGTTGCAAGCAAATGAGAATAATTCAGGGTATTGTTGAGCTGGAATGCCCCTAATCCACAGATCGTCCCAGAAAAGGATGGTTCTTCCATTGCCGATGGTTAGAGATGCCAGTCCCTTGAAATTTTGTAAAAGGCTTAGTAAACTTCTCCACCAAAAGGATCCAATTCTTCTACGACTAGGAAGTCTGCCCGACCTGTAGCAATTATTCCAGATGAGATTTACCCAAGGTAAGTCATAATTATTGAAGAACTTGTGCAAATATTTCAAGAGTAACGCTTCATTGTGGGTCTTCAATCTGACCACCCCAAGACCCCCGCTACCTTTTGGCTGAGTAATCATGTTCCATGCAGCTAGCGGCGGTTTTTTTAGTTCACGTCATTTCCTCTCCAAAGGCAATGCTTTCTGTATGCGTCTATCTGCTTGATTGTAGCATCAGGGATTTTAAGCGTGCACATAAGGAATATCGGTAAAGCTAAGACAACCGAGTTGACCAACTCCAATCTCCTAGCTTGAGAGAGGAAATTAGAGGTACATGACAGTCTCTTTTCAATTCTTTGGATAAGGGGTAAAAAATGTTGAATTCGGGGTTTTGATAATCCCAGAGGAAGACCAAGGTAGGTGAAAGGCATTGATCCTATCTGACAGTTAAACGTTCTTGAAAGAATCTCCATTTTCTCCGGGTTAACATTGATCGGATACATACTTGATTTATTGTAATTCACCCTGAGCCCCGTCGAAATTGCATAGGTATTGAGAACTGCTTTTAGAAAAAATAATTGCTTAGGGCAGGCTTCCATTATCAGTAGTGTGTCATCAGCATATTGAACAATCAGAAAATCTTGGCCACAATTTTCAGTCAAGGGTAACTGGAGCAAATTCTGGTGTCTTGTTTTATTGATAATACTCTGAAGTAAATCTGCTGCCAAGACAAACAACAAAGGTGAGAGAGGATCTCCCTGCCTGACCCCTCGCTTGCAATGAAATGTTTTCCCTGGCACTCCATTAAGCAGAACAGATGACGTGCCAGTTTGAAGGATATTTTGAATCCAGCTAAGCCATTTAGGTCCAAATCCTCTATGAAACAACATCTGAAGGATAAGTTCATGTTCTACGGTATCGAAGGCTTTTTCAAAGTCAAGCTTTAGCACAATAATTTCTTTTTTAAAGTATGGCATAAATGAATATATTCATAGGCCCAGGCCAAGCAGTCTTGAATGGTTCTTCCTCTTATGAAGCCATATTGATTCTTGTGAACCAAAGAGGTTATCACTGTCTGCAGGCGATTGGCCAGAAGCTTTGTGATAATTTTCATCCTATTATTTAGGAGCGAAATTGGCCTGAAATCTCCCACTGTTTGTGGATTTTCCTTCTTCGGAACCAGAACGATAAAGGACCCATTTATACTTCGGAGACAAACATCTTCTTGATAAACTGCTCACATAAATCATAGAAATCCTGAGAAATGATATGCCAGCATTTTTTGATGAAATTGGTGTTGAAGCCATCAGGACCCGGGGATTTATCCGAGGGGAGTGCTGCAATAATGCTATCGATTTCTTGCTTAGTGAATGGCGAATCCAACCTTTGTAAACCATCCTGCATATTTATAAGATTTGATAGATCAAAAACATTCTCCAAGAAATCAGAAGTACCCAGACGAGTTTTGAAAGCATTCCACAGAAGATTTGCCTTTTGGTCATGCTCCGAGAAACTTGTCCCATTATCATCAGTGAGCGAGGCGATTGTGTTTCGCCTATGCTTTACCGTTGCATGGGCATGAAAAAAATCTTGAACAAACATCCCCATTAGTGATCCATTTGATAGATGCCCTTTGTTTCCAATGAATTTTCTGAATGTGAAGTAGGTCAGCAACTTTGGTCTTCAGAAGTTCTCGGAAGTTCCATTCTTCAATTGACAGGTCCCGATGCTCCTCAATGATGTCAATGAACTCAATTAGTAACTTAATGTGGCCTACTGTTTTATCAATCTTTGGCAAGGATCGCTGCCACTCCTTGAGAACCTTCCGAGTGATTTTAAATTTTGCTGTTAAGTTCTTCGCTTTATCAGTAAGATTCTGCTGACAAATCCAAGTATTTTGCAAGATGGACATAAATTCTTCAAATTGCAGCCAAAAATTTTCAAACATAAAAATCTTAGGTTTAGGGATCTTTGACTTGAAAGAAACAAGGCATGGTACATGATCAGAGATATCCCGTGGCAAAGTTTTTGCGAGAGTTTCAGGATAAACCACCGACCATTCCTGTGAAATGAAAAACCAATCAAGTCTTTGAAGAAGGGGCTCCCTCTGCCTATTCGACCAGGTGAAGGATAGGCCGTGAAGGGGAATTTCCATCAGGTCTAGATTGCTAATTGCCTCATTGAACTTCAACATTAGGTTAATATCTCCCCCAACTATATTTCTGTCTTCCGGCCTACGAATAAGATTGAAATCCCCAACAATCAACCAAAGCTTATCTGAGGGCATATTGATATTAGAAAACCAGTTGAGGAAGTCAATTTTCCCCTGCGACGTACATGGCACATAGATGTTCGTGATAATCCAGGAATCATTCGATGAGTTAGAGAAAATTCGACCGAAAGAGCATATTCGTTCTGAAAAATAATGTTGCCCACCAATTTTGAGCTATTCCAAACAGTAATGGATCCACCCGAATTTCCCACCGAGGGGACAAAAGCAAAAGAATCAAAGGAATTGGGGCAGAATTTTTTGAGGTCAGCCACATCAAAGCATTCCTTCTTGGTTTCCTATAAGCAGATAACATCACATCTAGACTTCCGAATCGCGCAACGAATACCATTCCATTTAACACTGGAATTGACCCCACAGACATTATGGCTTAAAATATACCACTCAGAGTAAATAACCGCATTGTGATTATTCATCAAGGAAACTTTCAGGTTCGTTGGCGATAGTAAACCCAAGCCTAATTACTAGGTGGGTTATCAAGTATCTGTCAGTAATGGACATAGCAATACGACCAATAAACATAAAGTTCGAAACCACGATAGATAAACATAGTCGCCAGAGCAGAACCGACCAAAAAGCCCAACAAATCAAAGGCATGCAAAATCTCCCAACCCAGTGCATCACCATCACATTACTTGTCTTCATCTTCATAGTCCTTTTCCTTGTCATTTTTGTCTTTCTTTCCTGGCTTTTTGGGGCCGACACATCCTGAAGAATTATTCTTCTTCTTCAACATCTTGTCAGACAAATCATCCTCTGACATATTGCAAAATTTTGCCCCTAGGTTCTGGATGACCTTAGCAGACAAGGACGGTGGGCCCTCAAATCTATGTTGACACATTAAACAATTCTTTCTTTGGCAAGAGCCCTGCCTGAAACTAGCCCTAGCTTCTCTCAGTCTTTTACTCCTCCTAAGGTCAGACTCCACAATTGTTGGTCTAGAGGGAGAAGAGTTCGCATCTTTCAGGTCAGAGACTCTGCCAGTTGAATCCTCCGAGAGAACAGACTCCAGGAACTTGCCATTTGGACACTTCTTTGGGATAGCAAAAGAAAGGGCCTCCATCTCAGGCTCCAGCAGAGCAGGAGGTATTTCTGAAGACATAAACGACTTTGACCAGCTGAAGGAATCTTCTTGGAGTAAATTCGACAGAAAAAGGGAGACCACTTCTTCAAAATCTTCACTAAAATCTCAGGATTACCAACAGGAGCAAAATAATTTGCCCAGATCCTGTAGAATTGAGCCCTCCTTTTCCTTTCCATGTGAATTAGGAAAACAGGGTCTGGCTGCCAATCCTGAGCAAACATATAATTCATCGCCACATTATTGAAACCATTGTTCATTTGCTCCCCCGGTTGGGCATCTGGGAGCATGATATCCTCCAGTTGTTGGTGGTCCCCCTGATTAAGTGGGGCATCAACCTCTTGAGGCCCATTCGGAGGTGCAGCACCCAGAGCAAGGATATCAGGAACATTATTATGCACCATCGGCCCAACCAAGCCTAGGTCATCCAAAATTTGTCCATTCTGCACTGGAGCGCCCTGATTGGGACCAATAGAACTGTCTAAAGACAAGCCAGAGAGATGATTACTGATCTGCTGCTCGTCAGGAGGCAAGTCCTGCTGAAACTGCTGAGCAGGTGGATCATTAACAATTCACTGGTCCCAATCCCCCTGAATATCATCTGCAGGCTGAGCCTGAACATCCTCCCCTGGCGAGAAGTTAAGGTCCCATCCCGTAGCGGGCAGAGGTTGGCCCAGACCAAAGAACGCGAGGGGAAGCTGCTGACCATCTTCAGGGACCACCGAAACTAGGTCTTCATCTTGGGGCTGACCACCCAGCAAGTTTTGCTGAATGATCTCACATTGCACAGTCGAAGAATCTCCGAGGAAACCATCTGCTTCAGAAAAGACAATGAACTGCGGGACTTCCTCAAGAGATGTGACCCGAACTCTAAGCATAGTCCTAGTCACATTGTGCATGTCCTCCTCCCACAAGATTAATCTGCCAAAAGAGCCTATGGCAGCCTGCAAGTACTCGGAGGAGCGATAGTCTAGGGGAAATCCCAACAGCATTAGCCAGCACTCACGGTTGAAAAAAGTGCCCTGTGGTTCTAGGCATCATTATGTCTTTGGGCAGTGAAGGTAGCGTCAAGATATTGCTGAGGGCCAAGCATAACAAGGTTGTCTCTGTCTAGCACGTTGTTAAACTGCACCAAAACCTGACCCAGGTGCGAACGCTGAATATCCCGCACCCCGAGCCTCCAATGCTCAACAAGATATTCTCTAACCACATCTCTAACCGCAGGGAAAAGCACTTCATGCTCCGGCAAAGGTTGAATATTAATGATAGCCCAATCTTCGTGCATTGGAGGGAGTCTCCTAGTCACTGACCTGGCCATGATCTCCCGATGCTGCACCGCCATTGCGTTGAAGCCCGGAGGAAGAAATGGCTCCGGATCAACACGCCGATACGCCATGGGAGAAGGGAGCGAAGATCGCCAGCAAGCGGGCGGAGTAGTAGCAGTTTGGGGTTTTGATGAGGTGACACCCAATGAAAGCGCAAGGGACTGGAGATGTGTCGTTTCAGATTTTTTTAATAAGACTACCTGGGCGAACTCTTCGAAGCAACCATACTTAGGGGGTCCACCGATCAGAGGCTTCGCGGGAGAGCGAAACCAAGAGTTGTGGTCCAGGAATTTTAATTTTCCCACCGAATTGTTTGGCTCTCAATGGAAGGGAACAAAATTAAAGGAAATCCGAAATTTATTTTCTTTAAGTGACAAAATAGTTCCAAATGCCCTTTCGCTTTACAAAAATGGCAGAGAAAAGCAGATGGGCCAATGCCCGATGATCCAAGGCGGCAAGCACCCGACGGCCCAAACGTAGGCCCGACGGGCCCCCTTTTCTGAATGGGACGCCATTGAAGGTTGCGGGGCTTAGTGAAATCAGAATTTGAATTTTGTAAATTTGAATGCCCACGAAGCCCGGTGCCATGAACACCTCCATTAAGACCAGAGTAATTCACCGAGGAAGACGGAATCCGAAGTCCCTGAGGTCTTAACCTCCGCGAAGAAGACGAATACCACAAGCCCTGAAATCCTGAATTACGAACAGAAGACCCCATGCGCCTGAACGCAGAAATTCTAGCCTGATCCGGATGCCCAACACCGCAAGAGATCTCCTTTTTGTTGGTAATCGGGACCGCATTAGCACCAGAGAGAGGGAGCTTAACAACATTTGCGTAAGATAAACTCCGCTTGCCCCGAATAGTCAACCAGGAAGCATTCTCTTCACCAATAAATTTCTTGTACACATGAATCCAGTTAGGGCCACCATGATTCTAAAGATTGAAAAAGGCTCTGAATTCCGCACGATCAATACACTTCGAATTGTAGATATGAAAACCCACGGCCTTAGAGGAAACCGAAAATCGGAAACCCGATCAGTAAGCTGATGAACCTCAAAGCCTGCCGCAAAACCTCCTAGGACAGCTTGGAGAAGGTAGCCAACAGAATCTGAGTTCAGCTTGAAAATGCATCTTCCAAATGAAATCACCAACCAGAAAGTCGACAGAAGGCTCGGATGAGCTGGACAAACCGAAGAGGCCAGACAGAGTTGGAGAGAATCCTCAAAGACGATCTCCGGCCAAAAATCCAATTTTGCTAGGTCCATCCAAGTGGAATCGAGAAGACCAGGGGCAGGGAAGCGAGAGGGAGGAGATCACCTGAACCTAGAAACCGCCAAGGGGAGAAGGAGAGGAAGCCACCGCCACCACCACCAAGCAGCTCCACCGACGTCGAGCCACTACCAGATCACTGGTCAGGATCTGCCGCCGCGGCGCCTCCGTGAGGCAGCGACATCTCTCGCGGTCTCTATGGTGGTCCGGCTTCAGCTCCTTGCCGGAGCCCTCCCAAAGGTGGCTCACAAAAATGGCTCCAGAGAAGGAGCAGGCTGCGCTAGCCTGTTCGATCGAGCCAACCGAAAAATAACTAAAAAAATAAAGAATGACTTAATATTGTATATACTCTAGAATGACTAAAAACAACAATATCTAAAGAATGACTAAAATCTAAAAATGACTTAATGTTTTCCTAAAAATGACTTGATGTTTCTCTGAAAATAGGAATGACCGACTTAAAAACAAAAAATGTCTCAGAAAACATGAAAAATGCCTGAAAACTAAAATGACTTAATGTTGCCTAAATTTTTAATAAAATAACTTAATGTTTGGACGCCGGAATGACTTAATGTTACCTAAAATTCTAAAATGACTTAATATTTATGTTACCTAAACTTTGGAATGATTTAAAGTTACATATAATGACTTAAATATTGTTGGGTGCCAGAATGACTTAATACTTTCTAGAATAACTGAACCAATGACATAAAAAATCTCTCGTCTCTCTCTCTCTCTCGTGCTCCTAGCACGAACCATCAAGCTACGATCAGCAACACCGTCCTACCCAAAAGCACCACGCGGGTATCCCTGGGTGTGCGTTCGGACACTAGACACCGACAGCTGGCACGCCAGGTAGGGGGTGTGTCGTTGATCAAAGTTAGCTCAATGGCTATCACCTTCAAGAACAAGATCACTCTCAGCCCAGGGGCTATGTTCCGCTTCGAAACCATCTCATGCATAGCAGACAAAGGAGGGACTCTACACCGCGTAGCGGATCCACCCGAGAAGAAGCCTTCCTCGGGAATCCTGAGAGAAGCCAAAGCAAGATTGCAGACAGCGCCCCCGCTCACAGCCTGGGGGAAGATGGTCCCTTGCAGACCAGGTTTCAGGAGCCCTCGAGAGAAGGAAGTCCGATCAATCGGGGCTTCACTAACCCAAAAAACTCCATTGTCCACCTCGCCCACTAAGGAGTGGACACGAATCACTCGGAAGAAGGAAGTAAACATCCCGAGTCAGGAAAGGAGAACACGTCGAGCCATCTTTCTGATACCTCCGCCTTCAAAGGAGGATGGGAAGAAGAACACTGTCGTGCCTGCTCCTTTCTACCCTGACATCCTCTTCATCCAGGGGAGATTGGAGTCAGTACCCATCTCCGACGATGAGCCTACCATGCAAGGGGAGGAACCTCCCCAACGCGATGCCCGGCGACGAAGAAAAAGACGCCGAAACGTGCGGTGACATCATGAAGCCGGGGAACGGGATCCGACACAGCCCGTGTCCCGGGACGAAGCCTCAGAAGTGGGAGAAACTCCCGAAGAATGAGTACACCAAGAAAGACGCAACTCCCACCGCCGCGATCGTCGACAGGCTCAAGATCGGGAACGAGAGCTAGCCGAACAAGACGCTAGGCTCCGGCGAGAGAACCCTCTCCTTTCTCGAAATCTGTACCTCGATTTCGCTCGGGCACTAAACACGCCGAGTGAAGTTGGAGGTGTACTGGCGCAGATAGCCGACAGCCTTTCGTGAACCCCAGACGCGAAAGGTTAACGATGACTGCTTACTCAGGCGGCCAATCATCTTCTACCCCTCGCTCATCTTGTGAACGACCTGTGTCATGCCATTAACAGCCGACGAGACATGCGGAGCACCATCAGCGCTTTGTGCGACCGACGACATGAAAATGAGATAAGGCACTGGGAGGAGCACGACCGAGATCACGGCATACCGGCACGAAGTCATGCCACCCGAGTTGAGTCGGCGACAGCTTCAACCAATGGCCCGTTCCGGGGACGGTCGAGACAACCTACTACCGACTCCCCTCCCTGGGACTGATGACATGAACATCGACATGAGGATACTATGGAGTTTCCGTGCTTACCCCTCATCTCCGGGCCATCCAATGGCCTCCCAACTTCAAGGTCTCCAACGTCGACAAGTACGAGCCTAAGCAGGACCCAGGAGGCTGGTTGGTCGTCTATACGACCACTGCTCGGGCCGCTGGGGCAATGGAGGATGTCACGACGGTGTACTTGCCCATTGTCCTAGGGCAAGACGCGTTGCAGTGGCTCTGACACCTACCTCAACACTGCATCAACAATTGGGGTGACTTCAGTCGTCGGTTTATCGTGAACTTCTAGTCTTTCTCCGATAAGTCAGCAGCCATGGGACTTCAAATCCATTAGGCGCTAGAACGATGAGACCCTCCGATCGTTCCTCAAAAGATTTCAAACAACGAGGAACCGCATCCTCGAAGTCGCTGAGGCTGCTGTAATTGAATACTTCTATAGGGGTCCAACGACTCGGCCTTCGTCCAAGCCATACTCCAAAAGGCGCCAGCCACCTTCGAACAATTGTTCCAGGAGGCGGACATCTAAATCACCATGGATGAACGAGCCCAGGACCTCATCGGAGGCACAAAATCTGTGCCACCTGCACCACGGCGGGATACGAACCAGCAGCCGGACAAGCGCTAGGAAAAAAGGCCTCGCGAGGAGGTGCACACCGCTGGGCCACTTGCCGCTCGAGCCCGCAGCGCACCCCGTGGAGGAGTGTGGACACTGGACGAAATCCTCGACTCCCAGTGTTCATACCACAAGGACATGCGCCACACCCTGCGGAACTGCAGAGACTTCAAACATTCTGTTTGGCATGGCCGACCCTTCCAGCCACTACCACCTCCCCCGCCACGAGGAGAGCCTAGCGAGCCCAGGCAGCCTCAGCAGTAGGAAGAGGGGAGAGGTGGAGCTTTCCCGCGCATTGACAGGGAGGTCAACATTATCTTTGGAGGCCATGGGGCACAAGAAAATAGGAGGCAACAAAAGTTCAATGATCGGTAGGTCCTGGTGGCCACGACCAGTGCTCCGGCCCCTTACCGATGGTCGGAACACGCGATAACCTTCAGCCGAGCTGATCAATGGCTTAACTTTGATCACCCTGGCAAATATCCGCTACTCGTTGATCCAGTGATCCAAGAAAGCTGGGTAAAGAAAGTGTTGGTAGACGAGGGAAGCAACATCAACGTCACCTTCCCCCGGACGCTCCAGGCCCTGAGGGTCGCCATTGAAGTCCTCACTGAGTCAGATACTCCTTTCTTCGGCATCATGCCGACTGAAGGGGAGTACCCACTTGGACACATCTACCTGTCCATCACCTTTTGAACCACAGAGAACTACAGAACCGAGTTCTTGAGGTTTGAGGTGGCGCGCTTCGACTGTGGGTACAACACCATCATTGGAAGACCAGGACTGGCAAAATTCATGGCTATTCCGCACTACCCGTAGATGATACTCAAGATGCTGGAACCTTAGGGGATTATCACCATGCGCACCGACTTCCAAGGCGCCACGAAATGCTTTCGGGGCACCTATGCGGGGCAGATATCCCCCGGGTCCACTGGAAGGCTAAAAGACCTCACGAAAGGCCTTGGGCCCAATAGTTCGCAAGGTCATCCCTTCGTGGGCCTGGGGAGAGACGTCTAGTGAAGTGGATTGACACAAGATTGGATCAACGCGAGCCCAGACGGCCCGATGAATTTGAGCAACGACCACAGCAGTGATCCGACCTTCCCGTACAGTGTCCTCTTACATCAGAACTGAATGGAGATAGGTCGGCGGAATTATAGGAAGATAGGCTCAATCGGTTCACTATTACTTAGGCACACGCTGTTATCATATTCACATGTAACACCCCACGGTCGAGTATATAAGGCCTAGGGGGCACCCCCTCAAAGGCATCTCACTCCTTAGCCATTTACTCAACTCTCTAGTGTCCTCCATACTAGAGAACTCCCTTGTATCCTACCACACAAAAGATCCACACCAGGACATAGGGTATTACGCATCTCAAAGCGACCCGAACCTGTATAAGATCGTCTACTGTTTCTCATGCATCTGGCACGAACCATCGAGCTACAGTCGGTAAGACCGTCCTACTCCAAAAAGCACCTTGAGGGCAACCCCGGGTGCGCGGTCGGACCCAAAACACCGACAGCTGGAGCGCCGGGTAGGGGGTGTGTCACTGATCCAAGCTAGCTCAATGGCTATCACTTTCTAGCACAAGATCGTCCTTCGCCCTGGGTCCATGTTCTGCTTTGGAAACATTTCATCCGTAGCAGACGAAGAAGGAACTCTACATCGCGTCACAGATCCGCCGAAGAGAAAGCCCTCCTCAACAATCTCCGGAAAAGTCGGAGCGAAGCAGGAAAAAGCACAACCTCCACCGCTCCGAGCAAATACTACCTCCTACAAGCCAGGAGCAGAGGGCCCGTCTACCTAGAGAACTCTGCTGTCCACCTCTTCCACAGAGAAATGGACACAAATCACTAGGAGAAAGGAGGCGAACAAGGTCAAGGATCGTCAAACTGCTCTTCTGGTACCTCCGCCCTCAAAGGAGAATAGGAAGAAGCTCGTCACAACGATGGTTCCATTCTACCCTGACTGTCCTCTTCATCGGGGGAAGAGTGGAATCAACTCCCATCTCCAACGATGAACCAACCGCGCCAAGAGAAGAACCTCTTTAGCGGGAATCTCACCGACGAAGGAACCGACGCCGAAATATTCGACGACATCACGAAGCCAGAGAGCGGGACCCGGCGTAGCCCGTGTCACGAGATGAAATCTCGGAGATGGGAGAAACTCTAGAAGAACGGGTCTTCAGGGAAAGAAGGAACTCCCAACGACGTGATCGTCGGCAAGCTCAAGAGCAGGCTGAGCAAGAAGCAAGACAGCGCCGAGAGAATCCTCTTTTCGGACGGAACCTAAACCCCGACTTCGCCCGAGCCATGAACACACCAAGTGAGGTCAGTGGGGTATTGGCTTGGATAGCCGATGGCCTCCCCCGGACTCTGGACGCCGAGGGCTATCGGCGGTTGCTCACTGGGGTAGCCAATCATCTTCTACCTCTCACTCATCCTCCGAGTGATCTACGACACACCATCAACAGTCGGCGGGATGCACAGAGCTCCATCAATGCTTCACGCGAACGACGACACGAGAACGAGATCCGGCATCGAGAAGAATATGATCGGGACCACGGTATCCCTGCGTGGAGTCAGGCCACCAGAGTTGAGTCGGCAATGGCTTCAACCGGTGGCACAACCTGAGGACGGTCGAGGCACCACGACAACATCTCCCCTCCCCGAGATAGACACCATCATCGCCGACAGGAGGACACATGTGGAGTATCGGTGCTCACTCCACGTCTCAGGGCCATCCAATGGCCCCCTAACTTCAAAGTCTCCAACGTCGACAAGTACGAGCCTAAGTAGGATCCGGGAGGCTGGTTGGCAGTCTATACCACCGCAGCCCGAGCCGCTGGGGCGACCGAAGATGTGATGACCGCATACTTGCCCATCGTCCTCGGGTAGGATGCAGTGCAATGGCTACGACACCTGCCCCGACACTGCATCGACGACTGGAGCGACTTCAGTCGGTGTTTCACCACCAACTTTCAATCTCTCTCTGACAAACCGGCGCAGCCATGGGACCTCAAATCCATCAAGCACCGAGGGAATGAGACTCTTTGGTCATACCTCAAAAGATTTCAGACAATGATAAATCGTATCCCCAAGGTTGCGGAAGCGGTAGTGATCGAGGACTTCTACCGGAGATGTAATGACTCGGCCTTCGTCCGAGCCATACTGCAAAAGGCGCCGACTACCTTCGAGCAGCTGTTCCGGGAAGCCGAGCTCTACATCACGGCCGACGAACGAGCTCAGGACCTCATCGGAGGAGCAAAGCCTGCACCGGCGGCACCATGACGCGACACGAACCAACAACCCGACAAGCGTTGGGAGAAGAGGCCTCGCGAAGAAGTCCACGCCGCCGGACCACCCGCCTCTCGTGCCCGAGGAGGACCTCGCGGAGGCGAACGTACACTAGACGACATCCTCGACGCCCAGTGCCCATACCACAAAGACATGCGCCACACCCTCCGGAACTGCAGAGACTTCAAGCACTCCGTTGGGAATGGCCGACCCTTCCAACCTCTGCCACCCCCACCACGAGGAGAGCCTGGAGAACCTCGACAACCTCAGCAGTAGGAGGGGGGGAGGAGGCGGAGCGTTCCCGCGCGTCGACGGAGAAGTCAACGTCATCTTCGGTGGACATGGATCGTAGGAAAGTAAGAGGCAACAGAAGCTCAACGACCGTCAGATACTGGTGGCGGCCACCAGCCCTCCCGCCCCATACCGATGGTTCGAGCACCCGATTACCTGCACTCGTGCAGATCAGTGGCACAACTACGATCACCCCGGCAAGTACCCGCTCCTCGTTGATCTGGTGATCCGAGAGAGCCGGGTAAAGAAGGTGTTAGTGGACGGGGGAAGCAGCATCAACGTCACCTTTCCCCGGACACTTCAAGGCTTGGGAATCGCACTCAAAGAACTCCATGAGTCAGACACTCCTTTTTCGGCATCTTGCCGACCGAAGGAGAGTATCCACTCGGACACATCTACATGCCAGTCACCTTTGGAACTCCGGAAAACTACAGAACCGAGTTCCTGAGGTTCGAGGTGGCGAGCTTCGACTGCGGATACAACGCCATCATCGACAGACCTGGATTGGCGAAGTTCATGGCTATTCCACATTACACGTACATGATATTGAAGATGCCGGGACCACAAGGAATCATCACTGTGCGCGCTGACTTCCAAGGCGCCGCGGAGTGCTTCCGAGTAGCTATTCAGGCGACCCTCACCACCAAGCCATCGACGACCTCTTCTGCACAGGTGAACTCAAGCCTAAGGAGGACTTCACCATACCCGCGAATGAAGCTCAAGCCATGACCTCTATGCGGCCGACTGAGGAAACCAAGAGGATCAACCTTGGGTTCGCTGATGAACGCAAGACCGCCGTCATCAGCTCCAGCCTGGATGACAAATAGAAAGGCGCGCTCGTCCAGTTTCTGCAAGACAACCGAGACGTATTCGCATGGCAACCTGCGGATATGCCATGAGTCCCGAGAGAACTGGCCAAGCACAAACTGAAGGTCTACCCCCAGGTGAGGCCGATCCGACAAAAATTATGTCGTTTCAACAAAGAATAAAGTGGATTGGCGCATGTGCGTCGACTATACGGATCTCGACAAACATTGTCCGAAGGATCCCTTCGGACTTCCTAGGATAGACCAGGTGGTAGACTCGACCACCGGATGTTCTGTGTTGTCTTTCTTGGATTGCTACTCTGGGTATCATCAGATCAGCCTGATAAAAGAAGACGAGGAAAAAACAACATTCATCACCCTGTTCGGAGCTTTCTGCTATACCTCCATGCCGTTTGGCCTCAAAAACACTGGAGCGACTTACCAGAGAGCCATTCAGACATGCTTAGCTGATCACTGGGGCAAGCGTGTGGAAGCTTATGTGGATGACGTGGTGATCAAGACAGAAAATTTCATTGAAGATTTACAGCTGGTCTTCAACAGTCTGCAGTGATATTGATGGAAGCTTAATCCTGAAAAGTGTGTCTTTGGAGTACCAACATGAAAATTGCTCGGATTTATTGTCAGCCACCGGGGAATTGAGGCTAACCCAGAAAAGATCGAAGCTATCATGAGAATGGAGGCACCACGGTCACGGAAGAAAGTACAAAGACTTACTGGATGCATGGCAGCGCTAAGCAGGTTCATATCAAGGTTGGGAGAGAAAGGCCTACCGTTCTACAAGTTGCTCAAGAAGGTAGACAAGTTCTAGTGGACTTCAGAGGCTTAGGAAGCTCTAGATGCACTGAAGAAATTCCTGACAACACCACCAGTGCTAAAGCCGCCGCGCCGAGCCACGCCAAGTCAGCCGGCTGAAGATCTGCTATTATATATCTCTTGCACGACTCACGTGGTGAGCACCGTGTTTGTAGTCGAGCGAACAGAAGAAGGACATGCCTATCCAGTACAGCATCCCGTCTATTTCATTAGTGAGGTTCTAGGACCCTCGAAGAAGAAATATGCTCAAGTTCAAAAACTATTGTATACAGTACTTCTAACTGCACGCAAGCTCCATCACTACTTTGACGACCACAAAGTCTTAGTAGTCACTAGATTTCCAATAGGGGATATTCTCCACAACAAAGAAGTCATTGGAAGAATAGCTAAGTGGGCCTGTGAGCTGGGAGCTCACGACATTGAGTTTCGACCTCGTACTGCAATCAAGACTCAAGCACTAGTTGACTTCGTATCAGAATGGACCGAGCAACAAGTGCCAGATGACCCGGAGACTGCAGAAGTATGACTGATATATTTCGATGGCTCGTTGAAGCTGCAGGGGGCAGGCGCAGGAATCCTCTTCATTGCACCTGGAGGTGAACAACTCAAATATGCTCTTCAGTTACTATTCTCAGCATCCAATAATGCAGCAGAATATGAAGCTTTGATTCATGGACTGAACATTGCCATATCACTGGGCAACAAGAGATTGATGGTATATGGGGATTCACTGGTGGTCATAAGTCAGATAAACAAAGAGTGGGATTGCTCAAATGATTCCATGGGCAAGTACTGCATGGCCGTCCGAAAGCTAGAGGACAAATTTTAAGGGCTGGAATTCCATCATGTGGAGAGAGATCGCAACGCGGCAGCAGACGCGTTGTCAAAACTAGGATCCAGTCGGACTCAGGTCCCACCTGGAGTTTTCGTCCAAGAGGTACCACACCCGAGCATTTCCTTAGATCGGGCAGAAGAGTGCAATATTCTGAACCAACCAGAGTCAGATTCTAACGACTGGAGAGAGCCAATCATCATATATGTAAAGAATGAAGAGGAGTCGGATGACAAAAATGCAGCAGAACGCATCGCAAGGCAGTCAGCTCACTATACTCTCATTGGGGAAGCACTGTACAGAAGGGGCGCGACAGGAGTCTTCATGAAGTGCATTCTTTCGGCTACTGGGAAGCAACTGCTAGATGAAATCCACGCTGGGAAATGTGGGAAACACACAGCATCAAGGACTCTGGTTGGGAAGGTCTTCAGGTCTGGTTTCTACTGGCCAACATCAAAGAGTGACGCAGCGGAGTTAGTCCAGAGGTGTGAAGCTTGCCAATACTTATCAAAACAGCAACATTTACCAGCACAGCAATTGCAAACCATACCCGTAACATGGCCATTTGTGTGCGGGGGACTGGACATGATTGGACCCTTCAAGAAAGCTCAAGGAGGATACACTCATGTACTGGTTGCTATTGATAAATTCACAAAATGGATAGAGTACAAACCTATTGCTTCTTTGACTTCGGCTAAGGCAGTGGAATTCATACAAGACATAATATTCAGGTTCAGAATACCGAATAGCACCATAACTGACCTGGGATCCAATTTCACTAGTTCGGGGTTCTTTGATTTCTGCGAACAAAGAAGCATCCAGATCAAATATGCATCAGTAGCACACCCAAGGGCCAACGGTCAGGTGGAAAGAGCTAATGGAATGATATTGGAAGCACTTAGGAAAAAAGTCTTCGATAAGAATGAGAAGTTCGCAGGAAAGTGGATCAGAGAGTTTGAGAGCACCTAGAGGGAGGGGGTGAATAGATGATCCTGTAAAACTTGAAACTTAAGCCACAAAAACTTGGTTAAGTGTTAGCACAATAATCGCCAAGTGGCTAGAGAGGAGTCTCAACAAAACACAATAACCACAAAGATATCAATCACAGAGATGGCACGGTGGTTATCCCGTGGTTCGGCCAAGACCAACGCTTGCCTACTCCACGTTGTGGCGTCCCAACGGACGAGGGTTGCAATCAACCCCTCTCAAGCGGTCCAAAGACCCACTTGAATACCACGGTGTTTTGCTTTGCTTTTCTTAATCCCGTTCACGAGGAATCTCCACAACTTGGAGCCTCTCGCCCTTACACTTGAAGTTCACAAAGAAGCACGGAGTAAGGGAGGGATTAGCAACTCACACAAGACACTAAGATCACAGCAAATACACACACAAGACCTAGACTTAAGCTCAAAAGACTAGCACACTAGAACAGAGCTCAAATCACTAGAATGTCGAACAAGTGCGCAAGAATGGAGTGTGAGTGATCAAGAGTGCTTAAGGAATGCTTGGTGTTCTCCTCCATGCGCCTAGGGGTCCCTTTTATAGCCCCAAGGCAGCTAGGAGCCATTGAGAACATTCCTGGAAGGCAGATCTTGCCTTCTGTCGACTGGCGCACCGGACAGTCCGGAGCACCACCGGACACTGTCCGGTGCAGATATCCTTCCTTATTTGGCGAAGCCGACCGTTGGAGTCTGAGAGCCGTTGGCGCACCGGACACTGTCCAGTGCACACCGGACAGTCCGGTGCACCAATGTGACCGTTGGCTCGGCCACGCGTCACGCGCGGAATCTTCGGCCGACCGTTGCCCTGGCTGAACGTTGACTCACCGGACAGTCCGGTGCACCACCGGACAGACCGGTGAATTTTAGCCGTACGCCGTTAATCATCTCCCGAGAGCGACGAGTTCGCCTGTGAACGGCTCACCGGACAGTCCGGTGCACCACCGGACAGTCCGGTGAATTATAGCTGTACACCGCTATCGAAGTCCCGAGAGCAGCCTGTTCGCCAGAGCCAGCCTGGCGCACCGGACACTGTCCGGTGCACCACCGGACAGTCCGGTGTACCCAGTCCAAGCTGACATTGGCTGAACAGAGCCATCTCATTTCCAATTCGATCTTTCCTGTTTCCAGCACTTAGACACAATACATTAGTCCATAAAACAATGTACTAAGTCTAGAAACATACCTTTTGACATGATTTGTACTTTGTCCACCACTTTACATAGATTAACACAAAAGCACTTGCGTTGGCACTCAATCACCAAAATACTTAGAAATGGCCCAAGGGCACATTTCCATTTCAATCTCCCCCTTTTTGGTGATTTATGCCAACACAACATAAAGCAACTAGAACAAGTGCAATATCAATGCAAATGAACACTCAAAATTGTTTTGATTCAATTTTGACATATATGGATTATACTTTGCCACCACTTGGTTTGTTTTTGCAAATCAAACTCAAATTACTATCTCTAAGTCAAATCCACATGAAGAGACACAAAGAGAGGTATTCCAACAGAAATTGATCAAGGATTTCAAAAACTCCCCCTTTTTTCCCATAATCAACACTTCTCCCCACAAGAGGCCAACTTTTGACAAAAGAGACAATAAAAGAGTTTTGACAAACCAAAAGCTCTAATCTACTATTTTCAAAATTTCTCAAGTGGTAGCTGATCCATCTATTGCTTTGGCCTTTATTTTCTCCCCCTTTGGCATCAAGCACCAAAACGGGATCAATCTTGGCCCTTTAACCCCATTGCCTCACCAAAATCTTCAAATAAGAATACAAAGGCAATAAGAGTACATGAGATGAACTTGGAATAAGTTACCCTCTCATCGGAGTGCAGTGGAAGTCTTTTCAGGGTCCAAGTCCACCTTTTCCCTTTCAAACCTCCTTTGAGACTAAAACAAGCAAACTCAAGCACACAGTTAGTCTCAAAGGGTCAAGTTGTAGCACAACTCCCCCTAAATATGTGCATCACTTGCAAAAAGGACTTGTGAGGTCCAGGGAGTGTTTGTACAACTTGAACACCACAAGTAAGCAACAAAATGCAGAAGGAACATGATCAAAGGTATAAACACATGTATGCTATAAATCAATCCAAGTTCCGCAAATCTAGGACATTTAGCTCACTACGCAGCCTGCAAAAGGTCTTTCCATCTAAAGGCTTAGTGAAGATATCGGCTAGCTGGTTCTCGGTGCTAACATGAAACACTTCGATATCTCCCTTTTGCTGGTGGTCTCTCAAAAAGTGATGCCGGATGTCAATGTGCTTTGTGTTGCTGTGCTCAACAGGATTTTCCGCTATTCGGATAGCACTCTCATTGTCACATAGGAGTGGGACTTTGCTCAGATTGTAGCCAAAGTCCCGGAGGGTTTGCCTCATCCAAAGTAGTTGCGCGCAACACTGTCCTGCGGCAACGTACTCGGCCTCAGCGGTGGATAGGGCAACGGAAGTTTGTTTCTTAGAATTCCACGACACCAGGGACCTTCCTAAGAATTGGCACGTCCCCGATGTACTCTTCCTATCGACCTTACATCCAACATAGTCAGAATCTGAATATCCAATCAAGTCAAAGTTAGACCCCTTTGGATACCAGATCTCGAAGCAAGGCGTAGCGACTAAATATCTAAGAATTCGCTTCACGGCCACTAAGTGACACTCCCTTGGATCGGATTGAAATCTAGCACACATGCATACGCTAAGCATAATATCCGGTCTACTAGCACACAAATAAAGTAAAGACCCTATCATAGACCGGTATGCCTTTTGATCAACGGACTTACCTCCTTTGTTGAGGTCGGTGTGTCCGTCGGTTCCCATCGGAGTCTTTGCGGGCTTGGCGTCCTTCATCCCAAACCGCTTTAGCAAGTCTTGCGTGTACTTCGTTTGGGAGATGAAGGTACCGTCCTTGAGTTGCTTCACTTGGAACCCAAAGAAGTAGTTCAACTCGCCCATCATCGACATCTCGAATTTCTGCGTCATCACCCTGCTAAACTCTTCACAAGACTTTTGGTTAGTAGAACCAAATATTATGTCATTGACATAAATTTGGCACACAAAAAGATCACCATCGCAAGTCTTAGTGAAAAGAGTTGGATCGGCTTTCCCAACCTTGAAAGCATTAGCAATTAAAAAGTCTCTAAGGCATTCATACCATGCTCTTGGGGCTTGCTTAAGTCCATAGAGCGCCTTAGAGAGCTTACACACGTGGTCGGGGTACCGTTCATCCTCGAAGCTAGGGGGTTGCTCCACGTACACCTCCTCCTTGATCGGCCCGTTGAGGAAAGCGCTCTTCACATCCATTTGGTACAACCTGAAAGAATGGTGAGCGGCATATGTTAGCAAAATACGAATTGATTCTAGCCTAGCCACAGGAGCAAACGTCTCCTCAAAGTCCAAACCTGCGACTTGGGCATAACCTTTTGCCACAAGTCGAGCCTTGTTCCTCGTCACCACCCCGTGCTTGTCCTGTTTGTTGCGGAACACCCACTTGGTTCCCACAACATTTTGCTTGGGACGAGGCACCAGTGTCCAAACTTCATTGCGCTTGAAGTTGTTGAGTTCCTCCTGCATGGCCAACACCCAGTCCGGATCTAGCAAGGCCTCTTCTACCCTGAAAGGCTCAATAGAAGAGACAAAGGAGTAATGCTCACAAAAATTAACTAATCTTGAATGAGTAGTTACTCCCTTGCTAATATCACCCAAAATTTGGTCGACGGGATGATTCCTTTGAATCATTGCTCGAACTTGGGTTGGAGGTGCATGAGGTGCTTCTTCCTCTTCACTTTGAACATCCTGTGCTCCCCCTTGATCATGCGCCTCCACTTGAGGTACTTGTTCATCATCTTGGGTTGGGGGATGCACCATTGTTGAGGAAGATGGTTGATCTTGCTCCAATTGTTCCTGTGGTCGCACATCGCCAATCGCCATGGTGCGCATTGCGGCCGTTGGAACGTCTTCTTCATCTACATCATCAAGATCAACAACTTGCTCTCTTGGAGAGCCATTAGTCTCATCAAATACAACGTCGCTAGAGACTTCAACCAAACCCGATGATTTGTTGAAGACCCTATACGCCTTTGTATTTGAGTCATAACCTAATAAAAACCCTTCTACAGCTTTGGGAGCAAATTTAGAAGTTCTACCTTTCTTCACAAGAATATAACACTTGCTCCCAAATACACGAAAGTAAGACACATTGGGTTTGTTACCGGTTAGCAGCTCATACGAAGTCTTTTTGAGAAGGCGGTGAAGGTAGACCCTGTTGATGGTGTGGCAAGCCGTGTTCACGGCTTCCGACCAAAAGCGCTCGGGGGTCTTGAACTCTCCAAGCATTGTCCTCGCCATATCATTGAGTGTCCTGTTCTTCCTCTCTACCACACCATTTTGCTATGGTGTGTAGGGAGCGGAGAACTCGTGCTTGATCCCCTCCTCCTCAAGAAACTCCTCCACTTGAAGGTTCTTGAACTCGGACCCGTTGTCGCTCCTTATCTTCTTCACTTTGAGCTCAAACTCATTTTGAGCTCTCCTGAGGAAGCGCTTGAGGGTCCCTTGGGTTTCAGATTTATCCTGCAAAAAGAATACCCAAGTGAAGCGGGAAAAATCATCAACTATAACAAGACCATACTTACTTCCTCCTATACTTAGATAGGCGACGGGTCCGAAGAGGTCCATATGAAGCATCTCCAAGGGTCTTGATGTGGTCATCACATTTTTGGTGTGATGAGAGTTTCCCACCTGTTTCCCTGCTTGACAAGCTGCACAAGGTCTATCTTTTTCGAAATGCACGTTAGTTAGACCTATCACGTGTTCTCCCTTTAGAAGCTTGTGGAGGTTCTTCATCCCCACATGTGCTAAGCGGCGATGCCACAGCCAGCCCATGCAAGTCTTAGCAATTAAGCATGCATCTAGACCGGCCTCTTCTTTTGCAAAATCAACCAAATAAAGTTTGCCGTCTAGTACACCCTTAAAAGCTAGTGAACCATCACATCTTCTAAAGACAGACACATCTACATTTGTGAATAGACAATTATATCCCATTTTGCATAATTGACTAACAGACAACAAATTATATCCAAGAGACTCAACTAAAAACACATTAGATATAGAGTGCTCGGATGAAATAGCAATTTTACCTAACCCTTTTACCTTGCCTTGGTTCCCATCACCGAATATTATTGAATCTTGGGAATCCTTATTTTTGACGTAGGAGGTGAACATCTTCTTCTCCCCCATCATATGGTTTGTGCATCCGCTGTCGATAATCCAGCTTGAACCCCCGGATGCATAAACCTGCAAGGCAAATTTAGGCTTGGGTCTTAGGTACCCAACTCTTGTTGGGTCCTACAAGGTTAGTCACAATTGTCTTAGGGACCCAAATGCAAGTTTTATCTCCCTTGCATCTTGCCCCTAACTTCCTAGCAATTACCTTCTTATCCTTTCTACAAATGGCAAAGGAAGCATTGCAAGCATAATAAATTGTAGAAGGTTCATTCATTAATTTCCTAGGAGTATGAACAATATTCTTTCTAGGAACATGATGAATAACATTTCTCCTAGACATATTTCTATCATGCATACTAGAAGCAAACATGGCATGAGAATCAAAAGCATCATAAGCATTACAACTCCTATAAGCATTTCTAGATTGTCTCCTATCATGGTACATAAAAGCATGATTCTTTGGCACACTACTAGCCATAGGGGCCTTCCCTTTCTCCTTGGCGGGGATGGGAGCCTTATGGCTTGTTAAGTTCTTGGCTTCCCTCTTGAAGCCAAGACCATCCTTAATTGAGGGGTGTCTACCAATCGTGTAGGCATCCCTTGCAAATTTTAGTTTGTCAAATTCACTTTTGCTAGTCTTAAGTTGGGCATTAAGACTAGCCAATTCATCATTTAATTTGGAAATTGAAACTAGGTGTTCACTACAAGCATCAATATCAAAATCTTTACACCTAGTGCAAATCATAACATGTTCTACACAAGAGTTAGATTTATTTGCTACTTCTAATTTAGCATTTAAATCATTGTTAATTCTCTTTAAGCTTGAGATAGAGTCATGACATGTAGACAATTCACTAGAAAGCATTTCATTTCGTTTAACTTCTAAAGCAAGTGAATTTTGTGCACTAACAAATTTATCATGCTCTTCATATAAAAGGTCCTCTTGTTTCTCTAAGAGTCTATCCTTTTCATTCAAGGCATCAATCAATTCATTAATCTTATCTATTTTAGTTCTATCCAATCCCTTGAATAAACTAGAGTAATCTATTTCTTCATCACTGGACTCATCATCACTAGAAGAATCATAAGTAGTACTATCTCGAGTACATACCTTCTTCTCCTTCGCCATGCGGCATGTGTGACGCTCGTTGGGGAAGAGGGATGACTTGTTGAAGGCAGTGGTGGCGAGTCCTTCATTGTCGGAGTTGGAGGAGGAGCAATCCGAATCCCACTCCTTTCCAAGGTGTGCCTCACCCTTGGCCTTCTTGTAATTCTTCTTCTTCTCCCCTTTGTTCCCTTTTTCCTGGTCACTTTCATTATCGGGACAGTTAGCAATAAATGACCAATCTTACCACATTTGAAGCATGAGCGCTTCCCCTTGGCCTTGGTCTTGCTTGGCTGTCCCTTGCGACCCTTTAGCGTCGTCTTGAAGCGCTTGATGATGAGGGCCATCTCTTCATCATTGAGCCCGGCCGCCTCAACTTGCGCCACTTTGCTAGGTAGCGCCTCCTTGCTCCTCGTTGCCTTGAGAGCAATGGGTTGAGGCTCATGGATTGGACCGTTCAACGCGTCGTCCACGTATCTCACCTCCTTGATCATCATTCGCCCGCTCACGAACTTCCCAAGGACTTCTTCGGGCGACATCTTGGTGTACCTGGGATTCTCATGAATATTATTCACCAAATGTGGATCAAGAACAGTAAAGGACCTTAGCATTAGACGGACGACGTCGTGGTCCGTCCATCGCGTGCTTCCGTAGCTCCTTATTTTGTTGATAAGGGTCTTGAGCCGGTTGTATGTCTGGGTTGGCTCCTCGCCCCTTATCATTGCGAATCTTCCAAGCTCTCCCTCTACCAACTCCATCTTGGTGAGTAAGGTGACATCGTTCCCCTCATGAGAGATCTTGAGGGTGTCCCAGATTTGCTTGGCATTGTCCAAGCCGCTCACCTTATGGTACTCGTCCCTGCACAAGGAGGCTAACAACACAGTAGTAGCTTGTGCATTTCTATGAATCTGTTCATTAATAAATATAGGACTATCCGAGCTATCAAATTTTATTCCATTCTCAACAATCTCCCATATGCTTGGATGGAGAGAGAATAGGTGACTACGCATTTTGTGGCTCCAAAATCCGTAGTCCTCCCCATCAAAGTGTGGAGGCTTGCCGAGAGGAATGGAGAGCAAATGTGAATTTGAACTCTGAGGAATACGAGAGTAATCGAAAGAAAAATTCGAATTAACCGTCTTTTGTTTCTCGTAGTCGTAGTCATCCTTTTGGGAAGAAGTGGACTCATCGCTGTCGTCGTAGTAGACGATCTCCTTGATGCGTCTCGTCTTCTTCTTCTTCCCATCTTTGCGTTTGTGGCCCGAGCCCGAGTCGGTAGGCTTGTCATTCTTTGGCTTGTTGACGAAGGACTCCTTCTCCTTATCGTTGATCACGATTCCCTTCCCCTTAGGATCCATCTCTTCGGGCGATTAGTCCCTTTGTGAAGAGAACGGCTCCGATACCAATTGAGAGCACCTAGAGAGGGGGTGAATAGGTGATCCTGTAAAACTTGAAACTTAAGTCACAAAAACTTGGTTAAGTGTTAGTACAATAATCGCCAAGTGGCTAGAGAGGAGTCTCAACAAAACATAATAACCACAAAGATATCAATCACAGAGATGGCACGGTGGTTATCCCGTGGTTCGGCCAAGACCAACGCTTGCCTACTCCACGTTTTGGCGTCCCCACGGACGAGGGTTGCAATCAACCCCTCTCAAGCGGTCCAAAGACCCACTTGAATACCACGGTGTTTTGCTTTGCTTTTCTTAATCCCGTTCGCGAGGAATCTCCCCAACTTGGAGCCTCTCGCCCTTACACTTGAAGTTCACAAAGAAGCACGGAGTAAGGGAGGGATTAGCAACTCACACAAGACACTAAGATCACAGCAAATACACACACACAAGACCTAGACTTAAGCTCAAAAGACTAGCACACTAGAACGGAGCTCAAATCACTAGAATGTCGAACAAGTGCGCAAGAATGGAGTGTGAGTGATCAAGAGTGCTTAAGGAATGCTTGGTGTTCTCCTCCATGCGCCTAGGGGTCCCTTTTATAGCCCCAAGGCAGCTAGGAGCAGTTGAGAACATTCTTGGAAGGCAGATCTTGCCTTCTGTCGACTGGCGCACCGGACAGTCCAGTGCACCACCGGACACTGTCCGGTGCAGATATCCTTCCTTATTTGGCGAAGCCGACCGTTGGAGTCTGAGAGCCGTTGGCGCACCGGACACTGTCCGGTGCACACCGGACAGTCCGGTGCACCAATGTGACCGTTGGCTCGGCCACGCATCACGTGCGGAATCCTCGGCCGACCGTTGCCCTGGCTGAACGTTGACTCACCGGACAGTCCGGTGCACCACCGGACAGACCGGTGAATTTTAGCCGTACGCCGTTAATCATCTCCCGAGAGCGACGAGTTCGCCTGTGAACGGCTCACCGGACAGTCCGGTGCACCACCGGACAGTCCGGTGAATTATAGCCGTACACTGCCGTCGAAGTCCCGAGAGCAGCCTGTTCGCCAGAGCCAGCCTGGCGCACCGGACACTGTCCGGTGCACCACCGGACAGTCCGGTGTACCCAGACCGAGCTGACATTGGCTAAACAGAGCCATCTCATTTCCAATTCGACCTTTCCTGTTTCCAGCACTTAGACACAATACATTAGTCCATAAAACAATGTACTAAGTCTAGAAACATACCTTTTGACATGATTTGTACTTTGTCCACCACTTTACATAGATTAACACAAAAGCACTTGCGTTGGCACTCAATCACCAAAATACTTAGAAATGGCCCAAGGGCACATTTCCCTTTCAGAGTTGTCGTATGTGATCTGGAGCCTAAGAACTCAACCTAGCCGAGCTTTGCATGGAAACACTCCCTTCTTTATGGTCTATGGTTCGGAGGAAGTGCTACCTGCTGATCTCAGGTTTGGGGCACCAAGACTGGTCTTTGAAAACATAGCTGAAGCTGAGGCCACTAGACTGGAGGATGTTGATATACTAGAAGAAGAACGATTTAATACAGTGATTCAGTCAGCCAGGTACCAGCAAACTCTAAGGCGCTATCATGATAAGGCCATACGACATCGATCCTTCGTAGTGGGAGATCTTGTCCTTCGCCGAATTCTAACGGGGGAAGGACGGCACAAATTGTCGCCACTATGGGAAGGACCATTCATAGTAGCAGAAGTCACTCGGCCTGGATCATATCATCTTACTCAAATGGATGGCACAGAAATAGGGAACTCATGGAATATAGAGCATCTCAGGAAGTTTTACCCCTAGCTAGATTTCAAAAGCTATCGGGACAGCATTGTATTCTGTAATTGGAAAATACACCATCGATAAAAAGACTTCATTCTCAAAGGCACTCAAACTATTGTCAATTTGCATGCTTACTCGACTCATGGTGACCACTATACCCTACTAACGGAGCAATCGGCTTAAGTCTGCGGTGACTTAAGGCGGTGTGACATGCTCACGCTTACTTAACTCAGGGTGACCACTATACCCTACTAACGGAGCAATCGGCTTAAGTCGGCAATGACTTAAGGCGGTGTGACATGCTCACGCTTACTTAACTCAGGGTGACCACTATACCCTATTAACGGAGCAATCGGCTTAAGTCGGCAATGACTTAAGGCGGTGTGACATGCTCACGCTTACTTAACTCAGGGTGACCACTATACCCTACTAACGGAGCAATCGGCTTAAGTCGGCAATGACTTAAGGCGGTGCGACATGCTCACGCTTACTTAACTCAGGGTGACCACTATACCCTACTAACAGAGCAATCGGCTTAAGTCGGCAGTGACTTAAGGCGGTGCGACATGCTCACATCTACTCGATCCAGCATAAGCATGTTTACGATTACTCATCTTAGGGCGATTTCTATGCCTCACGAAATAAAAAGAAGTTTCAAAACCATCACACTGCACTTACTTCTGCAATCGTAACAATTGTTGAATTCAAACAACAGAAAAATAAAAATAGCATTCAGTACCAAGGGCACTTTCTAACAGGAATATTCGAGCACATTGACCACATACACACACATTTCATAAATGCATTCAGTATTCCTACTTGGTAATGTTTTTCTCAGGAGCAACTGATGAAGAAGGGCGACTCAAGGAGTCAGGAGCAGCGTTGACATCAGCAACTATGTCATCAGGAACGATCACGCCCGACCTTCTCATCAAGATCCGCCCTGCGCGAATGGCTTTATCCATAGCCTTGTCGCGCCGAGCCTTCAAAGTAGTGGAAGTGTCTTCAGCAACCTTGGTGGCCAGTCGAGCAGCTTCTAGCTCCTGGACGACTGATCTTTTGGAGGCACGCAGATCCTTGATGACAGAATCTTTGCTCGACACCAATTGCCTAAGACGAAGGATTTCATCCTGGGACTCTTGCAGCTTGCGACGGTGATTATCCAAATCTGCCAAGGTAAAATGATGGCTCCTCTCCAAGATAGTCAAAGAATTACTGGCATCGCGATACAACCTATCAAGGTTATCGCGAGAAGCTGCAAGTGCACGTTTTTCTTCCTGCAGACAAGAATCAGCTCTCAAGCATCTAGTAGGCAGTAAAAACATAGCAGAGAAAGTCAAGTAAACTTACTTCATTAGCCACCCTTTCGAAGTCAAGCTGAGCACTAAGAGAGGAATTCAACGAGTTGGCATCATCTAAAGAAGCAGAAACCCGAGCCAGGTCCATCTGACCTTGAGAATACTTCTCCTCGAGCTCAGAGTATCGCCGGACCATATCTAGCAAGAAGTGGTTGAAGAAGGATATTCAGTAAAAAGTAGATTAATCAAGTAACCAAAGAGGAAACAAAGGCACTAACCAGCATTTGTCATTTCCAAATCAAATATCTTCCTCTGAAGCACCACCGAATTCCAATGCGTCAGAGACTGTAATACCCACTTTGTAAGAAAGATCTAAAAGGGAGAAATTATATTTCTTCATAGATATGTGTGTTATCCCTATTCATCATTTCATGTGGACACCTCACTTAAACAAATAAATAACTAACAAAGGACACCACTAAATTGTGCATCATGATGGAGTTTTGCTTGTTTGTGCAATTGATAATAAAACAATAATAATAGAAGTACAATAATGAGATGGAGATTTGAATTTAACCCAAAGTTGCACTTTAGGGTTTTAGAAATAATATTTAAAAGAGAAAAGAGAAGGAAGAAATTACTATGTGAATAAAAATAATTATAATATATATATTATTCTTGTACAGATTTGAGTTTGTACATTTGACTCAAAGGCGAAGTTCATAACAGGATTCAAATTCAAATTAGAGATTCAAATGAAAAGAAAATAAATCAAAAAGGAAAAGGAAAATAAAAGAAAAAGAATAAAACCCACCTGGGCTGGAATCCCCACAATTCGGCCCAATCCTGAATCATACCCGCGCAGCCCAATAACTCCTCCCACGCCGCGCACTGGATTGCTCTGCATGTGGGACCCACGCTCCAGCTCACACTCCGCATGCATCCGTGCGCCGACGAGTGGGTCCCTGAGGGCAGCGACTCGACTTCTCTGCGTGCGGTCTCTGGAGTCGCTTGCAGGTGGGCCTACCTCGTCAGCTCAATCCTCTCCCCACGGACTCCGCGCAACAGAAGGACCACCAGGAATCGCGCCGCGTTTGCCGTGATTCGTGGACGACTCCTTCCAGCTGAGCTGAGTCCATGGGGGATAAATTGGCGACTCCCCCGCTCCCTCCTTCCCTCCTTATCCGCTTGCGCCGACAGCCCTTGCGCCGCCGTGATCCACACAGGGGGGGAATTCGAGAGAGAGAGTACCGCGCTGGTGGATCGCTTGACCACCGTCGTTTCGGGGTCGCTGTGGGGTCTTGGCAACTCGTTTGGGTGCGGCGAGTACAACCGAGGCCTCCACGTGCGGAATCAGTGCTCGCAGCGCGACCAATTTCTCACCGACGTCCGCATCGAGCTCGGGTCCGCCGTGCGCCGTGGGCCAACTACCTCGGTGCGTCAATTGCCGGTAAGAACACCTCCTCCAATCTCGCCATCCTCTGAATTTCATTTTGCACCCGAGTTTCATGGGGATCGTGTACGGATTGGGGCATCGGGCGTCTCAACCATGGCGCCGCCGTGATGCCAGGCGCGGGCGCGCCGTCGTGTTTGAGAACCGGGGAAGGAGAAGGGGTCGTGCGCCGTTGGATTCTTATCGAACGGCTGTAATTGGGTCCAGCGTCTCCCTCCGCTCGGTTTGATCCGCGCCGTTGATCTCACGTCGTGCGGTAGAAACTGGATCCAGAGTTCATTAAATCTGGACCGTAGATTGTTGATCCAAAGGCTTTTATAGCGTACCGGTTCGTAATGGGTGGATCTAATCAGGAGCGCTCACCTCGAATCCGACGGTCGGAATCAATCCGCACTTCCCTCAGCTGCGTAGTTACACTTAGACCCCTCTGTTTTTAGGGAAACAACCCGCGGTCCATTGTAACTGTTGACTGTGTCTCGAGTTTCTTGTCCCGAGGCCCCTGGCATTTCCAGGATTTGAGGCCCAGTCCAGTGATCATTTAATTTGAATAAATAAAATAGAAAATGGATTTTTAATATGAAAATGATTACTAGAACTTAATAAATTCATAGAAAATTCATACTAACTCCAAATTAGTCCATTCCAGTTCCTAAAATTTTGTAATTTTATTCTTTATCACCTAGATCCTCTGTTATGTCATGAAAACAGTAAGAAATTTATTTATCACTTAATCCTATTTAAAGCACATAAAACCTTTGAAAATGCATAACTTAAAATCTATAACTCAGAAAATTATGATTCCAGTTCCTAGGTTTTTATTTTAATATATAGAATATCTCTGTGTATTTTGTTTACATGCTTGGTGTAATGTTAAATTTCCCTATATCCTGTGCTTGTTTGTATTGTGGCGAGTAGAAGAGCCCGTTGCTGAGGATCCTGGTGAGCAGCAGATTGAAGTAGCTGAGCAGGAGCTCATTGAAGGCAAGTTGTGCCCTTGACCACTTTTTACCCAATAATGTTCTCTAATATCACTTATCCATGCATAGGTTAATTTTGATGGGACCCAATAGGTCACCCTAGATTGTTTATCTCATTACCTTGTTTACCCCTGAATCACTTGGGTAGTTTGCTATTGCTTTACATGGTTTTGGGATAATCATTTATTACCTCTATGTTCCAATTCTTTTTGTTATTCTATTTATGTTCATGTTATGATCATTAATGTTAATTGGAACATAGAGCTTAACTTGAGAACCACGTGCCACCACAAGGGTTTAATGGGACGCCCTTGGCTGACTAATTAGGAAAGCTAGTGGAAGACTACCTTACCCGAAAGGGGCAAGGGCAGTAGGGGAGTGGTCAGTGTAGGGAGGTCCCTGGTTGATTTTGCTGCGATGGCGGTCAGCCAGGAACCCTGCATTGGAACTTCCTATAAACTGTAGCGGGTTTTCGGAAGCTAGTGGAACTTTGTAAAGGCCTCGTAGTGTTGCCCTGCCGCGCTTCCTAGGTAGAGGTGTATGGGATTCGCGACCCCTTGGTAGATGGGTAACATGACTTGTGGGTAAAGGGTACAACCTCTGCAGAGTGTAAAACTGGTATACTAGCCGAGCTCACGGTCACGAGCAGCTCAGGACTCTCTGATGTTTAAATTATGGAACTTAAATTCAATTTTGTCATTTGCATTGCATGGGTTTGTTATTAATTTTGTTCTATTACTTTACTTATGGTTTGGTATTTACTTACACTTAGTAACTGCTAATAAAATTTTGACCAACTACTTAAAAGCAATGCTCAGCTTTAACCCCTTTCATTGATTAGCCTTACACATCACATGAACTCACACCTTTGTGAGTTTATGTTCATTGGTTCCCCACAACTTGTTGAGCTATGATCATGTGTGAGCTCACCCTTGCTGTCTCACACCCCCCCACAGGAGAAGATCAGGTGGTTCAGGAGGAGCCGCCTAACACTGAGGAGTTCGATCTGATCTAGGTGGCGTTTCTCAGTCGACATTGGCGCCGACGATCCTTAGTTCGTTTTATATTTATCTTTATTTTGTAATAAGACTTCCGCTATGTAATAAGTACTCTGATGTTTTATGACATTTATCTCTATACACTCTGTTATTATATATGTTGTCTTCTTGGCGCATGTATGAGATGCACCCGGCTTTGTTCCTTAAAACCGGGTGTTACAGAGACAGAGCTCTTTCTGGGACAGAGGCACCTTGTGATCTCAGCTGACCAGCCATCTTGTCGACCAAAGCCTGATATTGAAAACAAATGAGTGCAAAGACAATATTTCGCCTGGAGTATAGCCAGATCGGGAAAAGCCAAATTACCTGAAGGTTGGAGAAGAATGAAGGAAACCCAAATCATGAGAAGCCAGGTGGTGGCTTAACGAAGGAATATCAACCGGGGCAATCTGAAGAGCATCATCAGGGATCAACTCAACATCACCAGCAGGAATCAGAACTCTAGCATCAGGTGCGCCGGCCTCTAAGGCGACTTTCTCATTTAAAGCATGTGTTGTTGCCATGCCATCAGAATGTGGAGGAGAAGATCCAACATGGACATCCATGGAGGTATGAGAAGGGGAACCCGCCTGGACACCCTCGGGGGCTGGGTCGCAGCCCGCACTGCCCATCGGAGCCAGATCTGAGAGCACCTAGAAGGGGGGGGGGTGAATAGGTGATCCTGTAAAAACTTAAAACTCAAGGCCAAAAACTTGATTAAGTGTTAGAACAATAAAGCCAAGTGGCTAGAGAGGAGTTCTTGCTAAACACGATAACCACAAAGAAATCAACACAGAGAGGCACAGTGGTTTATCCCGTGGTTCGGCCAAGTCCAACACTTGCCTACTCCACGTTGTGGCGTCCCAACGGACGAGGGTTGCACTCAACCCCTTTCAAGCGGTCCAAAGACCCACTTGAATACCACAGTGTTTCTCTTGGTTTCACTATATCCCGCTTACGAGGAATCTCCACAACTTGGAGCCTCTCGCCCTTAAAATTTGATTATCACAAATAAGCATGGAAGTAAGGATGGGATGAGCAACACACACAAGACACAAAATCAGAGCACAAACATGCACACAAGTCACAACTTGAGCTCGCAACACAACTCGAAGAGTTCTCTACTCAAATGGAGCTCTAGTTGCTATCACAAAGAATCAAAAGCACGGAAATGGAGTCTTGGTGCAGATGGGTAACATGACTTGTGGGTAAAGGGTACAACCTCTGCAGAGTGTAAAACTGGTATACTAGCCGAGCTCACGGTCACGAGCAGCTCAGGACTCTCTGATGTTTAAATTATGGAACTTAAATTCAATTTTGTCATTTGCATTGCATGGGTTTGTTATTAATTTTGTTCTATTACTTTACTTATGGTTTGGTATTTACTTACACTTAGTAACTGCTAATAAAATTTTGACCAACTACTTAAAAGCAATGCTCAGCTTTAACCCCTTTCATTGATTAGCCTTACACATCACATGAACTCACACCTTTGTGAGTTTATGTTCACTGGTTCCCCACAACTTGTTGAGCTATGATCATGTGTGAGCTCACCCTTGCTGTCTCACACCCCCCCACAGGAGAAGATCAGGTGGTTCAGGAGGAGCCGCCTAACACTGAGGAGTTCGATCTGATCTAGGTGGCGTTTCTCAGTCGACATTGGCGCCGACGATCCTTAGTTCGTTTTATATTTATCTTTATTTTGTAATAAGACTTCCGCTATGTAATAAGTACTCTGATGTTTTATGACATTTATCTCTATACACTCTGTTATTATATATGTTGTCTTCTTGGCGCATGTATGAGATGCACCCGGCTTTGTTCCTTAAAACCGGGTGTTACAGAAGTGGTATCAGAGGAAATGTTGACTGTAGGACGAAACCTAGATAGAAATGGACAAAACCCTTACCTACTTACCTTACTCTGATTCTTTCTACACTTAACTTGATCCTGTCTCACCTTTTACTGTTCTACTCTGATCATTCTTACCTTTTCTACTCTGAGACAAGATGGATTTCACACCTTGGAATCCCTACCCCTATGACATTTTAAGGGATAGGAGGCCTAAGACCAAATCAAAACTATTTTCTATATATAAAAAAAATGTTGTTTGATTGTTCTGGTGGAAAATGTCTGATTTGCTTCTTTGATTGATTGAAGTATTAAATATGGACATCTTAGGATGTACCACTATAAGGTAATGAATTAGCTATGGTAGGTAAATATTAATCTGCTTAGCTAATAAAGTCCCCCAAAGTAACATGATTGTAATTACTGCCTTGTCTACTATTCTCTTACCATATGTATCTAACTCAGATGGTCAATACCAGGAGGGGTGGTGGAATTGATCTGCCTCCTAATCGACACACTCGGAGAATATATAGACAACCTCAGCCACAACCAGCAGAGATGAATCCTCCTAATCCTCCACCAGGCGGAGTTGACCCACTGGTTGCTGCTCAGATGGCGGTGATGCAGCAAATGGCGGATACTATGGCTGATATGCGTGCCCAGATGCAGCAAGAACGCCAAGAGATGCGTCAGGAAAGAGAAGATATTCGCCAGGAGTTGCGCCAGGAGAGAGATGAGATACGCCAAGAAAGGAGGGCGCAACAACAGCAGCTGCAACAACAAATGCAACAGCAGCAACAACAGCAACAAGTGCCATTGCCTCCACCACCACCACCAGTTCCACCTCGGGATAAGCACCGGGAGTTCATGAGCCATAAGCCACCCACATTTGCAAGCTCACCTGATCCACTGGACGCGGATGATTGGCTGAAATCCGTTGAGAAGATGCTGAATATTGCACAATGCACTGATCGGGAGAAGGTTTTATATGCTTCTGGACGTCTGACTGGTCCTGCTGCTGACTGGTGGGATTCTTATACTGCTGCTCACGATGCTGCTGATACTATCACTTGGGCAGAGTTCAGTACACAATTCAGGAACTACCATATTCCAGCTGGTATGATAAAGATCAAGAAGAAGGAGTTTCTGTCGCTGAAGCAAGGAGGTATGTCAGTCAGCGAGTACCGCGACAAGTTTATTCAGTTATCCAGATATGCCCCTGAAGAAGTTGCTGAAGACGAGAGGAAGCAGGAGCATTTCATTGAAGGACTTAATGGACCACTGCAGTATGCTCTAGTGGCACACACATTTCCATCATTTCAGAGACTGTTGGATAAGGCTCTTGCTATTGAACACAAGCGTGTTCAGCTGGGTGATTTGAAGAGAAAGGCAATATCTCAAGGACAAGGAAGCAGCAGTGTTCGTCCTCGCTACAGCTCACCACAGGGTACACCGACTCGACCAGGAGGACCACGCCCAGTTCAGCAATCACCACTGAGGACTCCACCTCCTCGACAGGCTACTCACACGGGCACCCCGACGAAGTTTGCAGGACAGAGTCCGGGCACTCAATGTTTCAAGTGTGGGAAGATTGGTCATTATGCAAATGTCTGCCCACAGAGGATTGCTACTACTCCAGTTCAGAACAAGCAACAGACCCCTGACAAGGGATATTCTATTGCCAAAGTTAATCAAGTCAGCGTTGATGCTACTCCGGATGGAGGGGACCTCGTAATTGGTATGTTTTATGTTAATGCAATTCCTGCAACCATATTATTTGATTCTGGTGCTACACATTCATTCATGTCTGCTAGATATGCCAACACAAATGAAATACCACTGCTAAATATGAGAAAACCCATGATAGTAATTACACCTAAAGGGCCTGTTGAGGCGAATCAAATGACACGTAGATTGACATTAACCATTATGGGTAGAGAATTTGGAGCTACTGCTATAATATTGGAGTCAAGCGGTATAGATTTGATCCTTGGTATGTCATGGCTAAGAAAGGCAAAGGCCGTTATAGCATGTGGTAGAGGTACCGTAGAACTCACTACCACTAAAGGAGAAAGGTTTCAAGTTAATATTGCAGTAACCTCCTCACCCATGCGTGCAATGTTCTTTATACCTGAGGAGTTTGTTGGTGACAACATCCGGGTGGTTAGAGATTTTCCGGATGTCTTTCCAGAGGAGTTACCAGGGATGCCACCTGATAGAGAAGTTGAGTTTGTTATTGATCTCTTACCTGGAACCGCCCCTATTTCTAAACGGCCATATAGGATGTCCGTAGAGGAGTTGAAGGAACTTAAGAAGCAGTTAACTGAGTTACAAGAGGCTGGGTACATTCGTCCGAGTTCCTCACCATGGGGAGCGCCGGTCTTGTTTGTACAGAAGAAGGATGGATCGCAGCGGATGTGTGTGGATTATAGATCTCTTAATGATGTTACAGTGAAGAACAAGTATCCGTTGCCCCGTATTGAGGATCTATTTGATCAGATGAGAGGTGCTAGAGTATTCTCGAAGATTGATCTCCGATCCGGTTACCATCAGATGAGGATTAGACCATCGGATATTCCCAAGACGGCTTTCTCGACTAGATATGGATTATATGAGTTCACAGTTATGTCATTTGGATTAACCAATGCACCAGCTTATTTTATGAACTTGATGAATAAGGTGTTTATGGAGTATTTGGACAGATTCGTCGTGGTATTCATCGACGATATTCTCATTTATTCTCAGAGTGATAATGATCATGAGGAACATCTAAGGTTGGTGCTACAGAAGCTACGAGATAATCAACTCTATGCCAAGTTCAGCAAGTGCGAGTTTTGGATTGGCGAGGTGCCATTTCTTGGTCATATTATTTCTAATGGAGGAATAGCAGTGGATCCTGCTAAAGTTAAGGAGATAATGGAGTGGAGAGTACCCACTACAGTTACTGAGATTCGGAGTTTCTTGGGATTAGCAGGCTACTATCGGAGATTTATTGAAGGATTCTCTAAGATTGCTAAACCTATGACTTCGCTTTTGGAGAAAGGAAGAGAATTTAAGTGGGACGAGAAGTGCCAAGACAGCTTTGAGCAATTGAAAAAGAGGTTGATGTCGCCACCAGTATTGGTTATGCCAGACCTACAGAAAGGATTTGATATCTATTGCGACGCATGTGGCCAAGGCCTAGGATGTGTGCTCATGCAAGAAGGACATGTGATCGCTTATGCATCTCGTCAGTTGCGGAAACATGAGTTAAACTACCCCACGCATGACTTGGAATTGGCAGCCGTTGTGCATGCGCTTAAGATTTGGAGACATTACATTATGGGAACCAAGTGTCAAGTGTACACGGATCATAAGAAGTCTGAAGTATATATTCACTCAGAAGGACCTCAACCTTAGGCAACGCCGTTGGTTGGAGCTTATTAAGGATTATGATTTGGAGATTCACTATCACCCGGGCAAGGCAAATTTGGTTGCAGATGCCTTGAGTCGCAAGGAGCATGTGCATTCAGCTATTGTTGCCCAGCTACCCGATGAGATTATTGAGGATTGCAGGAGACTTAACCTGGGGATAGTTGTTCATACCGAGGGAGTTACTATTGATGTGGAACCTACTTTGGAGCAAGAGATCCGCAAAGGACAAATTGGTGATGCTAAAATAAAAGAGATTAAGGATCTGATTACTGAAGGTCGAGTTCCGGAATTCACGGAAGATGAGCGGGGCACTGTATGGTTCAAGGACAAAATGTGTGTCCCTGATATTAAAAGCCTTCGAGAGACTATTTTAAAGGAGGCCCATGATTCGGATTATTCTATTCATCCTGGTAGTACCAAGATGTATCAGGATTTGAAACGGAAGTATTGGTGGTATGGATTGAAAAGAGATGTAGCTGCACATGTGGCTATGTGCGATGTATGTCAAAGAGTTAAGGCTGAACATCAGAGGCCAGCTGGACTACTGCATCCACTGAAGATACCCGAGTGGAAATGGGAAGAGATTGGGATGGATTTCATTACTGGATTGCCTCGCACCCAGAAAGGATGTGATGCTATATGGGTGATTGTGGATAGATTGACTAAAGTGGCTCACTTTATTCCTGTGAAGACTACTTATAAAGGTTCTCAACTAGCAGAGTTATATATGGCTCGGATTGTGTGTTTACATGGAGTACCAAAGAAGATCGTGTCTGATCGAGGTTCGCAGTTTACCTCAAGGTTTTGGAGAAGTTTTCATGAGAACATAAGTACAAAGTTGAATTTTAGTACAGCTTATCACCCTCAGACTGATGGACAGACTGAAAGGACAAACCAAGTTTTGGAAGATATGTTGAGAGCATGTGCCCTTCAGCATGGAGGAAGTTGGGATAAGAGTCTGCCTTATGCTGAGTTCTCGTACAATAATAGTTACCAGGCCAGTCTGAAGATGTCACCTTTTGAAGCTTTATATGGGAGGAAGTGCAGGACTCCTTTATATTGGGATCAGACTGGAGAAAGACAATTCTTTGGGCCTGAACTGATTCAAGAGGCAGAAGAACAAGTTCGTATAATTCGAGAAAATTTGAGAGTGGCTCAAACCAGGCAAAAGAGCTATGCTGATAATAGAAGGAGACCATTGGAGTTTGAAGAAGGAGATTATGTGTATCTCAAGGTGTCACCACTTCGTGGAATGAGGAGATTTAAAGTCAAGGGCAAATTGTCCCCTCGTTATATTGGACCATTCTTGATCTTTAGGCGAGTTGGGGAGATGGCATACCAACTCGAGTTACCGGATAGTCTATCAGATGTGCATAATGTGTTTCACGTGTCTCAACTTAAGAAGTGTCTCCGTGTTCCCGAGGAACAGTTACCCATGGAAGAGCTCAGTGTTCAAGGTGATTTGACTTACACGGAGTACCCGATCAAGATTTTGGATACTTTGACTCGGGTTACGAGAAATAAGGTGATAAAGATGTGTAAAGTGCAATGGAGTCACCACGGTGAAGATGAAGCAACTTGGGAAAGAGAAGAGGAGCTTCGTATAGATTTTCCCCACCTTTTCCCTAGATCTTCTTGAATCTCGAGGACGGGATTATTTTTAAGGGGGGTAGGATTTGTAATACCCACTTTGTAAGAAAGATCTAAAAGGGAGAAATTATATTTCTTCATAGATATGTGTGTTATCCCTATTCATCATTTCATGTGGACACCTCACTTAAACAAATAAATAACTAACAAAGGACACCACTAAATTGTGCATCATGATGGAGTTTTGCTTGTTTGTGCAATTGATAATAAAATAATAATAATAGAAGTACAATAATGAGATGGAGATTTGAATTTAACCCAAAGTTGCACTTTAGGGTTTTAGAAATAATATGTAAAAGAGAAAAGAGAAGGAAGAAATTACTATGTGAATAAAAATAATTATAATATATATATTATTCTTGTACAGATTTGAGTTTGTACATTTGACTCAAAGGCGAAGTTCATAACAGGATTCAAATTCAAATTAGAGATTCAAATGAAAAGAAAATAAATCAAAAAGGAAAAGGAAAATAAAAGAAAAAGAATAAAACCCACCTGGGCTGGAATCCCCACAATTCGGCCCAATCCTGAATCATACCCGCGCAGCCCAATAACTCCTCCCACGCCGCGCACTGGATTGCTCTGCATGTGGGACCCACGCTCCAGCTCACACTCCGCATGCATCCGTGCGCCGACGAGTGGGTCCCTGAGGGCAGCGACTCGACTTCTCTGCGTGCGGTCTCTGGAGTCGCTTGCAGGTGGGCCTACCTCGTCAGCTCAATCCTCTCCCCACGGACTCCGCGCAACAGAAGGACCACCAGGAATCGCGCCGCGTTTGCCGTGATTCGTGGACGACTCCTTCCAGCTGAGCCGAGTCCATGGGGGATAAATTGGCGACTCCCCCGCTCCCTCCTTCCCTCCTTATCCGCTTGCGCCGACAGCCCTTGCGCCGCCGTGATCCACATAGGGGGGGAATTCGAGAGAGAGAGTACCGCGCCGGTGGATCGCTTGACCACCGTCGTTTCGGGGTCGCTGTGGGGTCTTGGCAACTCGTTTGGGTGCGGCGAGTACAACCGAGGCCTCCACGTGCGGAATCAGTGCTCGCAGCGCGACCAATTTCTCACCGACGTCCGCATCGAGCTCGGGTCCGCCGTGCGCCGTGGGCCAACTACCTCGGTGCGTCAATTGCCGGTAAGAACACCTCCTCCAATCTCGCCATCCTCTGAATTTCATTTTGCACCCGAGTTTCATGGGGATCGTGTACGGATTGGGGCATCGGGCGTCTCAACCATGGCGCCGCCGTGATGCCAGGCGCGGGCGCGCCGTCGTGTTTGAGAACCGGGGAAGGAGAAGGGGTCGTGCGCCGTTGGATTCTTATCGAACGGCTGTAATTGGGTCCAGCGTCTCCCTCCGCTCGGTTTGATCCGCGCCGTTGATCTCACGTCGTGCGGTAGAAACTGGATCCAGAGTTCATTAAATCTGGACCGTAGATTGTTGATCCAAAGGCTTTTATAGCGTACCGGTTCGTAATGGGTGGATCTAATCAGGAGCGCTCACCTCGAATCCGACGGTCGGAATCAATCCGCACTCCCCTCAGCTGCGTAGTTACACTTAGACCCCTCTGTTTTTAGGGAAACAACCCGCGGTCCATTGTAACTGTTGACTGTGTCTCGGGTTTCTTGTCCCGAGGCCCCTGGCATTTCCAGGATTTGAGGCCCAGTCCAGTGATCATTTAATTTGAATAAATAAAATAGAAAATGGATTTTTAATATGAAAATGATTACTAGAACTTAATAAATTCATAGAAAATTCATACTAACTCCAAATTAGTCCATTCCAGTTCCTAAAATTTTGTAATTTTATTCTTTATCACCTAGATCCTCTGTTATGTCATGAAAACAGTAAGAAATTTATTTATCACTTAATCCTATTTAAAGCACATAAAACCTTTGAAAATGCATAACTTAAAATCTATAACTCGGAAAATTATGATTCCAGTTCCTAGGTTTTTATTTTAATATATAGAATATCTCTGTGTATTTTGTTTACATGCTTGGTGTAATGTTAATTTTCCCTATATCCTGTGCTTGTTTGTATTGTGGCGAGTAGAAGAGCCCGTTGCTGAGGATCCTGGTGAGCAGCAGATTGAAGTAGCTGAGCAGGAGCTCATTGAAGGCAAGTTGTGCCCTTGACCACTTTTTACCCAATAATGTTCTCTAATATCACTTATCCATGCATAGGTTAATTTTGATGGGACCCAATAGGTCACCCTAGATTGTTTATCTCATTACCTTGTTTACCCCTGAATCACTTGGGTAGTTTGCTATTGCTTTACATGGTTTTGGGATAATCATTTATTACCTCTATGTTCCAATTCTTTTTGTTATTCTATTTATGTTCATGTTATGATCATTAATGTTAATTGGAACATAGAGCTTAACTTGAGAACCACGTGCCACCACAAGGGTTTAATGGGACGCCCTTGGCTGACTAATTAGGAAAGCTAGTGGAAGACTACCTTACCCGAAAGGGGCAAGGGCAGTAGGGGAGTGGTCAGTGTAGGGAGGTCCCTGGTTGATTTTGCTGCGATGGCGGTCAGCCAGGAACCCTGCATTGGAACTTCCTATAAACTGTAGCGGGTTTTCGGAAGCTAGTGGAACTTTGTAAAGGCCTCGTAGTGTTGCCCTGCCGCGCTTCCTAGGTAGAGGTGTATGGGATTCGCGACCCCTTGGCAGATGGGTAACATGACTTGTGGGTAAAGGGTACAACCTCTGCAGAGTGTAAAACTGGTATACTAGCCGAGCTCACGGTCACGAGCAGCTCAGGACTCTCTGATGTTTAAATTATGGAACTTAAATTCAATTTTGTCATTTGCATTGCATGGGTTTGTTATTAATTTTGTTCTATTACTTTACTTATGGTTTGGTATTTACTTACACTTAGTAACTGCTAATAAAATTTTGACCAACTACTTAAAAGCAATGCTCAGCTTTAACCCCTTTCATTGATTAGCCTTACACATCACATGAACTCACACCTTTGTGAGTTTATGTTCACTGGTTCCCCACAACTTGTTGAGCTATGATCATGTGTGAGCTCACCCTTGCTGTCTCACACCCCCCCACAGGAGAAGATCAGGTGGTTCAGGAGGAGCCGCCTAACACTGAGGAGTTCGATCTGATCTAGGTGGCGTTTCTCAGTCGACATTGGCGCCGACGATCCTTAGTTCGTTTTATATTTATCTTTATTTTGTAATAAGACTTCCGCTATGTAATAAGTACTCTGATGTTTTATGACATTTATCTCTATACACTCTGTTATTATATATGTTGTCTTCTTGGCGCATGTATGAGATGCACCCGGCTTTGTTCCTTAAAACCGGGTGTTACAGAGACAGAGCTCTTTCTGGGACAGAGGCACCTTGTGATCTCAGCTGACCAGCCATCTTGTCGACCAAAGCCTGATATTGAAAACAAATGAGTGCAAAGACAATATTTCGCCTGGAGTATAGCCAGATCGGGAAAAGCCAAATTACCTGAAGGTTGGAGAAGAATGAAGGAAACCCAAATCATGAGAAGCCAGGTGGTGGCTTAACGAAGGAATATCAACCGGGGCAATCTGAAGAGCATCATCAGGGATCAACTCAACATCACCAGCAGGAATCAGAACTCTAGCATCAGGTGCGCTGGCCTCTAAGGCGACTTTCTCATTTAAAGCATGTGTTGTTGCCATGCCATCAGAATGTGGAGGAGAAGATCCAACGTGGACATCCATGGAGGTATGAGAAGGGGAACCCGCCTGGACACCCTCGGGGGCTGGGTCGCAGCCCGCACTGCCCATCGGAGCCAGATCTGAGAGCACCTAGAAGGGGGGGGGGTGAATAGGTGATCCTGTAAAAACTTAAAACTCAAGGCCAAAAACTTGATTAAGTGTTAGAACAATAAAGCCAAGTGGCTAGAGAGGAGTTCTTGCTAAACACGATAACCACAAAGAAATCAACACAGAGAGGCACAGTGGTTTATCCCGTGGTTCGGCCAAGTCCAACACTTGCCTACTCCACGTTGTGGCGTCCCAACGGACGAGGGTTGCACTCAACCCCTTTCAAGCGGTCCAAAGACCCACTTGAATACCACAGTGTTTCTCTTGGTTTCACTATATCCCACTTACGAGGAATCTCCACAACTTGGAGCCTCTCGCCCTTAAAATTTGATTATCACAAATAAGCATGGAAGTAAGGATGGGATGAGCAACACACACAAGACACAAAATCAGAGCACAAACATGCACACAAGTCACAACTTGAGCTCGCAACACAACTCGAAGAGTTCTCTACTCAAATGGAGCTCTAGTTGCTATCACAAAGAATCAAAAGCACGGAAATGGAGTCTTGGTGCTTAGAGTTGATCAAAGAGTGCTTGTTGTACTCCTCCATGCGCCTAGGGGTCCCTTTTATAGCCCCAAGGCAGCTAGGAGCCGTTGGAAGCAATCCAGAAAGGCAAATCTTGCCTTCTGTCGGGTGGCGCACCGAACAGTCCGGTGCACCACCGGACACTGTCCGGTGCGGATTGCTTTCCTAATCTGGCGTAGCCGACCGTTGAAGATTTGGAGCCGTTGGCGCACCGGACAGTCCGGTGCCCCCATCCGACCATTGGCTCGGCCACGTGTCACGCGCGGATTGCGCGGCCGACCGTTGGCTCACCGGATAGTCCGGTGCCTCACCGGACAGTCCGGTGAATTATAGTCGTACGCTGTTGACTTGGTTCCTGAGAGCAGCGACTTCGCCGCAGACGACTCATCGGACAGTCCGGTGCACCACCGGACAGTCCGGTGATTTATAGCCGTACGCCGCCGTTGAGACCCGAGAGCAGGCAGTTCACCGGGACTGGTCCTGCACCACCGGACACTGTCCGGTGCACCACCGGACAGTCCGGTGCACTCAGACCGAACAACCCTTTGGCTGAACATAGCCAACTAATCTCCAAAGTGATTTCTCCTGTTTCTAGCACTTAGACACAGCACATTAGTCTTCAAAATAATGGACTAAGACTAGAAACATACCTTTAATCTTGATTTGCACTTCTTGAATCTTTGGCACAAATATAACTCAAAGCATTTTTGTGTGAAGCCCTAAATCACCAAAATCTTATAGAAATGGCCCAAGGGCACATTTCCCTTTCAATCTCCCCCTTTTGGTGATTTATGCCAACACAACAAAAAACAACTAAAGAAGTGCAACATCAATGCAAATGAGAACAAAAATTTGTATTTGATTCAAATTTGACATATTTGGAGCATTCTTTGCCACCACTTGGTTTGTTTTTGCAAATCAAACTCAATTTCCTATCTCTAAGTCAAAGTCACTTGTTGAGGCATAGAGAGAGGTATTCCAAGAGAAATTGATCAAAGATTCAAAAACTCCCCCTTTTTCCCATAATCAAACATTCTCCCCACAAGAGACAAACTTTTGACAATAAGAGACAATAAGAGTATTTTGACAAAACAAAAGCTCTACTCTACTATTTTCAAAATTCTCAAGTGGTAGCTGATCCATTTCTTGCTTTGGCCTTAATTTCTCCCCCTTTGGCATCAAGCACCAAAACAGGATTATTTTTGGCCCTTAAACCTCATTTCCTCACCAAAATCTTCAATTAAGAGTAAAGAGGCAATAAGAACACGGAGATGAACATGGAGTAAGTTACCCTCTCATCGGAGTGCAGTGGAAGTCTTGCTTGGTCCAAGTTCACCTTTTCCCTTTCAATCCTCCTTTGAGACTAAATTAAGAAAACTCAAGCACACGGTTATTCTCAAAGGGTCAAGTTGTAGCATTTCTCTCCCTAAATATGTGCATCATTCACACATGGACTTGTGAGGTCCGGAGGATCATGAGTACAACTTGAGCACCACCAATAAGCAATAAAATGCATAAAGGAACATGATCAAAGGCATAAAACACATGTATGCTCTATATCAATCCAAGTTACGTGAATCTAAGACATTTAGCTCACTACGCAGCCTGCAAAAGGTCTTCTCATCTAAAGGCTTGGTAAAGATATCGGCTAGCTGGTTCTCGGTGCTAACATAAAACACTTCGATATCTCCCTTTTGCTGGTGGTCTCTCAAAAAGTGATGCCGGATGTCTATGTGCTTTGTGCGGCTGTGTTCAACAGGATTGTCCGCCATGCGGATTGCACTCTCATTATCACATAGGAGTGGGACTTTGCTCAGATTGTAGCCAAAGTCCCTGAGGGTTTGCCTCATCCAAAGTAGTTGCGCGCAACACTGTCCTGCGGCAACGTACTCGGCCTCAGCGGTGGATAGGGCAACAGAAGTTTGTTTCTTAGAACTCCACGACACCAGGGACCTTCCTAGGAATTGGCACGTCCCTGATGTACTATTCCTATCGACCTTACATCCAGCATAATCGGAGTCTGAATATCCAATCAAGTCAAAGGTAGACCCCTTTGGATACCAGATCCCGAAGCAAGGCGTAGCGACTAAATATCTAAGAATTCGCTTAACGGCCACAAGGTGACACTCCCTTGGGTCGGATTGAAACCTAGCACACATGCATACGCTAAGCATAATATCCGGTCTACTCGCACATAGATAAAGTAAAGACCCTATCATAGACCGGTATGCCTTTTGATCAACGGACTTACTGAGAGCACCTAGAGGGGGGGTGAATAGGTGATCCTGTAAAAACTTTGAAACTTAATGCCACAAAACTTGATTAGGAGTTAACACAATAAAGCCAAGTGGCTAGAGATGAGTTCTTGCAAAACACAATAACCACAAGGAGATCAACACAGAGAGGCACAGTGGTTTATCCCGTGGTTCGGCCAAGTCCAACACTTGCCTACTCCACGTTGTGGCGTCCCAACGGACGAGGGTTGCACTCAACCCCTCTCAAGCGGTCCAAAGACCCACTTGAATACCATGGTGTTTTGCTTTCGTTTCACTATATCCCGCTTGCGAGGAATCTCCACAACTTGGAGCCTCTCGTCCTTACAACTTGATTTTCACAAAGAAGCACAGAAGTAAGGATGGGATGAGCAACGCACACAAGACACAAAATCAGAGCAACAACACGCACACAAGTCACAACTTGAGCTCTCAACACAACTCGACAAGTTATCTACTTAAATGGAGCTCTAGTTGCTATCACAAGGAATCGAATGCGCAGAATTGGAGTCTTGGTGCTTAGGAATGCTTAGAGAATGCTTGGTGTGCTCCTCCATGCACCTAGGGGTCCCTTTTATAGCCCCAAGGCAGCTAGGAGCCATTGAGAGCATTCCAGGAAGGCAATTCTTGCCTTCTGTCACATGGCGCATCGGACAGTCCGATGCACCACCGGACACTGTCCGGTGTGGATTTCTTTCCTATTCTGGCGCAGCCGACCGTTGGCGATTTGGAGCCGTTGGCGCACCGGACACTGTCCGGTGCACACCGGACAGTCCGGTGCCCCCTTCTGACCGTTGGCTCGGCCACGCGTCACACGCGGATTCCTCGGCCGACCGTTGGCCCAGCCGACCGTTGGCTCACCAGACAGTCCGGTGACTCACCGGACAGTCCGGTGACTCACCGGACAGTCCGGTGAATTATAGCCGTACGCTGTTGACTTGGTTCCCGAGAGCGGCGACTTCGCCGCAGCCGACTCACCGGACACTGTCCGGTGCACCACCGGACAGTCCGGTGATTTATAGCCGTACGCCGCCGTCGAGACCCGAGAGCAGCCATTCCACCAGAGCCAGCCTGGCGCACCGGACACTGTCCGGTGCACCACCGGACAGTCCGGTGCACCCAGACCGAGCAGAGTCTTGGCTGCTCGAGCCAAGACTTATCCAATTGTATTTTCTCTGATTCTAGCACTTAGACAAATATGTTAGTACACAAAAACCAATGTACTAACTCTAGAATCATACCTTTGTATTGATTTGCACTTTGTCCACCATTTGGCACAGTTTAACACTTAAGCATTTGTGTTGAACACTAAATCACCAAAATACTTAGAAATGGCCCAAGGGCACATTTCCCTTTCACTTACCTCCTTTGTTGAGGTCGACATGTCCATCGGTTCCCATTGGAGTCTTTGCGAGCTTGGCGTCCTTCATCCCAAACCGCTTGAGCAAGTCTTGCGTATACTTCGTTTGAGAGATGAAGGTGCCGTCCTTGAGTTGCTTCACTTGAAACCCCAGGAAGTAGTTCAACTCGCCCATCATCGACATCTCGAATTTTTGAGTCATCACCCTGCTAAACTCTTCACAAGACTTTTGGTTAGTAGAACCAAATATTATGTCATCGACATAAATTTGTCACACAAATAGATCACCGTCACAAGTCTTAGTGAAAAGAGTTGGATCGGCTTTCCCAACCTTGAAAGCATTAGCAATCAAAAAGTCTCTAAGGCATTCATACCATGCTCTTGGGGCTTGCTTAAGTCCATAGAGCGCCTTAGAGAGCTTACACACGTGGTCGGGGTACCGTTCATCCTCAAAGCCAGGGGGTTGCTCCACATACACCTCCTCCTTGATTGGCCCGTTGAGGAAAGCGCTCTTCACGTCCATTTGGAACAGCCTGAAAGAATGGTGAGCGGCATAGGCTAACAAAATACGAATCGACTCTAGCCTAGCCACAGGAGCGAAAGTCTCCTCAAAGTCCAAACCTGCGACTTGGGCATAACCTTTTGCCACAAGTCGAGCCTTGTTCCTTGTCACCACCCCGTGCTCGTCCTGTTTGTTACGGAACACCCACTTGGTTCCCACAACATTTTGCTTGGGACGCGGCACCAGTGTCCAAACTTCATTTCGCTTGAAGTTGTTGAGCTCTTCCTGCATGGCCAACACCCAGTCCGGATCTAGCAAGGCCTCTTCTACCCTGAAAGGCTCAATAGAAGAGACAAAAGAGTAATGCTCACAAAAATTAGCTAATCTAGAGCGTGTGGTTACTCCCTTGCTAATGTCACCCAAAATTTGGTCGACGGGATGATTCCTTTGAATCATCGCTCGAATTTGAGTTGGAGGGGCCTGTGGTAGTTCTTCCTCCTCATCTTGGACATCCTGTGCTCCCCCTTGATCACACGCCTCCTCTTGAGGTACCTGTTCATCATCTTAAGTTGGGGGGTGCACCATCGTTGAGGAAGAAGGTTGATCTTGCTCCTTGTGTTCCTGTGGTCGCACGTCTCCAATCGCCATGGTACGAATCACGTCCATTGGAACATCATCCTCATCTACATCATCAAGATCAACTTGCTCTCTTGGAGAGCCATTAGTCTCATCAAATACAACGTCGCTAGAGACTTCAACCAAACATGATGATTTGTTAAAGACTCTATACGCCTTTGTATTTGAGTCATAACCTAACAAAAACCCTTCTACAGCTTTGGGAGTAAATTTTGAATTTCTACCTTTCTTTACCAAAATGTAGCATTTACTCCCAAAAACTCGAAAATACGAAACGTTGGGTTTGTTACCGGTTAGTAGCTCGTATGACGTCTTCTTGAGGAGGCGATGAAGGTAGACCCGGTTTATGGCGTGGCAAGTCGTGTTCACAGCTTCCAACCAAAACCGCTCGGGCGTCTTGAATTCTCCAAGCATCATCCTCGCCATGTCTATAAGCGTCCAGTTCTTCCTCTCTACCACACCGTTTTGCTGTGGTGTGTAGGGAGCGGAGAACTCGTGCTTGATTCCTTCCTCCTCGAGAAACTCCTCCACCTGCAGGTTCTTGAACTCGGACCCATTGTCGCTCCTTATCTTCTTCACCTTGAGCTCAAATTCATTTTGAGCTCTCCTTAGGAAGCGCTTGAGGGTCCCTTGGGTTTCAGATTTATCCTGCAAAAAGAATACCCAAGTGAAGCGGGAAAAATCATCAACAATAACAAGACCATACTTACTTCCCCCGATGCTGAGGTAGGCGACAGGTCCGAAGAGGTCCATATGCAATAGCTCCAGAGGTCTTGATGTAGTCATCACATTCTTGATGTGATGAACACTTCCCACTTGTTTACCTGCTTGACAAGCTGCACAAGGTCTATCTTTTTCGAAAGTTACATTTGTTAGACCTAACACATGTTCTCCCTTTAGAAGCTTGTGAAGGTTCTTCATCCCCACATGTGCAAGACGGCGATGCCACAGCCAGCCCATGCTAGTCTTAGCGATTAAGCATGCATCTAGACCGGCCTCCTCCTTCGAAAAATCAACTAAATAGAGTTTGCCGTCTAGTACACCCTTAAAAGCTAATGAACCATCACTTCTTCTAAAGACAGACACATCTACGTTTGTAAATAAGCAATTGTAACCCATGTTACATAATTGACTAACGGACAACAAGTTATATCCGAGCGATTCTACTAAAAACACATTAGAAATGGAATGCTCGGAAGAAATAGCTATTTTTCCTAGTCCTTTAACCTTGCCTTGATTCCCGTCACCGAATATGATTGAGTCTTGGGAATCTTTGTTCTTGACGTAGGAGGTGAACATCTTCTTCTCCCCCATCATGTGGTTTGTGCATCCGCTGTCGATAATCCAACTTGAGCCCCCGGATACATAAACCTGCAAGGCAAATTAGGCTTGGGCTTTAGGTACCCAACTCTTGTTGGGTCCTACAAGGTTAGTTACAATAGCCTTAGGGACCCAAATGCAAGTCTTGTCCCCCTTGCATTTGGCTCCCACCTTTTTAGCAATCACCTTTTTATTTTTACATGAAAGAATAAATTTAGCATTGCAAGCATGAAAGATAGTGGTAGATCCATTAAACACTTTCCTAGGAGCTTGAGACACAAAATTCCTCCTAGATCTACCATTAAAGCTTGAACTTGAAGCAATCATGGCATGAGAGTCAAACGCATTACAACTCCTATCATAATGAACATTTCTAGAATATTTCCTATCATGATACAAGAAAGCATGATTTTTATGAACATTATTTGCCATAGGGGCCCTCCCTTTCTCCTTGGTGGAGATGGGAGCCTTATGACTTGTTAAGTTCTTAGCTTCCCTTCGAAAGCCAAGCCCATCCTTAATAGAGGGGTGTCTACCACTAGTGTAGGCATCCCTTGCAAATTTTAGTTTATCAAAATCATTTTTGCTAGTCTTAAGTTGGGCATTAAGACTAGCTACTTCATCATTTAATTTAGAAATGGAAATCAAATGTTCATTGCAAGCATCAACATTAAAATCCTTACACTTATTGCAAATTACTACAAGCTCAATACAAGAACTAGATTTATTTGCAACTTCTAGCTTAGCATTTAAATCATCATTAATGCTCTTTAAACTAGAAATAGTCTCATGACAAGCAGAAATTTCACATGAAAGCATTTCATTTCTTTTAACTTCTAAAGCAAGAGACTTTTTCACATTTACAAATTTATCATGTTCTTCATATAAAAGATCCTCTTGCTTTTCTAAAAGTCTATCCTTTTTGTTTAGAGCATCAATCAATTCATTGATCTTTTCTACCTTTGCTCTATCTAATCCCTTAAACAAGCTAGTGTAGTCAATTTCATTATCACTAGAGTCCTCATCACTAGAAGTAGAGTACTTAGGAGTTTCTCTAGTGATTACCTTCTTTTCCTTTGCCATTAGGCAAGTGTGGCGCTCGTTGGGGAAGAGCGACGATTTGTCGAAGGCGGTGGCGGCGAGTCCCTCGTCGTCGGAGTCGGATGAAGAACAATCCGAGTCCCACTCTTTGCCAAGGTGTGCCTCGCCCTTAGCCTTCTTGTACGCCTTCTTCTTTTCCTTTTCCCGCTTTTCTCTTGTCCCTGGTCACTATCATTATCGGGACAGTTAGCAATAAAGTGACCAGTCTTACCACACTTGAAGCAGGAGCGCTTTCCCTTCGTCTTATTCTTTTTGGGATGCTCCTTGCGACCCTTTAGCGCTGTCTTGAAGCGCTTGATGATGAGGGCCATTTCTTCCTCATTGAGCCCCGCCGCCTCAACTTGCGCCACCTTGCTAGGTAGCGCCTCCCTGCTACTTGTTGCTTTGAGAGCAACGGTTTGAGGCTCGTGGATTGGGCCATTCAATGCCTCAGCAACGTATCTCGCCTCCTTGATCATCATTCGCCCGCTTACAAACTTCCCAAGTATTTCCTCGAGCGTCATCTTGGTATACCTAGGATTTTCACGAATAGAGTTAACAAGATGAGGATCAAGGATAGTGAAAGACCTTAGCATTAGGCGGACGATGTCGTGGTCTGTCCATCTCGTGCTTCCATAGCTCCTTATTTTGTTGACCAGGGTCTTGAGCCAGTTGTATGTTTGGGTTGGCTCCTCCCCCTGATCATTGCGAACCTTCCCAGTTCGCCCTCCACCAACTCCATCTTGGTGAGCATGGTGACATCATTTCCCTCATGCGAGATCCTGAGGGTGTCCCAGATCTGTTTGGCGTTATCCAAGCTGCTCACCTTATGGTATTCTTCCCTGCACAAGGATGCTAGAAGAACAGTGGTAGCTTGTGCATTTTTGTGAATTTGTTCATTTATAAACATGGGATTATCCGAACTATCAAAGTGCATTCCATTCTCTACTATCTCCCATATACTTGGATGAAGAGAGAATAAGTGACTACGCATTTTGTGACTCCAAAATCCGTAGTCCTCTCCATCAAAGTGTGGAGGTTTACCAAGAGGAATGGAAAGCAAATGTGCATTTGAATTATGCGGAATACGAGAGTAATCAAAAGAAAAGTTTGAGTTGACCGTTTTCTTTTTCTCGTAGTCGTCGTCGTCCTTTTGGGAAGAAGAAGACTCGTCGCTGTCGTCGTAGTAGACGATCTTCTTGATACACCTCTTCTTCTTCCCGTCCTTCTTCTTATGACTTGAGCCCGAGTCAGTGGGCTTGTCGTCTTTTGGCTCATTGATGAAGGACTCCTTCTCCTTGTTGTTGATCACCATCCCCTTTCCCTTAGGATCCATCCCTTCGGGCGATTAGTCCCTTTCTTGAAGAGAACGGCTATGATACCAATTGAGAGCACCTAGAGGGGGGTGAATAGGTGATCCTATAAAAACTTAAAACTCAAGGCCACAAACTTGATTAAGTGTTAGAACAATAAAGCCAAGTGGCTAGAGAGGAGTTCTTGCTAAACACGATAACCACAAAGAAATCAACACAGAGAGGCACAATGGTTTATCCCGTGGTTCGGCCAAGTCCAACACTTGCCTACTCCACGTTGTGGCGTCCCAACGGACGAGGGTTGCACTCAACCCCTTTCAAGCGGTCCAAAGACCCACTTGAATACAACGGTGTTTCTCTTGGTTTCACTATATCTCGCTTACGAGGAATCTCCACAACTTGGAGCCTCTCGCCCTTACAATTTGATTATCACAAATAAGAATGGAAGTAAGGATGGGATGAGCAACACACATAAGACACAAAATCAGAGCACAAACACGCACACAAGTCACAACTTGAGCTCGCAACACAACTCGAAGAGTTCTCTACTCAAATGGAGCTCTAGTTGCTATCACAAAGAATCAAAAGCGCAGAAATGGAGTCTTGGTGCTTAGAGTTGATCAAAGAGTGCTTGTTGTACTCCTCCATGCGCCTAGGGGTCCCTTTTATAGCCCCAAGGCAGCTAGGAGCCGTTGGAAGAAATCTAGGAAGGCAAATCTTGCCTTCTGTTGGGTGGCGCACCGGACAGTCCGGTGCACCACCGGACACTGTCCGGTGCGGATTGCTTTCCTAATCTGGCGTAGCCGACCATTGAAGATTTGGATCCGTTGGCGCACCGGACACTGTCCGGTGCACACCGGACAGTCCGGTGCCCCCATCCGACTGTTGGCTCGGCCACGCGTCACGCGCGGATTGTGCGGCCGACCGTTGGCGCGCCCGACCGTTGGCTCATCGGACAGTCCGGTGCCTCACCGGACAGTCCGGTGAATTATAGCCATACGCTGTTGACTTGGTTCCCGAGAGCAGCGACTTCACCGTAGATGACTCACCGGACAGTCCGGTGCACCACCAGATAGTCCGGTGATTTATAGTCGTACGCCGCCGTCGAGACTCGAGAGCAGGCAATTCACCAGGACTGGTCCTGGCACACCGGACACAGTCCGGTGCACTCAGACCGAACAGCCCTTTGGCTGAACATAGCCAACTAATCTCCAAAGTGATTTCTCCTGTTTCTAGCACTTAGACACAGCACATTAGTCTTCAAAACAATGGACTAAGACTAGAAACATACCTTTAATCTTGATTTGCACTTCTTGAATCTTTGGCACAAATATAACTCAAAGCATTTTTGTGTGAAGCCCTAAATCACCAAAATCTTATAGAAATGGCCCAATGGCACATTTCCCTTTCAAGATCACCATTGGCAACACCCTCGGGGGCTGGGTTGCAGCTCACGCTACCCACTCGAGCCGGATCATTACCGGCAACACCCTCGGGGGCTGGTAACCGCTTGCACCATCCTTGAGGACCGGGTTCTCTGCAGCAGCCACCTCTAAGGCTGAAGGATTCTCAGTCACCTCCATGGGAATTGAGCAACCTTGACCAGCTTCTTGGCTCCAAAGACCACACTCCAAGGTTGACGAGGCACGAGATGCTGCTCGGGATAACTCCAATCCCACATCTGGAATATCAGAGCAAACGTCCATCATACCACCATCTGTTGGCTCGGACAGCAGATCTTCAGGAACCACATCCTCGAGAGCCGATCAAAATTTGCTATGGACAACTCTTGCAGACCAACGAGAGCAGACAAAGCTGGAGAAGGAATATCACTACTCTCCCCACTGACTATGTAGCGCCGACTATTCTTCTGAATTAAGGGGACTTCCTCCTCTTCTTCTTTGTCCTTGTCAACTACGCGAACAATACCCCCATTGGGGTCAGCATTGGTAGGATAACACCCATTAGGTTCAGCATCGTCAAGGTTACACCCATTGGGGTCAGCATTGGTAGGATCACACCCATTGGGACTCAAGTCAACTACTTGGACGATATGATTACACCCGCGGTCACGTCAAGTTACTACTCAGGGGTAGTTTGCTAAATGCTCAGCGCACCAAGCCGTCCCTTGCCCACACCCATTGGGGGGACGTCCAGGAATTTTCAATAGATTTTCCCAAGCAGTCACATCCACATAGTATACGCAATGAATGTATCAAGTCAAAAGAAAGATATCGATGGAGATCGGAGGAAAGCCAAAAATAGATGATGAAGTACAAGTCTAATCAATAGGAGCATTGAAGCACAAAGCAAAATAAAGACCAGCCAAGAGCTATCTACCGGATGTCCAATCTGTCGCAGATCAAATAAATTTCAAACCCAACAGGATATGAGCATATCGCATGCATGATCTCAAAGGCAAAACTATATGCTGACTTCTAAAGCATAAAGCTGATGATATAATGCTGATTTCTAAGGCATTCAACGAAGATGAAAGGATGATTTCTAAAACAGCATGAGATGAAGACCTTTGAGTGGATTATTTTTAGTAATCCACTTAAAGCTTGGGGGCTACACCCATTGGGTGCACCTCCAGTGCACCCTATGGATCATCAACCCCAAAAGACAGAATGCTGATTTCTAAAGCATGAGATGAAAATAAAACAATGATGACTTCTAAAGCATGAGTTGAAGATAAAAATGATTTCTGAAAAGACTTGGGATGAAGACCTTCGAGTGGTTTATTCTCAGTAATCCACTCGAAGCTCGGGGGCTACACCCATTGGGTGCACCATCCTGAATTCCAGAGAGCAGAATGCTGATCTCCAAAGCATAAACCCGAGACAGAGCACCAATTTCTGAGGAATAAAGCAAAGACCGATGAATAATGGCAGAACAAAACAACAGAAGATCGTTTTTACCAAGTCACTCAGAGTTCAGAAGCAACGGCTCGATAGACCTATTTTCAAGGCATTCCTTATCAAAATCAAAAACCGCAAGCTGGACCTAGAATCTTTGGGCCGGTTATTTCAAAATCAACCCAAAGATCGAGGGCTTGTGGGGGACAGATATCCCCCGGGTCCACTGGAAGGCTAAAAGACCTCACGAAAGGCCTTAGGCCCAATAGTTCGCAAGGTCATCCCTTCGTGGGCCTAGGGAGGGACGTCTAGTGAAGTGGATTGACACAAGATTGGATCAATGCGAGCCCAGACGGCCCGATGAATTTGAGCAACGACCGCAGCATTGATCCGACCTTCCCGTACAGTGCCCTCATACATCGGAACTGAATTGAGATAGGTCAGCGGAATTATAGAAAGATAGGCTCAGTCGGTTCACTATTACTTAGGCACACGCTGTTATCATATTCACATGTAACGCCCCACGGTCGAGTATATAAGGCCTAGGGGCACCCCCTCAAAGGCATCTCACTCCTTAGCCATTTACTCAACTCTCTAGTGTCCTCCATACTAGAGAACTCCCTTGTAACCTACCACACAAAAGATCCACACCAGGACGTAGGGTATTATGCATCTTAAAGCGGCCCGAACCTGTACAAGATCCTCTACTATTTCTCGTGCATCTGGCACGAACCATCGAGCTACAGTCGGTAACACCGTCCTACTCCAAAAAGCACCTTGAGGGGCAACCCCGGGTGCGCGGTCGGACCCAAAACACCGACAACGCCATCCAAACGGCTCTCACTGCCGGGCCCCCGGTAGCCCTTCCCACACAGGCGAATGGCAAACTGGAGGATGAAAATTTCATGATCCCCTCGAACAAAGCTCAGACTGCGACCTCTATGCGGCCGACTGAAGAAACTAAAATGATCAATCTGGGATTCTCGAATGAATGCAAGACTGCAATCATCAGCTCCAGCCTCGACGACAAATAGGAAGGCGCGCTCGTCCAATTCCTGCAAGACAAACGGGATATATTCGCATGGCAAGCTACGAACATGCCGGGAGTCTCGAGAGAACTGGCCGAGCACAAACTGAAAGTATATCCTCAGGCAAGACCAATCCGACAGAAGCTGCATCATTTCACGCCTGACAAGAGAGAAGCCATTCGTGCAGATTTGGCTCGCCTAGTGTCGACAGGATTCATTAGAGAAGTACTGCACCCAGAGTGGTTGGCAAACCCCATTCTTGTACTAAAAAGAATAAAGTTGATTGGCGCATGTGCGTCAACTATACCGATCTCAATAAGCACTACCCGAATGATCCCTTTGGACTCCCTAGGATAGATCAGGTAGTTGACTCAACCCTTGGCTGCTCTATGCTCTCCTTCTTATATTGCTACTCCGGGTATCATCAGATTAGTCTAGCAAAGGAGGACGAGGAGAAATCTGCATTCATCACACCATTTGGAGCCTTCTGCTATACCTCCATGTCGTTCAGCCTCAAGAACGCTAGAGCGGCTTACCAAAGGCCATCTAGACATGCTTAGCCGATCACTAGGGCAAGCGAGTGGAGGCTTATGTTGACGATGTAGTTATCAAGATAGAAAACTCAGAAAACTATCTTCAACAGCTTGAGACGCTACCGACGGAAGCCAAACCCAGAAAAATGTGTATTCGGAGTGCCAGCCGGAAAGCTACTTGGGTTTATCGTCAGTCATCAGAGAATAGAAGCAAATGCTGAGAAGATTGAGGCCATTATGAGGATGGAACTGCCACGATCACAGAATAAGGTACAAAGGCTCACGGGATGCATGGCAGCGCTGAGCAGATTCATATCAAGGCTAGGCGAAAAAGGAATGCCATTCTATAAATTACTCAATAAGGTGGACAAATTTTAGTGGACCACAGAAGCGCAGGAGGCTTGGAATGCACTGAAGAAGTTCTTGACCACTCCGCCAGTACTCAAGCCACCACGCCGAGCTACGCCTAGTCAGCCGGCAGAAGATTTGCTGCTATATATTTCCTGCACGACTCACGTGGTAAGCACCGCGTTAGTAGTCAAGTGAGTAGAAGAAGGGCATGCATACCCAGTGCAGCATCTGGTTTACTTTATCAGCGAAGTCCTTGGACCCTCAATGATAAGGTACCCTCAAGTTCAGAAGCTATTGTACGCGGTACTTCTAACCGCTCGCAAGCTCCGACACTACTTGGACGGCCACAAAGTCATAGTAGTCATAGGATTTCCAATAGGCGATATTCTTCACAACAAGGAAGCTGTTGGGAGAACAGTCAAGTAGCCATGCGAGCTCGGAGCTCATGATATAGAGTTCCAACCTCGCACATCGATAAAGACTCAGGTACTTATCGACTTCATATTAGAATGGACTGAGCACCAGGTCCCAGAAAGCCCAGAAGTTGCTAAAATATGGATGATGTACTTTGATGGCTCGCTAAGACTGCAAGAAGCAGGGGCAGGTATTCTCTTTATCGCTCCCTAAGGTGAACAACTCAAGTATGCACTCCAGCTCTTGTTTCCAGCATCCAATAACATCGTAGAGTACAAGGCGCTGGTCCATGGACTAAGCATCATTTTTTCACTCGGCATCAAGATATTAATGGTGTACGACGACTCACTAGTGGTCATAAGCCAAGTAAACAAAGACTGGGATCGCTCGACTGATTCAATGATCAAGTATTGCGCAGCGGTGCGGAAGCTAGAGGACAAATTTGAAGTATTAGAATTCCACCATGTGGAAAGGGATCGCAATGCAACGGCTGACGCGCTATCAAAGCTAGGGTCCAGTCGGGCCCAAGTTCCACCTGGGGTTTTCATCCAAGAAATACAGTAACCGAGTGTCACCGTAGATCAGATGGAGGAGTGCCACGTTCTGAGTCAGGCAGAGGCAGATCCCAATGACTGGAGAGAGCCAATCATCAGATACATAAGAAATGAGGAAGAACGAGATGACAAGGCTACGACAGAGCGCATCGCAAGACAGTCAGCCCCACTATACCATTATAGGGGGCCTACTATATAGAAGAGGCGTAGGAGGTGTCCTCATGAAGTGCATTCATTCGGCTACTGGGCAGCAGTTGTTAGATGAGATTCATGCTGGGCAATGTGGCGTACATGCAGCATCACGGACTCTGGTAGGAAAGGATTTTTAGGTCTGGGTTTTACTGGCCAACAGCGAAGAATGATGCAGACGAGTTAGTCCAGAAGTGCGAGGCGTGCCTGTTGGGGACTTGTTCTCAAATGCTATGAATTAAGAACAAGGCAACATAGAATGTTAAATGTTAATGCCCTTCGTCCTTCGAAGCATTATTTCCCTTAGGATATAATGATCTTCAGATGAAGGACATACCTTCATCATCGTGGTATATGTTAATAAGAGAAGAAGTGCATGAAATATAAGAGACAATATGAACAATCGTATAACATTATCAATTCATCCTCATTATATTGACATGGAAAAATAGAAACAATATTGAGTTACATGTATACCTTCGGCTTGACAGAAGGTAAAAAGTACAAGCGTGACACGCAAGCGAGTACAAGTCAGCGTGAACAGTATGAGGGTACTGTTCATCTATTTATAGGCATAGGGCACAGCCTGTGTAAATTTACATTCATGCCCTTTACATTTACTATTGACTCATGGATAAACCCACGAGGACTAAATAGTCTTTTCCCCTTTAGGTCGGTTCCGTTTTCCGCCACTTAGCCGAAGCTCCCTTGCGTGTAGCTTTGGAGCAACACCAGCCTTCGTCACGACCATGTTCTCCACATCGTGTATGCTTTTAACCCGAGTTCGAAGGTACCAGTTCATATGTCACACTTGGAAGACATTGTTATATCGTGTTTTTGAGGACCTTCGAAGACGAAGGCCCCCAACAGTAGCCCCTCGCAGTATTAATTTGTTAAGATAACGAATTCAGACTGCGACATGGACGAAGGCTTTAAGCCGAAGGTCCGAAAAAACACCTTCCCTTTGCTAGAATAGCAACAGTTAATGACATATGTAACACCCCTGGTGTTACTGTTACTAAAACTTGAGCATAACATCATGAGCATTGGCATTTGCATATGTTTGACACACCTAGAGTGCATTTACTAGGTAAAAATTTCAAATAAGTTGTATTGTTATAGCATTTTGCAAATAAGACCCTAGTATAGGATATTTAACCTTAAATAGGGTTTGAAGGGTAAAGCAAGAGCCAAATAGAGAAAACCCCAAAGACTAAGTAAAATAGTCATAAAATATTACTAAGGATGGGTTTAAGTTACATTTACACCCCTGAGATGCCAAAAACCCTAATTGAAACCCTAGAAAACCCTAAAACCAAACCCTAGGGGGTTAAATGCAAAATTAGTCCACTTTTGGACTAAAGTGTAAAAACCATGTTAAATAAGGCATCCTAAGTCAAATGGATCACAAATATGTGAAATTGCAAGTTAGACCCAAAGCTTTGGGCTTATATGCAAAAAAACCACATTTCTTTATAACTTTGGCATCAGTAGTTTGGCTCAAAAGCTTTGGGCTTATATCCTAAGTTACATTTACAAATATGTGAAAATGCCTAAGTCTGAAATCAGTAGTTTGGCTCAAATTTGGAGCTTTATAACTTTCAAATTCTAAGGTTTTTGCCCTAGGTCACCACAACAATTTTGTAGCTCTATGAAAGAAGAACAACTTTGCTTAAGAGTGTAAGCATAGTTATTGAAAGGAAATTGGAGAAAATTACACTCAATGATAGGCTGTCAGACTGTTTAAGTCTGAATTTCTGACTGGCAGTGGTCTAGAACCAAGTTTGAGAGCCAATTCGACCTTGATCCAGTGAGAATCTATCTTGGGGTGCTATAACAAAGATGTAGCTGGTTTGTAGCTCTCCAACTTTGCTGCAGAGCTCTAGGTAGATTGTCATAAGAATTTGAGAGAAAATGAGGCCCAAACTCTGACTGTCAGATGCACTGAAAGGGACTCGCCATGGTACAGTACCAGAATCAGATCAGACCGCCAGCGCGACAACCTCACCGCCGGCGACCTCTCTGCACGAAGATTCGTGCTGCCGCCGTCCTAATTCGCGCGTGGTATGGAACGGATAAAGCTGAAACCGGGTAGCGCATGTGTGGCATCATTCCCCGAGTCCAACCGGAGACTTCACCGGCGGCCACCGCAACTCGGTAACTTTTGCCACGGTGTCATTCATGCCGTGATTTGCCTCACTGTGCTTCCTACTGACGTGGTATACATGCGCTTGTGATGCTATCCGTGGCCGGAGATCATCTATCGGGTCGCCGTGGCTATAAATAGCACGGTGGTCCACGGCGAGGTGTGATCATCCCACACAGTGAGTTGAGTTGAAGTCGAATTCGCGCTACCTCTGCCCCCTTCTCTCAAATTAAGTGTGCGCAGTGAAACTAGAGTTCTTTGTGAAGCCATAGCACCCGCTTCCACCCTTAATCATTCACCTGAGCTCTTGAATTTCAAACTTCCCCCAAACTGGTCTCCGCCACCACGAAGAGCAGCTCAACCGTGGCCAATCCATTCTGGTAAGGCACCGTCCAAATCAAACATTGTTTTCATGTCTCTGTATGCTTGTGAAGCTCACGATGGCACTCGTTTACCTAGTTCGACCATGAGTTGGCGGGAACGCGTGCTCCTGAGCTCGGTTTTCGCCATGATCAAGGACGGATGATTTCTAGTAGGGGTGATGTCAAATAGAGGGGTGTTCCTAGGTCGCCTTAGGTCAGTGATGCCTCCCCGGTAGTTAGCCGTAGCAGCCATCGCCGGCCATGGTCTGTACAAGCCACGTCAGGGGTGATCAGCGAGCGCGTCGCGGTCAGGGAGCTCCTTAGAGAAGAAACAAAACCCCAGGGACCTTTGTGTAACTGCCAGAGAGAGGGTAAATAGTAGCTAAGGACTCTTAATGAAATATTCATTCAACGAGGGCCTCTGTGCACATTTGCCAGAGCGCGCGCGGGCACGCGAGGGCGCGCCCCCTATTCCCTATGTTGTTGGGCCGCCTGGGTTAGAATCGGCCCAGTACTGTTGCAAGTTTTTCTTTTTCTGCCAGAGATAAACAAATCCTAGAAAATTGTAGAAAAATCCTAAAAATGTCAAACCAATTTTCCTAGATTCCTTATTTTCCATAGTATTTAATAAAAATAGTTCCATGATTTTTAGATCAAATAGGGAATTTTGGAGTATTTAAAATAGCTTAAAATATTGATTCTGGATTTTTAGAAAATAGGTAATAATTCCAAAAATGCCCAAACTTTTTAATTTAACTTTAAACATTATTTAGAAGCCTTGGGTAGAATTTGGTATGATTTGGACCTTGTTTGATAACTAGAACCCAAACCCCCCTCCTCTTTGAACTTCACTATTGACTTCGGAAACCCTAGGTTCTCAGAGTTTTTCGTGAAGGAAAATTGTATTCAAGAACTTTAGATAATAAATTCTTATTATCTTTGCACTCTCATGAGCATTACATGGCATTCATTCTTATATACATATATATGGTTATCTCTAGAAAACGAAGAAGAGGTTGGGGTAGAAGAGGAGAAGACTTCACCACCACCACCTTCGGAACATCAGGCAGGAAATTGTTTCTACTTTGACATCTGCGAATCCGAGCCTGACTCACCTATAAACGAAGGCAAGCCCCGATGCATTTGCCACCGCCTTGTGTTTTGAAAACCTTTTTCACTTGCTTGAAGCATTAGGTGATAGGAGTTGATTGCTAAAACACTTCCAGCATTACCTTCCTTGAATTTGATTACCTTCCTTGATCACCTGTTTTACAAAAGATTTTTGATGCTTAGCATTGCTTTAGAAAAACAAAATGTTTTGTTTTTACAAAAGATGATTTGGCAAAGGTGGGTGGGATGTTTTTGAAAAACAAAATTTGATGGTGAATCCATCATGGACGTGATGGGTTCAACATCGGAAAAGATGTACCTCTGTCAGGTACCAAACTTTGGGATGAAATGATTAAGCTAAGACCTGGCAGGTGACTTGCACGAGAAGAGAGTCTCGATGTAGTGTCTCCGTCTGAGTCGATTAAGGACCGTGTCCATGTAGGCTTGATGACCGAGGACCCTTTAACTGGTCACATGCCTCGTCATGGGTAAGCCTTGCCTCGGGAAGACTAAGGCCAGAATAAGATAACATGGAATGGGCGTGGAGCGGTGGCGAGAGTAGCGTGTACCCTCCATGGCAAGAGGCTGGACGGTGGTGTATCCGTGCTCTCGGTTGACGTGAACCTGATCTGGTCTTAAGAACCCCGGTGGCGGGTTGACATATTCAAGGGTTAAGTGCTACATATGTCATATGATTGGAGATCCTCAGCTGAGTATAATCGATTCAGATCGCCGTACCTTCGCGGTTATGAAGACTTGGTCACTGCCCTATACGTAGAACTCCAGTAAAGATGAAGGGATTGTTAAAGAAATTAGCTAGTGCAGGTCAAGTGATTGAACTAGGTAGAAAGAACTCTAGATGTAGGTAATTTTACCTAACTTGACAATAAAACTGGATTTTTAAGGATCCATTTTTAGTAAGCATTTCTGCAAAACAGAGTCTTCGATCATTGAGAAACCTTACCTTGACTCCCTGATAACCAGCATACCCTTGAGAGTCTTTTCTTTAGTCGGGTAAGACTTGCTGAGTAATTCCATACTCAAGGTTTTATTCCCCGTTGTTTTTAGGTGAGGAAGCCACAAACTTTTGTTGTTTCTATTCCAAGGTGGTCACAAAAGAAGAACCCCAAGAGTAAAGCTGCGGGAGGAAGAGTTCCTCCATAAGAACTTTTGTTTAAAAACTTATGGGAGGGGTTTTCGCCTCCCTTGGTGTGTAATAATATTACTCCGCACTCATAGGTTATATCCTGGTCTGTAATATATATATAACTTTATCTTACTTTTTAAATAAATGTAAATTTATGTAACCGCTTCCGCATTTTAGTATCTCCGATGATCTGTAATGTCTGCGTGACAGGTGAAACGCTCTTGGGAAAGGTAAGAAAAGGCAGATACCGAACTTGTCAAGTAATTCAGGGGCACCTACAGGGTTGTCTGAGGTCCGTTGGACAAGGACAACTGTAGGTGGGCCTAATAACTTGGGAGGTTCCGTCACAGCTGGTATCGGAGCGAAGCCCTTCTCTACAGATATTATGAGGCATCTTCAAAAGGAATTTTCTAAAGACTCATCTACAAAAATTTCTTGCCTTCTTATCTATTATATCTGAAGAGTTTATCTTAAAGACCGGATAGTAAAGAGTGCAACATATAGAAGGTGTGAATCAACTAAGGTTGATTCTGTAATTACACATGCATCATGATAAGAACTATGTTAATAAAATTTTCCCCCTTAGAAAAATGCCACCGCGCACGAGGAAAACCTCACGCAAGCATACTGGCCCAATTGATGTGCCACGTCATCGACTTGCCCCAAGACATGAGGATAGCAGTAGTGGGAGTAATGATCCGATCGGGGATCTTGAAGCGCAAGTGAATTAGCTTCAAACAGAACTCCAACGTAGGACTGACATTTGGGTTGCGGATGGCGATAGAATCAATAAATTAAGAAGCGACATCCGCCGCCTGTAGGATCAGCTCGCAGATCGAGATTTAGCACTCGATTGGGCGGTTCAGTCTTGTTCGATTGCCTGGGCTAAGGAGGCAAAAGCTCGAGCCAGAGTAGAAGAGCTTAGCTCAGCCATCGATAACCTGCAGGCTTATTGCAATACTCTACATGAAGAAGTTCATGTACTGTATTCACAATTGCACCCCAATGTGCCTGCGAATTCTGTTGGGATAGAAGCCGGACCTTCTCATGTAGCGGGAGAAGCTTTTGGTGGTGAATTGGACCTTTTTAGGCCCCCTCCCTCTATGAAGTTGGTCGATGAGTGGTCTCCTACGCCTGACAGTGAGGCTACCAAGAGTGATAGGAAGTAGGAATAGTATAGTTGTAGAAATAGTAGTGTTATTGTATAATGGGTACTGTACTCCTGTTGTAAAAATTCGAGTCTGTAACATTACTCTTTTTAGTAATGTAAAATGGATGGTTTTCTTTGGCATATTATATTGTTTTCAAATGTTTGTTGCCACAGATGCCTTCCCGGACTCGTGCTCAGGATGGGGCTAGTACCTCTCGTGGGAGGGAGGCAACACCAAACCCACCTCCAGTCCCTCCCACACTTGCTAAGGCTATCGCCGCCTTGATAAATGCTATAACAGATAATACACGTTTCCTACGGGAGATGGCGGGTCAGCAACTTCAACAAGGCAGGCGGGGCTATCCACAAGGTCCCTGTGAGACCTCTTATTTGGACTTCTCCGAGATGCGCCCACCGTTGTTCGTCAAGGCAGAAGACCCTTTAGAGGCGGACGAATGGATCCGTGTCATCAAGCAGAAGTTTGGACTTCTTCAGTGTTCTGAAACCCAGAAGCCCCTGTTCGCAGCCCAGCAATTGCATGGCCCTGCCAGCACCTGGTGGGGAAACTTTGTGGCTGTTCAGCCAGCCAATCATCAGATTACATGGGATGAATTTAAGCTAGCCTTTAGAGAGCATTACATACCAGAAGGAGTACTCCACATGAAACATGAAGAATTCATGAAATTGAAGCAAGGCGGAGATACTGTCACCCAGTATCTCAATAAATTTAATCACTTGTCGCAGTATGCGATTGATCAAGTCAACACCGACACAAAGAAGAACTGTTTCATGAGGGGTTTAAATGATTGGATGCAAAGGAAAATGGCTACCTGCATCGACCTCACATACGGGAGAGCTGTCAGCACAGCGCTGGCAGTTGAATCTAAATATACAAGTTCTAGAAAGATCAAGGGGAGTGGAGGTAACATGCCTAATCAGGGCCCCGAGAAAAGGCAATGGTTAGTTATCTGGCCTTTTAATCAGCGTCGTTCTTCATCACGTCCACCCTCCTTCCCATTTAAACAACCAGTGTTCATCCGTCCCAATGCTGCCCCTACTGCAACAAGTCAGCCGGGTGCCCCTGGCACTCGTTTCCCGGCCCTTCCCAGTTCGTCAACAGGTTGTTTCAATTGTGGAAAATCTAGGCATTTTATTAAGGATTGCCCTTACCTGAAGTAGAATCGCGCAAACAATCAACAAGGTACTGGGAATTCTTCTCAAGCTAAGGGAAATGCGGGCAAGAATACAAAGAAGATGGGACGAATTTATTACACGCAAGTGGCCACCACACCGGACGGTGAACCGGTAATGATGGGTATGTTCCTTGTGGCCAATCATCCCGCAATTATTCTCTTTGATTCTAGTGCTTCACATACATTCATCAGCAAGAAATTTGTGGAGCAACATTGCATTTCATACCATGAATCAAAAGAAGGGTTTAAAATTCAGTCACCTGGGGGACAAATCTTTACTAGGGAAGTGGCTTTCCAAGTGCCCATAACATTGGCCGGACGGGACTTTCCTACTAATATGATAGTTCTGAAAGGCCAAGACATAGATGTGATTTTGGGCATGAATTGGTTGGCCCGACATAAAGCAACCCTCAACACTGATCAGAGAACCATCAGGTTGAGTCATAACCAAGAAGAAATTCTTTTGTCTATCCCCATTCCAACCAAAATTACTGGCAGAGTTTATGAAGCCATTATACCAGAGATCAAGAATATTCCGGTAGTATGCGAGTTCCCAGATGTCTTTCCAGAGGATTTGCCTGGCTTGCCACCCGAAAGAGATGTAGAGTTTGTAATTGAGTTGAAGCCCGGTACGGCTCCCATTTCTAGAAGATCGTACTGAATGCCTCCAAATGAGCTGGCAGAACTGAAGATTCAATTACAAGATCTACTAGAGAAAGGATTCATCCGGCCAAGCTCGTCACCATGGGGTTGTCCAGCCATATTCGTCAAGAAGAAGGATCAAACTTTACGGATGTGTGTGGATTATCGACCCCTGAATGAGGTCACTATTAAGAACAAGTACCCTCTTCCATGGATTGACATTTTATTTGATCAACTGACCAGGGCGAGGGTATTCTCTAAGATTGATCTCAGATCGGGCTATCATCAGATCCGTATACGGCCCGAGGATATACCAAAAACCGCATTCACTACGCGGTATGGATTATTTGAATACCTGGTAATGTCTTTCGGGCTGACGAATGCTCCGGCCGACTTCACTTATTTGATGAACTCGGTATTTATGCCTGAGTTGGACAAGTTTGTGGTGGTCTTCATAGATGATATTTTGATATATTCAAAGAATGAAGAGGAGCATGCTCAGCATTTATGGGTCGTATTAACGCGCTAGAGGGAACATCAATTATATGCCAAGTTCAGTAAGTGCGCGTTTTGACTGGAAGAAATTCAATTTCTGGGACATGTACTGTCTGCCAGGGGGATTGCGGTAGATCCCAGCAAAGTCAAGGACACTTTGGAGTGGAAACCCCCAACCACTGTTCATCAAGTCCGAAGTTTCCTTGGATTGGCTGGTTATTACCGCCGATTTATACCAGATTTTTCTAAGCTTGTGAAGCCGATCACAAGTCTATTGAAGAATGAAACTAAATTCAATTGGTCTTCAAAATGTAATGAAGCTTTTGAGCAATTGAAGATATTGTTAACCACTACTCCAGTGTTGGCTCAGCCAGACATTAATAAGCCCTTTGATGTGTATTGTGACGCATCAGGCAGTGGGCTCGGCTGTGTATTAATGCAAGAGGGCCGAGTAATCGCATATGCTTCAAGGCAGTTGTGCCGGCATGAGGAGCATTATCCCACTCATGATCTGGAGCTAGCTGCAGTGGTTCATGCCCTGAAGATATGGCGTCATTATTTGCTGGGGAATGTCTGTCATATTTATACAGACCATAAGAGTTTGAAATACATCTTTACCCAGTCTGAGCTCAATATGAGACAAAGGAGATGGCTCGAGCTAATCAAGGATTATGAACTGGAGATCCATTATCACCCAGGCAAAGCAAATGTAGTGGCAGATGCACTCAGTCGTAAGGCTTCCTGCCATTGTCTAACAATGAAAACTTCTAACATTACGTTATGCCAGGAGATGGAAAATTTGAACCTGAGAATAATTCAGCATGGGACTTCAAATCACTTGAAGCTGGAGTCAGTCATCTTACAAAGAATAATTGACACACAAAAAAATGATGAGGGTATGAAACATATACGTGAGAAGATAAGGGCTGGAAAAGCCAATTGTTTTCAAGAAGATGATCAAGGTGTTGTATGGTTCAACAACCGCATAGTGGTGCCTAAAAATGAAGGGGTCCGCTAGCAAATTATAGACTAAGCACATCTTAGTCGCTATTCTATTCATCCCGGAAGCACTAAGATGTATCAAGATCGGAAACAACATTATTGGTGGACGAAGATGAAGATTGAAATTGCACGCTATGTGGCTAGATGTGACACTTGTAAACGTATCAAGGCCATACACCTGAAAGCTGCCGGTCCATTACAATCTTTACCAATACCAACATGGAAATGGGAAGATATTAGTATGGACTTCATTATGGGATTACCCAGAACAGCAAAAGGCTTTGACTCTATTTGGGTTATCATTGATCGACTTACAAAGATCGCCCACTTCCTTCCAGTCAAAGTAAAATATCCCGTCATCACCTATGCGGAGCTATACATTGCTCGCATCCTCAGTTTGCACGGAGTTCCAAAGACTATAGTGTCGGATCGTGGACCTCAATTCGTATCCAAATTCTGGGAAGAACTTCATAAATCCCTGGGTACTAAATTGCTCCATAGTTCGGCCTATCATCCTCAAACAAGTGGGCAGACTGAGAGGGTCAATCAAATACTTAAAGATATGCTGCGGGCATGTGTGCTGGAATTCCCACAGAAACGGGATGAATGTTTGCCACTAGCGGAGTTCTCATATAATAATAGCTATCAAGAAAGTATCAAGATGGCACCCTTCGAAGCTTTATATGGACGACGATGTCGTACTCCGCTAAATTGGTCTGAACCTAGTGAAAGGCACTTCTTCAGGATTGATATGGTGAAAGAGACCAAAGAAAAAGTCCAAAGAATAATTCATAATTTGAAGAAAGCTCAAGCTCGTCAGAAAAGTTATGCAGACAAACGACGAATGCCCTTATATTTTCTGGTGGGGGATTATGTTTATCTCAAGGTCTCCCCAATGAAGGGTGTATCGCGTTTCGGGGTTAAAGGGAAGCTTGCACCTCGGTACATTGGTCCATTCCCTATACTTGAACAATGTGGACCAGTGGCATATCGACTTCAACTACCCGAAACCTTGTCTGCCATACATAATGTGTTCCACGTGTCCCAACTGAAGAAATGTCTTCGGGTTCCTGATCGAACCATTGAAGTGACAGATGTTGTCCTTGAACCATACTTGACATATTCCGAACATCCTATTCGGGTCTTGGACCAAAAGGACAGGATTACCCGAAGAAAAACTCTCAAGTTTTACAAGATACAGTGGAACCAACATTCCGAAGATGAGGCTACATGGGAAACTCAAGACTTTTTAGATAAGAATTTCCCAGGATTTTTAGCCTCTTGTAATTTGTAAAGTGTATATAATTGTTGTAATAAAGGAGTGAGCCCCAAAACCCACCCCTGCCTTGTACCAAAACTCAGGAAATAAAAACGTGAAGCGTTTCCTTTTCCATTACTTACCCTAGGACTTTTAATCTCGGGACGAGATTCTTTTATGGGGGGAAGGATGTAACACCCCTGGTGTTACTGTTACTAAAACTTGAGCATAACATCATGAGCATTGGCATTTGCATATGTTTGACACACCTAGAGTGCATTTACTAGGTAAAAATTTCAAATAAGTTGTATTGTTATAGCATTTTGCAAATAAGATCCTAGTATAGGATATTTAACCTTAAATAGGGTTTGAAGGGTAAAGCAAGAGCCAAATAGAGAAAACCCCAAAGACTAAGTAAAATAGTCATAAAATATTACTAAGGATGGGTTTAAGTTACATTTACACCCCTGAGATGCCAAAAACCCTAATTAAAACCCTAGAAAACCCTAAAACCAAACCCTAGGGGGTTAAATGCAAAATTAGTCCACTTTTGGACTAAAGTGTAAAAACCATGTTAAATAAGGCATCCTAAGTCAAATGGATCACAAATATGTGAAATTGCAAGTTAGACCCTAAGTTTTGGGCTTCTATGCAAAAAACCACATTTCTTCTCAAATGCCTAAGTTTGAAATCAGTAGTTTGGCTCAACTTTGGAGCTTTATAACTTTCAAATTCTAAGGTTTTTGCCCTAGGTCACCACAACAATTTTGTAGCTCTATGAAAGAAGAACAACTTTGCTTAAGAGTGTAAGCATAGTTATTGAAAGGAAATTGGAGAAAATTACACTCAAAGACAGGCTGTCAGACTATTTAAGTCTGAATTTCTGACTCGCAGTGGTCTAGAACCAAGTTTGAGAGCCAATTCGACCTTGATCCAGTGAGAATCTATCTTGGGGTGCTATAACAAAGATGTAGCTGGTTTGTAGCTCTCCAACTTTGCTGCAGAGCTCTAGGTAGATTGTCATAAGAATTTGAGAGAAAATGAGGCCCAAACTCTGACTGTCAGATGCACTAAAAGGGACTCACCATGGTACAGTACCAGAATCAGATCAGACCACCAGCGCGACAACCTCACCGCCGGTGACCTCTCTGCGCGAAGATTCGTGCCGCCGTCGTCCTGATTCGCGCGCGGTATGGAACGGATAAAGCCGGAACCGGGTAGCGCATGCGTGGCATCATTCCCCGAGTCCAACCGGAGACTTCACCAGCGGCCACCGCAACTCGATAACTTTCGCCACGGTGTCATTCATGCCGCGATCTACCTCACTGTGCCTCCTACCGACATGGTATACATGCGCTTGTGATGCTATCCGTGGCCGGAGATCGTCTATCGGGTCGTCGTGGCTATAAATAGCATGGTGGTCCACGTCGAGGTGTGATCATCCCACACAGTGAGTTGAGTTGAAGCCGAATTCGCGCTACCTCTGCCCCCTTCTCTCAAATTAAGTGTGCACAGTGAAACTAGAGTTCTTTGTGAAGCCATAGCACCCGCTTCCACCCTTAATCATTCACCTGAGCTCTTGAATTTCAAACTTCCCCCAAACTGGTCTCCGCCACCACGAAGAGCAGCTCAACCGTGGCCAATCCATTCTGGTAAGGCACCGTCCAAATCAAACACTGTTTTCATGTCTCTATATGCTTGTGAAGCTCACGATGGCACTCGTTTACCTAGTTCGGCCATGAGTTGGCGGGAACGCGTGCTCCTGAGCTCGGTTTCCGCCATGATCATGGACGGATGATTTCCAGTAGGGGTGGTGTCAAATAGAGGGGTGTTCCTAGGTCGCCTTAGGTCAGTGATGCCTCCCCAGTAGTTAGCCGTAGCAGCCTTCACCGGCCATGGTCTGTACAAGCCGCGTCTGGGGTGATCAGCGAGCGCGTCGCGGTCAGGGAGCTCCTTGGAGAAGAAACAAAACCCCAGGGACCTTTGTGTAACTGCCAGAGAGAGGGTAAACAGTAGCTAAGGACTCTTAATGAATTATTCATTCAACGAGGGCCTCTGTGCAAATTTGCCGGAGCGCACGCGGGCGCGCCCCCTATTTCCTGTGTTGTTGGGCCGCCTGGGTTAGAATCGGCCCAGTACTGTTGCAAGTTTTTCTTTTTCTTTTTCTACCAGAGATAAACAAATCCTAGAAAATTGTAGAAAAATCCTAAAAATGTCAAACCAATTTTCCTAGATTCCTTATTTTCCATAGTATTTAATAAAAATATTTCCATGATTTTTAGATCAAATAGGGAATTTTGGAGTATTTAAAATAGCTTAAAATATTGATTCTGGATTTTTAGAAAATAGGTAATAATTCCAAAAATGCCCAAACTTTTTAATTTAACTTTAAACATTATTTAGAAGCCTTGGGTAGAATTTGGTATGATTTGGACCTTGTTTGATAACTAGAACCCAAAACCCCCCCTGCTCTTTGAACTTCACTATTGACTCCGGAAACCCTAGGTTCTCGGAGTTCCGTGAAGGAAAATTGTATTCAAGAACTTTAGATAATAAATTCTTATTATCTTTGCACTCTCATGAGCATTACATGGCATTCATTCTTATATACGTATATATGGTTATCTCTAGAAAACGAAGAAGAGGTTGGGGTAGAAGAGAAGACTTCACCACCACCACCTTCGGAACATCAGGCAGGAAATTGTTTCTACTTTGACATCTGTGGATCTTAGCCTGACTCACCTATAAACGAAGGCAAGCCCCGGTGCATTTGCCACCGCCTTGTGTTTTGAAAACCTTTTTCACTTGCTTGAAGCATTAGGTGATAGGAGTTGATTGCTAAAACACTTCCTGCATTACCTTCCTTGAATTTGATTACCTTCCTTGATCACCTATTACAAAAGATTTTTGATGCTTAGCATTGCTTTAGAAAAACAAAATGTTTTGTTTTTACAAAAGATGATTTGGAAAAGGTGGGTGGGATGTTTTTGAAAAACAAAATTTGATGGTGGATCCATCATGGCCGTGATGGGTTCAACATCGGAAAAGATGTACCTCTGTCAGGTACCAAACTTTGGGATGAAATGATTAAGCTGAGACCAGGCGGGTGACTTGCACGAGAAGAGAGTCTCGGTGTAGTGTCTCCGTCTGAGTCGATTAAGGACCGTGTCGATGTAGGCTTGATGACCGAGGACCCTTTAACTGGTCACATGCCTTGTCATGGGTAAGCCTTGCCTCGTACAAACTAAGGCCAGAAAAAGATAACACGGAATGGGCATGGAGCGGTGGTGAGAGTAGCGTGTACCCTCTGTGGCAAGAGGCTGGACGGTGGTGTATCTGTGCTCTCGGTTGACATGAACCTAATCTGGTCTTAAGAACCCCGGTGGCGTGTTGACATATGCAAGGGTTAAGTGCTACATATGTCATGTGATTGGAGATCCTCAGCTGAGTATAATCAATTCAAATCGCCATAGCTTCACGGTTATGAAGACTTGGTCACTGCCCTATACGTAGAACTCCAGTAAAGATGAAGGGATTGTTAAAGAAATTGGCTAGTGCAGGTCAAGTGATTGAACTAGGTAGAAAGAACTCTAGATGTAGGTAATTTTACCTAACTTGACAATAAAACTAGATTTTTAAGGATCCACTTTTAGTAAGCATTTTTGCAAATTAGAGTCTTTGATCATTGAGAAACCTTACCTTGACTCCCTAATAACCAGCATACCCTTGAGAGTCTTTTCTTTAGTCGGGTAAGACTTGCTGAGTAATTCCATACTCGGGGTTTTATTCCCCGTTGTTTTTAGGTGAGGAAGCCACTAACTTTTGTTGTTTCTGTTCCAAGGTGGTCACAAAAGAACCCCAAGAGTAAAGCTACGGGAGGAAGAGTTCCTCCATAAGAACTTTTGTTTAAAAACTTATGGGAGGGGTTTTTGCCTCCCTTGCTGTGTAATAATATTACTCCGCACTCATAGGTTATATCCTGGTCTGTAATATATATATAACTTTGTCTTACTTTTTAAATAAATGTAAATTTATGTAACCGCTTCCGCATTTCCGTATCTCCGATGATCTGTAATGTCTGCGTGACGGGTGAAAGACTCTTGGGAAAGTTAAGAAAAGGCAGATACCGAACTTGTCAAGTAATTCAGGGGCACCTACAGGGTTGTCTGAGGTCCATTGGACAAGGACAATTGTAGGTGGGCTTAATAACTTGGGAGGATCTGTCACAACAGACGAGGCCCTCCAATTTGGAGCGCACTGGGCGTATAAATAGTAACTTACACCGACTGCACTTGATACACTGCTTGTGCCACTTGCCTTATTTTCTCAATTTTATAGCTCTTGCTCACTAGCGCTTGATAGTTTTTCAAGCTCTCTGAGCTTCAGTTTAAAAGACGTGTTTTCACCGTGTCTGAAGAAAAAATGTCTCAAGGCAAGAAGGTTGCTGCTGAGACGAAGCTGACTGAAGAGGAGAAGGTTTTTGAGGAGAAGAAGATTGTGGATTCTTACGTTGCTGGTTTTGTCGAATCAATGGCAAAAACAAATACGGAGAAGATTACTAAAGAGATACTGGAGGGTTTGTCCGAAGATACTGGTGACAGCGATAGCTTTGATGTGGAAAGTGGGGACGAAGATCCTGAGGATCGACCCTAGAGGCCAAGTCATTCAATCTTCGGAAAATCAACCATCAAATAGAGTCATCTCGAAAACATGAGGGGAAGGTACTTTCGGGATATGTCTATTGTGAGGGCTGGCGGAGACAACAACGTCCCTGCACCTGAGGAAACAAAGTTGTGATTTTCCGAAGCTTCTTCAAGGCTGGGCTTCGGTTCCCTTTAAGTAAGTTTGTTGTTGACGTGCTGAAGACGTTCCAAATCTTTCTTCATCAGATCACCCCCGAAGCCATAATAAGGATGTGGATTTTTGTCTGGGCAGTAAGGAGCCAGGGTTAGAACCAAGCACAAAGTGCTTCTGCAATATGCATGAATTGCTATATGAGACGAAGGCCATGGGTAAATAACAGTACCACAACAACTTCGGTTGTTATGGATTTATCGCCCGCCCTAACGCAAGCCACCCAGTACCAACATTTCGGAAGAGATGGCCCGGAGCTTGGATGGAAGAATGATTTTATGTGAAAAATGATTTGAAAGTAAGGGAAGATATTAAGTGAAAGTCGCCTAGAGGGGGGTGAATAGGGCGAATCTGAAATTTACAAACTTAATCACAACTCCAAGCCGGGTTAGCGTTAGAAATATAAACGAGTCCGAGAGAGGGCGTAAAAACAAATCGCGAGTGAGTGAAGAAGTGAGACGCAAGGATTTGTTTTACCGAGGTTCGGTTCTCGCAAACCTACTCCCCGTTGAGGAGGCCACAAAGGCCGGGTCTATTTCAACCCTTTCCCTCTCTCAAACGGTCCCTCGGACCGAGTGAGCTTCTCTTCTCAAATCAACCGGGAACAAAACTTCCCCGCAAGGACCACCACACAATTGGTGTCTCTTGCCTCGGTTACAATTGAGTTTTGATCACAAGAACAAATGAGAAAGAAAGAAGCAATCCAAGCGCAAGAGCTCAAATGAACACAACAAATCTCTCTCACTAGTCACTAAAGCTTTGTGTGGAATTGGAGAGGATTTGATCACTTTGGTGTGTCTAGAATTGAATGCTAGAGATCTTGTAAGGTGTAGAAGTGTGAAAACTTGGATGACTTGAATGTGGGGTGGTTGGGGGTATTTATAGCCCCAACCACCAAACTAGCCATTTGGTGAAGGCTGCTGTCGCATGGTGCACCGGACAGTCCGGTGCGCCACCGGACACTGTCCGGTGCGCTAGCCACGTCACCCGGCCGTTAGGGTTCGACCGTTGGAGCTCTGTCTGGTGGGGTCGCCTGGCTATCCAGTGGTGCACCGGACAGGTACTGTAGAATGTCCGGTGCGCCGTCTCGCGCGTGCTTGACTTCTGCGCGCTCTGGCGTGCATTTAATGCCGCTGCAGGTGACCGTTGGCGCTGAAGTAGTCGTTGCTCCTGCTGGCTCACCGGACAGTCCGGTGTGCACCGGACATGTCCGGTGAATTATAGCGCAGCGGATTCCCGAAGCTGGCGAGTTCAGAGTTGCTCTTCCTTAGGGCACCGGACACTATCCGGTGGTGCACCGGACAGTCCGGTGAATTATAGCGGAGCCCTCTGAAAATTCCCGAAGGTGAAGAGTTCGGCTTGGAGTACCCTGGTGCACCGGACACTGTTCGGTGGTGCACCGGACACTGTCCGGTGGCACACCGGACAGTCCGGTGCGCCAGACCAGGGCTGCCTTCGGTTGTCCCTTTGCTCTTTTTGTTGAACCCTTTTCTTGGTCTTTGTATTGGCTATTTGTGAACCTTTTGCACCTGTATAACTTATAGACTAGAGCAAACTAGTTAGTCCAATTATTTGTGTTGGACAATTCAACCACCAAAATCAATTAGGAATAGGTGTAAGCCTAATTCCCTTTCAATGTCCCCCTTTTTGGTGATTGATGCCAACACAAACCAAAGCAAGTATAGAAGTGCATAATTGAACTAGTTTGCATATGTAAGTGCAAAGGTTACTTAGAATTGAGCCAATAGAAATTCATAAGATATGCATGGATTGTTTCTTTCATTTTTAACATTTTGGACCACGCTTGCACCACATGTTTTGTTTTTGCAAATTCTTTTATAAAATCTTTTCAAAGACATTTTGCAACTAGTCAAAGGTAAATGAATAAGATTTTTTAGAAGCATTTATAAGATTTGAAATTTTCTCCCCCTGTTTCAAATGCTTTTCCTTTGACTAAACAAAACTCCCTTTCAATAAAATTCTCCTCTTAGTGTTCAAGAGGGTTTTAAGATACCAATTTTTGAAGTTGCTACTTTCTCCCCCTTTAGAACACAATGAGATATCAATTTGAAAATCATAAGTTTTTAAAATTTGGTGGTGGTGCGGTCCTTTTGCTTTGGGCTTAATACTCTCCCCCTTTGGCATGAATCGCCAAAAACGGATGTTTGAGTGAAATATAAGCCCTTAAACTACTTTCTCCTCCTTTGGCAAACAATAATATGAGGGAAGATTATACCAAAGTTGGAGAGTTGCTCGGAGCGACGGCGAAGGAAGAGTGATGGAGTGGAGTGGAAGCCTTTGTCTTCGCCGAAGACTCCAATTCCCTTTCAATACACCTATGACTTGGTTTGAAATTCACTTGAAAACACATTAGTCAAAGCATATATATAAAAGAGACATGATCAAAGGTATATTTATGAGCTATGTGTACAAGACATCAAAAGAAATTTCTAGAATCAAGAATATTTAGCTCATGCCTAAGTTTGGTAAAAGTTTGTTCATCCAATGGCTTGGTAAAGATATCGGCTAATTGATCTTTAGTGTTAATGTATGCAATCTCGATATCCCCCTTTTGTTGGTGATCCCTTAAGAAATGATACCGAATGGCTATGTTTTTAGTGCGGCTATGCTCAACGGGATTATCCGCCATGCGGATTGCACTCTCATTATCACATAGAAGAGGAACTTTGGTTAATTTGTAACCATAGTCCCGCAGGGTTTGCCTCATCCAAAGCAATTGCGCGCAACAATGGCCTGCGGCAATGTACTCGGCTTCGGCGGTAGAAAGAGCGACCGAATTTTGCTTATTTGAAGCCCAAGACACCAAGGATCTTCCCAAGAACTAGCAAGTCCCCGATGTGCTCTTTCTATTAATCTTGCACCCTGCCCAATCGGCATCTGAATAACCAATTAAATCAAATGTGGATCCCCGAGGTACCAAAGCCCAAACTTAGGAGTATAAGCCAAATATCTCAAGATTCGTTTTACGACCGTAAGGTGAGATTCCTTAGGGTCGGCTTGGAATCTTGCACACATGCATACGGAAAGCATAATGTCCGGTCGAGATGCACATAAATAGAGTAACGAACCTATCATCGACCGGTATACCTTTTGATCGATGGATTTACCTTCCGTGTCGAGGTCGAGATGCCCATTGGTTCCCATGGGTGTCTTGATGGGCTTGGCATCCTTCATCCCAAACTTGTTTAGAATGTCTTGAGTATACTTCGTTTGGCTAATGAAGGTGCCCTCTTGGAGTTGCTTCACTTGAAATCCTAAGAAATACTTCAACTCCCCCATCATTGACATCTCGAATTTTTGTGTCATGATCCTACTAAATTCCTCACATGTAGATTCGTTAGTAGACCCAAATATGATATCATCAACATAAATTTGCCATACAAACAAATCATTGTCAAGAGTTTTAGTAAATAAAGTAGGATCGGCCTTGCCGACTTTGAAGCCATTAGCTATAAGGAAATCTCTTAGGCATTCATACCATGCTCTTGGGGCTTTCTTGAGCCCATAAAGCGCCTTAGAGAGCCTATAGACATGGTTAGGATACTCACTATCTTCAAAGCCGGGAGGTTGCTCAACGTAGACCTCTTCCTTGATTGGTCCGTTGAGGAAGGCACTCTTCACGTCCATTTGGTAAAGCTTAAAGCCATGGTAAGTAGCATAGGCTAATAATATACGAATTGACTCAAGCCTAGCTACGGGTGCATAGGTTTCACCAAAATCCAAACCTTCGACTTGGGAGTATCCCTTGGCCACAAGTCGAGCTTTGTTCCTTGTCACCACACCATGCTCGTCTTGCTTGTTGCGGAAGACCCATTTGGTTCCTACAACATTTTGGTTAGGACGTGGAACTAAATGCCATACCTCATTCCTAGTGAAGTTGTTGAGCTCCTCTTGCATCGTCACCACCCAATCCGAATCTTGAAGTGCTTCCTCTACCCTATGTGGCTCAATAGAGGAAACAAAAGAGTAATGCTCACAAAAATGTGCAACACGAGATCTAGTGGTTACCCCCTTATGAATGTCGCCGAGGATGGTGTCGATGGGGTGATCTCGTTGGATTGCTTGGTGGACTCTTGGGTGTGGCGGTCTTGGTTCTTCATCCTCCTTGTCTTGATCATTTGCATCTCCCCCTTGATCGTTGCCTTCATCTGGAGGTGGCTCATCATTTTGATTTTCTCTTTCATCAACTTGAGCCTCGTCCTCATTTTGAGTTGGTGGAGATGCTTGCGTGGAGGAGGATGGTTGATCTTGTGCATTTGGAGGCTCTTCGGATTCCTTAGGACACACATCCCCAATGGACATGTTCCTTAGCGCGATGCATGGAGCCTCTTCTTCACCTAACTCATCAAGATCAACTTGCTCTACTTGAGAGCCGTTAGTCTCATCAAACACAACGTCACAAGAAACTTCAACTAGTCCTGAGGACTTGTTAAAGACTCTATATGCCCTTGTGTTTGAATCATATCCTAGTAAAAAGCCTTCTACAGTCTTAGGAGCAAATTTGGATTTTCTACCTTTTTTAATAAGAATAAAGCATTTGCTACCAAAGACTCTAAAATATGAAATGTTGGGCTTTTTACCGGTAAGGAGTTCATATGATGTCTTCTTGAGGATTCGGTGTAGATACAACTGGTTGATGGCGTAGCAAGCGGTGTTAACCGCCTCGGCTCAAAACCGATCCGGCGTCTTGTACTCATCAAGCATGGTTCTTGCCATGTCCAATAGAGTTCTATTCTTTCTCTCCACTACACCATTTTGTTGTGGCGTGTAGGGAGAGGAGAACTCATGCTTGATGCCCTCCTCCTCAAGGAAGCCTTCAATTTGAGAGTTCTTGAACTCCGTTCCGTTGTCGCTTCTTAATTTCTTGATCCTTAAATCGAACTCATTTTAAGCTCGTCTCAAGAATCCCTTTAAGGTCTCTTGGGTTTGAGATTTTTCCTGCAAAAAGAACACCCAAGTGAAGCGAGAATAATCATCCACAATAACTAGACAGTACTTACTCCCGCCGATGCTTATGTAAGCGATCGGGCCGAATAAATCCATGTGTAGGAGCTCCAGAGGCATGTCAGTCGTCATGATGTTCTTATGTGGATGATGAACACCAACTTGCTTCCCTGCTTGGCATGCGCTACAAATCCTGTCTTTCTCAAAATGAACATTTGTTAATCCTAAAATGTGCTATCCCTTTAGAAGCTTATGAAGATTCTTCATTCCAACATGGGCTAGCCGGCGGTGCCAGAGCCAACCCATGTTAGTCTTAGCAACTAAGCAAGTGTCGAGTTCAGCTCTATCAAAATCTACCAAGTATAGCTGACCCTCTAACACTCCCTTAAATGCTATTGAATCATCACTTCTTCTAAAGACAGTGACACCTACATCAGTAAATAGACAGTTGTAGCCCATTTTGCATAATTGAGATACGGAAAGCAAATTGTAATCTAATGAATCAACAAGAAAAACATTGGAAATGGAATGGTCAGGAGATATAGCTATTTTACCCAAACCTTTGACCAAACCTTGGTTTCCATCCCCGAATGTGATAGCTCGTTGGGGATCTTGGTTTTTCTCATAAGAGGAGAACATTTTCTTCTCCCCTGTCATGTGGTTTGTGCACCCGCTATCGATGATCCAACTTGTGCCCCCGGATGCATAAACCTACAAAACAATTTTAGTTCTTGACTTTAGGTACCCAAATGGTTTTGGGTCCTTTGGCATTAGACACAAGAACTTTGGGTACCCAAACACAAGTCTTGGAGCCCTTATGTTTGCCCCCAACAAACTTGGCAACTACCTTGCCGGATTTGTTAGTAAGCACATATGATGCATCAAAAGTTTTGAATGAAATGTCATGATCATTTGATGCATTAGGAGTTTTCTTTTTAGGCAACTTAGCACGGGTTGGTTGCCTAGAGCTAGATGTCTCACCCTTATACATAAAAGCATGATTAGGGCCAGAGTGAGACTTCCTAGAGTGAATTCTCCTAATTTTACTCTCGGGATAACCGACAGGGTACAAAATGTAACCCTCGTTATCCTGAGGCATGGGAGCCTTGCTCTTAACAAAATTGGACAATCTTTTAGGAGGGGCGTTAAGTTTGACATTGTCTCCCCTTTGGAAGCCAATGCCATCCTTGATACCAGGGCGTCTCCGACTATAGAGCATGCTTCTAGCAAATTTAAATTTTTCGTTTTCTAGGTCATGCTCGACAATTTTAGCATCTAATTTTGCTATATGATCATTTTGTTGTTTAATTAAAGCCATATGATCATGAATAGCATCAATATCAACATCTCTACATCTAGTGCAAATAGAAACATGCTCAACGGTAGATGTAGAAGGTTTGCAAGATTTTAATTCTACAACCTTAGCATGTAATAAATCATTTTCACTTCTAAGGTTAGAAATAGTAACATTGCAAACATCAAAATCTTTAGCCTTAGCAATCAATTTTTCATTTTCATTTCTAAGGCTAGCAAGAGAGATATTCAATTCTTCAATCTTAGCAAGTAAATCAACATTATCATCTCTAAGATTGGGAATTGAAACATTACAAACATTAGCATCAACTTTAGCAATAAGTTTAGCATTTTCATTTCTAAGGTTGCAATAGTGTCATGGCAAGTGCTTAGCTCACTAGACAATTTTTCACATTTTTCAACTTCTAGCGTGTAAGCATTTTTAACCTTAACATGTTTTTTGTTTTCCTTGATTAGGAAGTCCTCTTGGGAGTCCAAGAGTTCATCCTTCTCATGGATGGCACTAATTAATTCATTTAATTTTTCCTTTTGTTGCATGTTTAGGTTGGCAAAAAGGGTACGCAAATTATCCTCCTCATCACTAGCATTATCATCACTACTAGAGGACTCATATTTGGTGGAGGATTTGGATTTAACCTTCTTCTTTTTGCCATCTTTTGCCATGAGGCACTTGTGGCCGACGTTGGGGAAGAGGAGGCCCTTGGTGACGGTGATGTTGGCGGCGTCCTTGTCGGAGGAGGAGTCGGTGGAGCTCTCGTCCGAATCCCACTCCCGGCAAACATGGGCATCGCCGCCCTTCTTCTTGTAGTACTTCTTCTTCTCCTTTCTTCTCCCCTTCTTGTCGTCGCCCCTGTCACTGTCACTAGAAATAGGACATTTTTCTATAAAGTGACCGGGCTTACCACACTTGTAGCAAACTTTCTTGGAGCGGGGCTTGTAATCTTTCCCCCTCCTTTGCTTGAGGATTTGGCGGAAGCTTTTGATGATAAGCGCCATTTCCTCATTGTCGAGCTTAGAGGCGTCGATTGGTTGTCTACTTGATGTAGACTCCTCCTTCTTCTCCTCTGTTGCCTTGAATGCCACCGGTTGTGCTTCGGGCGTTGAGGAGGTGCCTTGCTCGATGATTTTCTTTGAGCCTTTAATCATTAGCTCAAAGCTTACAAATTTTCCTATAACCTCCTCGGGAGACATTAGCTTATATCTAGGATCACCTCGAATTAATTGAACTTGCGTAGGGTTAAGAAAAACAAGGGATCTAAGAATAACCTTGACCATCTCATGGTCATCCCATTTTTCGCTCCCGAGGTTGCACACTTGGTTCACTAAGGTCTTCAAGCGGTTGTACATAGCTTGTGCATCCTCTCCTTGGTGAAGCATGAAGCGACCGAGCTCCCCCTCGATCGTCTCCAGCTTGGTGATCTTTGTCACCTCGTCTCCTTCGTGCGCGGTCTTGAGTACGTCCCAAATTTCCTTCGCACTCTTTAACCCTTGCACCTTATTATACTCCTCTCGACTTAGAGAGGCGAGGAGTATAGTGGTGGCTTGGGAGTTAAAGTGGTGAATTTGGGCCACTTCGTCCGAGTCGTAGTCTTCATCCCCTATGGATGGTACATGTACACCAAACTCAACAACATTCCATATGCTTGTGTGGAGTGAGGTTAGATGATGCCTCATTTTGTCACTCCACATATTATAATCTTCACCGTAAAAAACCGGTGGTTTGCCTAATGGAACGGAGAGCAAAGGAGTACGCTTTGAAATATGTGGGTAGCGTAGGGGAATCTTACTATACTTCTTGCTCTCATGGCGCTTAGAAGTAACGGACGGCGCGTCGGAGCCGGAGGTCGATGGTGATGAAGTGTCGGTCTCGTAGTAGACCACTTTCCTCATCTTCTTGTGCTTGTCGCATCTCCGATGCGACTTGTGGGAAGAGGATTTATTCTCCTTCCCCTTCCCCTTGTTGCGGGACTCTTCCGATGAAGTCTTCCCATGGCTTGTAGTGGGCTTGTCGCCGGTCTCCATCTCCCTCTTGGTGTGATCTCCCGACATCACTTCGAGCGGTTAGGCTCTAATGAAGCACCGGGCTTTGATACCAATTGAAAGTCGCCTAGAGGGGGGTGAATAGGGCGAATCTGAAATTTACAAACTTAATCACAACTCCAAGCCGGGTTAGCGTTAGAAATATAAACGAGACAGAGAGAGGGCGTAAAAATAAATCGCGAGTGAGTGAAGAAGTGAGACGCAAGGATTTGTTTTACCGAGGTTTGGTTCTCGCAAACCTACTCCCCGTTGAGGAGGCCACAAAAGCCGGGTCTATTTCAACCCTTTCCCTCTCTTAAACGGTCCCTCGGACCGAGTGAGCTTCTCTTCTCAAATCAACCGGGAACAAAACTTCCCCGCAAGGACCACCACACAATTGGTGTCTCTTGCCTCGGTTACAATTGAATTTTGATCACAAGAACAAATGAGAAAGAAAGAAGCAATCCAAGCGCAAGAGCTCACATGAACACAACAAATCTCTCTCACTAGTCACTAAAGATTTGTGTAGAATTGGAGAGGATTTGATCACTTTGGTGTGTCTAGAATTGAATGCTAGAGCTCTTGTAAGGTGTAGAAGTGTGAAAACTTGGATGACTTGAATGTGGGGTGGTTGGGGGTATTTATAGCCCCAACCACCAAACTAGCCGTTTGGTGAAGGCTGCTGTCGCATGGCGCACTGAACAGTCTGGTGCGCCACCGGACACTGTCCGGTGCGCCAGCCACGTCACCCGGCCGTTAGGGTTCGACCGTTGGAGCTCTAACTGGTGGGGTCGCTTGGCTGTCCGGTGGTGCACCGGACAGGTACTGTAGAATGTCCGGTGCGCCATCTCGCGCGTGCCTGACTTCTGCGCGCTCTGGCGCGCATTTAATGCCGCTGCAGGTGACCGTTGGCGCCGAAGTAGCCGTTGCTCCGCTGGCTCACCGGACAGTCCGGTGTGCACCGGACATGTCCGGTGAATTATAGCGGAGCGGATTCCCGAAGCTGGCGAGTTCAGAGTTGCTCTTCCTTGGGGCACCGGACAGTCCGGTGAATTATAGCGGAGCCCTCTGAAAATTCTCGAAGGTGAAGAGTTCGGCTTGGAGTACCCTGGTGCACCGGACACTGTCCGGTGGTGCACCGGACAGTTCGGTGCGCCAGACCACGGCTGCCTTCGGTTGTCCCTTTGCTCTTTTTGTTGAACCCTTTTCTTGGTCTTTGTATTGGCTATTTGTGAACCTTTGGCACCTGTATAACTTATAGACTAGAGCAAACTAGTTAGTCCAATTATTTGTGTTGGGCAATTCAACCACCAAAATCAATTAGGAAATAGGTGTAAGCCTAATTCCCTTTCATTAAGGAAGTCATTATGCGCCCCATCTGGTCCCGCTTCGGCCTCCGAAGGCTGAAGGTTGAATTTGATGACGCCGTCGAAGCGTGTCAGAGGGCCTTCAGCACTGTTTGCTCTTTTATTGTTACAAGTGATTTAATTCAAGAGCATATAGCCTTCAGGGTGTGGCCGCTTGTAGAAAGCTGGGAAATGTCGAAGGAAACCATCACTAACTCTAGCGAAGGTGATTTGGTCCGGCTGAAGTACACATTTAGGTTTGGGGATAAGTTTGATGAACCAAATGATGATTGGCTGAAGTGTATCGAAGCTACAAGTGATAAACTGCTTGGAGCGTACTCCAAAAAGGAAGACAATGCCTTGTCCGCAGCCCTCGGGGGTCAGAATAAGAAAAGGTTAAACAGGGTATTTGATGCTATTGGCTTCGTATACCCTGACTATTGTTACCCGCTGCGAGGGCAAGTGGTAAAAAGGAAGATTGCTGCCGTTGGAAAGGTTGCTGCTTCGGCCATCACGGCTGAGCCGAAGAGGAAGAAGATGAAGGTTCTGACTCACCGGTCGCGTTACATCGAACCGGCTCGATACCTGAATTTGGCGAAGGGGCCTCCTCGGCCACCAAGACAAAAGAAATTGTTCCCCCTGCGCAGAGGATTGAAGATCCAGCTACAATGTCGAAGCTACCTTCAACTGAGCTAGACGAGACGAAGCCCGGTAAGGGTAAAGCTGAAGAGTCAAATATTGAAGAAATAAAAGTGCTAGAAATTTTGAGCCCTTCATCGGAGGTAACAGTGCCAAAGGCACAAAAGAGTTCTGCCACAACTCCTAAGAGGAGAAGGATGGCAAATGTGCTAGATGTTGTGCTGGAGACAGCAAAGACCTTGAGCTCTACTCCTTCAAGAAAACTTGCTGAAGCTTCAAAAGCGCAACCCGAAGCTGAAACAAAGCAGGCAGAAGTCGAAGTTGTAGTAATTCAATCTGAAACCAAAGCTGGGCGTTTAGAGCCCACTGATCAAGAGCCTGCCGAAATTGAAGAAAAGGCAACAGAGCAAATTGCGTCTGAAAAGGTTGTAACTCCTGCTCCCGAAGCTTCAAAAGAAAGCATTGATTACATCATTCGCCATGCTTCGGGAAAGAGACTTTCTCAAGAAGAAAAACGAGAAGCACAACACTATGCCCAAAAATTGAAATACCCGAAGGGGGCATTAGTGTTTAATGGCAGTGGGGAAGAAGATTTTTTGTACTGTCTCCCGGATAATAAAGAAATATCTGTTTGCCGGGAGATAGGTAGAAGCATCGGATTCCCGAAGCTAGAAGACGGTCTCTCGATCCTATCGAAGGATGAGCTTGCTGACAGATTAGTGTATAATAGCATAAAGGTATAAAAGCTAATTTTATACTTGAAAACAAAATATTTTATTTACCATATTTAATTCTGTCTTCCTCTTGCAGGGCTTAATTCTTAGCAATGCGCTAAGGGCTCAGAAAAACATTAAAGATGAAGGATATACGATGGCTCTGAACAACCTTCGTTCGGAGGTAATTGAATTAAGAAACGAAGGTCTAGAGAAAGACAAAATTTTGATTTCATTGGTAAACAAAGTGAAAGAAGATGAAGCTAGTTTCAAGACTCAGGCCAAAATCCAGAAGAATGAAATTGAAGACCTTCGGAAACAGTTGGCAGAAGCCAAAGAAAAATGCGCACTCGCAGAAGCTAACCGAGAGATTAGCGAATATTGGGAAAACCATCTAGAAAAAACAGTTGAAGAACTTCGCGCATCCAAGGAAAGATGCTTTGAAAAATCCTTAGGTTGCGTGGAAAAAATAAAGGCTAGCTTCGCCAACGTGGGCGCCTATTCTAATGAAGATAACTTCATACGAGGCGACCCTAAAGGTGTTATCGAATGGATAAGTGGAGAGGCCGAAGCTTTTGAAGAAATTCTAAGTGATCGTGGGGATGTGTGCGCGTTCTCCGGTGCAAGGGGGATTTCAGCCATCCTGGAGAAGGCGGGATGCGACCATGTCAAGACCCTGGCCCAGGCCGAAGCTGCCTTCTCTGTGGATGATACAAAAGATCCCTCGGCCGAAGCAAGTTTAATGGGCAGAAAATTTTATAATGACATCTAGGTAAATGGTGGCCGAGAAATGGCTCACGAAATTATGAAGAAAAGCGAGAAAGACATCCATGACGCCCGAGTACAAGCAAAACAAGCTGAAGAAGTTGCAGAGCGCGAGAGACGCATAGGTATTATTTCGCGGCATCTAGCTTCGGCATTTGTTTTTGCAGCTTCAGACTGATAATTTTTTATTGTAACTGAATTATCTCCGCCACCGGAACCGTTTGATCCCCTGGCCGACCCAGAGACGAAGAAAGCACTGGAGATCATCAACATGGCCGAATCTATCGTTGACGAAGTTGTCAACAAATTGCTAAATGAAGTTGCAGAGAAAATTCTGAAAGAAGACTAGTGTTTATTGTAACAATATTTTTAGATGGACAGTGTAGCTTTGTTGTAACAAAACTGTAATATTTGATATGTATCTTTTTGAATGTAATATGTAAATTATTTGTAATTCACTTCTTTGCGATGCATGAAACTTTATATACATACCGTTTTTTAGCCTTCGGCGAAAAAACACCTCCCCTTCTTTTCATGCTTCGTAAAGAAAAAGATCTGTGCTTCGTGAAAATATCCATGCTTCGCAAAAACGACCATGCTTCGTAAAAATATTCATACTTCGTAAAAACATCCATGTTTCGTAAACAGGGAATCCATTCTTTTGCAACAGAGTTGACGAAGTTGTATTTCGCAGCTTACTTTGTGACTTGGCACATTTTCATTTTTACAAAGCATTCTTCCGAAGATAGACTTTGTATTCAATTCGTGTCATTGGTGCGATATGATGTATGATGTGATGCTATGCGGGATGATGTGACGATATGATGCGAAAAATGATGCTAATGCCGAAGACACACACCCACACACCCACGCTGAAACACACAATCTCTGCATCTCCTTAGGAACGATCAAAATCTCTTTGCCGTTTATTTTTCGGCTTCACCGCTTATTTTTCGGTGTAAGTTCTGCATCCCCTTAGGAACTTCTTTTGAACTTCTTCGCCTTCTATTTTGGCGGTATAAGTTCTGCATCCCCTTAGAAACGTCTTTTGAACTTCTTTGCCTTATATTTCGTCGGTATTTGGCTCTGCATTCCCTTTGGAACAACTTTTGAGCAGAAAACTTACACTGCGCTCCCTTAGGAACGACTTTTTGTAGCTTCGGTGATTTCTAGTTGTGCATTCCCTTAGGAACGACTTTTGAGCTTTGTAAATTTTTTGAGCTTCATAAGTCTGTGAAGAAGATATCTTTCATTCTGATAGAAGCGAAACTATTACAAGGAATTAAAACTAGATTTACATTGATTGTTCCTTATTGAAAAACAAAATGACATAAAGCATAAAAGTATTTCAGGGGTAGGATATTGCTCAATAAATGTGCTTCGATTCTGGCACAGTACTGTTGACTGTGCGAGCTTCGGATTCCTACCTAAACTCCCGTTGCTGCTGGGTGTGCTGGTGCCCTTCTGGCTGCTGGCTTCGGGAGTAGGTCGGTTGTAGTGATGGTGGGGGTGGGAGTTGTGGCCAGGAAGCCTGTGAATGGCTAGCCGAAGCAACAGAAGCTGCAGAATGATTGCCCACGTACTCTGGTATGTAGGGAGAGTGGCACAAAGCAGTGTGCAAGACCTGCTTCTGCTGATTCTGCCGAGCTTCGGCTTCTGCGATCTCCTTTTGCTTCTAAATAGTGATTTGGCACATTCTTGTAGTATGGCCCTTGTCCTCACCACAGAATAAGCAGTATGTCTTCTTGGCTGATCCCCAAACCTTCCTCTGAAGCCCCTAGCGCCTCTGCCCCTTGGAGCTGGTGGCCTCAAAGAACTTTGTTGTTGCCCCGAAGATTGTGAGGTGTATTGTGACCTCTGAGGCTGGCTCCCTTTGTCGTTGTTCTGACTGGAGCTGTGAATCGACTTGACATGCCTCGGGTGAATTCGTCCTCCGAAGCCCTTGGTCATCTCAGAGAATTTGTAAGCTTCCTCCCTTCTTTGGCGAAAGTCGTTGTCAGCCCGGATGTACTCATCCATCTTCTGAAGCAACTTCTCTAGAGTATGTGGGGGCTTTCTGGCGAAATATTGAGCAGTAGGTCCTGGCCTAAGACTCTTGATCATGGCCTCAATGACAATTTCATTGGGCATTGTAGGCGCTTGTGCCCTCAGTCGCAAGAACCTTCGGACATATGCCTGAAGGTATTCTTCATGGTCTTGCATGCACTGGAACAGAGCCTGAGCTGTGACTGGCTTCGTTTGAAAGCCTTGGAAACTGGTAACCAGCATGTCCTTGAGCTTCTGCCACGATGTGATAGTTCCTGGCCGAAGAGAAGACTACCATGTCTGGGCTACGTTCCAGACTGCCACGACGAAGGACATTGCCATGACTGCGGTATTGCCCCCGTACGAAGATATAGTTGCTTTGTAACTCATCAGAAACTGCTTTGGATCTTAGTGCCCATCATACATGGGAAGATGAGGTGGCTTGTATGATGGGGGCCATGGGGTAGCCTGCAGTTCTACTGCCAAGGGAGAAGCATCATCAAAAGTAAAGGTATCATGATTAAAATCATCATACCATCCATTTTCATTGAATAAGCCTTCTTGACGAAGCTCCCTATGTTGGGGCCTTCGGTCTTGTTCATCTTAAGCAAGATGACACACTTCTTCAGTAGCTTCATCGATCTTCCTTTGAAGATCGGCCAGCCGTGCCATCTTCTCCTTCTTCCTTTGCACTTGTTGGTGGATGATTTCCATGTCCCTAGTCTCTTGGTCCAACTCATCCTCCTGGAGTGTTGGACTGGTGGCCTTCCTTTTATGGCTTCAAGCCTCTCGGAGAGAGAGAGTTTTCTAATTTGTGTCCAGTGGCTGCAGCGCAGCAGCCCCTGGCGCTGAAGCTTTCTTCGGCGGCATGACGAAGGTCAGGGCTTGCCGAAGGTGGTCGAGTGAGTTCACCGGAGGTGGGCGCCAATGTTGGGGACTTGTTCTCAAATGCTATGAATTAAGAACAAGGCAACACAGAATGTTAAATGTTAATGTCCTTCGTTCTTTGAAGCATTATTTCCCTTAAGATATAATGATCTTCAGGCGAAGGTCATTAAGGACATACCTTCATCATCGTGGTATATGTTAATAAGAGAAGAAGTATATGAAATATAAGAGACAATATGAACAATCATATAACATTATCAATTCATCCTCATTATATTGACATGGAAAAATAGAAACAATATTGAGTTACATGTATACCTTCGGCTTGACAGAAGGTAAAAAGTACAAGTGTGACGCGCAAGCGAGTACAAGTCAACGTGAACAGTACGGGGGTACTGTTCATCTATTTATAGGCATAGGGCGCAGTCTGTGTAAATTTACATTCATGCCCTTTACATTTACTATTGACTCATGGATAAACCCACGAGGACTAAATAGCCTTTTCCCCTTTAGGTCGGTTCCTTTTTCCGCCACTTAGCCAAAGCTCCCTTGCGTGTAGCTTCGGAGCAACACCAACCTTCATCACGACCATGTTCTTCACATCGTGTATGCTTTTAACCCAAGTCCGAAGGTACCTGTTCATATGTCACACTTGGAAGACATTGTTAAATCATGTTTTTGAGGACCTTCGGAAGATGAAGGCCCCCAACAGTGCCAATTCTTATCAAAGCAACAACATCTACCCGCACAACAGTTGTAGACTATTCGTGTGACCTGGTTGTTTGCATGCTAGGGGCTAGACATGATTGGGCCCTTCAAGAAAGCTCAAGGGGTATACTCACATACTAGTTGCCATCGACAAATTCACAAAGTGGATAGAATACAAGCCCATCGCCTCTTTGACCTCATCAAAGGCAGTGGAGTTCATTCAGGAAATAATGTTCAGGTTTGGAATACCTAACAGTATCATTACAGACCTGGAATCTAATTTCACCATCTTAGAGTTCTTTGACTTCTACGAGCAGAGGAACATCTAGATCTAGTATGCATCAGTGCCACACCTAAGAGCTAATGGGCAGGTGGAAAGAGCCAATGGGATGATACTCGATGCACTCAGGAAAAAGGTGTTTGACAAGAGTAATAAGCTCGTAGGAAAATGGATCAGGGAACTAAAATATGTAGTCTAGAGCCTGCGAACCCAGCCGAGCCGAGATTTACATGGAAACACCCCATTCTTCATGGTGTATGGATCGAAGGCAGTGTTACCAGCAGATCTGATCTTTGGAGCACCTAGATTAACATTCGAAAGCATAGCCGAAGCAGAAGCAACTAGGCTGGAGGACATCGACGTACTAGAGGAAGAACGGCTAAATGTGGTCATTCAGTCGGCCAGATACCAGCAGACCCTGAGGCGCTATCACGACAAAGCTGTACGACATCGATCCTTCGCAGTGGGAGATTTGGTCCTCTGCCGAGTGCTGGCGGGGGAGGGACGGCACAAATTTTCACCACCATGGGAAGGACCATTCATCATCACAGAGGTTACACGGCCAGGATCCTATTGGCTCACTCAAATGGATGGCACCGAAGTGGGGAATTCATGGAATATTGAGCACCTCAGGAAATTCTACCCATAACAATGCCTCAAAACTCTTGAGGATGAGTTGTACTTGGTAAGCAGAAGGTTTCATTATCAATAAAGCTTCCATGTTCCTAGGCATACAAGTTCTTGATCAACAACTGACCTAGGTCAGGCTCAACTCGAAATCGGCAAGGCACTCGTACACGACCTAGGGTGATCATTATGCCCTACTAACGGAGCAATCGGCTTAAGTCGGAAACGCCTTAAGTCGGTGCGACATGCTCGTGCTTACACAACTTAGGGTGATCACTATACCCTACTAACGGAGCAATTGGCTTAAATCAGAAACGTATTAAGTCGGTGCGACATGCTCATGCTTACATGACTTAGGGTGATCACTATACCCTACTAAATGAGCAATTGGCTTAAGTCGGAAACGCCTTAAGTCGATGTGACATGCTCACGCTTACACAACTTAGGGTGATCACTATACCCTACTAACAGAGCAATCGGCTTAAGTTGGAAATGCCTTAAGTCGGTGTGACATGCTCACGCATACACGACTCAGGGTGATCACTATGCCCTACTAATGGAGCAATCGGCTTAAGTCAGAAATGCCTTAAGTCGGTGCGACATGCTCATGTTTACACGACTTAGGGTGATCACTATGCCCTACTAACGGAACAATTGGCTTATGTTGGAAACGCCTTAAGTAGGTGCGACATGCTCATGCTTACACGACTCAGGGTGGTCACTATACCCTGCTGATAGGAACAATCGCCTTAAGTTGAAAACGCCTTAAGTCGACTCGACATAGGGGTGATTGCCATACCCTACTAGCAAAATAATCAACTCAAATCAGGAAACACCTCAAAGAAAAGCAACCTGCTCACATATCTGAGGGTGGTTTTAGCACCCTGCTAACAGAACAATCAGTTCAAGTGTAGCACAATTACATGCACATGAAATTCATGATACATTGTCTCGCTAAAAAATACCAATTCAATGAAAAGTGTTTTTCATCCGAACAAATCACTGTGCAGGAGCATTCTTGCAGGAAGCCTCAACAGCTGGAGTAGCAGAAGAAGAAGGTCTGCTCATGACAACAGGTGCAGCAAGAACATTAGCAACAATGTCCTCAGACACCACAACACCAGGCCTCCTCATCAGGATTCCCCGGCAAGAACAACCTTGTCCATGGCTTTGTCGCACATCGCTTTCATAACAACATGGTCATCCTCTAAGGCCTTGATGTTGAGGCGAGTGGCCTCCAGCTCTTGCGTGACAAGTTTCTTTGAGGCGCGTTGTTCCTTGATGATAGAATCCTTCAAAGACAGCAGCTTGTCGTGACACTTCAGTCTGAGATGCCCTCAATTCATCCCGATGATGGTCCAAGTCCGACATAGTGAAGCGATGACTCCTCTCCAGGGTAGTCAAGGAATTGCTGGCATCATGATATAATCTGTCTAGATTGTCGCGAGAAGCAAGAAGTGTCCGCCTCTCCTCCTGCAAGCAAGAAAAGCACTGAGCATCAAAGCAAAGAAAGCAAAGCAGAAGTAGTCAGGAAAATTTACCTCATGAGCCATCTTCTCTGAATCAAGTTGGGCATTCAAAGAAGAGTTCAAGGTCCGAGCGCTGTCCAAGAAGGCAGAGACCTGGTTCAGATTAGCTTGGCTCTAGGTATACCTCTCCTCAGCATTGGAGCACCACTGAGTCAGAACTGGTAAAGCAGCAGGAAAAGAACACAAGATGTGAGATAAGAAAAGCAATAAACAACAAAAAAGGAAACCACAGACTCACTAACCAAGGTTTGAGGCCTTCAGATCATCTATTTGCCTCTAGAGCAGTAGAGGGTTCCACTACATCAAAGACGAAACTTGGTCGGGGACAGGGGCGCCACAAGATTTTATCTGGGCAGATACAGAGTCGAAGACATTCTGCAATTTCAAAAATTAGCAAGAGAACCCGTTTGTCAACATGAATAATAAGAAACAAAGGTCGGCCCACCTGGAGATTGGAGAGAAATAAAGGAAGTCCTAGAGCTAGAAGCATTGATGCACTGCCTATTGATGGGGCATTGACAGGGACAATGTTCAGAGCATCACTCGTGAAAACCTCAGCTCCATCAGCAAGCGGCAGATTCCCAGCATCCGGGTCACTGGCCTCTAAGGTGACCGGACCGATGAGAGCAGTAGATAAATTCGATCACCACGGGTTCCTGAGATTGAACCAGTGGCGATCCAATGTGAACATCCATGGAGACAGCCAAAGAGGAGCCTAGCCCGGCATCCTTGGGGACTGGGTCGTCCTCAACACCACCCTTGGGGGCTGGGTCGTCCTCAGCACCACCCTCGGGGGCTGGATCGTCCTTAGCAGCACCCTCAGAAGCTAAAGCACCCTCGGTCATACCCAAAGGAGCTGGGTGACTCTGACCAGCAACGTCAAGGGCCAGTGTGTCCTCGTGAACTAGACCGCCTTCCAATGTCGACGAAGCGTGAGAAACTGTCCGGGTTATCTCTTGCCCGACAGGATCACCAGCCAAAGGAACGCCATCTAGGACCTCTGAATGGATGATAGAACTTTCAACCTTAGGAGACTCTAATAAAAGGTCCTTAGGGATAATTTCTTCTAATGCATGGTTAATGGCAGACATTGTCAACCCCTAGAGGCTAACAAGTCCTGATAAAGCCTGCATTGGGATGTCACTGCTCCTACTGCTATGGCTGTTCTTGCAAATCAAGGGGACCTCCTCCTCCTCTTCATCCTCATCAAGCACACGACCGCCAACTTTGAAATCATCACGACCTCAGATGACGTCCTAGAGGTTGGTGCTTGCCAAGCCACCACTGAGGAGTGAGGTCATGGGATCAACATCCTGTTCCAACACTGATGATCGCTGAAGTCTCTTCTTTCTTTTCTTCCCCTCGGCAGGCGTAGCTGGAAGGATTGTCTGGCGTGATCGTTTGCGACAAACACTTCTAGGACTCTGAACTCCTTCATCCTTACCAAGACCATGTCCAATGGAAATAGTCATTGACTCAATACGGGCAGCGTCAGACGATCCTCCTGCCAACAGACTGAGAGCAACGTTCACCTCAGCCTCATCAGCGTTAGTCGACATCTAGAAATGGGTTTGTCTCTCCACTTCAGGAAGATTCCGGAATGGGGCAATGAAAGCCTCAATGTCCTCTGAGGAGGGTCGCACTCTATGGCCCGGACTGTCATCTTGAACAGGAGGGTTGGAAATGAACTCAGAAAAGGGGCTCTATGGAGGTAGATTCCAGGCAAAATAAGATAGAGGAGCACCAACATTCGAAATCTTGCCTCTCAGCATCAAGTCAATTTGGCTCATCATGTCCTCTTCAGGAATCCGCCCGTTGGTAATTCGGGTAGGGTCATTGATCCCAATATACAGATAGGCTAGATTAACTCTATCTTTTAGAGGTTGAATATTTTTGAATATGAAATCAGCGACAACAGCTTGAACAGTCAAGCCTTTGTCTTTCAATGTGCATATTTCAGCAAGCACCACTCTGGACTCAGCTAGCTCTAAATCTGTAGGGGACTCTGTCCAGCTAGGCATTCGGATGTAAGGCTGCCTCCCCGATCGAGGAGGAAGGGACTTGTTGTCGTTCTCCATGGTAAACCACTCAAGGCACCATCCCGTAATATTGTCCTTCAGAGGGATGTCAAGATATTCGACCTTCCTATCTCTACGAAGTTCCAGGCTAGCACCGCCAACAAGCTGATGTTGTCCTCCAGCCATCTCGCGCTGATAGTGGTAGAGATACTTCTAAAGCCCAAAATGAGGAAGAATTCCAAGGAAAGCTTCGCAGAGGTGAACAAACACAACAATTTGAAGAACATAATTGGGGTTTAAGTGTGTAAGATTTAGAGCATAAAAATTGACAAGGCCACGAAAGAAGGGAGATGCTGGAAGGGCCAGTCCTCGGTTGAGAAATGGCATGAAGATGACAACTTTGTGGGTATCCTCTGTCGGAACAGTAACCCCACGCCAGATTCGCCAGGAACACAACTCTTTTGGTGGAAGAACACCAGTTTTGACAAGGTGCAGAAGGTCAGCCTCGAAAACAACAGACATGTGGTTGCCAGTGAATAGAAGTTGGCTGTTAGGATCGATTAGCGGGATAATTGGAACAACAACACTCTGTCTCTTCCTCTTGGGGGCCATCGTGATCTCTTAAGAAAGGCGGGTGGACCCAAGTGCTCAGGAAACAGGAAAGCAACGGAGGAAAAGTGAGAACTAGGGTTCAGAATTCAAGGGGATACATCAACAGAAGTATGGGTTGGCTCGATAAGTCAGGCGCAAGGCGCCAGACCGTAACTTGGAAAAGTGGGGATCACTCAGGCATTACCTCTAAAATGCCAGCGAGCTGTCAAATGCGCAAACAAAAACGTGCAACAGTGGACCAGCAAAGAACTGCATTTTCATTAGTAGGGGAGATCGTTACAAATTTGAGACCGACTCATCCTGAGTCGGCCTCTTCACCCCTTGGTCATTACATTAAATTACACTACACTACTACTTACACTACGCTATACTACTACCTAATACTACCTTATTCTACTACTACTTACTACTACTACTGCTGCTACCTATACTGATATTTAAATAAGCAGCATTATGTCGTCGGCCTTGCCGTTGCAGCCGTCGTCCTTGCCGCTGTCATCACCCCTACCTCGCCATCGCCCTCGCTATTGCCATCTTTGTCGTCGTCATCATCGCCGCCGCCCTTGCCGTCGTCCTCATCGCCATCATCCTCGCCGCTGCTCCACTCCTCGGAGTTGGAGGAGTCCTCCACCTCCTCCGAGGAGGTCTCCTCCGAGTCGTTCGACCCACCGAGCCCGAGGCGCTCAATGGAGCTCCAGTACGCTCGGGCCATGGTGGACAGCGTCGGTGTTTCAAACCCGACCATGCACCCGGGGTTATCCCTCGAGGTGCTTTTGGGTAGGACGGTGTTGCTGACTGTAGCTCAATGGTTTGTGCTAGGCGCATGAGAGGCGGTAGACAAATTTCTACAAGTTCGGGCCGCTTGGAGAGGCGTAATACCCTACTTCCTGGTGTGGATCTTTTATGTGGTGGGTTATAGGGGAATTCTCTAGTATGAAGGATGCTAGAGAATGGAGTAAGCGGCTGATGAATGACCTGACTTTTGATGGGGTGCCCCCTAGGCCTTATATACTCGACCGTGGGGCGTTACATGTGTGTATGATAACAACGTTCACCTAAGTAATAGTGAACCGACTGAACTTATCTTCTTATAATCCTGCCGACTTATCCTCATTTAGTTTCGACGTCTGAGGGCGCTGCGCGGGAGAATCAGATCAATGCTATGGATAATGCTTAATTCCAATGAGCCGTCTGGGCCCGAGTCTAACCAATCCTACGTCAATCCATTCCACCAGCAGTTCCTCCCCTGGCCCACGAAGGGATGGCCTTGCGAAACAATGGGCTCAGAGCCTTTCGCGAGGCCTTCTAGCCTTCTAGTGGACCCGGGGGATATCTGTCCCCCACAAGCCCCCAATCTTTGAGTTGATTTTGAAATAATCAGTCCAAAGATTCTAGGTCTAGCTTGCATTTTTTATCTTGGTAATGGACGCTTTGAAAATACACCTGTCGAATCGTTGCTTCTGAACTCTAAGCAATTCAATAAAAAACAATCTTCTGTTATCCTCCTTTGACACATTCAACGGTCTTCGCCTTATACTTCAGAAATCGGTGCTCTGTCATTGGTTTATACTTTGGAGATCAGCATTCTGTCCTTTGGGGTTGAGGATTCATTGGGTGTAGCCCCCCGAGCTTTGAGTGGATTACTAAAAATAATCCACTCCAAGGTCTTCATCTCATGCTTTTTAGAAATCATCATTTTATATTCGTCTCATGCTTTAGAAATCAGCATTTTATCGTCAGTTCATGCTTTAGAGATCAGCATTCTGTCTTTTGGGGTTAAGGATTCATTGGGTGCACCGGGTGTAGCCCCCAAACTTTGAGTGGATTAGTGAAAATAATCCACTCAAAGATCTTCATCTCATGTTTTCAGAAATCATCATTTTATCTTTGTCTCATGCCTTAGAAATCAGCATTATATCATCAGCCTATGCTTTAGAGATCAGCATGTTGTCTTCCTTTCATGCTTTAGAAACCAGCAGCGTGATCTGCCCATGTCCTGTTAGGTTTTGAAATTTATTTGATCGGCGACAGATTGGACGTCTGGTAGATAGCTCTTGGCTAGTCTTCATTTTGCTTTATGCTTCAATGCTTCTGTTGATTAGACTTGTACTTCAGTAGCTATATTTGGCTTTCCTCTGATCTCCATCGATATCTTTCTTCTATCTTGATACATTCATTGTGTATACTATACAGATGTGACTGCTTGGGAAAATCTATTGAAAATTCTTGGCCGTCCCCCTAATGGGTGTGACCGAGGGACATTTTTGTACGCCGAGTGTTTAGCAAACTGTCCTTGAGTAGTAACTTGATGTGACCGCGGGGTGTAATCATATCGTCCAAGCAGTTGACCTTAGTCCAAATGGTGTCGTGTTACGCGAAACGGCGTCTGCTGCCTGACTTGCTTCTAGACGATTTGAATTGCTTATTGAATACTTGCGACTGTTCGGTGACCGTGGTAGGAGATGAGTGGTTGCTTCTGGCCTCTATAAATAGACTGCTTGCCTCGTTGGTGTCTTCACACATCTTCTGATCGCCTGTTGCTTATTTTCCCACTTTTCTCTTCTCTTCCAACCGACCATGGGCAAGAACAAGAAAGGTCGAGGTTTGTCGCACCACTCTGGCGATAAGCGGAAGCGCGAGCCAAGTCCTCCCTCGGAGGACTTTGGTGACTCCGAGTACTCGGAGGAGGAGTTTTCCTCCGAGTCCGAGGGGTCGCCGGTCTACGCGTCTCCCCTGGTGTCGTCCGATGACTTGGACGATTCCTAGGGGATAGCCACCGAGGTGTGGACGTACATCCGGTCCGTTGAGCGCTCCGGACTCGAGGGCTCGGATGAGTTGGAGGTCTCCTCGGACGAGGAGAACTCTTCCGACTCATCCGAGGAGGAGAGCAGCGGTGATGGCAACGACGAGGGCGACGACGGCGATGGCGGTGATGACAGCGATGACAGCGGCGACGGCAGCAAGGGCGACAAAGGCAACAGCAGCAAGGGCGACAAGGGCGACGGCAGCGGCAACAAGGGCAATGGCAACGGCAAGGGCAGCGGCGGCAGCAGGAAGGCCAGTGGCAAAGCGCCACTGGCTTAAATATTAGTATAGATAATTAGTAGTAGTAGTAGCAGCAGAATAATGTAGTAGTAGTTAGTAGTATAGTGTAGTGTGAGTAATGTAGTAACGTAGTAATGTAATGTAGTGAAAAAGGGAGAAAAGGCTGACTCATAATGAGTTAGTCTTTAAGTTTGTGAAAAACTTCCCTCCTCTACGTATTGAAGAAATTTCAGCTATTTCGGGCAACCTCTCGCTTTTCCGTCATTCTTTCTTTATAGTTGATTGATAGTTTGTCTTCGCGCCTAACGCTGCCGAAGTTATTAGAAATAATTACCAAACGATAACAGGTAACTGCTGAGTCATGCTTGGTAATGCCGGCGTTTTAGAGATAACGACCGAGTTAAGACAGACACTGTCGGCGTTTTAGAGATGACAACCGAGTGGTGCTTGCTGTTGCCAGCGTTTTAGTGGTAACAGCCGAGTTATGCTTAACCCCATCGGCGTTTTTAGAGGTAACAGTCAAGTTATGACAGACACTATCGGCGTTTTAGAGATAACAGCCGAGTTATGACAGACACTGTCTATGTTTTTAGAGATAACAGTTGAGCTATGACTGACACTGTCGGTGTTTTAGGGGTAACGACCGAGTGGTGCTTGATATTGTCAGTGTTTTAGAGGTAACAGCCGAGTTATGTCGGAAGTCTTGTTTTCCCGAGTGATGACTTGGCGCTTTTTAGAAACGGTGCCCAACCCAGGAAAACCCCATTTATACTCATGTCGACGTGCACTTTTGAGTTCTGAGCCTTAACTTCACATTTCTGCCTCGAACCACTGTTTCCCTAAGATTTCACCCTTGTTCGATCCATCGGCGAGATTGCGATGGTGCCCAAGCAGAAGAAGCAGAGTTCTGTTGCGGCAATCATTCCTCCCATCGATCCGAACAGTCAGTTGCTGTTCGCAGGTAACCACATGTCTGTTGTCTCGGAATCATATCTCCTCCAGCTTGTTGATGTTGGAGTTCTTCCTCCAAAAGAGCTTTTCTCTTGGCGAATTTGCCGTGGGGTCACTGTTCCGACAGAATATACCCACGAGTCTGTCATCTATGTTCCTTTTCTCATCCACGGCCTTGCTCTTCCTGTTTCTCCCTTCTTCCATGGTCTCCTTGATTTTTACAATTTGTACTTGACCCATTTGAATCCCAATTCTATCTTGCAAATTTCTATCTTTGTGCATTTGTGTGAGGCCTACCTCGGAATTCTTCCCCATTTTGGACTATGGAAGTATTTGTATCATTGTTGGCCTGGAATGGCTGGGGGCAGCACCAGCTCGTTGGTGGTGCAAGTTTGGAGATGTGTCGCGGGAGGAAAACAGAATACCTCGACATTCCTCTCAAGGATAACATTAAGGGGTGGTGCCTTGAGTGGTTTATTGTGGAAAACCACTGCAAGTCCCTCCCCCTCGGTCGGGGAGGCAGCCAGATGTACGTACTCCAAGCTAGGTTGAGTCTCCGACTTCCTTGGAGGTAACGGAGGCTAGAGTTCTGCTTGTTGAGATCTGTCTGCTGAAGAAGAGAGGTCTGACTGCCGAAGCTGTGGTTGCTGACTTCGTCTTCAAGAATATTCAGCCTTTGAAAGACAGGGCGTATCCAGCTTACTTGTGCAGTGGTATCAATGACTCTACCCGGGTCATCAACAAGAGAATTCCTACTGAGGATTTGGTGAGCCGACTAGACATGATTCTGAGGGGCAGAGTATCAAATGTTGGTGCTCCTGTTGCCTATTCTGCTTGGAATCTGCCACCTCATAGGTCATTTTCCAATTTCGTGTCCAACCCTCCTACTAGTGATAGTGGTCTAGGTCTTAGAGTGTGGCCCTCTCTCGAGGACATTGAGGCTCTGGTTGCTCCCCTTCGAAATCTTCCCAATGATGAGAAACAAATTCACTTTGAGATGCCAGCAAGTCCAGATGATGCAAATATAGATGTTGTACTTAGTATGTTAGCTGGAGAATCATCTAACTCGGTCCATGCTGAACTGATGGCTATCACGGTTGGACAAGAGCTTAACAAAGCAATGGAGACCCGAAAGCCTGAGGGTACCCGTCCAAAGCGTCCTCGCCACGTTAGCCGCCGGACTACGCCTATTGAGGAAAAGAAGAAGAAGCAGAGGTGGCTTCAGCGACTGTCATGCTTGGACCAGGATGCCGGACCTTCTGCTCCAGTTTGTGATGAAATGCCAGCAGAGGTCCTTCCTGAGGTTGATCCCAATGGTGGCATCCATGTTGAAGTTGATCCCAATGGGTGTGACCGTGCTGAAGTTGATCCCAATGGGTGTGACCATGCTGAAGTTGATCCCAATGGGTGTAACCATGCACCGGCTATTGTCCGTACTTTTTATGAGGACGAAGAAGAGGAAGAAGAAGTCCCGCTGATTCATAAGAATAGCCGGCATTATAGAGATAGTAGGGGGGATAGTGATATTCCTTCTCTAGCTCTGTCCGCTCTTGTTAGCCTTCAAGAACTGTCGATATCAGATTTTGATCAAGCCCTTGAGGAGGTTGTCCCTAAGGATATGCTATCGGAGCCGACTATTGATGACATGATGGCTGCTTGTTCTGAAATTCCAGACATGGGATTAGAGGTATCCAGAGCAGTGTCTCATGCATCATCGACTTTGGAAGGCAGTCTCTGATGTCAAGACGTTGGTCAGGATTGCCCGACTCACATGGAGGTGACTAAGGATCCTTCAGCTTAGAGGTGGCTGCTGCAGAAAACCCGGCCTTTAAGGATGGTGCTGGCAATTACCCAGCCACCGAGGGTGTCGCCGGTAGTGATCCGGCTCTGGTGGGTAGCGCAAGCTGCAACCCAGCCCCCAGGGGTGTTGCTGGTAATGATCCGGCTCTGGTGGGTGGCGCGAGCTGCAATCCAGCCCTCGAGGGTGTTCAGGTGAGCTCTCCTTCCCACACCTCCATGGATGTCCATGTTGGGTCGTCTTCACCACGATCCGATGGGGCGACGGTGATGAATGCTTCTATGACTTCGAACAAACAAGTCGCCTTGGAGGTCAGCGAGATAGATGCAAGAGGTCTAGTATCTGCTAGTGGGGCTGAGCTCACTCCTAACAACGTTCTTCAAATCGTTCCTACTGATACTCCTCCATAGAGCCATGACATCGCCCCCTCTGACTTGGGTCTACCATTGTTCTTCTCTAATCTTCAGGTGAGTCAACTGTTTGCTTTTTATTGCTCTTCTTGGTAGATTACTTTTCTCATACTTATTTGTATTCAATCACAGACCTTGGTTGATGTAATGTCTGCCCAGCTGAGGTCGTATGGTGCTTCTATTCCAGAGGGAGCTCTGTCTTTGATGCAGTGGAACCCATTGCTGCTTCAGAAACAGATTGCTGATTTTAAAGCATCGAACACTGGTTAGTGATCTCGTTTCTTCCTTAGTTACTTCTGTTGATCAATCTTGTTTTTAACCATGTATCCCTTTTCAGCTGCTTTGTCAGATATGGCTCGACGGTGCTCTGAGCTTGAGGAAAAACATCTTCAAAGTCAAACTGACTTGACCCGACGGTACTCTGATCTTGAGGAGAAGTACTCTCAAGGTCAAACCGACCTGGCTCAGGTTTCTGCTTCACTGGATGATGCACGTTCTTTGAATTCTTCTCTCAATGCGCAGCTGAACTCAGAAAGGATGGCATATGAGGTAAACTCCCTTAGTTGATTCTACCGTGCTTACTGTTTATTGGGTACTGAATGTTGATTCTTGTTTGCAGGAGGAAAAACGAGCTCTTGTGGCCTCTCAAGATAACTTGGATAGGTTATATCGTGATGCTAGCACTTTCTTGACTATTTTGGAAAGGAGCCACCGCTTCACTATGTCAGATCTGGATCACCATCACCACGAGCTGCAAGCATCTCAGGATGAAGTTCAGCGGCTGGGACAGCAATTATTGGCCAAGGATTTGACCATTAAAGATCTTCGTGCTTCAAAGAAACTCGCTGCACAGGAGCTAGAAACTGCTCGACTGGCTGCCAAAGCTTCTGAAGATAGTTGCATCGTTCTGAGAGCTCAACGCGACAAAGCTATGGATAAAGCCATTCACGCGGGGCGGATCTTGATGAGGAGGCCTAGTGTAGTGGTTCCTGATGACATTATCAATGACGTCAAGGTTGCGCCTGATGCCTCGAGTCGACCTTCTTCCTCGATTGCTCCTGTGAAAGACATTGCCAAATAGAGATGTTTTGATGCAGTGTCATCCTGCAAAAGACTAAATGTATTTATGAATTCTATGTGCGTGTGATGGTTGTGTTTGAATATTTGGTGGATAGGGCACTAGAATGTGTCCTTGGTGCTAACAACTATAACATTTTGTTTCCCTAGAGCACTGATTATTTCTGTCGTCAGGATATAACAGTCATCCTGAACAATTGCGGAAGTAAATGCGGCGTGCTGGTTTTGGAGTTTTTCCCGACTTATGCCAATTGCTTGGCTAGTAACGCATAGTGGTCGCCCTAAGATGAGTAGGCGTGAGCATGTCGCACCGTCTTAAGTCGTTGCCGACTTAAGCTGATTGCTCTGTTAGTAGGGCATAGTGGTCACCCTTAGTCGAGTAAGCGTGAGCATGTCGCACCGTCTTAAGTCGTTGCCGACTTAAGCCGATTGCTCCGTTCGTAGGGTATAGTGGTCACCCTAAGTCGAATAAGCATGAGCATGTCGCACTGTTTTAAGTCGTTGTCGACTTAAGCCGATTGCTCCGTTAGTAGGGTATAGTGGCCACCCTAAGTCGAGTAAGCGTGAGCATGTCGCACCGTCTTAAGTCGTTGCCGACTTAAGCCGATTGCTCCGTTAGTAGGGTATAGTGGTCACCCTAAGTCGAGTAAGCGTGTTGATCCCAAGTTCAATCAAATCGAAGTCAATTGATAGTCAATAGTTTGAATGCCTTTGAGAATGAAATCTTTTTTTGATGACGTATTCTTCCAATTACAGAGTACAACGTTGCTCCGATAGCTTTTGAGGCCTTGCTAAGGGTAAAACTTTCTAAGATGCTCTATGTTCCATGAATTCCCCACTTCCGTACCATCCATTTGAGTAAGCCGATATGATCCTGTCGAGTGACCTCCGACACAATGAATGGCCCTTCCCATAGTGGTTACAACTTGTGTCGTCCTTCCCCCGTTAGAATTCGGCAAAGGACCAAGTCTCCCACAACAAAGGATCGATGTCGTATAGCCTTATCATGATAGCGCCTCAACGTATGCTGGTATCTAGCTGGCTGAATTACTGTGTTCAATCGCTCTTCCTCCAACACATCAATATCCTCAAGCCTGGTAGTTTCTGCTTCAGCTATGCTTTCGAAGGCCAGCCTTGGCGCCCCAAACCTGAGGTTGGTAGGTAGCACTGCCTCTGAACCATAGACCATGAAGAAGGGGTGTTTCCATGCAGAGCTCGACTGGGTTGAGTTCTTAAGTTCCAAACCACATAAGGTAACTCTCTAATCCACTTTCCTGCGAACTTTTCATTTTTGTCGAACACTTTCTTCCTGAGTGCTTACAGTATCATACCATTAGCCCTTTCCACCTGACCATTAGCTCTTGGGTGTGCTACTGATGCATACTTGATCTGGATACTCCGTTGTTCGCAGAAATCAAAGAATTCAGAGCTAGTGAAGTTAGATCCTAGGTCGGTTATAATGCTATTCGGTATCCCAAACCTGAATATTATGTCTTGTATGAACTCCACTCCCTTGGTTGAGGTTAAAGAAGCAATAGGCTTGTACTCTATTGAAAGGGAATTAGGCTTACACCTAGTTCCTAAATAATTTTGGTGGTTGAATTGCCCAACACAAATATTGGACTAACTAGTTTACTCTAGTGCATAAGTTATACAGGTGCAAAAGGTTCACATTTAGCCAATAAAAAGACCAAGTGTTGGATTCAACTAAGGAGCAATGAGGCAACCGAGGGCACCTCTGGGTGAAGGCACCGGACTGTCCGGTGTGCACCGGACATGTCCGGTGCGGCCAGAGGACTTCGACTCAAACTCTTCGCCCTCGGGAATTCTCGGAAGCCGGCGCGCTATAATTCACCGGACTGTCCGGTGTGCACCGGACATGTCCGGTGCTCCAAGGAAGCACGGTCTCCGGAACTCGCCAGCCTCGGGTTCGCGCGGCAGCCGCTCCGCTAAAATTCACCGGACTGTCCGGTGTGCACCGGACTGTCCGGTGTGCCAGCGGAGCAACGGCTCTCTGCGGCGCCAACGGCTCCCTGCGGTGCATTAAATGCGCGCGCAGCGCGCGCAGACGTCAGGATCGCCCATACCGGTGCACCGGACATCATACAGTACATGTCCGGTGTGCACCGGACACCCAGGAGGGCCCAGAAGTCAGAAGCTCCAACGGTCAGAATCCAACGGCAATGGTGACGTGGCAGGGGCACCGGACTGTCCGGTGTGCACCGGACTGTCCGGTGCGCCATCGAACAGACAGGTTCCAGCAACGGTCACTTTTGGTGGTTGGGGCTATAAATACCCCAACCACCCCACATTCATTGCCATCCAAGTTTTCCACTTCTCAACTACTACAAGAGCTCTAGCATTCAATTCTAGACACACCAAATAGATCAAGTCCTCTCCAAATTCCACACAACTCCATAGTGACTAGAGAGAGTGATTTGCTTGTGTTCTTTCGAGCTCTTGCGCTTGGATCGCATTCTTTTCTTTCTCACTTGTTCTTGAGATCAACACTCAATTGTAACCAAGGCAAGAGGCACCAATTGTGTGGTGGCCCTTGCGGGGAAGTTTTGTTCCCGGTTGATTGAGAAGAAGAGAAAGCTCACTCGATCCGTGGGATCGTTTGAGAGAGGGAAGGGTTGAAAGAGACCCGGCCTTTGTGGCCTCCTCAACGGGGAGTAGGTTTGCAAGAACCGAACCTCGGTAAAACAAATCCGCGTGTCACACTCTTATTCGCTTGCGATTTGTTTTGCGCCCTCTCTTGCGGACTCGTTTCTTTATTTCTAACGCTAACCCGGCTTGTAGTTGTGATTATTTTTGTAAATTTCAGTTTCGCCCTATTCACCCCCCCTCTAGGCGACTATCAATTGGTATCGGAGCCCGGTGCTTCATTAGAGCCTAACCGCTCGAAGTGATGTCGGGAGATCACACCAAGAGGGAGATGGAGACCGGCGATAACAAGCCCACTACAAGCCAAGGGAGCACTTCATCGGAAGAGTCCCGCACCAAGAGAAGAGAGAAGAAGAAGAACTCCTCCAAGCGGAAGGAGAAAAGATCTTCCTCTTCTCACCACAAAGAGAAGAAGGAAAGATCTTCTTCTCACAAGCCGCATCGGAGTGGGGACAAGCACAAGAGGATGAGGAAAGTGGTCTACTACGAGACCGACACTTCATCGACATCCACCTCCGGCTCCGACGCGGCATCCGTCACTTCTAAACGCCAAGAGCGTAAGAAGTATAGTAAGATTCCCCTACGCTACCCTCGCATTCCTAAACATACACCTTTACTATCCGTCCCATTAGGCAAACCACCAACTTTTAATGGTGAAGATTATGCTATGTGGAGTAATTTGATGCGATTTCATCTAACCTCTCTCCACAAAAGATTATGGGATGTTGTTGAGTATGGTGTACAGGTACCATCCGTAGGGGATGAGGACTATGACACGGATGAAGTGGCCCAAATCGAGCACTTCAACTCCCAAGCAACAACCATCCTCCTTGCCTCTCTAAGCAAGGAGGAATATAACAAAGTACAAGGGTTGAAGAACGCCAAGGAGATTTGGGACCTACTCAAGACGGCGCACGAGGGTGATGAACTCACCAAGATCACCAAGCGGGAAACGATCGAGGGGGAGCTCGGTCGCTTCCGTCTTCGCCAAGGGGAGGAGCCACAAGACATGTACAACCGGCTCAAGACCTTGGTGAACCAAGTGTGCAACCTCGGGAGCGCAAAATGGGATGACCACGAGGTGGTTAAGGTTATTCTAAGAGCCCTTATTTTCCTTAACCCCACACAAGTTCAATTAATTCGTGGCAATCCTAGATATCCACTAATGACCCCCGAGGAAGTTATCGGGAACTTTGTGAGTTTTGAATGCATGATTAAGGGCTCCAAGAAGATCAACGAGCTTGATGAACCCTCCACATCTGAGGCGCAACCCGTGGCCTTCAAGGCAACGGAGGAGAAAAAGGAGGAGTCTACACCAAGTAGACAACCAATTGACGCCTCCAAGCTCGACAACGAGGAGATGGCCCTAATCATTAAGAGCTTTCGGCAAATCCTCAAGCAACGGAAGGGGAAGGATTACAAATCCCGTTCCAAGAAGGTTTGCTACAAGTGTGGTAAGCCCGGTCATTTTATTGCAAAATGTCCTATGTCTAGTGATAGTGATAGGGGCGACGACAAGAAGGGCAAGAGGAAGGAGAAGAAGAGATACTACAAGAAGAAGGGCGGCGATGCCCATGTTTGTCGGGAGTGGGACTCCGACGAAAGCTCAAGCGACTCCTCCGACGACGAGGACGCCGCCAACATCGCCGTCACCAAGGGCCTCCTCTTCCCCAACGTCGGCCACAAGTGCCTCATGGCCAAGGACGGCAAAAAGAAGGTAAAATCAAAGTCCTCCACTAAATATGAAACATCTAGTGATGAGGATAATGATAAAAATGAAGAGGATAATTTGCGTATTCTTTTTGCCAACCTTAACATGGAACAAAAAGAAAAATTAAATGAGCTAATTAGTGCCATCCATGAAAAGGATGATCTCTTGGACTCCCAAGAGGACTTCCTAATCAAGGAAAACAAGAAACATGTTAAGGTTAAAAATGCTTATGCTCTAGAGGTAGAAAAATGTAACAAATTATCTAGTGAGCTAAGCACCTGCCATGACACTATTGCCAACCTTAGAAATGAAAATATTAAATTAATTGCTAAGGTTGATTCTCATGTTTGCATTGATCCTAGAAATGATAATCTTGATTTGCTTGCTAGGATTGATGAGTTAAATGTTTCCATTGCTAGCCTTAGAAATGAGAATGAGAAATTAATTGCTAAGGCTAAGGATTTTGATGTTTGCAATGCTACTATTTCGGACCTTAGAACTAAGAATGATTTGTTGCATGCTAAGGTCATTGAATTAAAATCTTGCAAACCCTCTACATCTAATGTTGAGCATATTTCCATTTGTACTAGATGTAGAGATATTAATGTTGATGCTATTCATGATCACCTAGCCTTAATTAAAAAACAAAATGATCACATAGCACAACTTAATGCTAAAATTAGAGAGCATGACTTAGAAAATGAAAAATTTAAATTGGCTAGAAGCATGCTCTATAATGGGAGACGCCCTGGCATTAAGGATGGCATTGGCTTCCAAAAGGAAAGCAATGTCAAAATTAATGCCCCTCCTAAGAACCTATCTAACTTTGTTAAGGGCAAGGCTCCCATGCCTCAGGATAACGAGGGTTACATTTTGAACCCTGCCGGCTATCCTGAGAGCAAGATTAGGAAAATTCACTCTAGGAAGTCTCACTCTGGCCCTAATCATGCTTTTATGTATAAGGGTGAGACCTCTAGATCTAGGCAACCAACCCATGCCAAGTTGCCTAGAAAGAAAACTATTAATGCATCAAATGATCATAGCATTTCATTTAAAACTTTTGATGCATCTTATGTTTTGACTAACAAATCCGGCAAGGTAGTTGCCAAGATTGTTGGGGGCAAACACAAGGGCTCCAAGACTTGTGTTTGGGTACCCAAAGTTCTTGTATCTAATGCCAAAGGACCCAAAACCGTTTGGGTACCTAAAACAAAGAACTAAACTTGTTTTGTAGGTTTATGCATCCGGGGGCTCAAGTTGGATACTCGACAGCGGGTGCACAAACCACATGACAGGGGAGAAAAGGATGTTCTCCTCATATGAGAAAAACCAAGATCCCCAACGAGCTATCACATTCGGGGATGGAAACCAAGGTTTGGTCAAAGGTTTGGGTAAAATTGCTATATCCCCTGACCATTCCATTTCTAATGTTTTTCTTGTAGATTCCTTAGATTACAATTTGCTTTCCGTATCCCAATTATGTCAAATGGGCTACAACTGTCTTTTTACTGATATAGGTGTTACTGTCTTTAGAAGAAGTGATGATTCAATAGCTTTTAAGGGAGCGTTAGAGGGTCAGCTATACTTAGTAGATTTTCATAGAGCTGAACTCAACACTTGCTTAATTGCTAAGACTAACTTGGGTTGGCTCTGGCACCGCCGACTAGCCCATGTTGGAATGAAGAATCTTCACAAGCTTCTAAAGGGAGAACACATTTTGGGACTAACCGATGTTCATTTTGAGAAAGACAGGATTTGTAGCGCATGTCAAGCCGGGAAGCAGGTTGGCATACATCATCCACACAAAAACATCATGACTACCGACAGGCCACTGGAGCTCCTTCACATGGATTTGTTCGGCCCGATCGCTTACATAAGCATCGGCGGTAGTAAGTATTGCCTTGTAATTGTGGATGATTATTCTCGCTTCACTTGGGTATTCTTTTTACAGGAAAAATCACAAACCCAAGAGATCTTAAAGGGATTCTTGAGACGGGCTCAAAATGAGTTCGGCTTAAGGATCAAGAAAATTAGAAGCGACAATGGAACGGAGTTCAAGAACTCTCAAATCGAAGGCTTCCTTGAGGAGGAGGGGATCAAGCATGAGTTCTCTTCTCCCTACACTCCACAACAAAATGGTGTAGTGGAGAGGAAGAATCGAACTCTATTGGACATGGCAAGAACCATGCTTGATGAGTACAAGACACCGGATCGATTTTGGGCCGAGGCGGTCAACACCGCCTGCTACGCCATCAACCGGTTATATCTTCACCGAATCCTCAGGAAAACATCTTATGAACTCCTAACCGGTAAAAAGCCCAATGTTTCATATTTTAGAGTTTTTGGTAGCAAATGTTTTATACTAGTTAAAAGAGGTAGAAAATCAAAATTTGCTCCTAAAACTGTAGAAGGCTTTTTACTAGGATATGACTCAAACACAAGGGCACATAGAGTCTTTAACAAGTCCTCAGGACTTGTTGAAGTTTCTTGTGACGTTGTGTTTGATGAGACTAACGGCTCTCAAGTAGAGCAAGTTGATCTTGATGATATAGGTGAAGAACAGGCTCCATGTATAGCGCTAAGGAACATGTCCATTGGGGATGTGTGTCCTAAGGAATCCGAAGAGCCTTCAAATGCACAAGATCAACCATCCTCCTCCACGCAAGTATCTCCACCAACTCAAGTTGAAGATGAGGCTCAAGATGTTGAACAAGAAGATCAAGAAGATGAGCCACCTCAAAATGAAGGCAACGATCAAGGGGGAGATGCAAATAATGAGGACAAGGAGGATGAACAACCAAGGCCGCCACACCCAAGAGTCCACCAAGCAATACAACGAGATCACCCCGTCGACACCATCCTCGGCGATATTCATAAGGGGGTAACTACTCGATCTCGTGTTGCTCATTTTTGTGAACATTACTCGTTTGTTTCCTCTATTGAGCCACACAGGGTAGAGGAAGCACTTCAAGATTCGGATTGGGTGATGGCGATGCAAGAGGAGCTCAACAATTTCACGAGGAACGAGGTATGGCACTTGGTTCCACGTCCTAACCAAAATGTTGTAGGAACCAAGTGGGTCTTCCGCAACAAGCAAGACGAGCATGGTGTGGTGACAAGGAACAAAGCTCGACTCGTGGCCAAGGGGTATTCACAAGTCGAAGGTTTGGATTTTGGTGAAACCTATGCACCCGTAGCTAGGCTTGAGTCAATTCGCATATTATTAGCCTATGCTACTTACCATGGCTTCAAGCTTTATCAAATGGACGTGAAGAGTGCCTTCCTCAATGGACCAATCAAGGAGGAGGTCTATGTTGAGCAACCTCCCGGCTTTGAAGACAGTGAGTATCCTAACCATGTCTATAGGCTCTCTAAGGCGCTTTATGGGCTTAAGCAAGCCCCAAGAGCATGGTATGAATGCCTTAGAGATTTCCTTATTGCAAATGGCTTCAAAGTCGGCAAGGCCGATCCTACTTTATTCACTAAGACTCTTGGTAATGATTTGTTTGTATGCCAAATTTATGTTGATGATATCATATTTGGGTCTACTAACAAATCTACATGTGAAGAATTTAGTAGGATCATGACACAAAAATTCGAGATGTCAATGATGGGGGAGTTGAAGTATTTTCTAGGATTCCAAGTCAAGCAACTCCAAGAGGGCACCTTCATCAGCCAAACAAAGTATACTCAAGATATTCTAAGCAAGTTTGGAATGAAGGATGCCAAGCCCATCAAGACACCCATGGGAACCAATGGGCATCTCGACCTCGACACGGGAGGTAAGTCCGTGGATCAAAAGGTATACCGGTCGATGATTGGATCATTGCTTTATTTATGTGCATCTCGACCGGACATTATGCTTTCCGTTTGCATGTGTGCAAGATTTCAAGCCGACCCTAAGGAATCACACCTTACGGCCGTAAAATGAATCTTGAGATATTTGGCTTATACTCCTAAGTTTGGGCTTTGGTACCCTCGGGGATCCACATTTGATTTGATTGGGTATTCGGATGCCGATTGGGCGGGGTGTAGGATTAATAGGAAGAGCACATCGGGGACTTGCCAGTTCTTGGGAAGATCCTTGGTGTCTTGGGCTTCAAAGAAGCAAAATTCGGTCGCTCTTTCTACTGCCGAAGCCGAGTATATTGCCGCAGGGCATTGTTGCGCGCAATTGCTTTGGATGAGGCAAACCCTGCGGGACTACGGTTACAAATTAACCAAAGTCCCTTTGCTATGTGACAATGAGAGTGCAATCAAAATGGCCGACAATCCCGTCGAGCACAGCCGCACTAAGCACATAGCCATTCGGTATCATTTTCTTCGGGATCACCAACAAAAGGGGGATATCGAGATTTCTTACATTAACACTAAAGATCAATTAGCCGATATCTTTACCAAGCCACTTGATGAACAATCTTTTACCCGACTTAGGCATGAGCTCAATATTCTTGATTCTAGGAATTTCTTTTGCTAAACTTGCACACATAGCACATGAATATACCTTTGATCATGTCTCTTTTATATATGCTATGACTAATGTGTTTTCAAGGGTATTTCAAACCAAGTCATAGGTATATTGAAAGGGAATAGGAGTCTTCGGCGAAGAAAAAGGCTTCCACTCCACTCTACTACTCATCCTTCGCCGTCGCTCCGCATCATCTCTCCAACTTTGGTATAATCTTCACTCATCCATTTCATGACCAAAGGGGGAGAAAGTACTTCATTGGGCTCTAATGATTCCGTTTTTGGCGATTCATGCCAAAGGGGGAGAAAATATGAGCCCAAAGCAAAAGGACCGCACCACCACCTAATTTTATAAATTTAATGATTTTATATTGGTAAATTTCAAAATTGGTATCTCTTTGTGTTCTAAAGGGGGAGCATCTAGTATTTTCAAAATTGATGTCTTAAAACCCTCTTGAACACTAAGAGGAGACCTTATTTGAGGGGGAGTTTTGTTTAGTCAAAGGAAAAGCATTTGAACAAAGGAAGAAAATTTCAAAACTTAAAAATGCTTTGCAAATCTTATTCATTTACCTTTGACTATCTTGCAAAAGGACTTTGAAAAGAATTTACAAAAGAGTTTGCAAAAACAAAACTTATGGTGCAAATGTGGTCCAATATGTCAAAAACAAAGAAAACAATCCATGCGCATCACATAAGTATTTATATTGGCTCAATTCCAAGCAACCTTTGCACTTACATTATGTAAACTAGTTCAATTATGCACTTCTATATTTGCTTTGGTTTGTGTTGGCATCAATCACCAAAAAGGGGGAGATTGAAAGGGAATTAGGCTTACACCTAGTTCCTAAATAATTTTGGTGGTTGAATTGCCCAACACAAATATTGGACTAACTAGTTTACTCTAGTGCATAAGTTATACAGGTGCAAAAGGTTCACATTTAGCCAATAAAAAGACCAAGTGTTGGATTCAACTAAGGAGCAATGAGGCAACCGAGGGCACCTCTGGGTGAAGGCACCGGACTGTCCGGTGTGCACCGGACATGTCCGGTGCGGCCAGAGGACTTTGACTCAAACTCTTCGCCCTCGGGAATTCTCGGAAGCCGGCGCGCTATAATTCACCGGACTGTCCGGTGTGCACCGGACATGTCCGGTGCTCCAAGGAAGCACGGTCTCCGGAACTCGCCAGCCTCGGGTTCGCGCGGCAGCCGCTCCGCTAAAATTCACCGGACTGTCCGGTGTGCACCGGACTGTCCGGTGTGCCAGCGGAGCAACGGCTCTCTGCGGCGCCAACGGCTCCCTGCGGTGCATTAAATGCGCGCGCAGCGCGCGCAGACGTCAGGATCGCCCATACCGGTGCACCGGACATCATATAGTACATGTCCGGTGTGCACCGGACACCCAGGAGGGCCCAGAAGTCAGAAGCTCCAACGGTCAGAATCCAACGGCAATGGTGACGTGGCAGGGGCACCGGACTGTCCGGTGTGCACCGGACTGTCCGGTGCGCCATCGAACAGACAGGTTCCAGCAACGGTCACTTTTGGTGGTTGGGGCTATAAATACCCCAACCACCCCACATTCATTGCCATCCAAGTTTTCCACTTCTCAACTACTACAAGAGCTCTAGCATTCAATTCTAGACACACCAAATAGATCAAGTCCTCTCCAAATTCCACACAACTCCATAGTGACTAGAGAGAGTGATTTGCTTGTGTTCTTTCGAGCTCTTGCGCTTGGATCGCATTCTTTTCTTTCTCACTTGTTCTTGAGATCAACACTCAATTGTAACCAAGGCAAGAGGCACCAATTGTGTGGTGGCCCTTGCGGGGAAGTTTTGTTCCCGGTTGATTGAGAAGAAGAGAAAGCTCACTCGATCCGTGGGATCGTTTGAGAGAGGGAAGGGTTGAAAGAGACCCGGCCTTTGTGGCCTCCTCAACGGGGAGTAGGTTTGCAAGAACCGAACCTCGGTAAAACAAATCCGCGTGTCACACTCTTATTCGCTTGCGATTTGTTTTGCGCCCTCTCTTGCGGACTCGTTTCTTTATTTCTAACGCTAACCCGGCTTGTAGTTGTGATTATTTTTGTAAATTTCAGTTTCGCCCTATTCACCCCCCCTCTAGGCGACTATCATCTATCCTTTTGGTGAATTTGTCAATGGCGACCAATACGTGAGTATAGCCTCCCTGAGCTTTCTTGAAGGGTCCAATCATGTCCAGTCCCCAATACGGGAATAGCCATGTTACAGGTATGGTCTGCAGCTGCTGTGCCGGTAAGTGTTGTTGCTTTAACAAGAATTGGCAAGCTTCACATCTTTGGACTAACTCGGCTGCGTCACTCTTTGCTGTTGGCCAATAGAAACCAGACCTGAAAATTTTCCCGACCAGAGTTCTGGATGGTGCATGTATTCCACATTGTTCGGCGTGGATCTCATCTAATAGTTGTCTCCCAGTGGCCGAGGAAATGCACTTCATGAGGACTCATGACGCACCCCTTCTATACAATGCGTCCCCTATGATGGTGTAGTGGGGCGATTGTCTCGCAATGCGTTCTGCTACGGCTTTATCATCCGGTTCTTCTTCATTCATTATGTACCTGATGATAGGCTCTCTCCAGTCATTAGAGTCCGACTCTGGCTGGCTCAAGGTGTTGCACTCTTTCGCCTGATCTGAGGGAATACTTAGGCGTGACACTTCCTGGACGAAGACTCCGGGTGGGACCTGGGCTCGACTGGATCCTAGCTTCGACAACGCGTCTGCTGCTGTGTTGCGATCTCTTTCCACAGGCTGGAATTCCAAACCTTCAAATTTGTCTTCAAATTTTCGGACGGTTGTACAGTACTTGCCCATGGAATCTGTCGAGCAACCCAAATCTTCATTTACCTGGCTTATGACCACTAGTGAATCTCCATATACCATCAACCTGTTATTGCCTAGTGATATGGCAATGTTCAATCCATGGATCAGAGCATCATATTCTGCTTCATTATTTGATGCTGGGAATAATAACTGGAGAGCGTACTTGAGTTGTTCACCTCTAGGGGCAATGAAGAGGATCCCTGTGCCTGCTCCCTGCTCAGTGAGCCATCGAAATACATTCGCCATACTTCAGTAGCCTCCGGGTTGTCAGGAACTTGTTGCTCGGTCCACTCTGATACGAAGTCAACCAGTGCTTGAGTCTTTACCGCTGTGCAAGGCCGAAACTCTATGTCGTGAGCTCCCAGCTCGCAGGCCCACTTGGCTATTCTGCCAATGGCTTCTTTGTTGTGAAGAATATCCCCTATTGGAAACCCGGTGACTACTATGACTTTGTGGTCCTCAAAGTAGTGACGGAGTTTGCGAGCGGTTAGAAGTACCGCGTACAGTAATTTTTGAACTTGGGGATACTTCTTTTTAGAGGGTCCCAGAACTTCACTGATGAAGTAGACCGGATGCTATACTGGATATGTGTGTCCTTCTTCTGCCCGCTCGACTACCAACGCGATGCTCACCACATGAGTCGTGCAGGAGATGTATAACAACAGATCTTCTGCCGGCTGATCTGGCGTGGCTCGGCGTGGCGGCTTCAGTACTGGTGGCGTGGTTAAGAACTTCTTCAATGCTTCAAGAGCTTTCTGTGCTTCTGCGGTCCACTAGAACTTGTACACCTTCTTGAGCAATTTGTAGAACGGTAAGCCTTTCTCGCCTAGCCTCGATATGAACCTACTTAAAGCTGCCATGCATCCAGTAAGTCTTTGCACTTTCTTCTATGATCGTGGCGCTTCCATTCTCATGATGGCCTTGATTTTTTCTGGGTTGGCTTCTATTCCTCGGTGGCTTACAATGAATCTGAGTAACTTCCCTGCTGGTACTCCGAAGACAAAATTTTCTGGGTTGAGCTTCCACCGGTATCGCCTCAGGCTGTTGAAGACCAGCTACAAATCTTCAATGAAGTTTTCTGAGTTTTCTGTTTTGATCACCACATCATCAACATAGGCTTCTACCTGCTTGCCCTAGTGATCGGCTAAGCATGTTTGAATAGCTCTCTAGTAAGTCGCTCCAGCGTTCTTGAGGCCGAACGGCATGGAGGTATAACAGAAAGCTCCAAATGGGGTAATGAATGCAGTTTTTTCCTCATCTTCTTTTGCCAGGCTGATCTGATGGTATCCAGATTAGTAGTCCAGGAAGGACAACATAGAACATCCGGCGGTCGAATCTACCACCTGATCTATTCTAGGGAGTCCAAAGGGATCCTTCGGATAGTGTTTGTTGAGATCTGTATAGTCGACGCACATGCGCCAATCCACTTTATTCTTTTTGAGTACAAGAATAGGATTTGCTAGCCACTCAGGATGCAGTACTTCTCTAATGAACCCTGCTGCGACTAAGCGAGCTAGCTCGGTGCGAATAGCCTCTCTCTTGTCAGGCGTAAAATGACGCAGTTTTTGTCGGATCGGTTTTGCTTGGGGATAGACCTTCAGTTTGTGCTTGGCCAGTTCTCTCGGGACTCCCGGCATATCCGCAGGCCGCCATGCGAATACGTCTTGGTTATCTTGCAGGAACTGGACGAGCACGCCTTCCTATTTGTTGTCTAGGCTGGAGCTAATGATGGCAGTCTTGCATTCATCGGCAAACCCAAGGTTGATTCTTTTCGTCTCCTCAGTCGGCCGCATAGAGGTCACGGCTGGAGCTTCATTCGTAGGTATCGCGAGGTCTTCCTCAAGCTTTGAGTTTGCCTGCGCAGAGGAAGTCATCGGTGGTTTGGTAGTGAGGGCCACCTGAATGGCCACTCGAAAACATTCTGCGGCGCCTTGGAAGTCAGCGCGCACGGTGATGATCCCTTGTGGTCCTAGCATCTTCAATATCATGTACGAATAGTGCGGAATGGCCATGAATTTCGCCAATCCTGGCCTGCCGATGATGGCATTGTATCCACAGTCGAAGCTTGCCACCTCAAACCTCAGGAACTCGGTTCTGTAGTTTTCCGGAGTTACAAAGGTAACAGGCATGTAGATGTGTCCAAGCGGGTATTCTCCTTCGGTTGGCACAATACCGAAGAAAGGAGTGTCTGACTCATGGAGCTCTTTGAGTGCAACTCCCAAGCCCAAGAGTGTTCAGGGGAAGGTGACGTTGATGCTGCTTCCCCCGTCCACTAATACTTTCTTTACCCTGCTCTCTCGGATCACCGGATCGACGAGGAGCGGGTACTTGCCCGGATGATCGAAGTTGATCCATTGATTCGCCCAGGTAAAGGTGATCGGGTGTTCTGACCACCGATAGGGGGCGGGGCACTGGTGGTCGCCACCAGTATCTGTCGATCATTGAGCTTCTGCTGCCTTTTGCTTTCTTGCGACCTATGTCCTCCGAAGATGAAGTTGACCTCTCCGTTGACGCGCAGAAATGCTCCACCTCCTTCCTCTTCCTGCTGCTGAGGTCGTCGAGGTTCACCGGGCCCTCTTCGTGGTGGGGGAGGTGGTAGAGGTTGGAAGGGTCGGCCATTCCTGATGGAATGCTTGAAGTCTCTACAGTTCCGCAAGGTGTGGCGCATATCTTTGTGGTACGGGCACTGGGCGTCGAGGATGTCATCCAGTGTTCGTTCGCCTCCGCGGGGTGCCCCTCGGGCATGAGAGACGGGTGGTCCAGCGACATGGACTTCTTCATGAGGCCTCTTCTCCCAGCGCTTGTCGGCCTGCTGGTTCACGTCACGCCGTGGCGCAGATGGAGCAGGCTGAACTCCCCCGATGAGGTCCTGAGCCCATTCGTCGGTGGTGATGTAGAGGTCTGCCTCCCTAAAAAACTGCTCGGAGGTGGTCGGCGCCTTCTGCAGTATGGCTCGGACGAAGGACGAGTCATTGGATCCCCGGTAGAAGTCCTCGATCATTGTTGCTTCAGCGACCTCGGGGATGCGATTTCTCATGGTCTGAAACCTTTTGAGGTATGACCGAAGAGTCTCATCCCCTTGGCGTCTGATGGATTTGAGGTCCCATGGTTGTGCCGGTTTGTCGAAGAGGGATTGGAAGTTGGCGATAAAACGCCGACTGAAGTCGCTCCAGTCGTCGATGCAGTGTCGTGGTAGATGTCGCATCCATTGCAATGCGTCTTGCCCGTGGACGATGGGCAAATACACAGTCATCACATATTTAGTTGCCCTAGCGGCTTGGGCAGTGGTTGAATAGACAGCCAACTAGCCTCCCTGGTCCTGCTTAGGCTCGTATTTGTCGATGTTGGAGACCTTGAAGTTTGGGAGCCATTGAATGGCCCTGAGACGCGAAGTGAGCGTAGATACTCCACACGTGTCTTCCTATCGACGACCGTGGTGCCGGTCCTGGGGAGGGGAGTTGTCGATGTGCTGTCTCGACCGTCCCCGGGTTGTGCCACCAGTTGAATCCATTGCCGACTCAACTCTAGTGGCCTAACTTCGTGTAGGGACGCCATGATCCCGATCATACTCCTCTTGGCGTCGTATTTCATTCTCATGTCGTCGTTCGTGTGAAGCGTTGATGGAGCTCCGCACATCCCGCCGACTGTTGATGGCGTGCCGTAGATCGCTCGGGGGATGAGCGAGGGGTAGAAGATGATTAGCCGCCCGAGTGAGTAGCCGCCGATAGCCTTCAGCGTCTAGAGTCCAGGGGAGGCCATCGCCTATCCGAGCCAATACTCCACCGACCTCACTCGGTGTGTTCATGGCTTGGGCGAAGTCAGGGTTCAGGTTTCGCGCGAAGAGAAAGTTCTCTCGGTGTTGCCTCGCATCCTGCTCAGCTTGCTCTTGAGCTTGCCGACGATCACGTCGGCGAGAGTTCCTTCTCTCTCCGAAGACTCGTTCGTTGGGAGTTTCTCCCACCTCCAAAATTTCGTCCTGAGATACAGGCTGTGCCGGGTCCCGTTCCCCTGCTTCGTGATGTCACCGAATATTTCGGCATCGGTTCCTCTGTCGGCGAGCTTCCTACTGAGGAGGTTCTTCCCCAGGCATGGTTGGTTCATCGTCGAAGATGGGAGATGATTCCACTCTTCCTCTGATGAAGAGGACATCAGGGTAGAAAGGAGTCGTTGTGGCGACAAGCTTCTCTCTGTCCTCCTTTGAGGGCGAAGGCGCCAGAAGAGCAGCTTGACGGTCCTTTATCCCTTTTGCTTCCTTTTTCTCATAATCCGTGTCCACTCTTCCGTGGATGAGGTGGACAATGGGGTTCTTCGGGTAAATGAATTCTCTGTTCCTGGCTTGCAGGAGGTAGCTTTCGCCCGGGGCGCTAGAGGTCGCGCTATTTGTTGCCTCATTCCAGCTTTTTTGGAGATTTTTTAGGAAGGCTTCTTCTCCGGTGGATCCGCTATACGATGTAGAGTTCCCTCTTTGTCTGCCACAGACGAGATGGTCCTGAAGCAGAACACGGATCCAGGGCGGAGAGCAATCTTGTGTTGGAAAACGATGGCCATTGAGCTAGCTTGGATCAGCGACACACCCCCTACCTGGCGGGCTAGCTGTCGGTGTTTGGGACCCAACCACGCACCCGGGGTTACCCCTCGAGGTGCTTTTGGGTAGGACGGTGTTGCTGACTGTAGCTCGATGGTTCGTGCTAGGCGCACGAGAGGCGGTAGACAATTTTCTACAGGTTCGGGCCGCTTGGAGAGGCGTAATACCCTACTTCCTGGTGTGGATCTTTTATGTGGTGGGTTACAAGGGGATTCTCTAGTATGAAGGATGCTAGAGAATGGAGTAAGCGGCTGATGAATGACCTGACTTCTGATGGGGTGCCCCCTAGGCCTTATATACTCGACCGTGGGGCGTTACATGCGTGTATGATAACAACGTTCACCTAAGTAAATAGTGAACCGACTAAACTTATCTTCCTATAATCCTGCCAACTTATCCTCATTTAGTTCTGACGTCTAAGGGCGCTGTGCGGGAGAATCGGATCAATGCTGCGGATAATGCTTAATTCCAATGAGTCGTCTGGGCCCGAGTCTATCCAATCCTGCGTCAATCCATTCCACCAGCAGTTCCTCCCCTGGACCACGAAGGGATGGCCTAGCGAAATAATGGGCTCAAAGCCTTTAGCGAGGCCTTCTAGCCTTCTAGTGGACCTGGGGGATATCTGTCCCCCACAGATAGCCCCATGGAGTTGTCCGAGTCCTTGGACGACGCCATGGGGGATGCGGGAGCAGGCGACCGATCATACTCGAAGGAAGCTTCCTCTGAGTACTCTGAGTCACCAAAATCCTCCGAGGGCGGACTTGGAGGACGCTTGCGCTTGCCGTCGGCGCGGTGAGGCCGTCCCTTGCCCCTCTTGCCCCTGCCCATGGTCGTGCGAAAAGTGGAGAAGTGACGAAGAATAAGAGAGCAAGTGATCAAGGACGAGTGAAGAAAACAGCCAGGGCTAGCGTGCTATTTAAAGAGGCTGAGGGTGACCGTCCACTTCCTACCCCGCTCATCGAACAGTCGCAAGAATTCAATAAGCAATTCAAGCCGCCCGAAAATGAGTCAAACAATTGGCGTCGTTTCGCGTAACACGGCACCGGTTGGACCCAAGTAACTGCTCAGGCAAATGATTACACCCCTCCGTCACATGAAATTACTACTTCGGGACAACGCGATAAACACACTACATATGGCATACACCCCTTGGGCACACCCATTAGGTGCATCACCCGGAATTTTCAAGATATTCTGAAGAAGTGATATCCACAAAATATACGCAATGAATGTACCACAACAAAAAGAGGAGATCATCTGAAACAAGAGGAAGCCCATTTGTGGTTATTAAAGCGCAAGTCCAATCAACAGAAGCATTAAAGTATAGGGCAGAGTGGTGTCGAGATGAAGGCCCTCTATCTCAACCAGCCAGATGTCCAACTTGTCATCGATCAAATTAATTTCAGACCTAACAAGGCATGGACATAAGGCATCACCTGGTTATTCCGAAAATGATGATTTCAAAAGCATAAAAATGAATACCTTTGAATGGATTACTTCCAAAATCCACTCAAAGCTCGAGGGCTAAACCCAATGGGTGCACACACTACATAGGGCATACACCCCTTGGGCACACCCATTAGGTGTATCACCCGGAAGTTTCAAGATATTCTGAAGAAGTGATATCCACAAAATATACGCAATGAATGTACCACAACAAAAAGAGGAGATCATATGAAACAGGAGGAAGCCCATTTGTGGTTATTGAAGAGCAAGTCCAATCAACAGAAGCATTAAAGTACAAGGCAGAGTGGTGTCGAGCTGAAGGCCCTCTATCTCAACCACCCAGATGTCCAACTTGTCATCGATCAAATTAATTTCAGACCTAACAAGGCATGGACATATGGCATCGCCTGGTTATTCTGAAAATGATGATTTCAAAAGCATAAAAATGAAGACCTTTGAATGGATTACTTCCAAAATCCACTCAAAGCTCGGTGCACCCAACAGATTCACAATATCTTGAGGCCAAAATGCTGATTTCAAAAGCATAAAGATGAAGACCTTTGAATGGATTACTTCTAAAATCCACTTAATGCTCGGGGGCTACACCCATTGGGTGCACCCTCGGTCCACCCAACAGATTCACAATACCTTGGGGCCAAAATGCTAACTTCAAAAGCATAAAGATGAAGACCTTTGAATGGATTACTTCTAAAATCCACTCAAAGCTCAGGGGTTACACCCAATGGGTGCACCGAAGTGCACCCATAGTACAAAAAATTAGGCCATGCAACGAACCCACAGAAAGGACTAGAAACCTTTGAGTCGATTATTTCAAAATCAACTCAAAGATTGGGGGCTTGTGGGGGACAGATATCCCCTAGGTCCACTAGAAGGCGAAAGTCCTTGCATGAGGCCACAGATCAGTCGCCCCACAAGGTCGTCTCGTCGTGGGCCGGGCAAAGACTACAATTGAAATGGGTCAACCCAAGAAGTCAATGGGCTCGTGCCCGGATCGTCCGTGGGTTAGATGAAGATGAAATTCCAAAGGCCGCAATGAGAACTGTGGAAATAGGTGATGTGCGACCATAGGAACAATGAGAACATGATCAACCATCTTCCTCAATAATGGTGCAACCCCTAACTCAAGATGAGGAACAAGTACCTTAAGAAGAAGGCATGAATCAAGGGGAAGCACAGGAAGAAAAGGACAAGGAGGAAGAAGTACCACAAGCACCTCAACTCAAGTCTAGGCCATCATTCAAAGGAATCATCCAGTGGATCAAATTCTCGGTGACATCAGCAAGGGAGTAACTACTCATTCACGATTAGCTATTTTTTGTGAGCATTACTCGTTCGTTTCATATATTGAGCCTTTCAGGGTAGAAGAAGCCTTGTAGGATACGGAATGGGTATTGGCCATGCAGGAAGAACTTAACAACTTCAAGAGAAATGTGGTGTGGAGTCTGGTGCCATGTACGAAGCAAAATGTTGTAGGAACCAAGTGGGTGTTTCGCACCAAGCAAGATGAGCACGGAGTGGTGACAAGAAACAAGGCTCGACTTGTGGCAAAAGGACATGCCCAAGTCGCAGGTTTGGATTTTGAGGAGACTTTCGCTCCTATAGGTTGTAGCTAGGCTTGAGTCGATTCGCATTTTATTGGCCTATGCTACTCACCATTCTTTTAAGTTGTTTCAAATGGACGTGAAGAGCGCCTTCCTAAACGGAATAATCAAGGAGGAGATGTACGTGGAACAACCCCCTGGCTTCAAGGATGATAGGTATCCCGACCATGTTTAGAAGCTCTCTAAGGCGTTCTATGGGCTTAAGAAAGCTCCAAGAGCATGGTATGAATGCCTTAGAGATTTTCTCATTTCCAATGCTTTCAAGGTCGAGAAAGCAGATCCTACTCTTTTAACTAATACTTGTAATGGTGACTTGTTTGTATGCCAAATATATTTCAATGACATAATATTTGGTTCTACTAATCAAAAGTATTGTGAAGAATTTAGCACAGTAATTATGCAGAAATTTGAGATGCCGGTGATGGGTGAGTTGAACTACTTCCTTGGATTTCAAGTGAAGCAACTCAAGGAAGGAATGTTCATATCCTAAACAAAGTACACTCAAGACTTGCTAAAAAGGTTTGAGATGAAGGACACAAAGCCCGCCAAGATGCTAATGGGAACCGACGGGCACTTTGACCTCGATAAGGGAGGTAAGTCCGTTGATCAAAAGGCATACCGATCTATGATAGGTTCATTACTTTATCTTTGTGCTAGTAGATCGGATATAATGCTTAGCGTATGCATGTGTGCTAGATTTCAATCCGACCCCAAGGGGATGTCACCTTGTGGCCGTGAAGCGAATTCTGCGATATTTAGTTCATACGCCTTACTTCGGGATCTGGTATCCAAAGGGGTCTACCTTTGACTTAATCGGATATTCAGATTCTGACTATGCCGAGTGTAAGATTGATAGGAAGAGCACATCAGGGACTTGTTAGTTTCTGAGAAGGTCCCTCGTGTCTTGGAGCTCTAAGAAACGAACATCCGTTGCCCTATCCACCGCCGAGGCCGAGTATGTTGTCGCAGGTCAGTGTTGTGTGCAACTACTTTGGATGAGGCAAACCCTCCGGGGCTTTGGCTACAATCTGAGCAAAGTCCCACTTCTATGTGATAATGAGAGTGCAATCTGCTTGGTGGATAATCCTGTTGAACAAAGCTGCACTAAGCACATAGACATCCTACATCACTTTTTGAGAGACCACCAGCAAAGAGGAGATATCGATGTTTTCCACATTAGCACCGAGAACCAGCTAGCCGATATCTTCACCAAGCCTTTAAATGAGAAAAGGTTTTGCAGGCAGCGTAGTGAGCTAAATGTCTTAGATTTGCGGAATTTGGATTTATTTATAACATACATGTGTCTTTATGCCTTTGATCATATTCCTATGAGCATCATTGTCTTTACTTGCTTATTTTGGCGCTCAAGTTGTACAAAGTCATCCCGGGCCCTCACGAGTCCTTATGCAAGTGATGCGTATGTTTAGGGGAGGATATGCTACAACTTGACCCTTTGAGACTAATGTGTTTGCTTGAGTGCTTATAATATAGTCTCAAATGTGGAAAGGGAAAAGGTGGACTTGGACCAAGACAAGGCTTCCGCTGCATTACGATATCAATGTATCTTGTTCCAAGTCACTATTGAGTTCTCTCATTGCCCTAGGCTTTTAGTTGAAATTTTTGTGTAAGGCAATGGGGTTAAAAGGCCACTAGTTCTTCCGTTTTGGTGCTTAATGCCAAAGGGGAGAAATTAGGGCCAAAGCAACTGGATCAACTACCACTTGTGATTTTTTTCAAAAATTTAGTAAAAGTATACTTGGTTTTTTATCAAACCCCTCTAATTTGCAAAAACCACTTTCTTGTGGGGGAGAAATTTGATTATGGGGGAGTTTCTTGCTTTTGATCAAAACTAGTCTTGAAAGATATTTGATTTGCCAAAACAAAGTGTTTTGACATAGAGATAGGAAAATGAATTTGTTTTGTGAAAACAAACCAAGTGGTGGCAAAAATGATCCAAATATGCCAAATGCTATGATGATTTAATTGGTTTTAAGTTTGACATCAATTTGCACTTTTAGCTCTCATTTGGATATGTTAGTGCATTTTGAGTTGCTTTTGATGTGTTGGCATAAATCACCAAAAAGGGGGAGATTGAAAGGGAAATGTACCCTTGGGCTATTTCTAAGTGTTTTGGTGATTAAGTGCCTAACACATCACTTTGATCTAACATACAATTGTGAGTATGAGCTCAGAGTTAAAGAAGAAGCAAATTGAGAACTATAAAGATAAATTGCAAACTCTACAATCCTGAAGAAATAAAGGTATGATTCTAGCACTTAGTAAATTGTTTTTGATACTAACTAAGTTCTACTAAGTGCTAGGGAACTTCTCAAAACAAGAGAAATTTGACTGGAGAAGTTTGGCTAAGGGTAGCCAAACTTGCACCAGCCTGTAGTGCACCGGACTGTGTCGTGTGCACTGGACAATGTCCGGTGCTAGACTGGCGCACCCGGTGAACAGGGCGCTCTCAGGAAAAGCTAGGGCACCGTAGCTATAATTCATCGGTTTGTCCGGTGTGCACCGGACAGTATGGTGTGCTAGCCGCGCGCCTGGCCAACGGTCAGCAGCGTGATCAGTTGGTGCCATGTGTGCTCAGCCAACGGTCACCAAGCGACACCGGACTGTCCGGTGCATCATGGGACCAGAGGCTAGCAACGGTCGGCTTCGCTAAACAAGGAAGGGAATCACGCACTGTTCATTGTTCGGTGGTGCACCGGACTGTCCGGTGCGCCCACGGACAGAAGGCAATCAGAACCTTCCTAATGGAGGAGCAACGACTCCTTTGGCCCTTGGAGGCTATATAAGAGGCCCTACGTGCCTCCATTAGAACACCAAGCATCCTTTGGACAGCCTACGACACTGTGACCACGCTAGAGCTTTGATAGTTTGAGATTCGAGCATGTGTCTGAACTTGTGCCTCTATTGTGTTGTCTCCTGTGCTCCTCTCTCAACTTGTGTGCGTGTGTTGCTTTGATTTTGTCTCTTGTGTGTGGTTCTACTCACCATTACTCTTGTGGTTTATTTGGAATCAACTGTGTAAGGCGTGAGAGACTCCATGTTGTGGAAATTCCTCACAAAGGGAAAAGCTCATGATAAAAAAGAGAACCGTGGTACTCAAGTTTATCATTGGATCACTTGAGAGGGGTTGAGTGCAACTCTCATCCATTGGGACGCCACAACGTGGAGTAGGCAAGCATTTTACGCTTGACCAAACCACAGGCTAAAATCGTTGTGTCACTTGTCTAAGTTACTTTAAGTTATTGCGATTCTACTCTTTCTGGCACTTCTCTTCACTTACAATATTGCTCTAAGTTTAATATTCACCTTGTGAGAGCAATTAAGTGAAGAAGTTCTCTCCTCTCATCCTCTTCATTCGGACTTGGTTTTTCATTACATTAATTCAACATTAGATGAAGTTTATTTTGTTGAGCTATTTTTTACAGGATCACCTATTCACCCCCTCTAGGTGTTCTCAAAAAGCAAGTTGTCTCATGCCTCCTTGACGATAGAGGTCACAACAAGCCTCCTTTTCTACGGGGCAAGCCCCCGAGTCCCCTGTTCGTTATGGAGGATCAGTCTGGGGGGCGTGTCATGTCTTTCTACTGTTCCTTCCCACGCATATCGTCCACCAAGAGGGGAAGGGTGAGTTGTACCATGCTCCCCTCAGTGGTTGAAATCATGGCGCTTGGAGGGCCTTGATCAGTAGATCTGAATAGGCCCTTCTTTTTGCGGAGCGAGCCCCCGAGTCCCCCATTCGCTATAGGGGATACGTCTGGGGCCGCTCCGTCTTTTTAATACTCTTCCCGTGCATTTTGTTCACTCGAAGGGGAAGGGTGAGCTGTACCATGCTTTCCTCGATGATCGAGATCATGGCGCCCGATGAACTATAAATAGGTGATCCAAGTGATGCCCTGGCTCCTTCAGCAGTATCAAGGAGCGGGGTCCGCTGGTGACCGTCCTCATACTCCTAGGTTCCGACTCATATAGTTGCTGGCCCATTCGACCGGGTCCGACGGCTCGTTGCCTCTCTTCGTGATAAACCATGAGTCATATATTCCCTAGGACTCGGACATGATTTAGAAGTGCCCTTAACGCTTGTGCAGTAGGGTACTGACCACTATGGTGCCTACTTCATAATCGCCCCTCGCTTTGGGGTTTTGGGAGTGGTCGCGAAACCTTCACGGGCCGACCTTTGAGCTCCAAATTTTGTAGATAGCCCGGGCCGCCTCGCGGTCCAGGCCAGCGAGGATCCACCGGCCTTTCACGACAGATGAGAGATAGTATCGAGTACTAAAAAGATGGGTTGAGTCATCTTACTCAGGATTGGCTTGGTAACAGTTGGCCCTCAGCGCCACTTCCTATATTGTGTGAAAGCAAGGGTGAGTGCACATCAACGTACTCAACAAATGCCCAATTTTGCTGAAGTGGATTAACTTTTTGTGGAGTTTGGCTCAAGCAGGTTGCTTTTACTTCATCAAGTTTTATCATTAGTACAAGCGAGGTTTTAACATTAACCCTAAGTTATTAATCCATGAGATATCCCCTCATAGAGGGAATACCATAATTGTAACCATGATCATCATAATTAAAGCCAACATCATAAATGTACCGGTGTATCTTTAATCAAAGAGGATACATATCAGTTTCTAACCCTCTATAGAGGTCGCACACTTTCACATGAGCCGTGATCCGTTTTTGCCTTGGGTTGTCCAGACCCTTAATCACTTCCAAGGTGAGTCGGTAAGGTTTTAGTACGTAGCCTTTACAAAGATTCCCTAGAGGTAATAGTCGTACATTAGGTTTCATCGGTTTGATAAACACAATACTCCTCCCCAAGGGGGTGACTAACAAGAGCAAATGAAAGAACCACGACACCTAGCCTTAGCAGAGCAAGCACTATGTCCAACCCCATTGACGACACGATGACAAAGCAAACTATACCTCAGGTTCCTCTAATTAATTAGATAAGGGCGTCACATAGCAGCCTCATGGTTGCACTGTCTTACCGGGTTATCTCTAAATGAACCGGTCTTTACGGAGAAGCACTTGGGAAATAGCCCGAGTCTTCTTGATGTCACAAATTCATAAACAAAACCTTGTAAACCATCGTATCATAGATATGTATCATCATGTTCATTAATTAGGCTTAAGCATTAGCATAAGAGCTAATCATCATAGCCACCCAAAAAGGTAACAAGGACAAGATAAAAAAAACTAGTAAATTCTTAGGTCGAATCATTTATGCGAAAATGTAAGTTTTCATGTGAATAGGACATAATAGGTCAGAAGACACTTGCCTTCACCAAACAGTTGCTCAAGTTCTTCTCCTGCTCCTCCTTTGGGAATCACAAACTGCTCGTTGTCTATGTAATACAATAATTCATTCAATACACTTAGAGAAAAGCAAAAGAACAATACACCAACCATATGCAACACAATAATCTCATGTTTAGCAAAAGTTGTAGAAACAACTACGAAATCACTAAGTTTTGGATGGATGAAGGCACAAGGTTTTCTTTTACTGTGTTAGTCATTAGCTAAATCTATATCTCAACAACATTATTCAAATAAAAATATTTTGTTAATGTCATCAATCACTAGCGTGACACGGAGCACGGGCAGCGGACGACGAGGCGCGGTGTGGACGCAGCTCGGCGACGAGGCGAGCTTCGATGTGAGCCCAAATGCAGACAGTGAGACAATGACATGACAGTTGGCGGTGCTGTAGTGCGTAGAGCCCTCGATGAGGAGCGGCCCCAACAAGGTCTCGGTGCGGCGAGACAAGCACTCGGATTGCTACGAGACCGTAGGTTCATGAACCACTAAATTCAGAGTTAAAATGTGCAAGTTATAAAAATTTTAAGTTCTTAGATTAACTTTTATACTAGAAAATCATTTCCTCAGAATTTATTTTATAAATATGAAGGATCTAGACTGCGGTTACTATTTTTAGGAAGGTTGAGGTTTATTTTATAAATATTTGGACCTATTTGTTATGATCTCTGTGAAGGAAGGTACGATGGGTTGATTTGATAGAAACTCGGGGTCTCTTTATAAAGTTTGTCGTGGCGAATGTGTATGTTTATATCTCGGCCGCTCGATCCTAATATAAATCTACGGCGGAGATTAGATCCAATCGGTACACGACCACGTCCACTCGATCTACAATCCATGACCACGATTTAAAATCCCATGATCTAATATTGTGCGTTCATCTTCGAACCAATGCACCGGATTCAACTTAACCAAACGGAAATTCGCTGCACTAATCTAAGTCGTCTGAGGCCGAAACGACGGCCCACGCTTCTCCTTCCTACCCCTGATGCCCAGACGGCGGCCGGCGTGTCGAGGCACGGTGGCGCCATGGCTGGGCTTACCCAATCCGGCGATCCCGACCCCCATCGCTCAAATCAAAAGGTCCTGCACCTACAAAAGACTAAGACGGAGCTTGAGGAGGAGTCTTTATCGTTTATTAGGTTGCGATGAAGCCAGTTCTCGGTGCAGCGTGGATTGACGGTGGTCGCGTTGCTCCGACGAACAATTGCGCCATCACCTCGGGGACTCCGAGCATGGCGAGGTCCTGATGACGTGTGGCACGTGCGGTACACCTTCCCGGATTCTTGATTTTGCTTGGGCTCCGGGTCGTCTTCGGACGGCAGGGGGCAAGGTTTCCATGGAAACAACAAGCTAACTGTACCTTCCGCGGGCGATGCGAAAATACTTCCCGACGATCTTCGTACGCTCTTCAGGATCGCCCGGTGTGGTGAGCTAACTGACGATGTTGGTGAGGCGAAGAGCGAAGTCTTCCACACCCTCACCGTCCTTGAGTGCCAACTCCTCGTACTGACGGCGCACGCGTTACGCGCTTGTCTTCCTCGCGCAATCGTCTCTGATTCGCATGAGGTGAATGCTCTCCCAAGTTAGCTTCGCAGTCGGCTTGATGGCGAGAGTCGACACCATCTCGGGAGGAGCTGCACTGCAGAGGGCTTGCAACTTGATCTTCATGAGCAGGGCCAGAGACACAGGGCTTGCAACTCGTCGAGGTGATCTGCTCCATCATCCTTTCCACCACTCGCTCGTTGTTGTCGTCCTGTCATCGTCGACGCAACGAAGACCTCCATGGTCGGCGACGAGGTGGAGTCAGGGAGGGCGCCGACATGCCGGACCTCCCAACCTGGCTTCAATGCCAATTGTTAGGAAGGGCCAGGCCGGCGATCACCGTTGTCGAAGACGGAAATTGGACCTCACACTATGAACTGGAATTTGTGCCGCTCTAAAACTTGCGTCGTTTTCTGATGCATATATATCAACGGGAAAACTAAACACACGGAGAGACGACGTTTTCTAAATCCATCCCCGCGCCCGTACACCACGAGTGTGTCACTCAATATGGATCTTTCACCTGGCACACATATGGATCAATCGTATACATTTGATCATTGATCTTGTCCGGCAACTGAAAGATGCAATTGCAATTTGCATTGCAAGCAATGGATGGATTGCAGCAGAAATAGAGTTGACCAGCAGCCAGCAGCCCAGCATTATCTCAAGCTAGCTAACATCCACATGCAGCTAGCTAACTACTGTCATGCATCATCCATAGCATCACCACCACCATTGACTTGTTCAGAACCAACAGGGATTGTGGTGCCAAAGAGCCTTATGGTCTTCACGTTTTGGACTGGGTTGTTGCCTTGTTGGGGGGAGAAGCGCTAGCAGCTGAGGGGCTTCGCATTGCAGCAGAAGGGCCGGCGGCAGGAATTGGTGGCCCCTCCAATGTCATGCTCATGCCCTGGGCCTGGCTTCTTACGGACCCTCCAATAATATGGCCAAGAGGAAGAGGAATAGGAAGAGGAAGAGGAGGAAGGAACCACGCAACACGCTGGACTTGCCAAACATTCACAAATCTGCTCATTGCTCGTGACGGTGGTGACGCAGATGCAGGTGAGTCACCCCACCAGTGGATCTGCAGTTATTTTGGCAAATCATCAGTCAGCTAGCTCATCGAAAACAAGAAACAGGTCAATGGATGGCGAGACGAGAATTTCAAAACCTCGAGCATTCGCCCAGATGTTTTGGCGGTTCGCCTTGACGACGTGGCCGTCGACCCACACGCTGCGCTGCTTGTTCTCGTCCTCCATGACCTGCATGCGCACCTGCGCGCCTCGTTCCCAGCTGGTGGCGAGCGCGCTATCCACCTCGCTGTGCGGGACGACGAACTCCACGGCGGCCTGTCTCGGGAAGTAGGTGACCGTGAAGGGCCTGCCCACGGCGGCGAGGCGCGCGGCCTCCATGACGTCCTGGGCCCCGTACCTGGTGGCCTTGCGGCGCAGGCCGAGGATGAGGTCGCCGTTGGGGTGGCGCATGAAGACGATGGTGTCCCCCGCCACCAGCAGCTTGGCGTCGACGAACTCGCTCCACCCGGCGGTGAGCCGGTGTTGGCGCATCTTGACGACGTAGATGTGGTGGAACTGCCACGGGTTGCCCCTGGTGTCGCGCATGACGAGGTCCTGCTCGGGCGGGTTGGCATTCAGGTCGAGCTTGGGGAAGATGTGCTCCGTGCAGTAGCGTGGGATGCAGAACATTCCGCTGCTACTGGTGTCTCTATGCAAGAGCTCATTGACGAAGTAACTGAGCCCCTGCCGCGGGCTGTTGCTGCTGCCGGGCCCGGGCCCGGGCCCGGGCTCCGGACGAGAAGCGGCGGCGGGGCCTGGCCTGAGGGAGATCTTGGCGAACACCTCGTCCGTCCTGTCCGCGCCGAGGCTCACGTCGGTGATGGTGCAGGTGCAGGGGAAGCGGTGCGACCGTGCGACGCAGGGAGCGGCGCCAGCAGGTGCTGCTTGGCGTGGCCGTCGGGGAAGTAGTAGACCTCGGCGCCGACGGTGGGGACGCGAGAGAACGCGACGGCGCTATAGATGGCCAATAAGCACGAGGCCCGCGAGCCCGGCACGAAGCCCGCTTTTTGGGCCCGGCCCGCTTTCGTGTCGTGCCGGGTTTGGACAGGAAACTAGGCACGGCGGGCTAGCTCGGCACGGCCCGTTTACCTCTAAGCCCGTTTTTTTACACTAAAACATGCTTACCGGCCCGTTTAGCCCGCTTTTCGGCCGGTTTTTTTCGTACTAAACAGGCCGGCCCGGCACGTTTAGGCCCGCTGCGGGGCGGGCTTAGACAGGAAATTGAGCCCGCGGGCTCAGCAGGCCCAGCCCGGTTTTCGGCCGGGCTTCACCGGGCCCGGGCCGGGCCGGGCGGCCCGTTTGGCCATCTCTAGACGGCGCAGGCCAGCCAGACGTCGCGGTCTACGATGCTATCGCCATCGCCGTGGCCTTGGGGAAGCGCTGGCTCGGTCGCCATTGTCTTCTGAGTACTAGGGTTTGGTGAGGCGGAGGGAGAGAGGGAAGGACGGAGGAGAATACTGTTTGGGGCGGAAGATTCAGACATATAATAATATTAATAATAACATATACACACGTTATACATATACTTCTCTACCTACTTAGGTAGTGTTTGGTTGAGAAGACAAGTAGAACGGAGCCGTTCCATCCCTGATTCTAGGAACGGAGCCGCTCTGTTCTGTGTTTGGTAATCTGGAACGGAGCGGCTCTATTTTTTGTTTGGTTGCAGAGTGAACGGAACGAAACGTGACTGTGAGAGCGGGATGGGAACGGAGCGGCTCCGTCCGGTTGATTTTTTGGAGCGGAATGGTTCCGGGTCTAAGAAGAATATTCCCTAATTAGAGTCATTCCGTTCTAGTTACTTTGTAACCAAACAGCAACAAAACTGGGACAGAACGGCTCCGTTCTACTTGGTTCTTCAACCAAACACTATCCAATACGAAATAAGATTGTACATGAAGGTTGGTGAAAAGCAAAAGAAGCAATTGGTTCTCAAATGCCGTGACGTCACCTAGCTTTATTCTAAATTTATCATTCTATTGGTATGTATAGTGTCTTTCATTCATTCTGCCCACAGCCGTTAGGTATTATGACAAAAGGAACCAGCATGTTGCGGAGCAGCCAAGTAAACCAAGAAATGACTCAAGTAATCCAAGGGCAGAGCAACGTAATCCAACGGAGGGGCTACATGATCCAACAGAAGAGCTACGTAAACAAGGAACACATGAACCTGCTAAGGATCCATTCCACCTGCCAAGTAGACCAATCACAAGAGCTCGGGCCAATAAATTCAATGAAGTAATCCATATCCATATGCTGATTCAGCAAGCCAAGCAAGATGTGGTGGAGAATGCGCTAACGCGCAACGGCTTTCGCGCTAGTTGCTCAATCCGTTGCTTGTTTGGTAAGATTACCTTGGGAAGTCTCAGGGACTGACTGAACCGAATGTATAGCGTCAAGATAAGAAGCACGCACTCCTACTAGACATGGAAGGAGTAAACCTCAAATATGCTTTCTTCCCTTAGGTATGATTCTAGATTCTAGTCCGAAGTCGGTCGTTGATAGATTTATTTCTTTTGCTTGCTCTCTGTTACTTTCCCTTCCTATATTTAGAAATCGATGTAAAGACAATAAGAAAGTGGTTGAGACAGAAGATTCTTAGTAGTTTATTGGCTCTAAGTACAATGGGTACGTAAGTTATGTGTTTTGTTTCATGCTCCTTGGTGATTTGATTTTTCATCAATATGATTTATTGCCCATCGAGAACTAACTCTTAGTAGGTACTCAACATTGAAATCACACCATCCGAAAGCAGAAAATCCATCCCATTAACGGAATATATGTGACACAGCTACCTTGTTCAAGGAGATACCATTCCCGAGGACAGCAAACCATAAGCAAGGAAGGGAAAATGGTGGGTTGTGGCTCCTAAAGTTTGGGTATGACTCCATTACAAGTACTGGTACTGGCTGCAAACTGGTTCTTGGGTTAATTATGATAGTTGTTGACGACATAGAAGGTTTTTCACACCAGTATCTACAGTACTTGATGCTAGGATGACTGGAGTCATGGAGCTTGTCAGGTTTCCAGATCCAGGTGCCTATCTTATTTAGATACTTATGCCTGAGTTGAGAGATCTCTTTCTGTGTGCAGTGTACTAATTTCTTACCCCGCTAATTAAATCGGTCGGCGCTCTTTAATTTTATTCGGTAACAAACTTTATATTTGTTTCTTTTTTTACACTGCCTACGCATGTCGTGCTTTAACAACAACCAGTTGTCCGTGCGTTGCGACGGCTCACAATAATACACATGTAAACTATCTACCAAAAAGATCTCAAGATTTTTTATTGAATTTCTCCGCTCTTCGCATCATATTATTTTTGATTTGACTAACTGATGTTGTTGTTTACTCTATCTAATATGTTTTGGTACAACACGTCTAATGAAGAAAGCGATTAGAAAAGAGTTCACAACGACTGACTGGACGAACATAGATTATAGAATGACATAATTCCATCATATAGAGACCAAATAAGAGGAAGTTTGTGAGCTCAAGTTTCTAAAATAAGTCACATGAACTTAAACTTCCCTTGGTTTGGCGCGAGTGGCGCTCTAAGGCTCGTAGTAATACCTCGAGCCTTGCTGCCCCAGCCAAGATGGTGAATATTTGGGGTTTGACTATGTCGGCTATTGATGGTATACTCGAAGATGTCGTTCCTTATGATCTACTGCTTGAATTACCTAAGATCAGAGTTATTGATGTCCGTATAAATTGCACGGACAAGGTATCTTCTGCTAGTTTGCTGGCCGAGCCAGAGGTAAGCCTACTAGTCCCCCAGGGTGTTTTAGCTCCTGTCCTCGACCTTATATAGTCAAACCAGCATGAGGTGCTGACTAAACCACTTCCCAATTTGAACCGGTAACCTCATCAGTAGGGCATTGAGTGTACCTTTTATTTTTAGCATGACACTACACCAAAATAGTAAACTTCCTAGAGCCTAAACCCTAGGAAGTTAGGCCTAAACTCTAGGAAGTTAACGAAACTCTCGGAAGTTAAGCCATCCCTTCAGAAGTTTGGCTCTCGAAAATTTTTTATCGGAAGTTAGCTTAACTTCCTAGAGGGCTCTAGGAAGTTAGCTAACTTCCTACGGCTTAATAAGCCTCTCGGAAGTTAGTAGTTTCAAGCCGTCAGCTAACTAACTTTCTACGAGTAACTTCCTACGGCTTACTGTAGCCCCTAGGAAGTTAGCTGACTAACTTCCTACGGCTTACTGTAGCCCATAGGAAGTTAGCTGGCTAACTTCCTACGGCTTACTGTAGCCCCTAGGAAGTTAGCCAGCTAACTTCCTACGGCTGACTGTAGCCCCTAGGAAGTTAATTTGACCAACATTACAAATGTTGTTTATATTTTACACCACATTCCACAACATAACAAATATATCAACAGCTATATAGCACAACATATTTTCGCATAAAACATCTCACACACAATCACATAACAATATTTAAATCCATAGTCTCATCAATTACACCACAAAAATCTCATCCATAGTCTCATCAATTACATCACAAAAAGTCTCACCCATAGTCATAATAAGACACATTTCATCATACAGTACTAATAAGAGACAATATCTTATACATAGTCATAATAAAAGTCTCAAGTATCAGAACGCAATAACATGGAAGCTCACGGTCGCCGATCACAATCGGGTTACAGTGAAGAGTGATGTTCAATACCTCCACTATTGAAGAGGGTTTCGACAAAGTCTAACCCGTCCTCTTGTTCATGCGTCGGCAAGGTAGCTGGAGGTGTCTAATATACATGTACAAATGACATTTGCTGAGTTACATCATAATATAACTAACAACAAGTAAATGATGATGAATATGCATACCTGATGTTCGGTAGATGGAGATGTAGGTATAGGTGGAGGTGAAGACCAAAGATAATGAATGGGAGGTGGGGGGGGCACCGGGACGTGTATCCCTTGGGCTTGTGCTAGTTGCTACAAATTTGTCGAACTCATTCACATCAGCGTTTTAAATCAATACATATCTTAAAGTGAAAGCTATTATCTTTTAAACTTACTTGTATGAGTGTTTGCTGTTGCTGAATCTGTGTAGCATAATATTCATGTTGCGTAGCTTGTTGCCTCAAGTAATCCTGATGTCGCCTAAGTTCTTCTCGCAGTTGCTCCACTTCTGCTGGATCTTGAGTGGAGCGATGGGAGCTACGAGCAGCAGACCTCGATGAACCTCCACGCTGAACCCTCACCTGGCTCGAGTCGATGACGTTAGCAAACATTATGTACCTACAAAACAAGTAACATCACGACAGGATTAAGAATACATGTATTGCACTCAACCAATGAAACAATATAAGATATGTAGAGTCCTCACATTACATGAGCTTTTCCACCACTTGCATACACAGCCTGAGGATCAATAGGTGAGGTCCTCCAGTCATAGTCTGGTCCGTGCTGACTAGACATCGCTTCGCCATATGTAGCCTCATACAAAAGAACAATGCAATCTTACATACAAAAATCCATATAAACAGAACCTACCAAACATTTCCAAACACTCACCGCACGATCTGTTGCCTTTTGGTTGCACAACACATCTGGATTTGCACGATCTGGTCCTCTATGACCCCTAAGGTATATTTGAACATCACTGGGCACTGCAACAGTGCTAGCTTCCTGTATGTACATTTGACAAACACTATAACCAGAAATTATAGCAAGTCAACTACAATCAACGAAAATGGTTTAAACTGTACTTACCATTCGTTTTGCCAAACGAAAGTGATCATCACCTCCATACTTGGTTCAGTGATAACTTCTTTTATATAGGAAGAAAAACATACCATCATGGTGCATCAATCTATAAAGATAAACCTGTGATTGAGTTTGAAAAGAAAAAAACTGAAGTATGTACACACTCAAAGAAAAACCTCTTAGGACAATCAGGGATTTATATTGAAGGTGATTTATATTGAAGGTACAGGTCATTAGCGTCGACAACGATGGTTGGATTGCTTCTTGATCACACACACTTGAATTGTAAGTGTAGGTCATTAGTCCTGTGAAGCCTTTGCCTTTTCTCTCCAAGGTGCCATCCATTTCGATCAGCATCTGGAGGAGATACGGGGAGGTGGTGTCACCGGTTCAGCTATTTAGGTTGTTGCCTACTCCTCTCATCCATGGGTTACATATTATGGTTTTGTTTCAAGCGACACATGTTGGTAGTTCGATTGAAAATGGAGATTAGGTGCAGCTACAACCAGAGAAGTGCTTGTGCTGTGGCAGGGAAATGACCAAATAAACGAGGTGGGAGATGAGTCTGACAGTTGTATAACACAAACCTCTACCTTTACTGGGTATCAGTTCTTGTTTCTCTGTTTAAATAAAATTGTATGCATTTATTATTAGTACTACTACTGAAGCAGATTTTGGTGCTTATGATTATGACGATTCAGAAATCAATGGAGGCGACCGAGTAGAGCAGCAATGGGACTATGGAATGAACTTTGGCAAAGAAAAAGAAGAGGACAGCCGATAGCAATCTAGGCTTGCAGACGGTTCGGCATTCCTTACACAACAGTTTGGAGGGCTGCTGTAGGGACAATAAAGCCAGTAGGCCGCTCCACATTTCCTTGTTTCTCCCCGCACCCCATCGCTTCCGTGCTAAAAAATCGAGAAGGCAAAGTCCAAGCGGCCTCCCCCTGCTCCCTCTCCACCAATCCATCGTCAGTGATCAAGTGACAAAGACAGGGGTAGAGGCAAGCCACGGGTACCCTAGTAAGCCTATAATTGGCCTCAAACTTGTTCGCTGCATCGAGGTTGTCATAGATGAGTTTCATTGCAGAGATGGATCATGTAAGGGAAGGGTGGCTCGATTGAATTGAATCGAGTTTCATTAGAAGAAGCGAGGGAGGAACGGGACGTACCGCCGCGGGTGATGCAGCAGAGGCCGAACTCGAGGATGGTGCGACAGAGGTCGCAACCCAGGCTGGTCTCGTCACCCTCGACGGTTTCGTCGTCCTCGGTGGTGCCCAACAGCATGATTACGACGACATCCCCACCTATGGCCGCAGTCGCCATGTCGCCAGCAACACCATCCCTGCATTGACCGTGACGACGGTTTCATCGCCCTCGGCGTGCCCAGCAGCATGATTATGGCGGCATCCCCACCTACGGCCGCAACCGCCATATCGCCACCCAGCACCATCCCTGCACCTTCTCTTGGACGCACCACAACCTCCCCCACCGGAAGACCATGCCAGCGGGCGGCGAGATTTTGGATCCTCTGCCTATGGCACCTTCTTTATCACCTCTGAAAGGGAATTAGGCTTACACCTAGTCCCAAATTAATTTTGGTGGTTGAATTGCCCAACACAAATAATTGGACTAACTAGTTTGCTCTAGTGTATAAGTTATACAGGTGCCAAAGGTTCACACTTAGCCAATAAAAAGACCAAGTATTGGGTTCAACAAAAGAGCAAAGGGACAACCGAAGGCACCTTTGGTCTGGCGCACCGGACTGTCCGGTGCACCACCGGACATGTCCGGTGCACCAGAGGACTCCAACTCCAACTCGTCACCTTCGGGAAATTCCAGAGGCAACTCCGCTATAATTCACCGGACTGTCCAGTGTACACCGGACAGTGTCCGGTGCTCCAAGGAAGAGCGGCCTCAGGAACTCGCCAGCCTCGGGAATTCACTTCGGCTGCTCCGCTATAATTCACCGGACTGTCCGGTGTAATAGCGGGGCAACGACTACTTCAGGCGCCAACGGCTACCTGCAGCGCATTTATTGCGCGCCAACGCGCGCAGAGGTCAGGGACGCCCATGCTGGCGCACCGGACACTGTACAGTGCATGTCCGGTGCGCCACCGGACATCCAGGCGGGCCCAGAAGTCAGAGCTCCAACGGTCGGAACCCAACGGCTTTGGTGACGTGGCTGTCGCACCGGACATGTCCGGTGTGCACCAGACTATCCGGTGCGCCATTCGACAGACAGCCTCACCAAACAGCTAGTTTGGTGGTTGGGGCTATAAATACCCCCAACCACCCCACATTCAATCCATCCAAGTTTTCACACTTCCAACCACTTACAAGAGCTAGGCATTCAATTCTAGACACACTCAAGAGATCAAATCCTCTCCCAAATTCCACACAAAGCTTTAGTGACTAGTGAGAGAGATTTGCTTGTGTTCTTTCGAGCTCTTGCGCTTGGATTGCTTTCTTCTTTCTTGATTCTTTCTTGCGATCAAACTCACTTGTAATTGAGGCAAGAGACACCAATCTTGTGGTAGTCCTTGTGGGAACTTTGTGTTCCAAGTGATTGAGAAGAAAAGCTCACTCGGTCCGAGGGACCGTTTGAGAGAGGGTAAGGGTTGAAAGAGACCCAGCCTTTGTGGCCTCCTCAACGGGGAGTAGGTTTGCGAGAACCGAACCTCGGTAAAACAAATCATCGTGTCTCACTTCGCATTTGCTCACGATTTGTTTTGCGCCCTCTCTCTCGGACTCTTGTTTATTTCTAACGCTAACCCGTCTCGTAGTTGTGTTTATATTTGTAAATTTCAGTTTCACCCTATTCACCCCCCCCTCTAGGCGACTTTGAATTGGTATCAAAGCCCGGTGCTTCATTAGAGCCTAACCGCTCGAAGTGATGTCGGGAGATCACACCAAGAGGGAGATGGAGACCGGCGACAAGCCCACTACGAGCCACGGGAGCACTTCATCGGAAGAGTCCCGCACCAAGAGGAAGGAGAAGAAGAAGGACTCCTCCAAACGGAAGGAGAAAAGATCTTCTTCTTCACACCACAAAGAGAAGAAGGAAAAATCTTCTTCCCACAAGTCGCATCGAAAAGGCGACAAGCACAAGAGGACGAGGAAAGTGGTCTACTACGAAACCGACACTTCATCAACATCGACCTCCGACTCCGATGCGCCGTCCGTAACTTCTAAGCGCCAAGAGCGCAAGAAGTTTAGTAAGATCCCCTTACACTATCCTCGTACATCTAGACATACTCCATTACTTTCCGTTCCATTAGGCAAACCGCCAACCTTTGATGGCGAAGATTATGCTAGGTGGAGTGATTTAATGAAATTTCATCTAACCTCACTCCACAAAAGTATATGGAATGTTGTTGAGTTTGGAGCACAGGTACCATCCATAGGGGATGAAGACTATGATACGGACGAAGTGGCCCAAATCGAGCACTTCAACTCCCAAGCCACAACCATACTCCTCGCCTCTCTAAGTAGAGAGGAATATAACAAGGTACAAGGGTTAAAGAGTGCAAAGGAGATTTGGGACCTTCTCAAGACCGCGCACGAGGGTGATGAACTCACCAAGATCACCAAGCGGAAAACGATCGAGGGGGAGCTCGGTCGCTTCCGTCTTCGCCAAGGGGAGGAGCCACAAGATATGTACAACCGGCTCAAAACCTTGGTGAACAAAGTGCGCAACCTCGGGAGCAAGAAATGGGATGACCACGAGGTGGTTAAGGTTATTTTAAGATCACTTATTTTCCTTAACCCTACTCAAGTACAATTAATTCGTGGTAATCCAAGATATACACTAATGACTCCCGAGGAAGTAATCGGGAATTTTGTGAGCTTTGAATGTATGATTAAAGGCTCAAAGAAGATCAACGAGCTTGATGAACCCTCCACGTCCGAAGCACAACCGGTGGCATTTAAGGCGACGGAGGAGAAGAAGGAGGAGTCTACGCCGAGTAGACAACCAATTGACGCCTCCAAGCTCGACAATGAGGAGATGGCTTTAATCATCAAAAGCTTTCGCCAAATCCTCAAGCAACGGAAGGGGAAGGATTACAAATCCCATTCCAAGAAGGTTTGCTACAAGTGTGGTAAGCCCGGTCACTTTATTGCTAAATGTCCATTATCAAGTGACAGTGACAGGGATAACGACAAGAAGGGAAAGAGGAGAGAAAAGAAGAGGTACTACAAGAAGAAGGGCGGCGATGCCCATGTTTGCCGGGAATGGGACTCGGACGAGAGCTCCTCCGACTCCTCCTCCGACGAGGACGCCGCCAACATCGCCGTCACCAAGGGCCTCCTCTTCCCCAACGTCGGCCACAAATGCCTCATGGCAAAGGACGGCAAAAAGAAGAAGGTTAAATCCAAATCCTCCACTAAATATGAGTCTTCTAGTGATGATAATGCTAGTGATGAGGAGGATAACTTGCGTACCCTTTTTGCCAACCTTAACATGGAACAAAAGGAAAAGTTAAATGAATTGATTAGTGCTATTCATGAAAAAGATGACCTTTTGGATTCCCAAGAGGATTTTCTAATTAAAGAAAACAAGAAACATGTTAAGGTTAAGAATGCTTATGCTCTAGAGGTAGAAAAATGTGAGAAATTATCTAGTGAGCTAAGCACATGCCATGACACTATTACCAACCTTAGAAATGAAAATGCTAAATTGTTAGCTAAGGTTGATTCACATGTTTGTACTATTTCAACTTCCAATTCTAGAGATGATAATGTTGATTTGCTTGCTAGGATTTATGAGTTGAATGTCTCTATTGCTAGCCTTAGAAATGAGAATGAGAAATTGATTGCTAAGGCTAAAGAAATAGATGTTCGCAATGTTACAATTTCCAATCTTAGAGATAACAATGATATTTTGCGTGCTAAGATTGTTGAACTTAATTCTTGCAAACCCTCTACATCTACTATTGAGCATGTGTCTATTTGTGATAGATGTAGAGATGTTGATATCAATGCTATTCATGATCACATGGTATTAATTAAACAACAAAATGATCATATAGCAAAATTAGATGCTAAAATTGCCGAGCATAACTTAGAAAATGAAAAGTTTAAATTTGCTAGAAGTATGCTCTATAATGGGAGACGCCCTGGCATCAAGGATGTCATTGGCTACCAAAGGGGAGACAATGTCAAACTTAGTGCCCCTCCTAAAAGATTGTCTAATTTTGTTAAGGGCAAGGCTCCCATGCCTCAGGATAACGAGGGTTACATTTTGTACCCTGCCGGTTATCCCGAGAGCAAAATTAGGAAAATTCATTCTAGGAAGTCTCACTCTGGCCCTAACCATGCTTTCATGTATAAGGGTGAGACATCTAGCTCTAGGCAACCAACCCGTGCCAAGTTGCCTAGAAAGAAAACTCCTAATGCATCAAATGATCATGATATTTCATTTAAAACTTTTGATGCATCTTATGTTTTGACTAACAAATCCGGCAAGGTAGTTGCCAAGTTTGTTGGGGGCAAACACAAGGGCTCCAAGACTTATGTTTGGGTACCCAAAGTTCTTGTTTCTAATGCCAAAGGACCCAAAACCGTTTGGGTACCTAAAGTCAAGAACTAAACTTGTTTTGCAGGTTTATGCATCCGGGGGCTCAAGTTGGATCATCGATAGCGGGTGCACAAACCACATGACAGGGGAGAAGAAGATGTTCTCCTCATATGAGAAAAACCAAGATCCCCAACGAGCTATCACATTCGGGGATGGAAATCAAGGTTTGGTCAAAGGATTGGGTAAAATTGCTATATCACCTGACCATACTATTTCCAATGTTTTTCTTGTAGATTCTTTAGATTACAATTTGCTTTCTGTATCTCAATTATGTCAAATGGGCTACAACTGTCTATTCACTGATGTGGGTGTCACTGTCTTTAGAAGAAGTGATGATTCAATAGCATTTAAGGGAGTGTTAGAGGGTCAGCTATACTTGGTAGATTTTGATAGAGCTGAACTCGACACTTGCTTAATTGCTAGACTAACATGGGTTGGCTCTGGCACCACCGACTAGCCCATGTTGGAATGAAGAATCTTCATAAGCTTCTAAAGGGAGAACACATTTTAGGACTAACAAATGTTCATTTTGAGAAAGACAGGATTTGTAGCGCTTGCCAAGCCGGGAAGCAAGTTGGCACTCATCATCCACACAAGAACATCATGACAAGTGACAGGCCACTGGAGCTCCTACACATGGATTTATTCGGCCCGATCGCTTACATAAGCATCGGCGGGAGTAAGTACTGTCTAGTTATTGTGGATGATTATTCTCGCTTCACTTGGGTGTTCTTTTTGCAGGAAAAATCTCATACCCAAGAGACCTTAAAGGGATTCTTGAGACGGGCTCAAAATGAGTTCGACTTAAGGATCAAGAAAATTCGAAGCGACAACGGGACGGAGTTCAAGAACTCACAAATAGAAGGCTTCCTTGAGGAGGAGGGCATCAATCATGAGTTCTCTTCTCCCTACACCCCACAACAAAATGGTGTAGTGGAGAGGAAGAATCGAACTCTATTGGACATGGCAAGAACCATGCTTGATGAGTACAAGACACCGGATCGGTTTTGGGCCGAGGCGGTCAACACCGCCTGCTACGCAATCAACCGGTTATATCTACACCGAATCCTCAAGAAGACATCCTATGAACTCCTAACCGGTAAAAAGCCAAATATTTCATATTTTAGAGTTTTTGGTAGCAAATGTTTTATTCTTGTCAAAAGAGGTAGAAAATCTAAATTTGCTCCTAAAACTGTAGAAGGTTTTTTACTAGGATATGACTCAAACACAAGGGCATATAGAGTCTTTAACAAGTCCTCAGGACTTGTTGAAGTTTCTTGTGACATTGTGTTTGATGAGACTAACGGCTCTCAAGTAGAGCAAGTTGATCTTGATGAGATAGGTGAAGAACAGGCTCCGTGCATCGCGCTAAGGAACATGTCCATTGGGGATGTGTGCCCTAAGGAATCCGAAGAGCCTCCAAATGCACAAGATCAACCATCCTCCTCCACGCAAGCATCTCCACCAACCCAAAATGAGGACGAGGCTCAAGTTGATGAAGGAGAAGATCAAAGAGATGAGCCATCTCAAGATGACGGCAATGATCAAGGGGAAGATACAAATGATCAAGACAAGGAGGATGATGAACCAAGGCCGCTACACCCAAGAGTCCACCAAGCAATCCAACGAGATCACCCCATCGACACCATCCTCGGCGACATTCATAAGGGGGTAACTACTCGATCTCGTGTTGCACATTTTTGTGAACATTACTCTTTTGTTTCCTCTATTGAGCCACACAGGGTAGAGGAAGCACTTCAAGATTCGGATTGGGTGATGGCGATGCAAGAGGAGCTCAACAATTTCACAAGGAACGAGGTATGGCATTTAGTTCCACGTCCTAATCAAAATGTTGTAGGAACCAAGTGGGTCTTCCGCAACAAGCAAGACGAGCATGGTGTGGTGACAAGGAACAAAGCTCGACTCGTGGCCAAGGGGTATTCACAAGTCGAAGGTTTGGATTTTGGTGAAACCTATGCACCTGTAGCTAGGCTTGAGTCAATTCGTATATTATTAGCCTATGCTACTTACCATGGCTTCAAGCTTTATCAAATGGACATGAAGAGTGCCTTCCTCAACAGACCAATCAAGGAAGAGGTCTATGTTGAGCAACCTCCCGGCTTTGAAGATAGTGAGTACCCTAACCATGTCTATAGGCTCTCTAAGGCGCTTTATGGGCTCAAGCAAGCCCCAAGAGCATGGTATGAATGTCTTAGAGATTTCCTTATTGATAATGGCTTCAAAGTCGGCGAGGCCGATCCTACTTTATTCACTAAAACTCTTGACAATGATTTGTTTGTATGCCAAATTTATGTTGATGATATTATATTTGGGTCTACTAACGAATCTACATGTGAAGAATTTAGTAGGATCATGACACAAAAATTCGAGATGTCTATGATGGGGGAGTTGAAGTATTTTCTAGGATTCCAAGTCAAGCAACTCAAAGAGGGCACCTTCATTTGCCAAACGAAGTACACTCAAGACATTCTAACTAAGTTTGGAATGAAGGATGCCAAGCCCATCAAAACACCCATGGGAACAAATGGGCATCTCGACCTCGACACGAGAGGTATATCCGTCGATCAAAAGGTATACCGGTTGATGATTGGTTCATTGCTTTATTTATGTGCATCTCGACCGGACATTATGCTTTCCGTATGCATGTGTGCAAGATTCCAATCCGACCCTAAGGAATCTTACCTTACGGCCGTAAAACGAATCTTGAGATATTTGGCTTATACTCCTAAGTTTGGGCTTTGGTACCCTCGGGGATCCACATTTGATTTGATTGGTTATTCGGATGCCGATTGGGCGGGGTGTAAGATTAATAGAAAGAGCACATCGAGGACTTGCCAGTTCTTGGGAAGATCCTTGGTGTCTTGGGCTTCAAAGAAGCAAAATTCAGTCGCTCTTTCTACCGCCGAAGCTGAGTATATTGCCGCAGGCCATTGTTGCGCGCAATTGCTTTGGATGAGGCAAACCCTGCGGGACTATGGTTACAAATTAACCAAAGTTCCTCTTCTATGTGATAATGAGAGTGCAATCCGCATGGCGGATAATCCTGTCGAGCATAGCCACACTAAACACATAGCCATTTGGTATCATTTTCTTCGGGATCACCAACAAAAGGGGGATATCGAGATTTCATACATTAATACCAAAGATCAATTAGCCGATATCTTTACCAAGCCTCTTGATGAACAAACTTTTACCAAACTTAGGCATGAGCTCAATATTCTTGATTCTAGGAATTTCTTTTGCTAATTTGCACACATAGCACACAAGTATACCTTTGATCATGTCTCTTTTATATATGCTATGACTAATGTGTTTTCAAGTGTATTTCAAACCAAGTCATAGGTATATTGAAAGGGAATTGGAGTCTTCGGCGAAGTCAAAGGCTTCCACTCCACTCTACTACTCATCCTTCGCCGTCGCTCCGCATCACTCTCCATCTTTGGTATAATCTTCACTCATATGTTTTATTTGTCAAAGGGGAGAAAATAATTAGGAAAGGGCCTATATTTCATTCTAAGTATCCATTTTTGGCGATTCATGCCAAAGGGGGAGAAAGTATTGGCCCAAAGCAAAAGGACCGCACCACCACCCTAATTTTTAAATTTAATGATTTTCATTGGTAAATTTCAAATTGGTATCTCTTTGTGTTCTAAAGGGGGAGCAAGTAGTATTTTCAAATTTGATATCTTAAAACCCTCTTGAACACTAAGAGGAGAATTTATTTGAGGGGGAGTTTTGTTTAGTCAAAGGAAAAGCATTTGAAACAAAGGGAGAAAATTTCAAACTTGAAAATGCTTCGCAAAAATCTTACTCATTTACCTTTGACTATCTTGCAAAAAGTCTTTGAAAAGAATTTACAAAAGAATTTGCAAAAAAAAAACAAAACTTGTGGTGCAAGCGTGGTCCAAAATGTTAAAAATAAAGAAACAATCCATGCATATCTTGTAAGTATTTATATTGGCTCAATTCCAAGCAATCTTTGCACTTACATTATGCAAACTAGTTCAATTAGAGCATCTCCAATAGTTATGTAAATTTATCACCCTAAATTATAGATTTAAGAAGTTGCTAAAACACTTTAAGAAGTAGAAAAATGTATGTGCTCCAATAGTTCCCTATTTATTGGTTGCTAATTTTGAAAGTTGTCTGCGTCAACATAAAATAAGTGAGCTTGCATTCTATTTTTAATTGAGATGGTGGTAGAAATTAATATCAACAACCTTCTCTGATGTCTTGAAAGGTCGAAGTTATCGATGAAGACCAGACGGTCACGGTGATAGCGTGAATGCATCATAGGATGTGCTCTGACGACGCCTTGGCATATGAGGTCTAGCAGTGGTGGCATCAAGACATCTGGGCGCTGGAGATGGATTCGTTGTCAAAAGGACAGTGGGACAACGCAAAACAATGGCAAAAGTGTGATTGTCACGATGAATTTAGTACCAACGTTGATTTAGGGTGTACAACAAGGTTGATAAATGTAGGGATAAAATTGGGTTTTGTAGGGAGTTTGTAAATTTAGGGAACTGATTTACATAACTGTTGGAGAAGAGTTTTTCTCGAAAACTTGTTAAATTTATATTTAGGGACTTGTTTACATAACTATTGGAGATGCTCTTATGCACTTTTATATTTGCTTTGGTTTGTGTTGGCATCAATCACAAAAAGGGGGAGATTGAAAGGGAATTAGGCTTACACCTAGTCCCAAATTAATTTTGGTGGTTGAATTGCCCAACACAAATAATTGGACTAACTAGTTTGCTCTAGTGTATAAGTTATACAGGTGCCAAAGGTTCACACTTAGCTAATAAAAAGACCAAGTATTGGGTTCAACAAAAGAGCAAAGGGACAACAGAAGGCACCTTTGGTCTGGCGCACCGGACTGTCCGGTGCACCAGAGGACTCCAACTCCAACTCGTCACCTTCGGGAAATTCCAGAGGCAACTCCGCTATAATTCACCGGACTGTCCGGTGTACACCGGACAGTGTCCGGTGCTCCAAGGAAGAGCGGCCTCAGGAACTCGCCAGCCTCGGGAATTCACTTCGGCTGCTCCGCTATAATTCACCGGACATGTCCGGTGTACACCGGACTGTCCGGTGTAACAGCGGGGCAACGGCTACTTCAGGCGCCAACGGCTACCTGCAGCGCATTTATTGCGCGCCAGCGCGCGCAGAGGTCAGGGACGCCCATGCTGGCGCACCAGACACTGTACAGTGCATGACACTGTACAGTGCATGTCTGGTGCGCCACCGGACATCCAGGCGGGCCCAGAAGTCAGAGCTCCAACGGTCGGAACCCAACGACTTTGGTGACGTGGCTGTCGCACCGGACTGTCCGGTGCGCCATTCGACAGACAGCCTCACCAAACGGCTAGTTTGGTGGTTGGGGCTATAAATACCCCCAACCACCCCACATTCAATCCATCCAAGTTTTCACACTTCCAACCACTTACAAGAGCTAGGCATTCAATTCTAGACACACTCAAGAGATCAAATCCTCTCCCAAATTCCACACAAAGCTTTAGTGACTAGTGAGAGAGATTTGTTTGTGTTCTTTTGAGCTCTTGCGCTTGGATTGCTTTCTTCTTTCTTGATTCTTTCTTGCGATCAAACTCACTTGTAATTGAGGCAAGAGACACCAATCTTGTGGTAGTCCTTGTGGGAACTTTGTGTTCCAAGTGATTGAGAAGAAAAGCTCACTCGGTCCGAGGGACCGTTTGAGAGAGGGTAAGGGTTGAAAGAGACCCGGCCTTTGTGGCCTCCTCAACGGGGAGTAGGTTTGCGAGAACCGAACCTCGGTAAAACAAATCATCGTGTCTCACTTCGCATTTGCTCACGATTTGTTTTGCGCCCTCTCTCTCGGACTCTTGTTTATTTCTAACGCTAACCCGTCTCGTAGTTGTGTTTATATTTGTAAATTTCAGTTTCGCCCTATTCACCCCCCTCTAGGCGGCTTTGAACCTCTACATGTCCCGTCCGGCTCAGTTTGGTGTTGGTCGCGCTCCTGACGATGGCCCACGCGAGCGTTGTTGCGGTGGGCAAACAGACGGGATCGAGAGATTTTGTGAAAGGTGAGAGAAGAGGGAGAAGAGATAAGGTTGAGGGAGTTAAAAATTAAAAAACATAACTTCCTAGAGTAAAGCGTAGGAAGTTAGGTAACTTCCTAGAGTTTGTACTTGGCCTCTAGGAAGTTAAGTAACTTCCTACAGCCGACCGTAGGAAGTTAGATTTTCGTTTGACCGGTCAACAGCTGAAACCTAACTTTCTATAGGAGGCCATAGGAAGTTAGCTGCCCAGCTAACTTCCTAGAGCCAGCCGTAGGAAGTTAGATTTTCGTTTGACTGGTCAACAGCTGAAACCTAACTTCCTAGAGGAGGTCGTATGAAGTTAGGTTTTTGTTTGACTGGTCAACAGCTCAAACCTAACTTTCTAGAGAAGGCCGTAGGAAGTTAGCTATTCGATTGGCTTGTGAACAGATGAAACCTAACTTCCTACGGTTTTTTAACTTCCGACAACTTTTATAAAAAACCGTAGGAAGTTATGTTTATTTCCTAGAGGTACCAGTTGCCTCTTGGAAGTTATTTATTTCCTACGGTTTGTTATAAAAGCTGTAGGAAGTTAAAAAACCGTAGGAAGTGTATGATTTTGGTGTAGTGTGAGCATATGACACCGACTTTAGCCTTCCCGACTTAAGCCGATTGCTCCGTTTAGTAGGGTATAATATGCACCCTTTGTTTGTAAGCGTGAGCATGTGACAAACGAATTTTTGATATTGATAAGAGTGCTTATTATAAAGCAATTCTTGCAATTTTTTTAAGAATTGATTTTTGCATTTTTAGGTGTCAAAATAAAGAAAACCCATCCTAGTGGATCCGTGCCGTCTTAAGTCGATACCGACTTAAGCCGATTGCTCCGTTAGTAGGGTACAATTTGTACCATTTGTTTGTAAGCGTCAGCATGTGACACCGCCTTAAGCCGATGCTGACTTAAGTCGATTGCTCCGTTAGTAGGGTATAGTATGCACCCTTTGTTTGTAAGCGTGAGCATGTGACACCAACTAAAGTCGATCCGACTTAAGCCAATTGGTCCGTTAGTAGCATGCGAGAGTACAATTGTATGTGGAAAAAGAGTAGAAGCTTTATTAAGAATGAAGTCATCGAATTACAAGTGGTAGCCTACCATCTAGAGTTTATGGTGCTACTAAGGGTAAAACTTCTTGAGGTGCTCAATGTTCCATTAGTTCCCTATCGGAGTACCATCCATCTGAGTTAGTCGATATGTCCTGGAGGTAACTCCTGCTCCCGATGATAACCTGGTTGATGTTGCTCCATGCGTCTCGTTGACTGTTGATGACTCAACACATGTTGTTTTCCGAATGAGTGGGGGAAGAAGATGGTTCGCTGCCCGGGTAAGGATCTGTCGATAGCCTTTTTGTGTCCGGGGTGCACGAAAATAGGCTGTTGGCGATCTAAGCCAGGGCTCCGTCGACTTCACTCGGCGTGTTCAGGGCTCGAGCGAAGTCGGGCAGTAGGCTCCGATGGAGAAGCAGGTTCTTACGGCGGAGCCTGGTGTCATGCTCAGCTTGTTCCTGCTTGCGCCCATGGGCCATGGGTGTGGCGACGATCACAACGTCGGGAATTGCAAGCGCTCACGGAGCGCTCTATCGTCAGGAGTCTCTCCTACTTCAGATGCTTCGTCCCGGGAGATGGGTTGAGTAGGATCCCGTTCCCCGGCTTCATGGTGACGTCGAATGTTATGACGTTGTTCTGACGCCGACGCGCCTCGCGCTACGGGGGCTCCTCCCCTAGTACAGTGGGCTCGTCATCGGAGATGGGTGTGTCCTCTACTCTTCCCTAGATAAAGAGGACATCCTGGAAGAAAGAGCTTGGGGCGACGTCTCGTGCTCCGGCCATCTCCTTTGAGAGCGAAGCGGTCAGAACAATCGCCGGTCTTGTTCCCGCGGCTACGTCAGTGCCGGGGTTACCCCGCTTCTTTTCGCCGAGTGATCCGATTCCACGTCGAGTGGGTGACATGGACAAAGGGGTCCACCACGATAGATGTGCAGCCTCAGTCGGCTGAGCTATAGGTGTCGTAATGGTCCTGGGCCCACCCGACGCGGGCGCAATTCTGTGTAGGGCGGAAGCTGGTCGAGATCCTCGCACCTTAGAGTTCGTCGGTGTAGTTCTCGTTGGACTTAGGCGAGGCGAGCCCGCCCCCCGCATCTGGTGCCATTGGAGAAGATCTTTTCTCGGATGGGTTCGCAATGCGGTGCAGGATGCATTTCTGATCTGCACAATGCACGAGAGGGATCCGAAGCAGAAGATCTCCCTAACATTGAAGGTGACCGGGATGTTGAAAATGATAGCCATAGAGTCATCGTAGATCAATGTCGCACCCCTATCTGGCGCGCCAGCTGTCAGTGTTTGTAATCCAACTGCGCACCATGGTGTTTACCACGTGATGTTTTTGGATAGGAGGGCATCATTAATTGTGTCTCGATGGTACGTGCGGGAGCACGACTTGCACAAGGAGTTATACATGTTCGGGCCGTTAGAAACCGACAAATAGGTAGTTGATACTGGCCGGTTAGAGTTGATACTGGCTAGATCTCTAACGCGCAGGTCGATATTGGCAGGTCCGATTTTAATGAGATTAGTATCGAGCACATATGTTACCACGTCACCGGTTGTTATCGGTTCTGGTTGCGAGCATGAGGCCCTGATGCACTTGTGACTTGTTTTGATTCTACACTTCTTGAACCGAGCCACTACCAATTTACTAGGAGTCTAGCTACAAAGGTGCCTATTCAACTGGTCGTCTCTTAAGAAAACGAGTAAATTGGTGAGTGGTTGGGCCGTTTAATTTTGATTCAATTTCAAATTGTGTCCAAGTCTAACCCAGTAGGGGCAACAAAAGCATAATTGAGGGAGAATTGGAATTTTGATTGATACAAGGATAAGGGAAAAAAAGAAGAAGACAAACCCCAGTCCGTATTCATTGTTGGGCCGAATTCTCATAGGCCGAGCCGAACCCTACACCAATACTCTCTGTCCAACCGTGGCGAGCGAAGAAGGGAAAACCTGAGAAGGTTCGCGAGAGCAGGTTACTTGTGCGCCGCGCCGCGCCGCGTCGCGCCGCCTTTGCCCTTCCCTTCCATCGCGACTTGCGAGGGGAGAGTTTGGGACTCGCTGCCCCTCTTCGCTTCCCACCAACCTCCTCTTCTCCGTCGATTCCATTCGATTCGAATTCGCGATCGCCCACCACCGCACCAAGCGCCAAACCCTGACCCTGATCCTAATCCTGTGCGCCACAATGGCGGAGTCGGAGAAGGGCGCCGCCGCAACCACCACCGCCGCCGCCGAGCCCGGGTCCGGCCCGCCGCACGAGGACGAGGATGCGCTGCTCGCCCGTGCCCACACGGTCATCTCCAGGATCCTCGACCGCGAGCTCGACCCCAACCCTCGCCTCCTCCACACCCTCGCCACCATGTGCGAGCTCCACGAAGCCAGGTCAGTGCTGCTGCGCTTCACTCAGTCTATCATCCGCTCCTATCTCTATCCATCCCTTCATTCCTTTTCCTACCTTTAATTTGATTCTGCTGTATTTATGTGAGCCGATTCTCCTCCCCGTTAGCTAGATTGCTGCTTCCCGCCATACTTGATTTTGTACTAGGGCGTTCCACCTATCCTATCCCTGCTTCACTTGATTTTATACAAGGGCGTTCTACCTATCATATCCCTACCTCCGGGCCGGATTGCACCACCGTTAGTGTGCGTGTGCCTTTTCGTGTGGATAGCAACTCGCTCTGCTTTGCGTGTTACCTGCCGAGTTCCAGGCGGGGAGCTACATCCCTATCCCTATTTTAAACAGCTAGGAAGTACTGTCTGGTCAACTTAACAGCTATCTACTGCCCCGCAATCTTTCTTCTGAGGCTTCATGCAAATAATTAGTTCAATTTTTACCATGTGGACGCAGAGTTGCAGACTTGTTTCATTCAGTTATGTGCAGCTAACCCAACGTTTAATAACACAAACACAGGAGTTGCAGACTTGCTTGTTCGATTGCCTCCTAACCATTTGTTTCCCTCTGCAGATATCTTGAGTTACGTGCAGCTGACCCAACGTTCAATAACACGAACACAAGGAGCACATTTACAATTGGGAAGCTGGCCAATTTGCTCCGGGTGCATAGCCTGTTCTGGAGTTCTTTATGCACCAATTTAGTTTTATTTTGCCCGTTAATTGTATGACTAAGCGATGTTACTTCAAACCTATCAACAGGACAATGACGAGTTTTATGAGTTGGTGTTTTGTAAATTCTTGTCCGACACCTCCTACTCTGTTGCTGTACAAGCCGCTGCTGCTAGGCTGCTCTTGAGCTGTCACTCTGCCTGGACGGTTGGCTTCTCCTCTATACATTTGTGCCATGCACTCTTTTTGTTGTCTCCTCTCAATCTATTCAAACTGTGCTAAACTTTTCGTTACGTCTTCCTTTTCCTTTTCCTCAGCCTCCGTATCCTCATGTCTTTGAAGACTCTATCATAGATAATATTAAAAACTGGGTAATGAAGGATCCTGAAGCATCTAATGAATGTGAATGGAAGTATCTAGGAAAAAATAAACCCACAGATGCTGAGATGCTGAGAACATATGCGATCGGGTTGCTCGCTATGGCATTGTGCAGGTACTATTAGTGTCCTCATTGATTTATCATCGGGTGTGATAATGTTATACTTTTACTACCGAATACATCATGATATTCATCCAATTCTTGCATGTTTCATTTTTTCACCTCAGTGGTGGGCAATTGGTAGAGGATGTCTTGACTTTGGGGGTGCCAGCAAAGCTCATGCACTTTCTGCGCATAAGAGTCCTTGGTGATGCCTCATCTTCTCAAAGAGATGCTAATCATCCACAAGACACCAAATATCCTCGAGGCAGAGACGATAATAGGGGTAAATCACGTCTGGCCCAAGATGGTTCTCGGTTGGATGGAACAAGGGTTGGGTATGGAATATTGACCAACCCAACAGCAGAGAAGGACAATGAACCTGGTGTTGTAATGAGGCAAGCATATGGAGAAAGGTCATTGGATGGCACTTTTGCTTCATTAGATAATTCTGACGTCCCTGAGGTTGATTGGACCAATGATAGCTCTTATGGCACAATTGTTTGTGACACAAAGTCAAAATATGGGGAAAAGAATTCTGTGACAAGGGCTCTTAAAGATGAAGAGATCAGCGAAAATGGTGAACTGTTGAAGAGAAAGCTGAGTCGAGCCCCCTCCCGACTTAGAGTGAAGGGAAAAGCAGGAGACAACTTGCCTGAATGTGAAATGACACCTTTATCACCAACCTCTGGATTGAGAATCGGAGGTCGGGCTTCCAGAGACAGGAATGTGGTGAGGGTTGATGACCCAAAGAAGGCAACTGATGTGAACAATAGATCTGCAGGCCTCGAGTTGTTTAGCGCTATTTCCAAAGAAGAATATGAAGATCGTTTGAGGGATTGCATTATTGGCTTGAATGATATATCTGACATCGTTTTGAAGGCAGTGAGAGCTGCTGAGGCTGAGGCCAGATCTGCAAATGCACCTGATGAAGCTGTGAAAGCAGCAGGTGATGCTGCTGCCGAGCTTGTGAAATCTGCTGCTTTGGAGGTATGGAACATCTTTAAACTTGTATGGCAGATAGCCTAGCATCTGTTTCATACTTCATCAGTGACATGTCATATATTTGGAGAGCTACACTTCTGTAGGTTTGGAAAGCCGAAAATAATAGTGATGCGGTTATAGTAGCGGCGGAGAAAGCTGCATCTGCAGTTGTAGAGGCTGCAGTGTCAACTAGTGTCTCACGGTAATGGGGAGAAATGCTTACACAAATGCACATTATGTTTCACATTGTTTTCTGTCACTGACCCTTTTATTTATCTGAGAGTTCACTTTGATGTTACAGAAGCACAAATCAAGTTGGTGAAGAACGTGCAGTGGAAGAAGCTGTACAAACCAGCGAAGACCAGGATTTGGAAAATTTTGTTATCAGTGACAAATCACAGCTCTTACAACTTAGAGAAAAATATAGCATCCAGTGTCTACAGATTTTGGGAGAGTATGTTGAAGCTTTGGGTCCTGTTCTCCATGAAAAAGGTGTTGATGTTTGCCTCACATTATTGCAAATGAGCATGAAAGACCAGGTGGGATGTGACCACTTTGCTCAACTCCCTGATGTCCTTAAATTAATTTGTGCATTGGCTGCCCATCGAAAATTTGCTGCACTCTTTGTTGATCGTGGTGGTATACAGAAGATCCTCTCTATTCCTAGAATTACCCAGACATATATGGGTCTTTCTGCCTGCTTATTCACTTTTGGGTCTCTTCAGGTAGACAACCATACTTGTTCATGAAATCTTAATGCTAGTCTTCTACTTCCTTTTCTGCCATGCTAATCTTCTGATATGCTTGCAGTCTACCATGGAACGTGTTTGTGCGCTCTCCTCTGACACACTTGACAGTGTTGTTGAATTAGCACTTCAACTTCTTGAGTGCCCACAAGATTTAGCTAGAAAAAATGTGGGCATCTTTTTCGCTGCTGCTTTTGTGTTCAAAGCTGTTCTTGATCTATTTGATGCACGAGATGGGATGCAAAAGCTTCTCGATATCCTATATGGTTGCGCATCTGGAAGATCTGGCAGTAATTCTGGAGGAGCAGGATCCTCCAATGTAAATCAAGGGAATGATCGATCACCTGCTGAAGCTTTGACTGCATCAGAGAAGCAAGTTGCATACCATACTTGTGTTGCTCTACGGCAATACTTTAGAGCTCATCTCCTTCAGCTTGTTGACTCCATTCGGCCAAGCAAAAGCATCCGCAGTATTGCTCGGAACACTTCTAGTGCACGAGCTGGCTACAAACCTTTTGACATTAGCAATGAAGCTATGGATGCTGTCTTTCGTCAAATCCAGCGGGACAGAAAGTTAGGCCTTGCTCTTGTGAGAGTTCGTTGGCCTGTGTTAGACAAATTTTTTGCCTCAAATGGTCACGTGACTATGCTGGAGTTGTGTAAGGTAAAACACACTGCATACATGCATTGTTGGGTTATGTGAGGCTTGTTAATAACCTGATTTGATTCACAGTTTCAGGCACATGGTGATCGCTATTTGCGTGATTTAACTCAATATGCAATTGGAGTTCTTCACATCATAACACTTATGCCACAGCCACATGTCCGCAAATCAATAGTGCAGGGAACATTAAGCAACAATCGTGCTGGTATGGCTGTCTTATTAGACACGGTGAAAAGTTTTGACTACATTGATCATGAGGTACGGTTTCACTTTGAAAATATGAATGAATTAAATAACCTTTGCAATTCTCTGATGGTTTCTGAAGTGTTATTTCAAATATCAGCTCTTATTGTTACTCAGTGAACTTCACAAATCTGCTTACACTTTTGAGCTACAAACCTATATCATTCTGTGCCCATTTCACAAACCCACCAGGCCACCATTACTTGGGCTACATTCTCACAATAATAAAACTTCGTGATAGTTTTCATTTCATGGTCAGCTGGGCCCACTTGTAAGCGGCATGCTCTTGGCCAGATGAGCCCATGTCAAATTTGATGAGCTGTGGCTGATGTGGGCCCGATTGGTCATGAATGGTCACAAGTTTGTAGTTTTGTGAGAAGACTGCTCAAGTATTGGCAGTTTTGCACAAAATATGGTATGTCTGACTATTAACCCAAGATATTGGTGAGGTTGTGAAAGTTTGCTTTCACTGTTTTTGTGAATCAGGTGATCTGTCCAGCACTGAATGTCCTCGTCAATCTTGTATGCCCACCTCCTTCTATCAGCAACAAACCATTGTCAACTGCCAATCAGCAACCTGCAGCCGGGCAAGCACTTGCTTCAGAAAGCAGAGATAGGAACTTCGAAAAAAGTATTTCAGATAGGAATCTACTAGCAAATCAGGGTGAATATCGTGAAAGATCTGGTGATGGCAACCCTGCTGAAAGGAACAATACCTTGCATCAAGGAACTCCTAACACACCTGTTGTGACATCTGGAGTAGTCGGTGATCGAAGAATAACATTAGGTGTTGGAGGTGGTGGTCCTGGTCTTGCTGCTCAATTGGAGCAAGGATACCGTCAAGCTCGAGAAGTTGTAAGAGCCAATAATGGCATAAAAATTCTTTTACAGCTTCTCGGTTCTCGGATGGTTACACATCCCGTGGCTATAGATTCTATTCGAGCGCTTGCCTGCCGTGTCTTGCTTGGCCTGGCTAGAGATGATACAATTGCACATATACTGACCAAGCTCCAGGTATTGCATACTACAGAACATCACTTATCTCATATCCAGTGTTACAAACTACAGTCATAGTGGTAACTTATAATTATTGTTAACTATGATTCCACTGCAAGCTGAGTACTCCCTCTGTTTTTTATAGGGCCTATTAACATTTGAAAAGGTCATCTTTATCAGTTTTTCTACCACTAATTAGTATAATTCCTTACATGTTTAGTGTATATAAGTTGTATCAATAGACTCATGTTTCCTGGATCTTTGAACATTATATATGTTCTCTAGCAATCTCTAATATATTATGAGAAAATTTAATAGTCAAAAGCACTTTTGAAGACTTATATCCTAGTTCATTGAGGCTTGTTCTTCATCGTGGCTTTGTGATAACACTACTATATGATGTCCTTGTGCCTTTTACATATAGCACAAGATGATTAGTTTTGTCAAATAATTCTCGGATGCGCACCTTGAAGATATTTATCCATTCATTGTTTCAGGTGGGGAAGAAATTATCAGAACTGATCCGTGATACCAGTGCCCAGACATCCGCGGGCGATAGTGGAAGATGGCAAGCTGAGCTGACCCAAGTGGCAATTGAACTAATTGCGGTAAGCACTTTCATATTATGTGATCATAGGTAATAATTTTGAAGATTCAACCCTCTAAACAGGCCATGTTGATTAGATGCGTCCTATGTTCACATGATTCTTTGGCAGGTATTGACAAATTCTGGAAAAGAAACAACATTAGCGGCAACTGATGCTGCTGCTCCAGCATTGAGGCGCATCGAGCGAGCTGGGATAGCTGCTGCTACTCCTATCTCCTACCACTCAAGGTTTAATTTCTGTATGATTGTTTTATTGCATCATCTTGCTGCTGAGTTCTTTTCTTCTTTTTTTTTCTTATTCCTTTTTTTGGGTCTGTACAGGGAACTGATGCAGTTGATACATGAACATCTTCTTGGGTCTGGTTTCACTGCCACTGCTGCCATGCTGCAGAAGGAGGCTGGCCTTGCACCTTTACCATTGATAGCAGCGGTGCTTCCTGCCCACCAAGTTGCTGCCCTGGAAGCATCATCTGTTCAGCAACAGTGGCCCTCTGGACGTGTTCAGGGATTTCTCTCAGATAAAATAAATATGTCGACAGATCAATCTGCCCATAGATCAGATTCTATCCCGCCTTCATCTAAGAAAAAAGCACTGACCTTCTCATCCAGTTTCTCACGAAGAGCTCAGACTCCACATCCTATTTCTGGCAGCAGAACAAGCAACATCCTTAAAAGTCCTGTACCTATTGCGGCTGATACTAGAGATGCAGAAATGTTGAATAAGACACCACTGTCGCTGCCACTTAAGAGGAAGCTTGTGGATGTGAAGGATAATAATTCTGTATCAGCAACGAAGCGCCTCGCAACAACTGATCAAACGTACCAACCCTCTGTATTCCAAACTCCTGCTCCTACTCGCAAAGGTCTGTCAGTAGCAGTAGATTCTCCTACTTCATTTCATTGTAGCCGGACAAACTTCAACTATGTTTCTACTGAAAACTTGGACAATTCTCAAAGCACACCAGGAACGTTGATCACCACGACACTTCCTGGTGTGAATGATCAACAATCAGGAAATTTGGAACGTATGACACTTGACTCACTGGTTGTACAATACTTGAAACATCAACACCGCCAGTGTCCTGCTCCAGTTACAACTTTGCCACCACTTTCTCTTTTGCACCCTCATGTTTGCCCTGAGCCTAGTCGCAGCCTTAGTGCACCTGCAAACATAGCTGCTCGTATGGGAAGCCGTGAGATAAGAAGGCAGTTTAGTGGGATCCAGATACCTCGTAGGGATCGTCATTTTATATACAGTAGGTTCAAGCAGTGTCGGGTTTGCCGTGATGAGGCATCACTATTGACTTGCATGACATTTCTTGGAGATGCATCTCGAGTTGTGGCTGGTAACCACACAGGTGAATTAAGGATATTTGACTGCAACACGGCAAATCTCCTAGAGACCCAAACGTGCCACCTACATCTTGTTACAATGATGGAGGCGACATGTTCTGGTGGACACGAGCTTATTCTCACATCCAGCCTAAATGAGGTTAAGATCTGGGATGCCTTCTCGGTATCTGCAGGGCCTTTGCACACATTTGAGGCCTGCAAAGCTGCTAGGTTTAACCACTCTGGAACTGCATTTGCTGCCCTTTCTACTGATACAGCTCAACGGGAGGTTCAGTTGTATGATGTGCAGACATATACTCTTGCTACACAGCTTCCTGATAACACTAGCAGTTCAGGTTCGGGCCGGGGTTACATACAACCCATTATACATTTCAGTCCTTCAGACACAATGTTGCTTTGGAATGGAGTCCTGTGGGATACAAGGCAGTCAAATTTTGTACATCAGTTTGACCAGTTCACAGATTACTGTGGTGGTGGCTTCCATCCGGCAGGAAACGAGGTATGTGTTTTTTTCCTTGAACCATACTAATTAATCTCGTTTCTATCCACCTCATAGCACGTTATTGTGTGTTTACGGCATCCTAAACTTAACGTATCACTTCTCTCTCATGACTATGTTAGTAGGATTGTTTGATATACTTCCTCTTCTTCCAGGATCTGTTGTTTAGTTCAGCAGCATTCTGGTTAATGTCATTGTACCTCAACCTTGCCCCATTTTGTATTAACAGATTTTCTAGGATTCAACTTGATCTTATCTTTCGAGCCCAAAAACATTGCACAATAATTTTTTTTGAGTAGAATGAGTGCATGTAGTAGCAGAACAACAAGAGCCTTACAAATCATCAGCATTGATTAATTGGCATTAAAAAAATCTGTCGGCTGTTGAAAATGATAGTACATTTATCGTAGTACATGGGTATTGGTGATGATGAACAATGGTCTGAAAGGATAATTTATTTACTGTGGCTTTGCTACCAAATTTATTTGTTGTGTGTTCCATTATTTTAGAAAGAGGAACTTGTTGCTATTGTGTTTGTCTCCTAATCTTTTTCTTTAAATATTGTACAGGTGATCTTAAATTCGGAGGTGTGGGATCTGAGGAAGTTCAAGCTTTTACGGAGTGTCCCTTCCCTGGACCAGACAGTAATAAAGTTCAACGGCACTGGTGATGTTATCTATGCCATCCTGAGGCGTAATCTTGATGACGTGACATCATCCATCAATGCTCGGAGGGTCAGGCATCCTCTTTTCCCTGCATTCCGCACGATTGATGCGGTGACTTACTCGGATATTGCAACCGTCCAAATCGATCGCTGCGTACTTGATCTTGCCACTGAGCCCAATGATTCTCTTATTGGGGTGGTTGCTATGGACGATCACCAGGAGCTTTTCTCTTCTGCCCGCTTGTTCGAAGTTGGCAGGAAGCGAATAACCGATGACGATTCAGACCCGGAGGATGCAGGTGAAACCGACGATGACGATGATGACGATGGTGACTCTGATGATGATGTTCTCCTTGCGCCGGTGCTGGAAGGGGATACAGATTCTGAAGATATTAGTAGCAGTAGCGATGATGGTGATGAAGATGGTGGTGACGATGATATCCCCAGTTCGGATGACATTGAAGATGACCCAGAGTACATTGATGGTGGTGGTGATTTTGAAGGGGGAGGGGGTTTGATGGATATTTTGGGTGATGACGAAGGGGAAGGCGATGAGAGTGATATGATGGAATCCTTTAGCAGTGGCGACGAGGAGGGTTGGATCATGTAGTTTTTTTTTGGGTAGTGCAGCCCTGCCGAAGATGGAGCATGGCCCTGTACAAGTCAATATTTATACGCTCACATTATGATTGTAATTATTATTTCCTGGTTCTCTTGAGCAGCTCCTGCCCTGCTAGGGAAATGTGGAACATAATGGAAGATGGTGTAAGTAAAGGTGGGAAGAGAACAATCTAATACCAATCGATTAAAATCTATCTATCTATTAATTAATTTGTTTATTTATGGTGTGTGATCTGACTTTGGTTGTGGTGCTCACTGTCAATTGAAGGTCGATGCTAACTTGCTGATACCTGCTTCCTTTTCTTGTTAAGATGTCACTGAATATTTTCATCAATACCATCACCATTATGATAGTGTATAGTTTGACTGAAATTCATGTTACAGGCACGCATTACAACACAAAACTACCAATGACAGGCAAGATACTAAAGAGTCAGATTTGGAGTCTGCTCATAATCATGTCGAACTCTCCGCTGGCGTGTACCTGCCGCACCGTCCTGTCGTAGTCGTCGTGGTGGTCGTCGTCTTCTTCCTGTTGCTCTGCGTCGTCGGGCCTGGACGGTTGCTTGGGCACCGTCTGCGCCTCCTGCACGATCCTCAAGATCTCCTCCACGCTCTGCGACGAGTAGGCGGGTGCTGCTGTGGCATTATTGGTGGTGGTGCTGCTGCTGCTGTCGTCTCCGGCGTCTCCCTGGCGGCTGTAGTAGTAGGCTGCCTGCGCCTCCTCCTTGAGCTCCCTCGGCAGGTTCTTGAGGTACCAGGGGTGGGTCTTGATCTCGCTCATGGTGATCCTCTTGTACGGGTTCTGGACGAAGATGCGGGAGAGGAGGTGGCGGCAGTTGTGGGAGACGTGCACGTACTCGGGGATCTTGTACTGAACCGACATGATGCGCTGTATTGTCTTCCTGAAGTTCTTCGGGTCCTTTGGATCCTCGAACGGGTACGCCCCCACCAGCATGACGTAGAGCGTGACTCCGCACGACCAGACGTCGGCGTGCTTCCCGTCGTACTCTCGGCGCGACAGCACCTCGGGCGCGATGTACGCCGGCGTGCCCACCGTTGACTTTGGTCGCGAGTGCAGCACCGAGGACTTGGAGTAGCCGAAGTCGCAGATCTTGAGGCGCGGCGCCGGGCTGCCGTCCAGCAGCGTGTTCTCCAGCTTGAGGTCCCGGTGGCAGATGTTCATGGCGTGGCAGAAGCTGACGCCGCAAACCAGCTGCTGGAAGAAGTAGCGCGCCTCGTCCTCGTGGAACCGCCCGGCGTCGCAGATGCGCTCGAACAGCTCCCCGCCCGCAGCGTACTCCATCACGATCGCAAGGTGCGTGGGAGTCAGCACCACCTCCTTGAACCGGATGATGTTGGGGTGGCGGAGGGAGCGGTGGTTCACGATCTCGCGGAACACGTTCTCGTCGATCTATCAATCAATCAATTAATTAGATACTAGCTAGCACTAGCAAAGAAGACGCGACGGCTGGACTGACAAGTAATAAGTACTCTACTCACCCTGTTTCCTCGCTCTATGAACTTCATGGCCACCAGCTCCCTCGTGTCCTTGTTCCTCATCAGCTTGGCCACCCCGAAGTTGCCCGCCCCGATCTCGCGAACGGGTTCGTACTTGTCCATCGGATGGATCCCTTGCCTTCCTAGCTAGCTTATCTTGCCTTATCGTGGATTGGAGGTCAGCTAGCAGGGAGGGAGAAGAAGACGACGAAGGGGGTCGGGATGTGGGTGGAGCTGAGTCACTAGTCAGTCAGTCGAGACGGAGGAGCAGGTGCTGCTGTCTGTCTGTAAAACTAGCCACCCATCGCTTTCAACGACAGGGACACCCAAATTTAAAAGCACTCCACTCCATGCTTCCCTGCTCACCATTTCTTATCTCCCTCTTTTTTTTTCTTTTCTTTTTGAAATTTCTTTTAGAATGACTGGTTTGCCCTATTGATACCCCCCAACGATGAAATGCATAGTGAGTGCCATGCGCACGACTTGCAAAAAGTATGGGATCACCTACATGACCCCAAACGAGTAGGGAGAGAAGGTCACAACGCTTAGTTGATACCTGAACTTCTCCAAACTACCGTCATCCTGACATCCGACTACACCAAGGTTCAACACACATCTAAGCTACAACTCTGCTCTATCATTTACATTTTTCATCTTTTGGGTACCTTACATACACTGATATCATACCAAGACGATAGTGCTTTAGTGTAAGGGGGGGCCAAGGGTTTGGGATTTTTCTTGGTCTATGGTAGTGGTAGAGGTCTTTCTATTCTAAGTACAATGCTTGGGTTAATTTTCACATTCTGTGTTAGAGGTCTTTCTATCTTAAGCACAATGCTTGGAGGAATTTTCTTGGTCTGTGCTAGAGGATTTTCTATCTTAAGCACAATGCCAGGGTCCAGAGTTTTTTATGGTAAGAAGGTGAGTTTTCTAGTTGCATTGCATATGTCGGAGAGGAAATCTCCGGCCGGGTGACGGAATGCACCTGCTCTAAATCCTAAGATGAGGAGGGGGCCTAAGCGTTTTGCCTGTTAGATGGATTCGGGATGAACACGCAAGAACACGCAAGAGTTTAGAGTGGTTCGGGCCGCCGGAGCGTAATACCCTACCCCACTGTGTGTTGTATTGCTCGTGAGCTTGAGTTGTGTCTAGGATGGTTTGAGTCTGAATGAGGATGCCTTGTAACGTAGTGTGCCCTCCCTTTTATAGTCCAAGGGGGGCACGTACAAGGGTGCTGAATCCCGACATATGGGCCCAGGAACATAACGGATGTAATACTTAGAGCAACTAATGCTAGTCGCCAGTGCAATCTTCCTGCGTCCTGGTTTCCGCGGTCTGCGTAGCATTGGCGTGCAGTGAAAGCTTCCCTGGCAACGTACGAGCGATGATGAACACAGTGCACGCGGCAGCATGGGCGTATCGCCTGCCATCAGAATGGACAGGCATGCCGCCTGCCAGCGATATGGACAGGTCTCATTAAATGCTGCGGCGGTACACTGCTTGTCAGTAGAGTGGACAGGTCGCTGACTGACAGCAGAGTGGGCATGCCTCATTAAATGCCGAGGCAGCACATCGCTTGTCAGGCGGCGCGCCTTGTCCGCAATAAATGCAGGGGCCGCGCTACCCGGAGGCCTTACGTCAGGCCCCACCCGCTGGCTCACGTCACGCGCGGTAGGCCACATGGCAGCATCGGGTCTCCGCCTGGGCGGGGAGCAGTAGCGTTATGCGGACAGGTCCGCACCAGGCTGGTTCTGGACACGTGTTGGCACCAGACCCCTGCCTGAGCAAGGTCTGGGTATTCTCTGTCCCAGAGTCCCGAGACCCGGTTGTGGATAGTCCAGACCCCACACAAAGGGGTCCGGGATCTGTCCCAGGGGTCCGGGTCGTGCCCGCGGGGTCCTGGACCTTGCCTGGAGGTCCAGTCTACACGTACAGGGGTCCGACACTTTCCCATGGGGTCCGGACCCACTGTTGGCATCTTAGAGTATATCGTCTTCCCTGGCCACGTGGCGACCCCGGAGCCATCCACGTGGTGGAGTAGGGTGCTGTTCACCACGCGACTAGAGGTAGCCGCGCGGGTATAACGTCTTCTCACTGTAGTAAGGGGTACCCCTGTTTTATGGTACCGACAGTGGCCCCCGGGCCCATCTCAGGGGAGGATGCGAGCCTGCAGGTGGGGCCAAAACTTGTACCTTGTGTCAGCACGGCTGGTGACTGGGGCGCCTCCTCAGCGTGCGCCGTATTAACTCAGCGCGCAAGCGCTGTCAGTCTGCCATCGGTCACATCAACTATCGTGCCTGTCCTCGCGGCTGACTGATGCGTGGCCCCCATACTTGATGATTTCGCCGGCCCACACGCGAGGCGCCTCGATACCGCTGCGTTGGTTTTAAAAATTCACCTTCTCTGTCTTCTGTGGCTGACTCGAGGAGGCGTAGTACTGGCACGAGCGGCGGTACGACTTCTCTGCGCCCAGGAACTGGCGCCCAAGGAGGATGACTCATGGGCCCGGGCCCCCGTGCCAGAGACTGGGCATTTGGTTTCGGCGGAGGTGGAGAGGCGCACCGCCGCGGGCGGCGGCATGCTCCTCACGCGGCGGTTCGCCTTCTTCGCACTTTGAGACCGACACCGATGGAGCATGACGCGTGGGCCCGGGCCCCCGTGTCAGAGGCTGGGCCGCTTCTTTCGGCGGAGACGAAGAGGCGCAGCGATTCACTCCTCGCGTGGCGGTTCGCCTTCTTCGCACTCGGAGAACAGCATACCAACTGTATGACTTGTGGGGTCGGGCCCCCGCGTCATAGGCTGGGTCGCCCTGGTGCCCATCAGGGGAGATTTCCCGTGGCGTTTCGGGGCGCGAGCGGGAGAGTCTGCTTTAAAAAGGGATTCACCCCGCGAGCAGCAGTTATTCTTTTGCTTCTCTCCTACTTGCTGCGCCCTTTCGCCTCCGAGCTCTGCTTTGCGCTGCCGTAGTTGCCATGGCCTTGTTAGTTCATCCTGAGCGCTTCCAGACTAAGTGGGCATCTGACATGGTGCACCGCCTGCCTGTATGGAGCGCGCCGGCGTTCGGCGGAAGGATCCGCGCCAGCGCCATCCTCCTCGGCGATCTTGCTGCCAGGGAGTCCGTGCTCTTCGTCTCCTGTGTGTTGGCACTGCCGATCTCGCCTTTCTTCTTGCTATTGCTGGAGGAGCGCGACCTCGTGGGAAGTGGCGCTCTTCCGCCAGTGCTCCGTTTCAAGGATGTTCATCAGCCTTGCAGAGGTGGAAAGCGAGCTGAGCTGCGGCTCCATCTTTTGCATGAACTTCATTGCCTCCTGCAACGGCCTCATGGCACGCCTCCATGAACTGGTCGAGCTCCGGCTCCGTTTCAGCGGCCAGGCCGCTGGGCGCCGCGTGTCACCGCGTTTTCAACTCTTTGGCTTTAATGGCCCCGACGTCGCCTCCAACGATGAGGGCTCCTTTGTCACGGCGCACACGTCGAGGAGGCCACCGCCGCCGGCAAGCCGTCCGAAAGGTCGTACAGGACGCCATGAAGACGGTGGCCGCGTGCTTTCGACGCGACCCTGCTGGTGCCGAGTAGTTCGTACCTGTAGGAATGGAGCTAGGGTTCCGCTTGAAAGCGGATGTAATAACTTTGTTTTTGTAAGATACTTTGGAGTACTACTTATCGAGCAGTATTAGCACTTATCTATATGCTATTTGTCCCTATTGAGTGTGGCGTTACTGACTCCTTCCCGTTACCTGGCCCCCCTGGAATGTAGGCTCGTCGTGTCGAGGCTGGATACCAGCATACTTAAAATAGTTGGTAATAGCCTCTAGGAGGTAGCCTCGGCTGGGACCTGGACCTATACACAGCTTCAGCCAGGAAGCATTAGTAACACACCCATAGGACCCTCCGTCTGATATTAGCCATCCTTTGATACATGCACAGGACCTGCAGGACTTAGCATGGGAAGCCAAGTTGTGTGTCCGGACCCCCTGGACCATGGTGCCAGATACTAGGACACCCGTCGCAGAGTGGTGGAGCGTGCAGGCTTACGGTACGGGACCAGGCTAAGCGGCTACATGGCTCCGGACCACCCTAGGAGACAAGTGTCTATTCTCTAGAACCGGACCCCAGATTGTCGGACCCACAGGACCATAGCTCCAAATACTAGGATACTCGTCACAGAGTGGTGGAGTGTGCAGGCTTAGGGTACGGAACCGAGCTAAGCGGCTACATAGCCCCGGACCACCCCATGGAATGAGCTGCCGTTCTTTAGAACCGGCCCCCAGACTGCCAGACCCCCTGCCTTCGTAGAGGGGTCCTAAACTGCAAACCTGGCTACTCAATTCGGATGTCGTCATATCAGCAGGGATGGGAACTGTATGGGTGGGTTAGATAAAAAATAATATTCGGAAACTGCAGGATAAGACCATGGAGTAGGAGGATAAGACTATCATAAAAGCACATCTGAGGGGGTAATTCTTTTCTTTATAACCTTACATGCATGGGTGTAGACCAACAGGCGGGTTTACGAGGGCGGACCTTACCGGGCTGGCGTACATATATGCGCTACCCAGCTACAAAGGAAGAAAGCTGGGTGTGACACCCCAGTGTCACTCAGGGTTTTTTTCAAATGCCAAACCTAGAACCATTATTTTATGTGAACCAAAGTAAGCATTAGCATCAAAATAACTTAAGTAATAATGAAGTCACCAAGTATATACTTAAAAGTGTCATAATCAAAGCAATTGAGTCCCTTAAAAGATTAGATTATGCAACCCTAGTTTAAAAATCCTAAATGAGCCCCATGAGCAAAATTCAAAAAGTAAGGAAAAGGGAGTGAAAAGTTTAAAATTTTGAGTTGAGCCAATTATAAAAATTGAAGTATATTTAATAGGCAACAAGAAAGGTTGAGAAAGCTTAGCCAAAATAACTCAAATAAAACCCCAAATCAAGCTTTCCATGTGTGGACTTAATGGGAATTCTGAATTTCAGAATTCTGAAATTCAGACCTTGAGCCAAAGATCAGGGATGTTCACCTTGATCCCTAACTCGAATCCTAATGGCCCCATTGACAAAAATGTGCCTAACTAACCCCTCTGTCGTGTGCCAGAAGATGGCATTGGGACGCGAGCCCTAGACACGACTAAACCTTGGATTTGCCTCGGATTTGCGCAGGGAGACAGACCAGATTTCCTGGCTCGATATCTCTGCAACCAGTAGGCAAAATCCTATGACCCCCACACAAGAATGGTAGCTTGTAGGGAGGGGAAGAGGTTTTGTGCTTTGACCAAGGCGAGAGCAGGCTCGGATGAGCGACCACACGCGCCAGAACTTGGGCAGAACGCGCGCTCACACGTGTTCGACCCTGGTCGGCACGCCAAAGCTCGCCCAACCCGCGCGCGCGCGCTCCCCGGCGTCCAGTCAAGTCCGCCGCGCGCCCACGCCCTCGGCCGTGCCCGCCCACGCCAATAAAGCCTCCCCAGGCGCGCCTCACTTCGTCCCGCACTCACCCTCACCGGCCAACCACTTTCCTTAGCTCCGGCGAGCTTGATTTCCGCCCGCCATTGCCGCCCGAGCTTCGGCCGCCGTGGCTAGCCCACCCCAGCCGTCCTCAAGCCAAGCCAGTGCTTCGGCCAGCTCCACCAGTAGCCCGTGAAGCTTGCCAAGCCCTCGGACCCAGCCGGACTTCACCGGAGGCCCGAGATCGACTTCACCGGACTTCGGTCCTCCGCCGCCGCGCGTGGACCAAGTTATCTAGTGAGTCTCCGCCCAATTCCTCTCGCTCAAGTCTTCTCTGGCATCCCGTGGACCTCCCTGACCCATTTGATTGAACTATCTCGCCGTGACCAGGCCGGTCTCCTCGCCGCCGATGAGCATCCCCGCCTGCGTGCGTGGACCGACCGACTCCGGCCATCTCCGACGGCGTTCCGCACACCGTTGTGATCCCCGAGACCTCCCCTTCATCCTCGACCACTTCACCGGAACAATCTCGCCGCCGGTAAGCCCCTCCGCCCTTTCCCCGCCGCGGCTACTGTTTGAGGTAGAAGAAGGACCTCGGGTTAGGTTTTTGTAGAACCCGAGGGGTTTTCTGTAATGTCAGCGACTCTGGTAAATAGTAGCCTGAGGACTGATTCGCGAGGAAAAACTTAGAAAACCGCCAGGGACCCCAGTGCAAAGTAGATTTTCATTTAAATCGATTCTGTTATTCTTTTTTAAATAACCAGAGAACTTGTAAAATTCATAACTTGATGAATTCTTAATCAAAAAATGTCAAACCAATTTTGCTAGCCTCTGTATATTATAATCTATCATTTAAAAATAGTAAACCCTATGCTTTCTGTTCAAAATTTTAGAGTTTAAAATTAAAAACAGAAACCCACTAAACCTTATTTAATCAAGGAAAATTAGTTTTTCTTCTATGCTAGACTTAAGAAAATTTGTGGGCATTCAAACCTCTTTTAGACACTATTTAAAAATAGTAGGAACCCCAGCATTAGAAATTATGATGTAGTTTCTCATTTAAAGATGTTTTGTCCAAAACTTAGAGAAAATCAAAAAGGTATTAGAAATTAATAAACAGTGATTAATATTATTTTTCCTAGTTTACTTATGTAACAGAGAACTTAGGAAAAATACAGAGACCATTAATCTGGATCAGTTTTAATTTAAAATGATTTGTTTAGCCTAAATAAGACTGAAAATCAATTATTAAAGAGGCAAAACTATAACCAAAATGCTTAACAAAAATCCAGTGAACTTATAACCACCAGAGCCCCACTACAAAAATACAGAGCACCTCAGCCCAATTTTTTAAGTAAGGAAAATAAATACATGGTGAAAATAAGGCATTTTCCCAATAATTCTTGAACAACCTCAAATAATGTGATAATGGGCAACCAAAAATTAGCTAAGTCCTTAATGAGGTAAACTACCAGAGAAAAATGCAAACCCATGAAAAAGAAGCAAACTCATACCAATTGCTAATGACTTAAGAGAAAAGCCACTTAATTCAAATAATGCATACCACCCCTTCCCTTAAGCAAAAAGATGCCAAACTTCAGAATGATTGCTCTTGCACAAAACCATAACTAAGAAAAATGAGAACTCTGTTGTTTGATATTTTTCAAATATAGTGGTAGTAGAAAGCACCCATTTGGCTAGAGACTTGAGAAAACCATAGTAAAATAACTAAAAGGTATTAATGGCTAGAAATTTGTATCAAGTCATGTTACAACCCCTAAAAGCCAGCAAAAATAAGTTCTGAAGAATTACCCACTGTTAAATCATAGTTGTAGTTCAAAGCACCCCTTCTACCCTAGAGTTTAATAATTTTGTGCAGAGAAAACTATTCACTTTCTGATCCCCAAATTTTAAGACAGAGAAACACACACCAGTAGCAAGCCACTGCAATTTTTGCAGAATTTCTAGAATTCTATAAAAGCAACTTGTAGTTCAAACCTACTCCAAAACATTAAAGAGAATAAAGAAAAAGGAAAGAAGAAATAAACCCCACCTCAATCAGTCTAACTTGAGTACTTATCATTTGTCCCTAAAGACTTAAAAAGAATTCAGAGGAACCCCAAAAGTAAACCTACCTTTTACCTTAGCTAAATTTGAACCAGTTTACCAAATACACCACCCAAGGGTCTTGCATAAGTAAAGTCAACCTTGTTTAACTCAAGAAAGACAACACACCTTTTAAGTTGTGATTTCTAAAAGCACATATCGTATCATGCATATATCTTACGCATTGCATTCATTAGATTGTAATCTTGCCGACGGAGAGTACGTGCTCATCCCCGAGCAAGGACCTGTCCAAGAGGAGGACCAGGAGCAGGCTTCAGAGGCTGCTATTGAGGATCTCCCCGCAGCCCCAGCAATTGAAGGCAAGCCCCGGTTTTATGCATAACCGTTTATATATGCTATTTTACTACACTTAATGTTTGTAGGTTTGTAATGTGCACTTAAGTGTAGGAGTTGCTTGAAACCTCTAGATGCATGAACTTAGGATTCCTTTTTGAGATGAATACTAGTATGCTAGGTCGAGTAGCTGCTTTGCTAATCAGGATCTCGGTAGAAGTCGAGTGATTTTTCTAGCACTCGCGCGAGGTCAGGAATTGATTGTATTCATCTTGATAACGGGATATATGTTGGTCTATGGACTTGGATCCAGGGAGGATGCCTTGCCCATGAGACGGGAAAATGAATTAAGGATTAATGTGTGGATACCTGAGTCAAGCTTTTGAACGTACTAAGCACATGCCGGGAAAAATGGTAACCGGTAAACCTAGTACCTGAGTGAAGCCGGGCGCGGACTTTATCCCTCATGCGACCTGAGACTGGTTCTCCCATGCTAGCTATGGTGGGTACAAGTGCGGTCACTGCACGGCGGCAGCCGGGGTCAGTGGAGCATTGTATGCCAAGGCGGTGAGGCCTGGACGCGAACAAGGAATCGATGGGGACGGTTGTCATGTGTAGGGTCGGAGTGCCCTGACATGCCGTGTGTTTAGGTTTACCTTGCAAGGTTAAAACTCGATTCGAATCGTCTGCTTCTCGCAGCTAATGAGACTGCTTGATTCCTTGTACTGCATCGAGTAAGAAGTGAAATATGGTTACATGAGATAACTTGTTGATTGATCTAATTGAATGTTACCATGTATGCTTAGAAGGAGCAAATCTAGCTAAGTTACTGATGGTAAAATTTGGAAAAGCTAAAAATTGATTTTAGTAACAGCTAGTGCTTTTGGCAAACCAAACCCTACAGCCAAACAACTGCATAGTCTAGAGGTAGAGGAGTAGACTCCTCACACCGGGTAAGTCTAGCTGAGTATTAGTATACTCAGCCTTGCTTGTGGCACCATTTTTGCAGGTACCATGCAGGATTTGGTTGATGGTGTGACTTGGCCTACCACGCTGCCACCGGGTTGGACGGTCGAGTGGGATGTTGCTCCGGCGGGAGAGGAGCATGAGGAGTAGTGGGCTAGGCCTTGCCCATTTCCTCATTACCGACGACATCGATTATCCGCTGCACTTTACGTTATGAACTTTATTTGCTACTCAAGAACTCCGATTTATGTAATAATTCAGTACTTAATTTGAGGTTTCCTGTTTTATTGTATTTCTTCTGTGACTCACCTTCGAGTGAGATTGTGGAATTTGATCCTGGTTAAGTGGCTCTATCAGACTAGATCTGAAGGACTGACGGGTTATTCCGATTTAAGTGTGTCACGGCCCCTGAGGCATGACTTAGGCACTTAAGCTGGAATAATTCGGGTGGTTCTGCCACAGCTGGTATCAGAGCAAATTCCACCACAGAGAAGAACAATAAACCATGAATACCAATTTTCGAAATCTAAAACTTGCCTAGAAACTGCTATAGATCGTCAGGACTAGACCGCTAGACCTAGGACGAAAGGCCTTAGGCATAGAGGGAGGGAGAAATAGGTGGCTAATTAATTAGGCCCCGTGGGCCAATACTTATATTTTAGGATGCCCTAAAAAGGCACCCTATTTTCTTTTTGAGAGGTAACGTTTCTTCCAGCATGCATGCATTATAAGAACATAAAGAGGAATTAAAATTTGAGCTAACCCCTTTTTTCTTTAAAACCATCCGGGCTCTCTTTTTCTTTTCCTTCCACCATAATCTTTATCTTTGATTCCCTTCCGCAGATGAATTCACCCACCCCCGCTAGTGGAGGAGACTCTCGTTTCAGTTCTGACTTCCTTTCTCGTGATGGCTTCCCTTCCATCTTATGGGAAGTGCTTAACTCCGCCGGTTACCCTACGCCCCCTTTGTACACAGTGCAGTTGTATGAGGAGCATCTGGTACCTCGTTGTCGGGTCTGGCTGACTTTGGAGGCTCATCCCCTTCAGCCGGGTTGGCGTTCTCTTGACTCTGAGACGATTGGACTCAGGACGGACGACACCGTTGAGGCAGCAGCCATGAAGGCTCTGACGACTTTCTGTGGCTACCATCCCCTGGAGATGGTGATGCACCCCTTGGGACTCTTCCCTGCTGAGAAGAAGGATGATCCCATGTGGTGTAACCGCGTGAGCCATGTGAAGGATGTGTGGGCCATGTATCCTGACTTGGTTGGGAGGGTCACTGTTCAGTGCATGAGTGCGCTGTACCGCCTTCAGGCCCTTCAGAGCGATGCTATGACACTTCTTGCTAACACCGCTCGGACTGCCAAGCTCACTCTCGACAGTCGGGAAGATTTTGTGGTCGACCTATCCACAGAGTTGGTGGAGAAGGATCTGCAGGTGGAGAGGCTGAGCCAGCGTATCGCTACCCTGGAGCAGCAAGTGGAGATCCGAGACAACACTATTGATGTCTTGGAGAACCAGCTTCACGATGTGCAGAGGGAACTCGAGGAAGCAAACGACCACTTGGACATGCACCACCTGGAGATGGAGGCCAATGAAGCAGGAAGCGAGGGAGAAGAGGCTCCCGAGGAGCTAGGACCAGCCCCTAGTGCCAATGGGACTACCTCCGCGATGCCCCCTTCACCCGTATCCAGTGTCGCTTCCACCGCTCAGGGTTAAGCAGTCGCTTTGACATTTTTAGGTGGATAGAAACCTATGCGAGCTTAGTAGTATCACATTTTGGACTAGGCTTGTGGGTACTTCCCCTGATTAATGTAACCCTGTGAACTTTTGAAATCTGTGGGATCTTTGTCACCATGTTACCTTCATTTCGAACCTAATATTATGATTATGGCATTCTTTTTCCCATATGAAATGATATCTTGCCGTTCGAAACTGAGTTGGGATAACAATGGCGACAATCTCTGTTTTCAGATGGCAGCTAGGCAGCGTCGCGGGCAGAACGAGCAAGTTCCCCCGCCACCTCCTCCAGCACCCACAGTACAAGAGCTGATGGCCCAGCAGAATGAGATTCTGCGACAGCTCTTGCAGCGCCAGCCCCACCCCCAGCAACATGGTGGAGGCCAGCCTCAGCGACCTCCGGCTATGGCAACATACCAGGAGTTTCTGAGCACGCAGCCGCCCTTGTTCACCAAGGCAGAGGATCCGTTGGACGCCGACGTATGGCTTCGCGTCGTCGAGTCCAAGTTTCCCCTCCTCACGGGAGACTGCCCTGATGCTACCAAGACCCGCTTCGCCGCGCAGCAGCTTCGCGGATCTGCTCGGACTTGGTGGGATCACTTCCGTGCTATGCTCCCTGATGATCGTGAGGTATCTTGGGAGGAATTCAAGACTGCCTTCAGAGGACACCACATTCCAGCTGGCATTCTTGATCGGAAGCTGAATGAATTTCTGGCCCTCAATCAAGGAACCCGCACGGTACTGCAGTATGCGCAAGCCTTCAACGACTTATGCCAGTATGCAGGGTATCATGCTGATTCTGATGAGAAGAAGAGGGATCGCTTCCGCAGGGGTCTCAATACCAAGCTGCGGGAACGACTCAACACTGTCCGGGCTGATAGCTTCAATGAGTTGGTCAATATGGCCATCTCCCAGGAGGATTGCATTGTTGCTCACCGGGCAGAGAAGAAGAGAAAGGCACCAATGGCAGCACCATCCGCTCAGGCTCAGAGGTTCCGGATTGTTTCCCACAATCAGAGCAGGGGTTTTCAGCAGCAGACAGGCAGATGGGTGATCAGGCCACCTCAGCAGCAGCAGCAGCAGCCGACACCCAACCGCTACCCAGCTCCCGCCCCAAGGAACAATCAGCCTCCGCAGCAGCAGCAGTTCCGCCAGGGCAATGGAAACAAGTGTTTCACTTGTGGCAATGTGGGCCACTATGCCAAGAATTGTCCCAGGAACCAGCAGAGACAGATGCCAGCACCAAATCAAGACAAGGGAAGAAAGCAGAAGGTGCAAGTCAGGCAAGGGAAGCTCAACTTCACTGCTCTTGAGGAAGTGCCAGAAGGAGCTCCTATCATGACTGGTATCTTTTCAGTTTATAATCAACCTGCTTTAATTCTGTTTGATTCTGGTGCATCTCATAGTTTCATTAGCCAAAGGTTCAGTGCTAATTGCAAACTGCCATTCTCTCACTCAAAAGGGTCATTCATGATAGTCACACCTGGGGGTAAAATTGCAACTAATCAATTAAACCAAAGTGTGCCTATTCAACTGGGAAGCCACATTATCAAAACCACTCTTCTTGTGTTGGGATTGGAGAATGTGGACATTATTCTAGGGGCAAATTGGATGACCTTGCACCAAGTTGTGCTTGATGTAGCCAACCGTACCATGGAAGTTAATTCTCCTTTCTGCGGGAATTTCACTTTGATTTTGCCTAGTCAGGGTTCTACTCAGTCATGTGCTTTCTCTATGATGGAGTTACCCCTGAAGAAGATCCCAGTGGTCTGTGAGTATGCAGATGTCTTTCCTGATGAATTGCCAGGAATGCCACCGGACCGGGATATTGAATTCGCCATCGAGTTGCAACCGGGAACGGCCCCAATTTCCAAGAGGCCCTACCGAATGCCACCAGCTGAGTTGGCAGAGTTGAAGAAGCAATTGCAAGAGTTGCTGGATAAGGGTTTTATTCGCCCAAGCACTTCGCCTTGGGGATGTCCAGCACTGTTTGTGAAGAAGAAGGATGAAAGCTTGAGGCTGTGTATAGATTACCGCCCTCTTAATGCGGTAACTATCAAGAACAAGTATCCTTTGCCTCGTATTGATGTTCTCTTTGACCAGTTGGTCGGAGCCAAGGTGTTTTCCAAAATAGACCTTCGCTCTGGCTACCATCAGATCAAAATACGAGCAAGTGATATTCCGAAGACGGCATTTTCGACCAGATATGGGCTATATGAATTCTTGGTGATGTCATTCGGGCTGACAAATGCACCAGCATATTTCATGTATCTGATGAATTCTGTTTTTATGCCGGAATTGGATAAGTTCGTGGTGGTTTTCATCGATGATATTCTGGTGTACTCAAGGAACGAGGAAGAACATGCCGGGCATTTGCATGTAGTACTTCAACGTCTGCGAGAGCACCACCTTTATGCCAAGTTATCCAAGTGTGATTTTTGGCTAAAGGAAATCAAATTCTTGGGTCACACTATCTCTCAGGCTGGAGTAGCTGTTGATCCTGATAAAGTGCAAGAAGTGATGAACTGGAGGCCACCAACGACTGTTCGCCAGATTCGGAGTTTTCTGGGATTAGCCGGTTATTACCGAAGATTTATTCCGGACTTCTCTCGAATTGCGAAGCCTATTACTGAGTTGCTGAAGAAAGAAGTCAAATTTGTGTGGAGTCAGAAGTGCGAGGATGCCTTCCATGCATTAAGACAGCATCTGACCACAGCACCGGTATTGGCGCAACCCGACAGCAGCAAACCTTTTGATGTATATTGTGATGCCTCGGGCACCGGGCTAGGTTGTGTCTTGATGCAAGACAACCGAGTCATTGCTTATGCTTCAAGAGCACTCAGGCCTCATGAGCAGAATTATCCCACTCATGACCTTGAGTTAGCAGCAGTGGTTCATGCATTGAAGATGTGGAGGCACTATCTAATGGGAACCCACTGCAACATCTTCACTGATCATAAGAGCCTTAAGTACATTTTTACTCAGGCTGACCTTAACATGAGGCAGAGAAGATGGTTAGAGCTGATCAAGGATTATGACCTGGAGGTACATTATCACCCAGGAAAGGCTAATGTGGTAGCTGATGCCTTGAGTCGGAAGTTGCAGTGCAACTGTGTTCTGATGGATTCTCGCATTAACACCTTGTGTGATGAGTTGAGCAAGATGCAAATTGAAGTAATTCCTTCTGGTTCTTTGTCTCACGTTTCTGTTGAGCCAGCCTTGCAAGACCAGATCATCATGGCCCAGCTCAGTGACAAGGGAGTGCAGATTATCAAGAAGAATCTCCATCAGAAGGTTGAGAAGTATAATTGTTTCCGCCAGGATGAGAAGGGTGTGTTATGGTTCAAAAGCAGATTGGTGATTCCTAAAGACCAGGATCTCAAGAGGAAAATTTTGGATGAAGCTCATCTCTCCAAATTCTCTATGCATCCGGGAAGCACCAAGATGTACCATGATTTGAAGCCTTTGTACTGGTGGACCAGAATGAAGAGGGAGATAGCCCAGTATGTATCAGAGTGTGACACTTGTCAGAGGGTAAAGGCAAGCCACTTGAAGTCAGCTGGAGCTTTGCAACCACTACCCGTACCTTCGTGGAAGTGGGACGACATCAGCATGGATTTCATTGTGGGTCTGCCCAACACCTCTCGTCATCATGATTCAATTTGGGTTATTGTGGACCGATTGACGAAAGTGGCACATTTTCTTCCTGTGCACACCACTGATAAGGCTCAGAGATATGCAGACCGGATCGTGTGTTTGCACGTATTACCTCGGACCATTGTTTCTGTCCGAGGGGCCCAATTTGTTGCCAGATTTTGGGAACAATTGCAAAAGTCTTTGGGAACCAAGCTAATCAGGAGTTCAGCTTACCACCCACAGACTGATGGTCAGACGGAAAGGGTAAACCAAATCCTGGAAGATATGCTGAGAGCTTGTGCGATCGATTGTGGCAAGAACTGGGATAAGCACCTCTCCTTGGCAGAGTTCGCTTATAACAATAATTATCAATCCAGCCTAAAGATGGCACCTTTTGAAGCTCTCTATGGAAGAAGGTGCAGGACACCACTCAATTGGTCTCAGCCTGGTGAGAGAGAAGTTTTTGGACCTGATTTAGTGACTGAAGCCGAAAGGAAGGTCAAGCTAATCAGGAAAAATCTAGAAGCTGCTCAGGCCAGGCAGAAGAGCTATCATGATAGAAGAAGGAAACCTCTCCAGTTCGAGGTGGGAAGTTTCGTATACCTCAAGGTATCACCCACCAAGGGAATGCAGAGGTTTGGGATCAAAGGCAAGCTAGCCCCTCGTTACATTGGACCTTATGAGATCATAGAAGCATGTGGACCCGTGGCATACAAGCTGAAGTTACCTTCAAAGATGTCTGCCATTCACAATGTTTTCCATGTATCTCAGCTGAAGAAGTGTGTTCGATTGCCGACTGAGATCTTAGCAGAGCCAGAATTGGAGATAGAGCCAGATCTATCGTACCAAGAGTACCCCTCCAAGATTCTGGATTGCAAGGAAAGATCAACTCGGGCTAAATCGATCAAGATGTTCAAGGTCCAGTGGAGTAATCACTCAGAGGAGGAAGCTACTTGGGAAACCGAGGAATTCCTGAGATCCAACTTCCCCGATTGCCTACCTAAGGAAGCTGGTACGTAATCACCCCCAACCCCTCCTCCTGCCTTTCGAATCTAATTTCCAAAAATATGATCTTAATTCAGAATGAAGTAACTATAAAGTAAAACTTAAAAGGACTTCCTTCTGAAGTTGTAAAGAGAATGACATTCGAAGAGCAGTTTATCCTAATAATGGCAATCATCACCCTTTTTCCTATCAGTCTCACCCTTCGCTTTACCCCGGGAGGACTCTGGCCCGAATCTCGGGACGAGATTCCTTTAAGGGGGGAAGGCTGTGACACCCCAGTGTCACTCAGGTTTTTTTTTTCAAATGCCAAACCTAGAACCATTATTTTATGTGAACCAAAGTAAGCATTAGCATCAAAATAACTTAAGTAATAATGAAGTCACCAAGTATATACTTAAAAGTGTCATAATCAAAGCAATTGAGTCCCTTAAAAGATTAGATTATGCAACCCTAGTTTAAAAATCCTAAATGAGCCCCATGAGCAAAATTCAAAAAGTAAGGAAAAGGGAGTGAAAAGTTTAAAATTTTGAGTTGAGCCAATTATAAAAATTGAAGTATATTTAATAGGCAACAAGAAAGGTTGAGAAAGCTTAGCCAAAATAACTCAAATAAAACCCCAAATCAAGCTTTCCATGTGTGGACTTAATGGGAATTCTGAATTTCAGAATTCTGAAATTCAGACCTTGAGCCAAAGATCAGGGATGTTCACCTTGATCCCTAACTCAAATCCTAATGGCCCCATTGACAAAAATGTGCCTAACTAACCCCTCTGTCGTGTGCCAGAAGATGGCATTGGGACGCGAGCCCTAGACACGACTAAACCTTGGATTTGCCTCGGATTTGCGCAGGGAGACAGACCAGATTTCCTGGCTCCATATCTCTGCAACCAGTAGGCAAAATCCTATGACCCCCACACAAGAATGGTAGCTTGTAGGGAGGGGAAGAGGTTTTGTGCTTTGACCAAGGCGAGAGCAGGCTCGGATGAGCGACCACACGCGCCAGAACTTGGGCAGAACGCGCGCTCACACGTGTTCGACCCTGGTCGGCACGCCAGAGCTCGCCCAACCCGCGCGCGCGCGCTCCCCGGCGTCCAGTCAAGTCCGCCGCGCGCCCACGCCCTCGGCCGTGCCCGCCCGCGCCTATAAAGCCTCCCCAGGCGTGCCTCACTTCGCCCCGCACTCACCCTCACCGGCCAACCACTTTCCTTAGCTCCGGCGAGCTTGATTTCCGCCCGCCATTGCCGCCCGAGCTTCGGCCGCCGTGGCCAGCCCACCCCAGCCGTCCTCAAGCCAAGCCAGTGCTTCGGCCAGCTCCACCAGTAGCCCGTGAAGCTTGCCAAGCCCTCGGACCCAGCCGGACTTCACCGGAGGCCCGAGATCGACTTCACCGGACTTCGGTCCTCCGCCGCCGCGCGTGGACCAAGTTATCCAGTGAGTCTCCGCCCAATTCCTCTCGCTCAAGTCTTCTCTGGCATCCCATGGACCTCCCTGACCCATTTGATTGAACTATCTCGCCGTGACCAGGCCGGTCTCCTCGCCGCCGACGAGCATCCCCGCCTGCGTGCGTGGACCGACCGACTCCGGCCATCTCCGACGGCGTTCCGCACACCGTTGTGATCCCCGAGACCTCCCCTTCATCCTCGACCACTTCACCGGAACAGTCTCGCCGCCGGTAAGCCCCTCCGCCCTTTTCCCCGCCGCGGCTACTGTTTGAGGTAGAAGAAGGACCTCGGGTTAGGTTTTTGTAGAACCCGAGGGGTTTTCTGTAATGTCAGCGACTCTGGTAAATAGTAGCCTGAGGACTGATTCGCGAGGAAAAACTTAGAAAACCGCCAGGGACCCCAGTGCAAAGTAGATTTTCATTTAAATCGATTCTGTTATTCTTTTTTAAATAACCAGAGAACTTGTAAAATTCATAACTTGATGAATTCTTAATCAAAAAATGTCAAACCAATTTTGCTAGCCTCTGTATATTATAATCTATCATTTAAAAATAGTAAACCCTATGCTTTCTGTTCAAAATTTTAGAGTTTAAAATTAAAAACAGAAACCCACTAAACCTTATTTAATCAAGGAAAATTAGTTTTTCTTCTATGCTAGACTTAAGAAAATTTGTGGGCATTCAAACCTCTTTTAGACACTATTTAAAAATAGTAGGAACCCCAGCATTAGAAATTATGATGTAGTTTCTCATTTAAAGATGTTTTGTCCAAAACTTAGAGAAAATCAAAAAGGTATTAGAAATTAATAAACAGTGATTAATATTATTTTTCCTAGTTTACTTATGTAACAGAGAACTTAGGAAAAATACAGAGACCATTAATCTGGATCAGTTTTAATTTAAAATGATTTGTTTAGCCTAAATAAGACTGAAAATCTCTACTACTTATTAAGGCTCTAAGGGTAGCCTGCCACTTTTGGTTCTGCCACCCGAACTCCCGCCCAGCGCCCTGCGAAATCTCCAAAATTCCCGCCCAACGCGCCCTGCGAAAATCTCCGAAATTCCCGCCCAACGCCCCTGCGAATTCCCGCCCAGCAAAAAAATAAGCGGGGCCGCGAGGATCAAACCCGGGCCATTTCAGCCACCACGCGCAACACAATGCAACAACCAACCTCTTGCTCATATGGCAAGGGCCAACGCTTATAAGCCGCACTATGCCTACTTTACTAGCCGGTATGGTACTAACCATATCTGTAAAGAAAACAACACAACAGTACCGGTGTCCTGGGCTGAATGTTTGGTGCGGCCCATACTCCAGCTATGTTTGGAGCAGCCCATACTCCAGCGATGGACGCCAGCTGTCTCCCTTCATTCTTGGGTAACCTCCGCCTCCGCGACGTCGCGCCCAACCGCTCGCACAGCTCCACTCCCGTGGCTTCCCTCTCCACGATCTCCACTTCTCCACCTTGAATGCGCTGGAGTTCCCCTCCCGCACTTTGCCGACGCCAGAGACATCCGCAACCGCAAGCGCCCCTTCCTCCTTCCTTCATCAGGAGCCGGAGGACCTCGCCGTCCACCACCTCCCCTACTCCCTTCCTCCATCAGCGTGGCGTCGGCGACCTGTCTCGGTCGAGCATCAGCCGAGAAGGAGCAGGTGAGCGGGCATCAGCCGAGCGGAGCGAGCAGGAGCCGGAGGACCTCGCCATCCACAACCTCCCCTCCTCCCTTCCTCCATCGGCGTCAGTGAGGGGTGCTTGTCGCTTGCGGACTGTGCACGCCACCGCAAGCCGGGACTGTGGGCGCCACCGCAAGCAGGTTGGTCGCACTGCGTTTGCGAGTCATCGGATACTGCTCTAACTGTTTTTCTTTCCATGTGCTTGCTTCTCTTGCTCACTGCTCCTCCCTACCCCAGTCTCTGCTGCGCGTGGAGGACAACCTTGCCGGCGAGCGAGGAGGAACGCGAGGACTCAGACGCACCGCCACGTCTGGTCTGCTCCTACCCCCCAATTCTCTGATCCAAAATTGTCGATCTGAACCCAAACACGTGATCGGGTGAAATATGAACCTCAAGCTCAAACCCGGCGGGGGATCCAAAACCCGACCAAAAACAACAACATAAATCCGAAGTTCATTGCTCACAAGTCAGAAACACAAAATGTGCACTTCCGTCACCGCATCCTCCACAAGGACCACACGAAAAAATCTGAGTCTATCGCGAAGGCTATCCGTGCAGAAGTCGCTTAAAAGTGCAGCTGGATCAGCACAACAAGTGCGAAAAAACCGAAGACTATCTGTGCAGAAGACACTTAAGGGTACACCTGGACTAGCACAACAACGGCCGAAACGACAACATCAAACCATCCACACCAAGACCAACTATAATCAAGCCAACACAGCGCAGCAAAACAAACCAGTAAGTACAAAACGCCTTCGCACTCACACATACACGCGAGGGCACACAATTCCACCATACAAGCCTCGACGCACACAAGCGAGGGCACCACACTCTACATCGGCTCAACCTTAGGAATAATTCCCATCTCCCTATAATTAAATAACATTATCCTGAGCTCCTCACCCGCAAAAAGCCTTCGCAGTTCCCCTTCACCTACACCCTCGGCGGTCGGCAGGGACAACAGTTCCTGCCGACCAGCCCCACTCACACGGAGCAGAGCCCGCTCCTCCGCGCTAACCCTACGTTTTGCAACCGCCCTTCGTCGACGGCGCCCGGTGCTAGGGCCTGGCACGTCCGACGCGTCCGCGGCGTGTGGCGAGGCCTCCGCCGCAGCCACGTCCAAGGCCGCAAAATAATCCAAATTCTCCTCCGACGACTCCTCAGTCCACTCAACCGAGCTCCCGGAGTCGGCAAAATCAAAAAACTCAGATGCAGACCCACTATATTCATTACCACCTTCCGCGGTCGAAGCCGCCAAAAACCCAGTAGCAGCGGTTGCGTGCGCAGGCCCAAAATCTTGAACCTGCGCAGCAACCAAAATTCAGTACAACATCCAAAATTCCCCAACCCTAAACAACCACTACGCCACCTGCGAGGGCCCTGACGCTGCGGGGGCCTCCGCCGTTGGCTCCGCAGCCACTTCCGCCACTGTTCCCACCGCCTCCGCCGCCGGATCTTCGACGGCCGGCGCAGCTGCTGCGAGGGCATCGGGAGCGCCTTCGGCCACCTTCAGCGGCAGGTCTTCAACTGTCGCAGCAGATGTGGGGGCGCCTGGTGCGTCTTCCGTGGTCTCCGGGGTCGGCCCCGGGTCGGGCAGGGCGTCGTTCAGTGCTCCGAAGTCGTCCACCCGCTCGCCTCGCTCCGCCTAAAACAATACATACAAAAAGTCAGCAAACACACGCACAGACCACATCCAGCAAACGCCGAACAAACGACAACGTTACCTGAGCCCTCGCAGCCTCGGCCCGCTCCCTGACCACTTCACCACCATACAGACCCCACATCCGGTCATAGAGGGCGCCGGCGGACTCCTTCACCACGGGGTCTTCGACCTTATAGATGTCTCGCCCAAAATCTTCATCTGCCTGGTCGAAGGCCTCATAGTGCCGGCACCCTTCGCGAGAGAGTGCGTTCATCGCCCCCTCGCAGGTGACCAGGGAGGCGAACGACATTAATCCCCCCAGGACAGTGGGGAGCTCCTGCAGCTCCTCTTGCACCCATTCCAAACAGCGAAGCCCGGCCTCTCGCTCTGGCACCACGAAGTCACCGGTCCGCGCACCCAGCTCGCGATATGTGGCCATAAGCTGTGTGCGCGTCCGTTCGGCCTCCGTTCGCACCGCGGCTTCGGCCCCCTTCGCGCGGCTCTCCAGAGCGGTGAGCCGCCCCCGCAGGTCTTCGGCAAGATCCTTGGCAAGATTGGCCTCCGCCCGTGCCAGCCTAGCCTCCGCCTGCGCGGCCTGCTCCTTGGCGATGGCCTCGTTGGTTTCCCTCCTCTCCCCCGCCAGCTGGCGCCGGAGGTCAGCCTTTTCCTCCTCCAGGGCGGCCACCTTGTCCGCCAGTTTACGACACTTGCTGTCGGAGGCAGACTTCTCACGGACAGCGTCAGCATGTTGCGTCCGAAGTCTCTCGACTTCGGCAGATAAGGCTGCCGTAAGTGCCCCCGACGCAGTACGGCTGGTGAAGTCAGCCACCTGCAGAGCACACGTAAGGCCATGGCCGTAAAAAAAAAAAAGAGCTCGGCGGACCTGACTCAGCGCCTCCGTCGCCTGACTCAGCGCCTCCGTCACTCCTTTCAGCCGGCGGGTCGCCGCGCCAGCCTCGTCTCTGACCAACGCGAGGGCCGACACCTCGCCTCCGGCGCCAAGGGTCCCGCCCCTCACCTTCGACGACAGCGCAACCGTCGCGATTGCCCCGGCAGGCACAGCTATAGCAAGCCGGCCCTCGTCCGACCCTGCAGTGCATCAACGATTTAAAAAAAAGGCGGCCGGGTAACTTACCCCCAAGATAATCGTCCACACTAATGTCGGTGCCGAAGTCGGCAACGCGTTTGCCCGGCGGCGGCAACGTTCGGGCCGCCTTCGAAGCCTCCGCCACCCCGCTGGCCGGCGGCACCACCTTCGTCAGCTTGGAGACTCCGGCGCCCGCCGTTGTCTCCGGCGCCTTGCTGGGTGCAGAGGCGCCCGCCTTCGCCGCCAGCGGCGGCTTGCCTCCGCTGGAGGCCGCAGCCTTCGCCGTTCCCCGCTGCCTTTTCGGCCGGGGATCGTGAATTGATTTAATTCGAAGACCCTGTTCAAACGTTCATTTGACCCGCGAATATCAAAGCTGCGCTGGCCTTCCGTCCTCGCCACGTACCGCCCCACGAGCCGCACCGCCAAGTCCTCCGCATCACGCACAAAGGCGGCCGGATCACGGTTTCGCAAATTCAGTGCAAAGGCAGGACTTCGCACCACCCTTCCTCCATGAAAAGGCATCTGGCGAGGGCACACTTCGCCCAGCGCCCAGCCGTGCGCCAAGGGCCAGACCCCGTACGCCACGAATTATTCAACTAAATCACGACCACTGCTCTGGCCGGCAGCGCATCGAAGGGCCCCTTCGTTTGCATCCTCTTCTGCCACTTCAAAAGGCGGATACGCAGAGTAATAGTGAGAGCACATCTCAGACACGGGAAGTCCTTCGTGGCCTTCGACAGTAGCCTCAGCAACGTAAAACCAAAATTCATTCCAATTGCCCCACTTGTTGCGGGCGCACGGAACCAACTCCACTACTGGCATTGTGGTCTTGCCGGTCTTCGGCGTGAATGTGCACGACCCAAACTGGGCAACTCCGCCCTCAACCATCCTCTTCTGCCAATGCAAGCAGTAATTCTTCGCAAAAACTTCAACCGACGGCTGTCCGCCATACGAAGTCGTCGCCCAGACATACTTCGCCAGCGCCACCACGGCGTTCGGTGTCAGCTGATGAATTTGAACGTTGAATCTACGCAGGACTTCGCCAACAAACCGGTGCGCAGGCAAGCGGAGACCGGCGACGAAGAACGCCTCGAAAACAACCAATTCACCCTCCGGCTCGGGGACTTCCTCCGTCCCCGGAGCACGAGCGACTCCGCCGCCCACAGAGCGCGACGCTTCGGAAAACCCGCAGTCCAACAGTACGATGTCCATCAACGGTCACATCAAATACCCCCGCGGAACCACTTCGAGCGAGGGCAGCGTCTCCGCCATCTAGCGACGTCTTCGGCACCAGGTGACTTTGTCGAACTGGTCCCTCGGAGGGCAAATGTTGGAGCGAAGGCAGAAACGCCACCCTTCGCCCGAAGTCTCCACCGCTTAGCCCCTGCCCTGACAGACAAAGCAGGCAGGGACACCCTCCGCTTGTCGGCACCAGAGACAACACGGAGACCCTTCGCTCGATTCGGCACCAGACGAAGGCCTGCGGCGACGCCTCCCACGGCGCGGCCTCGGTCAGTTCCGAGGCCCACATGAGATCTGGCCCATTGTAACGGGCCCTGCGTGGCCGCCTTTGTGTTACGGGCCTAATTTGTAAAGGCGTAGTTGTAATTACAGCTTGTAACCCCGCTTTATGGGAATATTCTGGGGATAAACTAGGTACCTGAGGGCACATGCGTCCTTGACGCAAGGCGCCGTGCACTCGGTTACCTATAAATACCCCCGCACAGTGCCCGTGAGAGGCTAGATTAACAGAGCTTTTGCCATCACGCGCGAGTGCCCTGTTGCCATCACCATTCACTCGTGTTGGATCTCCTAGCTGTCGAGAGACAGTTCCAACACCATGAAGGTATAATGATGTGGCCATTTTAGCATATGATTTTGCAGGATGCACAAATTTTCTTCCCTATAACCGTTGATTTATTGCTAATGTTGTCGCTTTGTGAGATCAGCAGAAATGCTTGAGAACACAGAATTTTGGTCAAAGTCAAACTACTCCCATGTGGAGCATTTGGAGTGCCATATGGAAGTTAACATGGAGCTGAATGAAGGAGAACAAATGATTGATCACGCAGAAGCTAGCCGATATGAATTGTTTAGCAACGATGAGATATACAAAGGCGGTTGTAGATGAAACTGAATTGTTGTTAGCAAGTAGTAGGTGGTTGTAGCAGCCAGCCTGTTTTCTTTGCAAGATTATCTTGTTTATGTGGGTGCACAGACCCCAAAAAAAACTGAAAGGAGACTACTGAGGCTGCATCAATTCTGTTTTTATCTGTATGCTACTTTTAGCTAGAGAGAGTTGAACATGTTAGTATCATGGTAATTTCTCAAAATTGGAAGACTGATACAAAGATGCAGCTACCGACTTAGAAAATCCTATCAGCTTCTGTCAAGCACTGTAAGTTGATCACACATGTTTCTCACTCTTTGATATCATCTGAAACAAAAATAACTTGATTGCTCATTTCATTTATCTTTCTGCTGTTGAAATGTTAAGTCATCTAAAATAATAAAAAAAGAACTGACTTTGTTTACATCTATGATGTGCATCCCTATCTCCATGAGCCACGCCATCAGCATGACTTAAAAAGGGCCAGGGGAGCTGGAGGTCGGTTTCTCAATTCAAAGTCAGATGACAAGGAAGAGAACTCCGAAACAAGTCACAAAGAGAAACAGATCTGAGTTGCGCCCCACAAGAGTGGCCAACTGTCAACCCCACCGTCTCCCAACAGTGCATCGTCAGCTAATCAGGCAGACAGGGTGATTCAAAACTCACAGCTGAAGAGATTTTAGCCCCTGAGCTAGATGTGGCAACAGTTCTGTACAGAAAGCGCTAGCGGGCAGCAGAAACATGGTGTTGGTCGGTCGGTTGTTGTAGGACATGTTCCATAGAAAAGCATAGATGAGTCTACAGGTTTTGGAGTCTTGGTTTAGTCCTCTGTGTATTCACCTTTCTGTACGATTTTAGTAGCATTGTGTCCCTTCCCCTGGATCCGAATCAGCATGATTGGTAGCCTGTCTAAGCGGACGCATGCATTCCCGCATGCAACAGTTTTTTACTTTACGGTTGTTTGGTTGTCCGCACATACATGTGCTGCATCTACGTATCCAAAGTACGTCTGTTTGGTTGGTGGGTAAGTGTGCTGGTTTGGCTCGAGAGATGCAGCAGAACGCTCCGAGCCAGACCCGCGGGAAACATGATTTGTTTCCGTCTCTGGGCGGCTAGGCTCAACGGAAGCTGGCCCGAGCGGCCAGGCTGCTTCGAGAAAGCAACCAATCACGCCGAATGTTAAGTGTGTAGCATATTGACTTATTGTTTGCTTTGCTTGGACTTGGAGATTTGGGAGTGGAGTTCATAACCCTACTGTCCTGCATCATCATCCTTGGGGCAAAGAATAAATACTCTTAGCTGGCTATGTGTATGTTGAAGACGATATAATCCCAAATGTAGTACATGTGACCACCTCAACTGAATCTATCTTTGTTTCCTCTACGATACCCTCACAATTGGCCACAGATTCAGAGATCATCTCACACTGTCCTGCAATGCACGTTTTGGTTTGTCTTTGGATTGGCCTTCTGGCATGCATGTACGATGTCTTTGTTTATCCGTTGTCCAGTGAATTGTGTGATGATTGTCGGAATCCATGAGCATTTTTTGAACGAGAGATGCAATGTGCATGGACTCAAGAACACTTGGGTTTGGTTTGGCAGCTGCATCATTCTGTCGTCGGCCTGGCCATCACATGAACGTTTTTACACGCTTTTCTCGAGGGCATTGAAATACTGCCAACGATTACCAATAAGAGTGTACTTTATGGAGTCTTGTGCTTTCAAACAATGTCCCTGCACCTAGACCTTGTCAGAAACTCGCCGGAGAGACAGACTCCACCAGGTCGCCGGCGATCACTCAGATGAACGGGCACGCACGCACGCACGCGAAGCTAGAGAGCAGGACACGAGTTGGTGCTGCTCCAATTGGTAGAAATGTTTTCTGAATAGATTAACTGACTGTAAAAATGCAGGCCCAAGGTTACATAAGCGTGTTTCTATTTCACATACACACAACACCACACATGCACACCAACCTTCTCATTAAACACGATCAGGTCTTGCTTACACTATCAGTCAACAGGTTTTGACCACGAAACTGACAACAGCGACACACAGGCTAAAATGAGCGGCCAAACGCCTACAACAGACTGAAACTGGACAAACACACTGACTGAAACTGGACAGACTGACTGACTGAAGACTGAACAAGTGTGCTCAAGGATTATTCTGACAGACCTGAACTTGGAACTTTCATCATTGATCAATGACTGAACGGCCTACATCTCTACAGTCTGCACAGACAGACAACATTGAGGAAAAATGATTTCTTTTGAAGAACGATCTTTGCTCGGTTCTGCACGAGGTATAGCACCTTTCTAGCAAAAAATCGTATCTTTGGTACGTATTGTCTGTTGTTAGCAATCCTCTAATTGGTAAAACGCCTCCGAACAACCTAAAAATGGATTTTTTTTAAAAAAAAGGATTTTGAAAACTGAATCTCTAGCATAAGGTTCTTGAAGAACGTGTACCAAGCATGAATTCTTTTCGGCAATCCATGCTTCAAGAGGTGTGTGTAACTTCTCTGAAAACCAACCATTAGAGCTAACCGCGTCTCTAGGACATGGTTTCATAAAACCACACCTCTGATCAATTGAGCAAAGTTCAATTGCAAGAGGTGAAACTGTTGATAAATGGTTCTAAGGTCTCGGTGCCATAGATTCAGAATATCTATGGCACAACGTATCTTAGATACAGTGGTCACTAAATCACTCACAATACATATACTAGGTAGGTGCCCGTGCGATGCCACGGAACATAAATTGCGAACCTCCAATGGACTTCATTTGAGACAAGTGATGCCCAAAAAAATGGGGGTAAACTGACACAGCTATCACTTGCATTACTTGCCCTATGCACGGAAGAATCTGACACAACTATCACCCATGAAGATTTCCGGTTAACTTGTGGAACCGGACTTCATTTGAGACAAGACAACAATACCAGTGTTGAGCTTGCCACTCGGCCATGGCACACGCGAGAACACGGGATGATCAAGTAAGAACTGAACAGAATGCACTAATACAAAAGGCTGGCTTGCGTTCGCTTCCTTGCTCCACAGGAAGCATAGCTGATATACAAATCGAGAAGCAATTTATGTTCCGTGGCATCGCACGGGCACCTACCTAGTCAATTATTAAAGAGGCAAAACTATAACCAAAATGCTTAACAAAAATCCAGTGAACTTATAACCACCAGAGCCCCACTACAAAAATACAGAGCACCTCAGCCCAATTTTTTAAGTAAGGAAAATAAATACATGGTGAAAATAAGGCATTTTCCCAATAATTCTTGAACAACCTCAAATAATGTGATAATGGGCAACCAAAAATTAGCTAAGTCCTTAATGAGGTAAACTACCAGAGAAAAATGCAAACCCATGAAAAAGAAGCAAACTCATACCAATTGCTAATGACTTAAGAGAAAAGCCACTTAATTCAAATAATGCATACCACCCCTTCCCTTAAGCAAAAAGATGCCAAACTTCAGAATGATTGCTCTTGCACAAAACCATAACTAAGAAAAATGAGAACTCTGTTGTTTGATATTTTTCAAATATAGTGGTAGTAGAAAGCACCCATTTGGCTAGAGACTTGAGAAAACCATAGTAAAATAACTAAAAGGTATTAATGGCTAGAAATTTGTATCAAGTCATGTTACAACCCCTAAAAGCCAGCAAAAAATAAGTTCTGAAGAATTACCCACTGTTAAATCATAGTTGTAGTTCAAAGCACCCCTTCTACCCTAGAGTTTAATAATTTTGTGCAGAGAAAACTATTCACTTTCTGATCCCCAAATTTTAAGACAGAGAAACACACACCAGTAGCAAGCCACTGCAATTTTTGCAGAATTTCTAGAATTCTATAAAAGCAACTTGTAGTTCAAACCTACTCCAAAACATTAAAGAGAATAAAGAAAAAGGAAAGAAGAAATAAACCCCACCTCAATCAGTCTAACTTGAGTACTTATCATTTGTCCCTAAAGACTTAAAAAGAATTTAGAGGAACCCCAAAAGTAAACCTACCTTTTACCTTAGCTAAATTTGAACCAGTTTACCAAATACACCACCCAAGGGTCTTGCATAAGTAAAGTCAACCTTGTTTAACTCAAGAAAGACAACACACCTTTTAAGTTGTGATTTCTAAAAGCACATATCGTATCATGCATATATCTTACGCATTGCATTCATTAGATTGTAATCTTGCCGACGGAGAGTACGTGCTCATCCCCGAGCAAGGACCTATCCAAGAGGAGGACCAGGAGCAGGCTTCAGAGGCTGCTATTGAGGATCTCCCCGCAGCCCCAGCAATTGAAGGCAAGCCCCGGTTTTATGCATAACCGTTTATATATGCTATTTTACTACACTTAATGTTTGTAGGTTTGTAATGTGCACTTAAGTGTAGGAGTTGCTTGAAACCTCTAGATGCATGAACTTAGGATTCCTTTTTGAGATGAATACTAGTATGCTAGGTCGAGTAGCTGCTTTGCTAATCAGGATCTCGGTAGAAGTCGAGTGATTTTTCTAGCACTCGCGCGAGGTCAGGAATTGATTGTATTCATCTTGATAACGGGATATATGTTGGTCTATGGACTTGGATCCAGGGAGGATGCCTTGCCCATGAGACGGGAAAATGAATTAAGGATTAATGTGTGGATACCTGAGTCAAGCTTTTGAACGTACTAAGCACATGCCGGGAAAAATGGTAACCGGTAAACCTAGTACCTGAGTGAAGCCGGGCGCGGACTTTATCCCTCATGCGACCTGAGACTGGTTCTCCCATGCTAGCTATGGTGGGTACAAGTGCGGTCACTGCACGGCGGCAGCCGGGGTCAGTGGAGCATTGTATGCCAAGGCGGTGAGGCCTGGACGCGAACGAGGAATCGATGGGGACGGTTGTCATGTGTAGGGTCGGAGTGCCCTGACATGCCGTGTGTTTAGGTTTACCTTGCAAGGTTAAAACTCGATTCGAATCGTCTGCTTCTCGCAGCTAATGAGACTGCTTGATTCCTTGTACTGCATCGAGTAAGAAGTGAAATATGGTTACATGAGATAACTTGTTGATTGATCTAATTGAATGTTACCATGTATGCTTAGAAGGAGCAAATCTAGCTAAGTTACTGATGGTAAAATTTGGAAAAGCTAAAAATTGATTTTAGTAACAGCTAGTGCTTTTGGCAAACCAAACCCCACAGCCAAACAGCTGCATAGTCTAGAGGTAGAGGAGTAGACTCCTCACACCGGGTAAGTCTAGCTGAGTATTAGTATACTCAGCCTTGCTTGTGGCACCATTTTTGCAGGTACCATGCAGGATTTGGTTGATGGTGTGACTTGGCCTACCACCCTGCCACCGGGTTGGACGGTCGAGTGGGATGTTGCTCCGGCGGGAGAGGAGCATGAGGAGTAGTGGGCTAGGCCTTGCCCATTTCCTCATTACCGACGACATCGATTATCCGCTGCACTTTACGTTATGAACTTTATTTGCTACTCAAGAACTCCGATTTATGTAATAATTCAGTACTTAATTTGAGGTTTCCTGTTTTATTGTATTTCTTCTGTGACTCACCTTCGAGTGAGATTGTGGAATTTGATCCTGGTTAAGTGGCTCTATCAGACTAGATCTGAAGGACTGACGGGTTATTCCGATTTAAGTGTGTCACGGCCCCTGAGGCATGACTTAGGCACTTAAGCTGGAATAATTCGGGTGGTTCTGCCACACTGGGCCCCCAGGTTTGCTTTTATGGGAAAAACTTACGGAGATGCTCTATGTTCCAAGGATTGGGGAGAGGCTCTCCTTCAGTTGTAGCAAGGCGGACACACCCGGGTCGGCATATTTCCGTCACCTTGAAGGGTCCTTCCCAGCTGGGGGAGAGTTTGTGGAGCCCTTCTCGGTTCAGTACTCGTCTTAGGACTAGCTCCCCGACCCGGAGCTCCCTACTATGCACGAACCATTGGTGGTAGCGTCTGAGCGCTTGGTTGTACCGTTGAAAGGGAAATGTGCCCTTGGGCCATTTCTAAGTATTTTGGTGATTGAGTGCTAACACAAGTGCTTAAGTGTGAATTTATGTCCATGGATGAGCAAAGTGCAAATCATGAAGTAAAGGTATGTTTCTAAGCCTTAGTACATTGGTTTTGTGTATTAATATACTTGTCTAAGTGTTAGAAACAGAAAGAAGAAGAAAAGAAAAGAGGAGAAAAAGACTTGGCTGTGTACAGCCAAGACTCAGCTCGGTCTGGCACACCGGACTGTCCGGTGTGCACCGGACAGTGTCCGGTGCGCCAGGCTGACTCGGCGCGAAGAGGCCGCTCTCGGGAATTCGACGACGGCGTACGGCTAAAATTTACTGGACTGTCCGGTGTGCACCGGACTGTCCGGTGAGCCAACGGTCGGCTGGACCAACGGTCGGCCGCGCAATCTGCGCGAGACACGTGGCCGAGCCAACGGTCGGAAGGGGGCACCGGACTGTCCGGTGTGCACCGGACATGTCCGGTGCGCCAACGGCTCCCAGATCTGCAACGGTCAGCAACAGTCGGCAGCGCTGTTTAAGGAAAGAAATCGGGCACCGGACAGTGTCCGGTGCACCCGACGACAGAAGGCAAGGATAGCCTTCCAGATTTGCTCTCAACGGCTCCTAGCTGCCTTGGGGCTATAAAAGGGACCCCTAGGCGCATGGAGGAGTACACCAAGCAACCTTAGAGCATTCTTGAACATCCACACTCAGTCTTTGCGCATTCGTTTGTCATTCTTAGTGATTCGAGCTCCGTTCTAGTGAGAACTTTGAGATAGTCTTTTGAGCTCGATTCTTGGCCGTGTGTATGCGCATTTTGCTGTGGATTTGTGTGTGTTGCTTCCCTCCCTTACTCTGTGCTTCTTTGTGATCATATACTTGTAAGGGCAAGAGACTCCAATTTGTGGAGATTCCTTGCAAACGGGATAAAGAAAAGAAAGCAAAACACTGTGGTATTCAAGTGGGTCTTTGGACCGCTTGAGAGGGGTTGATTGCAACCCTCGTCCGTTGGGACGCCACAACGTGGAGTAGGCAAGCGTTGGTCTTGGCCGAACCACGGGATAAACCACTGTGCCATCTCTGTGATTGATCTTCTGTGGTTATTGTGTTTTGTTGAGACTTCTCTTTAGCCACCTAGCGATTATTGCGCTAACACTTAACGAGTTTTTGTGGCTATAAGTTTAAGTTTCACAGGATCACCTATTCACCCCCCCTCTAGGTGCTCTCAATTGGTATCGGAGCCGTTCTCTTCAAGAGGGGACTAATCGCCCGAAGAGATGGATCCTAAGGGAAAGGGGATGGTGGTAAATAACGAAAAGGAGTCTTTCGTCAACGAGCCAAAGGATGACAAGCCCACTGACTCCGGCTCGGGCTACAAGCGGAAGGAAGGGAAGAAGAAGAAGACAAAGCGCATCAAGGAGATCATATACTACGACGATAGTGATGAGTCTACTTCTTCCCAAAAGGACGACGACAACGACTACAAAAAGACGGTCAATTCGAACTTTTCATTTGATTATTCTCGTATTCAACATAGTTCGAATTCGCAATTGCTTTCCATTCCTCTTGGCAAACCTCCACACTTCGATGGGGAGGACTACGGATTTTGGAGTCACAAAATGCGTAGTCACTTATTCTCTCTCCATCCAAGCATTTGGGAGATTGTAGAGAATGGAATGAAGTTTGATAGCTCGGATAACTCTATGCTCATAAATGAACAAATCCATAGAAATGCACAAGCTACTACTGTTCTCTTAGCGTCCTTGTGCAGGGAAGAGTACAACAAGGTGAGCGGCTTGGACAATGCCAAGAAAATATGGGACACCCTCAAGATCTCTCACGAGGGGAATGACATCACCATGCTCACCAAAATGGAATTGGTGGAGGGCGAGCTTGGACGATTCGCCATGATAAGGGGAGAGGAGCCAACCCAAACGTACAACCGGCTCAAGACCCTCATCAACAAAATAAGGAGCTACGGAAGCACGCGATGGACGGACCACGACGTCGTCCGCCTAATGCTAAGGTCCTTTACCGTTCTTGATCCCCATCTCGTGAACAATATTCGTGAGAATCCCAGGTACACGATGATGACGCCCGAGGAAGTACTCGGAAAATTCGTAAGCGGGCGGATGATGATCAAGGAGGCGAGATACGTCGACGACGCGTTGAACGGTCCAATCCACGAGCCTCAACCCATCGCTCTCAAGGCAACAAGGAGCAAGGAGTCGCTACCCAGCAAGGTGGCGCAAGTTGAGGCGGCCGGGCTCAATGATGAAGAGATGGCTCTCATCATCAAGAGATTCAAGACGGCGCTAAATGGTCGCAAGGGGCAACCAAGGTAGACCAAGACAAAGGGGAAGCGCTCATGCTTCAAATGTGGTAAGGTTGGTCATTTTATTGCTAACTGTCCCGAAAATGATAGTGACCAGGAGCAAGGGAAGAATGGGAAGAGAGAGAACAAGAAGGTCTACAAGAAGGCCAAAGGCGAAGCACACCTTGGAAAGGAGTGGGATTCGGATTGCTCTTCGTCCGACTCCGACGACGAAGGACTCGCCGCCACTGCCTTCAACAAATCGGCCCTCTTCCCAAACGAGCATCACACTTGCCTCATGGCAAGGGAAAAGAAGGTAATCAATCATAATGCTAATACTTATGATTCTTCTAGTGATGATGAATCTAGTGAGGATGAAATAGATTACTCCAGTTTATTCAAGGGATTGGATAGAACTAAGATAGCTAAGATTAATGAATTGATTGATGCCTTGAATGAAAAGGATAGAATCTTAGAGAAACAAGAAGATCTTTTATATGAAGAGCATGATAAATTTGTTAATGCACAAAATTCACTTGCTCTAGAAGTTAAAAGAAATGGAATGCTTTCTTGTGAACTTTCTACTTGTAATGAAACCATTTCTTCTTTAAAAGGTGAAATTAATGATTTAAATGCTAAACTAGAAGTAGCAAGTAAATCTAACTCTTGTGTTGAACATGTTGAAATTTGCACTAGGTGTAAGGATGTTGATATTAATGCTTGTTGTGAACACTTAGTTTCAATTTCCAAACTAAATGATGAATTGGCTAGTCTTAATGCCCAACTTAAGACTAGCAAAAGTGAATTTGATAAGTTAAAATTTGCAAGGGATGCCTATACAATTGGAAGACATCCCTCAATTAAGGATGGGCTTGGCTTCAAGAGGGAAGCCAAGAACTTAACAAGCCATAAGGCTCCCATCTTCGTCAAGGATAAAGGGAAGGCCCCTATGGCTAGTAGTGCTAAAAAGAATCATGCCTTCTTGTACCATGATAGGAGACAAACTAGAAATGCTTATAAGAGTTATAATGCTTATGATGATTTTGACTCTCATGCCATGTTTGCTTCTAGTTCTTCCTATATGCATGGTAGAAATATGTCTAGAAGAAATGCTATTCATCATGTGCCTAGAAAGAATATTATTCATGCTCCTAGGAAAGTAGTGAATGAACCTTCTACAATTTATTGTGCCTTAAATGCTTCCTTTGCTATTTGTAGAAAGGATAGGAAAATAGTTGCTAGGAAGTTAGGGGCAAAATGCAAGGGAGACAAAACTTGCATTTGGGTCCCTAAGGATATTTGCACTAACCTTGTAGGACCCAACATGAGTTGGGTACCTAAGACCCAAGCCTAAATTTGCCTTGCAGGTTTATGCATCCGGGGGTTCAAGCTGGATTATCGACAGCGGATGCACAAACCATATGACGGGGGAGAAGAAGATATTCACCTCCTACGTCAAAAATAAGGATTCCCAAGATTCAATTATATTCGGTGATGGGAATCAAGGCAAGGTAAAAGGGTTAGGTAAAATTGCAATCTCAAATGAGCACTCTATCTCTAATGTGTTTTTAGTAGAGTCTCTTGGATATAATTTGCTATCTGTCAGTCAATTATGCAATATGGGATATAATTGTCTTTTTACAAATGTAGATGTGTCTGTCATTAGAAGAAGTGATGGTTCACTAGCCTTTAAGGGTGTACTAGACGGCAAGCTTTACTTAGTTGATTTTGCAAAAGAAGAGGCCGGTCTAGATGCATGCTTAATGGCTAAGACTTGCATGGGCTGGCTGTGGCATCGCCGCTTAGCACATGTGGGGATGAAGAACCTCCACAAGCTTCTAAAGGGAGAACACGTGATAAGTCTAACCAATGTTTATTTCGAAAAAGATAGACCTTGTGCAGCTTGTCAAGCAGGTAAACAAGTGGGAGGAGCACATCACAGCAAGAATGTGATGACCACGTCAAGACCTCTGGAGCTGCTGCATATGGACCTCTTCGGACCCGTCGCCTATCTAAGCATAAGAGGAAGTAAGTATGGTCTAGTTATTGTTGATGACTTTTCCCGCTTCACTTGGGTGTTCTTTTTGCAGGATAAGTCTGAAACCCAAGGGACCCTCAAGCGCTTCCTCAGGAGAGCTCAAAATGAGTTTGAGCTCAAGGTGAAAAAGATAAGGAGCGACAACGGGTCCGAATTCAAGAACCTTCAAGTGGAGGAGTTTCTTGAGGAGGAAGGGATCAAGCACGAGTTCTCCGCTCCCTACACACCTCAGCAAAATGGTGTGGTAGAGAGGAAGAACAGGACGCTAATCGATATGGCGAGGACGATGCTTGGAGAGTTCAAGACCCCCGAGTGCTTTTGGTCGGAAGCTGTGAACACGGCTTGCCACGCCATCAACAGGGTCTACCTTCATCGACTCCTCAAGAAGACTTCGTATGAGCTACTAACCGGTAACAAACCCAATGTATCGTACTTTCGTGTTTTGGGGAGCAAATGCTACATTCTAGTGAAGAAGGGTAGAAATTCTAAGTTTGCTCCCAAAGCTGTAGAAGGGTTTTTATTAGGTTATGATTCAAATACAAAGGCGTATAGGGTCTTCAACAAATCATCGGGTTTGGTTGAAGTCTCTAGCGACGTTGTATTTGATGAGACTAATGGCTCTCCAAGAGAGCAAGTTGTTGATTGTGATGATGTAGATGAAGAAGATGTTCCGACGGCCGCTATACGAACCATGGCGATTGGAGAAGTGTGGCCACAGGAACAAGATGAACGAGATCAACCTTCTTCCTCAACAACGGTGCATCCCCCAACTCAAGACGATGAACAGGTTCATCAAAAGGAGGCGTGTGATCAAGGGGGAGCACAAGATGATCATGTGATGGTGGAAGAAGCGCATCCGGCACCTCCAACCCAAGTTCGAGCGGTGATTCAAAGGGATCATCCCGTCGACCAAATTTTGGGTGACATTAGCAAGGGATTAACTACTCGATCTCGATTAGTTAATTTTTGTGAGCATTACTCCTTTGTCTCTTCTATTGAGCCTTTCAGGGTAGAGGAGGCCTTGCTAGATCCGGATTGGGTATTGGCCATGCAGGAGGAACTCAACAACTTCAAGCGCAATGAAGTTTGGACACTGGTGCCTCGTCCCAAGCAAAATGTTGTGGGAACCAAGTGGGTGTTCCGCAACAAACAAGACGAGCACGGAGTGGTGACAAGGAACAAGGCTCGACTTGTGGCAAAAGGTTATGCCCAAGTCGCAGGTTTGGACTTTGAGGAGACTTTTGCTCCTGTGGCTAGGCTAGAGTCCATTCGTATCTTGCTAGCGTATGCCGCTCACCATTCTTTCAGGTTGTACCAAATGGATGTGAAGAGCGCTTTCCTCAACGGGCCAATAAAGGAGGAGGTGTACGTGGAGCAACCCCCTGGCTTTGAGGATGAACGGTACCCCGACCACGTGTGTAAGCTCTCTAAGGCGCTCTATGGACTTAAGCAAGCCCCAAGAGCATGGTATGAATGCCTTAGAGACTTTTTAATTGCTAATGCTTTCAAGGTTGGGAAAGCCGATCCAACTCTTTTTACTAAGACTTGCGATGGTGATCTTTTTGTGTGCCAAATTTATGTCGACGACATAATATTTGGTTCTACTAATCAGAAGTCTTGTGAAGAGTTTAGCAGGGTGATGACGCAGAAATTCGAGATGTCGATGATGGGCGAGTTGAACTACTTCCTTGGGTTCCAAGTGAAGCAACTCAAGGACGGCACCTTCATCTCCCAAACAAAGTACACGCAAGACCTGCTGAAGCGGTTTGGGATGAAGGACGCCAAGCCCGCAAAGACTCCGATGGGGACCGACGGACACACCGACCTCAACAAAGGAGGTAAGTCCGTTGATCAAAAGGCATACCGGTCAATGATAGGTTCTTTGCTTTATTTATGTGCTAGTAGACCGGATATTATGCTTAGCGTATGCATGTGTGCTAGATTTCAATCCGATCCTAAGGAGTGTCACTTAGTGGCTGTGAAGCGAATTCTTCGATATTTAGTCGCTACGCCTTGCTTCGGGATCTGGTATCCAAAGGGGTCTAACTTTGACTTGATTGGGTACTCAGATTCCGACTATGCTGGATGTAAGGTCGATAGGAAGAGTACATCGGGGACGTGCCAATTCTTAGGAAGGTCCCTGGTGTCATGGAACTCTAAGAAACAAACCTCCGTTGCCCTATCCACCGCTGAGGCCGAGTATGTTGCCGCAGGACAGTGTTGCGCGCAACTACTTTGGATGAGGCAAACCCTCCGGGACTTTGGCTACAATCTGAGCAAAGTCCCACTCCTATGTGATAATGAGAGTGCTATCCGAATAGCGGAAAATCCTGTTGAGCACAGCCGCACAAAACACATTGACATCCGGCATCACTTTCTGAGAGACCACCAGCAAAAGGGAGATATCGAAGTGTTTCATGTTAGCACCGAGAACCAGCTAGCCGATATCTTTACCAAGCCTCTAGATGAGAAGACCTTTTGCAGGCTGCGTAGTGAGCTAAATGTCTTAGATTCGCGGAACTTGGATTGAAATGTAGCATACATGTGTTTATGCCTTTGATCATGTCCATTCTGCATTTTGTTGCTTATTATGGTGCTCAAGTTGTACAAACACTCCCTGGACCTCATAAGTCCGTTGCAAAGTGATGCACATGTTTAGGGGGAGATGTGTTACAACTTGACCCTTTGAGACTAACCATATGCTTGAGTTTGCTTGATTTAGTCTCGAAGGAGAATTAAAAAGGGAAAAGGTGGACTTGGACCATGAAAGACTTCCACTGCACTCCGATGAGAGGGTAACTTATTCCAAGTCCATCTCATGAACTCTTATTGCCATTTGCTCTTAATTGAAGATTTTGGTGAGGCAATGGGGTTAAAGGGCCAAGATTGATCCCGTTTTGGTGCTTGATGCCAAAGGGGGAGAAAATAAAGGCCAAAGCAATAAATGGATCAGCTACCACTTGAGAAATTTTGAAAATAGTAGAGTAGAGCTTTTGGTTTGTCAAAACTCTTTTGTTGTCTCTCTTATCAAAAGTTGGCTTCTTGTGGGGAGAAGTATTGATTATGGGAAAAAGGGGGAGTTTTTGAAATCTTTGATCAATCTCTTTTGGAATGACTCTCTTTATGCTTCAACATGTGTGTTTGACTTAGAGATAGAGATTTGAGTTTGATTTGCAAAAACAAACCAAGTGGTGGCAAAGGATGATCCATATATGCCAAAATTGAATCAAAATAAATTTGAGCTTTATTTGAAGTGAGCTTGCACTTGTTCTAGTTGCTTTATGTTGTGTTGGCATAAATCACCAAAAAGGGGGAGATTGAAAGGGAAATGTGCCCTTGGGCCATTTCTAAGTATTTTGGTGATTGAGTGCCAACACAAGTGCTTAAGTGTGAATTTATGTCCATGGATGAGCAAAGTGCAAATCATGAAGTAAAGGTATGTTTCTAAGCCTTAGTACATTGGTTTTGTGTATTAATATACTTGTCTAAGTGTTAGAAACAGAAAGAAGAAGAAAAGAAAAGAGGAGAAAAAGACTTGGCTGTGTACAGCCAAGACTCAGCTCGGTCTGGCACACCGGACTGTCCGGTGTGCACCGGACAGTGTCCGGTGCGCCAGGCTGACTCGGCGCGAAGAGGCCGCTCTCGGGAATTCGCTAACAGCGTACGGCTAAAATTCACCGGACTGTCCGGTGTGCACCGGACTGTCCGGTGAGCCAACGGTTGGCTGGACCAACGGTCGGCCGCGCAATCTGCGCGAGACACGTGGCCGAGCCAACGGTCGGAAGGGGGCACCGGACTGTCCGGTGTGCACCGGACATGTCCAGTGCGCCAACGGCTCCCAGATCTGCAACGGTCAGCAACGGTCGGCAGCGCTGTTTAAGGAAAGAAATCGGGCACCGGACAGTGTCCGGTGTGCACCGGACTGTCCGGTGCACCCGACGACAGAAGGCAAGGATAGCCTTCCAGATTTGCTCTCAACGGCTCCTAGCTGCCTTGGGGCTATAAAAGGGACCCCTAGGCGCATGGAGGAGTACACCAAGCAACCTTAGAGCATTCTTGAACATCCACACTCAGTCTTTGCGCATTCGTTTGTCATTCTTAGTGATTCGAGCTCCGTTCTAGTGAGAACTTTGAGATAGTCTTTTGAGCTCGATTCTTGGCCGTGTGTGTGCGCATTTTGCTGTGGATTTGTGTGTGTTGCTTCCCTCCCTTACTCTGTGCTTCTTTGTGATCATATACTTGTAAGGGCAAGAGACTCCAATTTGTGGAGATTCCTTGCAAACGGGATAAAGAAAAGAAAGCAAAACACTGTGGTATTCAAGTGGGTCTTTGGACCGCTTGAGAGGGGTTGATTGCAACCCTCGTCCGTTGGGACGCCACAACGTGGAGTAGGCAAGCGTTGGTCTTGGCCGAACCACGGGATAAACCACTGTGCCATCTCTGTGATTGATCTTCTGTGGTTATTGTGTTTTGTTGAGACTTCTCTTTAGCCACCTAGCGATTATTGTGCTAACACTTAACGAGTTTTTGTGGCTATAAGTTTAAGTTTCACAGGATCACCTATTCACCCCCCCTCTAGGTGCTCTCAATTGGTATCGGAGCCGTTCTCTTCAAGAGGGGACTAATCGCCCGAAGAGATGGATCCTAAGGGAAAGGGGATGGTGGTAAATAACGAAAAGGAGTCTTTCGTCAACGAGCCAAAGGATGACAAGCCCACTGACTCCGGCTCGGGCTACAAGCGGAAGGAAGGGAAGAAGAAGAAGACAAAGCGCATCAAGGAGATCATATACTACGACGATAGTGATGAGTCTACTTCTTCCCAAAAGGACGACGACAACGACTACAAAAAGACGGTCAATTCGAACTTTTCATTTGATTATTCTCGTATTCAACATAGTTCGAATTCGCAATTGCTTTCCATTCCTCTTGGCAAACCTCCACACTTCGATGGGGAGGACTACGGATTTTGGAGTCACAAAATGCGTAGTCACTTATTCTCTCTCCATCCAAGCATTTGGGAGATTGTAGAGAATGGAATGAAGTTTGATAGCTCGGATAACTCTATGCTCATAAATGAACAAATCCATAGAAATGCACAAGCTACTACTGTTCTCTTAGCGTCCTTGTGCAGGGAAGAGTACAACAAGGTGAGCGGCTTGGACAATGCCAAGAAAATATGGGACACCCTCAAGATCTCTCACGAGGGGAATGACATCACCATGCTCACCAAAATGGAATTGGTGGAGGGCGAGCTTGGACGATTCGCCATGATAAGGGGAGAGGAGCCAACCCAAACGTACAACCGGCTCAAGACCCTCATCAACAAAATAAGGAGCTACGGAAGCACGCGATGGACGGACCACGACGTCGTCCGCCTAATGCTAAGGTCCTTTACCGTTCTTGATCCCCATCTCGTGAACAATATTCGTGAGAATCCCAGGTACACGATGATGACGCCCGAGGAAGTACTCGGAAAATTCGTAAGCGGGCGGATGATGATCAAGGAGGCGAGATACGTCGACGACGCGTTGAACGGTCCAATCCACGAGCCTCAACCCATCGCTCTCAAGGCAACAAGGAGCAAGGAGTCGCTACCCAGCAAGGTGGCGCAAGTTGAGGCGGCCGGGCTCAATGATGAAGAGATGGCTCTCATCATCAAGAGATTCAAGACGGCGCTAAATGGTCGCAAGGGGCAACCAAGGAAGACCAAGACAAAGGGGAAGCGCTCATGCTTCAAATGTGGTAAGGTTGGTCATTTTATTGCTAACTGTCCCGAAAATGATAGTGACCAGGAGCAAGGGAAGAATGGGAAGAGAGAGAACAAGAAGGTCTACAAGAAGGCCAAAGGCGAAGCACACCTTGGAAAGGAGTGGGATTCGGATTGCTCTTCGTCCGACTCCGACGACGAAGGACTCGCCGCCACTGCCTTCAACAAATCGGCCCTCTTCCCAAACGAGCATCACACTTGCCTCATGGCAAGGGAAAAGAAGGTAATCAATCATAATGCTAATACTTATGATTCTTCTAGTGATGATGAATCTAGTGAGGATGAAATAGATTACTCCAGTTTATTCAAGGGATTGGATAGAACTAAGATAGCTAAGATTAATGAATTGATTGATGCCTTGAATGAAAAGGATAGAATCTTAGAGAAACAAGAAGATCTTTTATATGAAGAGCATGATAAATTTGTTAATGCACAAAATTCACTTGCTCTAGAAGTTAAAAGAAATGGAATGCTTTCTTGTGAACTTTCTACTTGTAATGAAACCATTTCTTCTTTAAAAGGTGAAATTAATGATTTAAATGCTAAACTAGAAGTAGCAAGTAAATCTAACTCTTGTGTTGAACATGTTGAAATTTGCACTAGGTGTAAGGATGTTGATATTAATGCTTGTTGTGAACACTTAGTTTCAATTTCCAAACTAAATGATGAATTGGCTAGTCTTAATGCCCAACTTAAGACTAGCAAAAGTGAATTTGATAAGTTAAAATTTGCAAGGGATGCCTATACAATTGGAAGACATCCCTCAATTAAGGATGGGCTTGGCTTCAAGAGGGAAGCCAAGAACTTAACAAGCCATAAGGCTCCCATCTTCGTCAAGGAGAAAGGGAAGGCCCCTATGGCTAGTAGTGCTAAAAAGAATCATGCCTTCTTGTACCATGATAGGAGACAAACTAGAAATGCTTATAAGAGTTATAATGCTTATGATGATTTTGACTCTCATGCCATGTTTGCTTCTAGTTCTTCCTATATGCATGGTAGAAATATGTCTAGGAGAAATGCTATTCATCATGTGCCTAGAAAGAATATTATTCATGCTCCTAGGAAAGTAGTGAATGAACCTTCTACAATTTATTGTGCCTTAAATGCTTCCTTTGCTATTTGTAGAAAGGATAGGAAAATAGTTGCTAGGAAGTTAGGGGCAAAATGCAAGGGAGACAAAACTTGCATTTGGGTCCCTAAGGATATTTGCACTAACCTTGTAGGACCCAACATGAGTTGGGTACCTAAGACCCAAGCCTAAATTTGCCTTGCAGGTTTATGCATCCGGGGGTTCAAGCTGAATTATCGACAGCGGATGCACAAACCATATGACGGGGGAGAAGAAGATGTTCACCTCCTACGTCAAAAATAAGGATTCCCAAGATTCAATTATATTCGGTGATGGGAATCAAGGCAAGGTAAAAGGGTTAGGTAAAATTGCAATCTCAAATGAGCACTCTATCTCTAATGTGTTTTTAGTAGAGTCTCTTGGATATAATTTGCTATCTGTCAGTCAATTATGCAATATGGGATATAATTGTCTTTTTACAAATGTAGATGTGTCTGTCATTAGAAGAAGTGATGGTTCACTAGCCTTTAAGGGTGTACTAGACGGCAAGCTTTACTTAGTTGATTTTGCAAAAGAAGAGGCCGGTCTAGATGCATGCTTAATGGCTAAGACTTGCATGGGCTGGCTGTGGCATCGCCGCTTAGCACATGTGGGGATGAAGAACCTCCACAAGCTTCTAAAGGGAGAACACGTGATAGGTCTAACCAATGTTTATTTCGAAAAAGATAGACCTTGTGTAGCTTGTCAAGCAGGTAAACACGTGGGAGGAGCACATCACAGCAAGAATGTGATGACCACGTCAAGACCTCTGGAGCTGCTGCATATGGACCTCTTCGGACCCGTCGCCTATCTAAGCATAGGAGGAAGTAAGTATGGTCTAGTTATTGTTGATGACTTTTCCCGCTTCACTTGGGTGTTCTTTTTGCAGGATAAGTCTGAAACCCAAGGGACCCTCAAGCGCTTCCTCAGGAGAGCTCAAAATGAGTTTGAGCTCAAGGTGAAAAAGATAAGGAGCGACAACGGGTCCGAATTCAAGAACCTTCAAGTGGAGGAGTTTCTTGAGGAGGAAGGGATCAAGCACGAGTTCTCCGCTCCCTACACACCTCAGCAAAATGGTGTGGTAGAGAGGAAGAACAGGACGCTAATCGATATGGCGAGGACGATGCTTGGAGAGTTCAAGACCCCCGAGTGCTTTTGGTCGGAAGCTGTGAACACGGCTTGCCACGCCATCAACAGGGTCTACCTTCATCGACTCCTCAAGAAGACTTCGTATGAGCTACTAACCGGTAACAAACCCAATGTATCGTACTTTCGTGTTTTGGGGAGCAAATGCTACATTCTAGTGAAGAAGGGTAGAAATTCTAAGTTTGCTCCCAAAGCTGTAGAAGGGTTTTTATTAGGTTATGATTCAAATACAAAGGCGTATAGGGTCTTCAACAAATCATCGGGTTTGGTTGAAGTCTCTAGCGACGTTGTATTTGATGAGACTAATGGCTCTCCAAGAGAGCAAGTTGTTGATTGTGATGATGTAGATGAAGAAGATGTTCCGACGGCCGCTATACGAACCATGGCGATTGGAGAAGTGCGGCCACAGGAACAAGATGAACGAGATCAACCTTCTTCCTCAACAACGGTGCATCCCCCAACTCAAGACGATGAACAGGTTCATCAAAAGGAGGCGTGTGATCAAGGGGGAGCACAAGATGATCATGTGATGGAGGAAGAAGCGCATCCGGCACCTCCAACCCAAGTTCGAGCGGTGATTCAAAGGGATCATCCCGTCGACCAAATTTTGGGTGACATTAGCAAGGGAGTAACTACTCGATCTCGATTAGTTAATTTTTGTGAGCATTACTCCTTTGTCTCTTCTATTGAGCCTTTCAGGGTAGAGGAGGCCTTGCTAGATCCGGATTGGGTATTGGCCATGCAGGAGGAACTCAACAACTTCAAGCGCAATGAAGTTTGGACACTGGTGCCTCGTCCCAAGCAAAATGTTGTGGGAACCAAGTGGGTGTTCCGCAACAAACAAGACGAGCACGGAGTGGTGACAAGGAACAAGGCTCGACTTGTGGCAAAAGGTTATGCCCAAGTCGCAGGTTTGGACTTTGAGGAGACTTTTGCTCCTGTGGCTAGGCTAGAGTCCATTCGTATCTTGCTAGCGTATGCCGCTCACCATTCTTTCAGGTTGTACCAAATGGATGTGAAGAGCGCTTTCCTCAACGGGCCAATGAAGGAGGAGGTGTACGTGGAGCAACCCCCTGGCTTTGAGGATGAACGGTACCCCGACCACGTGTGTAAGCTCTCTAAGGCGCTCTATGGACTTAAGCAAGCCCCAAGAGCATGGTATGAATGCCTTAGAGACTTTTTAATTGCTAATGCTTTCAAGGTTGGGAAAGCCGATCCAACTCTTTTTACTAAGACTTGCGATGGTGATCTTTTTGTGTGCCAAATTTATGTCGACGACATAATATTTGGTTCTACTAATCAGAAGTCTTGTGAAGAGTTTAGCAGGGTGATGACGCAGAAATTCGAGATGTCGATGATGGGCGAGTTGAACTACTTCCTTGGGTTCCAAGTGAAGCAACTCAAGGACGGCACCTTCATCTCCCAAACAAAGTACACGCAAGACCTGCTGAAGCGGTTTGGGATGAAGGACGCCAAGCCCGCAAAGACTCCGATGGGGACCGACGGACACACCGACCTCAACAAAGGAGGTAAGTCCGTTGATCAAAAGGCATACCGGTCAATGATAGGTTCTTTGCTTTATTTATGTGCTAGTAGACCGGATATTATGCTTAGCGTATGCATGTGTGCTAGATTTCAATCCGATCCTAAGGAGTGTCACTTAGTGGCTGTGAAGCGAATTCTTCGATATTTAGTCGCTACGCCTTGCTTCGGGATCTGGTATCCAAAGGGGTCTAACTTTGACTTGATTGGGTACTCAGATTCCGACTATGCTGGATGTAAGGTCGATAGGAAGAGTACATCGGGGACGTGCCAATTCTTAGGAAGGTCCCTGGTGTCATGGAACTCTAAGAAACAAACCTCCGTTGCCCTATCCACCGCTGAGGCCGAGTATGTTGCCGCAGGACAGTGTTGCGCGCAACTACTTTGGATGAGGCAAACCCTCCGGGACTTTGGCTACAATCTGAGCAAAGTCCCACTCCTATGTGATAATGAGAGTGCTATCCGAATAGCGGAAAATCCTGTTGAGCACAGCCGCACAAAACACATTGACATCCGGCATCACTTTCTGAGAGACCACCAGCAAAAGGGAGATATCGAAGTGTTTCATGTTAGCACCGAGAACCAGCTAGCCGATATCTTTACCAAGCCTCTAGATGAGAAGACCTTTTGCAGGCTGCGTAGTGAGCTAAATGTCTTAGATTCGCGGAACTTGGATTGAAATGTAGCATACATGTGTTTATGCCTTTGATCATGTCCATTCTGCATTTTGTTGCTTATTATGGTGCTCAAGTTGTACAAACACTCCCTGGACCTCACAAGTCCGTTGCAAAGTGATGCACATGTTTAGGGGGAGATGTGTTACAACTTGACCCTTTGAGACTAACCATATGCTTGAGTTTGCTTGATTTAGTCTCGAAGGAGAATTAAAAAGGGAAAAGGTGGACTTGGACCATGAAAGACTTCCACTGCACTCCGATGAGAGGGTAACTTATTCCAAGTCCATCTCATGAACTCTTATTGCCATTTGCTCTTAATTGAAGATTTTGGTGAGGCAATGGGGTTAAAGGGCCAAGATTGATCCCGTTTTGGTGCTTGATGCCAAAGGGGGAGAAAATAAAGGCCAAAGCAATAAATGGATCAGCTACCACTTGAGAAATTTTGAAAATAGTAGAGTAGAGCTTTTGGTTTGTCAAAACTCTTTTGTTGTCTCTCTTATCAAAAGTTGGCTTCTTGTGGGGAGAAGTATTGATTATGGGAAAAAGGGGGAGTTTTTGAAATCTTTGATCAATCTCTTTTGGAATGACTCTCTTTATGCTTCAACATGTGTGTTTGACTTAGAGATAGAGATTTGAGTTTGATTTGCAAAAACAAACCAAGTGGTGGCAAAGGATGATCCATATATGCCAAAATTGAATCAAAATAAATTTGAGCTTTATTTGAAGTGAGCTTGCACTTGTTCTAGTTGCTTTATGTTGTGTTGGCATAAATCACCAAAAAGGGGGAGATTGAAAGGGAAATGTGCCCTTGGGCCATTTCTAAGTATTTTGGTGATTGAGTGCCAACACAAGTGCTTAAGTGTGAATTTATGTCCATGGATGAGCAAAGTGCAAATCATGAAGTAAAGGTATGTTTCTAAGCCTTAGTACATTGGTTTTGTGTATTAATATACTTGTCTAAGTGTTAGAAACAGAAAGAAGAAGAAAAGAAAAGAGGAGAAAAAGACTTGGCTGTGTACAGCCAAGACTCAGCTCGGTCTGGCACACCGGACTGTCCGGTGTGCACCGGACAGTGTCCGGTGCGCCAGGCTGACTCGGCACGAAGAGGCCGCTCTCGGGAATTCGCCGACGGCGTACGGCTAAAATTCACCGGACTGTCCGGTGTGCACCGAACTGTCCGGTGAGCCAACGGTCGGCTGGACCAACGGTCGGCCGCGCAATCTGCGCGAGACACGTGGCCGAGCCAACGGTCGGAAGGGGGCACCGGACTGTCCGGTGTGCACCGGACATGTCCGGTGCGCCAACGGCTCCCAGATCTGCAACGGTCAGCAACGGTCGGCAGCGCTGTTTAAGGAAAGAAATCGGGCACCGGACAGTGTCCGGTGTGCACCGGACTGTCCGGTGCACCCGACGATAGAAGGCAAGGATAGCCTTCCAGATTTGCTCTCAACGGCTCCTAGCTGCCTTGGGGCTATAAAAGGGACCCCTAGGCGCATGGAGGAGTACACCAAGCAACCTTAGAGCATTCTTGAACATCCACACTCAGTCTTTGCGCATTCGTTTGTCATTCTTAGTGATTCGAGCTCCGTTCTAGTGAGAACTTTGAGATAGTCTTTTGAGCTCGATTCTTGGCCGTGTGTGTGCGCATTTTGCTGTGGATTTGTGTGTGTTGCTTCCCTCCCTTACTCTGTGCTTCTTTGTGATCATATACTTGTAAGGGCAAGAGACTCCAATTTGTGGAGATTCCTTGCAAACGGGATAAAGAAAAGAAAGCAAAACACTGTGGTATTCAAGTGGGTCTTTGGACCGCTTGAGAGGGGTTGATTGCAACCCTCGTCCGTTGGGATGCCACAACGTGGAGTAGGCAAGCGTTGGTCTTGGCCGAACCACGGGATAAACCACTGTGCCATCTCTGTGATTGATCTTCTGTGGTTATTGTGTTTTGTTGAGACTTCTCTTTAGCCACTTGGCGATTATTGTGCTAACACTTAACAAGTTTTTGTGGCTATAAGTTTAAGTTTCACAGGATCACCTATTCACCCCCCCTCTAGGTGCTCTCAACCGTGCATTTCAGATCGCCGCTTGCCATCTACGCTCGTCGATGAAGTCCATGTCCTCACGCCGTAGCTGTTCCTGCATAGACTCATCAAAAGCTTGGACCCGTGGGGAGCCCATAATGATTTCTGGGGGAAGGCAGGCTTCGGCCCCGTAGACCAAGAAGAACGGGGTCTCCCCCGGTGGCTCGGCTGGGTGTGGTTCGGTTCCCCCACAGCACGTACGGAAGCTCACTGACCCAATTTGCACCATGCTTTTTCAAACAGTTGTAGGTGCATGTCTTGAGTCCCCTGAGGATCTCTGCATTTGCCCTCTCCACTTGGTCGTTGCTCCTGGGATGAGCCACAGACGCATAGCAGAGACAGGTGCCGATGCCCTCGCAATACTCCTGGAAAAGCCGACTTGTAAACTGGGTCTCGATGTCCGTAATGATACGGCTTGGGACCCCAAATCTACATACAATCGACCTGAGGAAAGCGATAACAGCACCCTGGGTGATGTTGACCACAGGGGTGGCCTCTGGCCACTTGGTGAACTTGTCGATGGCGACGAAGAGGTACCGGTACCCGCCTACAGCCTTGGGGAACGGTCCCAGGATATCCACCCCCCATACGGCAAAGGGCCAGGAGGGCGGAATCATCTACAGAGCCTGAGCTGGTGTGTGTATCTGCTTTGCATGGAATAGGCACGCCTTGCAGGACTTTACCATCTCAGCTGCATCCTGGAGGGTGGTTTGCCAGTAGAAGCCATGCCAGAAGGCCTTACCTACCAGCGTGCGGGATGATGAATGACTTCCGCATTCTCCTCCATGGATCTCCGTGAGCAATTCATGGCCCTCCTCCTGGGTAATGCACCGCATTAGAATACCGTTGGCGCCACGGCGGTAGAGATCCTCTGTAACACCCCTGGTGTTACTGCCACTAAAACTTGAGCATAACATCATAAGCATTGGCATATCATGTGTTTGTTACACCTAGAATGCATTCACTAGGCAAAAATTTCAAACAAGTTGTGTGGATATGACTAATTGTGGGTAAAACCCTGGAATGGGATACTTAACCCTAAACTAGACTTAGAAGAGTAAACAAAGTTTAATTAACAGAAAACTTCAAAATTTAGTTGAAATGATCATAAAATATCATCATAGATGGGCTTAAGTAGTATCCAAACCCTAGAAACAGCAAAAACCTTAAATAGACCCCTGGAAAACCCTGGAATGAAACCCTAGGGGGGTTATTTGTAAAAGTGTGCACATTTTCGGACTTAAGTGCAAAAACCATGAAGGTAGGGCACCTTAACTCATATTAGTCACAAGTATGTGGATTTGCAAATTAAACCTTGAGATTTGGGCTTATTTGCAAAAAGCCCCATTTGAACTCTATGGAGTTAAGTCTGGAATTCAGTACATTGGCTCAACTTTGAAGCCCTATATCTTCTAAACTATGAAGATTTTGGCCTAGGTCAACACATCAAGTTTGTAAAGCTATGTAAGGAGAAAAACTTTGCTATAGGGATTAAACCATGGTCTTATGAAAAATTTAGAGAAAAATGTGCCCAAAGTCGAGCTGTCAGACTACCTTAAGTCTGAATTCAGACTCACAGTGAGATTAGACAATCTTTGAGCATGGATTCAATCATGATCCAGTAATTATTTGGCTATGATTGCTATAGCAAGATTATAGCAAGATCATCAGACAACAACTTTGCTATTGGCCAATCAATAAGTTGTCATATAAAAATCGAAGATCTAAGCCTTGCAAAGTGGTCTGTCAGTCGCACTGAATAGAGACGCCATGGTACAGTAACTGAACAAGATCCCAAGTTCATCCCCCTTCGCCGCTGATGACTGTCACGCCGCGATTCATGTCGGTCGCCGTGATTCATGCGCCGTGATTTGTGGATAACCATGGGCGAGTAAAGATCTTGGCGCTTGGATCAACTTGGGTCCGGTCACGGCTAAGCTCACCGTGCCACTTGCTCATCGATCGATCGAGATAGACCTCGCCACCGTTGGCTGATTACCGCCATGCGCCACGTGATCGCCGGGGAGCTTGCCACGGTGAAAGCCACTAATCCCGAGTGCCAGTAACCTTCTCCCTCGCCGGCCGCCAGCGCATCTTCACGAAATTGGACGCCACCGATGTGGGAGCCTATAAATTGCCGACCCCGCCTGCTCCACTATGTAATTGTGCAACCAGTGAAGCAACCCGTGCCTCGAATCATCCCCTAGAACTCCCCAATTTGGGATTTCTCCCAAATCAACCAAGAACACCGAGCGGTTTGACCTCGCCGTGGACAGCGCATCTCAGGTCCGTTCATGTCCTTTGGATCCTCATTTCAGTATCCTTGGATGCTCCTGATACTCTCTGACCCATCCAATTGAGCTAGAGTCCCTAGGATCGCCGGGAGCACATTCGGTTGCCCGTGATGTCCGCTGTCACCGTGGACAGAGCGTGTTAGAGCTCCATTAGTCAAATTAGTTGGGGGGAAACATTGGTTAGGACTTGAATTAGGTTTAAACCAAAGCAGAGCACCGGTCTTGGCGTGAATCAGTCGGTGTAAGCTCGTCGAAGCTTGGCCCTGCGCTGTTCGCAGTCGTGGGCTTCAGGCGGCGAAGAAATAGAACTCGGGGGATGTTTTTGTAAAGTGTCAGTGACTCTAGGAATAGTACTGAGACCCTGCTTCAAGTTATTTAAAACGATGAGGACCTTTTCGCAAAGCTGACTGCGCGGGCGCGCGCGGGCGTGCTTTCGCCAGTAAATGGGCCGACCCAGGCCAGTTTAAGCCCAATCCTGTAGCGCCTTTTTTCTTTTTCTTTTTCTTCTGGACTTAGAAAATTCCTAGAAAATTATAGAAAAATGCTAAAAATACCAAACCAATTTTGCTAGACTCCTGTTTTTCTATAGTATTTAATAAAAGTAATTTTAGGATTTTTGGTCCAAATAGGAAATTATAGAGTATTTAAAATAGCCAAAATTCACACTTCTGGAATTTTATAGAGTATTTTATAATTTCAAAATTCACCAAACTTTTTAGATGAACTTTAAATAATATTTAGAAGCCTTGGGTAAAATTTGGTATGCTTTGGACCATGTTTGATACTTAGAACCCAAAACCCTAGCCCTCCCCCTGCCCTATGAACTTCACTATAGACTCCGAAAACTCTAGTTTCTCGGAGATCCGTGAAGGAAAGTTGTATTCAAGGTATTAGATAATAAGCTTTTATTATCTTTGCATCTTCATGAGCATTACATGAGCATTCATTATTATAGATGTCTATGTTTAGAAAACGAGGAGGAAGTAGAAGTCGAAGAAGCGAGGACTACACCACCACCACTTGAAGAACTTCAGGCAGGAAACTACTTTTATTTTGATATCTGTGGAGCAAAACCTGACTCACCAGTAGCACAAGGCAAGCCCCGATGCATTTGCCCCTTGTTATTTTGAAATCTTTCTCACTTACTTGATGCATTAGGTGATAGGAGTTGTGTGCTAAACCAATTGCTGCATTTCCTTCCTTGGAATTGAATACCTTAATCCCTGATTTACAAAAAGATTTTTCTTATGCTTAGCCTTGCTCTAGAAAAATAAAATGTTTTGTTTTGACAAAAGATGATGCTTCAAAGAGGGTGGGATGTTTTCAAAAATAAAACTTGATGGTGGATCCATCATGGCCATGATGGGTTCAACATCGGAAAAGAAGTACCTCTATCAGGTACCAAACTTTGGGTTTGAAATGGTAAAGCTGAGAACAGGTGGGTGACTTGCACGAGAAGAGAGTCTCGATGTAGTGTCTCCGTTTGAGTCGATTAAGGACCTTGTCGATGTAGGCTTGATGATCGAGGACCCTTTAACTGGTCACATGCCTCGTCATGGGTAAGATTTGCCTCGGGCAGACTAATACTAGAATAAGATAACACGCAATGGGAGTGGAGAGATGGCGAGAGTAGCGTGTACCCTCCGTGGCAAGAGGCTAGACGGTGGTGTATCTGCGCTCTCGGTTGGCGTGAACCTGATCTGGTTTTAAGAACCCCGGTGGCGAGTTGACATATGCAAGGGTTAAGTGCTACATATGTCGTGTGATTGGAGATCCTCAGTTGAGTATAATTGATTCGGATCGCCGTAACTTCACGGACATGAAGACTTGGTCACTGACCTACACGTAGCATTCTAGTGAATAAGAAGGGTTGTTAAGAAATTGGCTAGTATAGGTCAAGTGATTGAACTAGGGTAGAAAGAACTCTAGATGCAAGTAACTTTACTTAACCTGACAATTAAAACTGGATTTTTAAGGATCCACTATTAGTAAGCATTTCTGCAAACAGAGTATTTGACTATTGATAAGCCTTACCTTGACTCCCTTAAAAGCTAGCATATCCTTGAGAGTCTTTTATGTTGACGGGTAAGACTTGCGAAAGTACACTTCGTACTCAGGGCTTTGTCCCATGTTGTTTTAGGTGAGGAAGCAACAAACTTTTGCTGCTTTTGTTCAAAGGTGGTGCCCAAAGAAGAAAACCAGGAGTGAAGTTTCGGGAGGAAAGGATCCTCCGTTAAGAAAAACTTTTGTTTGATGTTTATCGGGAGGGGTTTTTGCCTCCCAGCGATGTAATAATAATACCTCAACACTTCTATATTTGAACTCTAGTCTGTAATAATATTACTCTTTCCTGTTTTAAATAAAGTAAGTTATTGTAACTGCTTCCACATTTTCGTACCTCTGATGTATCGTAATGTCTACGTGATGGGTGAAACGCTCTTGGGAAAGGTAAAGAAAGCAGATACCGAACTTGTCAAGTGATTCAGGGGCACCTGCAAGGTTGTCTGAAGTTCGTTGGACAAGGACAACTGTAGGTGGACCTAATGACTTGGAAGGTTTTGTCACAGCTGGTATCAGAGCGAAGCCCATCTCTGCAGATGTTATGAGGCATTTTCAAAAAGAATTTTCAAAGACTTATCTAGAAAATTTCTTTCCTTCTTATCTAACTACCTTCTCTACTTAAAGACCAGATGGTAGAGTGCGATGTATAGAAGGTTGTGAATCAACTAAGGTTGATTCTATAATTATGCATGCATCATACTACAAACTATTTTAATAAGATTTCCCCCCTTAGAGAAATGCCGCCGTGCACAAGAAAAACTATGCGCAAGTCTACCGAACCAATTGGCGTGCCTCGCCATCAACTAGCTCCAAGGCATGAGGACAGTAGTAGTGGTAGCAATGATCCAATCGGAGATTTGGAAGCTCAAGTAGAACAACTTCGATCGGAGCTCCGTCACAGGAATGAAGTATGGGTCGAGGATGGTCAGCGAATAAACGAGTTAAGAACTGACATCCGACACTTGCAAGACCAACTTGCTGAACGAGATTTAGCGCTCGATTGGGCTGTTAACTCCCGTTCAATTGCTTGGGCCAAGGAAGCCAAAGCTTGAGCTCGCGTGGAGGAGCTTAGCACAGCCGTGGACCACTTGCAAGTATATTGTAATACACTACATGAGGAGGTTCATGTGTTGTATTCACAACTGCACCCTAACGTACCTGCGGATCCTGTCGGAATGGGAGCCGGACCTTCTGGAGTAGCGGGAGAAGCACTTGGTGGTGAACTGGACCTTTTCAGGGCTCCTCCCTCTATGAAGCTGGTTGATGAATGGTCTCCTACGCCCGACAGTGAAGCCACCAAAAGTGATAAGAAGCTAGAATAGTGTAGTATATAAATAGTGGTAATGTGTAATAGGTAATGTTATCCGGTTGTAAATTCGAGTCTGTATCATTACTCTTTTTAGTAATGTAAAATGGATGGTTTGCTTTGGCATATTATATCTTTCCAAATGTTCTTTGCCTCAGATGCCATCCAAGACTCGTGCATAGGATAGTGCAAGAACCTCCTGTGGGAGGGAAGCAACTCCTAACCCGCCCTAGTACCTCCAACATTAGCTGAGGCCATTGCTGCCTTAGTTAATGCCATGGCCGACAACACCCGCTTTCTGCGGGAAATGGCGGGACAACAAATGCAACAGCAAGGCGGGCGAGCGTATCCGCAAGGACCCTGCGAAACTTCCTATTTGGATTTATCCGAGACACGTCCTCCATTATTTGTCCAGGCTGAAGATCCTCTTGAAGCAGATGAGTGGATTCGGGTTATCGAACAAATGTTCGGGCTTCTCCAATGCACGGAGACTCAAAAGCCCTTATTTGCGGCACAACAGTTGTGAGGCCCTGCCAGTATCTGGTGGGGAAATTATGTGTCTATCCAACCTACTGGTCATCAGGTTACTTGGGACGAATTCAAACTGGCTTTCTGGGAGCACTATATTCCTGATGGGGTGCTCCATATGAAACAGGAAGAATTTATGAAGCTCAAATAGGGTGGAGATACTGTCACTCAGTATCTCAACAAATTCAACCACTTGTACCAGTATGCCATCGATCAGGTCAACACTGACCTAAAGAAGAAAAATTGTTTTATGAGGGGCCTCAGTGACCGGTTGCAGCAGAAAATGGCCACTTGTCTCGACCTCACTTATAGCCGGGCTGTCAGCACGACACTGTCAGTAGAAGCCAAATATGCAGGCCCAGGAAAATCAAAGGGCTATGGAGGTGACCGGCCCAATTAGGGGCTAGAGAAGAGACAAATATTGGTGATCTGACCTTTTAATAAGAATCGTTCTTCACCCTGTCCACCCTCCTACCCTTTCAAGCAACCAGTTTTTATCCGTCCTGCTACTGCCCCCACCTCAACCACTCAGCCGGGTGCCACTGGTACTCGTTTCCCTGCCCTCCCAAGCTCTTCAACAGGCTGCTTTAATTGTGGAAAGTCCGGACATTTTATCAAGGACTCTCCATACCCGAAGCAGAGCCGATCAAATAATCAGCAGAGTTTAGGGAGTTCTGCTCAAGGCAAGAGAAATGCGATGAACAATACCGCAGGCAAAAATATGAAGAAAACTGGGCGGATTTATTATACGCAAGTGGCCACGACACCGGAAGGAGAACCGGTTATGATGGGTATGTTTCTCGTGGCCAATAACCCTGCAGTTATTCTTTTTGATTCTGGTGCTTCACATACATTCATAAGCAAGAAGTTTGTGGAGCAACATTGCATTCCATACAATGAATCAAGGGAAGGGTTTATAATTCATTCGCCTGGGGGACAAATATTTACTAAAGAAGTGGCTTTCCATGTGCCTATAACACTGGCTGAACGAGACTTTCCCACAAACATGATTGTTCTAAAAGGCCAAAATATAGATGTAAATCTAGGCATGAATTGGTTAGCCCAACATAAAGCTATCCTCAACACTGATCTGAGAACCATCAGGTTGAGTTATGGCCAAGAAGAGGTTCTCTTGTCCATCCCCGTAGCTATTCCAGCTAAACCATTTGGCAGAGTATAAGAAGCCATCATACCGGAGATCCAAGATATTCTGGTACTATGTGAATTCCCAGACGTCTTTCCAGAAGATTTGCTTGGATTGCCTCCCGAGAGAGATGTTGAATTTGTGATTGAGTTGAAGCCCGGTACGGCTCCTATTTCTAGAAGGTCGTACCGAATGCCTCCGAATGAATTGGCAGAACTCAAGACCCAATTACAAGATCTACTAGAAAAGGGATTTATTCGGCCAAGCTCATCGCCATGGGGTTGTCTAGCCATCTTTGTCAAGAAGAAGGACCAAACACTTCGGATGTGCGTGGATTATAGACCCCTTAATGAGGTCACAATCAAGAATAAGTACCCTCTTCCCCGGATTGATCTTCTATTTGATCAACTAACTGGAGCAAGGGTATTCTCTAAGATTGACCTCAGGTCGGGCTATCATCAGATCCGTATCCGGCCCGAAGATATACCAAAGACCGCATTTACTACATGGTATGGATTATTTGAATATCTGGTTATGTCTTTCGGACTAACAAATGCTCCTGCCCACTTCACATATCTTATGAACTCGGTATTAATGCCCGAGTTGGATAAATTCGTGGTGGTATTCATTGATGATATCTTGATATATTCTAAGAATGAAGAGGAGCATGCTCGACATTTGCGGATCGTACTCACGCATTTAAGGGAGCACCAATTATATGCTAAGTTCAGTAAGTGCGCATTCTGGCTGGAGGAGATCTAATTTCTGGGGCATGTATTATCTGCCAAGGGGATTGCGATGGATCCTAGCAAAGTCAAGGATATTTTGGAGTGGAAACCCCCAACCACTGTACATCAAGTCCGAAGTTTCCTTGGACTGGCTGGATATTACCGTCGATTCATTCTAGATTTTTCCAAGCTTGTGAAACCAATCACAAGTTTATTGAAGAATGGTACCAAATTTAATTGGTCTTCAAAATGTAATGAAGCCTTTGCGCAGCTGAAAGTATTATTGACCACTGCTCCAGTATTAGCTCAACCGGATATTGAAAAGCCCATTGATGTGTATTGTGACGCATCAGGCAGTGGTCTCGGTTGTGTTCTAATGCAAGAGGGCCGAGTGATAGCCTACGCTTCAAGGCAGTTGCGCCGGCATGAAGAGCATTACCCAACTCATGACCTGGAGTTAGCTGCTGTGGTTCATGCCCTAAAAATCTGGCATCATTACCTGCTGGGGAATATCTGTCACATCTATACAGATCATAAAAGCTTGAAGTATAGCTTCACCCAATCAGAGCTGAATATGAGACAGAGAAGATTGCTTAAGCTTATTAAGGATTATGAACTAGAGATTCATTATCACCCAGGTAAGGCTAATGTAGTGGCAGATGCATTAAGTCGCAAGGCTTCCTGCCATTGTCTAACAATGAAGACTTCTGACATTACGTTATGCCAAGAAATGGAAAGGTTGAACCTAGGAATGATACAACATGGAACTTCAAATCACTTGAAGCTTGAGTCATTCCTCCTGCAAAGGATAATCAACGTGCAAACAAATGACGAGGGAATGAAACACATTTATGAGAAAATGGAGGCCGGAAAAGCCAACTGCTTCAGAAAAGATAATCAAGGTGTTGTATGGTTTAACAACCGCATAGTTGTGCCTAAGAATGATGAGATCCGCTAGCAAATTTTAGATGAAGCACATCTTAGTCACTATTCTATTCATCCTGGAAGCACTAAGATGACAACAAAAACCCTAAATAGACCCCTGGAAAACCCTGGAATGAAACCCTAGGGGGGGGTTATTTGTAAAAGTGTGCACATTTTTGGACTTAAGTGCAAAAACCATGAAGGTAGGGTATGTTAACTCATATGAGTCACATGTATGTGGATTTGCAAATTAAACCTTGAGATTTGGACTTATTTGCAAAAAGCCCCATTTGAACTCTATGGAGTTAAGTCTGGAATTCAGTGCATTGGCTCAACTTTGAAGCCCTATATCTTCTAAACTATGAAGATTTTGCCCTAGGTCAACACATCAAGTTTGTAAAGCTATGTAAGTAGAACAACTTTGCTATAGGGATTAAACCATGGTCTTATGAAAAATTTGGAGAAAAATGTGCCCAAAGTCGAGCTATCATACTACCTTAAGTCTGAATTCAGACTGACAGTGAGATTAGACAATCTTTGAGCATGGATTCGATCATAATCCAATCATTATTTGGCTATGATTGCTATAGCAAGATTATAGCTGGATCATCGGACCACAACTTTGCTATTGGCCGATCAACAAGTTGTCATGTAAAAACCAAAGATCTAAGCCTTGCAAAGTGGTCTGTCAGTCACACTGAATAGAGACGCCATGGTACAGTAACTGAACAAGATCCCAAGTTCATCCCCCTTCGCCGCCGAGGACCGTCGCGCCGCGATTCACGTCGGTCGCCGTGATTTGTGCGTCGTGACTTGTGGATAACCGTGGGCGAGTAAAGATCTTGGCGCCTGGATCAACTTGGGTCCAGTCACGGCTAAGCTCACCGTGCCACTTGCTCATCGATCGATCGAGATAGACCTCACCGCCGTTGGCCGATTACCGCCGTGCACCACGTGCTAAAGTGCTTGACCACGTCGCAGTGAACCGCATCGTGCATGCCCGGTGATCGCCGGGGAGCTTGCCACGGTGAAAGCCACTAATCCCGAGCGCCAGTATCCTTCTCCCTCACCGGCCGCCAGCGCATCTTCGTGAAATTGGACGCCACCGCTGTGGGAGCCTATAAATTGCAAACCCCGCCTGCTCCGCTATGTAATTGTGCAACTAGTGAAGCAACCCGTGCCTCGAATCATCCCCTAGAACTCCCCAATTTGGGATTTCCCCCAAATCAACCAAGAACACCGAGCGGTTTGACCTCCCCGTGGCCAGCACATCTCAGGCTCGTTCATGTCCTCTGGATCCTCATTTTAGTATCCTTGGATGCTCCTGATACTCTCTGACCCATCCAATTGAGCTAGAGTCCCTAGGATCGCTGGGAACACGTTCAGTTGCCCGTGATGTCCGCTGTCACCGTGGACAGAGCGTGTTAGAGCTCCATTAGTCAAATTAGTTGGGGGGAAACGTTGGTTAGGACTTGAATTAGGTTTAAACCAAAGCAGAGCACCGGTCTTGGTGTGAATCAGCCGGTGTAAGCTCGTCGAAGCTTGGCCCTGCGCTGTTCGCCGTCGTGGGCTTCGGGCGGCGAAGAAATAGAACTCGGGGGATGTTTTTGTAAAGTGTCAGTGACTCTAGGAATAGTACTGAGACCCCGCTTCAAGTTATTTAAAATGATGAGGACCTTTTCGCAAAGTCGACTGCGCGGACGCGTGTGGACGCGCTTTCGCCAGTAAATGGGCCGACCTAGGCCAGTTTAAGCCCAATCTTGTAGCGCCTTTTTTCTTTTTCTTTTTCTTCTAGACTCAAAAAATTCCTAGAAAATTATAGAAAAATGCTAAAAATACCAAATCAATTTTGCTAGACTCCTGATTTTCTATAGTATTTAATAAAAATAAATTTAGGATTTTTGGTCCTAATAGGAAATTATAGAGTATTTAAAATAGCCAAAATTCACACTTCTGGAATTTTATAGAGTATTTTATAATTTCAAAATTCACCAAACTTTTTAGATGAACTTTAAATAATATTTAGAAGCCTTGGGTAAAATTTGGTATGCTTTGGACCATATTTGATACTTAGAACCCAAGACCCTAGCCCTCCCCCTGCCCTATGAACTTCACTATAGACTCCGAAAACCCTAGTTTCTCTGAGATCCGTGAAGGAAAGTTGTGTTAAAGGTATTAGATAATAAACTTTTATTATATTTGCATCTTCATGAGCATTACATGAGCATTCATTATTATATATGACTATGTTTAGAAAACGAGGAGGAAGTAGAAGTCGAAGAAGCGAGGACTACACCACCACCACTTGAAGAACTTCAGGCAGGAAACTGCTTTTATTTTGATATCTGTGGAGCAGAACCTGACTCACCAGTAGCACAAGGCAAGCCCTGGTGCATTTGCCCCTTCCTTGTTATTTTGAAATCTTTCTCACTTACTTGATGCATTAGGTGATAGGAGTTGTGTGCTAAACCAATTGCTGCATTTCCTTCCTTGCAATTGAATACCTTAATCCCTGATTTACAAAAAGGTTTTTCTTATGCTTAGCCTTGCTCTAAAAAAATAAAATGTTTTGTTTTGACAAAAGATGATGCTTCAAAGAGGGTGGGATGTTTTCAAAAATAAAACTTGATGGTGGATCCATCATGGCCATGATGGGTTCAACATCGGAAAAGAAGTACCTCTGTCAGGTACCAAACTTTGGGTTTGAAATGGTAAAGCTGAGACCGGGCGGGTGACTTGCATGAGAAGAGAGTCTCTATGTAGTGTCTCCGTCTGAGTCGATTAAGGACCTTGTCGATGTAGGCTTGATGATTGAGGAACCTTTAACTGGTCACATGCTTCGTCATGGGTAAGCTTTGCCTCGGGTAGACTAATAGCAGAATAAAATAACACGCAATGGGAGTGGAGAGATGACGAGAGTAGCGTGTACCCTTCATGGCAAGAGGCTGGACGGTGGTGTATCTATGCTCTCGGTTAGCGTGAACCTGATCTGGTCTTAAGAACCCTGGTGGAGAGTTGACATATGCAAGGGTTAAGTGCTACATATGTCGTGTGATTGGAGATCCTCAGCTGAGTATAATCAATTCGGATCGCCGTAACTTCGCGGACATGAAGACTTGGTCACTGACCTACACGTAGCATTCCAGTGAATAAGAAGGGTTGTTAAGAAATTGGCTAGTATAGGTCAAGTGATTGAACTAGGGTAGAAAGAACTCTAGATGCAAGTAACTTTACTTAACCTGACAATTAAAACTGGATTTTTAAGGATCCACTATTAGTAAGCATTTCTGCAAACAGAGTATTTGACTATTGATAAGCCTTACCTTGACTCCCTTAAATGTCAGCATATCCTTGAGAGTCTTTTATGTTGACGGGTAAGACTTGCGAAAGTACACTTCGTACTGAGGGCTTTGTCCCATGTTGTTTTAGGTGAGGAAGCAGCAAACTTTTGCTGCTTTTGTTCAAAGGTGGTGCCCAAAGAAGAAAACCAGGTGTGAAGTTTCGGGAGGAAAGGATCCTCCGTTAAGAAAAACTTTTGTTTGATGTTTATCGGGAGGGGTTTTTGCCTCCCAGTGATGTAATAATAATACCTCAACACTTCTATATTTGAACTCTGGTCTATAATAATATTACTCTTTCCTGTTTTAAATAAAGTAAGTTATTGTAACTGCTTCCACATTTTCGTACCTCCAATGTATCGTAATGTCTGCGTGACGGGTGAAACGCTCTTGGGAAAGGTGAAGAAAGCAAATACCGAACTTGTCAAGTGATTCAGGGGCACCTGCAGGGTTGTCTGAAGTCCGTTGGACAAGGACAACTGTAGGTGGGCCTAATGACTTGGAAGGTTCCGTCACTCCATACAATGAATCAAGGGAAGGGTTTATAATTCATTCGCCTGGGGGACAAATATTTACTAAAGAAGTGGCTTTCCATGTGCCTATAACACTGGCTAAACAGGACTTTCCCACAAACATGATTGTTCTAAAATGCCAAGATATAGATGTAATTCTGGGCATGAACTGGTTATCCCAACATAAAGCTATCCTCAACACTGATCTGAGAACCATTAGGTTGAGTTATGGCCAAGAAGAGGTTCTCTTGTCCATCCCCATAGCTATTCCAGCTAAACCATTTGGCAGAGTATATGAAGCCATCATACTGGAGATCCAAGATATTCCGGTAGTATGTGAATTCCTGGACGTCTTTCCAGAAGATTTACCCGGATTGCCTCCCGAGAGAGATGTTGAATTTGTGATTGAGTTGAAGCCCGGTACGGCTCCTATTTCTAGAAGGTCGTACCGAATGCCTCCGAATTAATTGGCAAAACTCAAGATCCAATTACAAGATCTACTAGAAAATGGATTTATCCGACCAAGCTCATCGCCATGGGGTTGTCCAGCCATCTTTGTCAAGAAGAAGGACCAAACACTTCGGATGTGCGTGGATTATAGACCCCTTAATGAGGTCACAATCAAGAATAAGTACCCTCTTCCCCGGATTGATATTCTATTTGATCAACTAACTGGAGCAAGGGTATTCTCTAAGATTGACCTCAGGTCGGGCTATCATCAGATCCGTATCTGGCCCGAAGATATACCAAAGACCGCATTTACTATGCGGTATGGATTATTTGAATATCTGGTTATGTCTTTCAGACTAACAAATGCTCCTACCCACTTCACATATCTTATGAACTCGATATTCATGCCAGAGTTGGATAAATTCATGGTGGTATTTATTGATGATATCTTGATATATTCTAAGAATGAAGAGGAGCATGCTCGGCATTTGCGGATCGTACTCACGCGTTTAAGGGAGCACCAATTATATGCTAAGTTCAGTAAGTGCGCATTCTGGCTGGAGGAGATCCAATTTCTAGGGCATGTATTATCTGCCAAGGGGATTGCGATGGATCCCAGCAAAGTCAAGGATATTTTGGAGTGTGTCGGAGTTTCGAGACCGGGGGGTCCCTAAGCCGACGAGTGAGTGTGCCATGTGCCCCAGCCCAGATGGGTCGAGCGCGTGGGCGAGCGCGAAGGGGGGAAAGCGAGGTGGCCGGAGACGGACGTGAGAGAGGTGGAAATCCCGCGGCCTTCGTGTTCGTCCTGCGCCTAGGTCGGGTGCGCTTGCAGTAGGGGGTTACAAGCGTCCACGCGGGTGAGGGAAGCGAGCGGCCCCGAGAGAGCGTCTGCCCCGTCCTCGTCCCCGCGCGGCCAACCTTCTCTAAGAAGGCCCTGGTCCTTCCTTTTATAGGCGTAAGGAGAGGATCCAGGTGTACAATGGGGGTGTAGCAGAGTGCTACGTGTCTAGCGGAGGGAGAGCTAGCGCCCTAAGTACATGCCAATGTGGCAGCCGGAGAGATCTTGGCACCCAGCTGGTGTGGTGTCGTGGCTGTCGGAGGAGCAACGGAGCCTGGCGGAAGGACAACTGTTGGAGCGGTTGTGTCCTTGCTGACGTCGCCCTGCTTCCGTAAGAGAGCTGAGAGCCGCCGTCGTCACGGGGCTAGCGGGGCACCATCATTGCCTATCTGGCGGAGCTAGCCAGATGGGACACCGGTCTTGTTCTCTGCGGTCCGAGTCGGCTCGGGGTAGGGTGATGATGGCGCTTCCTGTCGACGTGGCTGGCCTGTGCCCTAGGTTGGGCGACGTGGAGGCTCCTCCGAAGCTGGGGTCGAGTCTGTCTTCCATGGCCGAGGCCGAGTCCGAGCCCCTGAGTCGGGCGAGGTGGAGGCCGTCAGCAGAGGCCAGGGCGGAGTCCGAGCCCTGGGGTCGGGCGAAGCGGAGGTCGTCGGCAGAGGCCGAGTCCGAGCCCCTGGGTTGGGCGAGGCGGAGGTCGTCGGCAGAGGCCAGGGCGGTGTCCGAGCCCTGGGGTCGGGTGAAGCGGAGGTCGTCGGCAGAGGCCAGGGCGGTGTCCGAGCCCTGGGGTCGGGTGAAGCAGAGTTCGTCGTTTTCCGGGGCCTTAGCCCGAGTCCGAGCCCTGGGTCGGGCGGAGCGGAGTTCGCCGTCTTTCGGGGCTTAGCCCGAGTCCGAGCCCTGGGTCGGGCGAAGCAGAGTTCGCCGTCTTCCGAGGCTTAGCCCGAGTCCGAGCCCTAGGTCGGGCGGAGCGGAGTTCGCCGTCTTCCGGGGCTTAGCCCGAGTCCGAGCCCTGGGTCGGGCGGAGCGGAGTTCGCCGTCTTCTGGGGCTTAGCCCGAGTTCGAGCCCTGGGTCGGGCGGAGCGGAGTTCGCCGTCTTCCGGGGCTTAGCTCGAGTCCGAGCCCTGGGTCGGGCGGAGCGGAGTTCGCCGTCTTTTGGGGCTTAGCCCGAGTCCGAGCCCTGGGTCAGGCGGAGCGAAGTTCGCCGTCTTCCGGGGCTTAGCCCGAGCCCGAGCCCTGGGTCGGGCGGAGCTTCCTATGGCGCCTTTGACAGGGCCTGGCTTCCTTTGCGTTAAATGCTCCTGCGACTCGGTCGGTCGGTGCGGCGATTTAGTCAGGGTTGCTTCTTAGCGGAGGCAAGGCCTCGGGCGAGCCGGAGATGTGTCTGCCGTTGAAGGGGGGCCTCGGGCGAGACGGAAACCCCTCAGGGTCGGCTGCCCTTGCCCGAGGCTAGGCTCGGGCGAGGCGTGATCGAGTCGCTCGTACGGACTGATCCCTGACTTAATCGCACCCATCAGGCCTCTGCAGCTTTATGCTGATGGGGGTTACCAGCTGAGAATTAGGCGTCTTGAGGGTACCCCTAATTATGGTCCCCGACAGTAGCCCCCGAGCCTCGAAGGGAGTGTTAGCACTCGCTTGGAGGCTTTCGTCGCACTTTTTTGCAAGGGGACCAGCCTTTCTCGGTTGCATTTTGTTCCGGTGGGTGCGCGCGAGCGCACCCGCCGGGTGTAGCCCCCGAGGCCTCGGAGGAGTGGTTTCACTCCTTCGAGGTCTTAATGCCTTGCGTAATGCTTCGGCTGGTCTGGTGGTTCCCTCATGCGAACTGGCCGTAGCCCGGGTGCACGGTCGGGGCCCAAGTTCTCGGGCTGGTATGTTGACGCTGTCAACGGTTCGGCCGGAGCCGGGTTTGCGAGAGCAGCCCCCGAGCCTCTGCACAGGGCGAGAGGGCGATCAGGGACAGACTCGGCTTTTTTACATACGCCCCTACGTCACCTTTCCGCAAGGAGGAGGGGGGGAGAGCGCCATGTTACCCTCGATGGGCACCGAACATGGTGTCTCCGGTGAGCTGCAAGCGGGTAATCCGAGTGGACGTCCGTGCCCCGTTCGTTAGGGGTCGGCTAGGGGCCTAGAGGCACGCCCAAAAGTACCTGCGGGTGATCTGCCGGACCCGGTCCCCTGGCGACGGGGTCCGAGGGCTCGATGCCTCCCTCCGATGGGATTCCGTTACAAGATCGCTCCCGCTGGTCTCGGAAATGTCCTAGGGTACCTCGGGAGCGCAGCCCGAGCCTTGGTTATGTATCGAACGTACCCCTGGTCATCCCTCGCTCGGCGTCTGGGGCGACTGTGAACCCTTCGGGGGCCAGCCTTCGAACCCCTGATCAGTAATGGGCACGGAGCCCGAGTAGCCTGAGGCGGCCGTGGAACCCTTCGGGGGGCCGGCCTTCGAACCTCTGACCAGTAGTGGGTGTAGGGCCCACGCGATCTGAGGCGGCTGTTGAAACCTTCGGGGGGCCAGCCTTCGAACCCCTGATCAGTAAGGAGGCTCGGAGCCTGGTTCCTTCACGGGGAAGGATCCCTTTCGGGGTATCCCCCTTTCCCGGTCCCTGTTACAAGAGATAGAGAAAGAGGAAAAAAGGAAAAAGGATACGAAACCGAACGACTCGGCGTACCTTTTTTGGCGCGGTTGTTTCGGCGAAGGCGAAGCGTCGCCCGCTTTTCCTGCCAGAAGCGCCGCCTGTCCCGCTGCGGAGTTAATGCGATGGGGCGAGTAGTTGGCGGGGCTGCCGTTGCGCGTGCGCGAGCCGTTCGAGGAATGGATCACGGGCGCGTTGTCTTCACGCCGTGAGAGGGGGCTCTCTCGCTGCCCCCGGATGGGACGTGAGCTTGGCTGACGACGTGACCGCTGCTCCCGCGCGCCTGCCACCGTCATTGCTGCCGGCCCTCCTTTGGCCGCGTTGGCTGCCGCGTCAGGCTGGCGCCGTTGGGTCGTGCGCTGGGTCGCCTTGAGTCGCGGTATTGGTTCCGCAATCGAGGAGGCGCGGTGGTGGCGCAGGCGATGCAGTTGCTTGCATGCAGCATCCGGCGCGCCGGTTGCGTGACGCGTGGGCCTGGGCCTCCATGCTGGCGTGTCGAGAGTCGGAGAAGTGCGTCCACTTGGCGCGGTTGCATGCCGCCTGCATGGCTGCCCGCCTCTTTCGCCCGTTGGTCTGGGCAAAGGTGGAGGATCACTTGTAACCGCTGGGCGGTTGCGTGCACCACGCGCGGCGGTTTGGCTTCTTCTGCTCGAAGCCGGTCTGCATGACATGCGGGACCCAGCCCCCGCGCCGCAGGGGAGGGCTTTGAAGCGTGTTGGGGAAGACTCAGCCCGTGACGGTTGGGAGCGCAAGCAGGGAGAGTTGCCTTTAAAAGGAGGGCGACCCCTTTCGTAAGGCGACCATGTCTTCTTCCTCCCTTATGCGCCGCATCTTTCCACCTTCCAAGCCCCCGGATGGGGGATGCCCGCCGTCTTTATGCCTTGTCGTTGGAGGAACGCAACTCCGTGGGAGTTGGTACCTTTCAGCCATCGTTCGGCTTCAAGGATTTTCATTATGCAGCCCGGTTGCTCCCCTCCGCTGGCGGTCGCCCGAGACGGTGACCACCAGCTCGTGGGTGGGGAGGAGCAAGCCGGGCTGCGATCTTGGTCCCACCCTCAGCTTAAAGGATGTTCATCATCCTCGCTGGGGTGGGTGCTGGGCTGAGCCGGCGCTCTACCTCCCGCGCGGGTCCGTGGGCCATCCTCTCCCGCAGCATTCGAGGGAGAGGGCGCTCACTGGCCCTGCGGGTGGCCTGGACTTCAACAACGCGGGGCTGGTCGACGGCAGGCGTCGTCACCTCCAGCGTGTCGGGTTCGTTGGCTTGGCTCCCGGTGGCCCCTTCTGTCGGAGGGCGGCTGCCGCGCCGTGTACACGGGAGGACCACCCTAGATGCCGCGCGCTGCTAGAGCGGCGTTCGTGTTCTGGGGTGGTCCTACCTTCGCACTGGGATGGCGCCTTCCGTGGAGGCCGGTGCCCCACTCGTCCGGGAGGATTTGAGTGGGGATCTGCCGGAGGGCTGGTGGGCCCTGCCGTCGGCGCCGAGGCGGAGGCGGCTCGAGAAGTCCCCGTCGCCGACGGGATCACCGCCACCATCCACGCTTCGGGCCTCCGGCTCTTTGTACTTGTCCTCGCCCCTCAAGCGTCGGCGTGGGCAAGGGCAAGATTGCAGCAGTGCCTACCCTGAGACCTGCGCTGCTGCAGTTCGGCCATCCAGAGTGGGGGCCATTGTCGTCGTAGTCAGAGCGGGCGGCGGCGAGCCTCTCGTCAGTCTTCTGTCGCTCCGCAGGCCTTCCCCCATGGAGTGGGGTTGTTCGTACCTGCGGAGGGGGAACCAGAGTTCCGTTTGTAATGGCACTTCGAATGCCGGTATTTTTGTTCATTATGGCTTTCGGGGCCTGAACATGTATGTAATTACGACACAGAGCTGCGTTTTTTCCTCATTTTCGAGCGCTAAGACTCGTCTGTTGATTATCTGAATCGCTTCACCAAGCATGAGTCGCCCCGTGTCAAGGTGACGAGTGAGGTATCCGTATCCCGGAGGCGTAGGAGTCCCTCGGCTCGGTCGGCCTTGCTGTCCGAGGCTCCTCTAGCTTAGTTAAAGAGACCCCTCGGCCGCTCTTCGACGAGCCGAGGCCAGGGGTAGCGATATCAGCATGAACAGAGGCGGAGTTGGCTCGAAAATGAAACCTGGTTGGCCGGAGCCTAGCCGGGTTGTCCGTCAGCGGGACCGATGACGGAGTTGATCAGCCGAGGCCTCGGACCGGGCTGGCACCCTTGGAAGATGGTTGGCCGAGGCCCCGGGGGTAACCGGCCGAGCCGCCTGCTCGGGCCGGATTCCCGAAGGAGTCCCTGGCAGCGATTGCCCGGGTGTGGTGATGACGTCGTCCTTTGGAGCGGAGAACCTCGGACCGCGTCGCCGTCCAAGGCTAGGTCGGGCCTCGCCGGAGGTGTCGTCGATGCCGAGGGTGTTGCTGCCTCCTTCCAGCGTCAAGACCCGAGCCTGCAGGGTCAAAGTGTCTTGTAGCGTGTGCCTTGTGCGGCCGCCGAGGCCAGAACACACGCCCTCGCTGCGTTGTAAAGCTGCGTCTCTTTTCCTCTTGTTTCGAGTATCTGGACTTTTTGTCGGTAACAGGGATGTTTGTGCGAGCGAAAGTTGCTTCTCGCGGAAGGTGATGAGTGAGGTATCCATATCCCAGAGGCGTGGGAGTCCCTCGGCTCGGTCGGCCTTGCAGCTTACGCGTACTTTCACCCGTCCGCGAGGCCCTGTCACCGACTCGGTCGAGAAGGCTCGAAGGATCGCTTCGGCAGAAGGACTTTCGAACGTAAAGACTTGTCCGATCCGTGGAGCCACTTTATCCGAACGTGAGTTACTTATCGCAGAAGGTGATGAGTGAGGTATCCGTATCCCGGAGGCGTAGGAGTCCCTCGGCTCGGTCAGCCTTGGCTGCTTACGTGTACTCCGTCGTTTCCAGGACTCACTTTTCGAAGTAGTCAAAAAGCACGAAAGATATTCTGGTGAAAGAGATCTTTTTTCGAGGAAAATTTTGACGCAGGGGGGTCTCCCCCTTTTAGAGGCCGACCCTTCCTTGTTGACTAAACTTTGCGTAGGTGCGAGGTATATGAACGACTTGAAAACATCTTAAGGGTAAAAGCGACGTAGCTATTGGATGTTCCAAGCGTTGCCGTAGACCTCGCCTTGGCTGTTGGCCAGCTTGTACGTTCCGGGCTTCAGAACTTTGGCGATGACGAATGGCCCCTCCCAGGGGGGCGTGAGCTTGTGCCTCCCTCGGGCGTCTTGCCGCAGCCGAAGCACCAGGTCGCCCACCTGGAGGTCCCAGGGTCGGACCCCTCGGGCGTGGTAGCGTCGCAGGGATTGCTGATACCGCGCCGAGTGTAGTAAGGCCCTATCCCGAGCCTCTTCCAGCTGGTCCAGCGAGTCTTCTCGGCTAGCTTGGTTGCTTTGCTCGTCGTAGGCCCTCGTCCTCGGGGAGCCGTATTCCAGGTCAGTGGGTAAGACGGCCTCGGCCCCGTAGACCAGGAAGAACGGCGTGAAACCCGTGGCCCGGCTCGGCGTCGTCCTCAGGCTCCAGACCACCGAGGGGAGTTCCTTCATCCATCGCTTGCCGAACTTGTTGAGGTTGTTGTAAATCCGAGGCTTGAGCCCTTGTAGAATCATGCCGTTGGCACGCTCTACTTGCCCATTCGACATGGGATGAGCTACGGCGGCCCAGTCCACCCGGATGTGGTGGTCCTCGCAAAAATCCAAGAATTTTTTGCCGGTGAACTGGGTGCCGTTGTCGGTGATGATGGAGTTTGGGACCCCGAAGCGATGGATGATGTTGGTGAAGAACGCCACCGCCTGCTCGGACCTGATGCTGTTCAGGGGTCGGACCTCGATCCACTTGGAGAATTTGTCGACGGCGACCAGCAGGTGCGTGTAGCCCCCGGGCGCCTTCTGCAAGGGACCGACGAGGTCCAGTCCCCACACAGCAAAGGCCCAGGTGATGGGTATCGTCTGCAGAGCCTGAGCGGGCAGGTGGGTCTGCTTCACATAGAATTGACACCCTTCGCAGGTGCGGACAATTCTAGTGGCGTCGGCCACCGCCGTTGGCCAGTAGAAGCCTTGCCGGAAAGCATTCCCGACGAGGGCTCGAGGCGCTGCATGATGGCCGCAAGCCCCCGAGTGTATCTCTTGCAGGAGTTCCTGACCTTCGGCGATGGAGATGCATCGCTGGAGGATGCCTGAGGGGCTGTGGTGGTAGAGCTCCTTCTCATCGCCCAGCAAGACGAACGACTTGGCGCGTCGCGCTACCCGCCAAGCCTCGGCTTGGTCGAGGGGTAGCTCTCCTTGGCGGAGATATTGCAGGTACGGGGTTTGCCAGTCTCGGTCAGGCATGGCCCCGCTCTGCTCCTCCTCGATGCGCAGCGCCTCGCCCTCGGGGGCCGAGGGTACCTCGGGCTGAACCGAGGACGCCTCGGGCTGGACCGAGGGTGCCTCGGGCTGGGGCGCGTCGTTGATCTTGACGGAGGGTTGGTGCAGATCCCAGGAGAAGACGTCCGGGGGAACCGTCGTTCGCCCCGAGGCTATTTTTGCCAACTTGTCCGCAGTCTCGTTGTAGCGCCGAGTGATGTGGTTAAGTTCGAACCCGTAGAACTTGTCTTCCAGGCGCCGAACCTCATCGCAGTAGGCCTCCATCTTCGGGTCGCGGCAGTGGGAGTTCTTCATGACTTGGTCAATGACGAGCTGCGAATCGCCGCGAGCGTCGAGGCATCGGACCCCTAGCTCGATGGCGATTCACAATCCGTTGATCAGAGCTTCGTACTCAGCCACATTGTTGGACTCCGGGAAATGGAGGCGTAGCACGTAGCGCATGTGTTTCCCGAGAGGCGAGATGAAGAGCAGGCCCGCGCCGGCTCCCGTCTTCATCAGCGACCCGTCGAAAAACATGGTCCAGAGCTCCGGTTGGATCGCTGCCGTCGGTAGCTGGGTGTCGACTCATTCGGCTACGAAGTCTGCCAATACCTGGGACTTGATAGCCTCCCGAGGCGCGAACGAGATGGTCTCGCCCATGATTTCCACCGCCCACTTCGCAATCCTGCCCGAGGCCTCTCGGCACTGGATGATCTCCCCCAGGGGGAAGGATGACACCACAGTTACCGGGTGAGACTCGAAGTAGTGTCGCAACTTCCGCCTCGTTAGGATCACTACATACAACAGCTTCTGAACTTGTGGGTAGCGGATCTTGGTTTCGGACAGTACCTCGCTGACGAAGTAAACTGGCCTCTGAACGGGCAATGCATGCCCCTCTTCTTGCCTCTCGACCACAATCGCGGCGCTAACCACCTGAGTGGTCGCGGCGACGTAGACCAAGAGGGCTTCTCCATCAGCTGGGGGTACCAAGATAGGCGCCTTTGTAAGAAGCGCCTTCAGGTTCCCGAGAGCTTCCTCGGCCTCGGGTGTCCAAGTGAAGCACTCGGCCTTCCTTAACAGGCGGTACAGAGGCAGACCTCTTTTGCCGAGGCGTGAGATGAACCGGCTCAGGGCCGCGAGACATCCCATGACCCTCTGTACACCTTTTAAGTCCTTGATGGGCCCCATGTTGGTGATGGCTGCGATCTTCTCCGGGTTGGCTTCGATGCCTCGCTCGGAGACGATGAATCCCAAGAGCATGCCTCGGGGCACCCCGAAGACACACTTCTCGGGATTGAGCTTGACGCCGTTTGCCTTGAGACACCGGAATGTCACTTCAAGGTCGGAGAGGAGGTTGGAAGCCTTCCTCGTCTTGACTACGATGTCATCGACATAGGCCTCGACTGTGCGACCGATGTGTTCGCCGAACACATGGTTCATGCACTGCTGGTACGTCGCGCCCGCATTCCTCAAGCCGAACGGCATGGTGACATAGCAGTACATGCCGAAGGGTGTGATGAAAGAAGTCGTGAGCTGGTCGGACTCTTTCATCCGGATTTGGTGATACCCTGAGTAGGCATCGAGGAAGGACAGGGTTTCGCACCCAGCAGTGGAATCCATGATTTGATCGATGCGAGGCAGAGGGTAGGGAACCTTCGGACATGCTTTGTTGAGACCAGTGTTGTCTACACACATCCGCCATTTCCCCCCTTTCTTTCTCACAAGCACAGGGTTGGCAAGCCATTCAGGATGGAATACCTCTTTGATGAACCCTGCCGCCATCAGCTTGTGGATCTCTTCGCCTATCACTCTGCGCTTCTCCTCGTCGAATCGGCGCAGAGGCTGTCTAACGGGTCGGGCCCCGGCCCGAATATCCAGCGAGTGCTCGGCGACTTCCCTCGGTATGCCGGGCATGTCCGAGGGACTCCACGCAAAGACGTCGGCGTTCGCACGGAGAAAGTCGATGAGCACTGCTTCCTATTTGGGGTCGAGCCTGGAACCGATCCGGATCTGCTCAGAGGTGTCGCCACTGGGGTCGAGAGGGACGGTGTAACGCCCCGAATTTTGCAGTTGAATTTTTTCTTTTCTTCACTCGCCAAATTCGGGCGTTACCTTTTCTTTTTCTTTTTCCCCTCGCTAGACCTTGATCTTTTCCAAAGTTAGCGAGATTCGATTTGGAATTCCTGTGTAAAGAAAAAAACCCTAAATTGTTTTATGTTGTTTGATGCACCATGCCGAACTATGCATTCTTTGATTGTTTGAAAGTGCAAATGCATTCATGTAGGAAGATCGGATTTCGAAAATAAGGAGAAAACCTTTTCTTTCTTTTTCTTTTTCTTCCTCTCTCTCCTCTTTTTCTCTCTCCCGCGCCGTGGGCCGTCCCTGGCCGGCCCAGCCGCCCCCTGCCGCCCCCCCTTTGGGCCCAATAGGCCCAACCGCCCCACCCCCCTCCCCTTTTCCCCCCAATCCTCTCTCCCTCCCTCTCATTTTCTCCCTCCCCACCCTAGCCGCCGCCGCCCTCTACCCCTGCTCGGCCGGCCCCCTGCCGCCGGCCCAACCGCCGCCCCTCGCCGTCGCTCCCCGTCCCCGGTGAGCCTCCCCCTCTCCCCTCCTCCCTCTTCTCCCCTCTCCCCTCTCCCCTCCTCTCCCTCCCCGGCCCAACCGCCCAGCCGTCCGGCCGCCTGGCCGCCCGGCCGCCTGGCCGCGTGCCCGCCTGGCCGCCCGGCCGCCCGGCCGCCTGGCCGCGTGCCCCCCTGGCCGCGCGCGCGCCTGGCCGCGCCCTAGCCCTTGGCCGCGCGCGCCCTGGCCGCGCCCCCTGGCCGCTCGGCCGGCTCGGCCGCCCTGGCCAGCCCGGCCGCCCCCCTGCGCGCCCCTGGCTCAGCCGCCCTGGCCAGCCCGGCCGCCCCCCTGCGCGCCCCTGGCTCAGCCGCCCTGGCCGCCGGTTCAGCCGGCTCAGCCGCCCCCCCCCCGCGCTCGGCCGCCCCTGCTCGGCTGCCCTGCCCCCGGCCGGTTCAACCGCCCCCAGGGCCGGTTCAACCGCCCCCCCTTTTTTTATTTATTTTATTTTATTTTATTTATTTTATTTACTTTCTGTGATCATAGTTATTTTATTTTAGGTAGGCTAATCATTGTTCATGTTATTGTAATAGGAAGCTCAATTTAAAATTCCGTTACGCTAGTTGATTCACGTAGTTAATTGTTTATCTCATTCAATGTTGATCAACTAAAAATGACTAGGTTTCCATTAGTGCATATAACAGAATTCTTTTGTTAGGAACCAATTGTAACTGATTATTAGTGCATAAGCTTTAACCCCCTGCGAGACCCTCTCCCGTTTCTTTCTAACCATAACAAATGCGATATTGAATGTCATACTTGATGCATATTCACTTTATTTGTTCCCTTGTATGGTGTACTGTTCTTTTGTATTAAATATGTGGATGTATGTATGTTTGCGCTCGCATAGAGAACGATCCGGTCGAAGAGCCCGAGGAATTCGCAGGAGAAGCCCCTGAGCAGCAGTCGGTTGGTGGAGGCAAGTGTCCTTTGACCTATTTCTGTCCTATATATTCTTTAATTCACCTCCCGCATTACACATTTATACCTAAGGATTGACTAGCTTTTGTTATCCATGTCCTTGTTTACCTATTTGGGTCGGATTATTACTGCTTAGTTTGATGCTATTGCTCAACCCAAAATCAATGAACATGATGTGATTATCTATGATACGATGTTTTCCCCTCCTTATTTATGATCATACTTGTGGCATTTAAGGGGACTCGAGCGGTTTCTCGAGTGCCTCTCCGTAAGGACCTGTTCAATGGATGACCGCCCGGGAAAACAGTGCAACCATGAGGGTGGAATGGGACGCCCTTAGCTGAATAATTAGAGGAACCGGGGTGTAGTTCGCTTCGCCGTCGTGCCGTCAATGGGGCTCGGTGTATGCGGCTCGCTCTGCCAAGGTTGATTTGTCCCTTGGGGAGGAGTGCGGTACATTTAGGAAACCTAACGGGCGGCTACAGCCTCGGGGAATCTTTGTAAAGGCTACGTAGTGATGCCCTGCTGGACCACCTAGGTAGTGGTCAATGGGGAGTAGCTCTCTCCGGGCAGAAAGGGAATCACGGCTTGTGGGTAAAGTGCACAACCTCTGCAGAGTGTTATGAAACTGATATATCAGCCGTGCTCACGGTTATGAGCGGCCAAGGGAGCTCCAGAGATTAGTGATACTTGATCAGAGATACTTTGGTACAGGTGGCAATGACATTGATGGTTCTGATTATGACTATGGTATTGGTAAGTGGTATTCTTTCCGTTTGGAAAGGATACATCGGGCTAATAACTTGGGTTAATGTTAAAACCTGGCTCTCTACTAGTAAGTAATAACCTGACCAACTAAAAGCAACTGCTTGACTTATCCCCACATAAAGCTAGTCCACTACAGCCAAACAGGATACTTGCTGAGTATGTTGATGTGTACTCACCCTTGCTCTACACACCAAACCCCCCCCCCCAGGTTGTCAGCATTGCAACCACTGCTCAGGAGAAGATGAAGCGGTGGAAGGAGACTTCCAGGAGTTCCAAGACTACGACGAGTTCTAGGTGTGGGTTAGCGGCAACCCCCAGTCGGCTGCCTGTGAAGGCCGCGTTATCTACGTTTCTTTTCCGCACTTTGATTTATTGTAAGAACTATATGGACGTCTCAGACGTATGATGTAATCGACTATTATTTCCCTTTTAATACTATTTGAGCACTGTGTGATGATGTCCATGTTATGTAACTGCTGTGTACGTGAATAACTGATCCTGGCACGTACATGGTTCGCATTCGGTTTGCCTTCTAAAACCGGGTGTGACATAAGTGGTATCAAAGCCGTGCTGACTGTAGGACCGCTAACCTAGAGTAGAATGGTCGTTCTAAGGATTATAGACCTCTGTCACTGCCTTGACTTTGATATCCCTTCAAAAGTTGGTCCTACTGACCAAACCTATGTTCTACTATATATTATACCTTGCTGAAAATTATGTTTTATTCTGATCCTTCATTTATTTATGATTCATTACTTGCTGGTCATATTAATTCTGTTCTCACCCTTTTGCTTGCGATGTCTTTTGTAGATGGCTCGACTTAGACACACTGCACGAAAGTCCGTCATCCCCTTCTTACCCTCCCGCCTTGCTGAGCGTCCGCTTCGCCGTCTCGTGGCCGGACAGTCCAGCCACTTGGAGAGACTGCACCACCGCCTGCATGAGGAGCAGGAACGTCGACGTCAGGAGCAGCAGGGCTCTTCTTTCTCGCTCCAGCAGGAGATAGAGTCTGTGAGGAGCTGCTCCCCTGTGCTTCCCCTGGAGGCGCCCCCTGCACCACCACTGGGCGCCCCAGCTTCTGGAGTAGCCGTTGGAGGAGACCCAGACAACGGAGGTGGCGACGACAGCTTGAGCCACGACATCGACTTCTCTGCTGACCATGAGCCGGAAGGATGGGTTGCTCGACCCATCACTCGCGACGCTGCTCGCGGGTGTCACTTCCACAACGCGCTCGACACCCTGCTACGTCGGGCACTTGACCGGCGTACTTGGTCCATCGAGTATCGCTGTGTGGTCTACCAGCATAGTCGCGGGGTCTACCCAGACCGCTGGGAGGCGACCTGCTTGGTGCGCCGTCCGGAGAACAGTCTCCAGGGCGCGGAGGCTTGCTCAGAGCACTATTCTATCTCTGAGCGGGACTCAGCTGAGGCAGCCATGCAGGATGCTGCACGGCGTGCGCTTTCGCACTACTGCTCGGTTCTCGGTGGGGTAGCTGACGACCTCGACCTGAAGTATTACCCCCGCCGTCCATCTGGCAGCACAGGAGGCGTGATTGTTTCACCTGCTGGTGAGGACAATCCTAGGTTGAGCAGCACAGTCAACCTAGCCGCCGTGCTAAACACGGAGCTGGACCATGCATTAGACAAGCTGAGTAGGGCTCGTGCTGAGATCGCCTTGCTGCGGGCTGAGCGCGCGGAGCGTCGTCACTTGGATGATGGTTCCCCCGCTCCCGTTGGGACTCAGCACCCGTACCGCTCACCTCGGCGTGGACTCCAGTCTTATGGCAATCCCGACTGCAAGACCAAGATAAATCTAGAACCCTAGATCGTTAGAGTTGGATCTTGTAATTAATACGAAATATATATACATAGAAGCTTCAGTCTTAGCGTTAGTCTCGGTCTTAGTTAGTCTTAGTTAGACAGGGTAGTTTGCTATATCCTGTGCATTTATGTTTGTCATGATGAACTATGTTTGGTTTGGATCTTTGTAATGATTGTCACCAGAGTGTGGGTATCCCCTGCATTTTGGTTTACCTATTATGTTAATGGAGTTAGTTATATAGTTGGGAAAACCTTTATTCCACTTTCCTCTTTATCTGAGAAGCTGTGTGGTCTGTGTTGGAGATCAGTGAAGATGCTCATCTGTTCGGTGCTGTTGGAGAATTCTATACTCTTTTCCTATGCTGCAAGATTTGCCAGATCAGTTCTGATGTGTGGTTGCGTTCTGCAGATGTCAGAGAACAGGCGCAGAGGAGGAAGGCGTGCTCAGCAGGAGCAAGCCGGTCAGCAGGATGAGGCGCCCCAGCAGCAGCAGCTGCCGCCCCCGCCCCCGATGTCGATCGAGCAGATGTTTCTGATGCAGACTCAGGCAGTTCAAGCCATCGGTCAGACTCTGGCCGCCATTCAGCAGCAGCAGCAGCAAGCACCACCCCAGCCTCAGATGCCTCAGATGCCTAGAGACAAGCGTGCTGAATTCATGAGAGGTCATCCCCCAACGTTCGCTCACTCTTCTGACCCCATGGATGCTGAAGATTGGCTGCGCACTGTGGAGCGGGAGTTGCATACCGCTCAGTGTGATGACAGGGAAAAAGTCTTGTATGGTCCCCGTCTGTTGAGAGGAGCAGCCCAATCATGGTGGGAGTCTTACCTCGCCACCCATGCCAACCCTGATGCCATCACCTGGGAAGAGTTCAGAGGTAGCTTTCGTCAGTACCATGTGCCTGCAGGTCTGATGACAGTGAAGAAGGAGGAGTTCCTGGCCCTTAAGCAAGGGACATCATCTGTCAGTGAGTATCGAGACAGGTTTCTGCAGTTGTCTCGCTATGCTCCCGAAGATGTCAACACTGACGCCAAGTGACAGTACCGTTTCTTGAGAGGCTTGGTCGACCCTCTGCAGTACCAACTGATGAATCATACCTTCCCGACATTCCAGCACCTGATTGACAGAGCAATCATGACAGAAAGGAAGCGTAAGGAGATGGAGGATCGTAAGCGCAAGATCAGTGGACCCCAGCCTGGAAGCAGCAGCCGCCCTCGTTTCTCAGGCAATCAACCTCAGCAGTTCAGGCAGAACCAGCGTCCACCTCAGCAGCATCAGCAGCGTCAGCAGCATCAGCAGTTCCAAAGGCAGTATCCTCAGCATCAGTACCAGAACCGTCAGAGCAATCAATCAGGAGGTCAGTTTCAGAGGCAGAATCAGCAGACACCTCGTCTTCCTGCCCCAGCAAACCAGCAGAACAATCAGGCAGCACCAGCTCAGGTTGGAAACAGAGCATGTTTCCACTGTGGAGAGCAAGGCCACTGGGTAATGCAATGTCCGAAGAAGGCAGCCCAGCAGCAGTCAGGCCCCAATGCCCCAGCGAAGCAGAATGTGTCTCAGCCTGGAGCAGGCAACCGCCCTCAGCAGCGCTATAATCATGGAAGATTGAACCACTTGGAGGCTGAAGCAGCTCAGGAGACTCCCGGCATGACAGTAGGTATGTTCCCAGTCGATTCCCATATTGTAGAAGTGTTATTTGATACTGGAGCAACGCATTCTTTCATTACTGCATCATGGGTAGAAGCACATAATCTTCCAATTACTACCATGTCAACCCCCATTCAAATTGACTCAGCTGGTGGTAGAATGGGGGTGTAGCAGAGTGCTACGTGTCTAGCGGAGGGAGAGCTAGCGCCCTAAGTACATGCCAATGTGGCAGCCAGAGAGATCTTGGCACCTAGCTGGTGTGGTGTCGTGGCTGTCGGAGGAGCAACGGAGCCTGGCGGAGGGACAACTGTTGGAGCGGTTGTGTCCTTGCTGACGTCGCCTTGCTTCCGTAAGAGAGCTGAGAGCCACCGTCGTCACGGGGCTAGCGGGGCACCATCATTGTCTATCTGGCGGAGCTAGCCAGATGGGACACCGGTCTTGTTCTCTGCGGCCCGAGTCGGCTCGGGGTAGGGTGATGATGGTGCTTCCTGTCGACGTGGCTGGCCTGTGCCCTAGGTTGGGCGACGTGGAGGCTCCTCCGAAGCCGGGGTCGAGTCTGTCTTCCATGGCCGAGGCCGAGTCCGAGCCCCTGGGTCGGGCGAGGCGGAGGCCGTCAGCAGAGGCCAGGGCGGAGTCCGAGCCCTGGGGTCGGGCGAAGCGGAGGTCGTCGGCAGAGGCCGAGTCCGAGCCCCTGGGTCGGGCGAGGCGGAGGTCGTCGGCAGAGGCCAGGGCGGTGTCCGAGCCCTGGGGTCGGGTGAAGCGGAGTTCGTCGTCTTCCGGGGCCTTAGCCCGAGTCCGAGCCCTGGGTCGGGCGAAGCGGAGTTCGCCGTCTTCCGGGGCTTAGCCCGAGTCCGAGCCCTGGGTCGGGCGGAGCGGAGTTCGCCGTCTTCCGGGGCTTAGCCCGAGTCTGAGCCCTGGGTCGGGCGAAGCGGAGTTCGCCGTCTTCCGGGGCTTAGCCCGAGTCCGAGCCCTGGGTCGGGCAGAGCGGAGTTCACCGTCTTCCGAGGCTTAGCCCGAGTCCGAGCCCTGGGTCGGGCGGAGCTTCCTATGGCGCCTTTGACAGGGCCTGGCTTCCTTTGCGTTAAATGCTCCTGCGACTCGGTCGGTCGGCGCGGCGATTTAGTCAGGGTTGCTTCTTAGCGGAGGCAAGGCCTCGGGCGAGCCGGAGATGTGTCCGCCGTTGAAGGGGGGCCTCGGGCGAGACGGAAACCCCTCAGGGTCGGCTGCCCTTGCCCGAGGCTAGGCTCGGGCGAGGCGTGATCGAGTCGCTCGTACGGACTGATCCCTGACTTAATCGCACCCATCAGGCCTCTGCAGCTTTATGCTGATGGGGGTTACCAGCTGAGAATTAGGCGTCTTGAGGGTACCCCTAATTATGGTCCCCGACAGAGTGGAAACCCCCAACCATTGTACATCAAGTCCGAAGTTTCCTTGGACTGGCTGGATATTACCGCCGATTCATTCAAGATTTTCCAAGCAACCAATCACAGGTTTATTAAAGAACGATACCAAATTTAATTGGTCTTCAAAATGTAATGAAGCCTTTGCGCAACTGAAAGTATTATTGACCACTGCTCCGGTATTAGCTCAACCGTATATTAAAAAGCCCTTTGATGTGTATTGTGACGTATCAGACAATGGTCTCGGTTGTGTTCTAATGCAAGAGGGCCGAGTGATAGCTTACGCTTCAAGGCAGTTGCGCCAACATGAAGAGCATTACCCAACTCATGACCTGGAGTTAGCTGTTGTGGTTCATGCCCTAAAAATCTGGCGTCATTACCTGCTGGGGAATATCTGTCACATCTACACAGATCATAAAAGCTTGAAGTATATCTTCACCCAATCAGAGCTAAATATAAGACAGAGAAGATGGCTTGAGCTTATTAAGGATTATGAACTAGGGATTCATTATCACCCAAGTAAGGCTAATGTAGTGGCAGATGCGTTAAGTTGCAAGGCTTCCTGCCATTGTCTGACAATGAAGACTTCTGACATTACGTTCTGCCATGAAATGGGAAGGTTGAACCTGGGAATGGTACAACATGGAACTTGTCGGCGTTTTGACCCCAGGGGGTCCCTGGACCGACGAGTAAATTGTCGCTGCGTGTCCCAGCCCAGATGGGTCGACGCGAGACGGAGACACAAGGGGGGAAAACAGCAAGGGAAAACCCGCGGCCTCGTGTTGTCCTGCACCCAGGGCGGATGCGCTTGCAGTAGGGGGTTACAAGTGCTCGCGAGGGAGAGAGAGAGACAGGGGGCGTTAGGCTGCCCGTTCTCTCGCGCGGCCACCTCCCTTCGTATGAGAGCCCTGGACCTTCCTTTTATAGACGTAAGGAGAGGGTCTAGGTGTACAACAGGGGGTGCAGCAGTGTGCTAACGTGTCTAGCAGAGAGGAGTTAGAGCCCTATGTACGTGCCGACATGGCTATCGGAGAGGTGTTGGAGCCCTGTTCATGTGGCGACGTGGCCGTCGGAGGAGCGCTTGAGCCCTATAGAAGCACAGCTGTCGGGGCTGTCGGATCCTTGCTGACGTATCCTTGCTTTCGTAGGGGGCTGAGAACCACCGTTGTCATGGAGCACGCGGGGTGCCATCATTACTTGTTTTACCAGGGTGAGCCAGATGGGACACCGGTCTTGTCCCCCGTAGCCTGGGCTAGCTAGGGGTAGGGTAATGATGGCCCCCTTGTGGCGTGGTCGGCCCGAGCGAGGTGGTGACTCCTCCGAGGTCGAGGTTGAGTCCGAGCCCTGGGGTCGGGCGAGGCGGAGACCATCCTCCGAGGTCGAGGTTGAGTCTGAGCCCTGGGGTCAGGCGAGGCGGAGATCGTCGTCCGAAGCGAGGTCGAGTCCGAGCCCTGGGGTCGGGCGAGGTGGAGATCGTCGTCCGAGGCGAGGTCGAGTCCGAGCCCTAGGGTCGGGCGAGGCGGAGATCGTCGTCCGAGGCGAGGTCGAGTCCGAGCCCTGGGGTCGGGCGAGGCGGAGATCGTCGTCCGAGGCGAGGTCGAGTCTGAGCCCTGGGGTCGGGCGAGGCGAAGATCATCGTCCGAGGCGAGGTCGAGTTCGAGCCCTGGGGTCGGGAGAGGCGGAGATTCCTATGGCGCCCGAGGCTGGACTTGGTTGCTGTCAGCCTCCGCCTGGCGGGTGGCACAGCAGTCGGAGCAGCGCAGGCGGCGCTGTTTTCCTGTCAGGTCAGTCAGTGGAGGAGTGAAGTGACTGCGGTCACTTTGGCCTTGTCGACTGGAAAGCGCGCGTCAGGATAAGGTGTCAGGCGATCCTTGCATTGAATGCTCCTACGATCCGGTCGGCTGGCGAGGCGATCTAGCCAAGGTTGCTTCTCCGTGAAGCCTGCCCGAGCTGGGCCTCGGGCGATTCGAAGGTGCGCCTGTTGCTTGAGGAGACCCTCGGGCAAGACGTGAATCTGCCTTGGTCTTCCGTTCCTGCCCGAGGCTGGGCTCGGGCGAGGCGAGATCGTGTCCCTTGAGTGGACGGAGCCTTAACCGAAATTGCGCCCATCAGGCCTTTGCAGCTTTGTGCTGATGGGGGTTACCAGCTGAGATTAGGAGCCTGGGGGGTACCCCTAATTACGGTCCCCGACAGAACTTCAAATCACTTGAAGCTTGAGTCAGTCCTCCTGCAAAGGATAATCGACACGCAAAGAAATGATGAGGGAATGAAACACATTTATGAGAAAATGGAGGCCAGAAAAGCCAACTGCTTCAGAAAAGATAATCAAGGTGTTGTATGGTTTAACAACCGCATAGTTGTGCTTAAGAATGATGAGATCCGCCAGCAAATTTTGGATGAAGCACATCTTAGTCGCTATTCTATTCATCCTGGAAGCACTAAGATGTATCATGATCTAAAACAACATTATTGGTAAATAAAGATGAAGACTGAAATCGCACGCTATGTGGCAAGATGTGACACCTGTAGACGTGTCAAGGCCATACATATGCAGACTGCTGGTCCGTTGCAATCTTTGCCTATCCCAACATGGAAATGGGAGGATATAAGCATGGATTTTATTGTAGGGTTTCCCAGGACAACAAAAGGGTATGACTCTATTTGGGTTATAATTGATTGGCTTACGAAAATTACTCATTTTTTGCCAGTCAAAACATATTACTAGGTCCTCACATATGCAGAACTGTACATTGCTCGCATTCTCAGTTTGCACGGTGTTCCGAAGACCATAGTGTCGGATCGTGGACCTCAATTTGTATCCAAATTCTGGGAAGAACTTCACAAATCCTTGGGTACTAAATTGCTCCATAGTTCGGCCTATCATCCTCAAACTAGTGGGCAAACTGAAAGAGTAAATCAGATACATGAAGATATGTTGCGAGCATGTGTTCTGGAATTCCCACAGAAATGGGATGATTGTTTACCATTAGCGGAGTTCTCGTACAATAATAGCTATCAAGAGAACATTAAAATGACACCCTTTGAAGCTTTGTATGGCCGACGGGGTCGTACTCTGTTAAACTGGTCTAAACCAGGTGAAAGAAGTTTCTTTAGGCCAGATATGATAAAGGAGAACGAAGAGAAAGTTCGGCGAATAATTCATAATTTGAAAGAAGCTTAAGCTTGTCAGAAGAGTTATGCAGACAAGCGACAAAACCCTTGTACTTTCTAGTTGGAGATTATGTCAACCTCAAAGTCTCACCGATGAAGGGTATACCACGTTTCGAGGTAAAAGGGAAGCTTGCACCCCGATACATTGGTCCTTTCCTTGTTCTTGAACAATGTGGACCAGTGTCATACCAACTCTAGTTACCCGAAACATTGTCTGCTGTATATAATGTGTTCCACGTGTCTCAATTGAAGAAGTGTCTTCGGGTTCCAGATCGAACCGTTGAAGTGACAGATGTTGCCTTAGAGCCAGACTTGACATATTCATAACACGTTGTTCGAGTCTTGGATCAAAAGGACAGAATTACCCGAAGGAGAACCCTCAAGCTTTACAAGATACAGTAGAACCAACATACAGAAGATGAAGCTACTTGGGAAACTCAAAACTTTTTAGATAAGAATTTCCCAGGCTTTTTAGCTTCGTGATATGACCACGCCATTAAGCAACATATTACAACCCCAAAGTTATACTACATCAACTCAAGTACAACCAACATCGTCACCAACCCGAGTCTTTGATGGACCAATTACACGTAGCCGAGCTAAGAAGCTACAGCAAGAGGTGCACGCGCTAGTCTTTGATGGACCAATTACACGTAGCCGAGCTAAAAAGCTACAGCAAGAGGTGCACGCGCTACTTTATGAATTTCAATTAAACACTAATGCGAACTTTATGCTACCTAAGTCGTGTATGTTGATATTACTTAGGTTCACCAAGAGGAAGGACAAAACATATCAAAGACGAATCAGCAAGAAGAGCTACGTCCGAGTCAGTCCAGCGCTACAGAACCGTCCATAAGAAACAGTCATAACTTTTGATTCCCAAAAGCTATGAAGGCCCATAAGTACTTTTTGGAAAGCTCTTAAAGTCTAGTTTTCAATGCTTCTACAGCCGACTTAACCACATCTACCAGAAAGGCAGCCGACCTACTTTAGTGCTGACTGGTCAGAAGGTCAACAGTCTGCTTGATGACCAAGTTTTCGTATTAAACTGCATCATTCTATGAAGTTTCATTAAGCATGCTATATATGGTGAGAAAGCTTATCAAGTTAGCTTTCCAATGCAACCAGTCCCACGTCATTTGAAGATTCCTAGAAGAAGTTATTGTCAAAATACTGAAGGCTGCGCAGAAGTCAAACAGCCACACGGAAATCAGCTCTGCAGATCTCCCGAAGAGGCTCCTTCACATTAGCACGTGAAAATACTTTTGTTTTGTGTTTATACCTCGCTAAGGCTGGTTGTTACTAGTATAAATACCCCCTATGTCTATGATGTAAGGCAGCTCATGATAATCTAAAACAGAACCCCTTTGTTCAGCTGTGTGCTAACAAATATTGAGAGTGATCTCTACCCCTTTGCTCTTGTGAATTCCTTCGCGGGATTGCAGAAGCGGCGGCTTCATCCGCTCCCAATTGGTGCTCCTACTCCCTTCGAGGTCTCCTCGATTGATTGTAGGCTGTGTTGGTTAGTTCTTTGAGAGTGTGGTTGGGCGAATCCTCGATTCAGGCTGCCGGTTAAAGACGGTGGTTGGCTTCGAGTTTTATTTGTCAGGTTGCACTAGTTATCGCTGCTTGCAGCAAGTTATCTTGGCTTCTTTGAAGCTAGTTATCTGAAGATTGATCCTACGTCGTGAAGATCGGGCATCGTGACGCATCATCTGGTATCAAAGCCTCAGTTGCCACGGTAGGATTCTTTACCCTTAGCTACATATATTTTGTGTTCGTCCTATCCACCCAAAAGCCATAAAATATTTTTGCCATAGCCTTTTCTTTCAATCTGTTGTTCCAGTGAGTTTTGTTAAGTTTCAGTCCTTAGAATCTTTGTTTAGTTGCTGGTCACTCTATCCTTTGTGTTTTCCTTTGAGCCTCTTATATATATCTGAAAATATCCACAAAAAGAGTATTCTGAAAAAAAAACCTCATCATTTCCTTCGCGTTAACTTTGATCCTATTTAAGTTATAGCTGCTGGTTGAGTTGTTTGTTAAGTATTATAAAGTGTGCAATATCATATCAGATCTCTGTGTTTAGTTGTATAAAAAAAGTATCAAAAAAAAAGAGAAGAAAGAAAAGTACCAAAGAAAAGTGTTGAACAAGATTGTGAAAGAATAGTAGAACAATCAGTTTGTTTATGTGCACAAGTGCTGAAAATTTTATCAAGTTATTCAACCAGTTTGCTATTGTCATTTGGTGCAAAATTTTGGTTGGATCTGATTGCAACACTTGCATTCCAATCATACTCCTTGTCTGCATCAAATCTGAAATTTCTTGCGCGTGTGTTTGATCTATTTACATCACTCGAATCTTGTGGTCAGCACTAGGCAGGGAACTTCTAGTCGGATGGTTATTTAACTTAACAACAACTAGAATTCAGATTGTATCCCTTGTTTATTAATCCCCACCAAGCTCCACATATAAGCCATCGTAATCGGTACTCTGGTCTTGTATTCGCTTAACCACCACTTTCTTGTTACCACCACACATTTTCTTGCAACCCGCAGGGAACTCATAAGAGCTTTGGTTGGTAAGAGTGGTGAGGTTGTGAGATTCTATATAGCTTCATATTCCACCTATATTTGTTGCCTTGTTGTCACTAACTTCGCAGGAAGATGGATCCCAACGTTGAGATTGAAGAATGTGTCACCCTGATACAATTCAATGAGCTCAAACAAAGCATAGAAGCCAAGCAAGATCTGTTGGCACAAGATCTTCAGACACTTACGGCTGAAATCAGAGGTCGTCGTCGACTCCCCGACGGTGTAAGAAACCATGATGAAGATGAAGGAAATTATTCTAGAAGAGCAAGTGAACATGGGAGGAGAAATCAAGGTGCTGCATATGGTAGAGGAAGAGGCCGGGATCGAAGAAATAATGACAATGAAGAATCTGAATTTGGGGATGATCAGTCTCAACATCGCTATGGTCGTCGTCATCATAGAGGCGTCAACCAAGAAGAGAGATTTGGGAAACTTAAGTTTACCATGCCAAAATTTGATGGTAGATCTGATCCTGAAGATTATTTCACATGGGAATTGAAAGTGGAGAAAATCTTCCGCCTACATAATTATTCAGAGGAGAAGAAACTTGCAATGGCATCTCTTGAGTTTGAAGGATATGCTCTGATTTGGTGGGAGCAACTTCTTCATGATCGTGAAGAAGATGGAGAGGACCCTATTATTACTTGGCAAGAGATGAAGCGAGAAATGAGAATTCGTTTTGTGCCGAAGCATTATCGGCGTGATCTTTTTGATAAATTGCAGAATTTGAGGCAAGGAAGTTTCTCTGTTGAGGAGTATTATAAGGAGATGGAGAAGGCCATGATTAGAGCCAATGTGTATGAAGACGAAGAGCAAACCATTGCACGTTTGATGGCTGGGTTACACCGCAACATTCAGCGTATTGTTGAGTTTCAGCCGTACCAAAGTCTTATTGATTTGGTACATCAAGCCACCAAAGCTGAACGCCAGCTGCAACAAGATGCTAAGAGCAGCAAGCCCTTGTCATATGGTGCACGAGCCATGACTGAAGGAAGCAAATCGATCTCAAGGTTTACTGCTGCATCCTCAGCGACAAAAGGTTCAACTGGAGGCTTACGATCCAATATTCAAGGCAATTCTAGTGGAAAGAACGGTGCTGCTCCAAAGACGAGTTATAAACCAGCAGCATCCACTTCAACATCAGTGGGTTCAACAACCAAGAGTAGTGGTATTCAGTGCTTCAAGTGTGGAGGTCGTGGTCATGTCATAAAGGAGTGTCCAAATAATCGTGTGATCCTTGTGACTGATGATGGAGAATATACATCAGCTAGTGAAGAGGAAGCTCAAGTAGGAAGTGAAGATGACATTGATAAATCTGAAGAACATACGGGATGTGAATTTGAGCATGGTACTACTCTTGTGGTTACACAAATCTTGAGTGTTCAAATGAAAGAAGCTGAAATTGGACAGCGACATAATCTTTTTCAAACGCGAGCCAAAGTGCAAGACAAAGTAGTAAAGGTGATCATTGATGGAGGGAGCTGCCATAATCTTGCAAGTCGTGAGATGGTTGAAAAGCTTGGTTTGAAGTTGCAGCGACACCCTCATCCATATCATGTCCAATGGTTGAATGAGTCAGGAGATATCAAGATTGGTTATAAGGTGAAAGTTTTGTTCAAGATTGGAGAGTATGTTGACACAATGGAGTGCGATGTTGCACCCATGTCTGTGTGTCACATGCTGCTAGGAAGACCCTAGCAATATGACCGTTATTCTCAGCATTGTGGAAGAACAAATCAATACACGCTAGATCTGAAAGGGAGAAAGTTTGTACTCAAGCCTATGACCCCTCAACAAATCATGGCTGAACACTTACAAAAGAAAACTGAAATTAGTACAGCAAGTAGAGGAGGAGAAGAGCAAAAGAAATTGAGTGCCATCCACAATTCGGTGAGCGAGTGCTACAAGCCAAATTCAAGAGATAAAAAGAAGGAAGAGGGAGAACATCTAGTTATGCTAGCCACAAAATCTGAGCTGAGAGAAGTGAGGAAAAACCCATATCAAGTGCTCTTTGTACTTGTGAACAAAGAAGCTTTGATTTCTCCTAACGACATAATATCTCTTCCTAGTGTTGTGGCTGATCTTTTGCAGGACTTTGAAGATGTGTTTCCACAAGAAACACCAGCTGGACTACCTCCACTTCGTAGGATTGTGCATCAAATTGATCTCATTCCAGGGGCTACACTTCCTAACCATCCACCATATCGAACCAATCCTGAAGAATCTAAGGAGATACAAAGGCAAGTACAAGAACTTCTTGATAAAGGTTTTGTTCGTGAAAGCTTAAGCCCTTGTGCTGTTCTTGTGATTTTAGTACCTAAAAAAGATAGATCTTGGAGGATGTGTGTTTATCGGAGAGCTATAATTAATATTACCGTTCGCTATCGCCATCCTATTCCACAGCTAGATGATATGCTTGATAAGTTAAGTGGTTCAACAATTTTTACTAAAATTGATTTGAGAAGTGGATACCGTCAAATAAGAATGAAAATTGGAGATGAATGGAAGACTGCATTTAAAACAAAATTTGGGCTGTATGAATGGTTAGTGATGCCCTTTGGGTTGACTAATGCTCCTAGTACTTTTATGAGATTAATGAACCATGTCTTAAGAACTTTCATTGGAAAATTTGTTGTTGTCTACTTTGATGATATTCTAATTTACAGCAAGTCTTTTGATGAACATGTGAAACACATTCGACAAGTTTTAGAAGAGCTAAGAAAGGAGAAATTATTTGCTAATCTTGAGAAGTGCAGTTTTTGCACAGACCATATTGTGTTTCTTGGCTTTGTTGTTTCAGGAAAGGGAATAGAAGTGGATGAATCCAAGTTGAAAGCAATCAAGGATTGGCCAGCTCCAACGAATGAAAGAACCAATATGGAAATCTCCAAGCGTGCTGCTTATATAAAAAAGATATATGAGAAGACCAATGAAGCAATTGAGCTCAAAGCAGTGCGCAAGGCTGCAAGAATGAACAAGCATAGGAAGAAGTTATTTAAATCGGGGGACGTGGCTTGGATTCACTTGTGCAAAGAGCGTTTTCCTGATCAGCACAAATCCAAATTGATGCCACGAGGGAATGGTCCATTTCGTGTTCTTGCCAAGATCAATAATAATGCATACAAGATAGATCTTCCACCAAGTTATGGCGTGAGCAACATGTTCAATATTGTTGACCTTTTACCATTTACATGTTGTCGGCGTTCCGAGACCGGGGGGTCCCCGAGCCGACGAGTGAGAGTGCCGCGTGCCCCAGCCTAGATGGGTCGAGCGCGTGGGCGAGCGCGAAGGGGGGAACAGAGAGAGCGGTCGGTGGCCGGAGCCGGGTCGAGAGGGAGTCGGTGAATTCCCGCGGCCTTCGTGTTCGTCCCGCGCCCAGGTCGGGTGCGCTTGCAGTAGGGGGTTACAAGCGTCCGCGCGAGGTGAGGGGAAGCGAGCGGCCCCAAGAGAGAGAGAGCGCCTGCCCCTGCCCTTCGTCCTCGCGAGGCCAACCTTCTCTAAGAAGGCCCTGGTCCTTCCTTTTATAGTCGTAAGGAGAGGATCCAGGTGTACAGAATGGGGGTGTAGCAAGGTGCTACGTGTCTAGCGAGGGAGAGCTAGCGCCTAAGTACATGCCAAGGTGGCAGCTGGAGAGGTCTTGGCACCCTGTTGTTGTGGCGTCGTGGCCGTTGGAGGAGTAACGGAGCCGGACGGGGGGACAGCTGTCGAAGTGGCTGGGCCCTTGCTGACGTTCTCCTGCTTTCGTAAGGGAGCTGAGAGTCGCCGTCGTCATGGTCTAGCGGGGCGCCATCATTTGCCTATCTGGCGTGGCTGGCCAGATGGGACGCCGGTCTTGTCCTCTGCGACCCAAGTCGGCTCAGGGCAGGGTGATGATGGCGCTTCCTGTTGACGTGGCGGTCTCGTGTCCTAGGTCGGGCGTCGTGGAGGCTCCTCCGAAGCCGAGGTCGAGTCCGTCCTGCAAGACAGAGGCAAAGTCCGAGCCCTAGGTCGGGCGAGGCGGAGATCGTTCGGTCAGAGGCCGAGGCGGAGTCCGAGCCCTGGGTCGGGCGAGGCGGAGTTCGTCGTCTTCCGGGGCCTTAGCCCGAGTCCGAGCCCTGGGGTCGGGCGGAGCGGAGTTCACCGTCTTCCGGGGCCTTAGCCCGAGTCCGAGCCCTTGGGCGGAGCGGAGTTCGCCGTCTTCCGGGGCCTTAGCCCGAGTCCGAGCCCTTGGGCGGAGCGGAGTTCGCCGTCTTCCGGGGCCTTAGCCCGAGTCCGAGCCCTGGGTCGGGCGAAGCCTCCTATGGCGCCTCTGGCGAAGTCTGGTCGCCCGTTGGGCTTACCTTTTGCGTTAAACGCCCTGGTGACTCGGTCGGTTGGCGCGATGATTTAGTCAGGGTTTCTTCTTATCGAAGGCGGGGCCTAGGGCGAGCCGGAGATGCGTCTGCCGTGAAAGAGGAGGCCTCAGGCGAGACGGAGTCATCATAGGGTCGGCTGCCCTCGCCCGAGGCTAGGCTCGGGCGTGGCGTGGTCAAGTCACTCGTATGGACTGATCCCTGACTTAATCAAACCCATCAGGCCTTTGCAGCTTTATGCTGATGGGGGTTACCAGCTGAGAATTAGGCGTCTTGAGGGTACCCCTAATTATGGTCCCCGACAGTAGCCCCCGAGCCTCGAAGAGAGTGATAACACTCGCTTGGAGGCTTGCGTCGCACTTTTTTGCAAGGGGACCAGCCTTTCTCGGAGGTACTTTGTTCCGGCGGGTGCGCGCGAGCGCACCCGCCGGGTGTAGCCCCCGAGGCCTCGGAGGAGTGGTTTCACTCCTTCGAGGTCTTAATGCCTTGCGCAATGCTTCGGCTGGACTAGCGGTTCCCTCATGCGAGCAGGGCGTAACCCAGGTGCACTGTCGGGGCCCAAGTTCTCGGGCTGGTATGTTGACGCTGTCAACGGTTCGGCCGGAGCCGGGTTTGCGAGAGCAGCCCCCGAGCCTTCGCACGGAGCGAGAGGACGATCAGGGACAGACTCGACTTTTTATGTACGCCCCTACGTCGCCTTTCCGCAAGGAGGAGGGGGGAGTGCGCCATGTTACCCTCGATGGGCACCGAACATGGTGTCTCCGGTGAGCTGCAATCGGGTAATCCGAGTGGACGTCCGTGCCCCGTTCGTTGGGGGTCGGCTAGGGGCCCGGAGGCACGCCCAAAAGTACCTGCGGGTGATCTGCCGGACCCGGTCCCCTAGCGACGGGGTCCGAGGGCTCGTTGCCTCCCTCCGATGGGATTCCGTTACAGAGTCGTTCCCGCTGGTCTCGGAAATGTCCTAGGGTACCTCGGGAGCGCAGCCTGAGCCTTGGTTATGTATCGAACGTACCCCTGGTCATCCCTCGCTCGGCGTCTGAGGCGGCTGTGAACCCTTCGACAGGCCAGCCTTCGAACCCCTGATCAGTAGGGGGCACGGAGCCCGAATAGCCTGAGGCGGTCATGGAACCTTTTGGGGGCCGACCTTCGAACCCCTGACCAGTAGTGGGTGTCGGGCCCACGCGATCTGAGGCGGCTGTTGAACCCCTCGGGGGGCCAGCCTTCGAACCCCTGATCAGTAGGGAGGCTCGGAGCCTAGTTCCTTCACGGGGAAGGATCCCTTTGGGGTTATCCCCCTTCTCGATCCCTGTTGCAAGAGATAGAGAAAGAAGGAAAAGGGAAAAAGGATTCGAAATTGAACGTCGTGGCGTACCTTTTTCGGTGTGGTCGTTTTGGCGGAGGCGAAGCGTCGCCAGCTGCCCCTGCCAGAAACGTTACCTGTTTCGCCGCGAAGTTAATGCGCCCGGGTAAGCGGTCGGCGAAGCCGCCGTTGCGCGTGCGCGAGCCGTTCGAGGTACGGGTCACGGGCGCGTCGTCTTCACGCCGTGAGAGGGGGCTCTCTTGCTGCCTCCGGATGGGACATGAGCTTGGCAGATGGCGTGACCGCTGCCTTCGCGCGCCTGCCACCGTCATTACTGCCGGCCCATTTTTGACCGCTTTTGACCGCTGCGCCAGGCTGGCGCTGCTGGGTCGCGGGCTGGGTCGCCTCGAATCGCGGCATCGGTTCCGCAATCGAGGAGGTGCAGTGGTGGAGCGAGTGGCATGGCGGTCCGCATGCAGCGCCCGGCGCGCCAGTTGCACGACGCGTGGGCTTGAGCCGTCGCGCTGGCCTGTCAGGAGTCGGAGAGGCGCGTCCACTTGGCGCGGTTGCATGCCGCCTGCATGGCCGCCTGCCCCTTTCGCCCGCTGGTCCGGGCAAGAGTGGAGGGTTACTTGTAACCGCTGGGTGGTTGCGTGCGTCGTGCGCGGCGGTTCGGCTTCTTCTGCTTAGAGCCGGTCTGCATGACAGGCGGGTCCCAGCCCCCGCGCCGTAGGGAAGGGCTTTGGAGGCGTGTTGGAGAAGACTCAGCCCGTGACGGTTGAGGGCGCAAGCAGGGGGAGTTGCCTTTAAAAGGAGGGCGACCCCCTTCGTGAGGTAACCATGTCTCCTTCCTCCCCAATGCATTGTGTCCCTCCATCTTCCGAGCCCCCGGATGGGGGGAAACCGCCGTCTTTTCGCTCCATCGCTGGAGGAACGCAACTCCGTGGGAGTTGGTACCTTTCAGCCATCGTTCGGCTTCAAGGATTTTCATCATGCAGCCCGGCTGCACCCCTCCACCGGCGGTCACCCAAGAGGGCGACCTCCGGCTTGATGGTGGGGGAAAGCGAGCCGGGCTGCGGCATCCGCCCCTTCCTCAGCCTCAAGGATTTTCATCACCAGGGCTGAGGAGGGGCGTGTGCCGGGTCGGGGTTGGTCCCTGCGCGGGTGGTGACCCGCTCCTTCCCTTAGTGATCGGGGGGAAGGGCGGGAGTCGCCCGTGGCGCCAACAGCTGCAGCGTGCCCGGCTCTCTGAGCCGAGCACGCTCGGAGCCGCCCCCGGTGCCGCCTTCTGCCACGGCAGCTGGAAGAGGTTCTTCCGCCGGCGCGACAGCCGAGGTTGGACACGAGCCGACCTCCGACTCTACGGCCTTCTGTCCGTCCTTGCCTCTCGAGTTTGGGCAAGGGCGGGGGCCTCCCGGCAGCAGTATCCACCCTGAGGCCATCACTGCTGCTGTTGGGTCCCCCAGGACAGACGTCTTCATCGTCGCCGCTGCCGGGGCGGGACGGCGACGTGCCGTTCGTCGGTCTTCTGCTGCCCCGCAGGCCCTCCCCCGTCGAGTGGGGTTAATCGTACCTGCGGGGGGGAACCGGAGTTCCGTTTGTAATGGCACTTCGAGTGCCGGGTTTTTTGTTCATTTCGGCTTTCGGGGCCTGAACATGTATGTAACTCCGGCACAGAGCCGTGTTTTTTCCTCATTTCCGAGCGCTAAAGCTCGTCCGCTGATTGTCTGAACCGCTTCACCAAGCGTGAGTTGCCCCGTGTCGAGGTGACGAGTGAGGTATCCGTATCCCGGAGGCGTAGGAATCCCTCGGCTCGGTCGGACCTGTTGTCCGAGGCTCCTCTAGCTTAGTTAAAGAGACCCCTCGGCCGCTCTTCGACGAGCCGAGGCCAGGGGTAGCGATATCAGCACGAGCAGAGGCGGAGTTGGCTCGGAAACGAAACCTAGTTGGCCGGAGCCTAGCCGGGTTGTTTGTTGGTAGGATCGATGTCGGAGCTGTTCAGCCGAGGCTTCGGACCGAGCTGGCGCCCTCGGAAGGAGGTCAGCCGAGGCCCCGGAGGTGGCCGGCCGAGCCGTCCGCTCGGGCCGGGTTCTCGGAGAAGTCCCTGGCAGAGATTGCTCGAGCGTGATGATGACGTCGTCCTTCGGAGCGGAGGCCCTCGGACCGCGTCGCCGTCCGAGGCTAGGTTGGGCCTTGCCGAAGGTGCTGTTGATGCCGAGGGTGTCTTTGCCCTCTTCCAGCGTCAAGATCCGAGCCTGCAGGGTCAAATCGCCTTGTAGCATGGGCCTTGCGCGGCCGTTGAGGCCGGAACACGTACCCTTGTTGCGTTGTAAAGCTGCGTCTCTTTTCCTCTCGTTTCGAGTATCTGGACTTTTTGTCGGTAGCAGGGATGTTAGTGCGAGCAAGAGTTGCTTCTCGCGGAAGGTGATGAGTGAGGTATCCGTATCCCGGAGGCGTGGGAGTCCCTCGGCTCGGTCGGCCTTGCCGCTTACGCGTACTTTTACCCGCCCATGAAGCCCTGTCACCGACTTGGTCGAGAAGGCTCGAAGAATCGCTTCGACAGAAGAGCTCCCGTACGTAAAGACTCGTTCGATCCGCGGATTCGCCTTATCCGAGCGCGAGTTACTTATCGCAGAAGGTGATGAGTGAGGTATCCGTATCCCGGAGGCGTAGGAGTCCCTCGGCTCGGTCAGCCTTGACTGCTTACGTGTACCCCGTCGTTTCAGGACCCGCTTTTCGAAGTAGTCAAAAAGCACGAAAGATGTTCTGGTAAAAGAGATTTTTTGTTCGAGGAAAATTTTGACGCAGAGGGGGTTTCCCCCCTTTTAGCCCCCGAGGGAGGGTCGGGCTCTGCCGAGGCGAGGCTGACCCTTCCTTGTTGACTAAACTTTGCGTGGGTGCGAGGCATATAAACAACTTGGAAACATCTTAAGGGTAGAAGCGACGTAGCTGTTGGATGTTCCAAGCGTTGCCGTAGACCTCGCCTTGACTGTTGGCCAGCTTGTACGTCCCGGGCTTCAGAACTTTGGCGATGACGAACGGCCCCTCCCAGGGGGGCGTGAGCTTGTGCCTCCCTCGGGCGTCTTGCCGCAGCCGAAGCACCAGATCGCCCACCTGGAGATCTCGGGGTCGGACCCCTCGGGCGTGGTAGCGTCGCAGGGACTGCTGATACCGCGCCGAGTGTAGTAAGGCCCTGTCCCGAGCCTCGTCCAGCTGGTCCAGCGAGTCTTCTCGGCTAGCTTGGTTGCTTTCTTCGTTGTAGGCCCTCGTCCTCGGGGAGCCGTATTCCAGGTCCGTGGGTAGGATGGCCTCGGCCCCGTAGACCAGAAAAAAACGGCGTGAAACCCGTGGCCCGGCTTGGCGTCGTCCTCAGGCTCCAGACCACCGAGGGGAGTTCCTTCATCCACCGCTTGCCGAACTTGTTGAGGTTGTTGTAGATCCGAGGCTTGAGCCCTTGTAGGATCATGCCATTGGCACGCTCTACTTGCCCATTCGACATGGGATGAGCTACGGCGGCCCAGTCCACCCGGATGTTGTGATCCTCGCAAAAATCCAAGAATTTTTTGCCGGTGAACTGGGTGCCATTGTCGGTGATGATGGAGTTCGGGACCCCGAAGCGATGGATGATATTGGTGAAGAACGCCACCGCCTGCTCGGACCTGATGCTGTTGAGGGGTCGGACCTCGATCCACTTGGAGAATTTGTCGATGGCGACCAGCAGGTGCGTGTAGCCCCCGGGCGCCTTCTGCAGAGGACCGACGAGGTCCAGACCCCACACAGCGAAGGGCCAGGTGATGGGTATCGTCTGCAGAGCCTGAGCGGGCAGGTGGGTCTGCTTCGCATAGAATTGGCACCCTTCGCAGGCGCGGACAATTCTAGTGGCGTCAGCCACCGCCGTTGGCCAGTAGAAACCTTGGCGGAAAGCGTTCCCGACGAGGGTTCGGGGTGCTGCATGATGACCGCAAGCCCCCGAGTGTATTTCCTGCAGGAGTTCCTGGCCCTCGGCGATGGAGATGCATCGCTGGAGGATGCCCGAGGGGCTTCGGTGGTAGAGCTCCTTCTCATCGCCCAGCAAGACGAACGATTTGGCACGTCACGCTACCCGCCGAGCCTCGGCTCGGTCGAGGGGCAGTTCCCCTTGGCGGAGATATTGCAGGTACGGGGTCCGCCAATCTTGATCTGGCACGACCCCGTTCTGCTCCTCCTCAATGCGCAGTGCCTCGCCCTCGGGCTCCGAGGGTTCCTCGGGGTGAGCCGAGGATGGCTCGGGCTGGGCCGAGGTCACCTCGGACGGGGCCGAGGGTGCTTCGGGTTCGGGCACGTCGCCTATCTTGACGGAGGGTTGGTGCAGATCCCGGGAGAAGACGTCCGGGGGAACCGTCGTTCGCCCCGAGGCTATCTTCGCCAGCTCGTCCGCAGTCTCGTTGTAGCGCCGGGCGATGTGGTTAAGCTCGAGCCCGTAGAACTTGTCTTCCAGGCGTCGAACCTCCTCACAGTAGGCCTCCATCTTCGGGTCGCGGCAGAGGGAGTTCTTCATGACTTGGTCGATGACGAGCTGCGAGTCGCCGCGCGCATCGAGGCGTCGGACCCCTAGCTCGATGGCGATTCGCAATCCGTTGATCAGAGCCTCGTACTCAGCCACATTGTTGGACGCCGGGAAATGGAGGCGAAGCACGTAGCGCAGGTGTTTTCCGAGGGGCGAGACGAAAAGCAGGCCCGCGCCAGCTCCCGTCTTCATCAGCGACCCGTCGAAAAACATTGTCCAGAGCTCTGGTTGGATTGGAGCCATTGGTAACTGGGTATCGACCCATTCGGCTACGAAATCCGCCAGTACCTGGGACTTGATGGCCTTCCGAGGGGCAAACGAGATTGCCTCGCCCATGATTTCCACCGCCCACTTTGCGATCCGTCCGGAGGCTTCCCGGCACTGGATGATCTCCCCCAGGGGGAAGGATGACACCACAGTCACCGGATGGGACTCGAAGTAATGTCGCAGCTTTCGCCTCGTCAGGATCACTGCATATAGCAGCTTCTGGACTTGTGGGTAGCGGATCTTGGTTTCGGACAGCACTTCGCTGACGAAGTAGACTGGCCTCTGAATGGGCAAAGCATGCCCCTCTTCCTGCCTTTCAACTACGATCGCGGCGCTGACCACCTGAGTGGTTGCGGCGACGTAGACCAGGAGGGTTTCTCCATTAGCTGGGGGGTACCAAGATGGGTGCCTGGGTGAGGAGCGCCTTCAGGTTCCCGAGGGCTTCCTCGGCCTCGGGAGTCCAAGTGAAGCACTCGGCCTTCCTTAAGAGGCGGTACAGGGGCAGGCCTCTTTCGCCGAGGCGCGAGATGAAGCGGCTCAGGGCCGCGAGGCATCCCATGACCCTCTGTACGCCTTTTAAGTCCTTGATGGGCCCCATGTTTGTGATCGCTGCGATCTTCTCCGGGTTGGCTTCGATGCCCCGCTCGGAGACGATGAACCCCAAGAGCATGCCTCGGGGCACCCCGAAGACGCACTTCTCGGGATTGAGCTTGACGCCCTTCGCCTTGAGACACCGGAATGTCAGTTCGAGGTCGGCGAGGAACGCGCCGATGACATCGGAGTCGGTGATGTTGGGCAGCTCGGTGCGCTGCTTCGAGAACCGCCGGATGTAGTCTCGGAGAGACTCTCCCGGCAGTTGCCGACAGCTTCGGAGGTCCCAGGAATTCCCGGGGCGCACGTACGTGCCCTGGAAGTTCCCGGCGAAAGCCTGGACCAAATCTTCCCAGTTGGAAATCTGCCCCGGAGGCAGGTGCTCCAACCAGGCACGAGCGGCGTCGGAGAGAAACAGGGGGAGGTTTCGGATGATGAGGTTGTCATCGTCCGTCCCACCCAGTTGACAGGCCAGGCGGTAGTCCGCAAGCCACAATTCCGGTTTCGTCTCCCCCGAGTACTTCGTGATAGTAGTCGGGGGTCGGAATCGGGGCGGAAGCGGCGCCCGCCGAATGGCTCGGCTAAAGACCTGTGGACCGGGTGGTTCGGGCGAGGGGCTCCGATCCTCCCCGCTGTCGTAGCGTCCCCCACGCCTGGGGTGATAGCCTCGGCGCACCCTTTCGTCGAGGCGTGCCCGACGGTCGCGATGAGGGTGCTCGTCGCCGAGGTGGCCCGGGGCCGCAGGCGCGGTGTTGCGCGTGCGCTCGGTGAAGACCGAGGCTTCCCGCGTGAGCCGGGAAGTCGCGGCACGAGGTTCCGAGGGGTATCCCTGCCTTCGGGAGACAGAGCTCTCGGCCCGCCGGGCCGCAGCGCCTTCCAGGAGATGCTTAAGTTCTCCCTGGATTCGCCGACCCTCGGTGGTTGATGACTCCGGCATCGCGCGGAGGAGCATCGCTGCAGCGGCCAGGTCCTGACCGGTTCCGCCGGATGCGGGTGGCGGTCTGTCCCTGGCATCGTTGGCGATGCGGTGCTGGAGACCTTGGGGCAGGTGACGTATTCCTCCGGCCGGGGGCTGGCTCGCCCACACCTGCCCGATATTCTGGCGGATTGCCTCGAGCGCTCCTGTTCCCTCATCGAGCCCGGCCTGCGCCCCGCGGACTTGCTCGAGCTGTGGGTCGTGACCCCCCACCGGAACGGGGACCACAGCTAGCTCCCGCGGGATGTCGGCGCGAGGCGCTGGCCTAGGGGGATCACCATCCTCCGGCATGCCGAGACAGCCGCCTCCGGAGGGATTCCCTAGCTCGATGTGGAAACATTCGCGACTCGGGCCGCAGTCCTTGTCACCAAGGCTGCGGCTGCCGTCGAAACAGTCGGAGAGGCAGTAGTCACATGCGGTCATGAAGTCCCGCATGGCACTAGGGTTGCCAGATCCGGAGAAATCCCAGCAGATGCTGGGGTCGTCATCTTCCTCGGACCCAGAGGGTCCGTAGGTCGAGACACCCGTCAATCGGTCCCAAGGCGACCGCACACTAAACCCCAGAGAGGTTGCACTCGCCTCAATGTGAGCGCCCGCCAAAGCGAGATCGCCAGGCGGGCTGAGGCCGAGTCGAAATGACAAAAGATGGGTAGCAGTCGGTACCTTTTTGTCGACGAAGGGCGATGAAGTCACGTCGGGGGCTGACCGTGCCGTCGTCTTGGGTACGAGGGCGACGTCCTGCAGGCCTTCCGTGAGCGTGCTGGCGTCGTCCACTTGCTCGGGGTCGACGTGTTGCGGGGGAATGGCGCTCGCGTTTGCCTTGAACGCGAGGGCGACGCTTGGCGTGTCCTCCGTTGAGGCGCCGGGGATGTCGATTTGCTCGACAGCCGTCGGAGCGCGATCTCCCGCTCGGCCCCGGTTGCCCCGCCTCCTCCTCCTCCGATGGCGAGGGAGAGGATGGGGCGAGCTCGAAAGTTGTCCTTCCCCTACGCGGGAAAGACGTCGTCGATTCCGCCGCCGGCGGGCGGGCTGTCCGCCACCATTGTCGCTGTCGCGCGGCGGTGGAAGGAGTATCATGTCGTAGTTGCCGTCGAGCGACATGAACTCGAGGTTCCCGAAACGGAGCACCGTCCCGGGTTGAAGAGGTCGTTGGAGACTGCCCATCTGGAGCTTGACGGGAAATCGGACGTCAACACGCAGCAGGCCCCTATCTGGCGCGCCAACTGTCGGCGTTCCGAGACCGGGGGGTCCCCGAGCCGACGAGTGAGAGTGCCGCGTGCCCCAGCCCAGATGGGTCGAGCGCGTGGGCGAGCGCGAAGGGGGGAACAGAGAGAGCGGTCGGTGGCCGGAGCCGGGTCGAGAGGGAGTCGGTGAATTCCCGCGGCCTTCGTGTTCGTCCCGCGCCCAGGTCGGGTGCGCTTGCAGTAGGGGGTTACAAGCGTCCGCGCGAGGTGAGGGGAAGCGAGCGGCCCCAAGAGAGAGAGAGCGCCTGCCCCTGCCCTTCGTCCTCGCGAGGCCAACCTTCTCTAAGAAGGCCCTGGTCCTTCCTTTTATAGTCGTAAGGAGAGGATCCAGGTGTACAGAATGGGGGTGTAGCAAGGTGCTACGTGTCTAGCGAGAGAGAGCTAGCGCCTAAGTACATGCCAAGGTGGCAGCCGGAGAGGTCTTGGCACCCTGTTGTTGTGGCGTCGTGGCCGTTGGAGGAGTAACGGAGCCGGACGGGGGGACAGCTGTCGAAGTGGCTGGGCCCTTGCTGACGTTCTCCTGCTTTCGTAAGGGAGCTGAGAGTCGCCGTCGTCATGGTCTAGCGGGGCGCCATCATTTGCCTATCTGGCGTGGCTGGCCAGATGGGACGCCGGTCTTGTCCTCTGCGACCCAAGTCGGCTCAGGGCAGGGTGATGATGGCGCTTCCTGTTGACGTGGCGGTCTCGTGTCCTAGGTCGGGCGTCGTGGAGGCTCCTCCGAAGCCGAGGTCGAGTCCGTCCTGCAAGACAGAGGCAAAGTCCGAGCCCTAGGTCGGGCGAGGCAGAGATCGTTCGGTCAGAGGCCGAGGCGGAGTCCGAGCCCTGGGTCGGGCGAGGCGGAGTTCGTCGTCTTCCGGGGCCTTAGCCCGAGTCCGAGCCCTGGGGTCGGGCGGAGCGGAGTTCGCCGTCTTCCGGGGCCTTAGCCCGAGTCCGAGCCCTTGGGCGGAGCGGAGTTCGCCGTCTTCCGGGGCCTTAGCCCGAGTCCGAGCCCTTGGGCGGAGCGGAGTTCGCCGTCTTCCGGGGCCTTAGCCCGAGTCCGAGCCCTGGGTCGGGCGAAGCCTCCTATGGCGCCTCTGGCGAAGTCTGGTCGCCCGTTGGGCTTACCTTTTGCGTTAAACGCCCTGGTGACTCGGTCGGTTGGCGCGGTGATTTAGTCAGGGTTTCTTCTTATCGAAGGCGGGGCCTAGGGCGAGCCGGAGATGCGTCTGCCGTGAAAGAGGAGGCCTCAGGCGAGACGGAGTCATCATAGGGTCGGCTGCCCTCGCCCGAGGCTAGGCTCGGGCGTGGCGTGGTCAAGTCACTCGTATGGACTGATCCCTGACTTAATCAAACCCATCAGGCCTTTGCAGCTTTATGCTGATGGGGGTTACCAGCTGAGAATTAGGCGTCTTGAGGGTACCCCTAATTATGGTCCCCGACACAAGTCAAGACACTTCAGAGTCGAGGACGACTCCTTTTCAAGGGGAGGAGGATGATATGACCACGCCATTAAGCAACACATTACAACCCCAAAGTTATACTACATCAACTCAAGTACAACCAACATCGTCACCAACCCGAGTCTTTGATGGACCAATTACACGTAGCCGAGCTAAGAAGCTACAACAAGAGGTGCACGCGCTAGTCTTTGATGGACCAATTACACGTAGCCGAGCTAAGAAGCTACAGCAAGAGGTGCACGCGCTACTTTATGAATTCCAATTAAACACTAATGCGAACTTTATGCTACCTAAGTCGTGTATGTTGATATTACTTAGGTTCACCAAGAGGAAGGACAAAACATATCAAAGACGAATTAGCAAGAAGAGCTACGTCCGAGTCAGTCCAGCGCTACAGAACCGTCCAGAAGAAACAGTCATAACTTTTGATTCCCAAAAGCTATGAAGGCCCATAAGTACTTTTTGGAAAGCTCTTGAAGTCTAGTTTTCAATGCTTCTACAGCCGACTTAACCACATCTACCAGAAAGGCAGCCGACCTACTTTAGTGCTGACTGGTCAGAAGGTCAACAGTCTGCTTGATGACCAAGTTTTCGTATTAAACTGCATCATTCTACGAAGTTTCATTAAGCATGCTATATATGGTGAGAAAGCTTATCAAGTTAGCTTTCCAATGCAACCAGTCCCACGTCATTTGAAGATTCCTAGAAGAAGTTATTGTCAAAATACTGAAGGCTGCGCAGAAGTCAAACAGCCACACGGAAATCAGCTCTGCAGATCTCCCGAAGAGGCTCCTTCACATTAGCACGTGAAAATACTTTTGTTTTGTGTTTATACCTCGCTAAGGCTGGTTGTTACTAGTATAAATACCCCCTATGTCTATGATGTAAGGCAGCTCATGATAATCTAAAACAGAACCCCTTTGTTCAGCTGTGTGCTAACAAATATTGAGAGTGATCTCTACCCCTTTGCTCTTGTGAATTCCTTCGCGGGATTGCAGAAGCGGCGGCTTCATCCGCTCCCAATTGGTGCTCCTACTCCCTTCGAGGTCTCCTCGATTGATTGTAGGCTGTGTTGGTTGGTTCTTTGAGAGTGTGGTTGGGCGAATCCTCGATTCAGGCTGCCGGTTAAAGACGGTGGTTGGCTTCGAGTTTTATTTGTCAGGTTGCACTAGTTATCGCTGCTTGCAGCAAGTTATCTTGGCTTCTTTGAAGCTAGTTATCTGAAGATTGATCCTACATCGTGAAGATCGGGCATCGTGACGCATCACTTCGTGTAACTTGTAAGATGTGTACATTTGTTGTGATAGAGGAATGAAACCCATACTACCTCTGCCTTGTACCAGAAATAAGGAAATAAAAGTATGACCCGTTTCCTTTTCCATTACTTGTCCTAAGACTTTTAATCTCGGGAAGAGATTCATTTATGGGGGGAAGGATGTAACACCCCTGGTGTTACTACCACTAAAACATGAGCATGACATCATAAGCACTGGTATATCATGTGTTTGTTACACCTAGAATGCATTCACTAGGCAAAAACTTCAAACAAGTTGTGTGGATATGACTGGTTGTGGGTAAAACCCTGGAATGGGATACTTAACCCTAAACTAGACTCAGAAGAGTAAACAAGGTTTAATTAAGAGAAAACTTCAAAATTTAGTTGAAATGATCATAAAATATCATCATAGATGGACTTAAGTAGTATCCAAACCCTAGAAACAGCAAAAACCCTAAATAGACCCCTGAAAAACCCTGAAATGAAACCCAAGGGGGGGTTATTTGCAAAAGTGTGCACATTTTTGGACTTAACTGCAAAAACCATGAAGGTAGGGTACCTTAACTCATATGAGTCACATGTATGTGGATTTGCAAATTAAACCTTGAGATTTGGACTTATTTGCAAAAAGCCCCATTTGAGCTCTATGGAGTTAAGTCTGGAATTCAGTACATTAGCTCAAATTTGAAGCCCTATATCTTCTAAACTATGAAGATTTTGCCCTAGGTCAACACATCAAGTTTGTAAAGCTATGTAAGGAGAACAACTTTGCTATAGGGATTAAACCATGGTCTTATGACAAATTTGGAGAAAAATGTGCCCAAAGTCGAGCTGTCAGACTACCTTAAGTCTGAATTCAGATTGACAGTGAGATTAGACAATCTTTGAGCATGGATTCGATCATGATCCAGTCATTATTTGGCTACGATTGCTATAGCAAGATTATAGCTGGATCATCGGACAACAACTTTGCTATTGGCCGATCAACAAGTTGTCATGTAAAAACCGAAGATCTAAGCCTTGCAAAGTGGTCTATCAGTCGCACTGAATAGAGACACCATGGTACAGTAACTGAACAGGATCCCAAGTTCATCCCCCTTCGCCGCCGATGACCGTCGCACCGCGATTCACGTCGGTCACCATGATTCGTGCGCCGTGACTTGTGGATAACCGTGGGCGAGTAAAGATCTTGGCGCATGGATCAACTTGGGTCCGGTCACGGTTAAGCTCACTTACCACTTGCTCATCGATCGATCGAGATAGGCCTCGCCGCCGTTGGCCTATTACCGCCGTGCGCCACGTGCCAAAGCGCTTGACCACGTCGTAGTGAACCGAATCGTGCATGCCTGGTGATCGCCGGGGAGCTTACCACGGTGAAAGCCACTAATCCCGAGCGCCAGTAACCTTCTCCTTCGCCGGCCGCCAGCGCATCTTCGCGAAATTGGACGCCACCGCTATGGGAGCCTATAAATTGCCGACCCCGCCTACTCCGCTATGTAATTGTGCAACCAGTGAAGCAACCTGTGCCTCAAATCATCCCCTAGAACTCCCCAATTTGGGATTTCCCCCAAATCAGCCAAGAACACCGATCGGTTTGACCTCGCCGTGGCCAGCGCATCTCAGGTCCGTTCATGTCCTCTGGACACTCGTTTCAGTATCCTTGGATGCTCCTGATATTTTCTGACCCATCCAATTGAGCTAGAGTCCCTAGGATCGCCGGGAACACGTTCGGTTGCCTGTGATGTCCGCTGTCACCGTGGACAGAGCGTGTTAGAGCTCCATTAGTCAAATTAGTTGGGGGGAAACGTTGGTTAGGACTTGAATTAGGTTTAAACCAAAGCAGAGCACTGGTCTTGGCGTGAATCAGTTGGTGTAAGCTCGTCGGAGCTTGGCCCTACGCTGTTCGCCGTCGTGGGCTTCGGGCGACGAAGAAATAGAACTCGGGGAATGTTTTTGTGAAGTGTCAGTGACTCTAGGAATAGTACTGAGACCCCACTTCAAGTTATTTAAAACGATGAGGACCTTTTCGCAAAGCCGGCACGCGCGGGCACGCTTTCGCCAGTAAATGGGCCGACCCAGGCCAGTTTAAGCCCAATCCTGTAGCGCCTTTTTTCTTTTTCTTTTTCTTCTGGACTTAGAAAATTCCTAGAAAATTATAGAAAAATGCTAAAAATACCAAACTAATTTTGCTAGACTTCGAATTTTCTATAGTATTTAATAAAAATAATTTTAGGATTTTTGGTCCAAATAGGAAATTATAGAGTATTTAAAATAGCCAAAATTCACACTTCTAGAATTTTATAGAGTATTTTATAATTTCAAAATTCACCAAACTTTTTAGATGAACTTTAAATAATATTTATAAGCCTTGGGTAAAATTTGGTATGCTTTGGACCATGTTTGATACTTAGAACCCAAAACCCTAGCCCTCCCCCTGCCCTATGAACTTCACTATAGACTCCGAAAACCCTAGTTTCTCAGAGATCCGTGAAGGAAAGTTGTATTCAAGGTATTAGATAATAAACTTTTATTATCTTTGCATCTTCATGAGCATTACATGAGCATTTATTATTATATATGGCTATGTTTAGAAAACGAGGAGGAAGTAGAAGTCGAAGAAGCGAGGACTACACCACCACCACTTGAAGACGTGTCAAGGCCATACATATGCAGACTGCTGGTCCGTTGCAATCTTTGCCTATCCCAACATGGAAATGGGAGGATATAAGCATGGATTTTATTGTAGGGTTACCCAAGACAGCAAAAGGGTATGACTCTATTTGGGTTATAATTGATCGGCTTACGAAAATTGCTCATTTTCTGCCAGTCAAAACATATTACCAGGTCCTCACATATGCGGAACTGTACATTGCTCGCATTCTCAGTTTGCACGGTGTTCCGAAGACCATAGTGTCGGATCATGGACCTCAATTTGTATCCAAATTCTGGGAAGAACTTCACAAATCCTTGGGTACTAAATTGCTCCATAGTTTGGCCTATCATCCTCAAACTAGTGGGCAAACTGAAAGAGTAAATCAGATACTTGAAGATATGTTGCGAGCATGTGTTCTGGAATTCCCACAGAAATGGGATGATTGTTTACCATTAGCGGAGTTCTCGTACAATAATAGTTATCAAGAGAGCATTAAAATGGCACCCTTTGAAGCTTTGTATGGCCAACGGTGTCGTACACTGTTAAACTGGTCTGAACTAGGTGAAAGAAGTTTCTTTAGGCCTGATATGGTAAAGGAGACTGAAGAGAAAGTTCAGCGAATAATTCATAATTTGAAAGAAACTCAAGCTTGTCAGAAGAGTTATGTAGACAAGCGACGAAAACCCTTGTACTTTCTAGTTAGAGATTATGTCTACCTCAAAGTCTCATCGATGAAGGGTACATCACATTTCGGGGTAAAAGGGAAGCTTGCACCCCGATACATTGGTCCTTTCCTTGTTCTTGAACAATGTGGACCAGTGGCATACCGACTCCAGTTACCCGAAACATTGTCTGTTGTACATAATGTGTTCCACGTGTCTCAATTGAAGAAGTGTCTTCGGGTTCCAGATCGAACCGTTGAAGTGACGGATGTTGCCTTAGAGCCAGACTTTACATATTCAGAACACCTTGTTCGAGTCTTGGATCAAAAGGACAGAATTACCTGAAGGAGAACCCTCAAGCTTTACAAGATACAGTGGAACCAACATACAGAAGATGAAGCTACTTGGGAAACTCAAGACTTTTTAGACAAGAATTTCCCAGGCTTTTTAGCTTCGTGTAACTTGTAAGATGTGTACATTTGTTGTAATAGAGGAATGAAACCCATACTACCCCTGCCTTGTACCAGAAATAAGGAAATAAAAGTATGACCCGTTTCCTTTTCCATTACTTGTCCTAAGACTTTTAATCTCGGGACGAGATTCGTTTATGGGGGGAAGGATGTAACACCCCTGGTGTTACTGCCACTAAAACTTGAGCATAACATCATAAGCATTGGCATATCATGTGTTTGTTACACCTAGAATGCATTCACTAGGCAAAAATTTCAAACAAGTTGTGTGGATATGACTGGTTGTGGGTAAAACCCTGGAATGGGATACTTAACCCTAAACTGGACTCAGAAGAGTAAACAAAGTTTAATTAAGAGAAAACTTCAAAATTTAGTTGAAATGATCATAAAATATCATCATAGATGGACTTAAGTAGTATCCAAACCCTAGAAACAGCAAAAACCCTAAATAGACCCCTGGAAAACCCTGGAATGAAACCCTAGGGGGGGTTATTTGTAAAAGTGTGCACATTTTTGGACTTTAGTGCAAAAACCATGAAGGTAGGGTACCTTAACTCATATGAGTCACATGTATGTGGATTTGCAAATTAAACCTTGAGATTTGGACTTATTTGCAAAAAAGCCCCATTTGAACTCTATGGAGTTAAGTCTGGAATTCAGTACATTGGCTCAACTTTGAAGCCCTATATCTTCTAAACTATGAAGATTTTGCCCTAGGTCAACACATCAAGTTTGTAAAGCTATGTAAGGAGAACAACTTTGCTATAGGGATTAAACCATGGTCTTATGAAAAATTTGGAGAAAAATGTGCCCAAAGTCGAGCTGTCAGACTACCTTAAGTCTGAATTCAGACTAACAGTGAGATTAGACAATCTTTGAGCATGGATTCGATCATGATCAGTCATTATTTGGCTATGATTGCTATAGCAAGATTATAGCTGGATCATCGGACAACAACTTTGCTATTGGCCGATCAACAAGTCGTCATGTAAAAACCGAAGATCTAAGCCTTGCAAAGTGGTTTGTCAGTCGCACTGAATAGAGACGCCATGGTACAGTAACTGAACAAGATCCCAAGTTCATCCCCCTTCGCCACTGATGACTGTCACGCCGCGATTCATGTCGGTCGCCGTGATTCATGCGCCGTGATTTGTGGATAACCGTGGGCGAGTAAAGATCTTGGCGCTTGGATCAACTTGGGTCCGGTCACGGCTAAGCTCACCGTGCCACTTGCTCATCGATCGATCGAGATAGACCTCGCCGCCATTGGCTGATTACTACCGTGCGCCACGTGCTAAAGCGCTTGACCACATCGCAGTGAACCGCATCGTGCATGCCCAGTGATCGCCGGGGAGCTTGCCACGGTGAAAGCCACTAATCCCGAGCGCTAGTAACCTTCTCCCTTGCCGGCCGCCAGCGCATCTTCGCAAAATTGGATGCCACCGCTGTGGGAGCCTATAAATTGCCGACCCCGCCTGCTCCGCTATGTAATTGTGCAACCAGTGAAGCAACCCGTGCCTCGAATCATCCCCTAGAACTCCCCAATTTGGGATTTCCCCCAAATCAACCAAGAACACCGAGCGGTTTGACCTCGCCGTGGCCAGCGCATCTTAGGTCCGTTCATGTCCTCTGGATCCTCGTTTTAGTATCCTTGGATGCTCCTGATACTCTCTGACCCATCCAATTGAGCTAGAGTCCCTAGGATCACCGGGAACACGTTCGGTTGCCCGTGATGTCCGCTGTCACCGTGGACAGAGCGTGTTAGAGCTCCATTAGTCAAATTAGTTGGGGGAAACGTTGGTTAGGACTTGAATTAGTTTTAAACCAAAGCAGATCACCTGTCTTGGCATGAATCAGCCGGCGTAAGCTCGTCGGAGCTTGGCCCTGCGCTGTTCACCATCGTGGGCTTTGGGCGGCGAAGAAATAGAACTCAGGGGATGTTTTGTAAAGTGTCAGTGACTCTAGGAATAGTACTGAGATCCTGCTTCAAGTTATTTAAAACGATGAGGACCTTTTCGCAAAGCTGACTGCGCAGGCACGGTTTCGCCAGTAAATGGGCCGACCCAGGCCAGTTTAAGCCCAATCCTGTAGCGCCTTTTTCCTTTTTCTTCTTCTTCTAGACTTAGAAAATTCCTAGAAAATTATAGAGAAATGCTAAAAATACCAAACCAATTTTGCTAGACTCCTGATTTTCTATAGTATTTAATAAAAATAATTTTAGGATTTTTGGTCCAAATAGGAAATTATAGAGTATTTAAAATAGCCAAAATTCACACTTCTGGAATTTTATAGAGTATTTTATAATTTCAAAATTCACCAAACTTTTTAGATGAACTTTAAATAATATTTAGAAGCCTTGGATAAAATTTGGTATGCTTTGGACCATGTTGATACTTAGAACCCAAAACCCTAGCCCTCCCCCTGCCCTATGAACTTCACTATAGACTCCGAAAACCCTAGTTTCTCGGAGATCCGTGAAGGAAAGTTGTATTCAAGGTATTAGATAATAAACTTTTATTATCTTTGCATCTTCATGAGCATTACATGAGCATTCATTATTATATATGGCTATGTTTAGAAAACGAGGAGGAAGTAGAAGTCGAAGAAGCGAGGACTACACCACCACCACGTGAAGAACTTCAAGCAGGAAACTACTTTTATTTTGATATCTGTGGAGCAGAATCTGACTCACTAGTAGCACAAGGCAAGCCCCGATGCATTTGCCCCTTCCTTGTTATTTTGAAATCTTTCTCACTTACTTGATGCATTAGGTGATAGGAGTTGTGTGCTAAACCAATTGCTGCATTTTCTTCCTTGGAATTGAATACCTTAATCCCTGATTTACAAAAAGGTTTTTCTTATGCTTAGCCTTGCTCTAGAAAAATAAAATGTTTTGTTTTGACAAAAGATGATGCTTCAAAGAGGGTGGGATGTTTTCAAAAATAAAACTTGATGGTGGATCCATCATGGCCATGATGGGTTCAACATCGGAAAAGAAGTACCTCCGTCAGGTACCAAACTTTGGGTTTGAAGAGGTAAAGCTGAGACCGGGCGGGTGACTTGCACGAGAAGAGAGTCTCGGTGTAGTGTCTCCGTCTGAGTCGATTAAGGACCTTGTCGATGTAGGCTTGATGATTGAGGACCCTTTAACTGGTCACATGCCTCGTCATGGGTAAGCTTTGCCTCAGGCAGACTAATAACAGAATAAGATAACACACAATGGGAGTGGAGAGATGGCGAGAGTAGCGTGTACCCTCCATGGCAAGAGGCTGGACGTTGGTTGTTGGGGGCCTTCGGCTTCCGAAGGTCCTCAAAAACATGATTTGACAATGTTTTCCAAGTGAAATATGTGAACAGGTATCTTCGGAATCGGGTCACGAGTATACAAGAATATGGTCAAGACAAAGCTTGAGTAGGACGGAAGGCGATCATGACGAAGGATAAGATGATCACGAAGCTATGCGCAGAAAAAGCTTCGGCATGACAGCAGAAAAGGGGAACCGACATATGATGAAAAGCCAAATTAGACCTCAAAGAATCACTATAGAGTTATGGATAAATGTAAAGGGCATTAATGTAATTCTCCACGGGCTGCGTCCTGTGCCTATAAATAGATGAACAGTACTCCCATACTGTTCACACTGATCTGGCATTTGCTTTTCGCATCACGCCTGTACCTTTACTTTTCGTCAATCCGAAGGTACATTTATAATTTGTTATTATGATTCTAATAATACAAAATAAAAATAAGTTGATGATAATATCTGTATTATTATTCGTATTTCATATATGTATTCTTCTTCATCATCCATCGAACTTATGAAGGTCTCTTCCTTCATAACCTTCGTCCGGAATTCATTATATCCGAAAGGACATAATGTCTTGAAGGACGAAGGACTTTAACATTTAACACTTTTTATGTTGCCTTGTTCTTAACTCTTAGCATTTGAGAACAAGTCTCCAACATTGGCGCCCACCTCCGGTGAACTCACGTCCATTTTTTGAGTTTTGAACATCTTCGGCAAGCATCACCTTCGTCATGCCGCCGAAGAAAGCTTCAGCCACAGGGGCTGCTACTCTACAGCCGCTGGATCCCAATCAGGATGTCCTTTCTCTCAGGGAGGCCCGAAGCCAGAAGAGGAAGGCCAACAGTCCAACGCCTCCAGAGGACGACTTGGATCAAGAAATCCAAAAATTGGAGATGCTCCATCAACAGGTCCAATGGAAGAAGGAAAAGATGGCTCGTCTAGCTGACCTACAAAGGCAGATAGAGGAAGCCTCTGAAGAAGTTCGTCATCTTGCTCAAGATGACCAGAACCGAAGGCCTCCGTGCAGAGAGCTTCATCAGGAGGGCTTCTACAACGAGGACGACTAGTATGAAGATTTCCATCATGGAAATTTTGCTTTTGATGATACTTCTCCTCTGTCAACAAAACTGCAGGCTACACCTTGGCCACAGTCTTATAAGCCACCCCAGCTCCCCATGTACGACGGTCATTCAGACCCGAAGCAATTCTTGATGAGCTATGAAGCAACCATATCTTCGTATGGTGGCAACACGGCGGTCATGGCAAAGTCTTTCGTCATGGCTGTCAGGAGTGTTGCACAAACCTGGTACTCCTCTCTTTGGCCAGGGACAATCACTTCATGGCAAAAGCTGAAGGACATGTTGATAACCAGCTTCCAAGGGTTTCAAACGAAGTCAGTCACTGCTCAAGCTTTATTCCAGTGCACCCAGGACCACGAAGAATACCTTCAGGCGTATGTCCGAAGGTTCCTGCGTCTGAGGGCACAGGCACCAACAATGCCCAATGAAATTGTCATTGAGGCCATGATCAAGGGGCTTCGGCCGGGACCTTCAGCTAAGTATTTTGCCAGAAAGCCTCCTCAAACTCTGGAGAAGCTGCTCCAGAAGATGGACGAGTATATTCGAGCTGACAATGATTTTCGCCAAAGAAGGGAGGAAGCATTCAGGTTCTCTGAAATGACCAGGGGCTTCAGAGGAAGATTCCATCCGAGGCACGTCAGGTCAATTCACAACTCTACTCAAAGTGATGACAGAGGGAGTCAACAGCAAAGGTCATAGAGCTCCTCGCAAGCTTCGGGGCAGCAGCAAAGCTCTTTCCGGCCGCCAGCGCCAAGGGGCAGAGGCGCTAGAGGCTTCGGGGGAAGATTTGGGGATCAGCTAAGAAAAATTTACTGCTTATTCTGTGGTGAAGACAAGGGCCATACCACTAGGATGTGCCACGTTACCATCCAGAAGCAAAAGGAGATAGCAGAAGCTGCAGCACAACAGAGTGAGCCGAAGCAAGTCATGCATACTGCTTCGTACCATTCGCCTTACATTCCAGAATATGTAGGCAATCACTCTGCAGCTTCTGTTGCTTTGGCAAGTCAACCCCAAGCATCTTGGTAGCAGCCTCCATCGCTACCACCAATGCAACGAGGTCAGCAGCCAGAAGGGAGTCAGCACAACCTTCAGCGAGACTTCAGAGAGGAGTCCGAAGCTCGCACAGTCAATAGCACTGTGCCGGAGTCGAAGCATATTTACTGACAAATATCCTACCTCGACAGTGGCTTTTCGCATTTTCGCATTTTAGTCTTACTTTCTTTTTAATAAGGAACAATTATGGGAAGTTTAAGTGCTTTTTATCGTTTTTAATTTCTTGTAACAGTTTCGCTTTTTACCATAATAAAAATATGTCTTCTCCATAGGCTTAAGTTACCAAAGCATAAGAATTTATGGTGGCAAGGAGGACCTTCGAATTATCAAAAATTTGTTCTAAGGAGTACAGTGCAATTTCTTCGAAGCAGCAAAAAAAAAAGTCGTTCCTAAGGGAGCGCAGTGTAAGTTTTCTGCTCAAAAGTCGTTCCGAAGGGAATGCAGAGCTTACAGCGAAAAATAAACGCTGATTCCGCTGAAAGTAAAAGGCGAAGAAGCTCCTAAGGGAGGCTTACAGCGAAAAATAAACGCTGATTCCGCTGAAAGTAAAAGGCGAAGAAGCTCCTAAGGGAGGCTTACAGCGAAAAATAAACGCTGATTCCGCTGAAGTAAAAGGCGAAGAAGCTCCTAAGGGAGGCTTACAGTGAAAAATAAATGTCGATCTTCGGCAAATATCATTTTTGCATAACATCACATCATTACATCATTTGCATAGCATAACATCATACATCATAGTGCATCAACAACGCAACAAGGGGGTCTCAATATTGATATTCGAAGATCGTTTTCAAGAAATAGTGACACGGCACAAACAATAGCCATTGAAGAGTTATATCTTCGTCAAATTCTGAAATGGAAAGATCTATTGATTATTGATTTTACGAGGATTGGCTATTGATTTTATGAGAACACAGATATTATTTATGAAGCATGAAAAGAAGGGAAGGTGTTTTTTTCGCCGAAGGCTCAAAAACGGTATGTATATAATGTTTCATGCATCGCAAAGAATAGAACTATAAACAGATAATATATTACACCCTAAGTTACACAATATTACACATGATTCTCAACAAACATTACATTCTAAATGTTTTTGCAACAACATCTAATCTTCCCTTAAGACTACTTCTGCAGCTTCGTTTAGAAGCTGATCAACAACTCTATCCATGATGGCTTCGGCCATTTGTCTAATTTCGACATCCCCCTTCGTGTGGGGGCCCACAGATGACTCAGCAGGTTCTGAGGGAAGAGTAGATACGGATTTATTACTGTTACAAACCGTGAACAAGTTTGAAATCAAAAAATTACAACAAAGAGCCAAAAACCACTAGTTAATACCTATTTGCCCTTCGGGCTCTGTGCTTTTCTCAGCGGCCTCTGCTACTTTTCTAGCATCATGAATGCCTTTTTCGCTTTTTTGAATAATTTCTTGGGCCATTTCCCGGCCACCATTGTCCCAGATGTTAGTGAAAAATTTTCCACCAACCATGCTTGCTTCAGCCGAGGGGTCTTTTATATCTTCGGAGGATAAGGCAGCTTCGGATTGTGCCAAAGATTTCACATGCTCACAGCCTTTCCTCTCCAAAATGGTAGCAATCCCCTGGCACCCGAAAAGGCACATATGTCTCCACGGCTATTCAAAATTTCCTCAAAGGCCTCAGCTTCGTGATTGATCCATTCAATCGGGCCTTCGGGGTTACCCCTTGTGAAGTTTTCCTCGCTCGAAAATGCGCCAACGCTGGCGAAGCTGGTTTTTATTTTCTTAACGCATTCTATAGATTTGTCATAGCACCTTTTCTTGGATGCACGAAGCTCTTCAACGTTTCCTTCTAAATGATTTGCCCATTGATCGCTAAGTTCTCGTTTCGTCTCTTCAAGTATGCGTTCTTCTTTAGCTCTGGCTAACTGTTTCCGAAGGTCCTCGATTTCGTGCTTCTGAGCCTCAGCTTGAGCTTTAGAAGTAGCTTCGTCTTCCTTTATCTTATCCACCAATGTAAGCAGAATTTTATCTTTTTCCAAAGCTTCATTCCTCAGCTTAATAACCTCCGTTCGTAGGTTGTTAAAAGCAATATTATAGCTCTCGTCTTCAACATTCCTTTGCGCTCTCAAAGCGTTGCTAAGTATTAAACCCTATATGAAAAGAATTAGTAAAAGAATAAAAGAATAATTCAAAAATTATAAATTTCCAAATATACAATTTTTATACCTTCAGACTATTATATGCGAGGCTATCTGCAAGATCGTCCTTTGTCATAGCGCAGAGGCCAGCCTCAAGCTTCGAGAACCCCATACTTCTAGCCATCTCCCAGCAGACAGATAATTCTTTGTTATCTGGGAGACAGTATAAGAAGTCATCTTCGTCTATGCCATTGAATACTAAGGCCCCCTTTGGATACTTCAGTTCTCGGGCATAGTGATTAGCTTCAAAAATCTCTTCTTCGGATAATCTTTTTCCCGAAGCATGTCGTACAATATAATCGAGGGCTTTGGAGGATGCTTCGGGGGCAGCAGTACCAGTTTCTTCAATCAAAATTGGCTCTGCCTTTTTTGTTTCTTCGGCTTCCAAGGATTTTACCTTGGTGGGCTCTGAAGGCCCACCTTCAGTTTCAGATTGTTGCTTTGAAGCTTCGGCAACAAAGGCTTCAGTATGCACTTCGGAAGTTTCAACAATTTTCTTCGGAGTTGTGCTTGAAGACTTAATTGTCTCCAAAACATCTAGCACATTAACCATCCTTTTTCTTTTCGGGGTCACTGCTGGACCCTTTTGGCTTTTTGCTGCCTCAATTCTTGCTGAAGGACTTAAAATTTCTGATGTCTTTGTTTCTTCAGTCCTCGGTTCTTCTGTTTTTTCTGTTGCTGGCACTTCGGCCAGCTCTTCGATTTTTGGCAGTGTAGTTGGTTCTTTAGCTTCGGTGGCCGAAGAGGTCTCACCGATAAACTCAGGCACTATGGCCGGTTCAATATAACGTGGCCGGTGTGTGAGAACCTTTACCCTTTTCCTCTTCGGCGCCGGCTCGCTAAATGTGGCTGAAGCAGTTTCCTTCGCAGTAGATGTATTCTTTCTTTTTTGACCCTGCGTTGGATAACCGTAGTCGGGGTAAACAAACCCAATTACATCAAATACTCGGTTGAGTCTCTTCTTCTTTTGGCCTCCGAAGGCCGCTGATAATGCAGTATCTTCGGCCTTTGAGTATACCCCAAGCAATTCGTCACTTATGGCCTCAATACTTTTCAACCAGTCATCATCTGGCTCAACAAACTTATCTCCATATTTGAATGTGTATTTTAGCCTGACTAGTCCACCTTCGTCAGTCGCTTTAATGGTCTCCTCCGGCATTTCCCACTTTTCCACAAGTGGCCATACTTTGAAAGCAATGTGTTCTTGGACCAAATCCCTTGTCCCAATAAAAGAGCAAACAACGCCGAAGGCTCTCTGGCATTCTTCGGCTACTTCATTCATTTCCACCTTCGGCTTCCGGAGGCCGAAGCGTTGCCAGATAGGGCGCATAATGATACCTTTAATATCTTCCCATGATTTCAAGTCATTTTTCACATAAAACCATTCCGTCATCCACTCGTCGGGCCACCTCTTTCGAAAGGTTGGCACGGGGCAGCTTGACCCAGACCGGGCGCCGAAGCTGTAGCAGCCAAAATTGTTGTGATACTGCTCTTTACCCCAGGGTTTTGTCTCATACAATAGCTCATGTATGTTGCAGAAGCGTTTTGCATTAGGTTCCAAACCTTGGCTCCTCACGGCCCACACAAAGATATTCATCCTTATGATTGCTTCGGGGGTAAGTTGGTGAAGGTAGATTTCAAATATCTTCAGTATTTCCATGACAAAACTGCTCAAGGGAAATCACAGTCCAGCCTTTAAGAAGCTTCGAAATATCACGACTTCATTTTCCTCAGGAGTCGGACAAGTCTTCTCTCCTTCGTCAGCCCTCACAACAGACAAGTCCCAAAAATATCTGCCCCTCATATTGACAAGATGATTTTCTTTAATACTGGATTTACCAAAAACTGCATGGCTTGGTCGCCAAGGTCGATCTTCGGAATCTTCACCACCACTATCCACATCATAACTGTCAGTGTCACCAGTATCTTCAGATAAACCCTCCAAAATCTCCCTAGTAATCTTCTCTGTATTAGTCTTTGATATTGATTCAAGAAAGCCCAGATGCATCTCCTCAGAAAGGCTTAGCTTTGAATAACCAACAGCTTTCTTATCTTCAGGCATCTTCGCAAACGCTGAGAAAGTGCTCTCAAAACCGAAGCTTAAAAATTTAAAAAGCCAAGCAAGTGTTGTTGCGCGCAGGCTAAAAGCTGGGTGAGTAAAAGCAGATGGCAAGGGAGCGTGCCAAATAAACGGGTGGTGAGCTCTTATTTATACACCTAGTGCGTTGAAAACTGGAGGGTCCCGCTTGTCAAAGACTGTTGCTATTCTAGCAAAGGGAAGGTGTTTTTTCGAACCTTCGGCTTAAAGCATTCGTCCATATCGCAATATGAATTTATCATTCCAGCAAATTAATATTGCGAGGGGCTACTGTTGGGGGCCTTCGGCTTCTGAAGGTCCTCAAAAACATGATTTGACAATGTTTTCCAAGTGAAATATGTGAACAGGTATCTTCGGAATCGGGTCACGAGTATACAAGAATATGGTCAAGACGAAGCTTGAGTAGGACGGAAGGCGATCATGACGAAGGATAAGATGATCATGAAGCTATGCGCAGAAAAAGCTTCGGCATGACAGCAGAAAAGGGGAACCGACATATGATGAAAAGCCAAATTAGACCTCGAAGAATCACTATAGAGTTATTGATAAATGTAAAGGGCATTAATGTAATTCTCCACGGGCTGCGTCCTGTGCCTATAAATAGATGAACAGTACTCCCGTACTGTTCACGCTGATCTGGCATTTGCTTTTCGCATCACGCCTGTACCTTTACTTTTCGTCAATCCGAAGGTACATTTATAATTTGTTATTATGATTCTGATAATACAAAATAAAAATAAGTTGATGATAATATCTGTATTATTATTCGTATTTCATATATGTATTCTTCTTCATCATCCATCGAACTTACGAAGGTCTCTTCCTTCATAACCTTCGTCCGGAATTCATTATATCCGAAAGGACATAATGTCTTGAAGGACGAAGGACTTTAACATTTAACACTTTTTATGTTGCCTTGTTCTTAACTCTTAGCATTTGAGAACAAGTCTCCAACAGTGTTGTATCTGTGCTCTCGGTTGGCGTGAACCTGATCTGGTCTTAAGAACCCCGGTGGAAGAAGGGTTGTTAAGAAATTGGCTAGTATAGGTCAAGTGATTGAACTAGGGTAGAAAGAACTCTAGATGCAAGTTACTTTACTTAACCTGACAATTAAAACTGGATTTTTAAGGATCCACTATTAGTAAGCATTTCTGCAAACAGAGTCTTTGACTATTGATAAGCCTTACCTTGACTCCCTTAAAAGCCAGCATATCCTTGAGAGTCTTTTATGATGACGAGTAAGACTTGAGAAAGTACACTTCATACTTAGGGATTTGTCTTATGTTATTTTAGGTGAGGAAGCAGCAAACTTTTGCTGCTTTTGTTCAAAGGTGGTGCCCAAAGAAGAAAACCAGGAGTGAAGTTTCGGAAGGAAAGGATCCTCCGTTAAGAAAAACTTTTGTTTGATGTTTATCGGGAGGAGTTTTTGCCTCCCAGTGATGTAATAATAATACCCCAGCACTTCTATATTTGAACTCTGGTCTGTAATAATATTACTCTTTCCTGTTTTAAATAAAGTAAGTTATTGTAACTGCTTCCGCATTTTCGTACCTCCGATGTACCGTAATGTCTGTGTGACGAGTGAAACGCTCTTGGGAAAGGTAAAGAAAGCAGATACCGAACTTGTCAAGTGAATCAGGGGCACCTGCAGGGTTGTCTGAAGTCCGTTGGACAAGGACAACTGTAGGTGGGCCTAATGACTTGGAAGGTTCCGTCACATCCCCTTCCACCATCGTGTAGTGCTTAGCCAACTGCACTATGCGCTCTGCGGATACATGGTCTTCAGGAAGGATGTTTTCCTTCAGGTAGTCCCGGATCTCGGAGATCCATGCATCAGGACCACTCTGAGATACTGGCTGCGGCACTAAGGGGTAGGCAGGACCCCCTGTGGCACACAGCCTTTGGTGGGTTCTGCAACGCCACCGGGACCGCCAGCTTCGAGGTGCTAGTCTCGCCCCCTTCGCCCAGTTCGGCAGGCTGGGCGGTGGGTCTCAGCAGCCGTCTTTTGAAGACGCCCTCGAGCACGGGTGCCCAAGTTGATGCCTTCACGGAGAGGTCATCTGCCACCGAGTTGTCAGCCCGAGGAACATGTTGCAGTTCCAAGGCTGTGAAGTCCTTCTCCAACTTCCTTACGTGGAGGAGGTAAGCTGTAAGCCTGGGCTTGTTACAGCTACATTCCCCATGGACTTGCTTGATGATCAGCTAGGAGTCCCCCTTCACGAGGAGCTGGCGGATCCCTAGGGATAGGGCCGCAGACAAGCCGAAGATAAGTGCCTCGTACTCTACCCTATTGTTGGTGGCCTTGAACTCAAGGTGCACCATGTACTTCACTTGATCTCCACTTGGGTCGATGAGGACCACTCCGGCTCTGCCACCTTGCTGATGAGCGGACTCGTCGAAGAAGAGCGTCCAGTGGGGCTCGGTGAAGGCCGGACCCCCAGGGGCGCTCGGGGGAGGCGTCCACTCCACAATGAAGTCAGCCAGGACCTGGCTCTTGATGGCATGGCGAGGCTGGAAGTCCAACTGGAACTCAGCGAGCTCTGCTGCCCACTTGGTGATGTTGCTTGTGGCGTTAGAGTTGTGGAGGATGGCCCTTAACGGAAAGGAGGTCACCACCACAAACCTATGTGCCTGGAAATAGTGGCGCGGCTTCCTAGATGCAACAAGTACAGCATAGAGGAGCTTGTGCGTCTCAAGGTACCTAGTCTTCGCCTCATGGAGCACCTCGCTGACGTTGTAGACCGGCTTCTGAACGGTCCGTACCCCTGTAGCTTGTCCCGGGCCCTCAAGTTCCTGGCCTTCTTGTGCTGTCCTTTCGATGACCAGCACCATGCTCACCGCCTCTACAGCTGCCGTGATGTATAGGTACAGCGACTCCCCTGGCTCCAGAGCCACCAGTATCGACAGGGACACAAGGTGCTGCTTCAACTCTTGAAAGGCTTGCTCAGCCTCTTCGGTCGAAGAGAATGGACCAAATTTTTGCAGGAGCTTGAAGAAGGGTAGCGCCCTTTCGGCCAGCCTTGAAATGAAGCGGCTAAGGGTGGCTAACGACCCCGTAAGCTTCTGGACATCCTTGATTCGAGCCAGAGGCCTCATCGCCTCAATCGCCCTGATTTTCTCCGGTTTTGCTTCAATGCCCCGGTGTGAAACCAGGAACCCCAGCAACTTCCTTGCGGAGACCCCAAAAACACACTTGTCCAGGTTCAGCTTTGTGCGAGTTGCCCGTAGCTTGTCGAAGACCAGGGTTAAGTCTTCCACTAGGGTCGACCTTGCCTTAGTCTTGACTATGATGTCGTCGACGTACACCTCCACTTTGTCCCTGATGAGGTCCTCGAAAGTCTTACTCATCGCCCGCATAAATGTTGGCAAGGCGTTTTTCAGACCGTAAGGCATAACAACATAGCAGTAAAGACCATCCACTGTTACAAAAGCGGTATGCTTCCTATCTTCCCTAGACATCTGGATTTGATGGAAACCAGAGTAAGCATCTAAGAAGGACAATAGGGAACACCCGGAGGTAGAATCCACGATCTGATCTATACGTGTGAGTGGATACGGGTCCTTGGGACAGGCCTTATTCAGGCTGGTGTAGTCGATGCACATCCGAAGCTTCCCGTTCACCTTGGGGACGATGAACGGGTTGGCCAGCCACATCGGGTGATGAACCTCTTTGATGAAGCCGGCGTCAAGCAGCTTTCGGACCTCCTTGCGGATGAAGTCGTGCCGCTCAACAGACTGTCTGCGAGGCTTCTGACTCACCGGTCTGGCGTCAGGGTTGATCTTCAGATAGGGCTCGATCACCTCCCTAAGGATCCCAGGCATCTGCGACGGCTCCCATGCGAACACGTTGGCATTTGCCTAGAGGAAGGCGACGAGCGCGAGTTCCTATTTTTCGTCCAGATCACCCGTAATGCGAGTGGTCTGGGAGGAATCCGCGGTGAGTCGGACGGCCTTGACGGGGACGTCAGTCGCCCCGAATGGCCACACCTTTGGCACCTTGGTCAATGCCTTGGTGCCGGAGGTCGAGGGGTCCCTCCCTCCGTCATTGGGGCGAGCAGCCTCCACCGCCAGGGTGTGCAGCTTCTCGACAGCCACCACCGCAGCGGCGCGGTCGCCCTGCACGGTGAGGACCCCGGCAGGGGACGGAATCTTGAGGACCAAATACCCGTAATGGGCAATGGCCATGAACTGGTACAGGGCTGGCCTGCCAATGATGGCGTTGAAGGGGAGGTTAACCTCCATGACATCGAACTGGATGTTCTCTGTGCGGAAGTTTTCCTCTGTCCCGAATGTAACCGGGAGCATGATGCTCCCAAGGGGATACACCGGCTGTGGGCCCACTCCGGAGAATGGGCGAGAGGGTCCCAGTCGGGACCCTGGGATCTGCAGCTGCTTGAATGCAGCATGGCTGATGACGTTGAGGTCGGCCCCACCGTCGATTAGCACATGGTGCAGTCGCAGGTTGGCGATGACAGGGGCGGTAATGAGTGGTAGTATACCGGCCCCTGCCATGTTGTCGGGGCAGTCGGATGCCCCGAAGGAGATGGTGGTGCTCCTCCATCGTTGATGTGGAGCAGCCTTCGGGACCCCTGGGGTCGCCGATAGGACCTAACGGGGCAGGGACTTGACGTTCCTACGGGAGGTGAGCTCCCAGCTGCCGCCGTACATTACGTACAGTTTCTTACACCGGTCGCTCTCGTCACCGGAGTCGGAGCCTTCGGTGAAGATGTCCTTCAAGACCCCCTCGGGCGACTGGTACCCAAGGTCCCGCTCCCCGGCGGCCACCTCGCCGTCGTTGGCCCTCTCCTTGCCAGGCCGGCGATGAAGTGGGGAGCCGTCCTTGGAGGACTGCTCACGCCGCTCGCTGACGCGCTTTGCGAGCTTGATTATTTTGTGGCACTCTGTGGCGCCGTGGCGAGCTGTTGGGGTGCATAGGGCACGAGCCGCTGTTGCCCCCCTGTGGCTGTGGGTGCTTGTTGCGCTCGCTCCGGCCCCCAGCCGCAGCCGTGACGACTGGAGCAGCGGTCTGCGACCTCTCACGACCGCGGTTCTTCTTCTTCTTCTTGCCGTCCTGGGCTACGGCACCCGAACCACCTGTCTGGGCGACCCCGGTCTATGGTGCCGAGTGCCATGCACGGCCCTCGGCGGCTCTGGCACACTTGTCGGCCAGAGCGAAGAGTGTGGTGATAGTTTCCACGTCGTACGTGGCCAACTTCTCCAACATCTTCTCATCACGCACCCCCTGGCGGAAAGCGGTGATGATGGAAGCATCTATGATACAAGGAATAGTGCCCCGTACCTTGGTGAAGCGGGAGATGAAGTCCCAGAGGGTTTCCATGGGTTCCTGCCTCACTGCATGGAGGTGTGCCTCCACGCCATGCTGTTGGCAAGCGCTGGCGAAGTTCGCGGTGAACCGCGCGCAGAGCTCTTCCTAGGAGTAGATCGACCCTAGGGCAAGGTTCATGAGCCAAGTCCGGGCTGGCCCAGGCAAGGCTACATCGAAGTATGTCGCCATCACAGCAGTGTCTCCACCTACTGCCATAATGGCGGTAACTGTCAGTACCCTAGATCAGGGGTACCCCTTGCTACAGCATGAGGATGCGGTGCCCACGCGACTATCTCTAGTCGCGTGGGGAACAACACCCGAATCCACCATGTGGATGGCTCCAGGGTCACCATGTGGCCAGAAAAAGTGATACACTCCAAGATGCCAACAGTGGGTCCGGACCCCATGGGAAAGTGCCGGACCCCTGTACTTGTAGGCCGGGCCTCCGGAGCAAGATCCAGGACCCCCGCGAGTGCAGCCCGGACCTCCAGGTCGGGTCCCGGATCCCTTTGCGTGGGATCTAGACTACCCACAGCTGGGTCTCGGGACTTAGGGGCAGGGAATACCCAAGCCTTGCTCAAGCTGGGGTCTAGTGCTGACATGTGTCTAGGCTCAGCCTGGTGTGGACCTGTCCGCATAGCGCTACTGCTCCCCACCCAGGCGGAGACCCGATGCTGCCGTGTGGCCTACCACGCGTGACGTAAGCCAGTGGGCGGAGCCTGACATAAGACCTCTGGGCCACGTTGTCTCTGCATTTATTGCAAAGAAGACACGCCGCCTGGTTATCCCACTGACAGGTGATGTGCCCCTTCAGCATTTAATATGTCCTGTCCACTCAGCTGGCAGGCGGCGTCCAGGCCATCCTGCAGGCAGCGGGCCTGTCCATTGCCAAACAGTACGCCCATGATGCGAGGTGCACTGTGCTCATCCATCATCACTCGTATGTTGCCAGGGAAGCTTCCCCTACACGCCAATGCTACGTAGATCGCGGATATCAGGGCGCAAGGAAGATTGCACTGGGGACGAACATTAGTCGCTCCACGTATTACATCCGTTATGTCCCTGGGCCCACATGTCGGGGCTCAATACCCTTGTACGTGCCCCCTTGAGCTATAAAAGGGGAGGCATGCAACGTTACAACACAGTTCTGAAAAAGACTCTCTCAAGTCATCCGGGACACAACTCAAGCTCACAAGCAATACGACACAAAGTGGAGCTTAGGCCCCTCCTCATCTTAGGATTTAGGGCGGGTGCACTCCGCCACCCAGCTGGAGATTTCCTCTCCGACATTTGGCACGCCAGGTAGGGGCCTAGGCTTTAGGTTTTTGCTTGTTTTCCTGCTCGACGCCATGGTTCACATCGTCGAGCACCACGACTTCATCCCCAAGGATTTCCCCATGGAGGAGGCTGCCTCTTCCATACCACGGGCCTCTTGCTGACCTATGCCTGGTGCAGCTGCTGCTGAGCGCTTTGCGCGACAGCATACTCCTGCGTAGTCGACTAGGGCATCAAGAGCCGCCCCTAGTGCGCTGTCCGCAGCCAGGGAGTTGTTGCACCACCCTCCTAGCTCCACGGCCTCATCGAGGGCCATGAAATAGTGGCGTGACGACGTCGACCGGCTACTCGGCATGGCGCACTCTGGCTCAGCCAGGCCCAAGCCCCACTCATCCCGACGTCAGCATGAGGCGTCCGCATCACTGCGCTCGCCCTCTGTAAGGGCTGCGCCGATCGAGGACTTGCGGGCAAAGCTCAACTACCGGTGGGCAGGAGAAGATGCCACAACCTCTCTGGAGGTGCCAGACGATCTACGGGCAGAACTCAACCGCAGGCGTGCGGGCGAGGATGCCCGTGTCTCTCTAGAGAGGGCGCGTGAGCGCCGGCAAAACATCGAGGGTCGCAACCTCGATTATGACTTCGCTGCGGTGGCACCGCAGACCCCGACCGGTGCCCAGATCCTGACGGGTGTCCCGTTGGCCGGCGTGGGCTGCGCCACGCTCGCGGATCATCTCCACGCGGCGTCTTGGCCATCCAAGTTCCGGCCGCACCTGCCGAAGAAGTACGATGGTACATCAAATCCGTCGGAATTTCTACAGGTTTACGTCACCGCTATCACAGCAGCAGGTGGAAACACTGCTATGATGGCAACATATTTTCATGTCACCTTGTCTGGGCCCGCCCGGACTTGGCTCATGAACCTGGCCCCAGGATCAATCTACTCTTGGGAAGAGCTCTGCGCGTGGTTCGCCGCGAACTTCACCAGTGCTTACCAACAACACGGCGTGGAGGCCCACCTCCACGCAGTGAGGCAGGAGCCCGGAGAAACTCTCTGGACGTTTATCTCCCGCTTCACCAAGGTGCGAGGTACTATACCTCGCATCTCCAATGCTTCTATCATCACAGCCTTCCGCCTGGGGGTTCGTGACGAAAATTTTGGAGAAGTTGGCCATGCATGACGTGAAAACTGTCTCCACTCTCTTCGCTCTGGCCGACAAGTGCGCCAGAGCTGCTGAGGGCAGTGCGTGGCACTCGACGCCATAGACCGGGGAAGCCCAGACGAGTGGCTCCGGTACCGTCGCCCAGGACAGTAAGAAGAAGAAAAATAAGAACCACGGTCACGAAAAGCCGCATTCTACCGCTCTGGTCGTTGCAGCTGCGACTGAGGGCCGGGGCGACCGCAACAAATGCTCACGACCACAGAGGGGTAACCGTGGCTCATGCCCTATGCACCCCAACAGTCGCCACAATGCCACAGAGTGTCGCAAGATCATCAACCTCGCGAAACGCGTCAGCACGCGGCGCGAGCAGTCTTTCGGGGACGGCTCCCCACCTCGTTGCCAACCTGGCAAGAAAAAGGTCCACAACGGTGAGGTGGTCGCGGCCGAACCGGACCTCGGGTATCAGTCACCAAGGGAGCCCTGAAGGATGTTTTCACCAAAGACTCCGACTCTGGTGACAACAACTAGACGGGCCACCGGGGGGGGGCCGTATTCCCTGGTCTACGGGGCTGAAGCCTGCCTTCCCCACGAAAACCCTTTTGGACTCCCCATGGGTCTAGTATTTTGATGAGCCTATGCAGGGGCGATTACAGCACAAGGACGAGGACTCCATCGGCGAACTCAGATGTCAAGCGGCAACCCGAAATGCACTTTGTAACCAGGCACCCATGCACTGCAGCCAACGGTTCGTGCATAGTAGGGAGCCCAGGGTCAGGACCTAGTCCTACGGCAAGTACGGAACCAAGAAGGGGTCCACAATCTCTCCCCCAGTTGGGAGGAACCCTTCAAGGTGACGGAAATATGCCAGCCCGGGGGTGCCCGCCTTGCTATAACTAAAGGAGTATCTCTTCATAACCCCTAGAGCATCTCTGTAAGTTCAATCCATAGGAGCAAGTCTGAGGGGTTAAGTTTTTCTTCTTTTGTAATTAGGTTTCGCATATGTGTACACCAGCCCGGTGAGGTCCGCCCTCATAAACTCGCCCTATTGGTTTACACACATGCATGTCAAGTTATAAAAGGAGATTTACCCCCCTCAAATGTGCTTCTATGATAACTTTATCCTCCTGCTCCACGGATTTATCCTGCAGTTTCCAGATAATACTATTTATCTAACCCACCCGTACGGTCCAGACTGTCGGACACGATGACAACTGAATTGAATAAGCCAGGCCTGCAGTTTAGGACCCCTCTGCGAAAGCAAGGAGGTCCGGCAGCCTGGGGGCCGGTTCTAAAGAACCGGAGCTCGTTCCATGGGGTGGTCCGGGTCAGTGTAGCCGCTTAGCCTGGTCCCATACCGTAAGCCTACACAGTCCACCACTCTGTGACGGGTACCTTAGTATTTGGAACTATAGTCTTGTGGGTCCAAAAACTTGGGGTCCAGCTCCATAGAATGGGCACTTGTCTCCTGGGGTGGTCCGGAGCCGTGTAGCCGCTTAGCCTGGTCCTATACCATAAGCCTGCACGCTCCACCACTCTGCGACGGGTATCCTAGTATCTAGAGCCGCAGTCCAGGGGGTCCGGACACACAACTTGGCCTCCCGTACTAAATCCTGCAAGTCTCGAGCATGTATCAAACGATGGCTAATGTCAGACGGGGGATCCTATGGGTGTGCTACTAACGCTCCCTAGCCGAAGCTGTGTACAGGTCCAGGTCCCGATCGAGGTTGCCTCCTGGGGATTGTTGCCAACTCTTTCAGGTACGCTGGTATCTAACCTTGACACATCGAGCCTGCATCCCAGGGGGGCCAGGTACCAGGGAGGAGTCGACAACATCACACACAACAGGGACAGGTGGTACACAGATAAGTGCTAATACTGCTTGATAAATAGTACTCAAAAAGTACCTTAAAAAAGCAAAAGTTATTACATTTGCCTTCAAGCGGAGTCCTAGCTCCATCTCTACAGGTGTAAACTACTCGACGCCAGCAGGGTCGCACTGGAAGCTCGCGGGCACTGTCCTCGTGGAATCCTCCTGAGCGACTTGCTAGCGGCGGTGGCCACCTCAACGCGTGCGCCATAGCGAAGAGGCCCTTGCCCCCGTATTCCTACGGGGGGTGACGATGAGGCCATTAAAGCCAAAGAGTTGGGTGCATGGCGGCAGGCGGCGCTGGTGGTCTGGCTAGCGGTGGCGACCACCTCTGCACCAGCGGCTCGCCAGCGGCGGCAACCACCTCAGCACGTGCGCCATGGCAATGAGGCTCTCGCCCCGTCCTCCTACGGGGGTGACGACAAGACCATACAAGCCAAGGAGTTGGAAGCTCGGCGGCTGATGGCGCTTGTGGTCTGGTTGGCACCGCGTAGCCAAAGTTCACCTCCCTCGCAAGGCTGGTGAACATCCTTTTCCTCCAAATGCTAGAGGAAGAAGCAGGCCACCAGCTCATGCGGAAGGCAGAACCCCAACTCGGCTCGCTCTCCACCCCTGCAAGGCTGATGAACATCCTTGAAGCTGAGGGCAGGGGGAGGCCGTAGCCCGGCTCGCTTCTCTCCACCACAAGGCTGGTGGTCATCCTTGTAGATGACCATTGGTGGGAGACTGCAGCCCGGCTGCGTGATGAAAATCCTTGAAGCTGAGTGATGGCGGAAGGGCGCCAACCCCCACGAGGTCGTGCTCCTCCAGCAACAACAAGAAGAAGGCGAGATCGACAGTGCCATCACGCAGGAAACGAAGAGCGCGAGCTCCTCGGTGGCAAAATCACCGAGGGGGAAGGCGCTGGCATGGATCCTTCCACTAAACATCGGCTCGCTCCATCCAGGCAAGCGGCGCACTAGGTCAAGCGTCCACTCAGTCTAAAAGTGCTCGGGGTGAACCAACAAGGCCATGGCAACTGTGGTGGTGCAAAGCAAGACCTTGAAGGCAAAGGGGCACAGCGAGAGGAAGAGAAACAAGGCATGGCTGCTACCCGAGGGATGAACCCCTTTTTAAAGGCAGATTCCCCCGCTCGCGCCCCGAAGCGTCACGGGCAAGTCTCCCCCGAGGCACACCGCAGTACCCAGCCTATGACGTGGGGGCCCGCCCCCACAAGTCATACGGTTGGCGCGATGGTCTCCTAGTGCGTAGAAGATGAACCGCCGCGCGGGGAGCGAATCACCTCGCCTCTTCATCTCCGCCGAGAGCAACAGCCCAGGCTCTGCCACGGGGGCCCGGGCCCACGAGTCATCCACCTTGGGCGCCGGTTCCTGGGTGTAGAGAAGTCAAACCGCCACTCGCACTAGTACCGTGCCTCCTTGGGGCTGCCACCGAAGACAGAGAAGGTGAATTTTTGAAACCAAATGCAGCGATATCGAGGCACCCCGCGCATGGCCCAGTAAAGCCATCGAGTGCGAAGACAACGGGTCAGTCAGCCGTGGGAACAGGCGCGACAGTTGATGCGACCGATGGTAGGCTGATAGCACGAGCGCGCCGAGTTAATGTGGCGCACGCAGAGGAGGCGCTCCATTCGCCGGTCAAGCCAATTTGACGCAAGGTACAAGCTTTGGCCCCACCTGCAGGCTCATATCCTCCACTAAGGCGGGCCCCGGGGCCACTGTCGGTACCCTGGATCAGGGGTACCCCTTGCTACAGCATGAGGACACAGTGCACACACGACTATCTCTAGTCGCGTGGGGAACAACACCTGACTCCACCACGTGGATGGCTCTAGGGTCACCATGTGGCCAAAAAAGCGATACACTCCAAGATGCCAACAGTGGGTCTAGACCCCCATGGGAAGTGTCGGACCCCTATACATGTAGGCTAGGCCTCCAGAGCAAGATTCAGGACCCCCGCGAGTGCAGCCCGGACCTCCAGGTTGGGTCCTAGACCCCTCTGCGTGGGATCCAGACTACCCACAGCCGGGTCCCGGGACTCAGGGGCAGGGAATACCTAGGCCTTGCTTAGGCTGGGGTCCGGTGCCAACATGTGTCTAGGCCCAGCCTAGTGTGGACCTGTTCGCATAGCGCTACTGCTCCTCGCCCAGGCGGAGACCCAATGCTGCCGCATGGCCTACCACGCGTGACGTAAACCAGCGGGCGGAGCCTGACGTAAGACCTCTAGGCCGGGTTGTCTCTGCATTTATTGCAGAGAAGACGCACCGCCTGGCTATCACGCTGACAGGTGATGTGCCCCTTCAGCCTTTAATGTGTCCTGTCCACTCAGCTGGCAGGCGGCGTCCAGGCCATCCTGCAGGCGGCGGGCCTGTCCATTGCCAAACAGTACGCCCGTGCTGCGAGGTGCACTATGCTCATCCATCATCACTCGTATGTTGCCAGGGAAGCTTCCCCTGCACGCCAATGCTACACAGATCGCGGATATCAGGGCACAAGGAAGATTGCACTAGGGACGAACATTAGTCGCTCCAAGTATTACATCCGTTATGTCCCTGGGCCCACATGCCGGGGCTCAGTACCCTTGTATGTGCCCTCCTTGAGCTATAAAAGGGGAGGCATGCAACGTTACAACAGAGTTCCGAAAAAGACTCTCTCAAGTCATCCGGGACACAACTCAAGCTCACGAGCAATACAACACACAGTGGAGTAGGGTATTACGCTCTGGCGGCCCGAACCACTCTAAACCCTTGCGTGTTCTTGTGTGTTCATTCCCAAATCTCACAACAAGCAAAACGCTTGGACCCCTCCTCATCTTAGGATTTAGGGCGGGTGCACTCTGTCACCCGGCTGGAGATTTCCTCTCCGACATTTGGCACAGCAGGTAGGGGTTGGAAGCTCAGCGGTTGACAACGCTTGCTGTCCGGCCGGCACCGCGTAGCTGAAGTTCGCCCCCCTCGCAAGGCTGGTGAACATCCTTTTCCTTCAAATGGTGGAGGAAGAAGCGGGCCACCAGCAAATGCGGAAGGCAGGACCCCAACTCGGCTCGCTCTCCACCCCTGCAAGGATGATGAACATCCTTGAAGCTGAGGGCAGGGGGAGGCCGTAGCCTGGCTCGCTTCTCTCCACCACAAGGCTGGTGGTCATCCTTGTAGATGACCACTGTTGGGAGACCGCAGCCCGGCTGCGTGATGAAAATCCTTGAAGTTGAGCGATGGCGGAAGGGCGCCAACCCCCACGAGGTCGTGCTCCTCTAGCAACAGCAAGAAGAAGGCGAGATCGGCAGCGCCATCGCAGGAAACGAAGAGCGCGAGCTCCTCGGCGACGAAATCGGCGAGGGGGAAGGCGCTGGCGCGGATCCTTCCACTGAACATTGGCATGCTCCATCCATGCAAGTGGCGCACCAGGTCAAGCGTCCACTCAGTCTAAAAGTGCTCGGGGTGAACCAACGAGGCCATGGCAACTGCAGTGGTGCAAAGCAAGACCTTGAAGGCAAAGGGGCGCAGCGAGAGGAAGAGAAACAAGGCATGGCTGCTACCCGAGGGATGAACCCCTTTTTAAAGGCAGATACCCCTGCTCACGCCCGAAGCATCATGGGCAAGTCTCCCCTGAGGCACACCGTAGCACCCAGCCTATGACGCGGGGGCCCGCCCCCATAAGTTATACGGTTGGCGCGATGGTCTCCTAGTGCGCAGAAGACAAACCACCACGCTTCTTCTTCTCCGTCGAGAGCAACAGCCCAGGCTCTGTCACGGGGGCCTAGGCCCACGAGTCATCCACCTTGGGCGCCGGTTCCTGGGTGCAGAGAAGTCGAACCGCCACTCGCACCAGTACCGTGCCTCCTCGGGGCCGCCACAGAAGACAGAGAAGGTGAATTTTCGAAACCAAATGCAGCGGTATCGAGGCACCCCACGCAAGGCCCAGTAAAGCCATCGAGTGCGAAGACCATGAGTCAGTCAGCCACGGGAAGAGGTGCGACAGTTGATGCGACCGATGGTAGGCTGATAGCGCGAGCACGCCGAGTTAATGCAGCACGCGCAGAGGAGGCCCCAGTCGCCGGTTAAGTCAATTTGACGCAAGGTACAAGCTTTGGCCCCACCTGCAGGCTCGTATCCTCCCCTGAGGCGGGCCTGGGGGCCACTGTCGGTACCCTGGATCAGGGGTACCCCTTGCTATAGCATGAGGACACGGTGTCCACGCGACTATCTCTAGTCACGTGGGGAACAACACTCGACTCCACCACGTGGATGGCTCCAGAGTCACCATGTGGCCAGAAAAAGCGATACACTCCAAGATGCCAACAGTGGGTCCGGACCCCCATGGGAAAGTGCCGGACCCCTGTACATGTAGGCCGGGCCTCCAGAGCAAGATCCAGGACCCTCACGAGTGCAGCCTGGACCTCCGGGTCGGGTCCTGGACCCCTCTGCATGGGATCCAGACTACCCACAGCCAGGTCCCGGGACTCAGGGGCAGGGAATACCTAGGCCTTGCTCAGGCTAGGGTCCGGTGCCGACATGTGTCCAGGCCTAGCCTGGTGTGGACCTATCCACATAGCGCTACTGCTCCCCGCCCAGGCGGAGACCCGATGCTACCGCGTGGCCTACCACGCGTGACGTAAGCCTGCAGGCGGAGCCTGACGTAAGACCTCTAGGCCGCGCTGTCTCTGCATTTATTGCAGAGAAGACGCACCGCCTGGCTATCCCGCTGACAGGTGATGTGCCCCTTCAGCATTTAATGTGTCCTGTCCACTCAGCTGACAGGCGGCGTTTAGGCCATCCTATAGGCGGCGGGCCTGTCCATTGCCAAACAGTACGCCCGTACTGCGAGGTGCACTATGCTCATCCATCATCACTCGTACGTTGCCAGGAAAGCTTCCCCTGCACGCCAATGCTACGTAGATCGCGGATATCAGGGCGCAAGGAAGATTGCACTGGGGACAAACATTAGTCGCTCCAAGTATTACATCTGTTATGTCCCTGGGCCCACATGTCGGGGCTCAGTACCCTTGTACGTGCCCCCCCCGTGAGCTATAAAAGGGGAGGCATGCAACGTTACAATGGAGTTCCGAAAAAGACTCTCTCAAGTCATCCAGGACACAACTCAAGCTCACGAGCAATACGACACAGTGGAGTAGGGTATTACGTTCCGGCGGCCCGAACCACTCTAAACTCTTGCGTGTTCTTGTGTGTTCATTCCCAAATCTCACAACAAGCAAAACACTTAGGCCCCTCCTCATCTTAGGATTTAGGGCGGGTGCACTCCGCCACCCGGTCGGAGATTTCCTCTCTGACAGTAACGTATACCTGCAGGAATTCCGACGGGTTTGACGTACCATCGCACTTCTCCGGCAGGTGTGGCCAAAACTTGGATGGCCACGTCGCTGCGTGGAGATGATCCGCGAGCGTGGCACAGCCCACGCCAGCCAACGGGACACCTGTCAGGATCCGGGCGCCCATCGGGGTCTGTGGAGCGACCGTAGCGAGGTCGTAGTCGAGGTTGCGACCCTTGATGTTTTGTCAGCACTCACGCGCCCTTTCCAGAGAGACACGGGCATCCTCACCCGCACGCCTACGGTTGAGTTCCGCCCGCAGATTGTCTGGCTCCTCTAGAGAGGTTGTGGCGTCCTCTCCTGCCCGTCGGCGGTTGAGCTCCACCCGCAAGTCCTCGGTCGGTGCAGCCCTTACAGAGGGCGAGCGCACCGACGCCGACGCTGAATGTTGACGCCGGGACGAGCGAGGCCTAGGCCTGGCTGAGCTAGAGTGCACCATGCCGAATAGCCGATCGACATCGTCACGCCACAGCTTCATGGGCCCTGGCGAGGCTGTGGAACTAGGAGGGTGACGCAACAACTCCCTGGCTGTGGACAGTGCACCGGGGGCGGCCCTTGATGCCCTAGTCAACTGCACAGGAGTGTGCTGCCACGCAGAGCGCACAACAGCAGTTGTACCGGGCGCAGGGCGGCTAGAGGCCCGTGGCGTGGAAGAGGCAGCTTCCTCCTCCATGGGGAAGTCCTCGGGGACGAAGTCATGGTGCTCGACGATGTGAACAATGGTGTCGAGCAAGAAAACAAGCAAAAACCTAATGCCAAGACCCCCTACCTGGCGCGCCAAATGTCGGAGAGGAAATCTCCGGCCGGGTGGCGAAATGCACCTGCCCTAAATCCTAAGATGAGGAGGGGGCCTAAGCGTTTTGCCTGTTAGATGGATTCGGCATGAACACGCAAGAGTTTAGAGTGGTTTAGGCCGCCAGAGCATAATACCCTACTCCACTGTGTGTTGTATTGCTCGTGAGCTTGAGTTGTGTCTAGGATGGCTTGAGTCTGAATGAGGATGCCTTGTAACGTAGTGTGCCCTCCCTTTTATAGTCCAAGGGGGGCACGTACAAGGGTGCTGAGCCCTGACATATTTGCCCAGGAACATAACGGATGTAATACTTGGAGTAACTAATGCTAGTCGCGAGTGCAATCTTCCTGCGTCCTGGTTTCCGCGGTCTGCGTAGCATTGGCGTGCAGCGGAAGCTTCCCTAGCAACGTACGAGCGATGATGAACATAGTGCACGTGGCAGCATGGGCGTATCACCTGCCATCAGAATGGACGGGCATGTCGCCTGTCAGCGATATGGACAGGTCTCATTAAATGCTACGGCAGCACACTGCTTGCCAGTAGAGTGGACAGGTCGTTGCCTGACAGCAGAGTGGGCAGGCCTCATTAAATGCTGAGGCGGCACATCGCTTGTCAGGCGGCGCGCCTTATCCGCAATAAATGCAGGGGCCGTGCAACCCGGAGGCCTTACGTCAGGTCCTGCCCGCTGGCTCACGTCACGCGTGGTAGGCCACGTGGTAGCATCGGGTCTCCGCCTGGGTGGGGAGCAGTAGCGTTATGCGGACAGGTCCGCACCAGGCTGGTTCTGGACATGTGTCGGCACCAGACCCCTGCCTGAGCAAGGTCTGGGTATTCTCTGTCCCAGAGTCCCGAGACCCGACTGTGAATAGTCCGGACCCCACACAAAGGGGTCCGGGACCTGTCCAGGGGGTCCAGGTCGCGCCTGCGGGGGTCCTGGACCTTGCCCGGAGGTCCGGTCTACACGTACAGGGGTCCGACACTTTCCCATGGGGGTCCGGACCCACTGTTGGCATCTTGGAGTATATCATCTTCCCTGGCCACGTGGCGACCCCGGAGCCATCCACGTGGTGGAGTAGGGTGCTGTTCACCACGCGACTAGAGGTAGCCGCGCGGGTATAGCGTCTTCTCACTGTAGTAAGGGGTACCCCTGTTTCAGGGTACCGACGGCATATATAGGATCCAAATCGACTAGAATTTTGGACCCCAAAACAACAAGCAAAAAACTTCATTAAGGGCTAGTTTGGCAACCTCATTTTCCAACGGATTTCCATTTTCCCAAGGGAAATTAGTTCATTTTCCCTTGGGAAAATAGGAATTTCTTGGGAAAATGGAGTTGCCTAATTATTGGAATAATTCCCTGTATACGACTGCATTTTCCCCCGTATCTTATTTAACATCGCAAACATTCATGTCGTGGTTTCAGAAACCAAGGGACAATAAGATTTGTGTTCGATGGGGGATGCTAGCGCGGACTCAATCCAAATGGTGAATCATGGGGATTCAATGAGAGATCTAAGACATGGGGGTTATATTGGTCTAGGCCAGAGCCCTAGTCTAGTGTAGTGTTGATCGTAATATAGCAGTAGAGCGTGTTATAACCGGTGTGCTTGTGCCAGAAGGAGTGTGCCTTACCCTTTTATATCTCAAAGGGTTGGAACTTATAGAGGGGATCTATTTTCTACTAGAGAGAGAGAGAGTGAGAGAGAGATTAACTCCCTTGGGTTGTCATGGTAGGTCTTCCGTAGGGTCATGTGTAGGCGTACTCCCGGTATTGTCACACCCGGGTTTTAGGGGGGGACAAAACCCGGGCGCCGTCACCAAGTGTGCTGGGACCAAGTCTCACACATATGATGACTCATAGTATAGAAATGAATGTCACATCTTTACTATATAATAGTCCATGCTAAAAAATTACATCATATGCAGACAACGATCCAGCAACCCTAGTTGATTGGGAGACGACAGTCTAGACCACTCACGAACTCATCATGACATCCTCCACGCGCCTCATCCTATGGTACCTATTCTTGGCCTGGGGGGATGTGAGTACAACAAGGGTGAGCTCACATACTTTTATTACTCAACAAGTTGTGGGGAATAATGTGCATGAACTCACCAAAGGTGGGAGCTCATGTGAAGTGTAAGGATTACCAAATGAGATGGTTAAAGCTAAGCATTGCTTTTAAAGTTGGTCAAAATTTTATTAGTAGTTACTGAGTATAAGTAGATACCAACCCAATTAAGAGATCAAATTAATAACAACACCCACAATGCAATGCATATGAAAGATTAAGTTTAGTTTCATAAATTAATCATACGAGAGTCATGAACTGCTCATGACCGCGAGCACGACTGATATACTAGTTGTACACTCTGCAGAGGTTGCGCCCTTTACCCATAAGTCATGTATCCCGTCTAGCCAGGGTTAGCTAGACCCTTAGACACTTCCGAGGTGAATGGCTAGGGATCCACTACGAGGCCTTTACAAAGTTCCACTAGCTTCAGAAAACCCGCTGCAGTTTCTAGTGAGCGAAGTATAGGAATCCCCTGTCTGAAAAGCCATCACAGCATGATCGACTCGAGAACCTCCCTATACTGACAACATTATAACTGGAACATGATCATAATGTAATATTAATCCTAAAACCAGGTAGAGCAATAGCAAAACTACCCAAAAGTTCAGTGGTAAACAAGGTGTGGGATAAAAAAGTCTAGGGAAACCTATTAGGTCCCATCAGATTAACCTGAGCATGTCACAGTGATTAACAAGAACAATATTGAGTAAAGAAAAGTGATCAACGACATAACTTGCTTTAGACTTGAGAACCCCAGGTACCAACTTGTAGTTCAAGTGACTCACAACCTCGCTGCTATTTGTAGAAATACAAACACACATGGTATAGGAAAAATTAACATCACACCAAACATAAGAACGGACTGCATAATAATATTCTACGCGATGCTACGAGACCATGGGTTTGAGAACCACTAAATTCGGAGTTACGATTATAAAGTTATGATTTTCTGAAGCCTTAGGTGATTAAATAGTAAAAATACATTCTATGTTAATTAATATTAATCATGTCAGAAAGATTATGAAGAAATAACTAATTTATCTTTAATCCAGGTTATAACTTCACTAGAGGTATACTTTAGTTAACTATAGTTATAGATATATTAGTTTTGATTATAATAATTAATCTACTAAGCATAGGTTGAATGAATGCTTATTTTTGAAATCATGTTATTTGATAAAATAGTGTTACGAACGCATATGCAACTTTATTATGAAGCTAACGCAACTGGAACAGAATAAATCAGAGTTAAAACGAGTAAAATATGAGTTTTCAAAGGTTAATGATTTATTTTTACACTATAAACCATTTCTAGATTTTATTTTACATTAATTATGATTCCTCTAGACGGTGGCCATCATTTTTCAATAAGTCTAGGGTTTTCTTTGTAAAAACAAGGACTTATTCATAATAGTATTTGCACTTGGGGTACCGCGGGTTGAATACACGATTCTGCAGGGACTCTTTAGCAAAGTTAGACGGCTGAAGCAGTATCGTGGCGTGTGAGCCACCCGATCTAATTTCAACGACTCAGATCAAAAGACACACATGTCCGAACCAATATGCACACCGGACGCTTGGATCTAATATCTACGGCCGATGACTCGCCACGCCCTAACCAAATCAGGACGGCCCGATCACTATCCAATGGTCCACATCATCCTATCTTAAACTCTATCGCCGATCTAATCTGGATCGTTCATCATGAGACCAACGGCTCCTATCTCTCTCCCACCTTTCGCCAGACTGAGGCGCCGCCGCCCACCCACCGCGGCCGCGACACGCCGGCGAACACCAAATCGACGTCCCCCAGCGCCCCGAGACTGGAATTGATCGATCCTACGTGAAGGGGAGCAAATACCGAAACAAAGGAGATTATTCTCACCTGGGTTGGTGGCGACAGTGACATTGTCCACGTCTAGGCGGCTTCGCGGCGGTGGAGTTGGATTCTGGCGAGGAATTCCCATGCCCCCGGCTGCCCATAGCTCACAATCCCACCACATAATCATGCGGTGCAGCGGGCCAAACCTCTTTGGCCAATTCTTGGGCACCGAACGACAACGGGAGGAAGAGGTGACTACGACAGTCCTTCTTCAATCCCCAGCGACGAATTCCCCCCTCCCCAGCTTCTAACTCCATGCGGCGAGGCCGCGGACACCATCAGTGTGTCGAGGCGAATCACCCTGGACACCTATTCGGTACTGACCGACGGCTAGGATGAGATTCAGCATTGTTGGCGATCTCTATTTCTCTCTGCCCTTCCTTCCACTCCACTCGATGGAGGTGCTCCTGGCTCTCGGCTTGCTTGTCATACTGCTCCGGGTTATGGTCAATAGGTGCGGCGGCTTCGGTATTTGTACACATGGAATAGGGTTGGGGCAGGTGATCCCGAGGCGACGGAGGTGGGTTCAGCCTATTGCCACGGCGTGAATCAAGTGAGTTTGTTAACGAAGGGAGGAGAAAGATCTAACAAGAAAGGGCCACAATAGAGAGACTGCGTGAGGCGGCTTAGTAAAGAAGCTGGCGAGCGGGGCCCAGATGTCTGTGCCCGCGCGGGTTAGGAAACTGCCATGTGGGGCCCTGCTTTCGGCACCACATTCCACTGGGCTGTCCGTCAGGTTACTGGGCCGAAGCCTTAAGGTTCAAGCCCAAGCGCAAGTAGGAGCTTCCCATTCTTTTTTATTTTTTCCTATTTTCTTATTTCATTTTTGAAATTCAATTTGGTTCCAATTTCAAATGTGGGTTTTGGGTTTTCTTTTCAAATTTAATGCATAATCAAAATCCAGCATGGATGCCAATATATATTTTTTTATTAATTCATTTATTCATTTCTCTATTTAAGTACATGCTTCTAGATATGCACTTTACACATAAATAGTTATTTTTAGAAAAATAATTTCTAAGGTATTGTCTGTGTCAGGGTATGATTTAAATTAAATCTTTTTGAAGAGTACTTATAAGTATATTTTCTAATAAAGGAATAACTAAAATCATATAGGGATACTTTTATTTATTAGGAACCATATTTGGTTTAGTAGATGTATTTCCAAAGGGAAGAAAGTTCTGATTGAAAGTCATTTTAATTTATTGGAGAATTTTATCAGATTACCCAAAATATGATTTTGAGGTGTTACAAATTCTACCCCCTTAAAAATAATCTCGTCCTCGAGATTACTAAGAAAGGGATATATTTAGTTCAGGTTCTTCAATGGGTATCTGCTAGGTCTAGCCACTTATCAGGTAATATGAAATTTGGTTAAAGCAAGGATACATTGGGATTAGAAAGACTAGGGTAAGAAAAGCTTTAAGTTGGTTGAGGGATCTTGTCTTATTTGGAGATCTGGCTTGGATCTCATCCTTCCTTGATTTGATGAGGTCAATCATCTTTGATCTTCGGTCTTGGAGTCGTTATCCACGTTGGGGACATATGGTTAAGATAACTTGTAGGTAAGGACAAATGGTCAATAGGTACGTGGCATATGATGGGTGTATTATGGCAAAAATCTAGAATGGAATGGATGGTCACCATGAACATGTTGGTAGGTTGTTTGTTCATGGCTAAGTTGGTCTAATTCATTAATTTAGGATTAAGTGAACTAAGTAGGAAAAGAGATTCTATGTGTAAAGTTTAATCCATTAACTAATCTGGTTTAACTTACTCTACCCATTGGACAAGTGCAAGAAAGATGAGTTAAGTGGACTAATCGGGCTAGATTAGATTAAGTCGGATCTAGATTATGTTGGTATCGCCAGATTCTACTAGATAAGTGAAAGGGAAATGGACCTAATCATTTCCTATAATCGATTTTGGTGGTTGACGTCCATCACAAACCACGTGGACTAACTAGTTTGTTAAGATGTCATTTATCTCAGGTGCATAAGGTTCAACACAAAACAAGAAAGAAATTCAGTTGGGAACACAAACAAATTTGGAGCAGAGGACTTGAGAGTGTGCTGTCGTTGGCGCACCAGACAGTGTCCGGTGCACCAGGCCCGCGCGCAAGTGAACAGGCCACTCTCGTGTTTCTGTCGGGCGCGCTCCGCTATAATTCACCGAACATGACCGGTGAGCCAGTGGAGCCATGGTCACTGCGCGTCAACAGTCGACTACAAAAGTGAACAATGATGAACAGTGCACGACACAAGTCAGAGCAGCGAAGTCAGAGATCACCGAACATGTTCGGTGTGGCATCGGACTGTTTGGTGCAACGGCTCCAACGGTCAAGTCGCTCCAAACCCCAACGGGTGTGCTGACGTGGCGCACACCGGACAGTGAACAGTACCTATCCGGTGCGCCACCGGACTGTCCGGTGTGCCCATCACCAGCAAAAATAGCCAACAGCTAGGAAGTGGTTGGAGGCTATAAATACCCCCAACCACCTCCTTCAATGACATCCAAGGATTCTGAACATCACATTCATTGCAAGAGCAAAGGCAACCACTCCAAAGACACATCCAAAGCATTCAATCCACTCCAAGCCACAAAATTAACTCCATTGCTTAGAGACTTGAGAGAGGATCATTTGTGTTCTTTTGTTGCTCTTGTTGCTTGGATTGCTTTCTTCTTCCCCACTCTTATTCTCTTAAGTGCTTTGTAAAGCTAGCAAGAGACACCTAAGTGTGTGGTGATCCTTGGGGTCTTAGTGACCCAAGTGATTAAGGAGAAGGCTCATCCGGTCTAAGTGACCATTTGAGAGAGGGAAATGGTTGAAATAGACCCGGCCTTTGTGGCCTCCTCAACTGGGACTAGGTTCTTTGGAACCGAACCTCGGTAAAACAAATCACCGTGTTCACTTGTGTTGATTTCCATTTGATTTGTTTCCCTCTTTCCTCTCTCTAATGTTTCCTTGCTAATATTGTTTTGAGTTTGCTCCCAAAGTCATACACATCCATTTGAGCAACTCGTTGCAAGAGAAACAATATTCCGCACTCGGATTTAATTCTAACGCTAACCCCAGCCTTAGTGCATTTAAGTTTATAAATTTCAGGTTTCACCTATTCACCCCCTCTAGGCGACTTTCAATTGGTATCAAAGCCAGTGCTTCATTTAGAGTCTAACAAACTCGAAGTGATGTCTGGAGATCACGCCAAGAGGGAGATTGTCACCGGCGATAAGCCCGTAGGCTCGGGGAGGACTCTATCGAGGGAGTCCGACGACAAATACAAGGAGGAATCCTCTTCCTCCATCAAGTCACATAGGAGGGGTGATAAGAAGAAAACAAAAATGAAGAAGGTGATCTACTACGAGACCGACTCTTCATCACCCTCCACATCCGGCGCCGAGTCTACAACTTCGAAGCGCCACAAGCGTAAGAAGTATAGTAAGATGCCTCTTCGCTATCCTCGCATTCCTAAACGCGCTTCTCTACTTTCCGTACCCCTAGGCAAACCACCATATTTTGATGGTGAAGATTATTGCATGAGGAGTGATAAAATGAGGCACCATCTAACCTCACTCCATGAAATCATATGGGATATTGTTGAATTTGGAGCGCAGGCACCACAGGTGGGTGACGAGGACTATGACTCGGATGAGGCCGCCCAAATTATACATTTCAACTCCCAAGCAACTTCTATACTCGCCTCCTTGTGTCGAGAGGAGTATAATAAGGTTCAAGGGTTAAAAAATGCTAAAGAAATTTGGGACATCCTCAAAACGGCGCACGAAGGGGACGAGGTGACCAAGATCACCAAGCGGGAGACGATCGAGGGAGAGCTTGGTCGATTCGTCCTCAACAAAGGAGAAGAGCCGCAAGTGATGTACAACCGGCAAAAAACAATGGTCAATCAAGTGCGCAACCTCGGGAGCACCAAGTGGGATGACCATGAAATGGTCAAGGTTATTCTTAGATCACTTGTTTTCATAATCCCACTCAAGTGCAACTAATCCGTGGAGACCCTAGATATAAACAGATGTCTCCCAAGGAAGTAATTGGCAAGTTTGTGAGATTTGAACTTATGATCAAAGACTCCAAACACATTGTCAACTTGGAGCAAGGTGCCACCTCCACACCCGAGGTGCAACCCGTTGCATTCAAAGCAACAGAAGAAAAGGAGGAGTCCACACCAAGTAGACTACCAATCGAAGCCTCCAAGATCGACAATGAGAAGATGGCTCTTATTATTAAGAGCTTTTGACAAATCCTCAAGCAAAGGAAGGGGAAGGACTACAAACCCCGTTCTAAGAGGGTGTGCTACCGGTGTGGTAAGTCCGGTCACTTTATAGCTAAATGTCCATATTCTAGTGACAGTGATAGGGACGAAGACAAGAAGGGGAAGAAGAAGATGGAGAAGAAAAAGTACAACAAGAAGAAGGGCGGCGAGGCGCACATGGGGCAGGAATGGGACTCCGACGAGAGCTCCACCGACTCCTCCTCTGACGAGGACGCCGCCAACATCTCTGTCAACAAGGGACTTCTCTTCCCCAACGTCGGCCACAAGTGTCTCATGGCTAGGGACGGCAAGAAGAAGAAGGTACATTCTAGAGATACCCCCAAATATACTACATCCGATGATGAGGGTAGCTCTAGTGACAATGAAGATGATTTAATTTCTCTCTTTGCCAATCTTACCATGGACCAAAAGAAAAAATTGAATGAATTAATAGAAACCATTAACGAGAAGGATGATCTCTTGGAATGCCAAGAGGACTTGCTCGTTAAGGAAAACAAAAAAATTGTTAAATTGAAAAATGCTTATGCTCTAGAAATAGAAAAATGTGAAAATTTGTCTAAGGAGCTTAGCATATGCAATGATTCAATTTCTAGACTTAGAATTGAGAATGATAATTTAATTGCTAAGATAGAAGAATTAAATATTTGCATACCTCCTACATCTACTGTTGAAGATGTTACTATTTGTACTAGATGTAGAGATATTAATGTTGAAGCTATTGATGATCACATTGCTATGATTAAAGAAAAAATGATCACGTAGATAAATTAAATGCTAAAATTGCCGAGCATGAGCTAGAAAATGAAAAGTTTAAATTTGCTAGAAGCATGCTCTATAATGGGAGACGCCCTGACATTAAGGATGGCGTTGGGTTCCAACAAGGGAACCAAAGCAATGTCAAGCTTAATGCCCCCAAAAAATTGTCTAATTTTGTTAAGGGTAAGGCCCCCATGGTTCAGGATAGAGAGGGCTACATTTTATATCCTGCAAACTATCCTAAGCATAAGATTAGAAAAATTCATGCTAGAAAACCTCACAATATTTCTCATCATGCTTTTATGTACAAAAATAAGGCTTCTAGTTCTAGGCATACCACTCATATCAAAATGCCTAAGAAGAAAATTCCTAATGCATCAAATGAGCATAACATTTTATTTAAAACTTTTGATGCTTTATATGTGCTTACTAACAAATCAAGCAAAGTAGTTGCCAAATATGTTGGGGGCAAACACAAGAGTCCAAAGACTTGTGTTTGGGTACCCAAGGTGCTTGTCTCTAATGTAAAAGTACCCAAGACCATTTGGGTACCTAAGAACAAGGCCTAAATTTGTTTTGTAGATTTATGCATCCAGTGGATCAAGTTGGATAATCGATAGCGGGTGCATAAACCACATGACAGGGGAGAAAAAGATGTTCTCCTCATATGAGAAAAATGAAGATCCCCAAAGAGCTATTACATTCGGGGATGGAAATCAAGGTTTGGTCAAAGGATTGGGTAAAATTGCTATATCTCCTGACCATTCTATCTCCAATGTTTTTCCTGTAGATTCTTTAGACTACAACCTGCTTTTAGTTTCTCAATTATGCAAAATGGGCTACAACTGTTTATTCACTGATATAGGTGTTACTGTCTTTAGAAGAAGTGATGATTTAATAGCATTTAAGTGAGTGTTAGATGGTCAGCTATATTTAGTTGATTTTAATGACAACAAAGCTGAACTAGACACTTGCTTAATTGCTAAGACTAATATGGGCTGGCTCCAGCATCGCCGACTTTCCCAAGTTGGGATGAAGAATCTTCACAAACTTCTAAAGGGAGAACATATTTTAGGACTAACAAATGTTCATTTTGAGAAAGACAGGATTTGTAGCGCATGCTAAGCAGGGAAGCAAGTTGGAGTCCATCATCCACACAAGAACATCATGACGACTGACAGGCTGCTTGAGCTACTCCACATGGACCTATTCGGCCTGATCGCTTACATAAGCAATGACGGGAGTAAGTACTGTCTAGTTATTGTGGATGATTATTCTTGCTTCACTTGGGTATTCTTTTTGTTGGAAAAATCTCAAACCCAAGAGACTTTAAAGAGATTCTTAAGACAGGCTCAAAATGAGTTCGGATTGAGAATCAAAAAGATTAGAAGCGACAATGGTACAGAGTTCAAGAACTCACAAATCGAAGGATTTCTTGAGGAGGAGGGCATCAAGCATGAGTTATCTTCTCCCTACACACCTCAACAAAATGGTGTAGCGAAGAGGAAGAATAGAACTCTACTGGACATGGCTAGGACCATGCTTGATGAGTACAAAACACCGGACCAGTTTTGGGCGGAGGTGATTAACACCGCCTGCTACTCCATCAACCGGTTATATCTTCACCGAATCCTCAAGAAAACATCATATGAACTCCTCACTGGTAAAAAGCCCAATGTTTCTTATTTTAGAGTTTTTGGGAGCAAATGCTTTATTCTTATTAAGAGAGGTAAAAATGCCAAATTTGCTCCTAAAGCAGTAGAAGGCTTTTTACTTGGTTATGACTCAAACACAAGGGCATATAGAGTCTTCAACAAGTCCACTGGATTAGTTGAAGTTTCTTGTGACATTGTGTTTAATGAAACCAATGGCTCCCAAGTGGAGCAAGTTGATCTTGATGAATTAGATGATGAAGAGGCTCCATGCGTCACACTAAGGAACATGTCCATTCGAGATGTGTGTCAAAAAGAATCCAAAGAGCCTCCACAAGCACAAGATCAACCATCATCTTCCATGCAAGTATCTCCACCAACTCAAGATGAGGATAAGGCTCAATAAGAAGAAGATGAAGATCAAGACGATGAGCCACCTCAAGAAGAGGACATTGATCAAGGGGGAGATAAAGATGGTCAAGACAAGGAAGATGATCAAGAGATTTGGGATCAAAGACCGCCACATCCAAGAGTCCACAAGCAATTCAAAGAGATCACTCCGTCAACTCCATACTTGGTGACATCCACAAGGAGGTAACCACTAGATCTCGAGTTGCTCATTTTTGTGAACATTACTCTTTTGTGTCCTCTATTGAGCCATACAGGATAGAGGATGCATTAAGAGATCCGGATTGGGTGGTGGCTATGTAAGAGGAGCTCAAGAATTTCACAAGGAATGAGGTATGACATTTACTTACACGTCCTAACCAAAATGTTGTAGGTACCAAGTGGGTATTCCGCAACAAGCAGGATGAGCATGGTGTGGTGACAAGGAATAAAGTCCGACTTGTTGCAAAAGGATATTCACAAGTCAAAGGTTTGAATTTCAATGAAACCTATGCACCCGTAGCTAGGCTTGAATCAATTCGTATATTACTTGCATATGCTACTTACCATGGCTTTAATTTATATCAAATGGACGTGAAGAGTGCCTTCCTCAATGGCCCTATCAAGGAAGAGGTATATGTTAAGCAACCTCCCAGCTTTGAAGATAGTGAGTATCCTAACCATGTTTATAAGCTCTCAAAGGCGCTTTATGATCTCAAGCAAGCCCCAAGAGCATGGTATGAATGCCTGCGAGACTTCCTTATCACTAATGGCTTCAAAGTTGGTAAAGCTGACTGTACTCTCTTCACTAAAACTATTGCAAAAGACTTGTTTATTTGCCAAATTTATGTTGATGATATTATATTTGGGTCTACTAACAAGTCAACTTGTGAAGAGTTTAGTAGGATAATGATACAGAAATTCGAGATGACTATGATGGGGGAGTTGAAGTATTTCTTTGGATTCCAAATCAAGCAACTTCAAGAGGGCACCTTCATCAGCCAAACTAAGTACATTCAAGACATACTTAAGAAGTTTGGAATGAAGAATGCCAAACCCATCAAGACACCCATGGAAACTAATGGGCATCTCGACCTCGACACGGGAGGTAAATCCGTAGATCAAAAGGTATATCGGTCGATGATAGGATCATTACTCTATTTATGTGCTTCACGATCGGACATTATGCTTTCTATATGCATGTGTGCAAAGTTCCAGGCAAATCCTAAGGAAGTTCACCTTAGGGCCATGAAAAGAATCATGAGATATTTAGTTTACACTCCTAAGTTTGGGCTTTGGTACCCCAAGGGATCTACCTTTGATTTAATTGGATATTCTAAAGCCGATTATGCAGGGTGCAAAATTGGTAGGAAGAGCACATCAGGGACTTGTCAATTTCTAGGAAGATCCCTGGTGTCTTGGGCTTCAAAGAAACAAAACTCCGTAGCTCTTTCTACCGCCGAAGCCGAGTATATTGTCGTAGGCCATTGTTGTGCAACAATTACTTTGGATGAGGCGAACTTTCAGGGACCATGGCTACAAGTTGAGCAAAGTCCCTCTCCTATGTGATAATGAGAGTGCAATTCGCATGGCGGATAATCCCATTGAACACAGCCGCACTATGCACATAGACATCCTGTATCACTTTTTGAGAGATCACTAACAAAAAAGGGATATCGAAATTGCTTATGTTAACACCCACAATCAATTAGCCAATATCTTTACCAAGCCACTAGATGAAAAGACCTTTAGCAAACTTAGGAATGAGCTAAATATACTTGATTCTCGGAACTTTGATTGAAACATTGCGCACATAGCTAATTAAAATATCTTTGATCATGTCTCTTTCATTTGGTACAAATGCATATTTCTTATTCTTCTTGTGCCAAGGCTAAGACTAATGTGCTTTCAAGTATATTTCTATGATTAGTCTTAGATTGAAAGGGAAATGGAGTATCCGGCAAAGGCAAGGCTTCCACTCCAACTCTGACATTATCATTTACCCTTTGTCGTTACTCCGGAAACTCTCAATTGGTATAACCCTTCACTCATATTTCTTTTACCAATGGGGGAGAAAGTATTAGGCCCCATAAGGGGAGAATTCTAAAAGGGCTCTCAAGCTTTCCGTTTTTGGCGATTAATGCCAAAGGGGGAGAAAGTATTAAGCCCAAAGCAAAAGGACCGCACCACCACACACCACCATATTTTCAAAAATAAAAGGAAATGTTTATTTCAAATTGGTATTTGAGTTTATCTCAAGATTTTCATTTGGTATCCCAAAATTTTCAACTGGTATCTCATTTAGTATCTCAAGATCTTTCAATTGGTATCTTATTTGATTTCAAAAACCCTCTTGAAAGCTAAGGAGAGAATTCATTCAGGGGGAGCTTTTTATTAGTCAAAGGAAAAACATTTGAAACAGGGGGAGGAATTTCAAATCTTAAAAATGCTTCTTGCAATCATATTCTTATACCTTTGACTATTTGCAAAAGAATTTGAAAAGATTTTTACAAAAGATTTGCAAAAACAAACAAGTGGTGCAATGTGGTCCAAAATGTTTAATAGGAGAAAAGCAATCACATTCACTCTTGGACATATGTATAAAGTCTTTCAATGGTTTAATTCTAAGTAACCTATGCACATCTATCATAATTGCAAAGTAGTTACATTTCTACACTCTATATTTGCTTTGGTTTGTGTTGGCATCAATCACCAAAAAAGGGGAGATTGAAAGGGAAATGGACCTAATCATTTCCTATAATCGATTTTAGTGGTTGACGTCCATCACAAATCACGTGGACTAACTAGTTTGTCAAGATATCATTTATCTCAGGTGCATAAGGTTCAACACAAAACAAGAAAGAAATTTACTTGGGAACACAAACAAATTTGGAGCAGAGGACTTGAGAGTGTGCTGCCGTTGGCGCACCGGATGGTGTCTGGTGCACCAGGCCCGTGTGCAAGCGAATAGGCCAATCTCGGGTTTCTACCGGGCGTGCTCCGCTATAATTCACCGGACTGTCCGGTGTGCACCAGACATGTCCGGTGAGCCAGCGGAGCAACGGTCACTGCGTGTCAACGGTCGACTACAAAAGTGAATAGTGATGAACAGTGCGCGGCAGAAGTCAGAGCAGCAAAGTCAGAGGTCATTGGAGATGTCCGGTGTGGCACCGGACTGTCCGGTGCAACGGCTCCAACGGTCAAGTCGCTCCAAACCCTAACAGGCGTGCTTACGTGGCGTGCACCGGACAGTGAACAATACCTGTCTAGTGCGCCACCGGACTGTCCGGTGTGCCCATCGCCAGCAAAAACAGCCAACGGCTAGGAAGTGGTTGGAGGCTATAAATAACCCCAACCACCTCCTTCAATGGCATCCAAGTATTCTGAACATCACATTCATTGCAAGAGAAAAGGCAACCACTCTAAAGACACATCCAAAGCATTCAATCCACTCCAAGCCACAAAATCAACTCCATTGCTTAGATACTTGAGAGAGGATCATTTGTGTTCTTTTGTTGCTCTTGTTGCTTGGATTGCTTTCTTCTTCCCCACTCTTATTCTCTTAAGTGCTTTGTAAAGCGAGCAAGAGACACCTAAATGTGTGGTGATCCTTGCAGGGTCTTAGTGACCCAAGTGATTAAGGAGAAGGCTCATCCGGTCTAAGTGACCGTTTGAGAGAGGGAAAGGGTTGAAATAGACCCGGCCTTTGTGGCCTCCTCAACGGGGACTAGGTTCTTTGGAACCGAACCTCGATAAAACAAATCACCGTGTTCACTTATGTTGATTTCCATTTGATTTGTTTTCCCTCTTTCCTCTCTCTAACGTTTCCTTGCTAATATTGTTTTGAGTTTGCTCCCAAAGTCGTACAAATCCATTTGAGCAACTCATAGCAAGAGAAACAATCTTCCGCACTCGGATTTAATTCTAACGCTAACCCTGGCCTTATTGCAAATTTAAGTTTATAAATTTTAGGTTTCGTCTATTCACCCCCCCTCTAGGCGACTTTCAATAAGATCTGAATGATTCCGATTAGATTATGGTTGTTACACTAGGACGAGATAAGCAAAGTGGTTAGGACAAGATGAGATAAGATAGATTCTTTTAAGGTGAGATGAATCTGTTAAGCTAGATACATTTTAAAGAGGATCATCTAGGTTGGTCTAGTTATCTTATAAACATATTTTTTATGCCTAAGTATATGCAGATGCAATTGTGGATATTACTCCACAACTTATCACACTCAATCAAAGAATCGAATCAAAGAGTTAACATAAGGACAAACACTCAAGCATATAAATATTTACAAAAATATTTTTGATTCGGTTCCTGTTGGGGGCCTTCGTCTTCCGAAGGTCCTAAAAACATGACTAACAATGTTTCCCAAGTGTAATATATGTACAGTAACCTTCGAACTCGAAATAAAGCTGTACACAATATGAAAACCATGGTCGGGACGAAGGTTGAACCAGTTCCAAAGCTACGCGCAACGAAGCTTCGGATCAACGGCAGAAAAAGGAACCAACTTAAAGGGGAAAAGGCTATCTAGTCATCGTTGGATTGTCATTAAGTCAATAGTAAACATAAAGGGCATGAATGTAATTTTACACAGGCTGCGCCCTGTGCCTATAAATAGATGAACAGTACCCCCCGTACTGTTCACGCTGACTTGTATTCATTCGTGCGTCACACTTGGACTTCTACCTACTGTCAAGCCGAAGGTATAAATGTAATTCAATATTATTTCTGTTTATCCATGTAAATATAAAGAAGATATATTAATAATGTCATATGATTATTCATGTTGTCTCTTATATTTCATATGCTTCTTCTTTCATTAACATATACTGTGATGATGAAGGTATGTCCTTCATGGCCTTCGTCTGAAGATCATTATATCCTAAGGGAAATAATGCTTCGAAGGACGAAGGACTTTTAACTATTAACATTTGTGTTGCCTTGTTCTTAACTCATAGCATTTGAGATCAAGTCCCCAACATTGGCGCCCACCTCTGGTGAACTCATTCGACCATCTTCGGCAAGCTGTGACCTTCGTCATGCCGCCGAAGAAAGCTTCAGGGCTAGGGGTTGCACTGCAGCTACTGGACGTCAACCAGGACACGGTGCGTGAAGCCCGAACTCAGAAGAGGAAGGCTACAAGTCCAACACCCCAAGAGGAGGAGCTGGACCAAGAGATAAGGGATCTCGAAGTTATCCATCAGCATGTCGAAAGGAAGAGAGAGAAGATGCTTCGACTTTCCAATCTTCAGAAGAAGATCGATGAAGCTGCTGAAGAAATACATCATCTTACTCAAGATGACCAGGATCGAAGACCTCCACAAAGAGAGCTTCGTCAAGATAATTCCTACAATGATGATGATTGGTATGATGATTTCTATCATGGAAATTTTGCTTTTGATGATGCTTCCCCTCTATCAGCAGAACTACAGGCTACTCCATGGCCCCCATCATACAAGCTACCTCAGCTCCCCATGTATGATGGGCACTCAGACCCGAAGCAGTTCCTGATGAGCTACGAAGCAACTATATCTTCGTACGAGGGCAATACTGCAGTCATGGCGAAGTCCTTCGTCATGGCAGTTCGAAGCATGGCCCAAACATGGTACTCTTCTCTCCGGCCAGGGACAATCACGTCATGGCACAAGCTTAAGGACATGCTGGTCACCAGTTTTCAAGGGTTTCAGACAAAGCCAGTCACTGCTCAGGCCTTGTTCCAGTGCACTCAAGACCATGAGGAGTACCATCAGGCATATGTCCGAAGGTTCCTGCGCCTAAGAGCACATGCGCCTACAGTGCCCAATGAAATCGTCATTGAGGCCATGATCAAGGGTCCTCGGCCAAGACCTATGGCCCAATACTTCGCTAGGAAACCCCCCCAAACCCTGGAGAAGCTGCTTCAGAAATAGGATGAGTACATCTGGGCTGATAATGACTTCCAGCAAAGAAGGGAGGAAGCTTACAGATTTTCTGAGCTGACTAGGGGCTTCGGAGGGAGAATCCACCCTAGGCATGTTAGATCAATCCATAGCTCCAGTCAGAATGATGACAACGGAAGCTAGCTTCAGAGGCCACAACACACCTCACAGTCTTCGGGACAGCAACAAAGCTCCTTCAGGCCACCAGCTCTAAGGGGCAGAGGCGGCAGGGGCTTCGGAGGAAGATATGGGGATCAGCCCAGAAAAATCTATTGTTTATTCTATGGTGAGGACAAGGGCCACACTACAAGAATGTGCCAAATCACTATTTTGAAGCAAAAGGAGATTGCTGAAGCAGAAGCTCGACAGAATCAACCGAAGCAGGTTTTACACACTGCTTCGTGCCACTCTCCTTACATACCAGAATATGTGGGAAATCAACCTATAGCTTATGTTGCTTCGGCAACCCATTCACAAGCTTCTTGGCCTCAGCTTCCACCACCACCACTGCAACCTACTTATTCTCGAAGCCAGCAGCCAGAAGGGCGCCAACACTCCAAACAACAACATGACTTCAGGGAGGAGTCCGAAGCTCGTACAGTCAATAGTACTGTACCAGAATCGAAGCACATATATTGAGCAATATCCTGCTTCTTAAATACTTTTATATTCTAAGCTATTTCATTTTTTGAATAAGGAACAAGCAATGAAAACTTAGTTTTAATTTCTTGTAATAATTTTGCTTCTATCAGAATGAAATATATCTTCTTCACTGATTTACGAAGCTCAAAAGCTGTTCCTAAGGGAATGCAGAGCCAACATAAATGAAGCTACAAAAGTCGTTCCTAAGGGAGCGCAGCGTAAGTTTTGTGCTCAAAAGTCGTTCCTAAGGGAGCGCAACACAAGTTTTCTGCTTGAAAGTCATTTCAAAGGGAATGCAGAGCCAAATACCGCTGAAATATAAGGCAAAGAAGTTCAAAAGTCGTTCCTAAGGGGATGCAGAACTTATACCGGCGAAATAGAAGGCGAAGAAGTTCAAAAGACGTTCCTAAGGGGATGCAGAACTTATATCACCGAAATAGAAGGTGAAGAAGCTCAAAAGTCGTTCCTAAGGGGATGCAGAGCTTGTGTATTCCAGTGTGGGCGTGTGGGTGTGTGTCTTCAACATTCTCATCATTTTGCATCATATCATAACATCATTTCGCATAGCATTACATCATACATCATATTGCATCAACGGCACAAGAATTGAATACGAAGCAAATCTTCAGCATATGCTTCGTCAAAACGAAAATGTGCTGAGGCACAAAGTAAGCTTCGGGAATTAAAGATTTATCAGCGTTGTCACAAGAAGGGATCTCTTTCTTTACGAAGCATGAAAAGAAGGGAAGGTGTTTTTCGCCGAAGGCTCAAAAACAGTATGTGTGTAAGTTTCATGCATTGTAAAGAAATGAATTACAATAATTTACATATTTGATTCAATGTTACATACATCAAATGTCACATAGTTTTGTTACAATAGAAGCTTAATCTTACTCAAATTGTTCCATACATTCCAGCTATTATTATAATAAAACCTACTCCTCTTTAAGAACTTTCTCTGCAACTTCGTTCAGTAATTTGTTAACAACTTCGTCGACAATGGATTCAGCCATGTTTATGATGTCCAGCGCTTCCTTCATTTTTGGATCAGCTAGGGGATCGTACGGTTCTGGCGACGGAGACAGTTCAGCTGAAGTAGGAAAAATTGATTAGTTCGAATCCACAAAGCAAGTACCGAAGCTAAAAAACAAAAATAATACATATACGCCTTTCGTGTTCTGTAGCTTCTTCAGCTCGCTTTGCTTCTGCTCTGGTGTCATGGGTGTCTTTTTCACTCTTTTTAATAATCTCATGTGCCATCTCTCGGCCACCATTCACCCAGACATCATTGTAGAATTTTCCGCCCATCAAGGTTGCTTCAACTGAAGGATCCTTCGTATCATCAACGGAGAAGGCGGCTCCGGCCTGAGCTATGGTTTTAATGTGATCGCATCCGACCTTCTCAAAGATGGCTGAAATTCCCCACGCACCGGAAAACACGCAAACATCCCCGCGATCACTCAAAATTTCTTTGAAGGTTTCGGCTTCTCCACTTATCCATTCAACGACACCTTCGGGGTCGCCTCGTATGAAGTTTTCTTCAGCAGAGTAGGCACCCACTTTGGCGAAGCTAGTTTTCAATTTCTTCACACAATCCAAGGATTTCTCGAAGCACCTTTCCTTGGATTTGCGAAGTTCTTCAACATTTTTCTTTAGATAATTTTTCCAATATTCGTTGATTTCTTGATTAGCTTGTGCGAGCGTGCAATCTTCCTTAGCTTCGGCCAGCTGTCTCTGAAGGTCTTCAATTTCGGTTTTCTGGGCTTCGGCCTGAGCCTTGAAGTTAGCTTCGTCTTCCTTTACTTTGTTTACTAGTGAAATTAAGATTTTGTCTTTTTCCAGACCTTCGTTTCTCATTTCAATCACTTCTGAACGAAGGTTATTAAGGGCCATTGTATAGCCTTCCTCTTCAATATTCTTCTGCGCTCTCAGGGTATTACTAAGAATTAAGCCCTACAAAGAGGAGGAAAGAATTGAGCATGGCAAATAAAATACTCTATTCTAAAATTCAAAGTTAACTTCTATACCTTTATACTGTTGTATGCTAGGCTGTCAGCAAGTTCATCCTTCGACAAAATCGAAAGGCCGTCTTCCAGCTTCGGGAATACTATGCTTTTACCTATCTCCCGGCAAACGAATATTTCTTTGTTATCTGGGAGACAGTACAGAAAATCTTCTTCGTTACTACCATTGAACACTAAGGCCCCCTTCGGATATTTCAATCTTTGGGCCTAGTGTCTGGCTTCTAGTATTTCTTCTTGGGATAGTTTCTTTCCCGAAGCATGACGAATGATGTAGTCATCGTTTTTGTTCGAAGCTTCGGGAGCAGGAGCTTCGATCTTTTCAGGTGCAATCTGCTCTGTCGTTTTTTCCTCAGGCGCGGCAGGCTCCGTCTCGGTGGGCATTAAAGGCCTAGCTTCGGCTTCAGCCTGAGCTTGCATAGCTTCGGCTTCTGCTTGCCCAATTTCGACTTCGGCTTGTGTTTTGACAGCTTCAGCAATTTTCTTTGTAGGAGCAGGGCTCAAGGCCTTTGTAGTCTCTAGCACAGCATCCAGCACGTTAGCCATCCTCCTCCTCTTGGGAGTTGCGACAAAAGCCTTTTGCACCTTTGGTAGTTTTGCCTCTATCGGAGGGTTCAGAATTTTTGGCATTTTTATTATTTCTTCAACCTTTGGATCTTCAGCCTTATCAACCTTATCTTTGACTGGCTCGACTGTATGTGCCTTCGGCACTACGGTCGGCTCTTCAGCGCTCTGTGCAAGCGGAGCAGTTTGTGTTGCTTCGACTGCTGAAGAGCACCCTGCGCTAAATTCAGGCACTGCGGCCGGCTCAATATAACGCGGCCGGTGGGTCAGAACCTTCACCTTTTTGCTCTTCGGCACAGGCTCAGCTGGGGTGACCGAAGTGGCAATCTTCCTCTTTTTCTCTTGCCCTCGCAGCGGGTAGCGGTAATCAGGGTATATGAAGCCAATAGCATCAAATACCCTGTTTAATCTTTTCTTGCCCCGACCTCCAAAGGCTGTGGACAGAGTATTATCTTCGGCCTTGGAGTATGCTCCAAGTAGCTCATCACTAGTAGCTTCGATGCACTTCAGCCAGTCATTGTTTGGCTCGTCAAACTTATCCCTAAATCTGAAGGTATACTTCAGTCGGACCAAACCACCATCACTAGAATCAGTGGTGGTCTCCTTCGGCATATCCCAGCTTTCCATAAGTGGCCATACCCTGAACGATATATGCTCTTGAACCAAATCCCTTGTGCCAATGAAGGCACAAACAGTGCTAAAAGCCCTCTGGCATGCTTCAACAGCGTCATCAATTTCCACCTTCGGCCTTCGAAGGCCAAAGCGAGACCAGATGGGGCGCTGGATGATTTCTTTGATGTCTTCCCTTGCCTTTAAATCATTTTTAACATAAAACCACTCCTCCATCCAGGCTCTGGGCCATCTCTTCTGGAATGTTGGCACCGGGTGGCTTGCGTTGGGGCGAGCAACAAATCCATAACAACCGAAGTTTTTGTGGTACTGTTCTTTGCCAGTAGACTTCGTCTCATATAAAAGCTCGTGCATACTACAGAAGCACTTTGCGCTTGGCTCCAGCCCTTGACTTCTTACAGCCCAGACAAAAATCCCCATCCTAATAATAGCCTCGAGGGTGATCTGATGAAGGAAGATCTGGTATATCTTCAGCACTTCAACCACAAACTTACTCAGCGGGAACCGGAGACCAGCCTTAAAAAGCTTCGGTAGATAACAACTTCATCTTCCTCCGGAGCAGGGGCAGTGCTGTCCCCTCCAACTCTGACGATAGACATGTCACGAAAGTACCTTCCTCTCATGTTGTCAAGATGACTCTATTTAATAGTTGATTTTCCGAAGACAGTATGGCTTGGTCGCCAGGGCCGATCTTCTGAATCTTCGTCTCCACTCTCCACAACATAACTATCACTATCATCAGTATCTTCAAACAAACCTTCTAGAATTTCTTTAGTAATCTTCTCTGTGTTTGTTTTTGACATAGACTCAACAAACCCAGCGATAAAAGGATCCGCAGTTTTCTTTTCTTCAAACAACTTCGTCTCCTTAGTTACCTTCGTTTCTACAGTCATTTTCTTTTCCTCAGTCATCTTCTCCCCAGACATGGTGAAAACACGTCATTAAACCGAAGCTTGAAAATCAGGCGAGAGCTAGTGAGCAAGAGCTAAAAAGTTTGAGAAAATAACGCAAATGGTGGAAACAGCGTATCAAATGTTGCCGCTGTGGTTTATATTTATACGCCCAGTACGTTGCAACTTGGTGGGCCCTGTCTATCATTGACTATTGCTATTCTAGCAAAGGGAAGGTGTTTTTTCGGACCTTCCGCTTAAGGCCTTCGTTCGTGTCGCAGTCTGAATTCGTTGTTATAACAAATTAATACTGCGAGGGGCTACTGTTGGGGGCCTTCGTCTTCCGAAGGTCCTCAAAAACATGACTAACAATGTTTCCCAAGTGTAATATATGTACAGGAACCTTCAGACTCAGAATAAAGTTGTACACAATATGAAAACCATGGTCAGGACGAAGGTTGAACCAGTTCCGAAGCTACGTGCAACGAAGCTTTGGATCAACGGTAGAAAAAGGAACCGACTTAAAGGATAAAAGGCTATCTAGTCCTCGTTGGATTGTCATTAAGTCAATAGCAAACATAAAGGGTGTGAATGTAATTTTACACAGGCTGCGCCCTGTGCCTATAAATAGATGAACAGTACCCCCATACTGTTCACGCTGACTTGTATTCATTTGTGCGTCACGCTTGGACTTCTACCTTCTATCAAGCCGAAGGTATAAATGTAATTCAATATTATTTCTGTTTATCCATGTAAATATAAAGAAGATATATTAATAATGTCATATGATTATTCATGTTGTCTCTTATATTTCATATGCTTCTTCTTTCATTAACATATACTGCGATGATGAAGGTATGTCCTTCATGACCTTCGTCTGAAGATCATTATATCCTAAGGGAAATAATGCTTCAAAGGACGAAGGACTTTTAACCATTAACATTTGTGTTGCCTTGTTCTTAACTCATAGCATTTGAGAACAAGTCCCCAACAGTTCCTAAGATTAGGTCTCCTATTCCTAAAAGTCACTTTAGGTGCAGGATTTCAAAGTGTGAAATCCACTTTTGTCTTTAGAAGTGAAAAGGTATGAATATTCAGAGTAAAGCAGCAATAGATGAGAAAAGATTAAGAAAAGTTTATAAAGAATCAGAGTCGCAAGGGTAAGTAGGTAAGGGTTATCCAGTTCTATCTAGGTTTCGTCCTACAGTCAACATCACTCTGATACTACTTCTATCACACCCCGGTTTTAGGGGCATCAAAACTTGGGCACGAATCATCACCAAGTGTGCTGGGACCAAGTCTCACACATATGATGACTGATGGTATAGAAACGAATGCCACATCTTTACTATATAATAGGAGTTCTGTACAAAATAGCTAAATAATTACATCATATGCAGACAACGATCTAACAATCCTAGTTGACTGGGAGACGACGGCCTAGACAACTCACGAACTCATCACGGCATCCTCCACGTGCCTCATCCTGTGGTACCTGTTCTTAACCTGGGGGATGTGAGTACATCAAGGGTGAGCTCAGATACGTTTATCGCTCAACAAGTTGTGGGGAATAATGTGCATGAACTCACCAAAGGTGGGAGCTCATGTGAAGTGTAAGGCTTACCAAAGGAGATGGTTAAAGCTAAGCGTTGCATTTAAAGTTGGTCAAAATTTTATTAGCAGTTACTAAGTATAAGTAGATACTAACCTAATTAAGTAAGAGATCAAATTAATAACAACACCCATAATGCAATGTATATGACAGATTAAGTTTAGTTTCATAAATTAATCATCCGAGAGTCTTGAGCTGCTCATGACCGCGAGCACGACTGATATACCAGTTGTACACTCTGCAGAGGTTGCACCCTTAACCCACAAGTCGTGTATCCTGTCTAGCCAGGGTTAGCTGGACCCTTAGACACTTCCGAGGTGAATGGCTAGGGATCCACTACGAGGCCTTTACAAAGTTCTACTAGCTTCAGAAAACCCGCTATAGTGGGCGACCAAGAGGAGGAAAACGACCCAAGGCGTGGCTTCCTCTTTTTTTTCTTTTTTATTTTCCATTCTTTTGTTATTTCCTTTCTTTAGGTAGATTTCATATTCCTATTCAAATTTGATTTTGAATCATAAATCAAATACACGACAAAACCATCAGCATGGATGCAACCATTGTTATTAGTTTATATATATAGGTGTGTATATACACACACACAATTAACATTCATTAAAAAGAAAATATGATTTATGAAATAAACACATAGTCAATATACTTTGCTATCATTTATTGAACAACATAAGTCTTAGAAATTACATTTTAGGGTTTACAAATCCTACCCCTTAAAAATAATCTCGATCCTGAGATTACGACGGGCTAGAGAAAAAGGTGGGGAAATTCTACTTGCAACTCGTCTTCTCGCTCCCAAGTAGCTTCATCCTATGTGTGATGGCTCCATTGCACTTTGCACATCTTAAACACTTTGTTTCTGGTAACTCAGGACAGGATATCGATGATCTTGGTGGGGTATTACATGTAGGTCAAATCGCCCTGCACACTGAGTTCCTCCATCGGTAGTTGCTCTTCTGGCACTCTGAGGCACTTCTTCAACTGGGACACATGAAATACATCATGTACATCTGTTAGATGGCTGGGTAACTCCAGTTGATAAGCCACTTTCCCAACTCACATTAGGATTTTGAAGGGTCTAATAAAGCAAGGTGACAACTTCTCTTTAACTTTAAACCTTCTCTTACCGTGAATTGGTGACACCTTGAGGTACACATGATCACCTTCCTCAATTCTAGTTTTCTTCTTGGGTATTTGCATAACTCTTCTGCCTTAACTGTACAGTTCTCAGGTTCTCCCTGATTATTCGAACTGTTTCTCTGCTTCTTGGATAATCTTCGGCCCAAAGAACTGTCTTTCACCAATCGGATTCCAATACGGCGGGGTTCTATACTTCCTTCCATATAATGCCACAAACAGGGACATCTTCAAACTGGTCTGATAACTGTTATTATAGGAGAACTCCGCGTAGGGTAAACTCCTGTCCCAACTACCACCATGCTTAAGAGCACAAGCTCTCAACATATCCTCTAGCAACTGATTAGTCCTTTCAGTTTGAACATTTGTTTAGAGATGGTAGGCTAAACTAAATTTTAGCTTTGTGTCCATACTCTCATGAAGACTCTTCCAAAATCTTGAAGTAAACTGAGATCCCCGATCATAAAAAACTTCTTAGGTACTCCGTGTAGGCACACAATTCGAGACATATATAACTCTTCCAACTGAGTGCCCTTATAGGTAGTCTTGACCAGGATAAAGCGAGCTACCTTATTTACTCTATCCACGATCACCCATATGGAATCATAACCCTTCGAGGTGCGAGGCAACCCGACTATGACATCCATACCGATTTCCTCCCACTTCCATTCAGGTACTTCTAACAGATGGCGTAATCCAGCTGGTCTCTGATGTTCAACTTTTACCCTTTGACAGACATCACATACAACCACATGTGCGACGACATCCCTTTTCGGACCATACCACCAGTACCTTTGTTTTAGATCCTAATACATCTTGGTGCTACCAGGATAAATAGAATAGGCTGAGTCATGAGCTTCATTCAATATGGTCTCACGGAGACTGTCTATCTTAGGAATACATATCATGTTCTTGAACCAGATTGTGCCTTGCTCATCTTTCATGAAGTCTGGACCTCTGCCTTCAACCATTAAGTCTTTGATCTCTTGAATCTTAGCTTCACCAACCTGACCTTTTTGTATCTCTTGCCCCAAGCTAGGTTCCACCTCCATAGCGACTCCCTCCACATGAGCAACTATTCCTAGGTTGATCCTATCAAACTTCTCTGCTAACCTGTCGAGTAACTGGGCAGTCATAGCTGCATGGGCATGGTCCTTTCGACTTAAGGCATCTGCAACCATATTCACCTTGTCTGGATGGTAATGAATGTCCAAGTCATTATCCTTGATGAGTTCCAACCAACGGTGTTGCCTAAGGTTGAGATCTTTCTGGGTAAAAATATATTTCAAACTCTTATGGTCCGTATAGATTTGACACTTGGTTCCCATTACATAATATCTCCAAATCTTGAGGGCATGCACTACGATAGTCATCTATGAGCTATTTACGTTATTCGCGCAAAAAAAAGAACCACAATTTATGGCTTGTGTCCCAAGCGGGAGGTTGGTTGTTGGAACGGGAGTGACTAACGCACGTGGGAGAGGTTGACCTAGTGCATGAGCAGGGCGATGCACCTGACAACTTGACGTGGAGTGTAGGGGCACGCGCTGGTGCGGTCCAGCCAGGCGGGAGTGGTCAGACAGGACTTCCTCTAACATTTGGAAGCTCAGTACTCCCAATATACTATATATATGTTATGAGTCTATCAAACATATACATATGTTACATTTGTCGCTGATTTAATCAAACAAATCCTGTTAACTAAACGTGAAAGTGTGAGCTTGTACACAGTAGCTATACATATTTTGAGGTCTTTGTTTTACCGATGTTTAATTTTGCTGATTTTTCAAATTTCTACTTTACTTGTGTTTTGATGATGATCACCGCAAGATGGCTCCATCCTCATTACAAACAATAATATTGCTTCGTGAGATCATCCCATTATAGAAAATAGAGAAAATCGTTCCAAAACTAGATGCAACCTAAATATTTATGGTGTCACGACGGTGTCTTGCTAATAATAATAATAAGCCTATTTCAACATTGGTATCTAATAAAACAGTAGTATTTGCTTATAAATGGGGAAGGACGTAGGCGTCACACCACAGAATCGGAGACATTAAAACCTCACCCGTTTTGCTGCGCCGACCGCATTCGGCGGCCTCTCCGCCATCCATCGTGCGACACGCGACGGTCGTCCGGACCCGAAATTTCCCTAAATTCTAGCTCTGAGCGCTAGCCGCGTCCGTGTACCGCCAAAATTCTCTCCCACGCCATCCTGGTCCTTGTCTCCTCTCCTTCCTGTCCCTTTCTCCCTCCCACGCCACCGCCTTTCGCTTCCCCCTTCTTGGCTCGCGGTCGCTGGCGTTCCCTGCTCCAAGCCTTCCAGGCTCCGCGATGGGCCTTCGTGGTAAGCTTCTGGCTCTAAAACCCCCATCTTTCTCCCTCGGTCCTCTTGTTCCAATCTAGGAAGCAAAAATCCTAAGGGGAAAATCTGGTCCAAAAATTCCATGGATTCGAGCGTTGGGATGGGCGACATGGTTCCTAGAGGCGGTGTGCTTCTTTGCCGCGACCGAACTCTTTGTCCCTGATGCTCTCGATTCCCCCCCCTCTGGCGTAGGCTCCATCACCTAGCCAAGCTGGCTCACGTCCTCTCCTTTGCCACCTTCTGGGGCGCCACCCTCTGGCCCACCTTCATTAGCGCCGCCCTCTAGAAATCCAAGAAAGGAAGCAACCAAAACAGAGGAGGTGTGCAGGAGGAGGAGGTGGTGCTGGAGGGGAAGATCTCACAAGTGTGTGAAGACCACATAGTCTCGCGCACTCGCAAACCCAGTGCACGCTGCGGTTTCCTCTCTGCCCACCTTCTTGGAGCGGGGAGGTTGGCCATGAGGAGGTGGTGCCCGGCTGTCCTGCTGGGCTGCGTAGTGGCGCTGTCCGTTCTGGTGGCCGCCGTGGAATGCGTTGTGGCTTACGACAAGAAGGTAGTGCTGATTGATGGGCAGATGCGAATTCTTTTCTCTGGATCCATACACTACCCCAGGAGCACCCCTGATGTAACTGCATTTTACAAAATCTCTTCTCCCCCCACTATTCCCTAGAGAGGTTTATGGCTGCAGTTAGCTGTTTCTTGATGCAAAGCTCTCAAAAGCAAATTGTTTTAGCCGTCCCTCTTTCTTCCACGGTTAGTTTCTTGGATGGGGTTTGAGATTTTCTCGGTCATTGTCCCCTCCGGCCTCCCTCCCTTGTTTTTCTCTACAGCAACCGTGTTTCTTGGTTCTTCCTTGCACAACATTTGGATAACCCAAACTAAGAAACTTCTGATGAAAAAAACTATTTTGGGTGGTTTTGTGGCATTTTTTAGAATCTATGGATTTGAAGTGAGTGCTTCTTCTTTCTTTTCTTTTCAATCAAATGTGGGAAGGGCTTATTCAGAAAGCTAAAGACGGAGGCTTGGATGTCATTCAGACCTAAGTATTTTGGAATGGACATGAGCCTACGCCTGGAAATGTAAGAAACTTGACACCTCTGCTATTCCATTCCGCTGCATCATCATTAACTCATACATGATTCAGATGGTATTTTTTTCCCGCTTCGAGCAGTACTATTTCGAGGAGAGGTACGATTTAGTTAGGTTCATAAAGACGATCTAGAAGGCCGGCCTGTTTGTACATCTCTGCATCGGTCCTACATTTGTGGCGAGTGGAACTTCGGGTATGGGGTATTTCTCCATTTCCTGAAATCACCTCTGTTAAAAATGGAGCATTACCGTGTCTCCAGTTTGGTTTAAGTATGTACCGGGCATCAGCTTCAGGACAGACAACTAACCTTTTAAGGTCGGCCAGTGAAACCACCTGACCAACAGTTCTGGATCTAGATGGAGACACCTTTTCTCTGTCATCGTTGTAATGTTGCTCCCTGTTTATGCAGACGACCATGCAGGGTTTCACTGAGAAAACTGTGGGAATGATGAAGAGCGAAAACCTCTTTGCATCCCAAGGTGGCCCAATTATCCTCTCTCAGGCAAGTATAATCTTTTTCCTTAGGTTTGGTACAAAGGTTATGATCGAGTAGAATTAATTAGAAAGGAAATTCAGTTCAGAAATGGCGATGATTATTTAGGACTAGGAAGCGTTCACATGAACAAAATATGGGATGGATACTGAATCTGATTCCTTAAAACCTGAAGGCGTTTGGGACCCTGCCCGCGTTTCCAGGCTACGGACAGTCAACACCGCGACACGTGCGGCTGCTCCGGACCCGACGTACGTGCGGCTGTTCCGGACCCAACGTTTTTATTCAATATCACACGCTCCGCATTCGCGTGCCCAGCAGCTCGGACCCGAAATTATGGTGTTAAATATTTCGGATTGTTGAATTTGATTATAACAGTACTAATGATGCTTTTAAAAAAATATCGGGGTGATGAAAATGTTGGGGTTGCACTTTTGACTTATCTTGTTCTAATGGCTTCTGACATGCTTTTGTACCACGCGAATTATTAACAGCTTATTTAGCTAGCTTAAATGATCACAGTCCGATCTGGTACCTGTTGGTGAAGATCAAACACGACGTTTGGAATTAACACATAAAATAGCTGAGCGTGTAGACAATCTTTATGGTGAAAGAAAATGGAAGGGTGAGACAAATTTTGTGTCCTGTTTTTTTTCAGTTCCAGACAATCATTGTTGGTATAATCCTCCACGCAGGGAACCACTTTTTGTGTGATTTTCCACTGCTTATAAAAACATCAAATGAGAAGTATGCTTCTCTGGGCCAGTACTTTAGTGAAACAAAGCCAACATAATTACATTGGGCAAAGGAGTGGAAGGCATCACTGGTGTAATTATGGTTATCTGTATGGTTAATGCTTTCACTTAAGCAACACAGAGGTTATGTCGTAGCCTGGTGAACCTTCCAAAACCATTTGACAAACTGACTGGCTTCAATGCCTTCTGGTACTCTCATCGCTTAGTTAGAATTGTGTATTTGGCTCATTGTTCATGGCCAGTTCCTGTACCTCATTCATATCTGGTATCGAAAAACGGTGAGTTTTTTATTCGTTTCCATTCTCTGCATATGAAATAATCGAAGTTTGAGCCTTGAGGTTCTTGTATTTTGTTACTGGTGCTTTCTTGATTCTATTCTATCAGTTTTGTAGGTGAAAAGGTATATGTGATGATTTGAAACTATTGTTCAGCTGCTACATCATAGATGTAGATTCAGTATGAGTTTCTATGTAAAGTGTGCCAGCGATGGAACATTGGGTACTTTCTATTTTATCTGTTAGTTAGCTTGGATATAATTACTTCATAAATTTCCCATTTTCCTGATGCATGATTCTGCACAAAAGTTCCTAAATTTTTCAGCTGTCCAGTTAAATTACTCTAATAAAATTGTGATATAAGTTCATCAATTTTCTCAAACAAATAGCATAGAGAACATGTCAGTGTTTCATGTAGACCTAAGGGCTCCAAGAGATCAAGAGACCATCTTCCCCAGCAGACACCAACTGACAGAGTACGCTATATTATTTTTCCAATATTGAATTTACTGATGCGGGAATTGAATTTTTTTTGCCCTTTTCTTTTAGATGCAGTATAGGAGGCACTTTTCTTCTAATCGCATCTGTTTCAAAACAAAGACTATCATAGCTTTTTATGGTACATTTTTTCTTTTGAAAACTGAGTTATAGGGGCATTAGGCTTCAATCAGATTCTATGAACCAATCTGCATTCTTTACCGCACTGAAAGTCTGAAACTTCGAGCTGATGAATGATGGTTTGAAAATGTTGTTGTCTAAACAATTAGACAATTATTCTTTTTTTCTCACTCTTTCTACTTCGTCGAAAATTGAAAGTTTGGAAATGTTATTGTCTAAACTCCATGCCCTGCAGGTAGGGAACGCAGAACGAATATTGAGTTGGAGCCTATTTTTTCAACTCGTCAAAGAAAGCAGCAGGCCACAGTGATCGTCAGTGGCGTGCGCCAGAAGAGTGTGCGGAAGGCGACGATTCCATGTGCGCTAGAAGAGATGTGATTCCAAATTGGAGAAACATACAAACAAGCTTCTGAAAACTTTCCAGGCATCAACAGTGGACGATTAGGTTTGGGTGGTGGCCTGTAGCTTGTTGATTATTGCTGTTGCAGCATGCATGCCTATAGATCGATATATGCCTATCAAACCCAAAAGCGGCGGAATGTGCGAAAGGCTGACAATTGAGATTGTAGGTGTTTATTTTGAAGCAAGCTCATTATCATGTTTTAAGTGAGCATGGATCTACGTGACCATTTGTAACAATCCTTAGTTCAGGCCACATACTGTTGCCAAACATTTGATTGTTGTCAATACTAATCTTAAAGTACTTCTGGACCTTCTAATTTTGTATCTGCATCAAAATATTTGTCTTATGCCCTATAACATATGATTTAAACTGTCCAGCGCCCGATAGGGCGCTTTCTTTTCTAGTATATAAATGCGTAGTTGCGTACGCGTCAACCACCCACTAGCATGCCGCCTCTTTCCGCAGGATACCAGACTCTCCGATGGGTTAGAGTTTCGAAGCTGTAGCATAGCTCCCATTACCATATTTGACAGGGAGCCATGGTGTGAGTGCATCAACCAGCCTTTTGATGTCGTCCGAGGAATGGGAAGCACTAAGAGTGATTCTCAGCCTGCCAAGACGTCCAAGATCAGTTTATCTTCCTTCACAGTATGGAAGAAGAGAGCCTTCTTTTATAGATATATGTCCAGCATGACAGAACTAAATGATGGAATAATGACAAGATTTTTTTTAATGTCCAGCAAGTTCTAGCAGCAATTCTGTATGACAGAACTAAATGATGGAATAATGACAAGTGAGGTAGACCTGCATGAGTTGGGTGGCACCGTGGGTGGTCTGATTGGTGTAACATGAAATCCAGATCTTAGCAAATACCTGAAAGTATTACTATTAGAAACATGAAGCGCAACGAGGCTATCAACAAAGCAAGCAAAGGAAACAGGGAGAAAGGGCACCTGCTAGCCCTGAGCGCTCCTGCTTCACTTCCAACCACAATGGAAATTATGGGACTAGTTATCTCGAGCTTGGTCAAAGAGGCGAAATACTGCACATGCCTCCAGATCACTGATCTCCGCCATGTCTCCTTACTCGAGACATAGAGTGCCGCTGAAATCAATAATTCAATTTAGAAAGCACCCCCTGTTCTATTTAAGTCCTCGTTCATAAAGGCGAATTTGAAAGCAAAAACAGCATGTTACATCCTTTTTCCTTGTACAGGTATGTAACTGGAAATGTTAATTAGTACATTTATTGGATTTTAGCTCAACATATTGTTGAAAGGAACATCAATTTGTAGAACTGGCACATGGGTTAAATAATGAATATTACCATGCACAGAAGCAACAACTGGCACTGGCAAAGCAGTTGAAAATATGAACGAGCGACCTCGCGACTGAATCAGCCTTTTCCATTGAGTGCTGCCAAATATATTACAATCTTTTAGTTATGAATCTAGCAACATTTACATCTACTGATAATCTTATTCCTAGTCAACTTGTGATATCGAACTGGGAAACTTCTTTAGAAATAAACACAATCCTATTTCCTTTCTAGTGAAAATCTGTTTATGAATCAGCAGATGAAGTCTATCTGTCTAAAAAATATAGGATATACACAATATGCAATATGGTAGACATGTTTAACTGCAGCGGATATATGAATGGGATAACGTGCTCATCAAGGTTGGGTGTGAGAATTATGAAGGTTTACATGTTTCTGCAAACTCTCTGAGTTAATGTATTCCATTCTAAGAACTTGCTGATGCGAGCTAATTGGAAGAATTTGTAGCGCTGAGCCTTCGAGTTTGTACCACAGACTCTCATGCTTAGACAAGAGTATATTACCTGCATGTTATAAAACCACCCTGGCAGCCGGCAGCCTTGCTTAAGGTGCCAACACCTATGTCAATGTCCTTTTCACATTCAAACAGCTCAGCTGCACCACCACCATTCTCACCGCAAACAAGTGTCCCATGAGCCTTGACAAAAGAAAAATGTGAACGGCACTCAATCAGTACAAAGATCTGCAAGAAAAAAAACTTGCTTGAGAGGAGATAAAATACTAACATCATCGATGACCAACAAAAAACCATACTTTCTGCGTAATTTAATAAGTTCAGGAAATGGAGCGAAATCACCATCCATGCTGAACAGGCTGCACTTTATTATAAAATAAAAGGGGTTTTCATATTGTTAGTCTAATAAAGTACATATACAAGCAATTGCTACGCATCAGCATTAACAAAAACACCAACGCTTAGTCAGTGGTGACTTGCCTATCTGTGACAACAACTTTCTTTTCCAATGAGCAACTGGACCTGCAGGGATTATAAAACTATAGCTGCTGCTAATTCAAGTAGTGTGAGTACACTGAATATTACTGCAAAGCGAAGAACAAACGTACAGCAGGAAATCGAGATGGAACATGTCACAGTGCTTGTACACAAACACTAATGCTTCTTGCTGCCGCTCCAAAAGGCGAATCCCATCAATGATTGAAGCATGGTTCAGCGCATCTGAGAAGATGGCAATTCTCTCGTGCTCTGCAGGTTTTCTTCCAGGGGACAAAAGAGAGGTAATACTCCCCAGGGCTGTAATTGCAGCCATGTTGGCAGAAAATCCAGTGGGGCAAAGGAGGCAATCCTGCAGAACCACTACAGGATAAGGATCCGAAGTTGCAAATTTTCAATCTGAATACGTCAATGGATACCTCTTTTTTCTTCAGTCGTGCTAATGATTCCTCCACCAATTTGTGATAAGTAGTATAACCACATATCAACGCCGAGCCTCTTGGCCCCATGCCATAATCTTGAGCTGCCTGGCAAGCACCAACTAAGTCAAAGTCAATTGATATATCAAGTAGTGGCCACAGCCCAAAGCGCAGCATTGGCGGCACACCTTCACAGCAGCCTCACGGACTGCCGGATGCGAGCTGAGGCCCATGTAGTCATTCCCTGAGAAGAGGATCAGGTTTCCATCCAGCTGCTCTTCCTGTCCACCCGCCTCATCGCCTAACCAAATCTTACCGAGAGGAGAAGGCAATGAATATGTGTGTGTTTAGCATGTGCTACAGAGGGGGAGTTTTTCTTGGCACTGACCTTCGGCCAGCCACTGGTGCAGGGTGTCGCGGTCGAGGCGGATCTCGACGGCGGCATGGTCCCAAGGCCCCGGGCCGTCGAAGGTCCTCGGCGCCGCGGTCGGCGCCGCGAGCGCGATGGGGCGCGTGGCACGTAGCAGGCTCCTGGCCTCCAGCCTCGCGAGCGCGGCGTCCACTAGCGCGTCCCACTGCCCCATTTCGTCGAGCAGGCGGCGCGCCGCACCGGGCGAGGGACTCGTGACAGAAGGTGCAGCGGGGGGAGGGAGATCTCCAACGCCTCCGGTGCGGATGAAGTTTTTTTGCGATTGTAGTATTTTCCTCGTCTGGCTTCGCCACTTTAGTGCTCCGCAGCGAGTTCTCGTCATTTTGGCATGAAGTGGCATCTTCAGACTGTGTTCAGCAGTTACCCCTAAATTTCTCCCCCTATATTCCACTCACGTGCCACGTCAGCGTTCTTTTTCCCCTATATCTTCACCCTGTACAGCGGTTCCCCCTAAATCCTTCCCCTATACCCCACTACAACCATAAAATATCATTTTCTATATCTACTTTTCATCTTCTACCAATTTTTCATCAACTAATAATTAACCGTGGGCCCACAGCACAGTATATAGGGGAGGAAATGAGAGCACGCTGCATTTGGGGGGAGAGAGAAAATAGTAGCGCTAGCCGCTACCGTAGGAGATGAGATAAAGTTAACCGTTGAAGGTTTTAGCGAGCTCCTGTAGCCGCTACCGTAGGGGAGGGGGGCTTCCGGCGGGATGCGTTGAACACAGTCTCATGGGAGCTCACTCGCTAGGTTGGTACAAATTTTGTTTTAGCCAATGCTAAATTCGTAGGATCTTTAATCTTTGCTTGCAGGGACTCTTCTGTCTAAGGGCTAGTTTGGGAACACCGTTTTTTCAAGGCATTCCAATTTTTCCAAAAGAAAATGAACTAATTTTCCTTGAGAAAATTGTAATCCCTTGGAAAAACGGTGTTTCCAAACTAGCCCTAAAGGTGTATATTTGGGTCGGGTCTGATGGTCTGCCCGAAGCACCAAAATAAAAAAACATAGTCCAAACATGGCACGACCTGAAATTATGCATCGGGTCATGCTTGAGCCGAGGTCACGCCCCACGAGCGGGCATGAGCACGGCCCGTTGAAAGCACATAGAGAGGGTGAATAAGTGATATTATGAAATTAGCTCTAAACTACACACACTTGATTTATAAAATATGTTAGTGAGAATTAAAACCAAGTTAGGATGAGAAGAGAGAAGAAAAGAGAACTCTTCACTTGATTGCTCCTTTAAGATGAGTGTTAAACTTTGGAGCAATATTACAAGTGAGTATGAGAAATTAAGAATATAGTAATCACAATAAGTAAAAATGGACAAGAAACACAACGATTTTCACCGTGGTTCAGTCAATGCCTATTCCACGTTGTGATGACCTCCTTTTGTCAAGGGTTGCACTCAACTCCTCTCTAGGGATGAAAACGGATGGAAATGGACGGAAAAACCTCTCTCCCGTTTCCGTATCCGCATTTTATCATCGAAAATGGGATCGGGTCCGGAATAGTCGGGAACAGAAACGGGAGCGGGATAAACGGAATTGCGAAAACGAACGGAAACGGAAATACTAACGAAAACTCATAATTTAATACAAATAGAAATGCTATTGATGTTTGACTAGTGATTGATTGGCAGAACAATAACATAAAACAAATAGATATAGAGAGGCAACATTCTATTGTTGTTTGGTTGCTAAATGTGTACATTTAGCTAAATCTGATGTTGTTTAATACTTTAGATCACTTGTCATTTGAAAAGAGCCGGTGGTTATAATGGCCAATTGTGCTATAATTTGTCACCTAAATACACGAGGATTTAGTTTATATACTAATGCATATTAGGCTCGTACCATATTTGTCAAATACGGAATAAATACGGGTTCAATCCGGAAAAAACGGGATCCCGCAAAAATGGACGGAATAAGCCCTCTCCCGTTTTCGTCCCGTTTCCATATTTTTCCGTAAATACGGAAACGGTCGGGTCAAATGTAAAAAACGATACGGGTCGGGACGGGATTTTTTCCGTCCGTTTTCAACCCTACTCCTCTCAAGTGATCCAAAGATCAAACCTGAGTGCCACAATTGTCTTCCTGATATCAATATCTCGTTGTGAGGAATCTTTATAAATTAGAGTCTCTCACACGTTACATAAATGATCACAATCAAATCCGGAGTAAGGAGAGGAGTAAAAATGCACACAAGAGCACAATTGCAGCTACACCACGCACACAAGCAAAGAAGAGAGCACACGAATCAAAACGACAGAGTCACAGCTCAAGAACACGCTCAAATTTCTCTCTAACAAATCAAAAACGTTGTCGCGGAGTTTCGGAGTTGTGGGGTGCTCAAAGTATATTGTGGGGTCTGCTCCATGGCGCATAGGGGTCCTTTTATAGCCTCAAGTATAGGTGTACATTTGGGTTGGGCCTGATAGGCTGGCCTGAAGCACGAAAAAAGCACGGCACAAAATATTTTAGTGTCGGGTTGGGTTTGGGCCGAGGTTGCGGCCCATGGGCGGGCACGAGGATAGCCTGTTTAAGGCAGACACAGAATGGCCCATATAGAGACACGAAATGACCCATATATTCATTAAAACCACACTTCATTCCACACTTTCATGTACTTGATAAAGAACACAAAGTTAGGGATGATGCTAGTTAGATATTTTTTGTAGCTTTGAATTAGAGTATGTGATGTAATTTTACTTTGTTATGAACATTAGATAATGAACTGAACTTACGAACTCTGTATAGACAGGCACCGGACTGTCCGGTGGGGGCACCCGACTGTCTGGTGCTCCATCTGACTGTTAGAGCTAGCTGACGTGGCTAATAACTGTTGGCTGACTATCATACCGTACTGTACAGCGCTCTGCGCGGACCGTCCGGTGAATTATAGCCGAGGGGGCGACTGAAACCGAGAGCGGCCTCTTCGACCGTACAATCGTCGGATTGTTTGGTGCACACCGGACTGTCCAGTGCTGCCCACACCAGCGCAACTTGTTCCTTTTTTTGGCTTGACTTCAGATGATCCCTATCATTTAGGCAAACATGATTAGTGTCTAAAACAATTGACTAAGTAATAGAAACATACCTTTATCACTTTGATTCATTTAAGGTTTATAGTATGCCCATTTTCAAGCCAAAAAGTATTTTCTTATATTCCTCAATTTGCTTTTACAACCACATGTGATCATGCTCATAAGAGAAGTTGTTAGTTCATAGTAATGTGTTGAGCATTTAATGACCAAAACAACTAGAATTGTCCCAAGGGCACATTTCCCTTTCATTCTCTCCCTTTTGTTGATTTATGCCAACACACCAAAAGCCACTCAAAGAGGCACTAACATAATCAAATATGAGCCAACTTTTGCAAACTGAAATCAAATCAAACACGAGTAGAATTAGTATAGAATTTGGCATATTTGGATCATTTTGCCACCACTTGGTTTATTTTCGCTAAACAATTTCATTTTCTTACTTCTAAGTAAAAAACACTTTAGTTTTGCAAATCAAGATATTTTTCAAGACTAGTTTTGATCAAAAGTCAAAAGCTCCCTTTTTCCCATAATAAAGATTTCTCCCTCACAAGAGAGTAGTTTTGCAATCATAGGGCTCCTCTTGCTGTTAAGAGGGTTTTGATCAAAAGATAAGTTTAAAACACAATAATTTTTGAAATTCACAAGTGACGGTTGATCTAGTTGCTTTGGCCTTAATTTCTCCCCCTTTGGCATTAAGCACCAAATGGAGAAACTAGTGGCCTTAAAACCTCATTGCTTCACCAAAAAATTATCAATTAAGAGCAAGAAGACAATAAACACCAAGGGCGACTTGAACAAGGTACGATGATACTGTTATGCGGTGGAAGCCTGTTCCTTTATCCAAGTTCACCATTTTCCTTTTAATTCACCTTTGAGACTACATCAAAATCACTTAAGCAAACATATTAGTCTCAAAGGGTCAAGTTATAGCATATCACCCCCCTAAATATATGCATCATTTTGAGAGCACCTAGAGGGGGGGTGAATAGGTGATCCTGTAGAACTTGAAACTTAAGCTACAAAAACTTGGTTAAGCGTTAGCACAATAATCGCCAAGTGGCTAGAGAGGAGTCGTCAACAAAACACAATAACCATAAGAGATCAATCACAGAGATGGCACGATGGTTATCCCGTGGTTCGGCCAAGACCAACGCTTGCCTACTCCATGTTGTGGCGTCCCAACGGACGAGGGTTGCAATCAACCCCTCTCAAGCGGTCCAAAGACCCACTTGAATACCACGGTGTTTTGCTTGCTTTTCTTAATCCCGTTTGCTGTGACACCCCAGTGTCACCTAGGGTTTCTCTCAAAGTGCCAAACCAAGAACCATCATTTTATGTGAACCAAAGTAAGCATGAGCATCAAATTAACTTAAGTAAGAAGGAATTCACCAAGCATATGCTTAAAAGTATCATGATCAAACAATTGAGACCTTTAAGAAGGCAAGAATGTGTAACCCTCAAAAAAAACCTAAGTAAGCCCCATGAGCAAAATTCAAGAAAATAAGGAAAAGGGTATGAAAAATTTAAAATTATGACTTGAGCCAATTATGAAAATTAAAGTATATTTAATAAGCAACAAGAAAGGTTGAGAAAGCTTAGCCAAAATAACTCAAATAAATCCCCAAATCAGCCCTTGGACTATGAACTCTTGGAGAAATTCAGATTTCTGAATTTCTGAAATTCAGACCTCTTTCCAAAGATCAACTGCGTTCTCTATTTTTCGAAACTCAAAGCCAGGAGATCCAAATATCAAAGTTGTGCCAAATTCCCTTGAACACGCCTTGGAAAAGTTTGAACTCAAACCAAATTCATTTGACACGGTTTTGGCGCAGTTTGACCTCGGGACCAGGCATTCTGACACTGGCACCTTGGTGACGCTACAACTCCCTGTCCCTAGCCTAAAACCGTGCGACGTCCATACACAAAAGACAAAGCTTGGTCAGGTGAACAAATCCTTCACAGCGATCTTGCCCAAATTCGCGAAGATTTGCACCCAATCGGTGCTTGAACATGGGCAGAGGCAACGGGAACACGTGTTCGACCGTGGCTGACACCCCTGGTTCACGCCCGTTCGCGCACCGCGCCTCCCAGTGCACGCCCGCGCGCGCTCGCCAGTCCATGACCGCCCGTGCACCGCGCCGTGCCTATAAAGCCTTCCCAGGCGCGCCCCACTTCGCCCCGCACTCACCATCACCGGTCGACCACCTTCCCTTAGCTCCGGCGAGCTCAATTCCGCCCGCCATTGCCGCCAGAGCTTCGGCCGCCGTGGCCAGCCCACTCCAACCACCCTCAAGTCGAGCTAGTGCTTCGGCTAGCTCCACCAGTAGCCCGTGAAGCTCGCCAAGCCCTCGGACCAGGCCGGACTTCACCGGAGGCCCGAGATCGACCTCACAGGACTTCGGTCTTCCGCCGCCGCGCGTGGACCGAGCTAACCAGTGAGTCTCCGACCAATTCCTTGCACCCATATCTTCTCTGGCACCCCGTGAACCTCTCTGACCCATCCAATTGCTCTATCTCGTCGTGACCAGGCCGGACTCCTCGCCGCCGACGAGCATCCCCGCCTGCGCGCGTGGACCGACCGACTCCAGCCATCTCCGACGGCGACCCGCACCTCGTTGTGATCCTCGAGACCTCCCCTACGTCCTCGACCACTTCACCAGAGCCATCTCGCCGCCGGTAAGCCCCTCCGCCCTTTCTTCCGCCGCGGTTACTGTTTAAGTTAGAAGAAGGACCTCGGGTTAGGATTTGTAGAACCCGAGGGGTTTTCTGTAATGTCAGTGACTCATGTGAATAGTATCCTAAGGACTGATCCGCAAGGAAAACTTAAAAACCCGCCAGGGACCCCAGTGCAATGTGGATTTCCATTAAACCAATTCTGTTAATCTTTTTAAAATGACCAGAGAACTTAGAAAACCCATAACTTGATGAATTCTTCATAAAAGTTGTCAAACTAATTTTGTTAGCTCCTGAATATTATGAACTATCATTTAAAAATGATAAACCCTATACTTTCTGTTCTAAATTTTAGAGTTTAAAATTAAAAAACAGAAGCTTACCAAACCTAGTTTAATTAAGGAAAATTAGTTTTTCTTCTGTGCTGAACTTGAGAAAACTTGTAGATGTTCAAACCTCATTTAGACACTGTTTAAAAATAGTAGGAACTCCAGCATTGGAAAATATGATGTAGTTATTCATTTAAAACTATTCTGCCCAAAACTTAGGAAAAACCAGAAAGGCATTAGAAATTGGTGAACAGTGAGTAAAATTATTTTTCCTAGTTTGCTTATGTAGCAGAGAACCTAGGAAAAATACAGAGACTATTAGTTCAGACCAGTTTTAAAATTAAAATGTTTTATTTAGCCTCATTTGGACTGAAAATCAATTATTAGAGTAGCAAAATTATAACAAAAAATGAGTAATAAAAATCCTGTGGACTTACAACCACCAGAGCCCCACTACAAAAATAAAGAACACCTCACCCAACTTTTTAAGTAAGGAAAATAAATATAAAGTGGTAATAAGGCATTTTCCAAATAAATCTTGAACAACCCCTAATGATGTGATAATGGGCAACCAAATATTAGCTAAGTCCATAGTAAGGTAAACCACCAGAGAAAAATGCAAACCCATGAAAAAGAAGCAAACCCATACATATTGCTAGTATTTTATGAGAAAGGCCATTTAATTCAAATAATGCATACCACCCCTTCCCTTAAGCAAAAAGAGGCCAAATCTCAGAATGATTGCTCTTGCACAAAATAATAACCAAGAAAAATAAGAACTCTGTTGTTTGATGTTTTTCAAGTATAGTGGTAGTAGAAAGCACCCATTTGGCTAGAAACTTGAGAAAACCATAGAAAATTTATTAAAAGGTATTTGTCGGCGTTCCGAGACCGGGGGGGTCCCCGAGCCGACGAGTGAGTGTGCCGCGTGCCCCAGCCCAGATGGGTCGAGCGCGTGGGCGAGCGCGAAGGGGGGAAGAGAGAGCGAGAGCGAGGTGGCCGGAGCCGGGTCGTGAGGGAGTCGGAGAATTCCCGCGGCCTTCGTGTTCGTCCCGCGCCCAGGTCGGGTGCGCTTGCAGTAGGGGGTTACAAGCGTCCGCGCGGGTGAGGGGAGCGAGCGGCCCCGAGAGAGCGCCTGCCCCTGCCCTTCGTTCCCGCGAGGCCAACCTCCTCTAAGAAGGCCCTGGTCCTTCCTTTTATAGGCGTAAGGAGAGGATCCAGGTGTACAAATGGGGGTGTAGCAAGGTGCTACGTGTCTAGCGGGGGAGAGCTAGTGCCCTAAGTACATGCCAAGGTGGCAGCCGGAGAGATCTTGGCACCCAGCTAGTGTGGCGTCGTGGCTGTCGGAGAAGCGACGGAGCCGGACGGAGGGACAGCTGTCGGAGTGGCTGGGCCCTTGCTGACGTCCTCCTGCTTTCGTAAGGGAGCTGAGAGCCGCCGTCGTCATGGGTCTAGCGGGGTGCCATCATTGCCTATCTGGCGGAGCTGGCCAGATGGGACGTCGGTCCTGTTCTCTGCGGCCCGAGTCAGCTCGGGGTAGGGTGATGATGACGCTTCCTGTTGACGTGGCGGACTTGTGCCCTAGGTCGGGCGACGTGGTGGCTCCTCCGAGGCCGAGGTCGAGTCTATCCTGCATGGCCGAGGCCGAACCTGAGCTCCCGGGTCGGGCGAGGCGGAGGTCGCTCGGCAGAGGCCAGGGCGGAGTCCGAGCCCTGGGTCGGGTGAAGCGGAGTTCGTCGTCTTCTGGGGCCTTAGCCCGAGTCCGAGCCCTGGGTCGGGCGGAGCGGAGTTCGCCGTCTTCCGGGGCCTTAGCCCGAGTCCGAGCCCTGGGTCGGGCGGAGCGGAGTTCGCCGTCTTCCGGGGCCTTAGCCCGAGTCCGAGCCCTGGGTCGGGCGGAGCGGAGTTCGCCGTCTTCCGGGGCCTTAGCCCGAGTCCGAGCCCTGGGTCGGGCGGAGCGGAGTTCGCCGTCTTCCGGGGCCTTAGCCCGAGTCCGAGCCCTGGGTCGGGCGGAGCGGAGTTCGCCGTCTTCCGGGGCCTTAGCCCGAGTCCGAGCCCTGGGTCGGGCGGAGCGGAGTTCGCCGTCTTCCGGGGCCTTAGCCCGAGTCCGAGCCCTGGGTCGGGCGGAGCGGAGTTCGCCGTCTTCCGGGGCCTTAGCCCGAGTCCGAGCCCTGGGTCGGGCGGAGCGGAGTTCGCCGTCTTCCGGGGCCTTAGCCCGAATCCGAGCCCTGGGTCGGGCGGAGCTTCCTCTGGCGCTTTCGGCCAAGCCTGGCTACCCGTCAGTCTTACCTTTTGCGTTGAAGGCCCCAGTGATTTGGTCGGTTGGCGCGGTGATTTAGTCAGGGTTACTTCTTATCGAAGGCAAGGCCTCGGGCGAGCCGGAGATGCGTCTGCCGTGAAAGAGGAGACCTCGGGCGAGACGGAACCATCTCAGGGTCGGCTGCCCTCGCCCGAGGCTAGGCTCGGGCGTGGCGTGATCAAGTCGCTCGTATGGACTGATCCCTGACTTAATCAAACCCATCAGGCCTCTGCAGCTTTATGCTGATGGGGGTTACCAGCTGAGAATTAGGCGTCTTGAGGGTACCCCTAATTATGGTCCCCGACAGTAGCCCCCGAGCCTCGAAGGGAGTGTTAACACTCGCTTGGAGGCTTTCCGTCGCACTTTTTTGCAAGGGGACCAGCCTTTCTCGGTTGTACTTTGTTCCGGTGGGTGCGCGCGAGCGCACCCGCCGGGTGTAGCCCCCGAGGCCTCGGAGGAGTGGTTTCACTCCTTCGAGGTCTTAATGCCTTGCGTAATGCTTCGGCTGGTCTGGCGGTTCCCTCATGCGAACAGGCCGTAGCCCAGATGCTCTGTCGGGGCCCAAGTTCTCGGGCTGGTATGTTGACGCTGTCAACGGTTCGGCCGGAGCCGGGTTTGCGAGAGCAGCCCCCGAGCCTCCGCACGGAGCGAGAGGACGATCAGGGACAGACTCGACTTTTTTACATACGCCCCTACGTCGCCTTTCCGCAAGGAGGAGGGGGGGAGAGCGCCATGTTACCCTCGATGGGCACCGAACATGGTGTCTCCGGTGAGCTGCAATCGGGTAATCCGAGTGGACGTCCGTGCCCCGTTTGTTGGGGGTCGGCTAGGGGCCCGGAGGCACGCCCAAAAGTACCTGCGGGTGATCTGCCGGACCCGGTCCCCTGGCGACGGGGTCCGAGGGCTCGTTGCCTCCCTCCGATGGGATTCCGTTACAGAGTCGTTCCCGCTGGTCTCGGAAATGTCCTAGGGTACCTCGGGAGCGCAGCCCGAGCCTTGGTTATGTATCGAACGTACCCCTGGTCATCCCACGCTCGGCGTCTGAGGCGACTGTGAACCCTTCGGGGGGCCACCCTTCGAACCCCTGATCAGTAGGGGGCACGGAGCCCGAGTAGCCTGAGGCGGTCGTGGGACCTTTCGGGGGCCGACCTTCGAACCCCTGACCAGTAGTGGGTGTCGGGCCCACGCGATCTGGGGCGGCTGTTGAACCCCTCGGGGGGCCAGCCTTCGAACCCCTGATCAGTAAGGAGGCTCGGAGCCTAGTTCCTTCACGGGGAAGGATCCCTTTGGGGGTATCCCCTTTCCCGGTCCCTGTTGCAAGAGATAGAGAAAGAAGGAAAAGGGAAAAAGGATTCGAAATCGAACGTCGTGGCGTACCTATTTGGTGTGGCCGTTTTGGTGAAGGCGAAACGTCGCCAGCTGCTTCCGCTAGAAGCGCTGCCCGTCGAGTCGCGGAGTTAATGCGCCGGGGCGAGCGGTCGGCGAGGCTGCCGTTGCGTGCGCGAGCCGTTCGAGGAACGGCTGTTTCGCTTTGTGCTTTTTGAACCCCACGTCCGGTTCGGGCGGTGCATTGGAACCGTCTTCACCTGGGTCTTTATATACCCCGGAGAGGGCCCGGTGACGGTTCTCGACTCCGCTTCTCGCCTCCCTCCCAGGTTTTTCGCGGCCTGAGAGATCTAGCCAGGAAAAGAAAACCGCCCTCCCCTGTCCTTCGCGCCGCCACCCTTTCTGCCTGGGCGATGGCTGACCGGGTGACCATCATCCCGCCGCGCGACCCGTGGCCCTTCTCCACGGTGACGGCGGGTGATCTGGAGGACCTCGTCGGCGAGGGATTGCTTCGCCCTCTCACCGATGAGCAGCGGCCGGAATGGATTCCTCCCGCGGGTGGAGTCGCTCCATCCCCTCCGCCGGGGTATGTCGTGAGCTTCATCTCCTTCCATGAGCGGGGATTTGGTGTGCCGTCGAGCCGCTTCATGCGGGCCATCCTGTTCCATTACGGGGTGGAACTGCACAACCTCACTCCCAACTCCATCGCGCAGGCCGCTATCTTTGTAGCGGTGTGCGAGGGGTATCTGGGGATCGCCCCCCATTGGGATTTGTGGACTCATCTCTTCTTCGCCGAGCTTTTCGCTTCGCCGACGGGGGAGAGGAAGGTCCGTGCAGCGGTGCGGGCCGGCGGCTGTACCCTTTTGTTGAGGCAGTCGCGATCGTTGCAGTACATCCCAGCCGTCCTCGCATCCTCAAACAAGGGTTGGCAGCGCCGGTGGTTCTACCTCCGGAACGACGGAGAGTCGCTCCCGCCGTTCTCTCAGCGGGTTGTCACCGTCCGCTCCCGACGCCTGGCGCCACGGGACTCCACACGAGAGGCAGAAGAACCTCGAACCCCTTCTCCAGGCCCTGAAGGCGTTGCGGGAGGAAGGACTCACCGCCGCGGGAGTGGTTGCCGCTATCCACCGTCGGAGGGTGCTCCCCCTGGCGGAACGGCGGCTGTCGCTTTGGGAGATGACCCCGGAGGCCGACTGGGAGGGGTCACGGATGTCCCCTGATCCTCTTCCCCGTGACGCCCTCCAATGGCGGGTGTCGACCGCGATGGGGAAGCCGGACTCCCATGCCTTCTCCCAGCCTCGAATGCGCCCCGACCAGGGGTGCGTCGCTCTGGTGAGTGTTCGCTCCTTCCTTCCTCATGTACCGGGTTGGCCCCGGTTCTCACGATTGGGTTTCTTTCCCTCTCCTCCCCCTTTTTAGGAGGTGGGGCGGCACAAACCCTCCTTACCGCGGGTCCCGGAGGACGCGGTGGGTCGGGCAGCGCGGCGGGTCGCCGCGGAGGAGGAGAAAAAGAAAAAGGACGCGGAGAAGGCCCGGGCCCGCAAGCGGAGGCGGGCTCGGGATGCCCTGGAGAAACGCCGTCGCCAGCAGGAGAGGGAAGGACTTCCCAGGGAGCTGTCACCGGAGACGTCCGACGATGACGACGACGACGACGAAGAGGAGGAGGACGACATGGCCGCCTGTCTCGGCCTCAGCCCCGGCTTGGGGTGTGGCCGGGAGCTGTCGAGTCAGCCCCCGAGCGGGCCGATGTCGTCGGTTTCTGGAGCCGAGGCGCCGGATCCCCGACCTGAGGGGCGGGGGCAACCCGAGAGGGTTCTTGTCCCCTCGGCTGGAGGAGCTGACACGACTCCAGGGAGCCAGGCCGAGGGGTCCGTTCCTCGGGAACCGTCGCCCGCGCCGGCAGCATGGGGGAGCGATCCTCAGGTTGTCATGGTGGCGCCTGGGCAGTCCGCCTCCCGGGCGTCAGGGGCGTCCAAGGCGAGGGCGGCGCCGGGGCCGCTGGCGAGGCGGACCTCGGCGGTGGTTCCAGGGAGCGGGAGCCAAGAGACCTCCCCCCAGGCACAGTGGATCATGGCCCGGAGCGGGTAAGTACCTTGGAGTGTCTCCGTCCCGGCGCTTCATTCATACGTCTTGGCCGTGATTTTCCCTTCCTTCTTTTTTCCAGCAAGCGGAGCCATGGCCCTACCGACCTGGCGCCCCGGAAGGCCCTTAAGACGGCGACAGTCCAGGCGGCTGGCGCCATTTCGGGCCCTGCCGCTCAGCCGACCCTTTCTCAGGGCGCCCCGTCGCATGGGGCTCAGGCGTCGCGTGTCCCGGGGGAGCAGGTCCCCGAGGTGGGCTCCTCTGCCGAGGCGGCCATCGTGATCGGGGATGCGGCCGGCGCCGACGCGGTCCCGAGCCCGCCTGCCGTGTCGGCCATGCCGGCGCCTGCCGCCACCGCAGTCGGCATCGCCCCAGTCGGAGAGCATATGGTTGCTGCCGGCGTCGAGACGGCCGCAGCGTCGGCGCCCGGGGCTTCAGAAGAGGTGGGCATGGACGCGCAGTTCACCCAGGCGGGCAGCAGCCTCGTCGCTGTGCGGCGGGGCCCCGAGGCCCGGGGCCAGTTGCTCCGATTCCGGACCCGCGAGGCTCCGGACCCTATCTTCGTTCTTGACGACGAACAGGAGGACCGGTCCTGGGACGAGCTCCGCAATCGTGCGGAAGCAGCGGTGGGGTCGCTCCGATCGTCGCTGGAGGTTCTCTGCGGGGATGTCCCCAAAATCCTCCAGGTAACGGTTTCAGGCATACCTTCTCCCTTCTGCGAGCGAGGCGTTCGCCGTGATGCCTTGTCTCCTTTTCCAGGATCTGACGGACCGGAGCGCCGCCAAGTCGTCGTTCATCCGCCGCGAGGTCGACGTCTGGGGCTCGCTGCGGTCCCTGCGGACTTTGCTCGCCGGGGCTACCTCGCGCCTTTCCCAGCAGGACGCCAAGATAGCGGACCTCCAGTTGCTCTGTGCTGACCTGAGGGCCGAGGCGGCGGCGGCGCGCACAGAGGCGCTAAGGCAGCGGTCGGAGCTCGTCCAGGTCGCCGAGGAGCGGGACCAATCTCGGGGCCAGGCTGCCGAGGCCGAAAGCCGGGCCAAGACCCTCGCGGCCGATCTGGCCGCAGCCCAAGTCGCGGCCTCGGAGCAGCGCGTCCGAGCCGGAGGTATGCCTCGGCCGTCCTCGGTTCCCGGTCTTGTCCGTTTCTTCCGTTTGTATTTGAGGCCTTTCTTCTGGATGTTCGCAGAGCTCGAGTCTGCCCTCGACGAGTCTGCCCAAGCGCTCGCCGAGGCGCTCGCTGGGGCTGCTGAGCAGAGGGAGGCTGATCTCGCGGCCATGTCTGAGGCTGTTTCGGATGTCTATCGGACCCTTGGTCCCGGCGACGTCCCTTCAGGAAGCTCCCCCCAAAGCCGTCTTCAAGCCCTAGGTGGTTACGCGCGCGGTAAAGTCCGCGGGGCGCTACACCACGGCGTCAGGCGGGCCTTCGCCGTGCTCGCTTCCCACTACGTCGTGGACCTGGAGCGGGTCAGCGAGGGGTATTGCCTTCCTGACGAGGACGAGGCGGCCCTGGCGGAGGTTCAGCGGCTCGACGCGGTCGCTGCGGGTCCGAGCGCGGCGCTGACGACCATCTTCGAGGCGGAGATTCTTCCTCCTGTGCCGCCGCCGGAAGCGGAGGCGGACCCTACCGACGGCGGGAGTGGAGCTGAGGGCGCGGCGCCTTCCCAAGGCGACGCCTGACTTTTGTTGGGACAATTTCTGTTGGATGTGTGATTTGCCGCGGCCGCCGAGGCCTGGACACTTTATTTCTCTTGCGTGAAGTCATACTCTTTTCTGTTTCAATTTGCGCGCCTGGCCCAACTTGTCAACAACAGGGTGATTTCCCGAGCTGGGTCTTTTTTCGTGGCAGGCGATGAGCGAGGTGTCCCTTGCCCGGAGGCATAGGCGTTCCTCGGCTCAGTCGGTCTCGCCGCTTATTTGTACCCAAGTTCGCTCCTCGGGACCCTGCTTCTGACGTATCCGGGAGAACGCAAAAACTCCATCTTGATCGAAAAAAAAGAATTTTTTCGACGCGGAGAGGCTCATCCAAACTCGACGAGAGGGGTTCCCCCTTTTTAGCCCCCGAGGGGGGGTCGGGCTCCGTCGGGGCGAGGCCGACCCTTCCTTGATGACTTATTCTCGTGTGTGAGTGGGGGAAGGGCGTAGCCCCCGTGCGTCGTCCGTGCAGAGGCCGTTTGACGAGTCGGGCTCCTGCCCGAATATCCGGCGAGTGCTCAGTGACTTCCCTCGGTATGCCAGGCATGTCCGAGGGACCCCACGCAAAGATGTCGGCGTTTGCGCAGGGAAAGTCGACGAGTACTGCTTCCTATTTGGGGTCGAGCCCGGGACTGATCTGGATCTGCTTGGAGGTGTCACCACTGGGGTCGAGAGGGACGGCCTTAACCGTCTCCGCTGGCTCAAAGTTGCCGGCATGTCGCTTCACGTCCGGCACCTCTCGGGAGAGGCTTTCCAGGTCGGCAATGAGGGCCTCGGACTCGGCGAGGGCCTCGGCGTACTCCACGCACTCCACATCGCATTCGAATGCGTGTTTGTACGTGGGGCCGACGGTGATGACCCCGTTGGGGCCCGGCATCTTGAGCTTCAGGTAGGTGTAGTTGGGGATGGCCATGAACTTCGCGTAGCATGGCCTTCCCAACACTGCGTGGTAGGTTCCTCGGAACCCGACCACCTCGAACGTCAAAGTCTCCCTTCGGAAGTTGGAGGGTGTTCCGAAGCAGACAGGAAGGTCGAGCTGTCCGAGGGGCTGGACGCGCTTCCCGGGAATGATCCCGTGGAAGGGCGCAGCGCCTGCTCGGACGGATGACAGATCGACGCGCAGGAGCCTGAGGGTCTCAGCGTAGATGATGTTGAGGCAGCTGCCCCCATCCATCAAGACCTTGGTGAGCCTGACGTCGCCGATGACGGGATCGACGACGAGCGGGTACTTCCCTGGGCTCGGCACGTGGTCGGGGTGGTCATCTTGGTCGAAGGTGATGGGCTTGTCGGACCAGTCTAGGTAGACTGGCGCCGTCACCTTCACCGAGCAGACCTCCCGACGCTCCTGCTTACGATGCCGAGCCGAGGCGTTCGCCGCATGCCCTCCATAGATCATAAAGCAGTCGCGGACCTCGGGGTACTCTCCTGCTTGGTGATCTTCCTTCTTGCCGTCGTCGCGGGCCTTGTCACCCTCTGCGGGTGGCCCGGCCCGGTGGAAGTGGCGCCGAAGCATGACGCACTCCTCGAGGGTGTGCTTGACGGGCCCCTGATGGTAGGGGCACGTCTCCTTTAGTGCCTTGTCGAAGAGGTTGGCGCCTCCGGGGGGCTTCCGAGGGTTCTTGTACTCGGCGGCGGCGACAAGGTCCGTGCTGGCGGCGTCGCGTTTCGCTTGCGACTTCCTCCTGCCTTTCTTCTTGGCGCCGAGCGGAGTAGACGCCTCGGGAGCATCTTCCGACGGGCGGCCCTGGGGCTGCTTGTCCTTTCGGAAGATGGCTTCAACCGCCTCCTGACCAGAGGCGAACTTGGTGGCGATGTCCATCAGCTCGCTCGCCCTGGTGGGGGTCTTGCGACCCAACTTGCTCACCAGGTCACGGCAGGTGGTGCCGGCGAGGAACGCGCCGATGACATCGGAGTCGGTGATGTTGGGCAGCTCGGTGCGCTGCTTCGAGAATCGCCGGATGTAGTCCCGAAGGGACTCTCCCGGCTGTTGCCGACAGCTTCGGAGGTCCCAGGAATTCCCGGGGCGCACGTACGTGCCCTGGAAGTTGCCGGCGAAAGCCTGGACCAGATCTTCCCAGTTGGAAATCTGCCCCGGAGGCAGGTGCTCCAACCAAGCGCGAGCGGTGTCGGAGAGAAACAGGGGGAGGTTGCGGATGATGAGGTTGTCGTCGTCCGTCCCACCCAGTTGACAGGCCAGGCGGTAGTCCGCGAGCCACAATTCCGGTCTCGTTTCCCCCGAGTACTTTGTGATAGTAGTCGGGGGTCGGAATCGGGGCGGAAACGGCGCCCGCCGAATGGCTCGGCTAAAGACCTGCGGACCGGGTGGTTCGGGCGAGGGACTCCGATCCTCCCCGCTGTCGTAGCGTCCCCCACGCCTGGGGTGATAACCTCGGCGCACCCTTTCGTCGAGGCGGGCCCGACGGTCGCGATGAGGGTGCTCGTCGCCGAGGTGGCCCGGGGCCGCAGGCGCGGTGTTGCGCGTGCGCCCGATGTAGACCGAGGCTTCCCGCGTGAGTCGGGAAGTCGCGGCACGAGGTTCCGAGGGGTACCCCTGCCTTCGGGAGGCAGAGCTCTCGGCCCGCCGGGCCGCAGCGCCTTCCACGAGATGCTTGAGTTCTCCCTGGATTCGCCGACCCTCAGTGGTTGATGACTCCGGCATCGCGCGGAGGAGCATCGCTGCGGCGGCCAGGTCCTGACCGGTTCCGCCGGATGCGGGTGGCGGTCTGTCCCTGGCATCGTTGGCGATGCGGTGCTGGAGACCTTGGGGCAGGTGACGTATTCCTCCGGCTGGGGGCTGGCTCGCCCATACCTGCCCGATGTTCTGGCGGATTGCCTCGAGCGCTCCTGCTCCCTCATCGAGCCCGGCCTGCGCCCCGCAGACTTGCTCGAGCTGTGGGTCGTGACCCCCCGCCGGAACGGGGACCACAGCTAGCTCCCGCGGGATGTCGGCGCGGGGCGCTGGCCTAGGGGGATCACCGTCCTCCGGCATGCCGAGACAACCGCCTCTGGAGGGATCCCCTAGCTCGACGTGGAAACATTCGCGGCTCGGGCCGCAGTCCTTGTCGTCAAGGCTGCGGCTGCCGTCGGAACAGTCGGAGAGGCAGTAGTCACATGCGGTCATGAAGTCCCGCATGGCACTGGGGTTGCCAAATCCAGAGAAATCCCAGCAGATGCTGGGGTCGTCATCTTCCTCGGACCCAGAGGGTCCGTAGGTCGAGACACCCGTCAATCGGTCCCAAGGCGACCGCACACGAAACCCCAGAGAGGTTGCACTCGCCTCAACGTGAGCGCCCGCCAAAGCGAGGTCGCCAGGCGGGTTGAGGCCGAGTCGAAATGACGAAAGATGGATAGCAGTCGGTACCTTTTTGTCGACGAGGAGTGATGAAGTCACGTCGGGGGCTGATCACGCCGTCGTCTTGGGTACGAGGGCGACGTCCTGCAGGCCCTTTGTGAGCGTGCTGGCGTCGTCCACCTGCTCGGAGTCGACGTGCTGCGGGGGGATGGCGCTCGCCTTTGCCTCGAACGCGAGGGTGACGCCTAGCGTGTCCTCCGTTGGGGCACTGGGGATGTCGATTTGCTCGACAGCTGTCGGAGCGCAGCCTCCCGCTCGGCCTTGGTTGCCCCGCCTCCTCCTCCGATGGCGAGGGAGAGGACGGAGCGAGCTCGAAAGTTGTCCTTCCCCCATGCGGGAAAGGCGTCATCGATTCCGCCGCCGGCGGGCGGGCTGTCCGCCACCATTGTCGCTGTCGCGCGGCGGTGGAAGGAGTACCATGTCGTAGCCGCTGTCGAGAGACATGAACTCGAGGCTCCCGAAACGGAGCACCGTTCCGGGTTGGAGAGGTCGTTGGAGACTGCCCATCTGGAGCTTGACGGGAATCTACTCGTCAACACGCAGCAGGCCCCTACCTGGCGCGCCAACTGTCGGCGTTCCGAGACCGGGGGGTCCCCGAGCCGACGAGTGAGTGTGCCGCGTGCCCCAGCCCAGATGGGTCGAGCGCGTGGGCGAGCGCGAAGGGGGGAAGAGAGAGCGAGAGCGAGGTGGCCGGAGCCGGGTCGTGAGGGAGTCGGAGAATTCCCGCGGCCTTCGTGTTCGTCCCGCGCCCAGGTCGGGTGCGCTTGCAGTAGGGGGTTACAAGCGTCCGCGCGGGTGAGGGGAGCGAGCGGCCCCGAGAGAGCGCCTGCCCCTGCCCTTCGTTCCCGCGAGGCCAACCTCCTCTAAGAAGGCCCTGGTCCTTCCTTTTATAGGCGTAAGGAGAGGATCCAGGTGTACAAATGGGGGTGTAGCAAGGTGCTACGTGTCTAGCGGGGGAGAGCTAGTGCCCTAAGTACATGCCAAGGTGGCAGCCGGAGAGATCTTGGCACCCAGCTAGTGTGGCGTCGTGGCTGTCGGAGAAGCGACGGAGCCGGACGGAGGGACAGCTGTCGGAGTGGCTGGGCCCTTGCTGACGTCCTCCTGCTTTCGTAAGGGAGCTGAGAGCCGCCATCGTCATGGGTCTAGCGGGGCGCCATCATTGCCTATCTGGCGGAGCTGGCCAGATGGGACGTCGGTCCTGTTCTCTGCGGCCCGAGTCGGCTCGGGGTAGGGTGATGATGACGCTTCCTGTTGACGTGGCGGACTTGTGCCCTAGGTCGGGCGACGTGGTGGCTCCTCCGAGGCCGAGGTCGAGTCTATCCTGCATGGCCGAGGCCGAACCTGAGCTCCCGGGTCGGGCGAGGCGGAGGTCGCTCGGCAGAGGCCACGGCGGAGTCCGAGCCCTGGGTCGGGTGAAGCGGAGTTCGTCGTCTTCTGGGGCCTTAGCCCGAGTCCGAGCCCTAGGTCGGGCGGAGCGGAGTTCGCCGTCTTCTGGGGCCTTAGCCCGAGTCCGAGCCCTGGGTCGGGTGGAGCGGAGTTCGCCGTCTTCCGGGGCCTTAGCCCGAGTCCGAGCCCTGGGTCGGGCGGAGCGGAGTTCGCCGTCTTCCGGGGCCTTAGCCCGAGTCCGAGCCCTGGGTCGGGCAGAGCGGAGTTCGCCGTCTTCCGGGGCCTTAGCCCGAGTCCGAGCCCTGGGTCAGGCGGAGCGGAGTTCGCCGTCTTCCGGGGCCTTAGCCCGAGTCCGAGCCCTGGGTCGGGCGGAGCGGAGTTCGCCGTCTTCCGGGGCCTTAGCCCGAGTCCGAGCCCTGGGTCGGGCGGAGTGGAGTTCGCCGTCTTCCGGGGCCTTAGCCTGAGTCCGAGCCCTGGGTCGGGCGGAGCGGAGTTCGCCGTCTTCCGGGGCCTTAGCCCGAGTCCGAGCCCTGGGTCGGACGGAGCGGAGTTCGCCGTCTTCCGGGGCCTTAGCCCGATTCCGAGCCCTGGGTCGGGCGGAGCTTCCTCTGGCGCTTTCGGCCAAGCCTGGCTACCCGTCAGTCTTACCTTTTGCGTTGAAGGCCCCAGTGATTTGGTCGGTTGGCGCGGTGATTTAGTCAGGGTTACTTCTTATCGAAGGCAAGGCCTCGGGCGAGCCGGAGATGCGTCTGCCGTGAAAGAGGAGACCTCGGGCGAGACGGAACCATCTCAGGGTCGGCTGCCCTCGCCCGAGGCTAGGCTCGGGCGTGGCGTGATCAAGTCGCTCGTATGGACTGATCCCTGACTTAATCAAACCCATCAGGCCTCTACAGCTTTATGCTGATGGGGGTTACCAGCTGAGAATTAGGCGTCTTGAGGGTACCCCTAATTATGGTCCCCGACAGTATTAATGACTAGAAATTTGTATCAAGTCATGTTATAACACCTAAAGGCTAGCAAAAATAAGTTTTGGAGAATTACCCACTGTTAAATAATAGTTGTAGTTCAAAGCACCCCTTCTGCCCTAGAATTTAATAATTTTGTCTAGAGAAAACTATTCACTTTCTGATCCCCAAATTTTGAGACAGAGAAACATATACCAGTTCCAAGCCACTGTAATTTTTGCAGAAGTTTTAGAATTTTATAAAAGCAACTTGTAGTTCAAACCCACTCCCAAACATTAAAGAGAATAAAAGAAAAGGAAAGAAGAAATAAACCCCACTCCAATAAATCTAACTTGAAGTACTTACAATTCTCCCTAAGACCTAAAAGGAATTCAGTGGAACCCCAAAAATAAACCTACCACTTACCTTAGCTAAGTTTAACCTAAATTACCAAGTGTACCACCCAAGGGTCTTACATAAGTAAAGTTGACTTTGTTTAAACTCAAGAAGATCATACACCTTCAAGTTGTAATTTCTAAAAGCACATGTCATATCATGCATATATCTTACGCATTGCATTTGTTAGACTGTAATCTTGCCGACGGAGAGTACGTGCTCATCCCCGAGCAAGGACCTGTCCAAGAGGAGGATCAAGAGCAGGCTTCAGAGGCTGCTAGTGAGGATCTCCCCGCAGCCCCAGCAATTGAAGGCAAGCCCTGGTTTTATGCATAACTGTATTATTATATGCTACTTTACTACACTTAATGCTTGTAGGACTGTAATGTGCACTTAAGTGTAGGGGTTGCTTGAAACCTCTAGTTGCATGAACTTAGGATTCCTTTTTGAGATGAATACTAGTATGCTAGGTCGAGTAGCTGCTTGCTAATCAGGATCTCGGTAGAAGTCGAGTGATTTTTCTAGCACTCGCGCGAGGTCAGGAATTGATTGTATTCATCTTGATAACGGGATATATGTTGGTCTATGGACTTGGATCCAGGGAGGATGCCTTGTCCATGAGACGGGAAAAAGAATTAAGGATTAATGTGTGGATACCTGAGTCTAGCTTTTGAACGTACTAAGCACATGTCGGGAAAAATGGTAACCGGTAAACCTAGTACCTGATTGAAGCCGGGTGCGGACTTTATCCCTCATGCGACTTGAGACTGGGTCTCCCATGCTAGCTATGGTGGGTACAAGTGCGGTCACTGCACGGCGGCAGCCGGGGTCAGTGGAGCATTGTATGCCAAGGCGGTGAGGCCTGGATGTGAACGGGGAATCGATAGGGACAGTTGTCATGTGTGGGGTCGGAATACCCTGACATGCTGTGTATTTAGGTTTACCTTGCAAGGTTAAAACTCGATTCGAATCATCTGCTTCTCGCAGCTAATGAGACTGCTTGACCCCTTGTACTACATCGAGTAAGAAGTGAAATGTGGTTACATGAGATAACTTGTTGATTGAACTAAATGCTTGTCACCATGTATGCTTAGAAGGAGCAAATCTAGCTAAGCAAATGATGATAGAATCTGAAAAGCTAAAAATTGATTTTAGAAACAGCTAGTGCTTTTGGCAAACCAAACCCCTCAGCCAAACAGCTGCATAGTCTAGAGGTAGAGGAGTAGACTCCTCACACCGGTTAAATCTAGCTGAGTATTAGTATACTCAGCCTTGCTTGTGGCACAATTTTTGCAGGTACCATTCAGGAAATGGTTGATGGTGTGACTTGGTCTACCACCCTGCCACCGGGTTGGACGGTCGAGTGGGATGTTGCTCCGGCAGGAGAGGAGCACGAGGAGTAGTGGGCTAGGCCTTGCCCAATTCCTCGATACCGACGACATCGATTATCTGCTACACTTTATTTTGTGAACTTCATTTGCTACTCAAAAACTCCGATTTATGTAATAATTCAGTACTTAATTTGAGGTTTTCCTGTTTTATTGTATTTCTTCTGTGACTCACCTTCGAGTGAGATTGTGGAATTTGATCCTGGTTAAGTGGCTCTATCAGACTAGATCTGAGGGACTGACGGGTTATTCCGATTTAAGTGTGTTAGAGCCCTTGAGGCGTGATTTAGGCACTTAAGCTGGAATAATTCGGGTGGTTCCGCCACAGCTGGTATCGGAGCAAATTCCACCACAGAGAAGAACAATAAACCATGAATACCAATTTTCAAAACTTAAAACTTGCCTAGAAACTGCTATGGATCGTCAGGACTAGACCGCTAGACCTAGGACGAAAGGCCTTAGGCATAGAGGGAGAAATAGGTGGCTAACTAATTAGGCCCCGTGGGCCAGTACTTATATTTTAAGGATGCCCTAAAAAGCACCCTATTTTCTTTTGAGAGGCAACGTTACTTCCAGCATGCATGCATTATAAAACACAAAGAGGAAATTAAAATTTGAGCTAACCCACTCTCTTTAAACCATCCGGGCTCTCTTTTTCTTTTTCTTCCACCATAATCTTTACCTTTGATTCCCTTCCGCAGATGAATTCACCCACCCCCGCCAGTGGAGGAGACTCTTGTTTCAGTTCTGACTTCCTTTCTCGTGATGGCTTTCCTTCCATCTTGTGGGAAGTGCTTAACTCCGCCGGTTACCCTACGCCCCCTTTGTACACGGTGTAGTTGTATGAGGAGCATCGGGTACCTTGTTGTTGGGTCTGGCTGACCTTGGAGGCTCATCCCCTTCAGCCGGGTTGGCGTTCTCTTGATTCTGAGACGATTGGACTCAGAACAGACGACACTGTCGAAGCAGCAGCCATGAAGACTTTGACGACTTTCTGTGGCTACCATCCCCTGGAGATGGTGATGCACCCCTTGGGACTCTTCCCTGCTGAGAAGAAGGATGATCCCATGTGGTGTAACCGTGTGAGCCATGTAAAGGATGTGTGGGCAATGTATCCTGACTTGGTTGGGAGGGTCACTGTTCAGTGCATGAGTGCGCTGTACCGCCTTCAGGCCCTTCAGAGCGATGCTATGACACTCCTTGCTAACACCGCTCAGACTACCAAGCTCACTCTCGACAGTCGAGAAGATTTTGTGGTCGATCTATCCACCGAGTTGGTAGAGAAGGATCTACAGGTGGAGAGGCTGAGCCAGCGCATTGCCACCTTGGAGCGGTAAGTGGAGATCCGAGACAACACCATTGATGTCTTGGAGAACCAGCTTCACGATGTGCAGAGGGAACTCGAAGAAGCAAATGACCACTTAGACATGCACCACCTGGAGATGGAGGCCAATGAAGCCGGAAGCGAGGGAGAAGAGGCTCCCGAGGAGCTAGGACCAGCCCCTGGTGCAAATGGGACTACCTCCACGATGCCTCCTTCACCCGTATCCAGTGTCGCTTCCACCCCTCAGGGTTAAGCAGTCACTTCGACACCTTTAGGCGGATAGAAACCTATGCGAGCTTAGTAGTGTCAGATTTTGGACTAGGCTTATGGGTACTTTCCCCTGATCGATGTAACCCTGTGAACTTTTGAAATCTGTGGGATATTTGTCACCATGCTATCTTCATTTCGAACCTAATATTATGATTATGGCATTTTTTCCTTCCATATGAGATGATGTCTTATCGTTCGAAACTGTGAGTTGGGATAACAATGGCGACAATCTCTGTTTTCAGATGGCAGCTAGGCAGCGTCGCGGGCATAACGAGCAGGTTCCCCCACCACCTCCTCCAGCTCCCACAGTGCAGGAGCTGATGGCCCAGCAGAATGAGATTCTGCGACAGCTCTTGCAGCGCCAGCCCCACCCTCAGCAGCATGGTGGAGGCCAGCATCAGCGACCTCCGGCTATGGCAACATACCAGGAGTTTCTGAGCATGCAGCCACCCTTGTTCACCAAGGCAGAGGATCCGTTGGACGCCGACGTATGGCTTCGCGTCGTCGAGTCCAAGTTTCCCCTCCTCACAGGAGACTGCCCTGATGAGGCCAAGACTCGCTTCGCCGCGCAGCAGCTTCGCGGATCTGCTCGGACTTGGTGGGACCACTTCCGTGCTATGCTCCCCGCTGATCGTGAGGTGTCTTGGGAGGAATTCAAGACTGCCTTCAGAGGACACCACATCCCAGCTGGCATTCTTGATCGGAAGTTGAATGAATTTCTGGCCCTTAATCAAGGAACCCACACGGTACTGCAGTATGCGCAAGCCTTCAACGACTTATGCCAGTATGCAGGGTATCATGCTGATTCTGATGAGAAGAAGAGGGATCGCTTCCGTAGGGGTCTCAATACCAAGCTGCGGGAACGACTCAACACTGTCCGGGCTGATAGCTTCAATGAGTTGGTCAACATGGCCATCTCCCAGGAGGATTGCATTGTTGCTCACCGGGCAGAGAAGAAGAGAAAGGCACCAATGGCAGCACCATCCGCTCAGGCTCAGAGGTTCCAGATTGTTTCTCACAATCAGAGCAGGGGTTTTCAGCGGCAGGCAGGCAGATGGGTGATCAGGCCACCTCAGTAGCAGCAGCCGGCACCCAACCGCTTTCCAGCTCCCGCCCCAAGGAACAATCAGCCTCCACAGCAACAGCAGTTCCGCCAGGGCAATGGGAACAAGTGTTTCACTTATGGCAATGTGGGCCACTATGCCAAGAATTGTCCCAGGAACCAGCAGAGGCAGATGCCAGCACCAAATCAAGACAAGGGAAGAAAGCAGAAGGTGCAAGTCAGGCAAGGGAAGCTCAACTTCACTACTCTAGAGGAAGTACCTGAAGGAGCTCCTATCATGACCGGTATCTTTTTAGTTTATAATCAACCTGCTTTAATTCTGTTTGATTCTGGTGCATCTCATAGTTTCATTAGCCAAAAGTTCAGTGCTAAATGTAAACTGCCATTCTCTCACTCTAAAGGGTCATTCATGATAGTCACACCTGGGGGTAAAATTGCAACTAATCAATTAAACCAAAGTGTGCCTATTCAACTGGGAAGCCACATTGTCAAAACCACTCTTCTTGTGTTGGGATTGGAAAATGTGGACATTATTCTAGGAGCAAATTGGATGACCTTGCACCAAGTTGTGCTTGATGTAGCCAGCCGTACCGTGGAAGTTAATTCCCCGTTCTGCGGGAACTTCGCCTTAATTCTGCCTAGTCAAGGCTCTACTCAGGCATGTGCTTTCTCTATGACGGAGTTACCTCTGAAGAAGATCCCAGTGGTCTGTGAGTATGCAGATGTCTTCCCTGATGAATTGCCAGGAATGCCACCGGACCGGGATATTGAATTCGCCATCGAATTGCAACTGGGAACGGCCCCAATTTCCAAGAGGCCCTACCGGATGCCACCCGCCGAGTTGGCAGAATTGAAGAAGCAATTGCAAGAGTTGCTGGATACGGGATTTATTCGCCCAAGCACTTCGCCTTGGGGATGTCCAGCACTGTTTGTGAAGAAGAAGGATGAAAGCTTGAGGCTGTGTATAGATTACCGCCCTCTTAATGCGGTAACTATCAAGAACAAGTATCCTTTGCCTCATATTGATGTTCTCTTTGACCAGTTGGTCGGGGCCAAGGTGTTTTCCAAGATAGACCTTCGCTCTGGCTACCATCAGATCAAGATACGAGCGAGTGATATTCCGAAGACGGCATTCTCAACCAGATATGGGCTATATGAATTCTTGGTGATGTCATTCGGGCTGACAAATGCACCAGCATATTTCATGTATCTGATGAATTCTGTTTTCATGCCGGAATTGGACAAATTCGTGGTGGTTTTCATCGATGACATTTTGGTGTACTCAAAGAACGAAGAAGAACATGCCGGGCATTTGCATGTAGTGCTTCAACGTCTGCGAGAGCACCACCTTTATGCCAAGTTATCCAAGTGTGATTTTTGGCTGAAGGAAATCAAATTCTTGGGTCACACTATCTCTCAGGCTGCAATAGCTGTTGATCCTGATAAAGTGCAAGAGGTGATGAACTGGAAGCCACCACCAACTGTTCGCCAGATTCGGAGTTTTCTGGGATTAGCTGGTTATTACCGAAGATTTATTCCGGACTTCTCTCGAATTGCGAAGCCTATAACTGAGTTGCTGAAGAAAGAAGTCAAATTTGTTTGGAGTCAGAAGTGCGAAGATGCCTTCCATGCATTAAGGCAGCATCTGACCATAGCTCCAGTATTGGCGCAACCCGACAGCAGCAAGCCTTTTGATGTATACTGCGATGCCTCTGGCACCGGGCTAGGTTGTGTCTTGATGCAAGACAACCGAGTCATTGCTTATGCCTCAAGAGCACTCAGGCCTCATGAGCAAAACTATCCCACTCATGACCTCGAGTTGGCACCAGTGGTTCATGCATTGAAGATGTGGAGGCACTATCTAATGGGAACCCACTGCAACATCTTCACTGATCATAAGAGCCTTAAGTACATTTTTACTCAGGCTGATCTCAACATGAGGCAGAGAAGATGGCTAGAGCTGATCAAGGATTATGACCTGGAGGTACATTATCACCCAGGAAAAGCTAATGTGGTAGCAGATGCCTTGAGTCGGAAATTGCAATGCAATTGTATTCTGATGGATTCTCGCATTAACACCTTGTGTGATGAGTTGAGCAAGATGCAAATTGAAGTGATTCCTTATGGTTCTTTGTCTCACATTTCTGTTGAGCCAGCTTTGCAAGACCAAATCATCATGGCCCAGCTCAGTGACAAGGGAGTGCAGATTATCAAGAAGAATCTCCATCAGAAGGTTGAGAAGTACAATTGTTTCCGCCAAGATGAAAAGGGTGTGTTATGGTTCAAAAGCATATTGGTGATTCCTAAGGACTAGGATCTCAAGAGGAAAATTTTGGATGAGGCTCATCTCTCCAAATTCTCTATGCATCCGGGAAGCACCAAGATGTACCATGATCTGAAGCCTTTGTACTGGTGGACCAGAATGAAGAGGGAGATAGCCCAGTATGTATCAGAATGTGACACCTGTCAGAGGATAAAGGCAAGCCACTTGAAGTCAGCTGGAGCTTTGCAACCACTGTCCATACCTTCGTGGAAGTGGGATGACATCAGCATGGATTTCATTGTGGGTCTGCCCAACACCTCTCGTCATCATGATTCCATTTGGGTTATTGTGGACCGATTGACAAAAGTGGCACATTTTCTTCCTGTGCACACCACTGATAAGGCTCAGAAGTATGCAGAATTGTATATTGACCGGATCGTGTGTTTGCACGGATTACCTCGGACCATTGTTTCTGACCGAGGAGCCCAATTTGTTGCCAGATTTTGGGAACAATTGCAAGAGTCTTTGGGAACCAAGCTAATAAGGAGTTCAGCTTACCACTCACAGACTGATGGTCAGACGGAAAGGGTAAACCAAATCCTGGAGGATATGCTGAGAGCTTGTGCGATCGATAGTGGCAAAAACTGGGATAAGCACCTCTCCTTGGCAGAGTTTGCTTATAACAATAGCTATCAATCCAGCCTAAAGATGGCACCTTTTGAAGCTCTCTATGGAAGAAGGTGCAGGACACCGCTCAATTGGTCTCAACCTGGAGAAAGAGAAGTTTTTGGACCTGACTTAGTGACTGAAGTCGAAAGGAAGGTCAAACTAATCAGGAAGAATCTAGAAGCTGCTCAGGCCAGGCAAAGGAGTTATCATGATAGAAGAAGGAAACCTCTCCAGTTTGAGGTGGGAAGTTTTGTATACCTCAAGGTATCACCCACCAAGGGAGTGCAGAGGTTTGGAATCAAAGGCAAGCTAGCCCCTCGTTACATTGGACCTTATGAGATCATAGAAGCATGTGGACCCGTGGCATACAAGCTGAAGTTACCTTCAAAGATGTCTGCCATTCACAGTGTATTCCATGTATCTCAGCTAAAGAAGTGTGTTCAATTGCCGACCGAGATCATAGCAGAGCCAAAATTGGAGATAGAGCCAGATCTATCGTACCAAGAGTACCCCTCCAAGATTCTGGATTGCAAGGAAAGATCAACTCGGGCTAAATCGATCAAGATGTACAAGGTCCAGTGGAGTAATCACTCAGAGGAAGAAGCTACTTGGGAAACGGAGGAATTCTTGAGATCCAACTTCCCCGATTGCCTACCTAAGGAAGCAGGTACGTAATCACCCCCATCCCCTCCCCCTGCCCTTCGAATCTAATTTTCAAAAATACGATCTTAATTCAGAATGAAGTAACTATGAAGTAAAACTTAAAAAGGGCTTCCTTCTGAAGTTGCAAAGAGAATGACATTCGAAGAGCAGTTCTACCTTAATAATAGCAATAATCACCCATTTCCTATAAGTCTCACCCTTCGCTTCACCCTGGAAGGACTCTGGCCCGAATCTCGGGACGAGATTCCTTTAAGGGGGGGAAGGCTGTGACACCCCAGTGTCACCTAGGGTTTCTCTCAAAGTGCCAAACCAAGAACCATCATTTTATGTGAACCAAAGTAAGCATGAGCATCAAATTAACTTAAGTAAGAAGGAATTCACCAAGCATATGCTTAAAAGTGTCATGATCAAACAATTGAGACCTTTAAGAAGGCAAGAATGTGTAACCCTCAAAAAAAACCCTAAGTAAGCCCCATGAGCAAAATTCAAGAAAATAAGGAAAAGGGTATGAAAAATTTAAAATTATGACTTGAGACAATTATGAAAATTAAAGTATATTTAATAAGCAACAAGAAAGGTTGAGAAAGCTTAGCCAAAATAACTCAAATAAATACCCAAATCAGCCCTTGGACTATGAACTCTTGGAGAAATTCAGATTTCTGAATTTCTGAAATTCAGACCTCTTTCCAAAGATCAACTGCGTTCTCTGTTTTTCGAAACTCAAAGCCAGGAGATCCAAATATCAAAGTTGTGCCAAATTCCCTTGAACACGCCCTAGAAAAGTTTGAACTCAAACCAAATTCATTTGACACGGTTTTGGCGCAGTTTGACCTCGGGACCAGGCATTCTGACACTGGCACCTTGGTGACGCTACAACTCCCTGTCCCTAGCCTAAAACCGCGCGACGTCCATACACAAAAGACAAAGCTTGGTCAGGTGAACAAATCCTTCACAGCGATCTTGCCCAAATTCGCGAAGATTTGCACCCAATCGGCGCTTGAACATGGGCAGAGGCAACGGGAACACATGTTCGACCGTGGCTGACAGCCCCGGTTCACGCCCGTTCGCGCACCGCGCCTCCCAGTGCACGCCCGCGCGCGCTCGCCAGTCCACGACCGCCCGTGCACCGCGCCGTGCCTATAAAGCCTTCCCAGGCGTGCCCCACTTCGCCCTGCACTCACCAGCACCGGCCGACCACCTTCCCTTAGCTCGGCGAGCTCAATTCCGCCCGCCATTGCCGCCAGAGCTTCGGCCGCCGTGGCCAGCCCACTCCAACCACCCTCGAGTCGAGCTAGTGCTTCGGCTAGCTCCACCAGTAGCCCGTGAAGCTCGCCAAGCCCTCAGACCAGGCCGGACTTCACCAGAGGCCCGAGATCGACCTCACCGGACTTCGGTCTTCCGCCGCCGCGCGTGGACCGAGCTAACCAGTGAGTCTCCGACCAATTCCTTGCACCCATATCTTCTCTGGCACCCCGTGAACCTCTCTGACCCATCCAATTGCTCTATCTCGCCGTTGAAAGGGAAATGTGCCCTTGGGTCATTTCTAAGTATTTTGGTGATTTAGTGTCCAACTCAAGTGCCCTAGTGTAAAAAGGTGGACAAAGTACAAATCAAGGATAAAGGTATGTTTCTCAGACTTAGTACATTGTTTTATGGACTAATGTATTGTGTCTAAGTGTTGGAAACAGGAAAAATCCAATTGAAAATGCCTTGGCTCGAGCAGCCAAGACTCTGCTGAGTCTGGGAGCACCGGACTGTCCGGTGGTGCACCGGACAGTGTCCGGTGCGCCAGGCTGGCTCTGGCGAACAGGATGCTCTCGGGACTTCGACGGCGGTGTACGGCTATAATTCACCGGACTGTCCGGTGGTGCACCGGACTGTCCGGTGGGCCGTTCACAGGCGAACTCGTCGCTCTCGGGAATTCATCGGCGACGTACAACTATAATTCACCGGACTGTCCAGTGTGCACCGGACTGTCCGGTGTGCACCGGACTGTCCGGTGAGCCAACGGTCAGCAGGGCCAACGGTCGGTCGCGCGATCTGCGCGGGACACGTGGCCGAGCCAACGGCTAGAAGGGGGCATCGGACTATCCGGTGCGCCAACGGCTCTCAGGCTGCCAACGGTCGACTGCGCCATTTTTGGAAGGAAATCGGGCACCGGACAGTGTCCGGTGTGCACCGGACTGTCCGGTGCGCCAGTCAACAGAAGGCAAGATCTGCCTTCCAGGATTGTTCTCAACAGCTCCTAGCTGCCTTGGGGCTATAAAAGGGACCCCTAGGCGCATGGAGGAGTATACCAAGCATTCTTACAACATTCCTAAGCACCAAGACTTCGATTCCACGCATTTGTTTCTTTGTGATAGCATATAGAGCTCTAGTGGAGTTGTGAACTCATTGGGTTGTGTTGCGAGCTCTTGTTGCGACTTGTGTGTGTGTTGACACTCTGATTTTTGTGTCTTGTGTGCGTTGCTAATCCCTCCCTTGCTCCGTGCTTATTTGTGAACTTCAATTGTAAGGGCGAGAGGCTCCAAGTTGTGGAGATTCCTCGCAAACGGGATTAAGAAAAGCAAGCAAAACACCGTGGTATTCAAGTGGGTCTTTGGACCGCTTGAGAGGGGTTGATTGCAACCCTCGTCCGTTGGGACGCCACAACATGGAGTAGGCAAGTGTTGGTCTTGGCCGAACCACGGGATAACCACCGTGCCATCTCTGTGATTGATTTCTTGTGGTTATTGTGTTTTGTTGAGACTCATCTCTAGCCACTTGGCAACTATTGTGCTAACACTTAACCAAGTTTTTGTGGCTTAAGTTTTAAGTTTTACAGGATCACCTATTCACCCCCCCCTCTAGGTGCTCTCAATTGGTATCAGAGCCGTTCTCTTCGCAAAGGGACTAATCGCCCGAAGAGATGGATCCTAAGGGGAAGGGTATCGTGATCAACGATAAAGAGAAGGAATCCTTCGTCAACGAGCCGAAGGATGACAAGCCTACCGACTCCAGCTCGAGCCATAGACGGAAAGATGGGAAGAAAAAGAAGACAAGGCGCATCAAGGAAATTGTCTATTACGACGACAGCGATGAGTCTACTTCTTCCCAAAAGGACGACGACCACAACGACTACGAGAGAAGGAAACCGGTTAATTCGAACTTTTCTTTTGACTACTCTCGTATTCCGCAAAGTACAAATACTCATTTGCTCTCCATTCCACTTGGCAAACCTCCTCACTTTGATGGAGAGGACTACGGATTTTGGAGCCACAAAATGCGTAGTCACTTGTTCTCTCTCCATCCTAGTATATGGGAGATTGTAGAGAGTGGAATGCACTTTGATAATACGGATAGTCCCATGTTCATTAATGAGCAAATTCATAAGAATGCACAAGCTACTACTGTTCTTCTATCTTCATTGTGCAGGGATGAATACCACAAAGTGAGCGGCTTGGATAACGCCAAGCAAATATGGGACACCCTCAAAATCTCTCATGAGGGGAACGACGTCACAATGCTCACCAAGATGGAGTTGGTGGAGGGCGAACTCGGGAGATTCGCGATGATAAGGGGAGAAGAGCCAACCCAAACGTACAACCGGCTCAAGACCCTTGTCAACAAGATAAGAAGCTATGGAAGCACACGATGGACGGATCACGACGTCGTCCGCCTAATGCTAAGGTCTTTCACTGTCCTTGATCCTCATCTTGTGAACAATATTCGTGAGAATCCTAGGTACACCAAGATGACGCCCGAGGAGATACTTGGAAAGTTCGTGAGCGGGCGAATGATGATCAAGGAGGCAAGATACGTGGATGACGCATTGAATGGTCAAATCAACGAGCCTCAACCCCTTGCTCTCAAGGCAACAAGAAGCAAGGAGACGCTACCTAGCAAGGTGGCATAAATTGAGGCGGCCAGACTTAATGATGAAGAGATGGCCCTCATCATCAAGAGATTCAAGACGGCGCTAAAGGGTCGCAAGGGGCAGCCAAGCAAGACCAAGACAAAGGGGAAGCGCTCATGCTTTAAATGTGGTAAGCTTGGTCATTTTATTGCTAACTGTCCCGACAATGATAGTGATCAGGATCAACGGAACAAGAGGGAGAAGAAGAAGAACTATAAGAAGGCAAAGGGCGAGGCACATCTTGGCAAGGAGTGGGATTCGGATTGCTCCTCGTCCGACTCCGACAATGAAGGACTCGCCGCCATCGCTTTCAACAAGTCATCCCTCTTCCCCAACGAGCATCACACATGCCTTATGGCAAGGGAGAAGAAGGTATGTACTCGAAACTCTACTTATGCTTCTTCAAGTGAGGACGAATCTAGTGATGAGGATGAAATAGATTATTCATGTTTATTTAAGGGCCTAGATAGAACCAAGGTAGATAAAATTAATGAATTGATTGATGCCTTGAATGATAAGAATAGGCTTTTAGAAAAACAAGAGGACTTGTTGTATGAAGAACATGACAAATTTGTAGAAGCACAAAAGTCTCATGCCTTAGAAGTTAAGAGAAATGAAATGCTTTCTTATGAATTATCTTCTTGCCATGAGACAATTTCTAGCTAAAGGAGCATTAATGATGATTTGAATGCTAAGTTAGAAATAGCTAGTAAATCAACAACTTGTGTAGAAAATGTTGTTATTTGCAATAGATGTAAAGATTTTGATATTGATGCTTGTAGTGAACACATAGCTTCTATTGCAAAGTTAAACGATGAAATGGCTAGTCTTAATGCCCAACTTAAGGCTAGCAAAAGTGATTTTGATAAACTAAAATTTGCTAGGGATGCCTACACGGTTGGTAGACACCCCTCAATTAAGGATGGGCTTGGCTTCAAGAGGGAAGCCAAGAACTTAACGAGCCATAAGGCTCCCATCTCCGCCAAGGAGAAAGGGAAGGCCCCTATGGCAAGTAGTACTAAAAAGAACCATGTTTTTATGTACAATGATAGAAGACAGACTCATAGGAGTTGTAATGCTTTTGATTCACATGCCTATGATTCTTATTCTATGTTTGCTTCCAGTTCTTCCTATATGCATGGTAGAGATATGCCTAGAAAAAATATTCATCATGTGCCTAGAAAGAATATTGTTCATGTTCCTAGGAAAGTTATGAATGGACCCTCTACAATTTATCATGCTTTAAATGCTTCCTTTGCTATTTGTAGAAAGGATAGGAAGATAGTTGCTAGGAAATTAGGGGCAAAATGCAAGGGTGATAAAACTTGCATTTGGGTCTCTAAGACAATTGTGACTAACCTTGTAGGACCCAACAAGAGTTGGGTACCTAAGACCCAAGCCTAAATTTGCCTTGCAGGTTTATGCATCTGGGGGTTCAAGCTGGATTATCGACAGCGGTGCACAAACCACATGACGGGGGAAAAGAGGATGTTCTCTTCCTACGTCAAGAACAAGGATTCCCAAGATTCAATTATATTCGGTGATGGGAACCAAGGCAAGGTAAAAGGGTTAGGTAAAATTGCTATTTCATCTGAGCACTCTATTTCTAATGTGTTTTTAGTTGAGTCGCTTGGATATAATTTGTTATCTGTTAGTCAATTATGCAAAATGGGATATAATTGTCTATTTACAAATATAGATGTGTCTGTCTTTAGAAGATGTGATGGTTCACTAGCTTTTAAGGGTGTACTAGACGGCAAACTTTATTTGGTTGATTTTGCAAAAGAAGAGGCCTGTCTAGATGCATGCTTAATGGCTAAGACTTGCATGGGCTGGTTGTGGCATCGCCGCTTAGCACATGTGGGGATGAAGAACCTCCACAAGCTTCTAAAGGGAGAACACGTGATAGGTCTAACCAATGTACATTTCGAAAAAGATAGACCTTGTGCAGCTTGTCAAGCAGGGAAACAGGTGGGAGGCTCTCATCACACCAAAAATGTGATGACAACATCAAGACCCTTGGAGATGCTTCATATGGACCTCTTCGGACCCGTCGCCTATCTGAGTATAGGAGCAAGTAAGTATGGTCTTGTTATAGTTGATGATTTTTCCCGCTTCACTTGGGCATTCTTTTTGCAGGATAAAACTGAAACCCAAGGGACCCTCAAGCGCTTCCTCAGAAGAGCTCAAAATGAGTTTGAGCTCAAAGTGAAGAAGATAAGGAGCGACAATGGGTCCGAATTCAAGAATCTTCAAGTGGAGGAGTTCCTTGAGGAGGAGGGGATCAAGCACGAGTTCTCCGCTCCCTACACACCTCAGCAAAATGGTGTGGTAGAGAGGAAGAACAGGACGCTCATAGATATGGCGAGGACTATGCTTGGAGAGTTCAAGACCCCCGAGCGCTTTTGGTCGGAAGCCGTGAACACGGCTTGCCACGCCATCAACAGGGTCTACCTTCACCGCCTCCTCAAGAAGACTTCATATGAGCTACTGACTGGTAACAAACTGGTATCGAAGCCAAGTGGGTGTTCCGCAACAAACAGGACGAGCACGGGGTGGTGACAAGGAACAAGGCTCGACTTGTGGCAAAAGGTTATGCCCAAGTCGCAGGTTTGGACTTTGAGGAGACGTTCGCTCTTGTGGCTAGGCTAGAATCAATTCGTATTTTGCTAGCATATGCCACTCACCACTCTTTCAGGTTGTACCAAATGGATGTGAAGAGCGCTTTCCTCAACGAGCCGATCAAAGAGGAGGTGTACGTGGAGCAACCCCCTGGCTTCGAGGATGAACGGTACCCCGACCACGTGTGTAAGCTCTCTAAGGCGCTCTATGGACTTAAGCAAGCCCCAAGAGCATGGTATGAATGCCTTAGAGACTTTTTAATTGCTAATGCTTTCAAGGTTGGGAAAGCCAATCCAACTCTTTTCACTAAGACTTGCGATGGTGATCTTTTTGTGTGCCAAATTTATGTCGATGATATAATATTTGGTTCTACTAACCAAAAGTCTTGTGAGGAGTTTAGCAGGGTGATGACGCAAAAATTCGAGATGTCGATGATGGGCGAGTTGAACTACTTCCTTGGGTTCCAAGTGAAGCAACTCAAGGACGGCACTTTCATCTCCCAAACAAAGTACACGCAAGACTTGCTAAAGCGGTTTGGGATGAAGGACGCCAAGCCCGCAAAGACGCCAATGGGAACTGACGGACACACTGACCTCAACAAAGGAGGTAAGTCCGTTGATCAAAAAGCATATCGGTCTATGATAGGGTCTTTACTTTATTTGTGTGCTAGTAGACCGGATATTATGCTTAGCGTATGCATGTGTGCTAGATTTCAATCCGATCCTAAGGAGTGTCACTTAGTGGCTGTGAAGCGAATTCTTAGATATTTAGTTGCTACGCCTTGCTTCGGGATCTGGTATCCAAAGGGGTCTAACTTTGACTTGATTGGATATTCAGATTCCGACTATGCTGGATGTAAGGTCGATAGGAAGAGTACATCAGGGACGTGCCAATTCTTAGGAAGGTCCCTGGTGTCGTGGAACTCTAAGAAACAAACCTCCGTTGACCTATCCACCGCTGAGGCCGAGTACGTTGCCGCAGGATAGTGTTGCGCGCAACTACTTTGGATGAGGCAAACCCTCAGGGACTTTGGCTACAATCTGAGCAAAGTCCCACTCCTATGTGATAATGAGAGTGCTATCCGAATAGCGGAAAATCCTGTTGAGCACAGCCGCACAAAGCACATTGACATACGGCATCACTTTTTGAGAGACCACCAGCAAAAGGGATATATCGAAGTGTTTCATGTTAGCACCGAGAACCAGCTAGCCGATATCTTTACCAAGCCTCTAGATGAGAAGACCTTTTGCAGGCTGCATAGTGAGCTAAATATCCTAGATTCGTGGAACTTGGATTGATTTACAGCATACATGTGTTTATGCCTTTGATCATGTTCCTTATACATATTGTTGCTTACTATGGTGCTCAAGTTGTACAATCACTCCCCGGACCTCACAAGTCCTTTTTGCAAGTGATGCACATACTTAGGGGGAGGTGTGTTACAACTTGACCCTTTGAAAACTAACCATGTGCTTGAGTTTGTTTTAGTCTCAAAGGAGGATTAAAAGGGAAAAGGTGGACTTGGACCATGCAAGACTTCCACTGCTCTCCGATGAAAAAAAGTAACTTTTCCAAGTTCATCTTTACCCTCTTATTGCCTATTTGCTCTTAGTTGAAGATTTTGGTGAGGCAATAGGGTTAAAGGGCCAAGATTGATCCCGTTTTGGTGCTTGATGCCAAAGGGGGAGAAAATAAAGGCCAAAGCGATAAATGGATCAGCTACCACTTGAGAGATTTTGAAAATAGTAAAATAGAGCTTTTGGTTTGTCAAAACTCTTTTATTGTCTCTCTTGTCAAAAGTTGGCTTCTTGTGGGGAGAAATGTTGATTATGGGAAAAAGGGGGAGTTTTTGAAATCTTGAATCAATTTCTCTTGTAATGACTCTCTTTATGTTTTAACAAGTATGTTTGACTTAGAGATAGAAATTTGGGTTTGATTTGCAAAAACAAATCAAGTGGTGGCAAATGATGATCCATATATGTCAAAATTGAATCAAAACAATTTTGAGTTCTTATCTGAATTGATTTTGTACTTGTTCTACTTGCTTTATGTTGTGTTGGCATAAATCACCAAAAAGGGGGGAGATTGAAAGGGAAATGTGCCCTTGGGCCATTTCTAAGTATTTTGGTGATTTAGTGTCGAACTCAAGTGCCCTAGTGTAAAAAGGTGGACAAAGTACAAATCAAGGATAAAGGTATGTTTCTCAGACTTAGTATATTGTTTTATGGACTAATGTATTGTGTCTAAGTGTTGGAAACAGGAAAAATCCAATTGAAAATGCCTTGGCTCGAGCAGCCAAGACTCTGCTCAGTCTGGGAGCACCGGACTGTCCGGTGGTGCACCGGACAGTGTCCGGTGCGCCAGGCTGGCTCTGGCAAACAGGATGCTCTCGGGACTTCGACGGCGGTGTACGGCTATAATTCACCGGACTGTCCGGTGGTGCACCGGACTGTCCGGTGGGCCGTTCACAGGCGAACTCGTCGCTCTCGGGAATTCATCGGCGACGTACGGCTATAATTCACCGGACTGTCCGGTGTGCACCGGACTGTCCGGTGAGCCAACGGTCGGCAGGGCCAACGGTCGGCCGCGCGATCTGCGCGGGACACGTGGCCGAGCCAACGGCTAGAAGGGGGCACCGGACTGTCCAGTGTGCACCAGACATGTCCGGTGCGCCAACGGCTCTCAGGCTGCCAACGGTCGACTGCACCATTTTTGGAAGGAAATCGGGCACCGGACTGTCCGGTGCGCCAGTCGACAGAAGGCAAGATCTGCCTTCCAGGATTGTTCTCAACGGCTCCTAGCTGCCTTGGGGCTATAAAAGGGACCCCTAGGCGCATGGAGGAGTATACCAAGCATTCTTACAACATTCCTAAGCACCAAGACTTCGATTCCACGCATTTGTTTCTTTGTGATAGCATATAGAGCTCTAGTGGAGTTGTGAACTCATTGGGTTGTGTTGCGAGCTCTTGTTGCGACTTGTGTGCGTGTTGACACTCTGATTTTTGTGTCTTGTGTGTGTTGCTAATCCCTCCCTTGCTCCGTGCTTATTTGTGAACTTCAAGTGTAAGGGCGAGAGGCTCCAAGTTGTGGAGATTCCTCGCAAACGGGATTAAGAAAAGCAAGCAAAACACCGTGGTATTCAAGTGGGTCTTTGGACCGCTTGAGAGGGGTTGATTGCAACCCTCGTCCGTTGGGACGCCACAACGTGGAGTAGGCAAGCGTTGGTCTTGGCCGAACCATGGGATAACCACCGTGCCATCTCTGTGATTGATTTCTTGTGGTTATTGTGTTTTGTTGAGACTCATCTCTAGCCACTTGGCAACTATTGTGCTAACACTTAACCAAGTTTTTGTGGCTTAAGTTTTAAGTTTTACAGGATCACCTATTCACCCCCCCCCCCCTCTAGGTGCTCTCAGCCGTGACCAGACCGGACTCCTCGCCGCCGACGAGCATCCCCGCCTGCGCGCGTGGACCGACCGACTCCGGCCATCTCCGACGATGACTCGCACCTCGTTGTGATCCCCGAGACCTCCCCTACGTCCTCGACCACTTCACCGGAGCCATCTCGCCGCCGGTAAGCCCCTCCGCCCTTTCTTCCGCCGCGGTTACTGTTTAAGTTAGAAGAAGGACCTCGGGTTAGGATTTGTAGAACCCGAGGGGTTTTCTGTAATGTCAGTGACTCATGTGAATAGTAGCCTAAGGACTGATCCGCAAGGAAAACTTAAAAACCCGCCAGGGACCCCAGTGCAAAGTGGATTTCCATTAAACCAATTCTGTTAATCTTTTTAAAATGACCAGAGAACTTAGAAAACCCATAACTTGATGAATTCTTCATAAAAAGTTGTCAAACTAATTTTGTTAGCTCCTGAATATTATGAACTATCATTTAAAAATGATAAACCCTATACTTTCTGTTCTAAATTTTAGAGTTTAAAATTAAAAATAGAAGCTTACCAAACCTAGTTTAATTAAGGAAAATTAGTTTTTCTTCTGTGCTGAACTTGAGAAAATTTGTAGATGTTCAAACCTCATTTAGACACTGTTTAAAAATAGTAGGAACCCCAGCATTGGAAAATATGATGTAGTTATTCATTTAAAACTATTCTGCCCAAAACTTAGGAAAAACTAGAAAGGCATTAGAAATTGGTGAACAGTGAGTAAAATTATTTTTCCTAGTTTGCTTATGTAGCAGAGAACCTAGGAAAAATACAGAGACTATTAGTTCAGACCAGTTTTAAAATTAAAATGTTTTATTTAGCCTCATTTGGACTGAAAATCAATTATTAGAGTAGCAAAATTATAACCAAAAATGAGTAATAAAAATCCTGTGGACTTACAACCACCAGAGCCCCACTACAAAAATAAAGAACACCTCAGCCCAACTTTTTAAGTAAGGAAAATAAATATAAAGTGATAATAAGGCATTTTCCAAATAAATCTTGAACAACCCCTAATGATGTGATAATGGGCAACCAAATATTAGCTAAGTCCATAGTAAGGTAAACCACCAGAGAAAAATGCAAACCCATTAAAAAGAAGCAAACCCATACCTATTGCTAGTATTTTATGAGAAAGGCCATTTAATTCAAATAATGCATATCACCCCTTCCCTTAAGCAAAAAGAGGCCAAATCTCAAAATGATTGCTCTTGCATAAAATAATAACCAAGAAAATAAGAACTCTGTTGTTTGATGTTTTTCAAGTATAGTGGTAGTAGAAAGCACCCATTTGGCTAGAAACTTGAGAAAACCATAGAAAATTTATTAAAAGGTATTAATGGCTAGAAATTTGTATCAAGTCATGTTATAACACCAAAAGACCAGCAAAATAAGTTTTGGAGAATTACCCACTGTTAAATAATAGTTGTAGTTCAAAGCACCCCTTCTGCCCTAGAATTTAATAATTTTGTCCAGAGAACACTATTCACTTTCTGAACCCCAAATTTTGAGACAGAGAAACATACACCAGTTCCAAGCCACTGTAATTTTTGCAGAATTTTTAGAATTTTATAAAAGCAACTTGTAGTTCAAACCCACTCCTAAACATTAAAGAGAATAAAAGAAAAGGAAAGAAGAAATAAACCCCACTCCAACAAATCTAACTTGAAGTACTTACCAATTCTCCCTAAGACCTAAAAGGAATTCAGTGGAACCCCAAAAATAAACCTACCACTTACCTTAGCTAAGTTTAACCCAAATTACCAAGTGTACCACCCAAGGGTCTTACATAAGTAAAGTTGACTTTGTTTAAACTCAAGAAGATCATACACCTTCAAGTTGTAATTTCTAAAAGCACATGTCATATCATGCATATATCTTACGCATTGCATTTGTTAGACTGTAATCTTGCCGACGGAGAGTATGTGCTCATCCCCGAGCAAGGACCTGTCCAAGAGGAGGATCAGGAGCAGGCTTCAGAGGCTGCTAGTGAGGATCTCCCCGCAGCCCCAGCAATTGAAGGCAAGCCCCGGTTTTATGCATAACCGTATTATTATATGCTACGTTACTACACTTAATGCTTGTAGGACTGTAATGTGCACTTAAGTGTAGGAGTTGCTTGAAACCTCTAGTTGCATGAACTTAGGATTCCTTTTTGAGATGAATACTAGTATGCTAGGTCGAGTAGCTGCTTGCTAATCAGGATCTCGGTAGAAGTCGAGTGATTTTTCTAGCACTCGCGCGAGGTCAGGAATTGATTGTATTCATCTTGATAACGGGATATATGTTGGTCTATGGACTTGGATCCAGGGAGGATGCCTTGTCCATGAGACGGGAAAAAGAATTAAGGATTAATGTGTGGATACCTGAGTCAAGCTTTTGAACGTACTAAGCACATGCCGGGAAAATGGTAACCGGTAAACCTAGTACCTGATTGAAGCTGGGCGCGGACTCTATCCCTCATGCGACCTGAGACTGGGTCTCCCATGCTAGCTATGGTGGGTACAAGTGCGGTCACTGCACGACGGCAGCCGGGGTCAGTGGAGCATTGTATGCCAAGGCGGTGAGGCCTGGATGCGAACGGGGAATCGATAGGGACAGTTGTCATGTGTGGGGTCGGAATACCCTGACATGCTGTGTATTTAGGTTTACCTTGCAAGGTTAAAACTCGATTCGAATCATCTGCTTCTCGCAGCTAATGAGACTGCTTGACCCCTTGTACTACATCGAGTAAGAAGTGAAATGTGGTTACATGAGATAACTTGTTGATTGAACTAAATGCTTGTCACCATGTATGCTTAGAAGGAGCAAATCTAGCTAAGCAAATGATGATAGAATCTGAAAAGCTAAAAATTGATTTTAGAAACAGCTAGTGCTTTTGGCAAACCAAACCCCTCAGCCAAACAGCTGCATAGTCTAGAGGTAGAGGAGTAGACTCCTCACACCGGTTAAATCTAGCTGAGTATTAGTATACTCAGCCTTGCTTGTGGCACAATTTTTGCAGGTACCATTCAGGAAATGGTTGATGGTGTGACTTGGCCTACCACCCTGCCACCGGGTTGGACGGTCGAGTGGGATGTTGCTCCGGCAGGAGAGGAGCACGAGGAGTAGTGGGCTAGGCCTTGCCCAATTCCTCGATACCAACGACATCGATTATCCGCTGCACTTTATTTTGTGAACTTCATTTGCTACTCAAAAACTCCGATTTATGTAATAATTCAGTACTTAATTTGAGGTTTTCTTGTTTTATTGTATTTCTTCTGTGACTCACCTTCGAGTGAGATTGTGGAATTTGATCCTGGTTAAGTGGCTCTATCAGACTAGATCTGAGGGACTGACGGGTTATTCCGATTTAAGTGTGTTACGGCCCCTGAGGCGTGATTTAGGCACTTAAGCTGGAATAATTCGGGTGGTTCCGCCACATTTGCGAGGAATCTCCACAACTTGGAGCCTCTCGCCCTTACACTTGAAGTTCACAAAGAAGCACGGATTAAGGGAGGGATTAGAAACTCACACAAGACACTAAGATCACAGCAAATACACACACACAAGACCTAGACTTAAGCTCAAAAGACTAGCACACTAGAACGGAGCTCAAATCACTAGAATGTCAAACAAGTGCGCAAGAATGGAGTGTGAGTGATCAAGAATGCTCAAGGAATGCTTGGTATACTCCTCCATGCGCTTAGGGGTCCCTTTTATAGCCCCAAGGCAGCTAGGAGCCGTTGAGAGCAATCCTGGAAGGCAGATCTTGCCTTCTGTCGACTGGCGAACCGGACAGTCCGGTGCACCACCGGACACTGTCCGGTGCAGATATCCTTCCTTATTTGGCGAAGCCGACTGTTGGAGTCTAAGAGCCGTTGGCGCACCGGACACTGTCCGATGCACACCGGACAGTCCGGTGCACCAATGTGACCGTTGGCTCGGCCACGCGTTACGCGCGGAATCCTCGGCCGACCGTTGCCCCGGCTAACTGTTGACTCACCGGACAATCCGGTGCGCCACCAGACAGACCGGTGAATTTTAGTCGTACGCCGTTAATCATCTCCCGAGAGCGACGAGTTCGTCTATGAACGTCTCACCGGACAGTCCGGTGCACCACCGGACAGACCGGTGAATTTTAGCCGTACACCGCCGTCGAAGTCCCGAGAGCAGCCTGGTCGCCAGAGCCAGCCTGGCGCACCGGACACTGTCTGATGCGCCACCGGACAATGTCCGGTGCACCACCGGACACTGTCCGGTGCACCCAGACTGAGAAGACTTTGGCTGAACAAAGCCATCTCATTTCCAATTCAATCTTTCCTGTTTCCAGCACTTAGACACAATACATTAGTCCATAAAACAATGTACTAAGTCTAGAAACATACCTTTTGACTTGATTTGCACTTTGTTCACCACATTGCATAGATCAACACAAAAGCACTTGCGTTGGCATTCAATCACCAAAATACTTAGAAATGGCCCAAGGGCACATTTCCCTTTCAATCTCCCCCTTTTTGGTGATTTATGCCAACACAACATAAAGCAACTAGAACAAGTGCAATATCAATGCAAATGAAAACCAAAAGTTGTTTTGAATCAATTTTGGCATATATGGATCACTCTTTGCCACCACTTGGTTTGTTTTTGCAAATCAAACTCAAATTCCTATCTCTAAGTCAGATTCACTTGTAGAGACATAAGGAGAGGTATTCCAAAGGAAATTGATCAAGGATTTCAAAAACTCCCCCTTTTTTCATAATCAACACTTCTCCCCACAAGAGGCCAACTTTTGACAAAAAAAGACAATAAAAGAGTTTTGACAAACCAAAAGCTCTAATCTACTATTTTCAAAATTTATCAAGTGGTAGCTGATCCATCTATTGCTTTGGCCTTTATTTTCTCCCCTTTGGCATCAAGCACCAAAACGGGATCAATCTTGGCCCTTTAACCCCATTGCCTCACCAAAAACTTCAAATAAGAATACAAAGGCAATGAGATGAACTTGGAATAAGTTACCCTCTCATCGGAGTGCAGTGGAAGTCTTTCATGGTCCAAGTCCACCTTTTCCCTTTCAAACCTCCTTTGAGACTACAACAAGCAAACTCAAGCACACGGTTAATCTCAAAGGGTCAAGTTGTAGCACAGCTCCCCCTAAATATGTGCATCACTTGCAAAAAGGACTTGTGAGGTCCAGAGAGTGTTTGTACAACTTGAGCACCATACATAAGCAACAAAATGCATAAGGAACACGATCAAAGGCATAAACACATGTATGCTATAAATCAATCCAAGTTCTGCGAATCTAGGACATTTAGCTCACTACACAACCTGCAAAAGGTCTTTTCATCTAAAGGCTTAGTGAAGATATCGGCTAGCTGGTTCTCGGTGCTAACATGAAACACTTCGATATCTCCCTTTTGCTGGTGGTCTCTCAAAAAGTGATGCCGGATGTCAATGTGCTTTGTGCGGCTGTGCTCAACAGGATTTTCCACTATTCGGATAGCACTCTCATTGTCACATAGGAGTGGGACTTTGCTCATATTGTAGCCAAAGTCCCGGAGGGTTTGCCTCATCCAAAGTAGTTGCGCACAACACTGTCCTGCGGCAACGTACTCGGCCTCAGCGGTGGATAGAGCAACGGAGGTTTGTTTCTTAGAGTTCCATGACACCAGGGACCTTCCTAAGAATTGGCACGTCCCCGATGTACTCTTCCTATCGACCTTACATCCAGCATAGTCGGAGTCTGAATATCCAATCAAGTCAAAGTTAGACCTCTTTGGATACCAGATCCCGAAGCAAGGCGTAGCGACTAAATACCGAAGAATTCGCTTCACAGCCACTAAGTGACACTCCTTAGGATCGGATTGAAATCTAGCACATATGCATACGCTAAGCATAATATCCGGTCTACTAGCACATAAATAAAGCAAAGAACCTATCATGGACCGGTATGCTTTTTGATCAACGGACTTACCTCCTTTGTTGAGGTCGGTGTGTCCGTCAGTTCCCATTGGCGTCTTTGCGGGCTTGGCGTCCTTCATCCCAAACCGCTTTAGCAAGTCTTGCGTGTACTTTGTTTGGGAGATGAAGGTGCCATCCTTGAGTTGCTTCACTTGGAACCCAAGGAAGTAGTTCAACTCACCCATCATCGACATCTCAAATTTCTGTGTCATCACCCTGCTAAACTCTTCACAAGACTTTTGGTTAGTAGAACCAAATATTATGTCATCGACATAAATTTGGCACACAAAAAGATCACCATCGCAAGTCTTAGTGAAAAGAGTTGGATCGGCTTTCCCAACCTTGAAAGCATTAGCAATTAAAAAGTCTCTAAGGCATTCATACCATGCTCTTGGGGCTTGCTTAAGTCCATAGAGCGCCTTAGAGAGCTTACACACGTGGTCGGGGTACCGTTCATCCTCGAAGCCAGGGGGTTGCTCCACGTACACCTCCTCCTTGATTGGCCCGTTGAGGAAAGCGCTCTTCACATCCATTTGGTACAACCTGAAAGAATGGTGATCGGCATATGCTAGCAAAATACGAATTGATTCTAGCCTAGCCAGAGGAGCGAACGTCTCCTCAAAGTCCAAACCTACGACTTGGGCATAACCTTTTGCCACAAGTCGAGTCTTGTTCCTCGTCACCACCCCGTGCTCGTCCTGTTTGTTGCGAAACACCCATTTGGTTCCCACAACATTTTGCTTGGGATGAGGCACCAGTGTCCAAACTTCATTGTGCTTGAAGTTGTTGAGTTCCTCCTGCATGGCCAACACCCAGTCCGGATCTAGCAAGGCCTCTTCTACCCTGAAAGGCTCAATAGAAGAGACAAAGGAGTAATGCTCACAAAAATTAACTAATCTTGAACGAGTAGTTACTCCCTTGCTAATATCACCCAAAATTTGGTCGACGGGATGATTCCTTTGAATCATTGCTCGAACTTGGGTTGGAGGTGCCTGAGGTGCTTCTTCCTCTTTAACTTGAACATCCTGTGCTCCCCCTTGATCACACGCCTCCACTTGAGGTACCTGTTCGTCATCTTGGGTTGGAGGATGCACCATTGTTGAGGAAGATGGTTGATCTTGCTCCAATTGTTCCTGTGGTCGCACATCGCCAATCGCCATGGTGCGCATTGCGGCTGTCGGAACATCTTCTTCATCTACATCATCAAGATCAACAACTTGCTCTCTTGGAGAGCCATTAGTCTCATCAAATACAACGTCGCTAGAGACTTCAACCAAACCCGATGATTTGTTGAAGACCCTATACGCTTTTGTATTTGAATCATAACCTAATAAAAACCCTTCTACAGCTTTGGGAGCAAATTTAGAAGTTCTACCTTTCTTCACAAGAATATAACACTTGCTCCCAAATACACGAAAGTAAGACACATTGGGTTTGTTACCGGTTAGCAGCTCATACGAAGTCTTCTTGAGAAGGCGGTGAAGGTAGACCCTGTTGATGGCGTGGCAAGCCGTGTTCACGGCTTCCGACCAAAAGCGCTCGGGGGTCTTGAACTCTCCAAGCATAGTCCTCGCCACATCAATGAGCGTCCTGTTCTTCCTCTCTACCACACCATTTTGCTGTGGTGTGTAGGGAGCGGAGAACTCGTGCTTGATCCCTTCCTCCTCAAGGAACTCCTCCACTTGAAGGTTCTTGAACTCGGACCCGTTGTCGCTCCTTATCTTCTTCACTTTGAGCTCAAACTCATTTTGAGCTCTCCTGAGGAAGCGCTTGAGGGTCCCTTGGGTTTCAGATTTATCCTGCAAAAAGAATACCCAAGTGAAGCGGGGAAAATCATCAACTATAACAAGACCATACTTACTTCCTCCTATACTTAGATAGGCGACGGGTCCGAAGAGGTCCATATGAAGCATCTCCAAGGGTCTTGATGTGGTCATCACATTTTTGGTGTGATGAGAGCCTCCCACCTGTTTCCCTGCTTGACAAGCTGCACAAGGTCTATCTTTTTCGAAATGTACGTTGGTTAGACCTATCACGTGTTCTCCCTTTAGAAGCTTGTGGAGGTTCTTCATCCCCACATGTGCTAAGCGGCGATGCCACAGCCAGCCCATGCAAGTCTTAGCCATTAAGCATGCATCTAGACCGGCCTCTTCTTTTGCAAAATCAACCAAATAAAGTTTGCCATCTAGTACACCCTTAAAAGCTAGTGAACCATCACACCTTCTAAAGACAGACACATCTACATTTGTGAATAGACAATTATATCCCATATTGCATAATTGACTAACAGATAACAAATTATATCCAAGCGACTCAACTAAAAACACATTAGAAATAGAGTGCTCGGATGAAATAGCAATTTTACCTAACCCTTTTACCTTGCATTGGTTCCCATCACCGAATATTATTGAATCTTGGGGATCCTTGTTCTTGACATAGGAAGAGAACATCCTCTTTTCCCCCGTCATGTGGTTTGTGCATCCGCTGTCGATAATCCAGCTTGAACCCCCGGATGCATAAACCTGCAAGGCAAGTTTAGGCTTCGGTCTTAGGTACCCAACTCTTGTTGGGTCCTATAAGGTTAGTCACAATTGTCTTAGGGACCCAAATGCAAGTTTTATCTCCCTTGCATCTTGCCCCTAACTTCCTAGCAATCACCTTCTTATTCTTTCTATAAATGGCAAAAGAAGCATTGCAAGCATGATATATTGTAGAAGGTTCACTAACTTTCCTAGGAACATTAACAACATTTCTCCTAGGCATATTATGAACAACATTTCTCTTACCAACATTTCTATCATGCACATAGGAAGAACTAGAAGCAAACATGGCATGAGAATCAAAAGCATCATATGCATTACTACTCCTATAAGTATTTCTAGATTGTCTCCTATCATGGTACATAAAAGCATGGTTCTTTTGCAAACTACTAGTCATAGGGGCCTTCCCTTTCTCCTTGGCGGAGATGGGAGCCTTATGGCTTGTTAAGTTCTTGACTTCCCTCTTGAAGCCAAGACCATCCTTAATTGAGGGGTGTCTACCAATTGTGTAGGCATCCCTTGCAAATTTTAGTTTGTCAAATTCACTCTTGCTAGTCTTAAGTTGGGCATTAAGACTAGCTACTTCATCATTTAATTTAGAAATGCACTCTAGGTGTTTACTACAAGTATCAACATTAAGATCTTTACACCTAGTGCAAACATGTTCTACACAAGAGTTAGATTTACTAGCTACTTCTAGTTTAGCATTTAAATCATTATTAACACCTTTTAAAGTAGCAATGGTTTCATGACAAGTAGACAGTTCATAGGAAAGCATTTCATTTCTTTTAACTTCTAAAGCATGAGCTTTTTGTGCCTCTACAAATTTATCATGTTCTTCATACAACAAATCCTCTTGCTTTTCTAAAAGTCTATCCTTTTCATTCAAGGCATCAATTAACTCATTAATTTTGCCAATTTTAATTCTATCCAAACCTTTAAATAAACTAGAATAGTCTATCTCATCGTCATCACTAGAATCATCACTTGAAGAAGCATAAGTGGTATCCCGAGTACATACCTTCTTCTCCTTCGCCATGAGGCATGTGTGATGCTCGTTGGGGAAGAGGGATGACTTGTTGAAGGCAGTGGCGGCGAGTCCTTCATTGTCGGAGTCGGAGGAGGAGCAATCCGAATCCCACTCCTTTCCGATATGTGCCTCGCCCTTGGCCTTCTTGTAATTCTTCTTCTCCCTCTTGTTTCCTTTTTCCTGGTCACTATCATTATCGGGACAGTTAGCAATAAAATGACCAAGCTTACCACATTTGAAGCATGAGCGCTTCCCCTTTGACTTGGTCTTGATTGGCTGTCCCTTGTGACTCTTAAGCGCCGTCTTGAAGCGCTTGATGATGAGGGCCATCTCTTCATCATTGAGCCCTGCCGCCTCAACTTACGCCACCTTGCTAGGTAACGCCTCCTTGCTTCTCGTTGCCTTGAGAGCAACGGGTTGAGGCTCATTGATTGGACCATTCAGTGCGTCGTCCACGTACCTCGCCTCCTTGATCATCATTCGCCCGCTTACGAATTTTCCAAGGACTTCTTCGGGCGACATTTTGGTGTACCTGGGATTCTCACGAATATTATTCACCAAATGTCGATCAAGAACGGTAAAGGACCTTAGCATTAGTCGGACGACGTCGTGGTCCGTCCATCACGTGCTTCCGTAGCTCCTTATTTTGTTGATAAGGGTCTTGAGCTGGTTGTATGTTTGGGTTGGCTCCTCGCCCCTTATCATCGCAAATCTTCCGAGCTCGCCTTCTACCAAACTCCATCTTGGTGAGCAAGTTGACGTCATTCCCCTCATGAGAGATCTTGAGGGTGTCCCAGATTTGCTTGGCATTGTCCAAGCCGCTCACCTTATGGTACTCGTCCCTGCACAAGGAGGCTAACAACACAGTAGTAGCTTGTGCATTTCTATGAATCTGTTCATTAATAAAAATAGGACTATTCGAGCTATCAAATTTCATTCCATTCTCAACAATATCCCATATGCTTGGATGGAGAGAGAACAGGTGACTACGCATTTTGTGGCTCCAAAATCTGTAGTCCTCCCCATCAAAGTGTGGAGGCTTGCCGAGAGGAATGGAGAGCAAATGTGAATTTGAACTTTGAGGAATACACGAATAATCGAAAGAAAAGTTTGAGTTAACCGTCTTTTGTTTGTCGTAGTCGTTGTCGTCGTTGTCCTTATGGGAAGAAGTGGACTCATTACTGTCGTCGTAGTAGACGATCTCCTTGATGCGTCTCGTCTTCTTCTTCTTTCCATCTTTGCGTCTGTGGCCCGAGCCCGAGTTGGTAGGCTTGTCATCCTTAGGCTCGTTGACGAAGGACTCCTTCTCTTTATCGTTGATCACGATTCCCTTCCCCTTAGGATCCATCTCTTCGGGCGATTAGTCCCTTTGTGAAGAGAACGGCTCCGATACCAATTGAGAGCACCTAGAGGGGGGGTGAATAGGTGATCCTGTAGAACTTGAAACTTAAGCCACAAAAACTTGGTTAAGCGTTAGCACAATAATCGCCAAGTGGCTAGAGAGGAGTCTTCAACAAAACACAATAACCACAAGAGATCAATCACAGAGATGGCACGATGGTTATCCCGTGGTTCGGCCAAGACCAACGCTTGCCTACTCCACGTTGTGGCGTCCCAACGGACGAGGGTTGCAATCAACCCCTCTCAAGCGGTCCAAAGACCCACTTCAATACCACAGTGTTTTGCTTGCTTTTCTTAATCATGTTTGCGAGGAATCTCCACAACTTGGAGCCTCTTGCCCTTACACTTGAAGTTCACAAAGAAGCACGGAGTAAGGGAGGGATTAGCAACTCACACAAGACACTAAGATCACAGCAAATACACACACACAAGACCCATACTTAAGCTCAAAAGACTAGCACACTAGAACGGAGCTCAAATCACTAGAATGTCAAACAAGTGCGCAAGAATGGAGTTTGAGTGATCAAGAATGCTCAAGGAATGCTTGGTATACTCCTCCATGCGCCTAGGGGTCCCTTTTTATAGCTCTAAGGCAGCTAGGAGCCGTTGAGAGCAATCCTGGAAGGCAGATCTTGCCTTCTGTCGACTGGCGCACCAGACAGTCCGGTGCACCACCGGACACTGTCCGGTGCAGATATCCTTCCTTATTTGGCGAAGCCAACCGTTGGAGTCTGAGAGCCGTTGGCGCACCGGACACTGTCCGGTGCACCAATGTGACCGTTGGCTCGGCCACGCGTTACGCGCGGAATCCTCGGCCGACTGTTGCCCCGGCTGACTGTTGACTCACCGAACAGTCCGGTGCGCCACCGGACAGACCAGTGAATTTTAGCCGTACGCCGTTAATCATCTCCCGAGAGTGACGAGTTCGTCTGTGAACGGCTCACCGGACAGTCCGGTGCACCACCGGACAGACCGGTGAATTTTAGCTGTACACCGCCATCGAAGTCCCGAGAGCAGCCTGGTCGCCAGAGCCAGCCTGGCGCACTAGACACTGTCCGATGCGCCACCGGACACTGTCCGGTGCACCACCGGACAGTCCGGTGCACCCAGACTGAGCAGACTTTGGCTGAACAAAGCCATCTAATTTCCAATTCAATCTTTCCTGTTTCCAGCACTTAGACACAATACTTTAGTCCATAAAACAATGTACTAAGTCTAGAAACATACCTTTTGACTTGATTTGCACTTTGTTCACCACATTGCATAGATCAACACAAAAGCACTTGCGTTGGCACTCAATCACCAAAATACTTAGAAATGGCCCAAGGGCACATTTCCCTTTCACATTTGCATAAGGACTTGTGAGATCCGAGGTTGATATTCTACAACTTGAGCACCAAAATACACAATAACGATAATTAAGCTCACAATAACATGATCAAAAATATGGAAAGACATATATGTTATAGACCAGTCCAAGTTACATGAATCCAAGATATTTAGCTCACTATGCAGCTTACGAAACCTTTTCTCATCTAAAGGCTTGGTGAAGATATCGGCTAGCTGGTGATCTGTGCTAATATGGCAAATATCGATATCTCCCCTTTCCTGTTGATCTCTCAGAAAGTGATGTTGGATGTCTATGTGCTTGGTGTAGCTATGTTCAACAGGATTATCCGCCAAGCAGATTGCACTCACATTATCACATAGGAGTGGGACTTTGATCAAATGGTAGCCAATGTCCTGAAGGGTTTGCCTCATCTAAAGTAGTTGCACCCAACACTGACCTGCAGCAACATACTCGACCTCGGCGGTGGATAGGTGTAACACCCGGATTTTAGGGGTCCAAAACCCGGGGTTAACATAAACACCAGGTATGCTGGGACCAAGTCTCATACATATGATGTATAGTGGCACAGGATCGAATGTCACATCTTTATACATAACAGGAGTTCTATACAAAATAAATAATTACATTATAAGGAGACAACGGTCCAGCAACCCAAAAGTTGACTGGGAGACGACGACCTAGACCTCTCACGAACTCATCGCAGCATCCTCCATGAGCATCATCCTGCAGTACCTGGTCTTGACCTGTGGTGTATGTGAGACAGCAAGAGTGAGCTCACATACGTTCATCGCTCAACAAGTTGTGGGGAATAATGTGCTTGAACTCGCCAAAGGTGGGAGCTTACGTGAAGTGTAAGGCTTACCAAAGAAGATGGTTAGAGCTGAGCATTGCTTTTAAAGTTGGTCAAAATTTTATTAGCAATTACTAAGTATAAGTAAATACCAAACCCAATTAAGTAATAGAACAAGAGTAACAACATCACCTGCAATGCAATGCATATGACAAATTGAATTTAGTTCCATAATTAATCATGTGAGGGTCCGAGCTGCTCTTGACCGTGAGCACGGCTAGTATACCAGTTTTACACTCTGCAGAGGTTGCGCATCTTTACCCACAAGTCGTGAATCCCATGTCGCCAGGGTTTGCAAGGCCCTTAGACACTTCCGAGGTGAATGGCTAGGGATCCACTACGAGGCCTTTACAAAGTTCCACTAGCTTCAGAAAACCCGCTACAGTTTATAGGAAGATCCAGTGCAGGAATCCCTTGCAGGACCGCCATCGCAGCAAAATCCTCCCGAGGGCCTCCCTACACTGACCTCTCCCCTACTGCCCTTGCCCCTTTCGGGTAAGGTAGTCTTCCACTAGCTTTCCTAATTAATCAGCCAAGGGCATCCCATACTACCCTTGTGGTAGCACTGTTTTCCCGGGTGGTCGCTCCATGTTCCAATTAACATAATGATCTTAACATGAACATTAAATAACAACTGATAACAAAAAGTGTAATCATGAATAATGTATCTCCATACCCAAAACCACATATAGCACTAGCAAGTACTACCCAGAAAGTTCAGTGGTAAACAAGGTATAGAGGTAATCAAAACTGGGGTAACCTATTGGTCCCATCAAAATTAACCTATGCAGATCATTATGATTAATTAGAACATGAGTAGGTGAAAAGAAGTGATCAAGGGCACAACTTGCCTGGGCCTTGAGATTCCAGGTACCAGGATGATCTTCAGATTCTCGTGACCTCACTGCTAGTCGTAGTAATTCAAACAAACATAGTATAGGCAAATTTAACATTACACCAAACATGTAAACAAAATACATAATAATAATCTACATATTAAAATAAGATCACAGGAAAAAGAATTATTAATTTTGGAATTATAGATTTTAAGTTATGAATTTTCAAAGGTTTAATGTGATTAAAATATGGTTAAATGATAAATAAATTTTCTGACAGAGTTCATGTCAAAACAGTGATTTTAAATGATAGAGAATATTATTACAAAATTTTAGGAATTGGAATGACTCAATTTGGAACTAAAATGAATTAGTTATGAATTAATGAAGTTCTAGGAATTATTTTTGTATTAAAAATTCAATTTCCTAATCATTTATTCAATTTATAACTGTGCTGGACTGGGCCTCAATTCCAGAGAAACCCAGGGGGCTCAGCGCAAGATTCTCGAGACTCAGGCTACACCCGCACAGGACGGCGGGTTGTTTTAACGAAAACAGGAGGTTTCTTATGTAAAAATGCCAGGCCGAAAGGGTATGATGTGATCTGGGCCGCCCGATCGCGCGCCAACCGCCCAGATTAAATCCCAGCATAAACGAATCGGTACGCAATCCTAGCCACTGGATCTAAAATCCACGGCAATCTCTCGCCCAACCCTTCAACTAATCGTGATCGCACAATTTGAATCGGACGGCGGTCACGATTTGGTTGGCCCCCAGGCCGGAACAGGGCGGCGCCCGCACCTTGGCCACGACGGCGAACACTCCGGCGAGTCGCCCAGGCATAACCCCGCATCTGCATCCGCCCCAATTGAACCTACACGATCACCGAGCCAAGGCAATACGGGTATGGGGTAACTCACCAAAGCTTAGGCGACGGAGACGGCTGCCCTCGCGCCACGCAGTTTCCGCCGCCCAGAAGAGCGACGATGAGAAATTACGGGCGTGATAGTGGCCCCTGACCTCCCAGGGCAACGCTACCGCATGCGCCCACGCAAGGGAGCTCCCCGACACACGCCCAGGTACCGGGACGCCCCTAATCAAAGTACGGCACGGCGGCGGCAACCTTCGGCGGTATTTATATCCAGGAGCTGGGATGGCGAGTGATGCGCGGGGAGTGCGGAGGAGGTTTGCGGGATTTGGTTGCCGCAAGGTCCGGGCGAGCGTTTTCGCCGTGCTGTTGAATCCGCAGCATCCGACCAAAGGAGATCTTCGGCCGATGGGTTCGGTGGTGTTTGTTCTTGGCGTGCGTGATTTGGGGAAAGATAGGCCTGACCAATGGGCCCCACGAGCTAGCGATTCAAGCCGGAACGAGAGCCACCGTATCGGGTACCGACATGCGGGACCGCAGGGCCAACCCCATCTCACCCGGAAGCACTGGCGGCGCGATTCTATTTTTCTGGACGCAGGCGACGCGATTGATCCGGAAACGAGGAAAGAAGAAGCCTCTGACGAGGATGGCCCACCAGCAGTGACAAGCAGACCACGGCGCGCGCGGAGTGGCAGACAGGTGGGGCCGCGGCGTCGACGCCTGTTCACGCATGGTTTGGGCCGCGCGGGTGACAGTCCCTGGTGGGTCGAAAAGGGGTTTAGGGCCCAACTGCGCACAGATCCTCTTTTTTTTTTCTTTTTATTTTGCTTTTGTTTCCTTTTTATTTTGAAATCCAAATTTTGGATTTCAAATTTTGTGACGAATTTGTACTCGACTATTTGAAGGTATGATTCAAACATGCCATGGTGAAATGAATTTATTTTTCTAAGGATTTTTTTTTTATTTGGTATTAGCCAATATTTCTCTCTCTCTTTTCTAAATTCTAGAATCTCTTTTATATTCTAAATTCCATTTGGGCCTTTAATATTTTCTTGTCACATTCATTATTTTATTTTGTCACAATGTGCACACAAAAGAAAATCCAGCATGATGCATGATTTATTTGAGTGTCTTTTGTTAATTATTTATTTGTTTAATTGTGGTGTTCACATGAAATGAGAAACATAGATAACTCATATATGTATACGGAGTACAATTTTTCTGTTTAAACTTTGTTTACAAAGTGGGTGTTACAAATCCTACCCCCCTTAAAAATAATCTCGTCCTCGAGATTTGTAAGAAAGAGGATATAGGAAGAGTGATTTGAAATTTAGCTTTTAGTTTCTAATTAGTTCAAAATCAAGAGTTTCTCTTATTATTAGTAAGTGATAGGAGAGCATGGGTAATATGGGTCTGTCCACTTTATTATGTAGGATAGAAAATATCTTTAAAGTATTTATAGGTTTGGGTAAGAATGTGTAGGGTAAGGAAAGACTTCATCCAAGATTTGTGGATCTTGACTCCGTTGGCGATTCAACTTGATCTTTGAAGTCTTGAGTTGATGCTTATCCTTCCTTGATGAAGTTGATCATCTTCTTCGGTCTTGTCTCATTGATTAGGAGTTAGTGTATGTTATTGGGCTGGGGAATATGGTTAATATAGGTATGGATGAGATAGACTACATGATGTAAGTCAAAAGTTTGTTTGTTATTAGGTGGGAATAGAAAGGTTATATCATTCATCATGGTTCTATGGGTTGGGTTAGCTCATGGTTGAATTGATCCAATGTGCTAAGATAAGTTAATACATGGCTAGTGGGGTCTAATCTCTTCTACTAGTGTCATTAATCTGTTTAAGTGAACCACATTAAGTTAGATAACATTAGACCACACTAGATTAGATCATATTAGATTAAGTAGGAGCTAGATTAGATTGAATATGACTAGATTAGACTAGTTTAGGTTAAATAGATCTACTAGGGTAGGATAAATATTATTAGGATGTGTTAGAATCTTTAGATTTATTAGGACCAGTTAAAATCTTTTTTTTTTAAGGTGAGATAAATCTATTAAGGTAATAGAATTTCCTTTAAGATAAGATGGATCTATTACACAAGATTGAATCTAGGTTAGATTGGTATGACTAGTTTGACTAAATAAGATCTAATTAAGTTGCACTAGATCATGGTTGTTTAATCTAGGGTGGATAAGTATGCTTATTAGGATAAGACAGATCCCTAAAGATAAGATAGAATCTTCTGAGGCCAGTTAGATCTATTAGGATAAGGATAAAATCTTTTCAAGATAAGATGAGTATCTTTTAAGATGAGATGGATCTAGTAAGATAAGGGAGAATCTTTTAAGATAAGATGAACTGGTTAGAATGAGATCTTTTAGGATAAGATAAATCTCTTAAGCTAGATATGTTCCAATGGGGATAATCTAGGTTGTCTAGTTATTTTATGAATATACTTTTATACCTATGTATATATGCAGATGCAATTGTGGACATTACTCCACGACTCATCACACTCAAACAAAGATCCAAATCAGACAGATATCATAAGAACAAACATTCAAATACATAGACACTTATAAAAATAGTTTTGTTTTTGTTCCTAGGATTAGGTCTCCTATTCCTAAAGTCACTTTAGGCACAGGATTTCAAAGTGTGAAATCCACATTTGTCTTTAGAAAGAAAAGATAAGAATAATCAGAGTGAAGCGGAATTAGATGAGAAAAGATTAAGTTAAGTTTAGAAATGAATCAGAGTAGCAGAGGTAAGTAGACAAGAGTTGTCCAGTTCTATCTAGGTTTCGTCCTACAGTCAACATTGCTCTGATACCACTTCTGTAACACCCGGATTTTAGGGGTCCAAAACCCGGGGTTAACATAAACACCAGGTATGCTGGGACCAAGTCTCATACATATGATGTATAGTGGCACAGGATCGAATGTCACATCTTTATACATAACAGGAGTTCTATACAAAATAAATAATTACATTATAAGGAGACAACGGTCCAGCAACCCAAAAGTTGACTGGGAGACGACGACCTAGACCTCTCACGAACTCATCGCAGCATCCTCCATGAGCATCATCCTGCAGTACCTGGTCTTGACCTGTGGTGTATGTGAGACAGCAAGAGTGAGCTCACATACGTTCATCGCTCAACAAGTTGTGGGGAATAATGTGCTTGAACTCGCCAAAGGTGGGAGCTTACGTGAAGTGTAAGGCTTACCAAAGAAGATGGTTAGAGCTGAGCATTGCTTTTAAAGTTGGTCAAAATTTTATTAGCAATTACTAAGTATAAGTAAATACCAAACCCAATTAAGTAATAGAACAAGAGTAACAACATCACCTGCAATGCAATGCATATGACAAATTGAATTTAGTTCCATAATTAATCATGTGAGGGTCCGAGCTGCTCTTGACCGTGAGCACGGCTAGTATACCAGTTTTACACTCTGCAGAGGTTGCGCATCTTTACCCACAAGTCGTGAATCCCATGTCGCCAGGGTTTGCAAGGCCCTTAGACACTTCCGAGGTGAATGGCTAGGGATCCACTACGAGGCCTTTACAAAGTTCCACTAGCTTCAGAAAACCCGCTACAGTTTATAGGAAGATCCAGTGCAGGAATCCCTTGCAGGACCGCCATCGCAGCAAAATCCTCCCGAGGGCCTCCCTACACTGACCTCTCCCCTACTGCCCTTGCCCCTTTCGGGTAAGGTAGTCTTCCACTAGCTTTCCTAATTAATCAGCCAAGGGCATCCCATACTACCCTTGTGGTAGCACTGTTTTCCCGGGTGGTCGCTCCATGTTCCAATTAACATAATGATCTTAACATGAACATTAAATAACAACTGATAACAAAAAGTGTAATCATGAATAATGTATCTCCATACCCAAAACCACATATAGCACTAGCAAGTACTACCCAGAAAGTTCAGTGGTAAACAAGGTATAGAGGTAATCAAAACTGGGGTAACCTATTGGTCCCATCAAAATTAACCTATGCAGATCATTATGATTAATTAGAACATGAGTAGGTGAAAAGAAGTGATCAAGGGCACAACTTGCCTGGGCCTTGAGATTCCAGGTACCAGGATGATCTTCAGATTCTCGTGACCTCACTGCTAGTCGTAGTAATTCAAACAAACATAGTATAGGCAAATTTAACATTACACCAAACATGTAAACAAAATACATAATAATAATCTACATATTAAAATAAGATCACAGGAAAAAGAATTATTAATTTTGGAATTATAGATTTTAAGTTATGAATTTTCAAAGGTTTAATGTGATTAAAATATGGTTAAATGATAAATAAATTTTCTGACAGAGTTCATGTCAAAACAGTGATTTTAAATGATAGAGAATATTATTACAAAATTTTAGGAATTGGAATGACTCAATTTGGAACTAAAATGAATTAGTTATGAATTAATGAAGTTCTAGGAATTATTTTTGTATTAAAAATTCAATTTCCTAATCATTTATTCAATTTATAACTGTGCTGGACTGGGCCTCAATTCCAGAGAAACCCAGGGGGCTCAGCGCAAGATTCTCGAGACTCAGGCTACACCCGCACAGGACGGCGGGTTGTTTTAACGAAAACAGGAGGTTTCTTATGTAAAAATGCCAGGCCGAAAGGGTATGATGTGATCTGGGCCGCCCGATCGCGCGCCAACCGCCCAGATTAAATCCCAGCATAAACGAATCGGTACGCAATCCTAGCCACTGGATCTAAAATCCACGGCAATCTCTCGCCCAACCCTTCAACTAATCGTGATCGCACAATTTGAATCGGACGGCGGTCACGATTTGGTTGGCCCCCAGGCCGGAACAGGGCGGCGCCCGCACCTTGGCCACGACGGCGAACACTCCGGCGAGTCGCCCAGGCATAACCCCGCATCTGCATCCGCCCCAATTGAACCTACACGATCACCGAGCCAAGGCAATACGGGTATGGGGTAACTCACCAAAGCTTAGGCGACGGAGACGGCTGCCCTCGCGCCACGCAGTTTCCGCCGCCCAGAAGAGCGACGATGAGAAATTACGGGCGTGATAGTGGCCCCTGACCTCCCAGGGCAACGCTACCGCATGCGCCCACGCAAGGGAGCTCCCCGACACACGCCCAGGTACCGGGACGCCCCTAATCAAAGTACGGCACGGCGGCGGCAACCTTCGGCGGTATTTATATCCAGGAGCTGGGATGGCGAGTGATGCGCGGGGAGTGCGGAGGAGGTTTGCGGGATTTGGTTGCCGCAAGGTCCGGGCGAGCGTTTTCGCCGTGCTGTTGAATCCGCAGCATCCGACCAAAGGAGATCTTCGGCCGATGGGTTCGGTGGTGTTTGTTCTTGGCGTGCGTGATTTGGGGAAAGATAGGCCTGACCAATGGGCCCCACGAGCTAGCGATTCAAGCCGGAACGAGAGCCACCGTATCGGGTACCGACATGCGGGACCGCAGGGCCAACCCCATCTCACCCGGAAGCACTGGCGGCGCGATTCTATTTTTCTGGACGCAGGCGACGCGATTGATCCGGAAACGAGGAAAGAAGAAGCCTCTGACGAGGATGGCCCACCAGCAGTGACAAGCAGACCACGGCGCGCGCGGAGTGGAAGACAGGTGGGGCCGCGGCGTCGACGCCTGTTCACGCATGGTTTGGGCCGCGCGGGTGACAGTCCCTGGTGGGTCGAAAAGGGGTTTAGGGCCCAACTGCGCACAGATCCTCTTTTTTTTTCTTTTTATTTTGCTTTTGTTTCCTTTTTATTTTGAAATCCAAATTTTGGATTTCAAATTTTGTGACGAATTTGTACTCGACTATTTGAAGGTATGATTCAAACATGCCATGGTGAAATGAATTTATTTTTCTAAGGATTTTTTTTTTTATTTGGTATTAGCCAATATTTCTCTCTCTCTTTTCTAAATTCTAGAATCTCTTTTATATTCTAAATTCCATTTGGGCCTTTAATATTTTCTTGTCACATTCATTATTTTATTTTGTCACAATGTGCACACAAAAGAAAATCCAGCATGATGCATGATTTATTTGAGTGTCTTTTGTTAATTATTTATTTGTTTAATTGTGGTGTTCACATGAAATGAGAAACATAGATAACTCATATATGTATACGGAGTACAATTTTTCTGTTTAAACTTTGTTTACAAAGTGGGTGTTACAATAGGGCAACAGATGTTTATTTCTTTAAACTCTAATACACTAGTGACCTTACCAGAAACTGACAAGTCCCTGATGTGCTCTTTCTATCAACCTTGCACCCAGCATAGTCGGAGCCTGAGTATTCAATTAAGTCAAAGGTAGACCCCTTAGGATACTAGAGCCCGATGTAAGGCGTATGAACTAAATATCGAAGAATACGCTTCACAGCCACAAGGTGACGTTCCTTGGGGTCGGATTGAAATCTAGCACATATGCAGACAGAAAGCATAATATCCGGTCTACTTGCACAAAGATAAAGCAAGGAACCTATCATAGACTGGTATACCTTTTGACTTACCTCCTGCATTGAGGTCTAGATGTCCGTCAGTTCCCATTGGCATCTTAGCAGGCTTGGTGTCCTTCATCCTAAACTTCTTTAGGATATCTTGTGTATACTTTGTTTGAGAGAGGAATGCCCCTTCCTTGAGTTGCTTCACTTGAAATTCGAGGATGTAAGTCAACTCTCCCATCATGGACATCTCGAATTTCTGCATCATCACCCTGCTAAACCCCTCACATGACTTTTGATTAGTAGAACCAAATATTATGTCATCAACATATATTTAACATACAAACAAATCACCATTACAAGTCTTAGTGAAAAGAGTAGGATCAGCTTTCCTGACCTTGAAAGCATTAGAAATAAGGAAATCTCTAAGGCCTTCATACCATGCTCTTAGGGCTTCCTTAAGTCCATAGAGCGCTTTAGAGAGTTTATACACATGGTCGGGGTACTTGTCATCCTAGAAGCCAGGGGTTGCTCCATGTACACCTCCTCCTTGATTGGCCCATTGAGGAAAGCGATCTTCATGTCCATTTTATAGATCTTAAAAGAATGGTGAGCAACATAGGCTAATAGTATGCAAATGGATTCAAGCCTAGCTATAGGAACGAAAGTCTCCTCAAAAACCAAAACTGTGACTTGGGCATATCCTTTTGCCACAAGTCTTGCCTTGTTTCTTGTCACCACCCCTTACTCGTCTTATTTGTTGTGAAACACTCACTTGGTTCCCACAACATTTTGGTTCGGACGTGGCACCAAACTCCATACTTCATTTCTCTTGAAGTTGTTTAGCTCCTCCTGCATGGCCAACACCCACTCCAGATCTTGTAAGGCTTCTTCTACCCTGAAAGGCTCAATAGAAGAAACAAAGGAGTAGTGCTCACAAAAATTAACAATACGTGAACGCGTAGTAACTCCCTTGTTAATGTCACCAAGGATTTGATCCACCGAATGATCCCTTTGAATATTGGTGCGGACTTGAGCTGGAGGTGCATGTGGTAGTTCTTCTCCCTCCTATTCTTCTTGTTCTTGTGCGCCCCCTTGATCCATGTCGTCGTCTTGAGGTATCTGTTCCTCATCATGAGTTGGGGTTGCACCATCATTGAGGAAGAAGGTTGATCTTGCACTTGTTGTTCCTGCGGTCACACATTGCCTATCGCCATAGTCCTCATTGCGGCCATCGGAACCTAATTTTCATATATGTCATCAAGATCAACTTGCTCTCTTAGAGAGCCATTAGTCTCATCAAATACAACGTCACTAGTGACTTCAACTAAACCCAAAGATTTGTTGAAGTCCCTATATGCCTTTGTATTTGAATCACAACCTAGTAAAAACCCTTCAACGGCTTTGGGAGCAACCTTTGAATGTCTACCTTTCTTGACCAAGATGTAGCATTTGCTCCCAAATACACGAAAATAAGAAACATTGGGTTTGTTACCGGTTAGGAGCTCATATGTCGTTTTCTTGAGGAGCTGATGAAGATAGAGACAATTTATAGCATGTCAGGACGTATTTATGGCTTTCAACCAAAACCGCTTTGGTGTCTTGTATTCTCCTAACATCATCATTGCCATATCAATGAGAGTATTGTTCTTCCTCTCCACTACACCATTTTGTTGTGGAGTGTAGGGAGCGGAGAACTCATGCTTGATGCCTTCCTCCTCAAGATATTCCTCCACTTGAAGATTCTTATCAGATCTATTATCGCTCCTTATCTTCTTCACTTTTAGCCCAAACTCAATTTGAGCCCGTATTAAGAAACGCTTGAGGGTTTCTTGGGTTTCAGATTTATCCTGCAAAAAGAATATCCAAGTGAAGCGGGAATAGTCATCAACAACAACAAGACCATACTTACTTCCTCCGATGCTAAGATAAGCAATGGGTCCGAAGAGATCCATATGAGGAAGCTCTAATGGTCTTGATTTCGTCATCACGTTCTTGCTTGGATGAGTTGTTCCCACATGTTTTCCTGCTTAACACGCTGCACAAGGTCTATCTTTCTCAAAACAGACATTGGTTAGACCTAACACATGTTCTCCCTTTAGAAGCTTATGAAGGTTCTTCATCCCAACAAGTGCTAGACGGTGATGCCAGAGCCAGCCCATATTAGTCTTAGCAAGTAAACATGCATCTAGATCGTCATTCTCTTTAGTAAAATCTACTAAATAAAACTTGTTGTTAGATACACCTTTAAATGCTAATGAACCATCACTTCTTCTAAAGTTACATCAATATTTATAAATAAACAATTTGTGGTGACTCGACCAGATTTATAAGAGATCAAGTATGAAAACCATCTATCCCACAGTGATTTCCTCACACTTCAGCCCATATAAACTCAGGGGTCTAATGAAATTGCGAAGGATCTCAAACTTTTCCTTCGCAGCCAAGATCGTAATGAACTGACATTCACTACATCAAGTGTTACAAAATTCCACAGAGTTTAAAATAAGTCAGAGTGCATAGAGTTATTACAACCTAGATGGCACACATGCCCAAATAACTCGAAGTAGCAATCACCGAGGTGATAAGTTTAGCGGAAGCATTTCTTCAACTATCACCCACAACACGTGCGGGGTTTTCGAAATACTATGCGAACATCAGGTTATGTCAGCCCACCAAAAACATGAGAGGAGAATGGAGAAGCCTTGCCCTTGGCCTAGTCATCTCCCGTAGCCGGGTATAAACAATGCTCGCAGTGCCCGTAGAACATCTGGTCATCTGCAACAATCATTGGGAATAGCACCCTGAGTACTAGAATGTACTTAGCTAGACTGACCTGTCCAAAACCAGTAAATAAGAAAGTAAAAGACACCAAGGATTATGCAAAGCTATATCTAGGGTTGGCTCTTTACTTTATAAGAGTAATGAGAGTTGATGAAGTTATTAGAAACTTAAAGGGTTACCAGGTTCATTATTCCATTTTTAGCAGATCAGTATTGATACCTATTCCGCTGTAGAACTAGATTTGCATCTGATTCTCTAAATGCTCATTGCCAGGTTCACTATATGTCTAGTTATAGCTTTAGTGAAGAATCAAGTTAAGGAAGACTGTTCATGCATATCAAATCAAGATTTTTCCATCCCTTGATCATAGTAGAGAGTATCGTCATTTCTTATTCCTATCATCACACTCATAGAAATTGTAGTTCTTACTACGATGAGATAACTCAAGTCAAGTGCTCACTATCCAGGAGTGATGGCAATTCGAACCGATTACTAACCAGCTAGTGGTTACTCCTAACACAAATCGTACCCACAGTACTTCGTGAGATACAATCACCACTACACTCATTCCAGTAGCAGCCTTGCTGCACTTCTCAAATTCCACAGGGGCCACCATACCCAGGGATTGCCCGACTACTAGAGGGTTAGGGCGTACCATCCACCATGGGTCATCTCGCCATGTCCCCATAAGTGCACTACGAGGTCGAATCCGACTGGAATGGTGTTCTGGCTTTGCGGTCGGAACAAATTATCCGGACAGCTAAGTGTATAGACATAAATTCAACATGACTAGAGGGACCACAACGGTACGGTCGTTAATCGACACAGGCGGGATCACTATGGCCTACATGATGCTCATAAGAGTCTGCCCGGTCTCAATTTTAAATTTTTATTTCCATCATGGATATTACCCGATGACTTTATCCCAAATCAAGCATAAGTAACCACCTATATCTCGCAAATGACAGGAAATCACCCGACTTTTACCGTCTAAGCAGGCCTAAGCATTTTAAGCGTACTTACTTTAAGTAGGTAGCAAGGATATGGTAAACAGAGTAGTCAAGGGTATATGCAACAATTGGTTTCAATCAACTCCTATACCTTTTGCAACAATATAGGTAGGCAGTGAATAAATTAAAGTATTGCAAATATAGGAAGTTAGATGTCGAGGCTCGCCTTTCTTGAAGGAACTGGGGTGGTGATCAGAGCTTCAGCTTCTGGTTCACCCTCTTCCATGAGAATTCCTAGCCGGTCCTCGATAATTCCCACTAGCACTTCCTCCTGCAATCCTGTATGATGTATGGATGCAGTATGAGGATACATGATACTTCATGCAAGAGATGTATGATGCTTATGGGTGCATGCAGTGTGCACATTCTCTTAGACTTACTATGCATATGTTTCTTCAAATCGTTTATACAAGATAGTCTACATCATCCAAGAACATGTAGTCTGTCTTTTCTTGGTTGGTCTTGATTAATATCTTAAGAATTCACAAAGCTTAACACTAGTTACACTATAAGGTATTCCTACTTACCCCACACATACATGTGTACACACACTTAAGCAATATTCTACACAACATCTAGAAGCTAGTTATCACTTAGTGAGAAGGATTCTTGCTAATACACTGGCTATCATAACAGCAAGTATCTCCTCGGTCAATCCAATCTTAATCTTAATTAAACTAAGAATTACTTATAACTATTCAAACCTTTATATTCAATTTGGACTTATATTGGGAATACTAATTTGACTTCTCCAAAAATTACTATAAACATTATAGCAGGTAGTGTTCATCTACCATACTCCACCACAGAAATTTTGATTGATTTGGACTATTATTTTTTACTGCACAAAAAATAACAAGGAATGATATAGAAAGTAATTTAAACTACTTTGCATTACCAAACTAGCCAAACAACTATTACTAGATTTTTTCTACACATGTCACAAAAATTCACACAGACATTTTCTTTATAAATCTTTTCCATGGTTTTCTAAATAAAACAACCCTTAGTGCTTTTAATTTAACTCAAATCTTTCCTATATAACTAATGGTTTACATTAGTTCAAGAGGTGGCAAATCACACATGTTATGTTCACAAAAGGTTTCACATTAATACCAAAGGCTTTGTTATTTATTTCCTAATTTCTAAGAAATCAGCAACTTAACTTTTTAATTCACAAAAATAAATTTATCAACAGAACATACCTCTAAAATAATTTTCACAGATAGACAATCTCTAGAGAAACCTAACAAAATTGGGAATCCTATTTTTCTAACCACTAATTCATTTAGTTTTATATTTAGAAGAAAACTTGGTTTTCTTATTTAAATTCAAATAGTACATAAAAATACTCAAACTTTGACATGCGGTATTTTTAAACCGTAGATCATCACACAGGAGTTCTACAAAATTTACTTCACTATTTTTCGAGATCTAAAACTCTAGTTATGAGTTTTTCATGATTCTCTGTGTTTTAAACTGAAAGAAGAAAAGAGAAAAGAGTACATCATTTTGTATGTAAGCCCCTCGGGTTCTAATCAAATATGAATCCTACTTCTAGGTCCTCAGATACTATTACGATGAGTCTATGACAGTTTGCAAAAAAACCCCTCGGGTTTTGACCTATTTGCGTGTGACATCCTGTCTTCTTCCTCAGAATAGAGAGAGAAGGGAGAGGAGAAGTGATGAGGACATCTCTCCCATACAAATAATGCATGGACCGACAACACGAGCACGTGCACGACAGCTAAATCTCCAGGTTCGTTCTAACCTAATCAATTGTGTTTTAGAGCTTACGATTGGTGTCATGGATGTTTTGATGATTAGGAACCTTGGAGAGGACCAACAAGGACTTGGGAGAGGCCAACATGTCAAGGAGGAGAAGCTAGGACGTTCACAACAAGAGAAAGCCAAGTCCGACTCAACTACGTCTCCACCTCGAAGTCCAGGACCAGTCTGCACTAAAATGAACGCCCAGGATGCATCCGAACTCCGATTAGGTTGGGCTTTATATGGATGGAAAGCTAAGGAGATAAGCTTTCCAACCCAACTGGAACCACCTTAAAATTCATCCGGAGTCAACGAGAATCGTCGAAACAAGTCAGCGTTCAGATTCTGTTTTGGTGCTGCGACACCGTTTGTTGGGCTGTTGGGCCGTGTATCGTGTTGGAGCCCATTAGGGGTGCGACCAGGGGCTGTGCACGCCCCTAACCTCTATTTTACCAGCATCCACCACCACATTAGGGTTTGGGTTTTGCTTAGATCATATCTGTCATCGAACAGTATCGTCGTTCATCGGTTTGTGAGACCCCACCTCGTGATCAATGCAGTTTTGATTGCGTTCTTCCTGTTCTTGCTTGTGTTTTTGATTGCGCTTGCAGGGATAAGCCTTCGTGGCGAGGTCACTCGTGTGTCACGGGTGATAACCAACGGAGCAGTGGTGTAGTGATTGCGAGGAGCCGTTCGCTCGGAGCCTTGGATCATCAACGTCGAGATCTCCACCCAATCAAGTTATCGTACCTCACGGAAGATCGGGCCTCGTCCTCTATCAAGTGGTATCAAGATTCCAGGTTGCCTGTGAGGTACAATCCTACCATTAGATTTATTTTGTTCGTCCTATAACCCACAAAAAAGCCAAAAAAAATTACGATCTGTTTATCCTGACCTAAAACCATCGCCTTAGCCTTTGCACAATTCAGTTTTGGAGTCCGCAGTTCTAAGTTTGTGTCCTAGGTTGAGTTTGGTTGCTGGTTTAGATTTGTTTTGGTTCAGTTTGATCCTTTCCATTCTACAAAATCGACCTCCAAAACAGATCCCATCTACAAAACCGATCCTAACCGATCCTATTTTATCTCATCATCACGTCCTTATCAGATTAGTTTCTATCTAGTTCGGTATTTTGATCATAACTCTCGCATACGAACTCGGAATTTAGTGTTCTTGTACTTTCTGGAAAGCTTAGAAAATTATCTACAACTTTTATATTTACGAGATTTCCAGAAAATATCATTATCGAGGAGTTATCTATCTTAGAAGTAAATCTATTTGTGATCCTGAATTTTCGGACCAGTCTGTATTTCGGGGTTAATATCTCTCACTTATTTTATCCAAAATAGGCGATCCATATATCCAAAAGAAATAGAAAAGGAAGACCTACAACTTTTGTGTTTTGAGTTTTTGAGTTTCGGGTCTCTAAATTTGTCAAACAGTCTGTTAAAGTTAGAGCAGAAAATCTATGATAGACAGACGAGAATTTTTTTGATAGTCTTGTGTTATATCTTGTTTTTGCGGCACTCTTGTAAAAAAAGGGAATATAAAAAGGCAAGTGCAAAACAAAAAAGCCACACAAAACAAAGAAAAAAAAAGAAGAAGAAAAAAAATCAGAGAAAAAGAGTGCGCATAAGCAGGAACACCATTGATCTGTGCACCTCTGTGATTGTTTTTCATTCCAACTTGTTACCTTGCTGTTCCTAGATCCTTGTCACCTCCTTTGTGTCTTCCTCCAACTGTGCTAATACATTCTCTAGGCCAGCAACTAGGACGAGTACTTTGGACACTTATTCAGCATTGCTATCTGTTACTGACTTGTGTGCCACATATGTATATTTAGTCAGCCTTCCCAAAGCTCCACCTTTCTCTCGAGCAGAACAGGTACTCCTTTGCAATCACACCCACGCTTGTTGGACAGTCACACCGGTCACCGTTTGCCACCTGCAGTGCTAGTAAGAACCTTGTAAGAGCGGGGTAAGACGCTTCATAACTTGTGTTCTACCACCACCACCACCCTGAGAGATAGTTGTAGGGTTCACTTTGTTTGTTGCCTTTTTGTCTCTGTTTTGTGCTAACAATGACAGGACCAAAGAACCAAACGGACAAGGAGAAGGAACCTAAGCTTAACGACGATGAGTGTGTCTCTCATCTAGAATTGAAGGAGATGATGCGCGCATTGACTAAAGCTTTTCAGAGCCACACCATTGATGATGATTCGTCTCCCTCAGGTTCTATATATCCATCTTTCTCTTCTTTTGATGCAAATATTGCAAATGAGTATACTGAATGGGAAATATCAATGGATAAGATTTTTGCACGACATCGTATATGTGATAGGCGAAAAATTAAAATTGTGGCTAGTACTTTAACGAAGGATGCGTTAGTTTGGTGGAATAATTTGCATGACTATGAGAAACCACAAACTTGGACTGATGTAAAAGCACTAATGAGACAACAATTTGTTTCTATGGATGATACTAAAAATAATTTAAGTAATTCTACCGATATCATGCCTTCAGATAAATCTAAGTTGCCTTTGTTTCAAGAAGATTGTCTTGTTGTTCCTTATGATAAAGAAGAGTTGTGTGATGATAATACTATTATTTCTATGCCACAACTAAAGAACAAACTTGATGTTGTTGCTTCTGATCCTATTAATTGTGCCAAAATTAGAACATTCAATCATATAACTAGTGTGCATGATGAGCTAAAATCGTTATCTTCTTTAAATACTTTGGGCTATATTGAATTTGATGTTCTATGTAATCTAAATAATTTAGAGGAGAAACTTTCTTTTAGTGCTAATTTACTATGGTTATCTAAACATACATATCATTTTATTGGAAGATATAATTGGAAAGGAGAATATATGGTACATCGAGTATATATTTGTTCAAATATGAATTCTCCTTTTGTCATAAAACAAAATGATCAACTAGAAGGCTGTGTTAAAGCTAACCATATCACGTCCAGTTCCACTTGTCCTTCTTTGTATGTTTTACAACAACAGGGTCAACTTCAAGAAGGGAAGCAAGGTTGGACGACATCAAGCACTACATCAACACCTTTTGCAGGCACCAACGACTTTGAGTCAAGGACGACTCAAAACCAAGAAGGGGAGAATGATGAATACATGGATGTCAACTATATAGTCAAGGCCCAATCAATCATAGAGTCCCAATCTCAAGGGGAGTTGAAGTCCAGTTTATTCACGAATCCGGTTAGGACTGCAGGAGTGGTCCTCACGAAAACGGACGCCCAGACCACATACAGACTCCGTTTTCGACGTTCTAGATATCGTTGGAAAGCTAAGAAGATAAGCTTTCCAACCCATCTGGTTTCACGTCAAAATATACACGGAGCTGATGGGAATCGTCATAACAAGATGACGTCCAGAATCTGCCAGAAATTAACGACGCCTGTTTTTGGGCCTAAAGGACTTGTACATCCTAAGGAGATAAGCTCGGCAGCTCGGCCACCCCCTTGGCCACCGCCTGAGTCGAGAACGACTCCAATTCAAGTGGGGGAGGATGATGAGGACATCTCTCCCATACAAATAATGCATGGACCGACAACACGAGCACGTGCACGACAGCTAAATCTCCAGGTTCGTTCTAACCTAATCAATTGTGTTTTAGAGCTTACGCTTGGTGCCATGGATGTTTTGATGATTAGGAACCTTGAAGAGGACCAACAAGGACTTGGGAGAGGCCAACATGTCAAGGAGGAGAAGCTAGGACGTTCACAACAAGAGAAAGCCAAGTCCGACTCAACTACGTCTCCACCTCGAAGTCCAGGACCAGTCTGCACTAAAATGAACGCCCAGGATGCATCCAAACTTCGATTAGGTTGGGCTTTATATGGATGGAAAGCTAAGGAGATAAGTTTTCCAACCCAACTGGAACCACCTTAAAATTCGTCCGGAGTCAACGGGAATCGTCGAAACAAGTCAGCGTTCAGATTCTGTTTTGGTGCTGCGACACCGTTTGTTGGGCTGTTGGGCCGTGTATCGTGTTGGAGCCCATTAGGGGTGCGACCAGGGGTTGTGCACGCCCCTAACCTCTATTTTACCAGCAGCCACCACCACATTAGGGTTTGGGTTTTGCTTAGATCATATCTGTCATCGAACAGTATCGCCGTTCATCGGTTTGTGAGACCCCACCTCGTGATCAATGCAGTTTTGATTGCGTTCTTCCTGTTCTTGCTTGTGTTCTTGATTGCGCTTGCAGGGATAAGCCTTCGTGGCGAGGTCACTCGTGTGTCACGGGTGATAACCAACGGAGCAGTGGTGTAGTGATTGCGAGGAGCCGTTCGCTCGGAGCCTTGGATCATCAACGTCGAGATCTCCACCCAATCAAGTTATCGTACCTCACGGAAGATCGGGCCTCGTCCTCTATCAAGAAGCGCTCGGTCGATGGCTTACCGGCGGCAGAGGCGGCCAGTCGAGGCTACGACGAGCGACAGTGGTGAAGGCAACCTCTGTGATGTCCTCGGAGCGGCGGGACACGGACGGAGGTGGTCGGTCCACGCGTGCCGACGGGAACCAAGGTGTTGCGACGCCGACGACGATGCTCCAGTCATCCTTTGGCTCGAGAAAGAGACGCCGAGACGTGCGCGTGAGATGATGAAGCGGTGTGGATCTTGGCTTGGTCAGAGGAGGGTGGAAATGGTGCGGCCGCGAAGCTTAACCTCCACCGTTCATGGCGACGCGATGGTTGGGTGGAAGAAAAGAAGTGAGCGAGGGCGATTGAGAGCGCAAAGGAGAGCTGGGAGAGACGAGCGTGATGGCGTGCTTGTCCGAATGGAGTGGACGTGGCTGCCACGCTTGCCCATGTGTGGGGACAAGGCACGATGCGGAGACACGGTAGAGACAAACCAGGAGCATGAAATGTCGCCCACTTCGGCCGAATTGCTCCCCACTCTACCGGCTACAACTTTGTTATAGGGGTTAGGGTGATGTCACACCCTGATTTAAGGGCCAAACCCGGACACGAATCAAATGTGTGCTAGGATCAAGTCTCACACATATGATGACTCATGGTACAGAAACAAATGTCATATCTTTAATATATAATGGAATTATGTACAAAATAGTTAAATATTTAAATCATACAAATACAACGCTCTAGCAACCAAAGATGACTGGGAGACAATGGCCTAGACCTCTCACGAATCTCATCGCGACATCCTTCAAGCTTCTCATTTTGTGGTACCTGTCCTTGACCTGGAGGGGATGTGAGTACAGCAAGAGTGAGCTCACATACCTTCATCGCTCAACAAGTTGTGGCGAATAATGTGCATGGGCTCACTTACATTGGGGCTCATGTGAAGTGTAAGGCTTACCAAAGGAGATGGTTAAAGCTGAGCATTGCTTTTAAATTTGGTCAAAGTTTTATTAGTGGTTACTAGGTATAAGTAGATACCAACTCAATTAAATAAGAGATCACAATTAATAATAACACCCATAATGCAATGCATATCACAAACTAAGTTTAGTTCTATAAATTACTCATGTGAGGGTCTGTGCCGCTCATGACCGTGAGCACGGCTGATATACTAGTTTTACACTCTACAGAGGTTGCGCATCTTTACCCACAAGTTGTGTTACCCATTTGCCAAGGGATCGTGACTTCCCATTCATCTCTACCAAGGAGACGAGGCAGGGTAGCTGAAGGAAATAGGTGACGCCTAAGAGGGGGGTGAATTAGGACTTCTAAAACTTTCTCTAAACTAGGCCACAAATAAATCCCTAGAGCAAAACCTATTCAATTAATCAAACTAGAATTTGTAAACTAGGTTTTGTCTAAGTGTTGCTATCTCTACCGCAATGTCTACGTTTTAATCCTAAACAATCTAAGTATAAAGACAAGATTAAAACTTAAATGCTTAATATAAATGCGGAAGCTAAAGAGCAAGGTAGAGATGCAAACTCTCGTGGATGACGTCGATATTTTTACTGAGGTATCCAGAACCACGCAAGGTCCCGACTAATCCTCGTTGGTGCCCCTATGCAAAGGGAAGCCCACGCGTGGGCCAAGCACCACGGTCGAGTAACGCCGTAGAGAGTCGCGGGCCTTCTCTAGGTGCAAGTGGTGCTTCACTTCTGGCTCCTCTCAGATGCTCCCCACCGTGTCCACTATTGAGCTTCCAACTGAAAACTTCGTGGGCCTCGTTCCCTTCGATACACAGTGGCGGCCGTGACACAAACGCGGTTGTCATGGTCTCGCAAGACTCTCGCCCCACTCAGTACAATTATAATGGCTCGCGCAAGAGCCGAGGGGTTGTGTGGTTTTTTCTAAACTCATTCAACTAACTAGGATTCACCTAGAGCAAGCGCTAATGTGGTCTAACTAACCTAAGCACTTTGCAAAGCACCTATGCTAATCACCGAGTGATTCTATTAAGCACTTGGGTATATGAGCTCTTAAAAATGTCTACTATATGCCTTGGTATGTTGCTTGGGCTCCCACACCTTGAAATGGCCGGTTGGGGTGGTAATTATAGGCCCCAACATAATTCTAGCCGTTGGAGAAAGGTTGCTGCTCTCTGCGGCACACCGGATAGTCCGATGGGGTCACCAGATAGTTCGGTGCCCCTATCTGGTGCGCCTAGCCGTTGGACTCACACCTCAGGTGACCATTGGCACTATAGGCTTTTACAACGGACAGTCCGCATGTCACACTGGATAGTCCGGTGGCTTCTCTCCGCCAGTGCCACCTGGAACTAGCCGTTGGGCTAATGTTCCCTAGTGCACCAGATAGTCTGGCATGTGGCACCGGACAGTCTGGTGTTGCACCGGATAGTCCGGTGCTTCTTAGCCGGACAGTCCACCAGTGGCAACACTTGTCTTCGTTTCTTGGACTTTGCTTGATACTTGTTGATCTTCACTTGTGGTCTTCATAATGTCTTCTTTTGAGGTGTTGCTTTCCTCAATGCCTTAGTCCAACTAACTTTAGCATCCTGTGAACTACAAACATAAACACTAGCAAACACATTAGTCCACAGGTTGTGTTGATCATCAAACACCAAAACCTATTGAGCCAAATGGCCCGGGGTCCATTTTTCTTACAATCTCCCCCTTTTTGGTGATTGATGACAACAGAACCAAAGCAAGCAAATTTAACAAACATTTGAATGAAAAAATGCAATCTACTTGCTAGGATGCATGTTTGTCCCCTTAAGGTGAGATTATGGACTTAAGTCTCCCCGTAACTCCATAATTCACTTACTTCCTATTTTAGACCAAAGAGCCAAAACCACTTGAAGGATGAAATTTTTAAATTTGGTGGTGTTTGGTGTTTGATACAATTTTCATTGCTTTGGTTCCTAAACTTGTCCCCCTTTGGCATCAACCACAGAAAAGGAAGACATTAAGAGCACATAGAAAGCAAATAAGCCTTGCCCTCATAAAAGATTTATCAATTAATACCAATTGAAGCACCAAAAAATCATTACCCCCCTAAATGAGTGTTCTCCTTTAGAAAGAATTTTCTCCGCCTTTAGCGACGAAGAAATACTCCCCCTGACAGAGATCTTCTACTTAGGAAAAAAACATGTGAAAAATAGAGGTACAAGACATGATTTGGTTAGACTAACTTCCCTTATGCATAGACAACAGATATGAGTTAACAACTTATGCATGTATAGCAACACTGGAAGTATAGGATATGAAAAATAGTCTAACCAAATTTTGGAGAAGACATGTAAATGATACCAAATGTAGTCTCAAAGATACCAATGGAAAGTCAATTGCATACCAATTGAAGACCAATGGCAGGCTTGAGAGACATAAGAGTTCTTGTAGATTTACAGTGGAAGCTTGTTGTCTTTCTCCGGGGACTCCATTTTCTTTTCAATGAGACTACTACATGAAATAAACTTAAAAACTGGTATTAGTCTCAAAGACTTAGATTATAGAGTAACCTCCCCCTAAAAGTGTGCATACAAGTTTTTGAATACTTGTAGGAGACATGCACTTTGATTTGATATCAAGAGGGGCAAATTATCCATAATCTGAGCTTTGGCACATATAAGTTAAATGATACCAAACTGAGGCATATTTGAAGTATTATACCATTTGAAGGATATGTCATATGAAAATATCAATTGATGTATCATTTTTCTTAGGAATGTTAAATAAGCTATGTGTCGTGCTTATCATTTTAAACCATGTACATTTGCTCAAGAGTATGAATTGAAAATGAGTAATCCTACCATATGATTTACCTGGTATGCATGCATTTAAACAAAATTAAATAAGAATTGGAGTACTAGGTATGAAAGGTAAAACTAGATACATGAGAATACATACACATATCTAAAAACAAGGAATACAATAAATCTAGTTACCTTAGTAATGGGTGGGGAAATTTGGGTCCAAAGTATTCACTAACCCACTTGGCAATAGACTTGATCCAATATGATGTATCACATGATATACATCCCAATTTTGCCAAGTCTCCAAATTCACCGAAGTCCTTCGAACTCCTCACTTCCCTCTCGGGATCCAAACCTTCTTGGTGTTTTCCATGGTTGAAATAATTTCTTTTGGCACCCAGATGCGTTTGGCCCCCTTTCCTTTATTGGCTTGCTTGTTAGCCTTGATTGCTATCACCTTTCCATTCTTTTTTCTTTTTGATCAAATATGGTGTAGCCACCTTTTTATTCACCTTGTTGATGTAGGTGTTGGAGATTTTGCTTGTTAGCTTTTGCTTATCCCCGATCTTCGTCTTGCATTGGAAAGACTTGTAGCCTTCTTTGTGACATAGTCTACAAATCACAGTTTTGCCCTCCACAGTCTTATTCACTCCCGCAGTGGTGTTATCCTGTGGAGGTTGGATTTGTTTGGCTTTGCCTTTCTTGTCATACAAAGCCTTGCTAAGGCGAGCCACCTCTTGCTTTAATTGCTCGTTCTCCATTGCAATCTCGTCCGAACATGTTTCTATGACAACATTCTTAACAAGAACTTGATTGCAGGGGTTAGAATTATCAATTAAATCAAAGCAAGAAGTAGAAGCATCTTTCTTAATGACTTTAGGAATTTCAACTAAAGGTGCCCCTAGGGTGCTACTAATGTTTTCTAGCTTAGTAGTTAGCTCATTGTTGTGTATGCTAAGAATTTCCATTTTCCCTAGGAAATTTTCAATAGCTTCTTGGGAGCTAGCTAACTTAGCCTTAAGTTTTTCATTCATTTTAATAAGGCCATCATCAGTAGATGTGGATGGAGTACTAGACTCTAATTGCTCAATTTTAGTTGATAGCTCACAATTTAAATTTGTAAATGTTTCAAAATTTTCTAGCAAACCTTTATAATCATTTTGAGACATATCAACTTATTTTTCAAGGTTTTAAGTTGAGCCTTTTGCTTAGTGCAAACATCCTAATTTTTTTACGGCTTCCGCAAGCTCATCTACGGAGGGCTTTCCCTCACCTTCATCATCACTACTGTTATCATCACTAGAGGACGAAATACTCATTTTACCTCTTGCCATAAGGCACTTGCGTGATGACCGTGATGAGCGTGATGTGGACCGGTAGCTGCGCGTCCTTGGAGGTTTATCTTCACTTGAAGCATCATCCCTAGTTTTGACACTTGTTAGTGACTTGCCTTTGCTCCTCCCCTTTTTGGGTTCGGTCATAATTGGATTGTTGTCCCTAAAGTGGCCCTTCTCCCCACTTGCGAAACATCCTCTCTTACTTTGCTTTTTCCTGTCAATGTTAAAGAGAAGATCCTCTACCTACAGGGGCACACCCATTAGATTAATCTTGCGGATCATCCTCATTACCTTTCCGACACATCGGATTGTTTCTTCGTTCTTGGAGGATGATGTTGTTGGTTGATCATCTTCATCATCATCACTTTCTTCTTCCTCCTCTTCTTCACTTGAGGAACTTGAAGTGGGAGCCTTCTTTTTACCCTTCCTTTCATCACATGCAAAAGCATATGGCCTTGAGGATGTTGGCTCCTCTCCCCGACACATTTTTTGTGACATCTCAAAGACAGCTGTCGGAGAGGAAATCTCCGGCCGGGTGGAGGAGTGCACCCGCCCTAAATCCTAAGATGAGGAGGGGCCTAAGCGTTTTGCTTGTTAGTCGGAAAATGGGAAGAACACAAGAACACACAAGGATTTAGAGTGGTTCGGGCCGCCGGGGCGTAACACCCTACTCCACTGTGTGATGTATTGCTTAAACGCTTGTATGAACTTGTGAGTGTCTGAGTGAGCCTAAGATTGGATCTCCCTTGTAACGTTGCATGCATCCCCTTTTATAGCTGAAGGGGGGCATGCACAAAGGTACTGAGCCCCGACATGTGGGCCCAGGGACATAATGAATATAGCACTTGGAGCCACAAATGTTCGCTGCTGGGGCAATCTTCTTGCGCCCTGACATCCGAGATCTGAGTATCCTCAGCGTACAGGGGAAGCTTCTTGTAGAAGAGATGATGAGAACAGTGCGTCACGCGGCACGGACGCACTGTTTGTCAATAGACTGGACAGGCGCGCCGTCTGCTGGATGACCCTGACGTTGTCTGCCAGCGGAGTGGACAGGACGTATTAAATGCTGAGAGGGCATGTCGCCCGTCAGCGTGGTGGCAGGCGGCGCGTCCTCTCCATAATAAATGCAGAGGCTGCGCGGCTTTAGGGGCCTTACGTCAGGCTCGGCCCGTTGGCTGCTGTCACGGGCCACAAGCCACGCGTAGGGCAAGGCCTGGACACGTGCCAGCACCGGACCCTTACTCATGCCGAGGTCCTCCCTGTCCCGGGACCTTGCTAAGGCCTAGACCTTGCTCGGAGGTGAAAAGGAAATGTGCCCTTGGGCCATTTCTAAGTATTTTGGTGGTTTAGTGTCCAACACAAGTGCCTAAGTGTAAAATGGTGGACAAAGTACAAATCAAGGATAAAGGTATGTTTCTCAGACTTAGTACATTGTTTTAGAGACTAATGTATTGTGTCTAAGTGCTGGAAACAGGAAAAATCCAATTGAAAATGCCTTGGCTCGAGCAGCCAAGACTTTGCTCAGTCTGGAGCACCGGACTGTCCGGTGGTGCACCGGACAGTGTCCGGTGCGCCAGGCTGGCTCTGGCGAACAGGCTCCTCTCGGGACTTCGACGGCGGTGTACGGCTATAATTCACCGGACTGTCCGGTGTGCACCGGACTGTCCGGTGGGCCGTTCACAGGCGAACTCGTCGCTCTCGGGAATTCATCGGCGACGTACGGCTATAATTCACCGGACTGTCCGGTGTGCACCAGACTGTCCGGTGAGCCAACGGTCGGCCGCGCGATCTGCGTGGGACACGTGGCCGAGCCAACGGCTAGAAGGAGGCACCGGTCTGTCCGGTGTGCACCGGACATGTCCGGTGCGCCAACGACTCTCTGGCTGCCAACGGTCGACTGCGCCATTTTTGGAAGGAAATCGGGCACCGGACAGTGTCCGGTGTGCACCGGACTGTCCGGTGCGCCAGTCGACAGAAGGCAAGATCAGCCTTCCTAGATTGCTCTCAACGGCTCCTAGCTACCTTGGGGCTATAAAAGGGACCCCTAGGCGCATGGAGGAGTACACCAAGCAACCTCTAAGCATTCCTAAGCACTAAGACATCGATTCCGCGCCTTTGATTCTTTGCGATAGCAATTAGAGCTCTAGTTGAGTGGTGAACTCATTGAGTTGTGTTGTGAGCTCTCGTTGCGACGTGTGTGCGTGGTGTTGCTGTGATTTCTTGTCTTGAGTGTGTTGCTAATCCCTCCCTTGCTCCGTGCTTCTTTGTGAACTTTAAGTGTAAGGGCGAGAGGCTCCAAGTTGTGGAGATTCCTCGCAAACGGGATTGAGAAAAAGCAAGCAAAACACTGTGGTATTCAAGTGGGTCTTTGGACCGCTTGAGAGGGGTTGATTGCAACCCTCGTCCGTTGGGACGCCACAACGTGGAGTAGGCAAGCGTTGGTCTTGGCCGAACCACGGGATAACCACCGTGCCATCTCTGTGATTGATTTCTTGTGGTTATTGTGTTTTGACTCCTCTCTAGCCACTTGGCATTTACTGTGCTAACGCTTAACCAAGTTTTTGTGGCTTAAGTTTTCAAGTTTTACAGGATCACCTATTCACCCCCCCTCTAGGTGCTCTCAATTGGTATCGGAGCCGTTCTCTTCACAAAGGGACTAACCGCCCGAAGAGATGGATCCTAAGGGGAAGGGTATCGTGATCAACAATAAAGAGAAGGAATCTTTCGTCAACGAGCCGAAGGATGACAAGCCTACCGACTCGGGATCGGGCCATAGACGGAAAGATGGGAAGAAGAAGAAGACGAGGCGCATCAAGGAGATCGTCTACTACGACGACAGCGATGAGTCTACTTCTTCCCAAAAGGACGACGACCACAACGACTACGAGAGAAGGAAACCGGTTAATTCGAACTTTTCTTTTGACTACTCTCGTATTCCGCAAAGTTCAAATTCACATTTGCTCTCCATTCCTCTCGGCAAGCCTCCACACTTTGATGGGGAGGACTACGGATTTTGGAGCCACAAAATGTGTAGTCACCTATTCTCTCTCCATCCTAGTATATGGGAGATTGTAGAGAGTGGAATGCACTTTGATAGTACGGATAGTCCCATGTTCATTAATGAGCAAATTCATAAGAATGCACAAGCTACTACTGTTCTTCTAGTTTCATTGTGCAGAGATGAATACCACAAAGTGAGCGGCTTGGATAACGCCAAGCAGATCTGGGACACCCTCAAGATTTCTCATGAGGGGAACGATGTCACCTTGCTCACCAAGATGGAGTTGGTGGAGGGTGAGCTTGGACGATTCGCGATGATAAGGGGCGAGGAGCCGACCCAAACATACAACCGGCTCAAGACCCTTATCAACAAAATAAGGAGCTACGGAAGCACGCGATGGACGGGCCACGACGTCGTCCGATTGATGCTAAGGTCCTTTACCGTTCTTGATCCTCATTTGGTGAATAATATTCGTGAGAATCCCAGGTACACCAAAATGTCGCCCGAAGAAGTCCTTGGAAAATTCGTAAGCGGGCGAATGATGATCAAGGAGGCGAGGTACGTGGACGACGCTCTGAACGGTCCAATCAACGAGCCTCAACCCCTTGCTCTCAAGGCAACAAGAAGCAAGGAGGCGCTACCTAGCAAGGTGGCACAAATTTAGGCGGCCGGACTTAATGATGAAGAGATGGCCCTCATCATCAAAAGATTCAAGACGGCGCTAAAGGGTCGCAAGGGGCAGCCAAGCAAGACCAAGACAAAGGGGAAGCGCTCATGCTTCAAATGTGGTAAGCTTGGTCATTTTATTGCTAACTGTCCCGACAATGATAGTGATCAGGATCAAGGGAACAAGAGGGAGAAGAAGAAGAACTATAAGAAGGCAAAGGGCGAGGCACATCTTGGCAAGGAGTGGGATTCGGATTGCTCCTCGTCCGACTCCGACAATGAAGGACTCGCCGCCACCGCCTTCAACAAGTCATCCCTCTTCCCCAACGAGCGTCACACATGCCTTATGGCAAGGGAGAAGAAGGTATGTACTCGAAACTCTACTTATGCTTCCTCAAGTGAGGACAAATCTAGTGATGAGGATGAAATAGATTATTCATGTTTATTTAAGGGCCTAGATAGAACCAAGGTAGATAAAATTAATGAATTGATTGATGCCTTGAATGATAAGAATAGGCTTTTAGAAAAACAAGAGGACTTGTCGTATGAAGAACATGACAAATTTGTAGAAGCACAAAAATCTCATGCCTTAGAAGTTAAGAGAAATGAAATGCTTTCTTGTGAATTATCTTCTTGCCATGAGACGATTTCTAGCTTAAGAAGCATTAATGATGATTTGAATGCTAAGTTGGAAATAGCTAGTAAATCAACAACTTGTGTAGAAAATGTTGTTATTTGCAATAGATGTAAAGATTTTGATATTGATGCTTGTAGTGAACACATAGCTTCTATTGCAAAGTTAAATGATGAAATAGCTAGTCTTAATGCTCAACTTAAGGCTAGCAAAAGTGATTTTGATAAACTGAAATTTGCTAGGGATGCCTACACGATTGGTAGACACCCCTCAATTAAGGATGGGCTTGGCTTCAAGAGGGAAGCCAAGAACTTAACAAGCCATAAGGCTCCCATCTCTGCCAAGGAGAAAGGGAAAGCCCCTATGGCAAGTAGTACTAAAAAGAATCATGCTTTTATGTACAATGATAGAAGACAGTCTCATAGGAGTTGTAATGCTTTTGATTCACATGCCTATGATTCTTATGCTATGTTTGCTCCCAGTTCTTCCTATATGCATGATAGAGATATGCCTAGGAAAAATATTCATCATGTGCCTAGAAAGAATTTTGTTCATGCTCCTAGGAAAGTTATGAATGGACCCTCTACAATTTATCATGCTTTAAATGCTTCCTTTGCTATTTGTAGAAAGGATAGGAAGATAGTTGCTAGGAAATTAGGGGCAAAATGCAAGGGTGATAAAACTTGCATTTGGGTCCCTAAGGAAATTGTGACTAACCTTGTAGGACCCAACAAGAGTTGGGTACCTAAGACCCAAGCCTAAATTTGCCTCGCAGGTTTATGCATCCGGGGGTTCAAGCTGGATTATCGACAGTGGATGCACAAACCATATGACGGGGGAGAAGAAGATGTTCACCTCCTACGTCAAGAATAAGGATTCCCAAGATTCAATCATATTCGGTGATGGGAACCAAGGCAAGGTGAAAGGTTTAGGCAAGATTGCAATATCAAATGAGCACTCTATCTCTAATGTGTTTTTAGTTGAGTCTCTTGGATATAATTTACTATCTGTCAGTCAATTATGTAATATGGGATATAATTGTCTATTTACAAATGTAGATGTGTCTGTCTTTAGAAGATGTGATGGTTCACTAGCTTTTAAGGGTGTACTAGACGTCAAACTTTATTTAGTTGATTTTGCAAAAGAAGAGGCCGGTCTAGATGCATGCTTAATGGCTAAGACTTGCATGGGCTGGTTGTGGCATCGCCGCTTAGCACATGTGGGGATGAAGAACCTCCACAAGCTTCTAAAGGGAGAACACGTGATAGGTCTAACCAATGTACATTTCGAAAAAGATAGACCTTGTGCAGCTTGTCAAGCAGGTAAACAAGTGGGAGGAGCACATCACAGCAAGAATGTGATGACCACTTCAAGACCACTGGAGATGTTGCATATGGACCTCTTCGGACCCGTCGCCTATCTGAGCATAGGAGGAAGTAAATATGGTCTAGTTATTGTTGATGACTTTTCCCGCTTCACTTGGGTGTTCTTTTTGCAGGATAAGTCTGAAACCCAAGGGACCCTCAAGCGCTTCCTCAGGAGAGCTCAAAATGAGTTTGAGCTCAAGGTGAAGAAGATAAGAAGCGACAATGGGTCCGAATTCAAGAATCTTCAAGTGGAGGAGTTCCTCGATGAGGAGGGGATCAAGCACGAGTTCTCCGCTCCCTACACACCTCAGCAAAATGGTGTGGTAGAGAGGAAGAACAGGACGCTCTTAGATATGGCGAGGACTATGCTTGGAGAGTTCAAGACCCCCGAGCGCTTTTGGTCGGAAGCCATGAATACGGCTTGCCACGCCATCAACAGGATCTACCTTCACCGCCTCCTCAAGAAGACTTCATATGAGCTGCTGATTGGTAACAAACCCAATGTATCTTATTTTCGTGTATTTGGGAGCAAGTGTTATATTCTTGTGAAGAAAGGTAGAACCTCTAAATTTGCTCCCAAAGCTGTAGAAGGGTTTTTATTAGGTTATGATTCAAATACAAAGGCGTATAGGGTCTTCAACAAATCATCGGGTTTGGTTGAAGTCTCTAGCGACGTTATATTTGATGAGACTAATGGCTCTCCAAGAGAGCAAATTGTTGATCTTGATGATGTAGATGAAGAAGACGTTCCAACGGCCGCGATACGCACCATGGCGATTGGAGATGTACGGCCTCAGGAACAATTGGAGCAAGATCAACCGTCTTCCTCAACTATGGTGCATCCCCCAACCCAAGATGACGAACAGGTACCTCAAGTGGAGGCGCATGATCAAGGGGGAGCACAGGATGTTCAAATTGAAGAGGAAGAAGCACCTCAGGCACCTCCAACCCAAGTTCGAGCGACGATCCAAAGGGATCATCCCGTCGACCAAATATTGGGTGATATTAGCAAGGGAGTAACTACTCATTCAAGATTAGTTAATTTTTGTGAGCATTACTCTTTTGTCTCTTCTATTGAGCCTTTCAGGGTAGAAGAGGCCCTGCTGGATCCGGACTGGGTGTTGGCCATGCAGGAGGAACTCAACAACTTCAAGCGCAATGAAGTTTGGACACTGGTGCCTCGCCCCAAGCAAAATGTTGTGGGAACCAAGTGGGTGTTCCGCAACAAACAGGACGAGCACGGGGTGGTGACGAGGAACAAGGCTCGACTTGTGGCAAAAGGTTATACCCAAGTCGCAGGTTTGGACTTTGAGGAGACTTTTGCTCCTGTGGCTAGGCTAGAATCAATCCGTATCTTGCTAGCATATGCCTCTCACCATTCTTTCAGGTTGTACCAAATGGATGTGAAAAGCGCTTTCCTCAACGGGCCGATCAAGGAGGAGGTGTACGTGGAGCAACCCCCTGGCTTCGAGGATGAACGGTACCCCGACCACGTGTGTAAGCTCTCTAAGGCGCTCTATGGACTTAAGCAAGCCCCAAGAGCATGGTATGAATGCCTTAGAGACTTTTTAATTACTAATGCCTTCAAGGTTGGGAAAGCCGATCCAACTCTTTTTACTAAGACTTGCGATGGTGATCTTTTTGTGTGCCAAATTTATGTCGATGACATAATATTTGGTTCTACTAACCAAAAGTCTTGTGAAGAGTTTAGCAGGGTGATGACGCAGAAATTCGAGATGTCGATGATGGGCGAGTTGAACTACTTCCTTGGGTTCCAAGTGAAGCAACTCAAGGACGGCACCTTCATCTCCCAAATGAAGTACACGCAAGATTTGCTAAAGCGGTTTGGGATGAAGGACGCCAAGCCCGCCAAGACGCCGATGGGAACCGACGGACACACCGACCTCAACAAAGGTGGTAAGTCCGTTGATCAAAAAGCATACCGGTCCATGATAGGTTCTTTGCTTTATTTATGTGCTAGTAGACCGGATATTATGCTTAGCGTATGCATGTGTGCTAGATTTCAAGCCGATCCTAAGGATTGTCACTTAGTGGCTGTGAAGCGAATTCTTTGATATTTAGTCGCTACGCCTTGCTTCGGGATCTGGTATCCAAAGGGGTCTAACTTTGACTTAATTGGGTACTCAGATTCCGACTACGCTGGATGTAAGGTCGATAGGAAGAGTACATCAGGGACGTGCCAATTCTTAGGAAGGTCCCTAGTGTCGTGGAACTCTAAGAAACAAACCTCCGTTGCCCTATCCACCGCTGAGGCCGAGTACGTTGCCACAGGACAGTGTTGTGCGCAACTACTTTGGATGAGGCAAACCCTTAGGGACTTTGGCTACAATCTGAGCAAAGTCCCACTCCTATGTGATAATGAGAGTGCTATCCGAATAGCGGAAAATCCTGTTGAGCACAGCCGCACAAAGCACATTGACATCCGACATCACTTTTTGAGAGACCACCAGCAAAAGGGAGATATCGAAGTGTTTCATGTTAGCACCGAGAACTAGCTAGCCGATATCTTTACCAAGCCTCTAGATGAGAAGACCTTTTGCAGGCTGCGTAGTGAGCTAAATGTCCTAGATTCGCGGAACTTGGATTGAATTGTAGCATACATGTGTTTATGCCTTTGATCATGTTCATTCTGCATTTTGTTGCTTATTGTGGTGCTCAAGTTGTACAAACACTCCCTGGACCTCACAAGTCCTTTTTGCAAGTGATGCACATATTTAGGGGGAGCTGTGCTACAACTTGACCCTTTGAGACTAACCATGTACTTGAGTTTGGTTGTTTTAGTCTCAAAGGAGGATTGAAAGGGAAAAGGTGGACTTGGACCATGCAAGACTTCCACTGCACTCCGATGAAAAGAGTAACTTTTCCAAGTTCATCTTTATACTCTTATTGCCTTTGTGTTCTTATTTGAAGATTTTGGTGAGGCAATAAGGTTAAAGGGCCAAGATTAATCCCGTTTTGGTGCTTGATGCCAAAGGGGGAGAAAATAAAGGCCAAAGCGATAAATGGATCAGCTACCACTTGAGAGATTTTGAAAATAGTAGAATAGAGCTTTTGGTTTGTCAAAACTCTTTTATTGTCTCTCTTGTCAAAAGATTGGCTTCTTGTGGGGAGAAGTGTTGATTATGGGAAAAAGGGGAGTTTTTGAAATCTTGAATCAATTTCTCTTGGAATGACTCTCTTTATGTCTTAACATGTGTGTTTGACTTAGAGATAGAAATTTGAGTTTGATTTGCAAAAACAAACCAAGTGGTGTCAAAGAGTGATCCATATATGTCAAATTTGAATCAAAACAATTTGAGTTCTTATTTGAAGTGATTTTGTACTTGTTCTACTTGCTTTATGTTGTGTTGGCATAAATCACCAAAAAGGGGGAGATTGAAAAGGAAATGTGCCCTTGGGCCATTTCTAAGTATTTTGGTGGTTTAGTGTCCAACACAAGTGCCTAAGTGTAAAATGGTGGACAAAGTACAAATCAAGGATAAAGGTATGTTTCTCAGACTTAGTACATTGTTTTAGAGACTAATGTATTGTGTCTAAGTGCTGGAAACAGGAAAAATCCAATTGAAAATGCCTTGGCTCGAGCAGCCAAGACTTTGCTCAGTCTGGAGCACCGAACTGTCCGGTGGTGCACCGAACTGTCCGGTGGTGCACCGGACAGTGTCCGGTGCGCCAGGCTGGCTCTGGCGAACAGGCTGCTCTCGGGACTTCGACGGCGGTGTACGGCTATAATTCACCGGACTGTCCGGTGTGCACCGGACTGTCCGGTGGGCCGTTCACAGGCGAACTCGTCGCTCTCGGGAATTCATCGGCGACGTACGGCTATAATTCACCGGACTGTCCGGTGAGCCAACGGTCGGCAGGGCCAACGGTCGGCCGCGCGATCTGCGCGGGACACGTGGCCGAGCCAACGGCTAGAAGGAGGCACCGGTCTGTCCGGTGCGCCAACGGCTCTCTGGCTGCCAACGGTCGACTGCGCCATTTTTGGAAGGAAATCGGGCACCGGACAGTGTCCGGTGTGCACCGGACTGTCCGGTGCGCCAGTCGACAGAAGGCAAGATCAGCCTTCCTAGATTGCTCTCAACGGCTCCTAGCTGCCTTAGGGCTATAAAAGGGACCCCTAGGCGCATGGAGGAGTACACCAAGCAACCTCTAAGCATTCCTAAGCACTAAGACATCGATTCCGCGCCTTTGATTCTTTGCGATAGCAATTAGAGCTCTAGTTGAGTGGTGAACTCATTGAGTTGTGTTGTGAGCTCTCGTTGCGACGTGTGTGCGTGGTGTTGCTGTGATTTCTTGTCTTGAGTGTGTTGCTAATCCCTCCCTTGCTCCGTGCTTCTTTGTGAACTTTAAGTGTAAGGGCAAGAGGCTCCAAGTTGTGGAGATTCCTCGCAAACGGGATTGAGAAAAAGCAAGCAAAACACCGTGGTATTCAAGTGGGTCTTTGGACCGCTTGAGAGGGGTTGATTGCAACCCTCGTCCGTTGGGACGCCACAACGTGGAGTAGGCAAGCGTTGGTCTTGGCCGAACCACGGGATAACCACCGTGCCATCTCTGTGATTGATTTCTTGTGGTTATTGTGTTTTGACTCCTCTCTAGCCACTTGGCATTTACTGTGCTAACGCTTAACCAAGTTTTTGTGGCTTAAGTTTTCAAGTTTTACAGGATCACCTATTCACCCCCCCCCCCCTCTAGGTGCTCTCAAGAGGGACCTGAGGCCCACCCGAGGGACCCGGCATGCCTTCTTGGGAGCTCTGGACTTGTACGTATAGGGGTCCGGTGTCCCTATGTGGAGGTCCGGACCCAATGATGCATCCTGGGGTGTATTGTCTTTCCTTGTCACGTGGTGCCCTTAGCCCTGCCCATGTGGTGGGGTCGGGTGCCGTTCTCCGTGTGGCCTGGAGACGTCGTACGTGTATAGCGTCATCATACTGTAGAAGAGGGTACCCCTGATTCAGGGTACCGACGGTGGCCCCAGGCCCGCCTTAGGGGAGGATGCGAGCCTGCAGGTGGGGCCAGAGTCTGATTAGCAGTTGGCCTGCTGCTCCTGTGCACCTATTGATGCAATTACTGCCGGCCCGCCTATGGTCATGCCGACTGCTATGCCTATTCCCACGGCCGACTGGCCCGTGACCTTCGTACTTAATGTCACTGTTGGGCCATGCGTGGGATGCCTCGAGTCGCTGCACTGGTTCTGAAAACTTATCTTTTCAGTCTTCCGCGACGGACCCGAGAAGATGTGGCATTGGCGCGAGCGGCGGTGCGATTTTTCCGCACCTGGTAACCGGCGCGCCGGTTGCATGACATGTGGGCCTGGGCCCCCATGTTGGACCGCCGGTTGCAGCGAAGCTGAGGGGGCGCACAACCGCGGGGCGGTTGTACGCTTCCTTCGTGGTGGTTTGCCTTTTCGACCGCTAGTTTCGGTGAAGATGAAGGGGCGCATATCCGTGAGGCGGTTGCATGCTCCTTGTGCGGCGGTTCATCTTCCTGACCGCTGGTTGCCCCGAAAATGAAGGGGCACATAACCGCGGGGCAGTTGCACGTTCCTTGTGCCGTGGTTTGCCTTCTTCGTGCTTCGGGTCAGCCTGTATGACATGTGGGGCCTGTCCCCCGTGTCATAGGGTGGGAACCCTGGTGCACGTCGGGGGAGACTTTGCTCGTGACGCTTCGGGGCGTGAGTGGGGAAATCTGCCTTTAAAAAGGGGTCGATCTCCCGGGCAGTAGCCATGCCTCGCTCCTCTTGCATTCATCGCGCCCTTCCGCCTTCCGGGCCTCCAGATGGGGTGCACCAGTGTTCTCTGGAGGGATCCGCGTCAGGGTCGCCCCCTTCGGCGATCTCACCGTCGGAGAGCTCGCGCTCATGGTGGTGCTGCCGATCTTGTCTTCTTCTTGCTGTTGTTAGAGGAGCGCAACCCCGTGGGGGTTGGCGCTCTTCCGCCATCGCTCGGCTTCAAGGATTTTCATCATACAGCCCGGCTGCAATCTCCCGCCAGTGGTCATCTAGAGGGATGACCACCAGCCTTGTGGTGGAGAGAAGCGAGCCGGGCTGCGGCCTCCCCCTGCCCTCAGCTTCAAGGATGTTCATCATCCGCGCCGGGGAGGACGGCGAGCCGAGTTGGGGCCCCGCCTTCCGCATGGGCTGGCGGCCCGCTTCTTCCTCTAGCATTTGGGGGAGAAGGGCGTTCGCCAGCCTTGCGAAGGAGGCGAACTTTGGGTACGTGGGGCCGGCCGACTGCAGGCGCCGCCAGCCGCCGAGTGCCCGGTGCCTCGGCTTGGGTGGCTTTGGCGCCGCCTCCGACGCTGCCTCCTGCTGCTTGGTTGGGGCGTGGTTGTCCGTCCACCGCACGGGCGACGGTCGCGCCGTGCGTAGGTCCGCCACATCAACGGCTTCTCCTGTGCCGTCGGCCGCACCGGGGGGTCGTACAAGACACCGTACGCCACGAGGGCGGTGGGCGTGTTCTTGGATGGTCTTGTCCTCACTCCGCAGGAGGACGGGAGCGAGGACCTCTTCGCGCATGCTGAGGTGGTCGCCACCGCTGGTGAGGCTGCCCGTTGCAGAGGTGGTTGCCTCCGCTGGCGGGACCATCAGTGCCACCTGCCGCCGAGCCTCCAACTCTTTGGCTTTAATGGCCTCGTTGTCACCCCCCGTAGGAAGACGGGGGCGAGGACCTTTTCACAATGGCGCACGTGTTGAGGTGATCGCCACTGCTGGTGAGTCGTCGGTGCAGAGGTGGCCGCCGCCGTCAGTGCTGAGGTGGTCGCCTCCGCTGGCGAGCCGCTCGGAGCTAGCTATCCCACGGCCCTACTGGTGTGGAGGTAGTTCATACCTGTAGAGTAGAGATGGAGCTAGGGCTCCGCTTGGAAACAGATGTAATACTTTCGCTTTTTGCAAGGTACTTAAGAGTACTATTTATTAAGCAGCATTAGCACTTATCTATTTTCAACTTGTTTCTGCTGTGTGTGATATTGTTGACTCCTCCCTGGTACCTGGCCCCCCGCCTGGGATGCAGGCTTGATGTGTTGAGGTTGGATACCAGCGTATCTGAGAAGGTTGTCAACAACTCTCGGGAGGTAGCCTCGCCGGGATTTGGATTTGTACACAGCTTCAGCTAGGGAGCGTTAGTAGTACACCCATAGGGTTCCCTGTCTGATATTAGCCATCCTTTGATACATGCTCGGGACTCGCAGGTTTCAGTCCGGGTGGCCAAGTTGCGTGTCTGGACCCCCTTGGGTCGCAGTTCTAGATACTAGGACATTTGTCGTAGGGTGGTGGAGCGTGCAGGCCCACGGTACGGGACTAGGCTGAGCGGCTACACAGACTCCGGACCACCCCAGGAGACTAATGTCCATTCTCTAGCTCCGGACCCGAGGTTGTCGGACGCACAGGACTTATAGCCCCAAATACTAGGTACCCGTCACGGAGTGGTGGAGTGTGCAGGCTTTCGGGTACGGAACCAGGCTAAGCGGCCACACAGGCTCCGGACCTCCCCATGGAACGGGGTCCCGTTCTCTAGAGCCGGCTCCTAGGCTGTCGGACCTCCCAACTTTCGTATCGGGGGCCCTAAACTGCAAGCCTGGCTGCTCAATTCGGATGTCGTCACGTCAGGACAGATGGGAACCGTACGGGTGGGTTAGATAAAAAGTATTATCTGAAAAAAATAAACTGCAAGGTAAGACCATGGAGCAGCGAGATGGAACTATCATAGAGGCTCAATTGAGGGGTAGTTTTTCTTTATAACTCATTATGCATGGGTGTAGACCAACAGACCGGGTTTATGGGGACATACCCCACCGGGTTGGCGTACACGTAAGCGCTACTTAGTTACAAAAGGGAAACTAACTCGTCCCCTCAGACTTGCTCTATGGATAGAACTTACAGAGATGTTATGGCATCGGGGTGAGGCACTCCTTTAGTTGTAGCTAGACGGTCACCCTCGGGTCGGGGCATTCCCATTACCTTCAAGGGTCCTTCCCAGCTGGGGGAGAGTTGCGGAGCCCTTCTTGGTTTGGTACTTGCCGTAGGGCTAGGTCCCGACCCTGGGTCCCCATCTGCATTTGACACGAGAACCCTCGTCTTTGGCTGTGGCCATCCCTGCGTGTACCTGTCGGAAGCCCAGACCCGTGGGGAATCTAGAAGGGTTTCCGGAGGAAGGCAAGCTTCAGCTCCGTAGACCGGGGAACATGGGGTTCCTCTAGGGTCCATCTTGTTGTCTCCACCGGAGTAGGAGCCTCCAGCGAAGACATCCTTCAGGTCCCCCTTGGGTGACTGATACCCGAGGTCTCGTTCAACCGGTGGTCCTCAGTGACCTGAGGTCCTCACTGACGCGTTTCGCGAGGTCAATGATCTCGCGACACTCCACGGTGCTGTGGTGACCGTTGGGGTGCACAGGGCATGAGTCGCTGTTACCCCTCTGCGGTCGTGGACATTTGTTGCGGTCGCCCTGGCCTCCGGTCGTGGCTACGACAACCAGAGCGGTGGACCGCGGCTTCTGGTAGTCATGGTCCTTCTTCTTTTTCTTCTTTCCGTCCCGAGGGACGGCACCCGAGCCACCCGATTGGGTAGCTCCGGTTTGTGGGGCCGAGTGCCATGCACGGCCTTCGGTGGCTCTGGCGCATTTATCGGCCAGAGCGAAGAGTGTGGGGACAGTTTCCACGTCATGTGTGGCCAACTTCTCCAGCATTTTCTCATCACGTACTCCCTGTCGGAAGGCCGTGATGATGGAAGCGTCAAAAATGCGAGGTATAGTACCTCACACCTTGGTGAAGCGGGAGATGAACTTCCGGAGAGTCTCCCCGGGCTCATGCCTCACCACATGGAGGTGGGCCTCCACACCGTGCTGCTGGTAAGCACTGGCGAAGTTTGCAACGAACCGCGTGCAGAGCTCTTCCCAGGAGTAGACTGACCCTAGGGTGAGGTTCATGAGCCAGGTCCGGGCAGGTCTAGACAAGGCAACATGAAAATATGTTGCCATCACAGCGGTGTTTCCACCTGCTGCCGTGATGGCGGTGATGTACACCTGCAGGAACTTCGATGGGTTTGACGTTCCGTCGTACTTTTCCGGCAGGTGCGGCTGGAACTTAGGTGGCCATGACGCCGCGCGGAGATGATCTGCGAGAGCGGCGCAGCCCACGCCGGCTAAGGGGACACCCGTTTGAGACCGGGTACCCATTGGTGTTTGTGGTGCAACCGCAGCGAAGTCTTGATCGAGGTTGCGACCACCGATGTTTTGGCGGTGCTCGCGCGCCCTTTCCAAGGAGACCCGGGCATCCTCTCCCGCACGCCTATAGTCGAGTTCTGCCCAGAGGTCATTGGTCTGAGCGCCCCTTACTGAAGGCGAGCGCACAGACGCCGATGCCTCGTATTGGCGTCGGGATGACCGTGTCCTTGACATGGTCGAGGTAGAATGTGCCATACCAAGTAATCGGTCGACATCGTCCCGCCATTTCTTCATGGCCCCTGGTGAGGCCGTGGAGCTTGGAGGGTGTCGCAACAACTCCCTGGCTGCTGACAATGCTCCTGGGGTCGCCCTCGATGGAGTTCGGGACATCTGTGCAGTCGTGCGCTGCCGTGTGGCGTGCACAGCAGTAGTGCCTGGCATAGGGCGATTAGGAACCTGTGGTGTGTAAGAAGCAGCTTCTCCCTCCACCGTGAAATCTACCGAAGTCTCGGCACGGTGCTCAACGATTTGCACTATCATGCTTGAGCAAGGAAACAAGCAAAAACCTAATGCCTAGCCCCTACCTGCCACGCCAAATGTCAGAGAGGAAATCTCCGGCCGGGTGGTGGAGTGCACCCGCCCTAAATCCTAAGATGAGGAGGGGCCTAAGCGTTTTGCTTGTTAGTCAGAAAATGGGAAGAACACAAGAACACACAAGGATTTAGAGTGGTTCGGGCCACCGGAGCGTAACACCCTACTCCACTGTGTGATGTATTGCTTGAACGCTTGTATGAACTTGTGAGTGTCTGAGTGAGCTTAAGATTGGATCTCCCTTGTAATGCTGCATGCCTCCCCTTTTATAGCTGAAGGGGGGCATGCACAAAGGTACTGAGCCCCGACATGTGGGCCCAGGGACATAATGAATATAGCACTTGGAGCTACAAATGTTCGCTGCTGGGACAATCTTCTTGCGCCCTGACATCCGAGATCTGCATATCCTCGGTGTACAGGGGAAGCTTCTTGTAGAAGTGATGATGAGAACAGTGCGCCGCGCGGCACGGACGCACTGTTTGTCAATAGACTGGACATGCGCGCCGTCTGCTGGATGACCCTGACGATGTCTGCTAGCGGAGTGGACAGGACGTATTAAATGCTGAGATGGCACGTCGCCCGTCGACGTGGTGGCAGGTGGCGCGTCCTCTCCGCAATAAATGCAGAGGCTGCGCGGCTTTAGGGGCCTTACGTCAGGCTCGGCCCGTTAGCTGCTGTCATGGGCCACAAGCCACGCGTAGGGCAAGGCCTGGACACGTGCCAGCACCAGACCCTTACTCATGTCGGGGTCCTCCCCGTCCCGGGACCTTGCTAAGGCCCGGACCTTGCTCGGAGGGACCTGAGGCCCACCCGAGGGACCCGGCATGCCTTCTTGGGAGCTCCGGACTTGTACGTACAGGGGTCCGGTGTCCCTCTGTGGAGGTCCGGACCCAATGATGCATCCTGGGGTGTATTGTCTTTCCTTGCCACGTGGTGCCCTTAGCCCTGCCCCATGTGGTGGGGTCGGGTGCCGTTCTCCGTGTGACCTGGAGACGTCGTACGTGTACAACGTCTTCATACTGTAAAAGAGGGTACCCCTGATTTAGGGTACCGACAACCGCGATTTTCCCAATCACAATGGTCGGGGTCAATGTACTCAAGTCCTCCATGTTGTGAAGAATAGTGATGATGCTCCCATATATTTGTTGTGGTAGTAGGGAGATAATCTTCCTCACAATGTCTGCATCACCTAGGTTATTTATGCCAATAGAATTGAGATCATTGATGATTAGACTCAAACGAGAATACATGTCTCTAACAAGCTCATTATCCTTAATATCAAAAGAATTATACTCATTTAAGACTAGGCAATGTTTTTTCTCACGGACATTGGATGTGCCGTCATGGAGCTCATGCAATTTTAGCCAAATTTCATTAGCGGTTTTCAATGTAAACACTTGATTAAAAATATCAATGCTAAGGGATTCATACAAGAATTTTTTGGCTCTAGCATTTAAATGAATTTCTTTTTCCTCACTCGTGGTGGGTTTCTTGGGATTCTTGGGAGGTTTCATCTTGTCACGAGTGACTCTCCAAACACCTAGATCAATGGCCTCTAGGTAACAAGCCATTCTAGCACTATAATATGGGAAGTTAGTGCCGTCGAAGTGTGGTGGCCTATGGGTATCCATCCCCTTTCTCTAAAAAGTGGCGACTCTTTTAGCGGTGAAGCTAAAGTGTTTCAAATGAGCCAAACCAGGCTTTGATACCAATTGAAAGAAATAGATGACACCTAAGAGGGGGTGAATTAGGACTTCTAAAACTTTCTCTAAACTAGGCCACAAATAAATCCCTAGAGCAAAACCTATGCAATTAATCAAACTAGAATGTGCAAACTAGATTTTTCTAAGTGTTGCTATCTCTACCGTAATGTCTAAGTTTCAATCCTAAACAATCTAAGTATAAAGACAAGATTGAAACTTAAATGCTTAATATAAATACGAAAGCTAAAGAGAAAGGTAGAGATGCAAACTCTCGTGGATGATGCCAGTATTTTTACCTAGGTATCCGGAACCACGCAAGGTCCCGACTAATCCTCGTTGGTGCCCCTACGCAAAGGGAAGCCCACGCGTGGGCCAAGCACAACGGTCGAGTAACTCCGTAGAGATTCGCGGGCCTTCTCCACGCGCAAGTGGTGCTTCGCTTCTGGCTCGTCTCAGACGCTCCCCGCCATCTCCACAATCGAGCTTCCGGCTGAAAACATTGCGGGCCTCGTTCCCTTCGATACACGATGGCGGTCGTGACACAAACTGAGGTTGTCACGGTCTCGCAAGACTCTCGCCCCACTCGGTACAATTACAATGGCTTGCGCAAGAGCCGAGGGGTTGTGTGGTTTTTCTAAACTCACTCAACTAAATAGGATTCACCTAGAGCAAGCGCTAATGCGGTATAACTAACCTAAGCACTTCGCAAAGCACCTACGCTAATCACCGAGTGATTATATTAAGCACTTGGGTGTATGAGCTCTTGGAAATGTCTACTATATGCCTTGGTTTGTTGCTTGGGCTCCCGCACCTTGAAATGGTTGGTTGGGGTGGTATTTATAGGCCCAAACACAATTCTAGGAATTGGAGAAAAGTTGTCACTCTCTGCGGCACACCGGACAGTCTGGTGGCGTCACCGGACAGTCCGGTGCCCCTGTCCGGTGCGCCTAGCCATTGGACTGACACCGCAGGTGACCGTTAGCGCTGCAGGATTTTACACCGGACAATCCACGTGTCACACCGGACAGTTCGGTGGCTTCTCTCCACCAGTGCCACCTGGAACTAGCCGTTGGGCTACTGTTCCATGGTGCACCAGACAGTCTAGCATGTGGCACCGGATAGTCCGGTGCATCTCATCCGGACAGTCCGCCAGTGGCAACACTTGTCTTCGTTTCTTGGAGTTTGCTTGATACTTGTTGATTTTCACTTGTGATCTTCATAATGTCTTCTTTTGAGGTGTTGCTTTCCTCAATGCCTTAGTCCAAGTAACTTTAGCATCCTGTGAACTACAGACATAAACACTAGCAAACACATTAGTCCACAGGTTGTGTTGATCATAAAACACCAAAACCTATTGAGCCAAATGGACCGAGGTCCATTTTCCTTACAGTAGCACTACGAGGCCTTTACAAAGTTCCACTAGCTTAAAAGAACCTGCTACGGTTTCTGAGAAAAGCAATATAGGAATCCCTTGTCCGAAAAACCATCGCAGCATGATCGACCCGAGAACCTGCCTATACCGCAGCTCCTCTACCGCCTTGCCCCTTTCGGTTAAGGTAGTCCTCTACTAGCTTTCCTATTTAGTCAGCCAAGGGCGTCCCATACCAGCCTTGTGGTAGCACTATTTTCCCGGATGGTTCTTGTCGGGTACCGTAATTAGGGGTACCCCTAATACTCCTAAACACGGCCGAAAAACATCTTCAGAACAAACCATACCTGGCTGATAAAGCGCGGTTCAAGTCAGGGCCGCGTCTACCAAGGGACGCAACCTCATCTGAGCCCAGCCTCAGCCTCGGGCGGAACAGTAGTCCCGGGCGGATTCACGCCTCGCCCGAGGGCCTCCTCATACAGTGAGCGCACCCTTGGCTCGCCTGGAGCCCAAATCGTATCGCCCTACCAACTGACCGTATCGCATGCGCATTTAATGCGGGGATCGCTTGACACCTTATCCTGACACGCGTGCCTCAGTCGGCAAGGTCGAAGTGACCACAGTCACTTCGCCCCTTTACTGACCGATCTGACAGGAAAACAACGCTGTTCGCCCCGCTCCGGCTACTGTGCCAACCACCAGGGTAAAACTGAGTCACGATCTCCCACGAGTTCGGCCTCGGGCACAACAGGGAGCTCTGCCTCGCCCGACCTCAGGCCTCGGCCTCAGCCTCGGCCTCGGGAGAAGGTCTCCGCCTCGCCCGACCCTAGGCCTCGGCCTCAGCCTTGGCCTCGGGAGAAGGTCTCCACCTCGCCCGACCTCAGCCTCGGCCTCAGGAGAAGCCTCCGCCTCGCCCGACCTGGGCCTCAGACCGACTGCGCTACAGGGGATACATCATTACCCTACTCCTAGCTAGCTGCCTCAGGCTACGAAGGAACAAGACCGGTGTCCCATCTAAGGTTACTCCGGTAACAGGTAATGATGGTTCCCCACGTGCGCCCATGACGTCGGATTGCTCTCAACCTCCTACGGAAGCAAGACAACGTCAGCAGGATCCATGCCACACCGACAGCTGTGCTTCTACAGGGCTCAAGGCACTTCTCCGACGGCCACATTAGCTCGTGTACAGGGCTCAAGGCGCTTCTCCGCCAGCCACGTTAGCACATAGCTACACCCCATTGTACAGCTGGGCATCTCCTGGTATCTATAAAAGGGGATGTCTAGGGCCTTCCTAAGGCACGTTGGACGTCGGGGATAGATGGGGAGACACGTTGACACAATACGTTGACGTTGAGACGGAGACACGCAGGGGCTCTCTCTCTCTCTCTCGCTCTCGCCCTCGCTCCCTCGCGTGACGCTTGTAACCCCTACTACGAGCACCCCAGTGCGAGATAACATAAGCCTCATTTCCCTCTTGTGTTCCATCTTGCATCAACCCATCTGGGCAGGGACACGTAGCAACAAATTTACTGGTCGGTTGACGGTCCTCGCAGGTCCGAAACGCCGACAGTTGGCGTGCCAGGTAGGGGCTCGCTGCGTGTTAACAAACACTTTCCCGTTGAGTTCCAGATGGGTAGCCTCCAGCAGCCTCTTCAGCCAGGGATGGTGCTCCGCTTCGGGAGTCACGAGTTCATGTCCCTTGACGGCAGCTACGACATGGTACTCCTCCCCTCGCAGCGCGACAGCAACAACGGTCGTCGGCTCGCCCGGCAGCGGCGAACTCGACGACGACTTCCCACCGTGGCAGAAGAGGAACACCCGGGTTTGCCCCACCACCCTCCTCGCCGGAGGAGGAGGAGACGGGGCAACCGTGGCCATGCAGGAGGTGGCACCTCGTCCGCTGTCAGGCCGGAGCGAGTTGACGACGCCGGCACCCCTGCGGGGGCCATGTCGGGTGTTGACCTCGCACCTGAGACAACGACGGGTGTCGCTTCCCCGCAACGCGCCAACCCCAAGCGGACTGATGACGCCAGCACCCTCACAAAGGACTTGTTGGGCGTTAGCCTCGTACGCGAGATAACGGTGCAGTCCGTCCCCGACGCGACTTTGCCACCGTCCATCGACCAAGAGGTACCGTCCGTTTTCCACCCTGTCCCTTTTAGATTCAGCTTCGATCCACCAAGCGACCCCGCTTCGGTGAGCGCTTTCGCAAGGGCATACCCTTACCTTCCAGGGTATCACATGTGGTCATCTTGGGACCGACTGACGGCCGTCTCAACCTCTGGACTCGTGGGTTCCGAGGAAGACGATGACTCCGACTTCAGTTGGGGTTTCTCCGGACTCAGTGATCCCAATGCCATGCGAGACTTCATGTCTGCATGAGACTACTGCCTCTCCGGCTGCTCTGATGATGGCCACAGCCTTGGCAACAAGGGTTGCGACCCAAGTCGCGAGTGTTTCCACATCGATCAGGGGGATCATGCGAAGACAACCACCTTGGCATGCCGCAAGATGACAACGCCCTGTGCCTGCGTCTCGCGTTGACATCCCACGGGAGCTAGCTGTGGTCCCAGTCCCTGCGGGGGGGTCAGGACACACAGCTCGAGCAATTCTGCGAGATGCAGGCCAAGCTCGATGAAGAAGCGGGGCGGCTTGTGTAGCTCAGACAAAACATCGAGCAGGAGTGGGCAGGTCAAGCACTTGCCGGAGGAGCGCGTCATCGGGCCCGAGACGTCCAGCGCCGTATCATTGATGATGCCAGGGCAGGGCTGCCCCTGGCCTTTAGCGGGGTCAGCCAGAATCTAGCTGCAGCAGCGATGCTACTTCGAGCAATGCTGGAGCCATCCACCACCGAGGGGCGGCGTATCCAGGGCAAAATCAAGGGTCTCCTGGAAAACGCAGCGGTCCGACGAGCCGAGAGGTCAGCCTCCTGAAGGCAAGGGTGCCCCTCGGAGCATCACGCAATGTCCTCCCGACTCATGTGGGAGGCCTCGGTCCGCACTGGGCGCACGCGGGACGGGACGCCTGCAGCGCCGGATCGCCTCGGCGACGAGCACCACCGCCGCGACCGTCGAGCCCGCCTCGAAGAGAAGGTGCGCCGAGGCTACCACCCCAGGCGCGGAGGACACTATGACAGTGAGGAGGACTCGAGCCCCTCGCCCGAACCGCCAGGTCCGAGGGTCTTCAGCCCGGCCATACGACGGGCACCGTTCCCGGCCCAGTTCCGAGCCCCGACTACCATCACCAAGTACTCAGGGGAGACAAGGCCGGAGTTGTGGCTTGCGGATTACCGGCTGGCATGCCAGCTGGGATGGACGAATGATGACAACCTCATCATCTGCAACCTCCCCCTTTCCCTCTCCGATGCTGCCCAGGCATGGCTGGAGCATCTGCCTCCTAGGCAGATCTCCGACTGGGACGACCAGGTCAAGGCCTTCGCGGGAAACTTCCAAGGTATGTACATGCGCCCTGGGAACTCATGGGATCTCCGAAGCTGCCGCCAGCAAACAGGGGAATCCCTACGAGAGTACATCCGGCGGTTTTCAAACCAGCTGCACCGAGCTGCCCAACATCACCGGCTCGGACATCATCAGGGCATTCCTCGCCGACACCAAGTGCCGGGACCTGGTGAGCAAACTGGGGCGCAAGACTCCCACCAAGGCGAGCGAATTGATGGACATCGCCACCAAGTTTGGCTCTGGTCAGGAGGCGGTCGAAGCCATCTTCCGGAAGGACAAGCAGCCTCAAGGAAGATAGAAGGAAGACGCCCCCGAGGCGTCCGTCCAGCATGGCTCGAAAAAGAAGGCCAAGAAGGCGCAAGCAAAGCGCGACGCCGTTGACGCGGATCTCGTCGCTGCTGCCGAGCACAGAATCCTCAGAAGCCTCCCGGAGAAGTCAACACGTTTGGCAAGATGCTCAAGGAGTCGTGCCCCTATCACAGGGGTCCCGTCAAGCACACCCTTGAGGAGTGCGACATGATCCGGCGTTACTTCATCAAGGCGGGACCTTCGGTAGAAGGTGGCAAGGACCAAGGCAACAACAAGAAGGGGGCGACAAGGAAGAGGAGTTCCTGGAGGTGCGCGACTGCTTCATGATCTATGGCGGACAGGTGGCGAACGCCTCGGCTCGGCACCGCAAGCAAGAGCGCCGGGAGGTCTGCTCGGTGAAGGTAGCAGCGCCGGTCTACCTAGACTGGTCCGACAAGCCCATCACCTTCGACCAAGGCGACCACCCTGACTATGTGCCAAACCTAGGAAGGTACTCTCTCGTCGTCGATCCCATCATCGGCAACGCTAGGCTCACCAAGGTCCTCATGGACGGAGGCAGCAGCCTCAACATCATCTACGCCGAGACCCTAGGGCTCTTGGGGATAGATCTGTCCACGATCCAGGCCGGTGCAGCACCCTTTCACGAGATCGTCCCCGGTAAGCGCGTCCTGCCCCTTGGGCAACTTGATTTGCCCGTATGCTTCAGAACTCCCTCCAACTTCCGCAGGGAAACCCTCACGTTCGAGGTGGTTGGGTTCCGAGGAACCTATCACGCGGTGTTGGGAAGATCGTGCTACGCCAAGTTCATGGTCGTCCCCAACTACACGTACCTCAAGCTCAAGATGCCAGGCCCCAACGGAACCATCACTGTCGGATCCACGTACCGCCATGCTTACGAGTGCGACGTGGAATGCGTGGATTACGCTGAGGCCATCGCCGAGTCCGAGGCCCTCATCGTCGACCTGGATTGCCTCTCCAAAGAGGCGCCTGATGCGAAGCGCCACACCGGCAACTTCGAACTAGCCGAGGCGGTTAAGGCCGTCGCCCTCGACCCCAGCAACGATGCCGGCAAGAAAGTCAGGATCGGATCCAAGCTCGACCCCAAATAGGAAGCAGTGCTCGTCGACTTTCTCCGCGCAAATGCCAAATTTTTTGCGTGGAGTCCCTCGGACATGCCAGGCATACCAAGGGATGTCATCGAGCACTCGCTGGATATCTGAGCCGGTGCCCGACCCGTGAAGCAGCACCTGTGTCGCTTTGATGAAGAGAAGCGCAGGGCCATAGGCGAGGAGGTCCACAAGCTGATGGCTGCAGGGTTCATCAAAGAGGTATTCCATCCCGAATGGTTAGCTAACCCTGTGCTTGTGAAGAAAAAAGGTGGGAAATGGAGGATGTGCGTAGACTACACTGGTTTAAACAAGGCATGACCAAAGGTTCCCTACCCTCTGCCTCGCATCGATCAAATTGTGGACTCCACTGCTGGGTGCGAAACCCTGTCATTCCTCGACGCCTATTCAGGTTATCACCAAATCAAGATGAAAGAGTCCGACCAGCTCGCGGCTTCTTTCATCACACCCTTTGGCATGCATTGTTATAAACTATGCCATTTGGCTTAAGGAATGCAGGTGCAACCTACCAAAGGTACATGAACCATGTGTTCAGAGAACACATCGGCAGGACGGTCGAGGCTTACGTCGATGACATCGTTGTCAAGACAAGGAAAGCCTCCGACCTCCTCTCCGACCTCGAAGTAACTTTCGGGTGCCTGCGCGCAAAGGGCGTAAAACTCAATCCCGAGAAGTGTGTCTTCGGAGTCCCCCGAGGCATGATCCTAGGGTTCATCGTCTCCGAAAGAGGCATCGAGGCCGACCCGGAGAAAATCGCAGCCATCACCAACATGGGACCCATCAAAGATTTAAAAGGAGTACAAAGGGTCATGGGATGCCTTGCGGCTCTGAGCTGCTTCATCTCGCGCCTTGGCGATAAAGGGTTACCCTTGTACCGCCTCTTAAGGAAGGCCGAGCGCTTCACTTGGACCGCCAAGGCCGAGGAAGCCCTCGGAAACTTAAAGGCACTCCTTACTAACGCGCCCATCTTGGTGCCCCTCGCTGCGGGAGAAGCCCTCTTGATCTACGTAGCCGCAACCACTCAGGTGGTCAGCGCCGCGATCGTAGTCGAGAGACGAGAAGAGGGGCATGCACTGGTCGTCCAAAGGCCAGTCTACTTCATCAGTGAGGTGCTATCCGAGACCAAGATCCGCTACCCACAAATCCAGAAGCTACTGTACGCAGTAATTCTGACGCGGCGGAAGTTGCGACACTACTTCGAGTCTCATCCGGTGACTGTGGTGTCATCCTTCCCCCTGGGAGAGATCATCCAGTGCCGAGAGGCCTCGGGTAGGATAGCAAAATGGGCAGTGGAACTCATGGGCGAAACAATTTCATTCGCTCCTCGGAAGGCCATAAAATCCCAAGTCTTAGCAGACTTCCTGGCTGAATGGGTTGACACCCAATTGCCGACAACTCCAATCCAGCTCAAACTTCGGACCATCTACTTCGATGGGTCGCTGATGAAAACAAGAGCAGGTGCTGGCTTGCTATTCATCTCACCCCTCAGGAAACATGTGCGCTACGTGCTGCGCCTCCATTTTCCGGCATCAAACAACATGGACGAGTACGAGGCTTTGGTTAATGGGTTGCGCATTGCCGTCGAGCTAGGGGTTCGGCGCATCGACGCTCGGGGCGACTTGCAGCTTGTCATTGACCAAGTCATGAAAAACTCCCACTGCCGCGATCAAAAAATGGAGGCCTATTGCGACAAAGTTCGGCGCTTGGAGGATAAGTTTCATGGGCTGGAACTCAACCATGTTGCTCGGCGGTACAACGAGACTACGGATGAGCTGGCTAAAATAGCCTCGGGGCGAACGATGGTTCCCCGGACGTCTTCTCCAGGGACATATATCAACCATCCGTGAAACTCGATGATGCGCCCGAACCCGATGAGACCTCGGCCCAGCCCGAGGTACCCTCGGCCGCCGAGGGTGAGGCCTTGCGCATCGAGGGAGAGTGGAATGGGGTTGCGCCAAACCAAAACTGGCAGACCCCGTACCTGCAATATCTCCTCCGAGGAGAGCTGCCCCTCGATAAGGCCGAAGCTCGGCGACTGGCTCGGCACGCCAAGTCGTTCGTTTTACTGGGTGATGAAAAAGAGTTGTACCACCACAGCCCCTCAGGCATCCTCCAACGATGCATATCTGTCGCCCAAGGACAAGAGCTGTTACAAGAAATACACTCGGGGGCTTGCGGTCACCATGCAGCACCTCGGACCCTCGTGGGAAACGCTTTCCGACAAGGTTTCTATTGGCCGACCACGGTGGCCGATGCCACTAGGATTGTACGCTCCTGCCGAGGGTGTCAATTCTATGCGAGACAGACGCACCTGCCCGCTCAGACCCTGCAAACAATACCCATCACTTGGCCATTTGTCGTATGGGGTCTGGACCTCATCGGTCCCTTGCAGAAGGCACTCGGGGCTTCAAGCACCTGCCGGTCGCCATCGACAAATTCTCCAAGTGGATCGAGGTCCGACCCCTAACCAGCATCGGGTCCGAGCAGGCGGTGGCGTCCTTCACAAACATCATCCATCGCTTTGGGGTCCTGAACTCCATCATCACCGACAATGGCAAGCGGTGGATAAAAGAGCCACCCTCGGTGGTTTGGAGTCTGAGGACGACGCTGAGCCGGGCCACAGGTTTCTCGCTGTTCTTTCTAGTCTATGGGGCCGAGGCCATCCTACCCACGGACTTAGAATAAGGTTCCCCGAGGACAAAGGCTTACGACGACCAAAGCAACCAGACCAACCGAGAAGATTCGTTGGACCAGCTGGAAGAGGCTCCGGACGTGGCCTTACTACACTCGGCGCGATATCAGCAGTCTCTACGACGCTACCACGCCCGAAGGGTTCGGCCCCGAGGCTTCCAAGTGGGAGACTTGGGACTTCGGCTGCGACAAGACGCCCAAGGGCGCCACAAGCTTACTCCTCCCTGGGAAGGGCCCTTCATAATCGCCAAGATTTTGAAGCCCGAGACATACAAGCTGGCCAACGATCAAGGCGAGGTCTACAGCAACGCTTGGAACATCCAACAGCTACGTCGCTTTTACCCTTAAAATGTTTCAAGTCGTTTATGTACCTCGCTTTCTTTACATGCATAAATAAAGTCTAACCATCAAGGAAGGATTAGCCTTGCCTCGGCAAAGCCCGACCCTCCCTCGGGGGCTAGAAGGGGGGAACCCCCTCTGCGTCAAACTTTTCCTCAGAAAAGTCTTTTGCCAGAACGTCTTTCGCGCTTTTCGACTGCGTCGATAACAGAATCCTAAAGACGAGCGAGAGAGACCTTGAACGGCAAGGCCGACCGAGCCGAGGGACTCCTATGCCTCCGGGATACGGATACCTCACTCATCACCTTCCGTGAAAAGTAACTCACGCTCGGATAAGCAATTCTGCTACCGAACAAGTCCTAATGCTCGAAAACTTTTCTGCCAGAACGACTTTCGTGCCTTTTTCGACTGCGTCGATAACAGAATCCTAAAAACAACGGGAGAACACGTAAGCGGCAAGGCCGACCGAGCCGAGGGACTCCTACGCCTCCGGGATACGGATACCTCACTCATCACCTTCCGTGAAAAGTGACTCACGCTCGGACAAGGGATTCTGCTACCGAACAAGTCTTAACACACGAAACAAGAGAAAAGAAAACGCAGCTTTATAACCCGACAATTAAAATGTTTAGGCCTCGACAGCCGCGAAAAACATACGCATACTTCAGGCAAACTGTTCTTGCAGGCTCAGACATTGACAGGGGGAGGAGCAGCATGCTCGGCGTCATTTCCACCCTCGGCAGAATCTGGCCCGGCCCCAGGCGGCGACACGGGCGGAAGGACCTCCACATCAAAGGAGGAAGCCAGTGCCGCACATTGGCCCTCGACAGCCACGTCAAGCCTCTGGACCTCGGCTAAGGCAGCCTCTTCTTCGTCGGGTAAGCAGTACCCCTCGCTAACCCGCTCTAGATCCACGTCGTAGTGGAAAGCGAGCACGGCGAAGGCTCGCCTAATGCCGTGGTGCAGCGCCCCGCGGAGTCTGTTGCGCACATGGCCGCCCAAGGCCCGCAGATGACTCTGGGGGGAGCTACCCGAGGGGACGCCGTCGAGGCCAAAGGCCTGGCAGAAAGCCGAGATAGCCTCGGACATGGCCACATGCTCGGCCTCCTTCTGCTCAGCCACCTCGGCAAGCGCCTTGCAGTTCTTGACAGCCTCATCAAGAGCCGTCTCGAACCCTACATACGGCAGGACAACATTCTTCAGACGAAAGGAGAAGAATGGAGACAAAAACAAAGTCACAGAGCGGGCAAAACATACCCTCGGCCCGAGCACGCTGCTATGAGGCCATGCCTCGGGCAGACCGAGCAGACCCGACGACCACGGCCAGACCCTCCGCAAGGGTCCCGGCCCAAGCGGTCGCCTCGGATCTAGAAAGGGGGAAGCCCCCTCTGCGTCAAAACTTTCCTCAGAAAAGTTTTTTTGCCAAAACGACATTCGTGCCTTTCGACTGCGTCGATAACTGAATCCGAATGATGAGCGAGAGAGACCTTGAACGGCGAGGTCGATCGAGCCGAGGGATTCCTATGCCTCCGGGATACGGATACCTCACTCGTCACCTTCCGCGAAAGGTAGCTCACGCTCGGATAAGTGATTCTGCTACCGACGAACAAGTCCTAATGCTCGAAACAAGAGGAAAGAAGCACGACTTTATACCCAAATGTTCAGGCCTCAGCAGCCACAAAGAACAAACACACGTACTTGGGATAACAATGGTATCTAGACTTAGACGTCGGCAGCACCCTCGGCGGTTGTCCCGACCTACGGCAAATGTCTTAGTACTTAAAGCTATTACATCTCGCTCTCAAGGCAGCCCTGCGCGTGACCCAACAGTGCCAATTGAGTGCAACGATCACGGGTCAGTCAGCCGCGGGGATAGGCACGACGGTTGATATGACCAGAGGCGGGCTGGCAGTAATTGCAGCAACAGACAGGCGGAAGCAATGGTCCAATCACCTACAGGCTCGCACCCTCTCCTGAAACGGCAGGGGAGCCCTCTCCCACGGAGTAAAGACGACGCGCCCGTGTTCTGTTCCTTGAACGGCTCACACACGCGCAATAGACGCCCTGCGAATCGCCTGTCCCGTCGCATTAACTCCTTGGCAGGGCAAGCGACACCTCCGGCAGGAGAAGCGGGCGCTGTTTCGCCTCCGTCACGATGACTGTGTCAAAAAAGGTGTGCCACCTTATTTAAATTCATGTCCTTTTTCTTTCCCTCTCTCTCTTGCCACAGGGACCGGGAAAGGGGGTATTTTGAAAAAGGATCCTTTCCAGTGAAGGAAACAGGCCTCGAGCCCTCCTACTGATCAGGGGTTCGAAGGTTGCGCCCTCCGAGGTTCGGCAACCGCCCCAGAGCACCCGGGCTCCGAGCCCTTTACTAATCAGGGGTTCGAAGGCTGGCCCTCGGAAGGGTTCGACAGCCGCTCCAGAGCACGCAGAGTCAGGGATGACCCTAGGTACGTCAGTTACATGGCCGAGGCTCGGGCTACGCTTCCGAGGTACCCTAGGACATTTCCGAGACCAGCGGGAACGATTTTGTAACGGAATCCCACCGGAGGGAGGCATCGAGCCCTCGGACCCTATCGAATGGAACCGGGTTCGGCAAATCACCTGCAGGTACTTTTGGAGCACGCCTCTGGGCCACTAGCCGACCCTTATCGAACGGGGCTCGGGCGTCCACTCGGATCACCCGCTAGCAACTCACTGGAAACACCATGTTCGGTGCCCTCCGAGGGTAACATGGCGATTCCCCCCCCCCCCCCTTCCTCCTTGCGGAAAGGCGACGAAGGGGCATACAATAAAAGTCGAGACGGTCCTTGATCGTCCTCTCGCTCCGTGCAGAGGCTCGGGGGCTGCTCTCGCACCAGGCTACGGCCAAACCGTTGACCACGTCAACAAACCAGCGTGAAAACTCGGAGCTTGACCGTGCACCCGGGCCACGGCCAGGCCGCATGAGGGAACAACAAGGCCGACCGAGGCATCACAAAGAGAATTAAGACCTCAGAGGAGTCAAACCACTCCTCCGAGGCCTCGGGGGCTACACCCGGTGGGTGCGCTCGCGCGCACCCACCGGAACAAAATATAACTGAGAAGGGCTAGGTCCCCTTGCAAACATCCGGCAGAACCTTCAAGCGAGTGCCTGCACTACCTTTGAGGCTCGGGGGCTACTGTCGGGTACCGTAATTAGGGGTACCCCAATACTCCTAAACACGGTCGAAAAACATCTTCAGAACAAACCATACCCGGCTGATAAAGCGCGGTTCAAGTCAGGGCCGCGTCTACCAAGGGACGCAACCTCATCCGAGCCCAGCCTCGGCCTCGGGCTGAACAGTAGTCCCGAGTGGATTCACGCCTCGCCCGAGGGCCTCCTCAGGCAGTGAGCGCACCCTCGGCTCGCCTGGAGCCTAGATCGTATCGCCCTAGCAACCGACCGTATCGCATGCACATTTAATGTGGGGATCGTCTGACACCTTATCCTGACACGCGTGCCTCATTCGGCAAGGTCGAAGTGACCGCAGTCACTTCGCCCCTTTACTGACCGATCTGACAGGAAAACAGCGCTATTCGCCTCGCTCCGGCTGCTGTGCCAACCACTAGGGTAAAACTGAGTCACGATCTCCCACGAGTTCGGCCTCGGGCGCAACAGGGAGCTCCGCCTCGCCCGACCTCAGGCCTCAGCCTCGGCCTCGGGAGAAGGTCTCCGCCTCGCTCGACCCCAGGCCTCGGCCTCAGCCTTGGCCTCAGGAGAAGGTCTCTGCCTCGCCCGACCTCAGCCTCGGCCTCAGGAGAAGCCTCCGCCTCGCCCGACCTGGGCCTCGGACCGACTGCGCTACAGGGGATACATCATTACCCTACTCCTAGCTAGCTGCCTCAGGCTACGAAGGAACAAGACCGGTGTCCCATCTAAGGTTACTCCGGTAACAAGTAATGATGGTTTCCCGCGTGCGCCCATGACGTAGGATTGCTCTCAACCTCCTACAGAAGCAAGACAACGTCAGCAGGATCCATGCCACACTGACAGCTGTGCTTCTACAGGGCTCAAGGCACTTCTCCGACGGCCACATTAGCTCATGTACAGGGCTCAAGGCGCTTCTCCGCCAGCCACGTTAGCACATAGCTACACCCCATTGTACAGCTGGGCATCTCCTGGTATCTATAAAAGGGGATGTCCAGGGCTTTCCTAAGGCACGTTGGACGTCGGGGACAGACGGGGAGACACGTTGACACAATACGTTGACGTTGAGACAGAGACACGCAGGGGCTCTCACTCTCTCTCTCTCTCGCTCTCGCCCCCGCTCCCTCGCGCGATGGTTGTAACCCCTACTACGAGCACCCCGGTGCGAGATAACATAAGCCTCATTTCCCTCTTGTGTTCCATCTTGCATCAACCCATCTGGGCAGGGACACGCAACAACAAATTTACTGGTCGGTTGACGGTCCTCGCGGGTCCGAAACGCCGATAGTTCTCCATGTTCCAATAACATAATGATCTTATCATGAACAATAATTAAAAAACAATAAAATTGGAACATGATCATAAAATAACATTAATTTCCCAAAACTAGGTACAGCAATAGCAAATCTACCTAATAATTCTTTTGTTTGCAAGGTGTGGGATAAACAATGCTAGGGAAACCTATTGGGTCCCATCAAATTAACCTGAGTATGTCATAGTGATTAACAGAAACATTATTAGGTAAATAAAAGTGATCAAGGGAACAACTTGCCTTAGACTTGAGATTCCCAGGTACTTCACCAAATTGGTCTTCAGGTGACTCGTAACCTCGCTGCTACTCGTAGAAATACATTCAAATAGACAAGAAGTACATAAAAACAACAGTACATCAAACATGAGAACAACTGTGTAAGAATATTCTACGCGCTGCTTCGAAGTCGCATATTCAAGAACCACTAAAATCGAAGTTATGGTTAAGGAGTTATTATTTTCTGAAGGTTTAGGTGTTAGATATAATAAATAAAGTGCAGGATTATAACCATATGTTGTCACACCCTAGTTTAAGGGATAAAGTCGGGTGCGTCTCATATGTGCGCCAAAGAAGAACATCACATATAATGAAAAAGTGTGTAGAGATAAATGTCACAAGTATCATTATTACATAGCGAAAGTCTTACAAAAATAAATGATAATAATAAAGCGAACTAAACATTAATCCTTGGCGTCATAAAGTTAACTGGGAGACGCCACCTAGATGAGCTCGTACTCTTCATTGTAAGGCTCCTCCTGGACCACCTATTCTTCTCCTATGGAGGGATTTATATATCGCAAGGATGAGCTCACAAAAGATCATAGCTCAACAAATTGTGGGGAATAATGTGCATGAACTCACCAAAGGTGGGAGTGAAAGGGAATCGGGCATACACCTATTTCCCAAACTGGTTTTGGTGGTTGAATTGCCCAACACAAATAATTGGACTAACTAGTTTGCTCTAGTTTATAAGTTCTACAGGTGCCAAAGGTTCACAACAAGCCAATAAAAAGACCAAGAAAAGGGTTCAACAAAAAGAGCAAGGGATAACCGAAGGCAGCCCTGGTCTGGCGCACCGGACTGTCCGGTGTACACCGGACAGTGTCCGATGCACCACCGGACTGTGTCCGGTGCACCAGGGGACTTCAGGCTGAACTTCGCACCTTCGGGAAAACTTAGAGGCGCTCCACTATAATTCACCGGACTGTCCGGTGTACACCGGACAGTGTCCGGTGCTCCAAGGAGAAGCGACTCTGAACTCGCCAGCTTCAGGAATCCACAACGGCTAGTCCGCTATAATTCACCGAACATGTCCAGTGTACACCGGACTGTCCGGTGTAACAGCGGAGCAACGGCTACTTCAGGCGCCAACGGTCACCTGCAGCGGCATTAAATGTGCGCCAGTGCGAGCAGAAGTCAGGCACGCGCGAAGAGGCGCACCGGACACTCTACAGTACATGTCCGGTGCGCCACCGGACATCCAGGCGGGCCCAGCAGACAGAGCTCCAACGGTCGGAACCCTACGGCCTGGTGACGTGGCTGGCACACCGGACACTGTCCAGTGTGCACCGGACTGTCCGGTGCACCATGCGACAGACAGCCTCCACCAAACGGCTAGTTTGGTGGTTGGGGCTATAAATACCCCCAACCACCCCCACATTCAAATCATCCAAGTTTTCCACCTTCCAACCATCTACAAGACCTAGGCATTCAATACAAGACACACCCAAGTGATCAAATCCTCTCCAATTCCACACAAAGCCTTAGTGACTAGTGAGAGAGATTTGTTGTGTTCTTTTGAGCTCTTGCGCTTGGATTGCTTCTTTCTTTCTCATTTGTTCTTGTGATCAAAACTCATTTGTAACCGAGGCAAGAGACACCAATTGTGTGGTGGTCCTTGCGGGGAAGCTTTGTTCCCGGTTAATTTGAGAAGAGAAGCTCACTCGGTCCGAGGGACCGTTTGAGAGAGGGAAAGGGTTGAGATAGACCCGGCCTTTGTGGCCTCCTCAACGGGGAGTAGGTTTGCGAGAACCGAACCTCGGTAAAACAAATCCTTGTGTCTCACTTCTTCACTCACTCGTGATTTGTTTTTACGCCCTCTCTCGGACTCATTATTATTTCTAACGCTAACCCGACTTGTAGTTGTGATTAACTTTATAAATTTCAGTTTCGCCCTATTCACCCCCCTCTAGGCGACTTTCAATTGGTATCAGCCCGGTGCTTCATTAGAGCCTAACCGCTCGAAGTGATGTCGGGAGATCACGCCAAGAAGGAGATGGAGACCGGCGACAAGCCCACTACAAGCCAATGGGAGACTTCATCGGAAGAGTCCCACAACAATAGGAAGGAGAAGAAAGACTCCTCCAACAAAGGGAAGGGGAAGGAGAAGAAATCCTCTTCCCACAAGTCACATCGGAGAGGCGATAAGCACAAGAGGATGAGGAAAGTGGTCTACTACGAGACCGACTCTTCATCACCATCGACCTCCGGCTCCGACGCGCCGTCCGTCACTTCTAAGCGCCATGAGCGCAAGAAGTTTAGTAAGATCCCCCTACACTATCCCTACATTTCAAAGCGTACTCCTTTGCTCTCCGTTCCATTAGGCAAACCACCGGTTTTTGACGGTGAAGATTATAATATGTGGAGTGACAAAATGAGGCACCATCTAACCTCGCTCCACACAAGCATATGGAATGTTGTTGAGTTTGGTGTATAGGTACCATCCGTAGGGGATGAAGACTACGACTTGGACGAAGTGGCCCAAATTCACCACTTTAACTCCCAAGCCACTACTATACTCTTCGCCTCTCTAAGTCGAGAGGAGTATAATAAGGTGCAAGGGTTAAAGAGTGCGAAGGAAATTTGGGACGTACTCAAGACCGCGCACGAAGGAGATGAGGTGACAAAAATCACCAAGCGGGAAACGATCGAGGGGAGCTCGGTCGCTTCATGCTTCACCAAGGGGAGGACCCACAAGCCATGTACAACCGCTTGAAGACCTTGGTGAATCAAGTGCGCAACCTCGGGAGCGAAAAATGGGATGACCATGAGATGGTCAAGGTTATCCTTAGATCCCTCGTATTTCTTAACCCTACGCAAGTTCAATTAATTCGAGGTGATCCTAGATATAAGCTAATGTCTTCCGAGGAAGTTATAGGAAAATTTGTGAGCTTTGAGCTAATGATTAAAGGCTCAAAGAAAATCATCGAGCAAGGCACCTCCTCCACGCCCGAAGCACAACCGGTGGCATTTAAGGCGACGGAGGAGAAGAAGGAGGAGTCTACATCATGTAGACAACCAATCGACGCCTCCAAGCTCGACAATGAGGAAATGGCGCTTATCATCAAAAGCTTTCGCCAAATCCTCAAGCAAAGGAGGGGGAAGGATTACAAGCCCCGCTCCAAGAAGGTTTGCTACAAGTGTGGTAAGCCCGGTCACTTTATTGCCAAATGTCCTATTTCTAATGACAGTGACAGGGGCGACGACAAGAAGGGGAGAAGAAAGGAGAAGAAGAGATATCAAAAGAAGAAGGGCGGCGATGCCCATGTATGCCGCGAGTGGGACTCAAACGAGAGCTCCACCGACTCCTCCTCCGATGAGGACGCCGCCAACATCGCCGTCACCAAGGGACTTCTCTTCCCCAACGTCGGCCACAAGGACCTCATGGCAAAGGACGGCAAAAAGAAGAAGGTTAAATCCAAATCCTCCACTAAATATGAATCCTCTAGTGATGATAATGCTAGTGATGAGGAGGATAATTTACGTACCCTTTTTGCCAACCTCAACATGCAACAAAAAGAAAAACTAAATGAGCTAATTAGTGCCATCCATGAGAAGGATGATCTCTTGGACTCCCAAGAGGACTTCCTAATCAAGGAAAATAAAAGGCATGTTAAGATTAAGAATGCTTATGCTCTAGAAGTAGAAAAATATGAAAAATTATCTAGTGAGCTAAGCACATGCCATGACACTATTGCCAACCTTAGAAATGAAAATGCTAGATTAATTGCTAAGGTTGATTATCATGTTTGTGATGTTTCAATTTCCAATCTTAGAAATGATAATGATGATTTGCTTGCTAAGATTGAAGAATTAAACATTTCTCTTGCTAGCCTTAAGATTGAAAATGAAAAATTGCTCGCTAAGGCTAAAGAATTAGATGTTTGCAATGTTACAATTTCCGATCTTAGAGATAACAATGATATTTTGCGTGCTAAGATTGTTGAACTTAATTCTTGCAAACCCTCTACATCTACCGTTGAGCATGTGTCTATTTGTGCTAGATGTAGAGATGTTGATATTAATGCTATTCATGATCACATGGTCTTAATTAAACAACAAAATGATCATATAGCAAAATTAGATGCTAAAATTGTCGAGCATAACTTAGAAAATGAAAAGTTTAAATTTGCTAGAAGTATGCTCTATAGTGGGAGACGCCCTGGCATCAAGGATGGCATTGGCTTCCAAAAGGGAGACAATGTCAAAATTAGTGCCCCTCCTAAAAGATTGTCTAATTTTGTTAAGGGCAAGGCTCCCATGCCTCAGGATAACGAGGGTTACATTTTGTACCCTGTCAGTTATCCCGAGAGCAAGATTAGAAGAATTTACTCTAGGAAGTCTCACTCTCGCCCTAACCATGCTTTTATGTATAAGGGTGAGACATCTAGCTCTAGGCAACCAACCCGTGCTAAGTTGCCTAAGAAGAAAACTCCTAGTGCATCAAATGATCATAGCATCTCATTTAAAACTTTTGATGCATCATATGTTTTAACTAACAAATCTGGCAAGGTAGTTGCCAAGTTTGTTGGGGGCAAACACAAGGGCTCCAAGACTTGTGTTTGGGTACCCAAAGTTCTTGTTTCTAATGCCAAAGGAACCAAAACCGTTTGGGTACCTAAAGTCAAGAACTAAACTTGTTTTGTAGGTTTATGCATCCGGGGGCTCAAGTTGGATCATCGATAGCGGGTGCACGAACCACATGACGGGGGAGAAGAAGATGTTCTCCTCCTACGAGAAAAACCAAGATCCCCAACAAGCTATCACATTCGGGGATGGAAACCAAGGTTTGGTCAAAGGTTTGGGTAAAATAGCTATATCTCCTGACCATTCCATTTCCAATGTTTTTCTTGTTGATTCTTTAGATTACAATTTGCTTTCCGTATCTCAATTATGTCAAATGGGCTACAACTGTCTATTTACTGATGTAGGTGTCACTGTCTTTAGAAGAAGTGATGATTCAATAGCATTTAAGGGAGTGTTAGAGGGTCAGCTATACTTGGTAGATTTTGATAGAGCTGAACTCGACACTTGCTTAATTGCTAAGACTAACATGGGTTGGCTCTGGCACCGCCGACTAGCCCATGTTGGAATGAAGAATCTTCATAAGCTTCTAAAGGAAGAGCACATTTTAGGATTAACAAATGTTCATTTTGAGAAAGACAGGATATGTAGTGCATGCCAAGCCGGGAAGCAAGTTGGTGTTCATCATCCACACAAGAACATCATGACGACTGACAGGCCACTGGAGCTCCTACACATGGATCTATTTGGCCCGATAGCTTACATAAGCATCGGCGGGAGTAAGTACTGTCTAGTTATTGTGGATGATTATTCTCGCTTCACTTGGGTGTTCTTTTTGCAGGAAAAATCTCAAACCCAAGAGACCTTAAAGGGATTCTTGAGATGAGCTCAAAATGAGTTCGGCTTAAGGATCAAGAAAATAAGAAGCGACAACGGGACGGAGTTCAAGAACTCACAAATCGAAGGCTTTCTTGAGGAGGAGGGGATCAAGCATGAGTTCTCTTCTCCCTACACCCCACAACAAATTAGTGTAGTGGAGAGGAAAAATAGAACCATATTGGACATAGCAAGAACCATGTTTGATGAGTACAAGACGCCAGATCGGTTTTGGGCCGAGGCGGTTAACACCGCTTGCTACGCCATCAACCGGTTATATCTACACCGAATCCTCAAGAAGACATCCTATGAACTCCTAATCGGTAAAAGCCCAACATTTTATATTTTAGAGTCTTTGGTAGCAAATGTTTTATTCTTGTTAAACGAGGTAGAAAATCTAAATTTGCTCCTAAGACTGTAGAAGGCTTTTTACTAGGATATGATTCAAACACAAGGGCATATAGAGTCTTTAACAAGTCCTTAGGACTAGTTGAAGTTTCTTGTGACGTTGTGTTTGATGAGACTAACGGCTCTCAAGTAGAGCAAGTTGATCTTGATGAGATAGGTAATGAAGAGGCTCCGTGCATCGCGCTAAGGAACATGTCCATTGGGGATGTGTGTCCTAAGGAATCCGAAGAGCATCCAAATGCACAAGATCAACCATCCTCCTCCACGCAAGCATCTCCACCAACTCAAAATGAGGATGAGGTTTAAGTTGATGAAGAAGAAAATCAAAATGATGAGCCACCTCAAGATGACGACAATGATCAAGGGGGAGATACAAATGATCAAGATAAGGAGGACGAAGAACCAAGGCCACCACACCCAAGAGTCCACCAAGCAATCCAACGAGATCACCCCGTTGACACCATCCTCGGCGACATTCATAAGGGGGTAACCACTAGATCTCATGTTGCACATTTTTGTGAGCATTACTCTTTTGTTTCCTCTATTGAGCCACACAGGGTAGAGGAAGCACTCCAAGATCCGGATTGGGTGATGGCGATGCAAGAGGAGCTCAACAACTTCACTAGGAATGAGGTATGGCATTTAGTTCCACGTCCTAACCAAAATGTTGTAGGAACCAAGTGGGTCTTCCGCAACAAGCAAGACGAGCATGGTGTGGTGACAAGGAACAAAGCCCGACTTGTGGCCAAGGGATATTCACAAGTCAAAGGTTTGGATTTCGGTGAAACCTATGCACCCGTAGCTAGGCTTGAGTCAATTCGTATACTATTAGCCTATGCTACTTACCATGGCTTCAAGCTTTATCAAATGGACGTGAAGAGTGCCTTCCTCAATGGACCAATCAAGGAAGAGGTCTACGTTGAGAAACCTCCCGGCTTTGAAGATAGTAAGTATCCTAACCATGTCTATAGGCTCTCTAAGGCGCTTTATGGGCTCAAGCAAGCCCCAAGAGCATGGTATGAATGCCTAAGAGATTTCCTTATTGCTAATGGCTTTAAAGTCAGAAAAGCCGATCCTACTCTATTCACTAAAACTCTTGACAATGATTTGTTTGTATGCCAAATTTATGTTGATGATATTATATTTGGGTCTACTAACGAATCTACATGTGAAGAATTTAGTAGGATCATGACACAGAAATTCGAGATGTCAATGATGGGGGAGTTGAAGTACTTCTTGGGATTTCAAGTAAAGCAACTCCAAGAGGGCACCTTCATTAGCCAAACGAAGTACACGCAAGACATTTTAAACAAGTTTGGAATGAAGGATACTAAGCCCATCAAGACACCCATGGGAACCAATGGGCATCTCGACCTCGACACGGGAGGTAAATCCGTCGATCAAAAGGTATACTGGTCGATGATAGGTTCATTACTCTATTTATGTGCATCTCGACCAGACATTATGCTTTCCGTATGCATGTGTGCAAGATTCCAATCCGACCCTAAGGAATCTCACATTACGGCCATAAAACGAATCTTGAGATATTTGGCTTATACTCCTAAGTTTGGGCTTTGGTACCCTCGGGGATCCACATTTGATTTAATTGGTTATTCGGATGCCGATTGGGTGGGGTGTAAGATTAATAGAAAGAGCACATCGGGGACTTGCCAGTTCTTGGGAAGATCCTTGGTGTCTTGGGCTTCAAAGAAGCAAAATTTAGTCGCTCTTTCTACCGCCGAAGCCGAGTATATTGCCGCAGGCCATTGTTGCGCGCAATTGCTTTGGATGAGGCAAACCCTGCGGGACTATGGTTACAAATTAACCAAAGTTCCTCTTCTATGTGATAATGAGAGTGCAATCCGCATGGCAGATAATCCCGTTGAGCATAGCCGCACTAAACACATAGCCATTCGGTATCATTTTCTTAGGGATCACCAACAAAAGGGGGATATCGAGATTGCATACATTAATACTAAAGATCAATTAGCCGGTATCTTTACCAAGCCACTAGATGAACAAACTTTTACCAAACTTAGACATGAGCTAAATATTCTTGATTCTAGAAATTTCTTTTGATGTCTTGCACACATAGCTCATAAATATACCTTTGATCATGTCCCTTTTATATATGCTATGACTAATGTGTTTTCAAGTGAATTTCAAACCAAGTCATAGGTGTATTGAAAGGGAATTGGAGTCTTCGGCGAAGACAAAGGCTTCCACTCCACTCCATAACTCATCCTTCGCCGTCGCTCCAAGCATCTCTCCGTCTTTGGTATAATCTTCACTCATATGTTTTATTTGCCAAAGGGGAGAAAATAGTTAGCTAAGGGCTTATATTTCACTCTAAGTATCCGTTTTTGGCGATTCATGCCAAAGGGGGAGAAAGTATTAGCCCAAAGCAAAAGGACCGCACCACCACCCTAATTTTTAAAACTAATGATTTTCAATTGGTGAATTTCAAATTGGTATCTTATAGTGTTCAAAAGGGGGAGAAAGTAGTATTTTCAAAAATGATATCTTAAAACCCTCTTGAACACTAAGAGGAGAATTTATTGAGGGGGAGTTTTGTGTTAGTCAAAGGAAAAGCATTTGATACAAGGGGAGAAAATTTCAAATCTTGAAAATGCTTCTCAAAATCTTATTCATTTACCTTTGACTATTTGCAAAAGGACTTTGAAAAGGAATTTTACAAAAGAATTTGCAAAAACAAAACATGTGGTGCAAGCGTGGTCCAAAATGTTAAAAATAAAGACACAATCCATGCATATCTGGTAAGTAATATTTATTGGCTCAATTCTAAGTAACCTTTGCACTTACATTTTGCAAACTAGTTCAATTATGCACTTCTATACTTGCTTTGGTTTGTGTTGGCATCAATCACCAAAAAGGGGGAGATTGAAAGGGAATCGGGCTTACACCTATTTCCCAAACTGATTTTGGTGGTTGAATTGCCCAACACAAATAATTGGACTAACTAGTTTGCTCTAGTTTATAAGTTCTACAGGTGCCAAAGGTTCACAACAAGCCAATAAAAAGACTAAGAAAAGGGTTCAACAAAAAGAGCAAGGGATAACCGAAGGCAGCCCTGGTCTGGCGCACCGGACTGTCCGGTGCACCACCGGACAGTGTCCGGTGCACCAGGGGACTTCAGGCTGAACTTCGCACCTTCGGGAAAACTCAGAGGCGCTCCACTATAATTCACCGGACTGTCCGGTGTACACCGGACAGTGTCCGGTGCTCCAAGGAGAAGCGACTCTGAACTCGCCAGCTTCGGGAATCCACAACGGCTAGTCCGCTATAATTCACCGGACATGTCCGGTGTACACCGGACTGTCCGGTGTAACAGCGGAGCAACGGCTACTTCAGGCACCAACGGTCACCTGCAGTGGCATTAAATGCGCGCCAGTGCGCGCAGAAGTCAGGCACACGCGAAGAGGCGCACCAGACACTCTACAGTACATGTCCGGTGCGCCACCGGACATCCAGGCGGGCCCAGCAGACAGAGCTCCAACGGTCGGAACCCTACGGCCTGGTGACATGGTTGGCACACCGGACACTGTCCGGTGTGCACCGGACTGTCCGGTGCACCATGCGACAGACAGCCTCCACCAAACGGCTAGTTTGGTGGTTGGGGCTATAAATACCCCCAACCACCCCACATTCAAATCATCCAAGTTTTCCACCTTCCAACCATCTACAAGACCTAGGCATTCAATACAAGACACATTCAAGTGATCAAATCCTCTCCAATTCCACACAAAGCCTTAGTGACTAGTGAGAGAGATTTGTTGTGTTCTTTTGAGCTCTTGCGCTTGGATTGCTTCTTTCTTTCTCATTTGTTCTTGTGATCAAAACTCATTTGTAACCAAGGCAAGAGACACCAATTGTGTGGTGGTCCTTGCGGGGAAGCTTTGTTCCCGGTTGATTTGAGAAGAGAAGCTCACTCGGTCCGAGGGACCGTTTGAGAGAGGGAAAGGGTTGAGATAGACCCGGCCTTTGTGGCCTCCTCAACGGGGAGTAGGTTTGCGAGAACCGAACCTCGGTAAAACAAATCCTTGCGTCTCACTTCTTCACTCACTCGCGATTTGTTTTTCCGCCCTCTCTCGGACTCATTATTATTTCTAACGCTAACCCGGCTTGTAGTTGTGATTAACTTTGTAAATTTCAGTTTCGCCCTATTCACCCCCCCCCCCTCTAGGCGACTTTCAGGGAGTTCATGTGAAGTGTAAGGTTGACCAACAAATAAGGGTTAAAGCTGAGCATTGCTTTTAATAAGTTGGTCAAGTTTTATTAGCAGTTACTAAATGTAAGTAGATACCAATCTAGAGTAATAATAGATCAAAATTAATAATAAATTCCAATGCGATGCAAATGACAAATTGAATTTAATTCCATAAATTAATCATGCGAGAGTCCTAAGCTGCTCATGACCGCGAGCACGACTAGTATACCAGTTTTACACTCTGAAGAGGTTGTACCCTTTACCCACAAGTCATGTCACCTATTTGCCACGGGGTTGATCGGACCCATACACCTCTACCAAGAAAGCGAGGCAGGGTAACACCACGAGGCCTTTACAAAGTTCCACTAGCTTCAGAAAACCCGCTATAGTTCTAGGAAGAGCAATGCAGGAATCCCCTGTCTGACCACCATCACAGCAAAATCAACCCGAGAACCTCCCTACACGCCTACTCCCCTACTGCCCTTGCCCCTTTCAGGTAAGGTAGTCCTCCACTAGCTTTCCTAATTAGTCAGCCAAGGGCATCCCATTCCACCCTTGTGGTGGCACGTGTTTCTCAAGTTAAGATCCATGTTCCAATTAACAACAATAATCTTATCATAAACAAAAATAGAACAATAATATTAAAGAATGACCATGTGTAATAGTTATCTCAACACCCAAAACTATATATAGCAATAGCAAAGACTACCCAAAAGTTTAGGGATAAACAAGGTGTAAAGATGACCAAACTTGGGTGACCTATTGGGTCCCATCAAAATTAAGCATGTGCATACCAAAATGATTATAGAGAACATTATTGGGTAAATAAAAGTGGTCAAGGGCACAACTTGCCTTCAATGAGCTCCTGCTCAGCAACTTCTACCTGCTGAACACCCGGATCCTCGGCCATTGACTCGTCTACTCGAAGCAATACAAACAGACATGGTATAGAAGAAATTAACATCACACCAAACATGAATACAGAATACATAATGATAATCTATGTATTGAAACGAGAATGTAGGAACAAGAATCACTAAATTCGGAGTTACAAATCTCAAGTTATGATTTTCCAAAGGTTTTATGTGTTTGATACGGAAATAATTAAGTGATCAATTTTAATATAGTTTTCATGCTAAAATAGAGGTACTAAGTGATAAACAATAATAATACAAAATTATAGGAACTGGAATCGGTTAAAAAGGAGTTAGAATGAGTTTTCTAGGGTTATTTTTATACCTAGAAAATCATTTCCTAAATTAATTTCCCTGATTTAATCGCTATCTGGATGGCGCGCATGATTTAGAGGTTCTGCAGGGGCTCGTTTACAATATCTCTAGCCTGGTTGTAGTGTTTTCTGTGAAGGCTAGGACGACGGGTTTAATTGTAACAAGTGTGAGGTCTCTTACGCAAAACGGATAAGCCAAAGGGGTACGGGTCGGCCCCTGCCGCACGATCTAAAATCAGCGGGCCCAATTAGACACCACATGCAGCGAATTGTAACCTATTTGTGGCCTTTGAATATTCGATCAACGGTCACGATCAAAGACACCTGAGGCCGAATCCCAGGCGCAGGATCACGATCCAAGGGATCAGAACGATCCCACCGATGGGGGGGTACACGTGCCCTAATCTGGAGCGCTCATCTACAGGTTAGCGGCTACGAGCTAGACAGACCAAGGGTGCATGGTTCAAGGACTTAATTCGATCTGGGTCGCACATCGCCAATTTGAAAGTCCCGCGGTCATCTGCCCCAACGTCGGCATTGGCCGCAAGCACGCCAGCCGAACCGCGGCGACGCCATGGACACCCTCGTCTACCCAATTCGCTAGCGAGTGAAACTCTACGTGAGGTGCGCTACCAAGAGCAGAAATCCTAGCAAGACTGGTATGAGGGATCTCACCTTGGAGGCGGGGTTGGCTGATGATGGAGCGCCGATTGCGGCGAGGCTCGATTTCCAGCGCACGACACCACCCCGAGGTTGCTCCGGACCACGGCACGGTTGGAAGAGGACGACCGCGCAGCGAGCCCTGGCGCCCGCAGTGGTCACACTTGGGGACAACACTCGATGGTCACCCTCACCGTCGCGCAGTCCTTCTTCCTCTCTCATATTAGCGGCTATGACGACAACGATCTTAGCGCTCTGCAAGTTCTTGCGACCTAGGGCTAGAGATGGAGGTAACCCAAGGCTTATATGCCAAGCGCCCAAGGGGTCGGCTAGCGCCCGGCTGAGAAGTCCGTGCGGTGGTTACGATCCGCCCGGTGCGGCGCTTTTCACGCGGGGACTAAGACCGAGAGGTGGGTGAAAGGGGTCCACTGGCAGCCATACAGTCCAACGCGCGAGATGGGTCCGCATGGCAGTGACATGGGTGTGTTTGAGGGCAGTGGACTTCGCGCGGGGAGGAGAGGGGCTGGCAAAATGGGCCCACCTGCCAGTAGCGACCACACATACTCTCCAGATGGGCCGCACATGGGTGAGATGGCTGGGCTGTGCGGAGGGAAAGCGCGAGTGGGCCGGAAGTGAGGCTCGCGGGCCCACGAGCAGTTCCCTTGTTCGTTTTCTTTTCTTTTTTCCTTTCTTTTATTTCTAATTTTAGATTTCAAATTTGAATTCAAATTTAGTTGTGAACTTGCACTCACATTAGATGTAGAAATTGAATATACTAGAATGGAAAGGGTTTTATGTATTTATATATTTATTTCTCTATTTTGTATAATATTTTCCTTTTCTTTCTCCAAATTCTAGAATTCCAAATTAGGTCTAAATTCCAAATTTGAACAGTAATGTGTTTCTATAATTTTTTTATTATTATATGTACACACAACTAAACTCCTGCATGATGCATGATTTACTTTAGATGTCATTAGTCAATTACTCACTTTAAATATGGTTATTCCCATGTCCTATTAAGTAGAGGGCAAGACCATTATTGAGATCAACTCTTTTCTTATTATTTACAAATTGGGTATTACAAACCCTACCCCTTAAAAATAATCTCGACCTCGAGATTAGGAAAGATTAGGGTTTAGGGTTTAGGGTTTAGGGGTTTAGGGTTTAGGGTTTAGGGTTTTAGGGTTTAGGGAGGAGGTGGAGAAATTCTATTCGAAGCTCTTCTTCTCTTTCCCAAGTAGCCTCATCTTCACCATGGTGACTCCATTACACTTTGCGCATCTTGATTACTTTATTCCTTGTAACCCGAGTCAATGTGTCAATAATCTTGATAGGATACTCCGTATAAGTTAGATCACCCTGCACACTGTGTTCTTCCATTGGTAGCTAGTCCTCGGAGACACAGAGACACTTCTTGAGTTGAGACACATGTATGAGTGCACTCCGACAATAATATTGAAGTAGCGAGAACTTACTGCAAAGTACCGAAGTGGCGAAGCAAAGAGGGTATTACAATCTCAAATAACTCGTACGGATGAGGGTGAGATAGTCTTTTAATCTTTTTCTTATGTGTCGTTATGAAAAGTATTTAATTCCATTAGTCATATTGTACGGTAAATGACTATTTTACCCTCAAGTCAGTTATAATAAATTCTACTTTTTTCCTTTTCTTTCCTCTAATACCACCTTGCCCAAACTGCTGTCTGTGGTGCCAAAATCAACATTAAGGGCAAGTTTGAGAGTCAGAAAACTAAAGGGATTAGAGGGGCTAGAATCACTTTTTTTATTCAAAATTGAATAAGAAGAGGATTCTAACCCCTCCAATCCACTTTGGATGTGTGGCTTCCAAACTAGCCCTAATTAAATTTTTATTGAAACTATTTGTAATATATTTTTTTAGCTTTGAACACCGGCTACGATAGATGCATGACTCTTATATTTTACTATGTTTACTATAAATCTCCTTCTTTAGAAAAAACGTGACAGCTGCATTCACCAAGTATAACATTCTAGAAGAAGAAAATGAAATTGAAGCATCATGAGATATGGGACCGGGCTGTCCAGTGGCGAACTGGCCGGCATATATTTGTTTTATGTGGATATATAGACTTGTATTGAAGAAGAGTTAGAGTGAGCATATATAATATAGTTTTAGCTACAATCGAGGAGAATTCATTCTCATATAGTAAACAGAAAAAAAATGTACAGATGATGCAAACTGTGGGATCTGATTGAGCAATTCCTAACACGCATTCTGTTATCAGCTGCAGTTGTCAGAGAGTAGTTTTGTTTTAGAATATATATAATATTTCTAGGAGAAAAAGAAATAAGAGGTTCCATGGTGTAGTGGTTAGCACTTCAGACTTTGAATCTGGCGACCTGGGTTCAAATCCCGGTGGAACCTTTTTTTTGTTTTTATTATTAGAGAAATACGCTTCTACATGGAATGGAATGCCTTTGTTTCATTTGAACTGTATGTCTTGGTGCAGGATATTTCAATAATCCGATTGAGGTCTCTTGATAAATAAAAAATAAAATGAAAGAAACGCATGTGAATTTGTGCTCTCCTCTCATGGATGATCTAGCTTTGATAATCATACAGCATACACAAGTTGTGTAAACATCGGTAGGTTTAGCAGCAAAAGAGCAGTCCACAAACAAAGATTAATCCCCAAGTGTAGCTATTTGACAACCTAATTTATTAGAACTTTGGTTATTAATTTTAATCATTAGCCATGTGTCGCAGGAGCAAGAAAAATAGATTAAACGTTTTTGAAGGAGTGGTAATATAATGGTGGGTATTTCTCGAAGTTACGTTGCTATAGGTAGTGGGTATTTTTAACAAATAAGTTGAAATAAGGGTGTGTTGAGCAGTTTATGTGATTATAATAACTTAGCCTAATAATATGTATATATATTTGTTTCTCAAATAAGTTATTTAACTTAGATTATATAATCTGGACATATTATAAGCTAAAACAAAAAGGCCCAAATTATATATACATTTTATGATGATTTGACTTTCAGATCATATAATATGGTCTAATAATATGTGTATGTTTCTCATCTAGATTATTTAGGCTAGATCATAAATTTAAAATAAGTTATTGGACATATTATAATCCAAACAAATTAACATGTCCATAATATAGACACGTTAGAAACAAATTCTTCCCCTAGAAGAGCCTCTGTAGGGGCCGGGTTCTTACGAAAAAAAAGGCCCGTCGATTTAGCTAGCAGTCCCTATTTGCTCCTAAGCTGTAAAAAACAGAAGCCAAAATGGCTGGCGCGCGCGGCGCCATCAAGTTCATATCAAATTCACTGATCCGATTGAGGTCTCTCGATAAATAAGAAACAAAATGAAAGCATTCATAATACTAGCCGAGCTCACGGTCAAGAGCAGCTCAGGACTCTCGCATGATTAATTTATGAAACTTAAATTCAACTTGTCATTTGCATTTGCATGGGATTATTTATTAATTTTGTTCTATTATTTATTATGGTTTGGTATTTACTTACATCTAGTAACTGCTAATAAAATTTTGACCAACTTTAAAAGCAATGCTCAGCTTCAACCTTTATTTTGCTGATTAGCCTTACACTTCACATGAACTCCCACCTTTGGTGAGTTCATGCACATTATTCCCCACAACTTGTTGAGCGATGAACATGTGTGAGCTCACCCTTACTGTCTCACACCCCCCACAGGTCAAGAACAGGTACCATTGGATGAGGCGCATGGTGGTTGTTGCGCTGTGTTCGTGAGAGGTCTAGGCCGTCGTCTCCGAGTTGACTTTCTGGCGCCAAGGATGGATTAGTTCGATCTATATTTATGTTTTATTTTGTAAGACTTCTGCTATGTAATAAGTACTCTGATTTTATTGTGACATTTATCTCTATACCCTCTGTTATTATATATGTGGTCTTCTTTGGCGCATGTATGAGATGCACCCGACTTTGTCCTTTAAAACCGGGTGTGACAGGTTGCTAGTGGAAGTTAGAAGCTGCTGTTTTCACTTTTATCTAACATCCACCTCCATGAGAGAGCAGTTTTTTAGACACTACGCTTGCAGAGCTACTTAGATGTGTTTGGTTGAGGAGTAAGAAAGAATAGAGTGACTTCATTCTAATTTTATGGATGTTTGGTTTCCAATAAAATAAGAGCGGAACGACTTCTGCATCCCTATATATAAATTTACCATAAATAGTTAGAACACTCTCGCTCCAAAAAACAACCGGATGCGAGCGCTCTCCCGGACACGAGCGCTTTCCCCCCTCTCTTTCCCTCTACACTCATACATGCTCTATTCTACTGTTCAACCAAACAAAAAATGGAGCGGCTCTGTTCTTCTTGCTAAACGCAGAATAAAACGACTCCATTTTCAAATATTGGAATGGAACAACTCTATTCTATTTAACTCTCTAACTAAACGCAACCTTAAACAGGAAAGCAGAACCAACCATCTAAAAGAACATAAGAACTCTAATTAATCAATGGCACATAAATAGGAGGTCCTGAAGCAGATTCGTACCTTGAGGAAAGCGTGAAGGGTACAAGCAGTGGTTGTAGTAGCTGGGAGAGAATTGAGAAACATGGCAAGCCATTTCTAGATAAGCCATAAGGATGATGTACACCCTTGATTTTTGTCCATAAATGAAGTTAGTAGGCCAGTCTACTGGCCAGAGAATTATATCCTATGAAAAATCATCAATTCAAAAGGAAGGTATAAAACAAGCACGGAACAAGAAAAGAAGTGCACACACCTAAATCAATGTCGTGAAATTTGGAGATCCCAATGTCTTGTGTTGCTAATCGGACATGGCATATATACATATTTCAAATTGAAGATACAACATTGATACAAGCCACAACTTCATCATAATAAAGGGAGAGAAATCACTGCCACATTACTCCCCTGAAATTGTCGCTCAAAAATAAGTGCAGAAACCACATCTCTACCATCTCAGATTGTCCTATTGCATGGAACAACAGGTTACTCCATACCATCATCTGCCAGGTTCACTATTTTTCCCCTGGGCTAGCTTACTCCATACCAAACAAACTAACAATGATGAGGTCTGCCCAAACTCAGCCTCGATCTCTAAACCTTCCTGAAAAGAGGCGATAATTAACTGATGGGCAGAACAGATGGCATATGCAAAAAAGGAGAAAAACCATCAGGCAGAACACATGACAGACGCTAGATGGCCAGGAGCAAGCCAGGGGAGGCAGACAGCGCGTCTGCTGCTGGCCTAGAGTAAAAAGAGACAGATCAAGCCATGAAATGCACCACTATCTGACATGTGAGAATTTAACAATTTCTTACATAACTAATATCTTGCACTGGACAAAAAATTCAATTAGTTATTCTGTTGAGAAATTAGTTCATATGGTCTATTCCTGTTGGTGTTTGCTTCAAGTGGTGGAAGATCGTCGTCTTCATCAGAACCTGGCTCCTCGTCAATCTAGACAGTAGTTTGTGCTTGTGTTCCCGCCTCTGAAGCTTCATTCAGAGTTGAGTTGAAAATAGCTGGCCTAATATAAGAAGGGACGAACCAGTTTCCGGATGCCAAGCTAAGCAAAATTCAGCAACACTGAGACAAATGTACACGGACTGATATTTTATAAGATCAGTTAGTAGCTTAGGATCTCTAATCCTAGTATTGTTTTCCCTCTTCATTACTACAAAGTAGAAAATACAACACAAAATTCAGTTATATAAAAATAATTCTTTCGTGGATAGTTGATCAGGTAAAAGGTATATGTGTTGTTCAAGTCTATTACTCAGTGACCCTTTCTTTTTGTTACGAGGCAAGTGAACTATAAATCCCAGATGCAAAGAATCAGATAATCAATGTCGAGAGCTTGTTGTGAAAACAATTTTTTGGTTGAATGTCGATGACATGACACCGGACCCATTGCGCGTAGTACAGAAGTAATTAAACCGTCACTCAACAACGCAATGTCATATGGTGATATAGTTGCATACTCAACCTAGATGGGTCTTCCACCGATTTTGCCTAACATTAGCCACTCAACAGAACCTTTCAAAACAGGTGGCAACCAAAGCAATAGGTGCAAATTATCCCATATTGATTATTCCTTTTATTTTTCACGAGACTTAGAACAATTAACACGAAGGAAACCATTCACCATGTGCATAAAAAGAAATGCATTTGGTTACCCTTTCTTGAGGCATGAGGTAGACAAATTGGCATACAAAGCTGTAATAGTCAGGTGGTTATTATATTATAAGATACATGTATCACGGTTTGAGGAACATTGCACGAAAGAATAGCAAGAACAATAATATTCACTGTCAGCTAACTTTAATGCGGTGATCCCTCTCCAGTACTCCTACCAACGTATCCTAATCTTCGCTTGAACTTGTGGAAGAGGACTTGCGATACAACACACGCAATCTTGCTCCCTGATTCTAGAGCCTGATCCCTTCCGATGGCACCCATAACCATGAAACTCCCTACAGATTTAGAGCAGTCACAGAGGCTCAAAGTAGTCATAAAGCCAGTTCTGTCCGGGAGAACTAATCAACTCCTTGTGAATCACTCACTGTTCTTGATTCAGAAGCTCTTCTGGAACTTGGAAGGGAACAAGGCCAGGGACTTGACGCCCTCGTCGTCCACCACCTATAATAATAAAAAACATGTCAGTTGTGAAACAAAACGGTGCACGACTGAACCTGGAAGCCTAGGGAAGCATAAGTAAGTGCCTCACCTCGATGACGTTAGAGCCACACAGCGTCAGGACCTGCATGATGCTCTCGACCTCGGCGAGAGTGACGGCGGAGCCCTCGTCGCACGCCTAACGCAGGTTCTTCCTCCCGGCCTTCATCTGCTCCTCTGCCCTCTTCGACGGGTACAAGGGAGGTGGGGCTTTGTTTCCTGGGGACCAACCATGGTGAAAGGAACAACGGCGGGCAAAGACGGCGGTAGTGAGGGAAGCAAAATTGTCATGGGTCAGGTAAGGCTTTGGGCGAACAGCCTTCCCTGATGCCTTTTATATGTACTCGTTGGCGGACTCACCTTGGACAGGCACGTCGGCGACGGTGGGTGGAATGGGGGACGGGGTCCAAGCGTCAGTCAACCTCATGCCCTCACCTCCTCCGCGACCATGGCAAGTGGGTTAGATATGACTTCTTCTCCGGCGTGGCCATCGCCAAGGCGAAGGGTTTGGCGCTGGCGGGAGGCTGCACACCCCCGATGTAGTAGTTGTTGCGGCGGCAGAGCCGGTGGCTAGCGTCTGGCATGTGGCACGGTAGGTAGGGTGATGTGAACACGAAGGCAAGAGGCGCGAGCAATCCGGAACCGAAGAGAGTGAGGGGCAGACGTCACGCATGGCTATGTTTGATTGAACAAAAGTAGATCAGATCCGACCACCCGCCACACGTCAGACTGCTAGTGGCACGAGCACCCGTCGATTGTGGGGAGGAGCCCAAACCCAAGGGCCTTTTAAAACTTTAGATGTGCAAACACACGAACACGGCTGTGTAGAGTTTGTTGCCGGAAAAAACACCGGTCAGTTTAGCAGGAGAAGAAATTAAGGGCCTGTTTGTTTACCCCCCAGATTATATAATCTGGATTAAATAATCCTAAGAGGGAAACAAACAGTCCAGCTTATTTGCCCCGATTATATAATCTAACCCCTTGGATTATGATAATTCATAAACAAGTGAGGAGGTGCTTATTTCAGATTATTTTTTTCCCATTTCCCCACTACCCTTTCAAGTTTTCTAGAAATTACCCACCATTGCCATTATAATTCATCGAATCGTTTTTTTGTTCCTGTCGCAGCGTAGAAGGACGCCGCCCAACAGGATCCGCCGCCTAGCCCCCGCCTGGTCCCGTGCGCCGGCGTCCCGCGCGCAGCAGTTGCCGCGCCGTGCCGAGGCGCCGCGCGCCACCCCCGCTGCGTCCTGCACGCCGGCGTCCCGCGCGCACAGGTGTCGCGCCGTGCCGAGGTGCGGAGTCGTCGGGCGCCACCCCCACCGCGTCCTGCGCGCCGGCGTCTCGCGCACATCAGGAGCCGCGCCGTGCCGAGGTGCTCAGGCGCCGCGCGCCAGAAGACTCCACCGGTCCCGCGAAGCTATTGGCCAGAGTCACCGCGAAGCTATTGGCCAGAGGCGGCGGCGTCGGATACGGCGGCTTGGTTCGTTCTCTGTGTTCTGTGAATGGTTGTTAGCAGTTATTAGCGCATTGCTCGGTGAATGGTTGTGTTCTCTGTGTTCCTTTCATCCACTATCCCACCGCAGATCAGTTGGGGCGCCTAATTTTTCTCTGCATCTGTGTGGGGGACAGATATCCCCCGGGTCCACTAAAAGAGTAATGGACCTCACGAATGGCCCAAGGGTCCAATAAGTCGTAAGGTTATTCTTTCGTGGGCCTGGGAGAAACAATCAGCAAAGCAGAGCGAAGTAAGGCCGGATTGGAGCAAACCCGGACGGCCCATAGCGTCGAGCAAGTAACCGCAACAGGGATCCGACTTTCCCGCGTTGGAGCCTCCACGCACCGAAGCTACGTGAGGATAAGTCGGCGAGGGCTACGTAAAGGATAATCTCAAGAGGTTCACTATCTTTTAGCCACTTGTTGTTATCTTATCCATGTGTACTGCCCCACGGTCGAGTATATAAGGCCTAGGGGGCACCCCTTCAGAACGATCGACCCATTACTTAGCCACCTACATCAACTCTCTGTATTCTTAATCCAGAGAGTTCTCCTGTAATCATATCCACCAAGCATACTCACCAGGACGTAGGGTGTTACGCATCACCAAGCGGCCCGAACCAGTAAACCTTGTCCACCGTCTCTCGTGCGATCGGCACGAACCATTTTGCTACAGTTGTCGACACCTTCCTACTCCTAAAAACACCTTGAGGGGCAACCCCGGGTGTGCGGTCGGACCCAAAACACCGACAGCTGGCGCGCCAGGTAGGGGGTGTGTCAACAATCCAAGCTAGCTCAATGGCCATCTCCTTCTACAGCAAGATCACCCTACGCCCCGGATCTATGTTCTGCTTCGGAACAATCTCGTTCGTAGCGGACGAAGAAGGAATTCTGCACCGTATCGCGGATCCGCCGGAAAAGGAATCTTCCCCAACGAACTCCGAAAATATCGGAGAAGTGCAACCTCCAGCCCTCCGAAAGAAGATCACCACGACGACAGCGCCGTTCTACCCCGACGTCCTCTTCATCGGAAGAGCGGAATCGCCCGCCATCTCCGACGACGAGCCGACTGTACCCGGGGAGGAACCGCCCCAACGAGAATCCCGTCGACGGAGGAACCGACGCAGGAACGTTCGACGACATCACGCGGCCGGAGAGCGCAATCCGGAACAACCTGTCTCGCGGGACGAGGTCTCGGAGGTAGGAGAAACCTCGGAAGAACGCGTCTTCAGAGAGCGAAGGAACTCTCGACGACGTGATCGCCGACGAGCTCAGGAACAGGCCGAACAGGATGCAAGGCAACGTCGAGAAAATCCGTTCTTCGGGCGCAACCTGAACCCCGACTTCGCCCGAGCCATGAATACGCCGAGCGAGGTCGGAGGGGTACTGGCTCGGATAGCTGAAGGACTACCTCGGACTCCTGACGCCGATGGCTACCGGTGACTACTCACTCAGGCGGCCAACCATCTTCTACCACTCGCTCACCCGCCAAACGATCTACGACACGCCATCAACAGTCGCCGAGACGCGCGGAGCTCCATCAATGCTTCGCGAGAACGGCGGCATGAGAACGAGATTCGTCATCGAGAGGAGTACGATAGGGATCATGGCGTCCCAACTCAGAGCCAAGCAACCAGGACTGAGTCGGCAACGGCCTCAACCGGTGGAACCACCCGGGGACGGTCGAGGAATCACAATCACAACTCCCCTCCCCGGGACAGGCATCATCCCCGACGACAGGAGGACACGTGCGGAGTGTCCGCCCTCACGCCGCGCCTTAGGGCCATCCAATGGCCTCCCAATTTCAAGGTATCCAATGTTGACAAATATGAACCTAAGCAGGATCCATGGGGTTGGCTAGCCGTCTACACCACCGCTGCTCGAGCTGCCGGGGCGTCCGAAGACGTGATGACCGCGTACTTGCCCATTGTCCTTGGGCAAGACGCGCTGCAATGGCTGCGACATCTACCTCGACACTGCATCGACGTCTGGGGCGACTTCAGTCGGCGCTTCACCGCCAACTTCCAGTCCCTCTCCGACAAGCCGGCGCAACCGTGGGACCTCAAATCTATCAAGCGCCGGGGGGACGAGAATCTCCGTTCGTACCTCAAGAGATTTCAAACCATGAGAAATCGAATCCCCGAAGTCACGGAGGCGGCCGTGATCGAGGACTTCTACCGAGGATCCAATGACTCGGCTTTTGTCCGAGCCATACTGCAGAAGGCGCCGACTACCTCCGAGGAGCTGTTCCGGGAAGCCGACCTCTACATCACCGCCGACGAGCGAGCCCAGGACCTCATCGGAGGAGCGAAGCCCGCGCCGGCGGCGCCACGACGCGACGCGAACCAGCAACCTGACAAGCGATGGGAGAAGAGGCCACGCGAAGAAGTGCACGCCGCCGGACCACCTGCCTCCCGCGCACGAGGAGGGCCTCGTGGAGGCGAACGTACACTGGACGACATCCTCGACGCCCAGTGCCCGTACCACAAGGACATGCGCCACACTCTTCGTAACTGCCGAGACTTCAAGCACTCCGTCGGACATGGCCGACCCTTCCAACCTCTACCTCCTCCTCCGCCGAGGGGAGGACCAGATGAACCGCGACAACCCCATCGGCCGGAGGAGGGAGGAGGAGGGGGAGCTTTTCCACGCGTTGACAGGGAGGTCAACGTCATCTTCGGCGGACACGGATCGCAGGAGAACAAAAGACAGCAAAAGCTCAACGATCGCCAAATACTGGTGGCGACCACCGGCCCTCCCGCTCCATACCGGTGGTCGGAGCACCCGATCACCTTCACTCGGGCAGATCAATGGCTCAACTTCACCACCCGGGCAAGTACCCGCTTCTCGTCGATCCGGTGATCCGAGAGAGCCGGGTGAAGAAGGTGTTAGTGGACGGGGGAAGCAGCATCAATGTCACCTTCCCCCGGACACTCCAAGGCTTGGGAGTTCACCTCAAAGAACTCCACGAGTCGGACACTCCTTTCTTCGGCATCGTGCCGACGGAAGGGGAATACCCGCTGGGCCACCTCTACATGCCGGTCACCTTCGGAACTCCGGAGAACTACAGAACCGAGTTCCTGAGGTTTGAAGTGGCGAACTTCGACTGCGGGTACAACGCCATCATCGGGAGGCCTGGATTGGCCAAGTTCATGGCCATTCCGCATTACACATACATGATACTAAAGATGCCAGGGCCGCAAGGGATCATAACTGTGCGCGCCGACTTCCAAGGCGCCGCAGAATGTTTCTGAGTGGCTATTCAAGCAGCCCTCACCGCCAGGCCATCAACAGCTCCCTCCGCAATGGCGAACTCTAAGCCTGAGGAGGACCTCGCAGTACCGGCGAATGAAGTTCAGACCGCGACCTCTATGCGGCCGACTGAAGAAACCAAGAGAATCAACCTGGGGTTCGCTGATGAGCGCAAGACGGCCATCATCAGCTCCAGTTTGGATGACAAATAGGAAAGCGCGCTCGTCCAGTTTCTGCAAGATAACCGAGATGTATTCGCATGGCAACCTGCGGATATGCCGGGAGTCCCGAGAGAACTGGCCGAGCACAAACTGAAGGTTTTTCCCCAGGCGAGGCCGATTCGACAGAAATTACGTCGTTTCACGCCTGATAAGAGGGAAGCCATCCGCGCCGAGTTAGCTCGCTTGGTTGCGGCTGGATTCATTAGAGAAGTATTACATCCCGAGTGGTTAGCCAATCCTGTTCTTGTACTCAAAAAGAATAAAGTGGACTGGCGCATGTGCGTTGATTATACTGATCTCAACAAACACTGTCCGAAGGATCCTTTCGGGCTCCCGAGGATAGATCAGGTGGTGGACTCCACCGCTGGATGTTCTATGCTGTCTTTCCTGGATTGTTATTCTGGATATCATCAGATTAGTCTGGCGAGGGAAGATGAAGAAAAAACAGCATTCATTACTCCATTCGGCGCTTTCTGTTATACCTCCATGCCGTTTGGCCTCAAAAACGCTGGAGCGACTTACCAGAGAGCTATTCAAACATGCTTAGCCGATCACTGGGGCAGGCGTGTGGAGGCTTATGTGGATGATGTAGTGATCAAAACACAGGACTCAAAAGACTTCATAGAAGATTTGCAACTGGTTTTCAACAGCCTGAGGCGGTATAGATGGAAGCTAAATCCCGAAAAATGTGTTTTTGGGGTACCAGCCGGAAAGTTGCTCGGATTCATTGTCAGCCACCGGGGAATTGAGGCTAACCCGGATAAGATTGAAGCTATCATGAAGATGGAAGCACCTCGATCGCAGAAGAAGGTTCAGCGACTTACGGGATGCATGGCAGCTTTAAGCAGATTTATATCCCGGCTGGGAGAGAAAGGTCTGCCATTTTATAAGCTACTCAAGAAAGTGGATAAATTCCAGTGGACTTCGGAAGCACAAGAAGCTCTGGATGCTCTGAAAAATTCTTGACAACACCACCAGTACTGAAACCACCTCGGCGAGCTACATCAACTCAACCAGCTGAAGATTTGCTATTGTACATCTCTTGCACGACTCACGTGGAGCAACTGACGAAGAAGGACGACTCGAGGAGTCAGGGGCAGCGTTCACGTCAGCCCTTATATCTTCAGGAACGACTACGCCAGGTCTCCTCATCAGGATTCGTCCCGCTCGAATGGCCTTATCCATGGCCCTATCGCGCTGGGCTCTCAAAGTACTGGAAGTCTCTTCAGCAACCTTGACAGCCAGCTGGGCAGCCTCTAGCTCCTGGGTAACAGATTTCTTGGAAGCACGCAGATTCTTGATGACAACGTCTTTAGCCGATATCAACTCCCTAAGGCGAATCACATCATCCAAGGACTCCTGCAGCTTATAGCGAAGATTGTTTAACTCCTCCATGGAAAAGCGATGACTCCTCTCCAGGATGGTGTAACACCCAAAATTCTATTTTGGGATTTAGAAGAATTATTCAAAGGATGTGAATTAAAATGTCAAATCTAAGAAGGATTTCCCTATTTTTGAACTCATTTATTTCAGATAAATAGATGGTAATATTAAAATTTTGATGGTTCAAGTTTAGATTTGAATGTTGGCTTTAGAGTTTGAATTTAAGTAAATAGAAAGATTTTCATTTATTGGAGTAGGTTATATATATATATATATATAATTAGAAGTATTTATATACATGAATGAAATAATAAATAAAATAAAATGAAACCTTAAATTTTATGTTGGGAATTTTGTTTGTGTGTTTGGATTAAAGCGGAAATTCCAACTTAGATTAAAAAAGGATTTGAATTTTGAAGTAAAATCTGGAAACTGAAATTAGAAATAAAAATAGAAATAATATACAGAATAAAAAAAAATAGAAGCTTACCTGGTCGATACCTAAAGCCATATCCAATACTTCCCACGTCATCCTCCAAATTTTCCCCTTTATTTTATTCTCTAGCCGGTGATTAGATCATCGTTTTTTTTTTCTTCTGTGATACGGCCGCCTGGGTCCTTTGCTCAGGAATGGTAGTCGTGCGCGCCTGCAACCAGGTGTTTTCCTGAGACCGACGCATGGGGCCCACGATCAGACGTTCTAGAAGCTTCTCCCTTGCGTGATCGTCGGACTCCGATAGTTGATTTCCTTCGCAGCAGGATCAAACGGAATCGCACTCGTTCAGGGGAGATCCAATCTCCGTTCCACCTGAATCTGCGCGAGCAATCTTTCGTCTCTGCCCTATAAAACTCAGCCCTCTCACTTATGTTGAATCACGGAGAGCTCCTGGAAGAAGCCATGAATTGAGAGCCGAACTCGACAAACGCTGATGGCTGGGGGTAGCCGTGGCGGCCATCGCGTGCGCACACACGGGAAAGGAGAATCGCATCTACACCATAAACAGGGTCGTTTGTGCTGCAGAAGGGATCTGTCGCAGAGCCATGCCCCACTGCAAACTATGGTTTCTGCACTTTGAATCCTGGTGAGATACCTCCTATTCTGTTTTCCATGGACTCCACTTTGCTTATCATTCATCTGGTTGGAGTTTCGGGTCTCGGGGGCCGGGGGATCGTGCACGAGTAATGGCAATTGCCGCGGTATTGCCGCATCTGGCGTCCGTGCTGCCGGGTTTGGAGAAGAGATGCGGCAACCGCTGATCAGGAAATAGACGATGGTTCTCAGGCCTCTCGATTCAGATTAGATGGACAGAATTAGCACATAGATATACCGGTTGGACGGGATCTGATCCTGGCTGGTGATCGCAAATTCAATGGCCAAGATCATAACATTAGATAATGGTTCGATTGTGGGGATTTGAGTCGGGCAGTGTGATCTGAACGGTTCTGGTCACATCCACGTTATTGCAGTCGAGTAATTTTGCAAAAGACTCACTGCAGGCTGTATAAATGCAACTCGTGCATCCATATTTTGATTAAAGTAAATAAAAATAAATCTAGACACCCTATGAAATTCATATCTCCTATGTTTTAATTTCGATTAAACCTGTTCCAGTTGCGTTAGCTTCATAAAAATATTTACTACATAATAACGACATTAATTATATCATATCACATGCATTTATAGTTAAATATTTATTTACCATATATATAGTAAATTAATCTTTTTATCAATGTAATCTGACTATAAATATAATTTGACTAGCAGATGATCACTAATCAAGTTATAATTTAGATTAAAATTGAATTAATTATTTTTTTTAGATTATCTTTCTCACATGGTTATAAGATCAATATAAGACCTAGTTTTAATTACTTAATCACATAAGTCTTCTGAAAACTATATCTCTTTAACCATAACTCCGATTTTAGTGATTCTCGAACCTACGGCCTCGTAGCGACGCGTAGATTATTATCACGCAGTTTATTCTTATGTTTGGTGAGATGTTAATTTTGCCTATGTTATGTTGTCTGTATTACTACGTTTAGTAGTGAGGACACGTGTCATCTGAAGAGCAAGTTGGTACCTGGATTCTCAAGGCCCAGGCAAGTTGTGCCCTTGATCACTTCTTTTTACCCAACCATGTTCTGATTAATCATAATGATCTGCATAGGTTAATTTTGATGGGACCCAATAGGTTACCCCAGTTTTGATTACCTCTATACCTTGTTTACCACTGAACTTTCTGGGTAGTACTTGCTAGTGCTATATGTGGTTTTGGGTATGGAGATACACTATTCATGGTTACACTTTTGTTATCAGTTGTTATTCATTATTCATGTTGAGATCATTATGTTAATTGGAACATGGAGCGACCACCCGGGAAAACAGTGCTACCATAAGGGTGGAATGGGACGCCCTTGGCTGATTAATTAGGAAAGCTAGTGGAAGACTACCTTACCCGAAAGGGGCAAGGGCAGTAGGGGAGAGGTCAGTGCGGGGAGGCCCTCGGGAGGATTTTGCTGCGATGGCGGTCCTGCAAGGGATTCCTGTACTGGATCTTCCTATAAACTGTAGCGGGTTTTCGGAAGCTAGTGGAACTTTGTAAAGGCCTCGTAGTGGATCCCTAGCCATTTACCTCGGAAGTGTCTAAGGGCCTTGCAAACCCTGGCGACATGGGATACACGACTTGTGGGTAAAGATGCGCAACCTCTGCAGAGTGTAAAACTGGTATACTAGCCGTGCTCACGGTCATGAGCAGCTCGGACCCTCACATGATTAAATTATGGAACTTAAATTCAATTTGTCATATGCATTGCATCGCAGGTGAGGTGGTTACTTTTGTTCTATTACTTAATTGGGTTTGGTATTTACTTATACTTAGTAATTGCTAATAAAATTTTGACCAACTCTAAAAGCAATGCTCAGCTCTAACCATCCTCTTTGGTAAGCCTTACACTTCACGTGAGCTCCCACCTTTGGCGAGTTCATGCACATTATTCCCCACAACTTGTTGAGCGATGAACGTATGTGAGCTCACTCTTGCTGTCTCACATACACCACAGGTCAAGAACAGGTACCGCAGGATGAGGCGCTTGGAGGATGCTGCGATGAGTTCGTGAGAGGTCTAGGTCGTCGTCTCCCAGTCAACTTTGGGTTGCTGGACCGTTGTCTCCTTATAATGTAATTATTTATTTTGTATAGAACTCCTGCTATATATAAAGTTGTGACATTCGATCCTGTGCCACTATACATCATATGTATGAGACTTGGTCCCAGCATACCTGGTGTTTATGTTAACCCCGGGTCTTGGTGCCCCGAAATCCGGGTGTTACAGAAGTGGTATCAGAGGAATGTTGACTGTAGGACGAAACCTAGATAGAACTGGATAACCATTATTTACTTACCTTTACTACTCTGATCATTTCTAAACTTATCTTAATCTTTTCTCATCTATTTCCGCTTTACTCTGATTATTCTTATCTTTTCTTTTCTAAAGACAGACGTGGATTTCACACTTTGAAATCCTGTGCCTAAAGTGACTTTAGGAATAGGAGACCTAATCCTAGGAACAAAAATAAAACTATCTTTATAAGTGTTTATGAACTTGAATGTTTGTTCTTATGATACTTGCCTGATTTGGATCTTTGATTGAGTGTGATGAGTTGTGGAGTAATGTCCACAATCGCATCTGCATATACACATAGGTATAAGAATATATATATATATAATAACTAGACAAACTAAATTATCCTTCAATAAAGTAACTAGCCTAACAATATCCATCTTATCTTAAAAATTCTCCCTTATCTTAATAGATTCATCTCATCTCAAGAGATTCTATCCTACACTCATAGATCTATCTTATCTCAAAAGGTCTTAACTTATCCTAATGTATATAGATCCATCTTATCTTAAGAGGTTTTTTTTTCTTATCTTAATAGATTTATCTTATCTTGAAGAGATTCTAACCGATCTACATCATATAATCCATCTTATCCTAAAAAGATACTCATCTTATCTTGGAGAGATTTTTATGTCATCCTAATAGATCTAACTGGCCTTAAAAGATTCTATCTTATCATTATGGATTGATGTTATCCTAATAAGCATACTTAATCACCCTAGATTAACAACCATGATCTAATGCAAATTAATTAGACCTTATCTAGTTAAACTAGTCATACCAATCTAATTTAGATCTCATCTAACCTAATATGATCTAATCTAAAGTGGCTTATCAAACATGTTAGATAGTACTAGTGAAATGGATTAGACCTCACTCCTATAAAAATGATTTAAGCTAAATTGATGCCCTAGATTAACTTGACCATATACATATGCAACTACCTTACCCATCCAATAGATGCATAATCCCTCTGTGATAACCTAATAGAGCTTCTATACCCCATCCTATTTCAAAAGATTCTAACATATCCTAACAAGATATATCTTACCCTGATAAATCTATCTAACTTAAACCAGTCTAATCTAGATCATATCTAATTTAATATGGTCTAATCTAGTGTGAGTTACTTAATGCTGGTAGAAAAGATAAGGCCATCCTCCTAAATCACTTAAGCCTAATTTGGAGACTTATATCAACTTGGACATACACAACAACTCGACTTATATAACAAGTTACATAACTTACCCAATCAATAGAGTCTTAATGGATTGCATAATCTATCAAACACCACCTGACATCAAACCAGATTTTGACCTATATCATGTAGTCTATCTTACCACATATATCTTAACCATATGTCCTTAACTCGGATGGCAACTCCAAGAAGAAAGGCCAAAGGAGACCAACCACGTCAAAGAAGGATAAGCATCAACTCAAGACTTCAAAGATCAAGTTGAATCGCCAACAGGAGTCAAGATCCACAATCTTGGATGGAGTCTTTCCTCGCCCTACCCTTTCTTAACCAAACTTCTCTTTAAAGACATCTTTTACCATACACAATAGAGTGGATATACATACCCAAGCTTTTATAACCACTATCTAAATAATATGAAACTTCTCAATTCCTAAACTAACTAAAAGTTAAAGGCTGAACTATAAATAAAGCTTTTTACATCCCTGTCCTTACAAATCTCGAGGACGAGATTATTTTTAAGGGGGGTAGAATTTGTAACACCCAAAATTCTATTTTGGGATTTAGAAGAATTATTCAAAGGATGTGAATTAAAATGTCAAATCTAAGAAGGATTTCCCTATTTTTGAACTCATTTATTTCAGATAAATAGATGGTAATATTAAAATTTTGATGGTTCAAGTTTAGATTTGAATGTTGGCTTTAGAGTTTGAATTTAAGTAAATAGAAAGATTTTCATTTATTGGAGTAGGTTATATATATATATATATATATATATATATATATAATTAGAAGTATTTATATACATGAATGAAATAATAAATAAAATAAAATGAAACCTTAAATTTTATGTTGGGAATTTTGTTTGTGTGTTTGGATTAAAGCGGAAATTCCAACTTAGATTAAAAAAGGATTTGAATTTTGAAGTAAAATCTTGAAACTGAAATTAGAAATAAAAATAGAAATAATATACAGAATAAAAAAAAATAGAAGCTTACCTGGTCGATACCTAAAGCCATATCCAATACTTCCCACGTCATCCTCCAAATTTTCCCCTTTATTTTATTCTCTAGCCGGTGATTAGATCATCGTTTTTTTTTTCTTCTGTGATACGGCCGCCTGGGTCCTTTGCTCAGGAATGGTAGTCGTGCGCGCCTGCAACCAGGTGTTTTCCTGAGACCGACGCATGGGGCCCACGATCAGACGTTCTAGAAGCTTCTCCCTTGCGTGATCGTCGGACTCCGATAGTTGATTTCCTTCGCAGCAGGATCAAACGGAATCGCACTCGTTCAGGGGAGATCCAATCTCCGTTCCACCTGAATCTGCGCGAGCAATCTTTCGTCTCTGCCCTATAAAACTCAGCCCTCTCACTTATGTTGAATCACGGAGAGCTCCTGGAAGAAGCCATGAATTGAGAGCCGAACTCGACAAACGCTGATGGCTGGGGGTAGCCGTGGCGGCCATCGCGTGCGCACACACGGGAAAGGAGAATCGCATCTACACCATAAACAGGGTCGTTTGTGCTGCAGAAGGGATCTGTCGCAGAGCCATGCCCCACTGCAAACTATGGTTTCTGCACTTTGAATCCTGGTGAGATACCTCCTATTCTGTTTTCCATGGACTCCACTTTGCTTATCATTCATCTGGTTGGAGTTTCGGGTCTCGGGGGCCGGGGGATCGTGCACGAGTAATGGCAATTGCCGCGGTATTGCCGCATCTGGCGTCCGTGCTGCCGGGTTTGGAGAAGAGATGCGGCAACCGCTGATCAGGAAATAGACGATGGTTCTCAGGCCTCTCGATTCAGATTAGATGGACAGAATTAGCACATAGATATACCGGTTGGACGGGATCTGATCCTGGCTGGTGATCGCAAATTCAATGGCCAAGATCATAACATTAGATAATGGTTCGATTGTGGGGATTTGAGTCGGGCAGTGTGATCTGAACGGTTCTGGTCACATCCACGTTATTGCAGTCGAGTAATTTTGCAAAAGACTCACTGCAGGCTGTATAAATGCAACTCGTGCATCCATATTTTGATTAAAGTAAATAAAAATAAATCTAGACACCCTATGAAATTCATATCTCCTATGTTTTAATTTCGATTAAACCTGTTCCAGTTGCGTTAGCTTCATAAAAATATTTACTACATAATAACGACATTAATTATATCATATCACATGCATTTATAGTTAAATATTTATTTACCATATATATAGTAAATTAATCTTTTTATCAATGTAATCTGACTATAAATATAATTTGACTAGCAGATGATCACTAATCAAGTTATAATTTAGATTAAAATTGAATTAATTATTTTTTTTAGATTATCTTTCTCACATGGTTATAAGATCAATATAAGACCTAGTTTTAATTACTTAATCACATAAGTCTTCTGAAAACTATATCTCTTTAACCATAACTCCGATTTTAGTGATTCTCGAACCTACGGCCTCGTAGCGACGCGTAGATTATTATCACGCAGTTTATTCTTATGTTTGGTGAGATGTTAATTTTGCCTATGTTATGTTGTCTGTATTACTACGTTTAGTAGTGAGGACACGTGTCATCTGAAGAGCAAGTTGGTACCTGGATTCTCAAGGCCCAGGCAAGTTGTGCCCTTGATCACTTCTTTTTACCCAACCATGTTCTGATTAATCATAATGATCTGCATAGGTTAATTTTGATGGGACCCAATAGGTTACCCCAGTTTTGATTACCTCTACACCTTGTTTACCACTGAACTTTCTGGGTAGTACTTGCTAGTGCTATATGTGGTTTTGGGTATGGAGATACACTATTCATGGTTACACTTTTGTTATCAGTTGTTATTCATTATTCATGTTGAGATCATTATGTTAATTGGAACATGGAGCGACCACCCGGGAAAACAGTGCTACCATAAGGGTGGAATGGGACGCCCTTGGCTGATTAATTAGGAAAGCTAGTGGAAGACTACCTTACCCGAAAGGGGCAAGGGCAGTAGGGGAGAGGTCAGTGCGGGGAGGCCCTCGGGAGGATTTTGCTGCGATGGCGGTCCTGCAAGGGATTCCTGTACTGGATCTTCCTATAAACTGTAGCGGGTTTTCGGAAGCTAGTGGAACTTTGTAAAGGCCTCGTAGTGGATCCCTAGCCATTCACCTCGGAAGTGTCTAAGGGCCTTGCAAACCCTGGCGACATGGGATACACGACTTGTGGGTAAAGATGCGCAACCTCTACAGAGTGTAAAACTGGTATACTAGCCGTGCTCACAGTCATGAGCAGCTCGGACCCTCACATGATTAAATTATGGAACTTAAATTCAATTTGTCATATGCATTGCATCGCAGGTGAGGTGGTTACTTTTGTTCTATTACTTAATTGGGTTTGGTATTTACTTATACTTAGTAATTGCTAATAAAATTTTGACCAACTCTAAAAGCAATGCTCAGCTCTAACCATCCTCTTTGGTAAGCCTTACACTTCACGTGAGCTCCCACCTTTGGCGAGTTCATGCACATTATTCCCCACAACTTGTTGAGCGATGAACGTATGTGAGCTCACTCTTGCTGTCTCACATACACCACAGGTCAAGAACAGGTACCGCAGGATGAGGCGCTTGGAGGATGCTGCGATGAGTTCGTGAGAGGTCTAGGTCGTCGTCTCCCAGTCAACTTTGGGTTGCTGGACCGTTGTCTCCTTATAATGTAATTATTTATTTTGTATAGAACTCCTGCTATATATAAAGTTGTGACATTCGATCCTGTGCCACTATACATCATATGTATGAGACTTGGTCCCAGCATACCTGGTGTTTATGTTAACCCCGGGTCTTGGTGCCCCGAAATCCGGGTGTTACAATGGTCAGCGAGTTGCTAGAATCACGATACAACCTATCAAGATTGTCACGAGAAGCGGCAAGGATACGCTTTTCTTCCTGCAAGCACAAGTCAGTTCCTTCAAAAAACAGGCAAGTAATAGGAACACAGCAAGGAAAAAGCGCAGTTTCATATATCACCTTTTCAGAGTCAAGCTGGGCATGCAGAGAAGAACTCAACGCATTGGCATCATCCAAGGCAGCAGAGACCTGACTCAGCTCAATCTGACTTTGAGAATACTTTTCCTCAAGATCAGTGCATCGCTGAGTCAATTCAGCTTGATCCTGAGAATGTTTCTCCTCAAGAAGTGCAGTCTGCCGAGTCATTCCTAGTAAGAGGTAACCAAACAAAACAAGGTCAGAAGGTCAAGCAGTCCACAACAAACGCGAAGAAAAGAAAAAGGGCACTAACCAGCGTTAATCGCCTCCAACTCGGATACACGACGACGAAGTAACACTGGATTCCAACACGGAAAAGACGAAGCCACTTCTGGGATAGGAGCACCATGCAATTTCAGCTGGCTGGTCATCCCATCCACCAAAACCTGATGAGAAGAACAGATGAGCATAATGGCAAAAGTTCATGCAATGTAAAAATCAAGCTAAGAAACAGCACAGTACCTGGAGGTTGGAGAAGAATGAAGGAATCCCCAAATCAGGAGAAATCAGATGATAACCAGGCACAAGGTCATCACCCGAAGCAGCTTGCAGCGGAACAGTGGGAATCAGTTCAGCGCCTTCACCAGAGCCGGACACTCGATCAGCGGGGACGCTGCCCTCTAAAGCGACGCCCTGGTCCAAAGTTTGAGCCACCACCATGCAGCCAGAGTGTGGAGGTGACCCTGCGTGAACGTCCATGGAAGTGCCGGAAGGAGTCCCCGTTTGGGCACCCTCGGGAGCTGGGTTGTAGCTGGCACTGCCCACTTGAGCTGGATCATCCCCGGCAGCACCCTCGGGGGCTGGGCAGTGGCTTGCACCCTTCGCCTGAGCTAAGTCATCCCCGACGACACCCTCGGGGGCTGGGCATGTGTCAGCACCAGCTTTAAGGTCCAAACTCTCCGCAGTAACCACTTCTAAGGTTGACGGACCCTCGGTTACTTCCATGAAATCAGGACAGTCCAAATCAGCATCCCGACCCTCGAGACCGCGTTCTAAGGTTGACGAGGCGCGGGATGACCTCAACCCAGCATCCGGCACGGCACCACAAGCTTCCGCTACATCATCATCCACTGGCCCTGATAACAAGTCTTCTGGAACCATATCCTCAAGAGTTTGATCAAAGTCGGCCAGGGATATATTTTGCAGGCCAACAAGAGCAGACAAAGCAGGAGAAGGAACTCCACTACTTCCCCCACTGGCAAGGAATTGCCGACTGTTTTTCCGAGTCAAAGGGACCTCATTCTCTTCCTCTCCGTCATCTTCATCAGCAACACTGGCAACACACCCATTGGGATCAACGACAGATGGACTACACCCATTGGGATCAGCAACAGGCATACCACACCCATTGGGATCAGCATCGGTAAATTCGGGCACAGGAACCTCCTCAGCAGCAGGACCCGAGGGACCAGCATCTTGATCCAAGCTAGATACTCGCCGAAGGCGTCTCCTCTTCTTTTTCTGCCCGTCAGCAGGAAGATCGGCTTGATTAACTCGGCAAGGACGCCTCGAGCGAACACGGACAGGTCTCTGAACATTCAAGGTTATACCAACATCAGGGAGAGGCGCCACTGCTAATGTCTCAGCAGGAGTAGCGTCAGAGGAATCCTCAGCTAACATATCAAGCATAGCATTCATTTCTGCATCATTAGGATCCACAGGCACCTCGAAATAGACTTGTCGCTCATCATCAGGAATTTTGCCAAGTGAGGCAACCAAAGCATTGACTTCTTCATCAGAGGGCCGCGTTCTAAAGCCCAAATTGCCATCAATCGCAGGTGGATTTGACACGAAGAGAGTGAAGGCTTTGGCAGGAGGCAGATTCCAAGCCGAGTATGCCATCGGAGCACCAACATTAGATACTTTGCCTCTAAGAATTATCTCCAGTCGGCTCACCAAATCTGCAGAAGGGATTTTCTTGTTGATAACTCGGGTTGGGTCGGCTAGCCCTTGATACAGATAAGCCGGGTGGACCCTATCCTTCAGCGGCTGAATGTTTTTGAAAACAAAGTCAGCGACTATAGCTTCAGCAGTTAAACCCCTCTCTTTCAATAGCCCAACTTCAGCTAGCAGCACACTGGCTTCAGCCACCTCCTCGTCCGTGGGAGACTCGGTCCAACTCGAGGTACGAACGTCTGGCTGTCTTCCCGACCGGGGGGGGAGAGAATTTCCATAGTTATCAACTATAAACCACTCCAGACGCCATCCCTTAATGCTGTCTTTAAGGGGGATTTCAAGATATTCAGTCTTACGTCCCCGGCGCATCTCCAAACTAGCACCCCCGACCAACTGATGTTGTCCCCCGGCCATCCCAGGGCGACAATGATACAGATGTTTCCACAAGCCAAAATGCGGCAGCACGCCGAGAAAAGCTTCACATAAGTGGACGAAGATAGAAATTTGCAGAATTGAGTTAGGGTTCAGATGGGTGAGATTGATGTGATAGAAATCAAGAAGACCGCGGAAAAAGGGAGAAATAGGAAGGCCAAGGCCGCGGAGAAGAAAAGGAGCGTAAACCACGGACTCGTGCGTATCCTCCGTCGGGACTGTAGTCCCATGGCAAATCCGCCAAGAACAAAGTTCCCGTGGAGGAAGAACCCCGATGGACACGAGATGGAGGAGTTCAGCTTCAGAGATAATGGACATGTGGTTACCTGCGAAGGGCAACTGGCTGTTGGGATCAATTGGAGGAATCACCACAGCGGAAGAACTCGCGATTTTCCTCTTGGGAGCCATCACGATTTCACCAGTGAGCAGATTGGAGGCGAGCGCAGAAGAGGATTTGGAAGCAGGAAGGCAAGAACTAGGGCGCGGAAAGCAAAGGCGGCTAAAAGTGCAGCTCTTATGGGATATTCTCGGACCAGATACCGTTTCAAAAAGTGCCCAGTCATCACCCGGCAGTTATTTCCGAAATCCCAGCATGCCACGTGGTCATTCGGCAGTTATTCCCAACAACTGGTGGGCCATCTCTTCACTCGGGTGTTAATCCTCAAAATAACTCGGCGTAGCCTCTAAAATGCCGACGTCACTACTCAGTCACTCGGTGTTGCCTCTAAAACGCTGATCTTGAGTTCAATCGTTCGGCATTACTTCTAAAATGCCAACGTTGACATTCAATCACTCGGCGTTGCCTCCAAAACGCTAATCTCGAGTTCAATAACTCGGCGTTGCCTCTAAAATGCCGACGTCACTACTCAGTCACTCGGTGTTGCCTCTAAAATGCTGATCTTGAGTTCAATCGCTCGGCATTACTTCTAAAATGCTGATAACGTTGACATTCAATCACTCGGCGTTGCCTCCAAAACGCTAATCTCGAGTTCAATAACTCGTCGTTGCCTCTAAAATGCCGACGTCACTACTCAGTCACTCGGCGTTGCCTCTAAAATGCTGATCTTGAGTTCAATCGCTCGGCATTACTTCTAAAATGCTGACAACGACCTTTAATCACTCGGCGTTGCCTCTAAAATGCTGATCTCGAGTTCAATAACTCGGCGTTGCCTCTAAAACACTGATCTCGAGTTCAATAACTCGGCGTTGCCTCTAAAATGCCGACGTCACTACTCAGTGACTCGGCGTTGCCTCTAAAACGCTGACCTCGAGTTCAAAAACTCGGTATTGCCTCTAAAATGCCGATGTTACTACTCAGTCACTCGGCGTTGACTCTAAAACGTTGATCTCAAGTTCAATCGTTCGGCATTGTTTCTAAAATGATCAAGCTCAGCACCACTTCTAAAGACACTGATATAGACTGCAATATTGCTCGGCGGCTACTTCTGGAAGCGTCAATATAATGATCAAGCTTCTTCGTCTATGGTCTCAAAAGAATCAGATTTATAGTCAAACAAAACGAGTCATCAAGAGGAAACCAAATTCATTCTTCATTTAAGGGAAGTGGCAATACTTACAAATCAACTCATTTTGAGTTGATACTCCCCTACTTCTACTACTACTACTACGCTACACTATACTACTCTACATTACTAATACTACTACATTATTTAACTATACTATTTCTAATCTATACTAATATCTAAAAAGACCAGTGGCATCTAGCCACTGGCCTTGCCTTTGCCGCCGCCGCCGCTCTTGGTGCCGCCCCTGCTGCTGCCGCCCCTGCTGCTGTCGCCCTTGGTGCCGCCCCTGCTGCTGTCGCCCTTGGTGCCGCCCCTGCTGCTGCCGCCCTTGGTGCCGCCCCCGCCACTGCCGCTGCCGCCGTCGTCGTCGTCGTCGTCGTCGTCATCCTCGCTCTCGCCGCCGCCGTCCGAGTCCTCCTCATCCGAGGAGTACTCAGACTCATCCGAGCCCTCGAGCCCGGAGCGCTCGACGGCCCGGATGTACGCCCAGACCTCCGCGGCTATCCCCTGGGAGTCGTCCGAGTCATCGGACGACGCCGGGGGAGAGACGGGAGCCGGGGACCCCTCGGACTCGGAGGAGAACTCCTCCTCCGAGTATTCCGAGTCGCCGAAGTCCTCCGATGGAGGAGTCGGCTCGCGCTTGCGCTTGTTGTTTTTTCCCATGGTGGAAGCAAGCGGGAAAGAAGAGAAGGAAGCAGTAAGGAATAGCGAAGAGGTGTGAAGAAACCAGAGGGGTAACAGCGTTATTTATAGAAGAGAAAGGCAACCGCTCACCTCCAACCGCGGTCACTGAACAGTCGCAAAGCATTCAATATACACTTCCACCCGTCCGAAGACACGTCAGGCGGCTGACGCCGTTTCATGCAGCACTACACCCATTGGGACTCCAGTCAACAGCGCGAAGGGTATGATTACACTCGCCGTCCCATCACATTACAACTCAGAAGCAGCCGGTAAAAACGCTCAGCGTACCAAGCCGTCCCTTGCCCACACCCATTGGGGGGGGGGGACACCCAGGAATTGCCAGTATATTTTTCAAATTGGTCACATCTGTGCAGAGCATGCAGTGAATGCCTTAAGACAAAAATGAGATATCAACAAGAGTTAGAGGGAAGCCAAGTATAGCCAACAGAGTGCAAAATATGGTCGACAGACACGACTTGAAGACTAGACAGAGAACGTCCATCAAATGTCCAATCAATTGCATAGCAAATAAATTACGCTACCTAGCAAGATATGGAGGGATTGCAAACTCGGCTGCAAAAGACAAAAAACATGCTGACCTCTGAAGCATAATCTTGATGACATAGCACGGATGACATCATGCCAACTTTTTTACAAGCAGAAAAGAGTAATCTTCAGCAAAAGGGCATAAAAAGAAGACCTTCAAGCGAATTATCCTCAGAAAATCCACTTGAAGGTCGGGGGCTACACCCATTGGGTGCACCTTCGGTGCACCCCATGGATTATTATTCTAAGCCAAAATATTGCCAATTTCTAAAGAGCACGGGACAAGATCAAAAAGCCAATCTTCAACCGAAATGAAGAAACACAAATGGGAATAATCTCTATTGAAGACCTTCGAGTAGATCATTTTCTAAAATCTACTCGAAGCTCGGGGGCTACACCCATTGGGTGCACCTCCGGTGCACCCAATGAAGTTTCGAATCCTTCAAATAAGAATGCCGATCTCTAAGGCACAGGCACGAAACTAGGTTTTGGTCAACAAGTGATCGAAGCAGGAGAGAACAACAAGAAGCCGTTTTTCTTCAAATCACCTGCAAGCTGGACCTGGGATCTTTGGATTGATTACCTCTAAATTAACCCAAAGATCGGGGGCTTGTGGGGGACAGATATCCCCCGGGTCCACTAAAAGAGTAATGGACCTCACGAATGGCCCAAGGGTCCAATAAGTCGTAAGGTTATTCTTTCGTGGGCCTATGGAGAAACAATCAGCAAAGCAGAGCGAAGTAAGGCCGGATTGGAGCAAACCCGGACGGCCCATAGCGTCGAGCAAGTAACCGCAACAGGGATCCGACTTTCCCGCGTTGGAGCCTCCACGCACCGAAGCTACGTGAGGATAAGTCGGCGAGGGCTACGTAAAGGATAATCTCAAGAGGTTCACTATCTTTTAGCCACTTGTTGTTATCTTATCCATGTGTACTGCCCCACGGTCGAGTATATAAGGCCTAGGGGGCACCCCTTCAGAACGATCGACCCATTACTTAGCCACCTACATCAACTCTCTGTATTCTTAATCCAGAGAGTTCTCCTGTAATCATATCCACCAAGCATACTCACCAGGACGTAGGGTGTTACGCATCACCAAGCGGCCCGAACCTGTAAACCTTGTCCACCGTCTCTCGTGCGATCGGCACGAACCATTTTGCTATAGTTGTCGACACCTTCCTACTCCTAAAAACACCTTGAGGGGCAACCCCGGGTGTGCGGTCGGACCCAAAACACCGACAATCTGTCCTGCCGAGATCCAGAGTGCGACCATTTAATTGCTACAATGCTACTCTATCTACAGGTGTATTGTGATGGATCCTACGTCCGAACCAGCAGACATTGAATCAGGAGTTGGTGATGTTACGACACCTGTACGAGGCAGACCAACCATGGTACGTGGTTCCATGACGGCAGGTCGTCATGGCGCAGGATTGACACTGGCAGGGCGTAGTGCCGGTCGTGGCACTAGTTGTGTGATACGCGGTAGTAGGAGTGCCGGAAGGAGCATTCGTGGTGGCCGAAGTGTTGGTATTGACATCGATTTAAATGCTCAAGGTCGGGAAGATGATGAACCAATTGAAGTTGAAGCTGAAATTACTGTAAATAATTCGGTGAGTAATTTTCTAACACATGGCCATTGCTAATTTGTAGACATTTGTAATGTTCATATGTGATATGCTTGTACATATATTTTCGTATAGAAGGAGAAATATGACAAGGCAGATTGGTCATCCATGAATACTAGAACTTTTTGTGAAATATGTGTTGAAGAGGTTGAAGCTGGTAACAGACCAAATGGAACACTAACTAATGCAGCGTATAAAAATATTTGTGTTAAGTATCGACAAAGAACTGGTTTGCTTCACAGCAAAACTCAATTGAAGAATAAGTGGGATTTACTGAAAGGGCTTTACAGTTTTTGGCTTGGTCTAAACAAAGATACAGGACTTGGATGGGATTCTAAGCTAGGGACTGTGATTGCAAGTGATGAATACTGGAAGAAAAATACAAAGGTAATAACATATTAGTTAAAGTTATATTGTACTTGTTTTAATTTCTTTCATCTATGATGTAGTACTAAATATTGTAATTGTTATGCAGGGGCATCCTGATTGGAAGAAACTGAAATATGGCCCTCCAGAAGATGAAGATTTCATGACACAAATGTTTGAACATATTGCAGTGGATGGATCTACATCATGCGCTCCAGGTGAATTTTATGATGTGGAAAATCATGAGACTGAGGTTGATGGTATTGACGGAGTTGATTTTGGCACATTTCAGGCAGACTGTGATGCTCAATATGATGAATTTGCGACTCCTTTTGCTAGTGGCAGCAAGTCAACTCAGTCGAAGAGAGGCGTCTCAACTCAGTCAAAGAAAAGAGCTAGTCCTACTGTTGTTAATAGCCCACTGAAGCGCACAAAGAATCCCATGGTTAAGGTCATGAATAAGATTCATAATACTTTGGAGATCAATTGCAATATTTCAAACAAAGTAATGCTTGGTGAGTATAGGTATGAATCAATCAAGCAATGCATGGAATGGGCTGTTGAGTGTGGAGCAACTGAAGGATCACTTGAGCATTTCATGGCTACTCAGCTTTTTGTTAAGGCGGAGCATAGGGATGTATTTAAGTCATTCAAAACAAATGAAGGAAGACTTCTATGGTTGAAGAGGCACTGCGCTAAGGATGGCTTATGTTAGGAACATCTATTTAATTTCGTGTGTTAGGAACATCTATTTATTTTCGTGTGTTAGGAGCATCTATTTACTTTCATGTCTGGAACATGTATTTATTTTCGTGTGTTAGGACCATCTATTTGTTTTTATGTGTGGAACATCTATTTATTGTTTATGTGTGGAACATTTATTTATTGTTTATGTGTGGAACATCTATTTATTTTTATGTGTGGCTTCTAGTACTTTCTATTACTTAATTTGCATGAATATTATTTGTAGCTTGATGTAGATGTGAATGACGATGAGGAGGAGGACGAGGCTATTGTAGCTGCGCGAGATCGAGGCCAAATGTTGAAAAGAGTTGGATCTATGCTCAATGCATTCGGTACGTATTATGGTGAAACTTTTCTTAACAAGTCAGTGAGAAGAAAACCTAGTTCAACTGGCTATGATTGGGTGATGACAACAATTAGTAATCCAAACGATTGCTATGATATGTTTCGGATGAGTAGACCTCTTATTGAAAAGTTGCATGACTTGTTGATTTCATCATATGGACTGAAGACAACTGAAAATATGTGTTCTTTGGAAGCACTTTGTATGTTTTTATGGACTGTTGGTGCCCCTCAATCTGTCATTCAAGTAAAAAATAGATTTCAGAGGTCAAAAGAAACTATTAGTAGAAAGATCTCAGAAGTGTTGAATTGCATATTTCTCCTATCAAAAGATATTGTGAAGCTAAGAGATCCTCAATTTACTACTGTCCATGAAAGATTACTAGGCGACCGATTTCAGCCTCATTTCAATGATTGTATTGGTGCAATTGATGGAACTCATATAAGGGTAGTTGTGCCATCCTCTAAATTGGTTCAACATGTTGGTCGACATGGATATCCCACCCAAAATGTACTGGCCATATGTGATTTCGACATGAGGTTCACTTTTATTGTTGCGGGATGGCTGGGTTCTGCACATGACATGAGGGTGTTCAATAATGCTCTGACAAAATATGCCACTATTTTTCCACATCCTCCACCAGGTATCATATTGTTTATTATATAATTTCAATTTATAAATTATTATGGTCTACTCTCATATGTCGGTGTATTTTTAGGTAAATATTATCTTGTTGACTCAGGATACCCTAATCGATCTGGATATCTAGCACCATACAAAGGAACAAAATATCATTTACCTGAGTATCGAGCGGGTCCCCGACCTAGCGGAAAAAAGGAGACATTTAACTATTTGCATTCATCTCTGCGTAATGTGATTGAACGCTCATTTGGTGTTTTGAAGATGAAGTGGAGAATTCTGTTACACCTACCCAGTTATCCTATGGCCAAACAATCCAAAATAATACATGCATGTATGGCTCTTCATAATTTTATTCGTGACAGTTCTTTGGCAGATAAAGAATTTGATCGTTGTGATGAGGATGAAGATTATATGCCAATGCCATCATCTCAGCCTAGTACTAGTCAATTTGGGGATGAAGAAGGTGACATGAATGTCTTCCGTGATAATATTGCTAATGCAATATTTGCCAATGTCAATTGAATTATTTGTTTCCAAATTATTTATGTAATAAATTATGAATACTCATAAACGTTTGTTACATTGTTCATCTCATATATGAGTTTCAACCTAGTACAAATATAGAGGGCATTCTTGTCTTCCTCATACAAACTAATCCTATTAACAACTTAAATAATCTTGGTAAACAAACAGGACTACTCAGATTATATAATCCAGATTATATAATCCTCTAAAAATAATTCAGATTATATAATCCATGGGGTAAACAAACAGGCCCTAAAGAGACCAGTCCATAAACAAAGATGCTCGTAACCTAGGTTATTTAGGCTAGATCATTAATTCAAAATAAACATGTCCATGCAAACAAACATGTACAACAGCACAAGTGGTTTGTTACCCATCCCGTCGGTTTAGCTAGTAGTCTCTCTATTTGCTCGTAAACTGTAAAAAAAACACAAGACAAAATCAAAATGGCTGGCGCGCGCGCGGCGCCATCAAATTCATATCAAATTACTTGTGCTAATAAGCATTATTCAAATCAAATTACTCGTGCCATCATTATTTTAGTATATATATATATATATATATATATATATATGTATGTATGTATGTATGTATGTATGTATGAATGAGATCCATCCATCTATCGCTTGTGTTAATTATATTTTACCCTCCCTGCCTCCGTCCCTATCTTCCTCCCTCTCTCTCCGCTTCGCCAAACCCTAGTTACTCGCAAGACAATGGAGCCGCAGCCACCGCTCCCCCTCGCCAACGGCCACGGCGACAGCATCGTCGACCGCGACGTCTGGCTGGCCTGCGCCGCCCCGCTCTCCCGCCTCCCCACCGTCGGCGACGAGGTCTACTACTTTCCCGATGGCCACGCCGAGCAGTGCCCCGCGCACCTGCCGGCGCCGCTCCCCGCGCCGCACTTCTTCCCCTGCACCGTCACCGACATCAGCCTCGGCGCGGACGACAAGACCGACGAGGTGTTCGCCAAAATCTCCCTCAGGCCAGGCCTCGCCGCCGCTTCTCGTCCGGACCCCGGCAGCGGCAGCAGCAACAGCCCGCCGCGGGAGCCCCTCAGCTACTCCATCAAGGAGCTCTCGCAGAGCGACGCCAACGGCGGTGGAGCCTTCTGCGTCCCGCGCTACTGCGGGGACCACGTATGGCCCAAGCTCGACTTCGAGGCCGACCCGCCCATGCAGAACCTCGTCATGCACGACACCACGGGCAAACAGTGGGAGTTCCGCCACGTCTACCGCGCCAAGCAGCCCCGACACGTGCTCACCACCGGCTGGAGCAAGTTCGTCAACGCCAAGCTGCTCGTCGCGGGGGACATCATCGTCTTCATGCGCCGCCCCAACGGCGACCTCATCGTCGGCCTGCGCCGCATGCCCAGGTACGCGGGCACCTTGCACCGCCCGGGGGCCGGGGGCGACGCCCAAGACCCGGATCAGCCGCCCCGCAACGCGCTCGCGCGGGTGCCGCCCAAGGACGTCATGGAGGCCGCGCGCCTCGCCGCCGAGGGCAGGCCCTTCACGGTCACCTACTACCCGAGGAAGGCCGCCGGAGAGTTCGTCGTCCCGCGCAACGAGGTGGAAGGCGTGCTCGACACCCTCTGGGAGCCAGGCTCGCACGTACTCATGCAGTTCGCGGAGGCCGAGGACACACGGCGCACCATGTGGGCCGACGGCCACGTCAAGGCGATCCACCAGAAAATCTGGCGGGCGCTCGAGGTTTTGAATTCTGATGACCCTTATCTAGCTAATTACCTATTGCAGTATTATTAGTAACTCATCGTGTTAAACAATCAGCGCTAGATATACATGTTTATCATATTGATTTGGTATTTCTTTGTTGGAGCTTCAGACTAACTGCAGCGGTGTACGCTGCCCTTCCCCCTCCCCTTACATGCGGCGCGTAGGGGGCACCCTATGGCCGCAGCGGTGCCCCTACAGCGCCCCCTACGTGTCGGTCCCCTTCTCTCTCCCCCTAGATATAGCGTGTCACTGTTCATCACCCTAAACACTATGCTGTGGGTCCACGAGTAATTGTTAGTAGATAAAAAATTGATAGTTGGTATAGAAAATGATATTTTATAGTAGTAGTGGGGTATAGGGGGAGTATTTAGGGGGAACTGCTGCGGGAGATGAAAAAATAGAGGGAAAAATAGGGGGGAAAAGTGATATAGGGAGAAAAATTTAGGGGTAACGGTTGCGGATAGCCTAACTTTTGTCGTGTTCTTGTATTACAACTGCATGCAGATCGATTGGAATGTTGCCTCCTCTGCAATTTCAGCACAACTGGGCAGATTTGTGAATGCTTGGCAAGTCCAGCGTATTGCCTACCCTTCTATTTGCGGCGGCCTTGGAGATTTATGTTACCCACTGCCACTGATGGAGTCGGAAAGCCAGGTCATGGCCATGATATTGGAGCAGATGCCACCGCGTACAAGTGCTTCTCCTCCCAACAACCCGCCGCGTCCAGGTCCAGGCCAAAAAGTGAACACCATAATGCTCTTCGGCGCCACAATCCACGTTGTGCAGAGTGATACCGACGATGATGGTTATGAACAACTGAATCGAGATCCTCCTCCTAATGCTGCTGGTGGTGGTGATGATATGGATCATGACAGTGCTGAAAATATATAAACTCTGATTCTGTAATCCATCCATTGCTTGAAAATTTGCAATTGCATCGTGTGGAACTAAGCAGCTCTTTGGTTGCCCCCGTCCGTCGGTGCATGGCCTATCGGATGCAAAAATAAAACGAGTCTAGTTGTTTGGTTGACTGAGTTTGTCTCTGGGCCAGACCACACTCATGCAAATACTCAGCCTCATCCAGGCCCACGGGACGACCAAAAGGTCCGTTTCTCGCGAGCCAAGACGCGCTCGCGCAGTCACGCTAGGGTTTCTCTCCCTCTGGCTCTCCCCTCCCTCGAGCTCTCCCTCCCCGTCTCCTCTTGCCCTCGAGCTCTCCGTCCTCTCGCCCTCGAGCTCTCCCACCCCTGAACCGTAGGATCATCGGTAAAATTTGTTTTGAACATTGAAATCTTAGTTTGTAAATTGCTTGTCGTGTTACCTGCTACTTTATTACCAATAATAGTTACCTTCTATCATTGATAGTTACTTGTTATTCTGTTGAACTATCTATTACCAATGATAGTTACATGATACATGCTACTTTGTTACCAATGATAGTTACCTTATATGGTATTCTATTACCAATGATAGTTACATGTTTTTCTATTATGAATGATAGTTACCTATTATTCTATTACCAACGGTGTGCTCCTACTTTGGAATATATTCATACTTTTGAATATATTCATACTTCTTTATTACTCTCTGAGTTGTCGATCAATGGTACGTGATGATTCAATGCCTCTAGGTGGCGCATCTCTTGTATGTCACAATCGTGGCTCGTGTAAGAATTTGTTTTCATATATTTGCAGCTAGCACATCACTATGTTAAAACTATTATGTTCTAAGCTATAGATCAATGTTCTATGATGCTAATATGCATCTGAGCTATATAACAATGTTCTATGAATTTCCTTTTTTAGCAACTAGCACAACACATCTGAGCCAACTTAGACCTCTAATCTCATTTTTCTATATTATTACTCTAGCAATGAATCCTGCTATTGCACGCTGTCGGCTAATTGCAAAGGCAGTGGTCCTTGTAGCAGTTATGTCAGCCTAGTTGGATGCATGGTTGAGGCACTGACTGCATGCTAGGAGGTGTATCACTTATGGCCCAATGCACCAAAGAGACCAAGAGAGGCAAAACAACCTGAGATTCATTTATGAATCCATTGATGTTGAGTGTGTTGACTTACTTAGGATGAGAAGAGCCCCTTTTATGCAGTTGTGTGACCTTTTTCGCACTAGGCAACTATTGAGAGATAGCATTCATAGCTCAGTAGAGGAGCAGGTTGCCATGTTTTTACATGTGGTAGGTCATAACCAAAGGTTTAGAGTTATACACATGACCTTTCGAAGGTCTATTGAGACCATCAGCAGATACTTCAGAGAAGTATTGTATGCTGTTGGTGAACTGAGGAATGAAATGATCTTGCCACCTTCAACTGTTACGCTAACCAAAATTAGAGATAGCCACAGATGGTACCCATATTTCAAGGTCAGCCAAATCCAAACACACCACTACTTTTCATGTTGGATTTGTAGTAACAAATGTTTGCTCTAATGTGTAGGACTGTATTGATGTCATTGATGGCACTCATGTGCTAGCAAGAGTTCCTAGAAATCAGAGAGCTGCCTTCCTTGGTAGGAAACACACCACAACACAGAACATCTCAGTTGTTGTAGACTTTGATCTAAGGTTTACATATGTTCTTTCTTGGTGGGAGGGATCAGCACATGATGCCCTTATCCTTGTTGATGCCCTTGAGAGAGAAGATGGTATAAAAGTGTCCCAAGGTAAAAATTAGTTTCCTTGGTATCCCCTAATATTGGTCTACACAATGCCCTAATATATGATATATGATGTTAGGTAAATTAAATTTTACCTTGTGGATGTTGGTTATGATGTTAGAACTAGGTTTTTTACCCCCTTATCGTGCCACACGGTACCACTTGAGGGCTTGTTTGGGAGCAAGTGAAATGGAGAGAATTGAGGGGGCTATAATCCTTTGTTGTTCACTTGCTCCCAAACAAGCCCTGAGTGAATATAGGGGGAGGAATCCACACAACCCAAAAGAGCTCTTCAACCTTAGACATTCATCACTAAGGGTGATAATAGAGAGGACCTTTGGTGCTTTGAAGAACATATTCAAAATATTATACAAACCTTTCCATCCATACAAGACACAAGTAAAGCTAGTCCTAACTTGTTGTATCCTCCACAACTGGATTATTCGTCATGGGAATGATGAACATATTCCACTAGAAGAAACATGGGCTGCAAATCAAGTTCATGAGGAAGCTCCCCATGACCTTTCCATGGACAATGCTGCCTGGTCTGCTACCAGGGACAATTGGGCTCAACAAATGTGGTAGAATAGGGCCTCACATAGGGGATAGTGGTCGTTATGTATTGTGCTAAGTTGCTGGCTGAGAACATTGTCTATTAGCAATGATGAACTATCTACAATTTTGAACTCAATTTCTTTGTTTGAGTTCCTTTATGTGATGTGCTCAGTTGCAATGATGACATTACTTACATCCTGACACCATTGTCGACTAGCAATAATGAACTTTCCTATGACATTACTACTATGTTTCTTCTACTATCTCTATTACTTCTATTATCTATGTTGCTTCTATCTCTGTTACTTGTACTATCTCTATTACTTCTACTATCTCTGTTATTTCTATGTTACTTGTACTATCTCTGTTACTTCTATTATCTGTGTTACTACTATCTCTATTACTTCTACTATCTCTGTTACTTCTATGTTACTTGTACTATCTATGTTACTACTATGCTACTTCTATTATCTGTCACTACTATATTACTCTTCCCCCTAATCTTTTACTTGTTCTAGCTATGGCTAACATGGTCTCTGAGGTTGCTGGTTAGGGGGCTAGGCCCGCTCTTAGGTGGATTGTTGTAATGTCTGGGTTTGTTCTCCATCGTTTTGTTGACTTGATAGGAAATGGGGTTAAGATCGACAAGGGTTTTAAGGAAATCCACCATAACTATGTTGTTAAAAATGTCTCTGAGTTCTATGGCCAAGAAGTAACAGGCCAACAAGTGTACAATCACCTTCGTAAGTGGAGGTCAAGGTGGGTCAAGGTTTGCAAACTGAAGGACATTAGTGGCGCTCTTTGGGATGAGGATAACTTTGTCATAAGCTTAGAAGAGGGTCATTATGCTGCTTACATCAAGGTTAGGACCAACACCTTCCATTTTTCTAACCTATTAATGGCACTCTTCCACTTCAAATTCTCTTGTTCTAACTTGAGTTGCTAACTCAATAGGATCACCAAAAAGATGCATTACTGACTCGACTCGGGTTACCAACAGGAAAATTCCTACTGAGGATATGGTGAGCCAACTAGACATGATCTTGAGGGGCAAAGTATCAAATGTTGGTGCTCCTGTTGCCTACTCTGCTTAGAATCTGCCACCTCCTAGGTCCTTTTTCATTTCATGTCCAACCCTCCTGCTGGTGATAGTGGTCTGGGTCTTAGAGTGCGACCCTCTCCTGAAGACATTGAGGCTCTGGTTGCTCCTCTTTATGATCTTCCCAATGATGAGAGGTGAGTTCATTTTGAGATGTCGGTGAGTCCAGATGATGCAGAAATAGATGTTGTACTCAATATGTTGGCTGGAGAATCATCTGACTCGGCCCATGCTGAACCAATGGCTATTACGATTGTACAAGAGCTTAACAAAACAGTGGACACCTGAAAGTCTGAGGGTATTCGCCCAAAGCGTCCTCGCCAAGTTAGCTGCCTAAATGCGCCTGCTGAGGAGAAGAAGAAGAAAAAGAGGCGGCTTCGATGACTGTCATGCTTGGACCAGGATGACGGCCCCTTCTGCTCCTATTTATGGAGAAGTACCAGCGGAGGTCCTTACTGAGGCTGATCCCAATGGTGGTGTATCTGTTGAAGCTGACCCCAATGGGTGTGACCGTGCACCAGCTGACTCCAATGGGTGTGACCTTGTTGAGACTGACCCCAATGGGTGTAACCGTGCAGAAGCTGATCCCAATGGGTGTAACCGTGCAGAAGCTGATCCCAATGGGAGTGACTGTGCACCGACTCCCATGGAGGTAACTGAGGATCCTTCAGCCTTAGAGGTGGCTGTTGCAGAAAACCCAGCCCCCGAGGGTGGTGCTGGCGGTTACCCAGCCCCCGAGGGTGTCGCCGGTAGTGATCCAGCTCTAGCGGGTAGCACGAGATGCAACCCAGCCCCCGAGGGTGTTGCCGGTAATGATCTGGCTCTGGTGGGTGGCGCGAGCTACAACCCAGCCCCCGAGGGCGTCCAAGTGAGCTCTCCTTCCCACACCTCCATGGATGTCCATGTCGGGTCATCTCCACCACGATCTGATGGGGTAATGGCGATGCATACTTCTTTGACTTCGAGCAAGCAAGTCGCCTTGGAGGTCAGCGAGCTAGATGCAAGAATTCTGATATCTGCTAGTGGGGCTGAGTCAACCCCCGACGATGCTCTTCAAATTGTTCTGGTTGATCTTCCTTCGTCGAGCTACAACGCAGCTTCTCATGACATGGGGTTACCCTCATTCTTCTCTAATCTTCAGGTAACTTAGCTCTTTCATTCTGTCGTTCCTCCTGGTAAATCATCTTCTTTGTACTCATTTGTCTTTAATAACAGGCTTTGGTAGACAGAATGTCCGCTCAGCTGAGATCACACGGTGCCACTATCCCAGAAGGGGCTCTGTCTCTGACGTAATGGAACCCATTGCTGCTTCAGAAATAGATAGCTGATTTGAAAGCGTCAAATGCTGGTTGGTAACTTTGTTTCTTCCTTGGCTGATTGATCAACCTGTTTTTGACCGTGTATCCTTCTTCGACTGCTTTGTCAGATATGGCCCGACGGTACTCTAAGCTTGAGAAAAAACATCTTCAACATCAAGCCGACTCAACCTGACGGTACTCCGAGCTTGAGGAGAAGTATTCTCAAGGTCAGATCGACCTGGCTCGGGTTTCTGCTTCTTTGGACGACGCACATTCTTTGAATTCTTCTCTCAATGCTCAGCTTGACTCTAAAAGGGCAGCTAACAAGGTAAACTTACTTAATTGGCTCTGTCGTGCTTTACTGTTTAACGGATGCTTGAGAGTTGATTCTTGTTTGTAGGAGGAGAGACAAGCACTTGTAGCTTCTCGTGATAATCTGGATAGGTTGTATCGTGATGCTAGCAATTCCTTAACCATCTTGGAGAGAAGCCATCGCTTTACTATGTCAGATCTGGATCATCATCGTTGAGAACTGCAAGTGCCCCAAGATGAGGTCCTATGGCTTAGATAGTTGGTGTCAAGCAAAGACTCCATCGTCAAAGATCTGCGTGCCTCCAAGAAATCAGTCGCCCAGGAGCTAGAGGCTGCTCGACTGGCTACCAAAGTTACAGAGGACAACTGCGCCATTCTAAAAACTCAGCGCGACAAGGCCATGGACAAAGCCATTTGCGAGGGGCGGATCTTGATGAGAAGGCCCGGTGTAGTTGTTCCTGATGACATTGTTGCCGACGTCAAGGCTACACCTGATGCCTCGAGTCGCCCTTCTTCTTCAATTGCCCCTGAGAAAGACATCATCGCAGTAGTGATGTTTTTAGAAAATACTGAATGTATTTGTGAATTCTATGTGTGTGTGATCATTATGTTCGGATATTCGGTGGATAGGGCACTAGAATGTGTTCTTGGCGCTGATAACTATAACATTTTGTTTCCGTTGTTAGAATTCCACAGTCATCCTGAACGATTGCTGAAGTAAGTGCGGTGTGCTGGTTTTGGAGTCTTTTCCTGATTTATACCAATTGCTCGGCTAGTAAGGCATAGAGGTTGGCCTAAGACGAGTAGTTGTGAGCACGTCGCACCGTCTTAAGTCATTGCTGACTTAAGCCAACTGCTCTGTTAGTAGGATTTAGTGGTCACCCTAAGATGAGTAAGTGTGAGCATGTTGCACCGTCTTAAGTCATTGCTGACTTAGGCCGATTACTCCGTTAGTAGGGTTTAGTGGTCACCCTAAGACGAGTAAGCGTGAGCATGTTGCACCGTCTTAAGTCATTGCCGACTTAAACCGATTGCTCCGTTAGTAGGGTATAGTGGTCACTCTAAGCCGAGTAAGCGTGAGCATGTTGCACCGTCTTAAGTCATTGCCGACTTAAGTCGATTGCTCCGTTAGTAGGGTATAGTGGTCACCCTAAGTTGAGTAAGCGTGAGCATGTTGCACCATCTTAAGTCATTGCCGATTTAAGTCGATTGCTCCGTTAGTAGGGTATAATGGTCACCCTAAGTCGAGTAAGTGCGTTGATTCCAAGTCTAATCAAGTCGAAGTCAGTTGATAACCAATAGTTTGAATACCTTTGAGAATGAAAGCTTTTATTGATGACGCATTTTCCAATTACAGAGTACAACGTTGCTCCGATAGCTCTTGCTAAGGGTAAAACTTCCTGAGGTGCTCTATATTCCATGAATTCCCCACTTCCGTGCCATCCATTTGAGTAAGTCGTATGATCCTGGCCGAGTGACTTCCGATACCATGAATGACCCTTCCCATAGTGGTGACAATTTGTGTCGTCCTTCTCCCGTTAGAATTCAGCGAAGGACCAATTCTCCCACTACAAAGGATCGATGTCGTATAGCCTTATCATGATAGCGCCTCAGGGCCTGCTGGTATCTAGCTGACTGAATTACCGTACTCAATCGCTCTTCTTCCAGCACGTCAATATCTTCTAGCCTGGTAGCTTCTGCTTCAGCTATGCTTTCGAAGACCAGCCTTGGTGCCCCAAACTTGAGGTCGGTAGGTAGCACTGCCTCCGAACCATAGACCATGAAGAAGGGGGTGTTTCCATGCAGAGCTCGACTGGGTTGAGTTCTTAGGCTCCAGACCACATACGGTAACTCTCTGATCCATTTCCCTGCGAATTTTTCATTCTTGTCGAAGACTTTCTTCCTAAGTGCTTCTAGTATCATTCCATTAGCCCTTTCCACCTAACCATTAGCTCTTGGGTGTGCTACTGATGCATATTTGATCTGGATGCTCCGTTGTTCGTAGAAATCAAAGAATTCAGAGCTAGTGAAGTTGGATCCTAGGTCGGTTATGATGCTATTCGGTATCCCAAACCTGAATATTATATCTTGTATGAATTCCACTGCCTTGGCTGAAGTTAGAGAAGCAATGGGTTTGTATTCAATCCATTTGGTGAATTTATCAATGGCGACCAACACGTGAGTATAGCCTCCCTGAGCTTTCTTGAAGGGTCCAATCATGTCCAGTCCCCAGCACGCAAATGTCCATATTACAGGTATGGTCTGCAGTTGCTGTGCTGGTAAATGTTGTTGCTTTGACAAGAATTGGCAAGCGTCGCATCTCTGGACTAACTCGGCTGCATCACTTTTTGTTGTCGGCCAGTAGAAACTAGACCTGAAGACTTTCCCAACCAGAGTTTTTGGATGCTGCGTGTATTCCACACTGTCCGGTGTGAATCTCATCTAGTAGATGTCTCCCAGTAACCGAGGAAATGCACTTCATGAGGACTCCTATTGCACCCCTTCTGTACAGTGCATCCCCTATGAGGGTGTAGTGGGCCGACTGTCTTGCAATGCGTTCTGCTGCGGCCTTATCATCCGGTTCTTCTTTATTCTTTATATATCTGATGATAGGCTCTCTCCAGTCATTAGAGTCTGACTTTGGCTGGCTTAAAGCATTGCACTCTTCCGCCTGATCCGAGGGAATGCTTGGGCGTGACACTTCCTAGACGAAAACTCCGGGTGGGACCTGAGCTCGACTGGATCCTAGTTTCGACAACACGTCTGCTGCTGCGTTGCTATCTCTCTCCACGTGATGAAATTCCAGCCCTTCAAATTTGTCTTCTAATTTTCGGACAGCTGTACAGTACTTGCCCATAGAATCAGTCGAGCAATCCCAGTCTTTATTTATCTGACTTATGACCACCAGTGAATCTCCGTATACCATCAACCTCTTAATGCACAGTGATATGGCAATGTTCAATCCATGGATCAGAGCTTCATATTTGCTGCATTATTTGATGCTGAGAATGACAACTGAAGAGCATATTTGAGTTGTTCACCTCCAGGGGCAATAAAGAGGATTCCTGCTCCTGCTCCCTGCAGTTTTAGCGAGCCATCGAAATACATTCGCCATACTTCTGCAGCCTCCGGGTTGTCTGGTACTTGTTGCTCGATCCTTTCTGATACGAAGTCAACTAGTGCTTGAGTCTTTATTACAATGCGAGGCCAAAACTCAATGTCGTGAGCTCCCAGCTCGCAGGCCCACTTGGATATTCTTTGTTATGAAGAATATCCCCTATTGGAAACCCGGTGACTACTATGACTTTGTGGTCGTCAAAGTAGTGACGGAGCTTACGAGCAGTTAGAAGTACTGCGTACAATAGTTTTTGAACTTAAGGATACTTCTTTTTAGAGGGTCCCAGAACTTCACTGATGAAGTAGACCAGATGTTGTACCGGATATGGGTGCCCTTCCTCTGCCCGCTCAACTACTAACGTGGTGCTCACCACGTGAGTCGTGCAGGAGATGTACAACAGTAGATCTTCTGTCGGCTGATCTCGCATGCTCGGTGTGGTGGCTTTAGCACTGGTGGCGTGGTCAAGAACTTCTTCAGTGCATCGAGAGCTTCTTGTGCTTCTGTGGTCCACTGGAACTTGTCCACCTTCTTGAGCAATTTGCAGAATGGTAAGCCTTTTTCTCCTAGCCTTGATATGAACCTGCTTAAAGCTGCCATGCATCCAGTAAGCCTTTCCACTTTCTTCTGTGATCGTGGTGCTTCCATTCTCATGATAGCTTTGATTTTCTCCGGGTTAGCTTCAATTCCTCGGTGGCTGACAATGAATCCGAGCAACTTCCCTGCTGGTACTCCAAAGACACATTTTTATGGATTGAGCTTCCACCGGTACCGCCTCAGGCTGTTGAAGACCAGCTGCAGATCCTCAATAAAGTTTTCTGAGTTTTCTGTCTTAATCACCACATCATCAACATAAGCTTCTACCCGCTTGCCCCAGTGATCGGCTAAGTATGTTTGAATAGCTCTCTGGTAAGTCGCTCTAGCGTTCTTGAGGCCAAACGACATGGAGGTATAGCAGAAAGCTCCAAACGGGGTAATGAATGCAGTTTTTTCCTCGTCTTCTTTTGTCAGGCTGATTTGATGGTATCCAGAGTAGCAGTCTAGAAAGGACAACATAGAACATCTGGCAGTCGAATCTACCACCTGATCTATTCTAGGAAGTCCTAAGGGATCCTTCAGACAGTGTTTGTTGAGATCTGTATAGTTGACACACATGCGCCAATCCACTTTATTCTTTTTGAGTACAAGAACAAGATTTGCTAACCACTCAGGATGCAGTACTTCTCTAATGAACCCTGTTGCGACTAAGCGAGCTAGCTCGGTGCGAATAGCTTCTCTCTTGTCAGGCGTGAAATGACATAACTTTTGTCGGATCGGCCTTGCTTGGGGATAGACCTTTAGTTTGTGCTTGGCCAGTTCTCTCGGGACTCCCGGCATATCCACAGGCTACCATGCGAATACGTCTCGGTTATCTTGCAGAAACTGGACGAGCGCGCCTTCCTATTTGTCATCTAGGCTGGAGCTGATGATGACAGTCTTACGTTCATCAGTGAACCCGTGGTTGATTCTCTTCGTCTCCTCAGTCGGTCGCATAGAGGTCACGGCTTGAGCTTCATTCGCAGGTATCGCGAGGTCTTCTCTAGGCTTTGAGTTCACCTGCGCGGAGGAAGTCGTTGGTGGTTTGGTGGTGAGGGCCGCCTGAATGGCCACTCGGAAACATTCCGTGGTGCCTTGGAAGTCAGCGCGTACGGTGATGATTCCTTGTGGTCCTGGCATCTTCAATATCATGTATGAATAGTGCGGAATGGCCATGAATTTCGCTAATCCCGGCCTGCCGATGATGGCGTTGTATCCGCAGTCAAAGCTCGCTACCTCGAACCTCAGGAACTCGGTTCTGTAGTTTTCCGGAGTTCCAAAGGTGACCGTCATGTAGATGTGTCCGAGTGGGTATTCTCCTTCAGTCGGCACAATGCCAAAGAACGGAGTGTCTGACTCGTGGAGCTCTTTGAGTGCAACTCCCAAGCCTAAGAGTGTCCGGGGGAAAGTGACGTTGATGCTGCTTCCCCCATCCACCAACACCTTCTTTACCCTGCTCTCTCGGATCACCGGATCGACGAGGAGCGGGTACTTGCCCAGATGATCGAAGTTGAGCCATTGATCCGCCTGTGTAAAGGTGATCCGGTGCTCTGACCATCGATATGGGGCGGGGGCACTGGTGGCCGCCACCAGTATCTGTCGATCATTGAGCTTATGCTGCCTTTTGTTCTTTTGTGACCCATGTCCGCCGAAGATGACGTTGAATTCTCCATCGACGCGCAAGAACGCTCCGCCTCCTCCCCCTTCCTGCTGTTGAGGTTGTCGAGGTTCTCCGGGTCCTCCTCGTGGTGGGGGAGGTGGTAGAGGTTAGAAAGGTCGGCCATTCCCTACGGAGTGCTTGAAGTCTCTGCAGTTCTGGAGGGTATGACACATATCCTTGTGGTACGGGCACTAGGTGTCGAGGATGTCGTCCAATGTTCGTTTGCCTCTGCGGGGTGCCCCTCGAGCACAAGAGATGGATGGTCCAGCGGCATGGACTTCTTCACGAGGCCTCTTCTCCCAGCGCTTGTCGGTTTGCTGGTTCGTGTCACGCCGTGGTGCAGATGGAGCGGGCTTCGTTCCCCCGATGAGGTCCTGGGCACGCTCATCGGCGATGATATAGAGGTTCGCCTCCCTGAATAGCTATTCGGAAGTGGTCGGCGCCTTTTGTAGTATGGTTCGGACGAAGGCCGAGTCATTAGATCCTCGGTAGAAGTCCTCGATCACTACTGCTTCAGCAACCTCGGGAATACGATTTCTCATGGTCTAAAAGCTTTTGAGGTACGACCGAAGAGTCTCATTGTGACAGAACCTCCCAAGTCATTAGGCCCACCTACAGTTGTCCTTGTCCAACAGACCTCAGACAACCCTGCAGGTGCACCTTATCACTTGACAAGCTCGGTATCTAAATTCCTTACCTTCCCAAGAGCGTTTTACCTGTCACGCAGACATTACAATTCATCGGAGATACGAAAGTGCGGAAGCAGTTACAATAACTTACTTTTATTGAAAAGTAAGACAGAGTTATAGGTTTACAGACCAGAACATAATATACGAGTGCAGAGTATAATTATTACAAACCATGGGAGGTAAAACTCCTCCCGAATAAGCAGTAAAAAGTTTTTAACGGAGGGCCTTCCTGAAAGGGAAATGTGCCCTTGGGCCATTTCTAAGTATTTTGGTGATTGAGTGCCAACACATGTGCTTAATTGTGAATTTATGTACATGGATGAACAAGGTGCAAATCATGAAGTAAAGGTATGTTTCTAAGCCTTAGTACATTGGTTTTGTGTACTAATATATTTGTCTAAGTGTTAGAAACAAAAAGAGAGAAGAGGAGAAAAGACTTGGCTGTTTGCTGCCAAGACCCAGCTCGGTCTGGAGCACCGGACTGTCCGGTGTGCACCGGACAGTGTCCGGTGCGCCAGGCTGCCTCGGCTCGAACTAGCCGCTCTCGGGAAATTGGCCGACGGCGTACGGCTAAAATTCACCGGACTGTCCGGTGTGCACCGGACTGTCCGGTGAGCCAACGGTCGGCCGGGCCAACGGTCGGCCGCGCAATCTGCGCGGGACACGTGGCGGAGCCAACGGTCGGAAGACGGCACCGGACTGTCCGGTGTGCACCGGACATGTCCGGTGCGCCAACGGCTCCCAGATCTCCAACGGTCTGCAACGGTCGGCAGCGCCAGTTAAGGAAAGAAATCGGGCACCGGACTGTCCGGTGCCCCCGACGACAGAAGGCAAGGATGGCCTTCCGGATTTGCTCTCAACGGCTCCTAGCTGCCTTGGGGCTATAAAAGGAGCCCCTAGGCGCATGGAGGAGACACACAAGCAACCTTTGAGCATTCTTGATCATCCACACTTAGTCTTTGCGCTTTCATTTGTGATTCTAAGTGATTCGAGCTCCGTTCTAGTGAGAACTTTGTGATACTCTTGTGAGCTCGATTCTTGGCCGTGTGTGTGCGCATTTCGCTGTGGATTTGTGTGTGTTGCTCCCCTCCCTTACTCTGTGTTTCTTTGTGATCATATACTTGTAAGGGCAAGAGACTCCAATTTGTGGAGATTCCTTGCAAACGGGATAGTGAAAGGCAAAACAAAACACCGTGGTATTCAAGTGGGTCTTTGGACCGCTTGAGAGGGGTTGATTGCAACCCTCGTCCGTTGGGACGCCCCAACGTGGAGTAGGCAAGCGTTGGTCTTGGCCGAACCACGGGATAAACCACTGTGTCACCTCTGTGCTTGATCTCTTGTGGTATTGTGTTTTGTTGAGACTTCACCTTAGCCACTTGGCAATAATCGTGCTAACACTTAACAAGTTTTTTTGTGGCTTAAGTTTGAAGTTTTTACAGGATCACCTATTCACCCCCCCTCTAGGTGCTCTCAATTGGTATCGGAGCCGTTCTCTTCACAAAGGGACTAACCGCCTGAAGAGATGGATCCTAAGGGGAAGGGTATCATGATCAACGACAAAGAGAAGGAATCCTTCATCAACGAGCCGAAGGACGATAAGCCTACCGACTCCGGCTCGGGCCAAAGACGGAAGGAAGGGAAGAAGAAGAAGACAAGGCGCATCAAGGAGATCGTCTACTACGACAGCGACGAGTCTACTTCTTCCCAAAAGGACGAGGACCACAACGACTACGAGAGAAGGAAACCGGTTAATTCGAACTTTTCTTTTGATTACTCTCGTATTCCGCAAAGTTCACATTCTCATTTGCTCTCCATTCCACTCGGCAAACCCCCACACTTTGATGGAGAGGACTACGGATTTTGGAGCCACAAAATGCGTAGTCACCTATTCTCTCTCCATCCTAGTATATGGGAGATTGTAGAGAGTGGAATGCACTTTGATAGTTCGGATAGTCCCATGTTCATTAATGAACAAATTCATAAGAATGCACAAGCTACTACTGTCCTTCTAGCTTCCTTGTGCAGGGATGAATACCATAAAGTGAGCGGCTTGGATAACGCCAAGCAAATCTGGGACACCCTCAAGATTTCTCATGAGGGGAACGACGTCACCTTGCTCACCAAGATGGAGTTGGTGGAGGGTGAGCTTGGACGATTCGCAATGATAAGGGGCGAGGAGCCGACGCAAACATACAACCGGCTCAAGACCCTTATCAACAAGATAAGGAGCTACGGAAGCACACGATGGACGGACCACGACGTCGTCCGCCTAATGCTCAGGTCATTTACCGTTCTTGATCCTCATTTGGTAAACAATATACGTGAAAATCCCAGGTACACCAAGATGTCGCCCGAAGAAGTTCTTGGGAAATTTGTTAGCGGGCGAATGATGATCAAGGAGGCGAGGTATGTGGACGACGCCTTGAATGGTCCGATCAACGAGCCGCAACCCCTTGCTCTCAAGGCAACACGAAGCAAGGAGGCGCTACCCAGCAAGGTGGCACAGATTGAGGCGGCCGGACTCAATGATGAAGAGATGGCTCTCATCATCAAGAGATTCAAGACGACGCTAAATGGTCGCAAGGGGCAGCCAAGCAAGACCAAGACAAAGGGGAAGCGCTCATGCTTCAAGTGCGGTAAGCTTGGTCATTTTATCGCTAACTGTCCCGATAATGAAAGTGACCAGGAAAAGGGGAACAAAAGAGAGAAGAAGAAGCAATACAAGAAGGCAAAGGGCGAGGCGCATCTAGGAAAGGAGTGGGACTCGGATTGCTCCTCCTCCGACTCCGACAATGAAGGACTCGCTGCTACTGCCTTCAACAAGTCTTCCCTCTTCCCCAACGAGCGTCTCACATGCCTTATGGCAAGGGAGAAGAAGGTGAGTACTCAAGACTCCACTTATGCTTCTTCTAGTGATAATGAATCTAGTGATGATGATGACATAGATTATTCATGCTTGTTCAAGGGCTTAGATAGATCTAAGATAGATAAGATCAATGAATTGATTGATGCATTGAATGAAAAGGATAGGCTTTTAGAAAAACAAGAGGATTTATTGTATGATGAACATGATAAATTTGTAGAGGCACAAAAATCATATGCTTTAGAAGTGAAAAGAAATGAAATGCTTTCTTATGAACTATCTACTTGTCATGAAACCATTTCTACTTTACAAAGTGTTAATAATGATTTAAGTACTAAACTAGAAGTAGCTAGTAAATCAAATTCCTGTGTTGAAAATGTTACAATTTGCACTAGGTGTAAGGATTTTGATGTTAATGCCTGTAGTGAACACTTAGTTTCAATTTCCAAACTAAGTGATGAATTAGCTAGTCTTAATGCACAACTTAAGACTAGCAAAAGTGAATTTGACAAGTTAAAATTTGCAAGGGATGCCTATACAATTGGAAGACATCCCTCAATTAAGGATGGGCTTGGCTTCAAGAGGGAAGCCAAGAACTTAACAAGCCATAAGGCTCCCATCTTCGTCAAGGAGAAGGGGAAGGCCCCTATGGCTAGTAGTGCTAAAAAGAATCATGCTTTCTTATACCATGATAGGAGACATGCTAGAAATGCTTATAATGATTTTGATTCACATGTTTATGATTCTCATGCCATGTTTGCTTCTAGTTCTTCTTACAAGCATGATAGACATATGCCTAGGAGAAATATTGCTCATGTGCCTAGAAAGAATGTTATTCATGCTCCTAGGAAAGTAGTGAATGAACCTTCTATAATTTATTGTGCTTTAAACACTTCCTTTGCTATTTGTAGAAAGGATAGGAAAATAGTTGCTAGGAAATTAGGGGCAAAATGCAAGGGAGACAGGACTTGCATTTGGGTCCCTAAGGACATTTGCGCTAACCTTGCAGGACCCAACATGAGTTGGGTACCTAAGACCCAAGCCTAAATTTGCCTTGCAGGTTTATGCATCCGGGGGTTCAAGCTGGATTATCGACAGCGGATGCACAAACCATATGACGGGGGAGAAAAAGATGTTCACCTCCTACGTCAAAAATAAGGATTCCCAAGATTCAATTATATTCGGTGATGGGAATCAAGGCAAGGTAAAAGGGTTAGGTAAAATTGCAATTTCTAATGAGCACTCAATTTCAAATGTGTTTTTAGTTGAGTCTCTTGGTTACAATTTGCTATCTGTTAGTCAACTATGCAACATGGGATATAATTGCCTTTTTACTAATGTAGATGTGTCTGTCTTTAGAAGATGTGATGGTTCACTAGCTTTTAAGGGTGTACTAGACGGCAAGCTTTACTTAGTAGATTTTGCAAAAGAAGAGGCCGGTCTAGATGCATGCTTAATGGCTAAGACTTGCATGGGCTGGCTGTGGCATCGCCGCTTAGCACATGTGGGGATGAAGAACCTCCACAAGCTTCTAAAGGGAGAACACGTGATAGGTCTAACAAATGTTTATTTCGAAAAAGATAGACCTTGTGCAGCTTGTCAGGCAGGTAAACAAGTGGGAGGAGCACATCACAGCAAGAATGTGATGACCACGTCAAGACCTCTGGAGCTGCTGCATATGGACCTCTTCGGACCCGTCGCCTATCTAAGCATAGGAGGAAGTAAGTATTGTCTAGTTATTGTTGATGACTTTTCCCGCTTCACTTGGGTGTTCTTTTTGCAGGATAAGTCTGAAACTCAAGGGACCCTCAAGCGCTTCCTCAGGAGAGCTCAAAATGAGTTTGAGCTCAAGGTGAAGAAGATTAGGAGCGACAACGGGTCCGAGTTCAAGAACCTTCAAGTGGAGGAGTTTCTTGAGGAGGAAGGGATCAAGCACGAGTTCTCCGCTCCCTACACACCTCAGCAAAATGGTGTGGTAGAGAGGAAGAACAGGACGCTAATCGACATGGCGAGGACGATGCTTGGTGAGTTCAAGACCCCCGAGTGCTTTTGGTCGGAAGCCGTGAACACGGCTTGCCACGCCATCAACAGGGTCTACCTTCATCGCCTCCTCAAGAAGACGTCATATGAGCTACTAACCGGTAACAAACCCAATGTATCTTACTTTCGTGTTTTTGGGAGCAAGTGCTACATTCTAGTGAAGAAGGGTAGAAATTCTAAGTTTGCTCCCAAAGCTGTAGAAGGGTTTTTATTAGGTTATGATTCAAATACAAAGGCGTATAGGGTCTTCAACAAATCATCGGGTTTGGTTGAAGTCTCTAGCGACGTTGTATTTGATGAGACTAATGGCTCTCCAAGAGAGCAAGTTGTTGATTGTGATGATGTAGATGAAGAAGATGTTCCAACGGCCGCTATACGAACCATGGCGATTGGAGACGTTCGGCCACAGGAACAAGATGAACGAGATCAACCTTCTTCCTCAACAACGGTGCATCCCCCAACTCAAGACGATGAACAGGTTCATCAAAAGGAGGCGTGTGATCAAGGGGGAGTACAAGATGATCATGTGATGGAGGAAGAAGCGCAACCGGCACCTCCAACCCAAGTTCGAGCGATGGTTCAAAGGGATCATCCCGTCGACCAAATTCTGGGTGACATTAGCAAGGGAGTAACTACTCGGTCTCGACTAGTTAATTTTTGTGAACATTACTCTTTTGTCTCCTCTATTGAGCCTTTCAGGGTAGAGGAGGCCTTGCTAGATCCGGACTGGGTGTTGGCCATGCAGGAGGAACTTAATAACTTCAAGCGCAACGAAGTTTGGACGCTGGTGCCTCGTCCCAAGCAAAATGTTGTGGGAACCAAGTGGGTTTTCCGCAACAAACAGGACGAGCACGGGGTGGTGACAAGGAACAAGGCTCGACTTGTGGCAAAAGGTTATGCCCAAGTCGCAGGTTTGGACTTTGAGGAGACTTTTGCTCCTGTGGCTAGGCTAGAATCAATTCGTATCTTGCTAGCATATGCCGCTCACCATTCTTTCAGGTTGTACCAAATGGATGTGAAGAGCGCGTTCCTCAACGGGCCAATAAAGGAGGAGGTGTACGTAGAGCAACCCCCTGGCTTCGAGGATGAACGGTACCCCGACCACGTGTGTAAGCTCTCTAAGGCGCTCTATGGACTTAAACAAGCCCCAAGAGCATGGTATGAATGCCTTAGAGATTTCTTAATTGCTAATGCTTTCAAGGTTGGGAAAGCCGATCCAACTCTTTTCACTAAGACTTGTGATGGTGATTTGTTTGTGTGCCAAATTTATGTCGATGACATAATATTTGGTTCTACTAACCAAAAGTCTTGTGAAGAGTTTAGCAGGGTGATGACGCAGAAATTCGAGATGTCGATGATGGGCGAGTTGAACTACTTCCTTGGATTCCAAGTGAAGCAACTCAAGGAAGGTACCTTCATCTCCCAAACGAAGTACACGCAGGATCTGCTAAAGAGGTTTGGGATGAAGGACGCCAAGCCCGCAAAGACTCCGATGGGAACCGACAGACACACCGACCTCAACAAAGGAGGTAAGTCCGTTGATCAAAAATCATACCGGTCAATGATAGGGTCTTTACTTTATTTATGTGCTAGTAGACCGGATATTATGCTTAGCGTATGCATGTGTGCTAGATTTCAATCCGATCCTAAGGAGTGTCACTTGGTGGCGGTGAAGCGAATCCTTAGATATTTAGTCGCTACGCCTTGCTTCGGGATCTGGTATCCAAAGGGGTCTAACTTTGACTTGATTGGGTACTCAGATTCCGACTATGCTGGATGTAAGGTCGATAGGAAGAGTACATCGGGGACGTGCCAATTTTTAGGAAGGTCCCTGGTGTCTTGGAACTCTAAGAAACAAACCTCCGTTGCCCTATCCACTGCTGAGGCCGAGTACGTTGCCACAGGACAGTGTTGCGCGCAACTACTTTGGATGAGGCAAACACTCAGGGACTTTGGCTACAATCTGAGCAAAGTCCCACTCCTATGTGACAATGAGAGTGCTATCCGAATAGCGGAAAATCCTGTTGAGCACAGCCGCACAAAGCACATAGACATCCGGCATCACTTTTTGAGAGACCACCAGCAAAAGGGAGATATCGAAGTGTTTTATGTTAGCACCGAGAACCAGCTAGCCGATATCTTTACCAAGCCTTTAGATGAGAAGACCTTTTGCAGGTTGCGTAGTGAGCTAAATGTCTTAGATTCGTGGAACTTGGATTGAATTGTAGCATACATGTATTCATGCTTTTGATCATGTTCCTTTTTGCATTTTGTTGCTTATCATGGTGCTCAAGTTGTACAAACACTCCCTGGACCTCACAAGTCCGTTGCAAAGTGATGCACATGTTTAGGGGGAGATGTGTTACAACTTGACCCTTTGAGACTAACCATATGTTTGAGTTTGCTTGTTTTAGTCACAAAGGAGAATTGAAAGGGAAAAGGTGGACTTGGACCATGAAAGACTTCCACTGCACTCCGATGAGGGGTAACTTATTCCAAGTCCATCTCATGAACTCTTATTGCCATTTGCTCTTAATTGAAGATTTTTGGTGAGGCAATGGGGTTAAAGGGCCAAAATTGATCCCGTTTTGGTGCTTGATGCCAAAGGGGGAGAAAATAAAGGCCAAAGCAATAAATGGATCAGCTACCACTTGAGAGATTTTGAAAATAGTAGAATAGAGTTTTTGGTTTGTCAAAAGTCTTATGTTGTCTCTCTTGTCAAAAGTTGGCTTCTTGTGGGGAGAAGTATTGATTATGGGAAAAAGAGAGAGTTTTTGAAATCTTTGATCAATCTCTTTTGGAATGACTCTCTTTATGCTTCAACATGTGTGTTTAACTTAGAGATAGAGATTTGAGTTTGATTTGCAAAAACAAACCAAGTGGTGGCAAAGGATGATCCATATATGCCAAAATTGATTCAAAATAAATTTAAGTTTTATTTGAAGTGAGTTTGCACTTGTTCTAGTTGCTTTATGTTGTGTTGGCATAAATCACCAAAAAGGGGGAGATTGAAAGGGAAATGTGCCCTTGGGCCATTTCTAAGTATTTTGGTGATTGAGTGCCAACACATGTGCTTAATTGTGAATTTATGTACATGGATGAACAAGGTGCAAATCATGAAGTAAAGGTATGTTTCTAAGCCTTAGTACATTGGTTTTGTGTACTAATATATTTGTCTAAGTGTTAGAAACAAAAAGAGAGAAGAGGAGAAAAGACTTGGCTGTGTGCTGCCAAGACCCAGCTCGGTCTGGAGCACCGGACTGTCCGGTGTGCACCGGACAGTGTCCGGTGCGCCAGGCTGCCTCGGCTCGAACTAGCCGCTCTCGGGAAATTGGCCGACGGCGTACGGCTAAAATTCACCGGACTGTCCGGTGTGCACCGGACTGTCCGGTGAGCCAACGGTCGGCCGGGCCAACGGTCGGCCGCGCAATCTGCGCGGGACACGTGGCGGAGCCAACGGTCGGAAGACGGCACCGGACTGTCCGGTGTGCCAACGGCTCCCAGATCTCCAACGGTCTGCAACGGTCGGCAGCGCCAGTTAAGGAAAGAAATCGGGCACCGGACTGTCCGGTGCCCCCGACGACAGAAGGCAAGGATGGCCTTCCGGATTTGCTCTCAACGGCTCCTAGCTGCCTTGGGGCTATAAAAGGAGCCCCTAGGCGCATGGAGGAGACACACAAGCAACCTTTGAGCATTCTTGATCATCCACACTTAGTCTTTGCGCTTTCATTTGTGATTCTAAGTGATTCGAGCTCCGTTCTAGTGAGAACTTTGTGATACTCTTGTGAGCTCGATTCTTGGCCGTGTGTGTGCGCATTTCGCTGTGGATTTGTGTGTGTTGCTCCCCTCCCTTACTCTGTGTTTCTTTGTGATCATATACTTGTAAGGGCAAGAGACTCCAATTTGTGGAGATTCCTTGCAAACGGGATAGTGAAAGGCAAAACAAAACACCGTGGTATTCAAGTGGGTCTTTGGACCGCTTGAGAGGGGTTGATTGCAACCCTCGTCCGTTGGGACGCCACAACGTGGAGTAGGCAAGCGTTGGTCTTGGCCGAACCACGGGATAAACCACTGTGTCACCTCTGTGCTTGATCTCTTGTGGTATTGTGTTTTGTTGAGACTTCACCTTAGCCACTTGGCAATAATCGTGTTAACACTTAACAAGTTTTTTTGTGGCTTAAGTTTGAAGTTTTTACAGGATCACCTATTCACCCCCCCCCTCTAGGTGCTCTCACTTCCCTCCCGCAGCTCTAGTCTTGGTTCTCTTCTTTGGGTACCACCTTTGAACAGAAGCAACAAAAGTTTGTCGCTTCCTCACCTAAAACAACATGGGACAAAGCCCTGAGTACGAAGTGTACTTTCGCAAGACTTACCCGACAAAGTAAAAGACTCTCAAGGATATGCTGGCTTTAAGGGAGTCAAGGTAAGGCTTATCAATAATCAATGACTCTGTTTGCAGAAATGCTTACTAAAAGTGGATCCTTAAAAATCCAGTTTTATTTGTCAAGTTAAGTAAAATTACATGTAACTAGAGTTCTTTCTACCCTAGTTCAATCACTTGACCTGCACTAGCCAATTTCTTAACAACCCTTCATCTTTACTGGATTTCTACGTATAGGGCAGTGACCAAGTCTTCATATCCGCGAAGTTACGGCGATCCGAATCGATTATACTCAGCTGAGGATCTCCAATCACATGACATATGTAGCACTTAACCCTTGCATATGTCAACTCGCCACCGGGGTTCTTAAGACCAGATTAGGTTCACGCCAACCGAGAGCACAGATACACCACCGTCCAGCCTCTTGCCACGGAGGGTACACGCTACTCTCGCCATCTCTCCACGCCCATTGCGTGTTATCTTATTCTGGTATTAGTCTGCTCGAGGCAAAGCTTACCCATGACGAGGCATGTGACCAGTTAAAGGGTCCTCGGTCAGCAAACCTACATCGAGACGGTCCTTAATCGACTCAGACGGAGACACTACACCGAGACTCTCTTCTCATGCAAGTCACCCGCCCGGTCTCAGCTTAATCATTTCAAACCCAAAGTTTGATACCTGGCAGAGGAACATCTTTTCTGATGTTGAACCCATCATGGCCATGATGGATCCACCATCAAGTTTTGTTTTTGAAAACATCCCTCCCACTTTGCAACATCATCTTTTGTAAAAACAAAAAATTTTGTTTTGCTAGAGCAAGACTAAGCATAGGAAAAACCTTTTGTAAAATAGGGATTCAAAGGAAGGTAATCAAATTCAAGGAAGGAAATGCAGGAATTGTTTTAGCACTCAACTCCTATCACCTAATGCATCAAGCAAGTGAGAAAGATTTTAAAAGAATCAAGGAGGTGGCAAATGCACCGGGGCTTGCCTTGTTTCACTGGTGAATCAGGCTCGGTCCCGCAGATATCAAAATAGAAACAGCTGCCTGCCTGATGTTCCTCAGGTGGTGGTGGTGAAGTCCTTTCTTCTTCGACTTCAACTTCTTCTTCGTTTGCTATATATAGCCAAGTATAATAATGAATGCTCATGTAATGCTCATGAAATGCAAAAATAATAAAAGTTTGTTATCTAAAGTCTTGAGTACAATTTTTCTTCATGGTTCTCCGAGAACTTAGGGTTTCCGGAGTCAATAGTGAAGTTCAAAGGGCAGGGGGTAGGGTTTTGTGTTCTAAGTGTCAAATAAGGTCCAAATCATACCAAACTCTACCCAAGGCTTCTAAATATTATTTAGAGATTATCCTAAAAATTTAGTGAATTTTGGATTTATTATTTATTTTCTAAAAATCCAGAAGCAAGGTCTTAGGTTGTTTTAAATACTCTATAACTTTCTGTTTGGATTAAAAATCCTAAAACTATTTTTATTAAGTTCTATGGAAAATTAGGAACCTAGCAAAATTGGTCTTGCGTTTTTAGCATTTTTCTACAATTTTCTAGCATTGTTTTAGCTTTGGCAGAAAAGGAAAAATAAAAGGTGTGAATAGTTCTCGATCGAATTTGGCCCAGGTCGGCCCAACTTCGTCAGAACGCGCCCACGCGCGCCCGCGTGTATCCTTTGCAACAAAGTCCCTAGCTTTTGGCATAACCCGAAAGAATCCAAAACACTATTCTAGATAGTCACTGACATCGTGCAAAAAGGTCCCTCAAGTTCTATTCCTTCACGAATCGAGTCCCTGACGGCAAACGGTGTCGCGTAGAGCTCCGACGAGCTCATGTACCGGCCAATACACTCAAAGACCGGCGCTCTATCTTAGCCGAGACCGAATTCAAGGTCTAATGAGCGTTTCCACCCACTTAATTTCACAAATGGCTACCCAGTTTGCTCTGGCCACGGTGACCGCATGCGCAACGGAAGAACACGGGCATTCACGGCAACCCAGGGCGGTCTAGTTCAATCAAAGGAGTCGTGAAGCTTGAGGAGGACCTAAGGATGCTAGAACAATCGACCAGAGCGCTTGAACGAACCTTGAATAAGCTGGCCGCTGCGAGGGTGTCTCTGCGGTGGCGGAAACAGGATTGGGGAAGTAAGAAATTCGCGGTCTCTGGTGAACGATTTGAGGCAATAGCTGGTGCGTTGGCTTCGTGATAACATGGCGCAATAGACCCGACCATCAATTTATAGGATCGCTAAGCGGTGGCCGGGGATTTGGATGAAGACACACGGCGGTCGGAGGAAGAGGAGGTCACTGGTGCTCGGGTTAGTGGCTTTCACCGTGGCAGTACACCGGCGATCACCATGCATGCGAGAAGCGATTCACAGCGACGTGATCTAACGCTTTAGCACGTGGCGCACGGCGGTAATCGGCCAATGGCAGCGAGGTCTTATCCCGATCGGTCGGTGAGCAAGTGGTACGGGGAGCTTATCCGCGATCGGACCCAAGTTGATCTAGGCGCCAAGATCTTTACCCGCTCACCGTTATCCATAAGTCACATCGTAAGAATCACGACGACCAACGTGAATCGCAGCGCAACGGTTGTCGGCGGTGAAGTTCACTAAACCTGACCTGATCAGGTTACTGTACCATGGGAATCATCTTCAGAGTGCCTGACAGAACCTATTTGAGGCAGATTTTCTCCAAGTTTTGCATGGCGACTTCATCATCCTTTTGCACCAAAGTTGTAGACCTATAGATCATCTTCATCTTTGTTATAGCAGTCCTAGTCGAATTCCTACTAGATTTAGCTCAAATCCGATCTCAAGTTCGACCAATAATACTGACGACCACTTCTGCCATCAGCTTCAGATTCAGTTGTTCAATACCAGTCTGACAGAGCAACTTTGGGCAATAATTTCTTTAATTTTTGTATAACAACTAAAGAGACTGTCTGCATCAAAGTTATTCTCCTATAATAGTTCTACAGAATTGATGTGGTGACCTAGGGCAAAAACTTTATAACTTGGCAGATATAAGGCTCCAAAGTTGAGCTAATGCCACATATTTCAGACTTAGCCCATACAGCTCAAGTGTGGCTCTTTTGCAATTAAGTCCAAATCTCAAGGTTTAACTTGCAAATTCACATATTTGTGAACCATATTACTTAAGGCACCTTAGCTTCATAGTTTTTGCACTTTAGTCCAAAAGTGCAGTAATTTTGCACTTAGCCCCCTAGGGTTTAAGTCTAGGGCTTTCCAGGGTTCCAATTAGGGTTTTTGATATTCCTAGGGTTTGAATACCACTTAAGTTCATCCATGGTGACACTTTATGACTATTTCAATTGAGTTTTAAGTTTTTCCTCCTTAAGCCTTGTTTACTCTATTATGCCCAATCTAGGGTTAAATACTGTACCCTAGGGTTTCACTAGTAACATGTCACTTCAATACAACTTGTTTGAAATTTTTGCCTAGTGAATGCATTCTAGGTGTGACAAACACATGAAATGCCAATGCTTATGATGTTATGCTCAAGTTTTAGTAACAGTAACACCAGGGGTGTTACACTCATCCCCTCGTCGCCTGATGGATTTGAGGTCCCATGGTTGCGCCAGCTTGTCGAAGGGAGATTGGAAGTTGGCGATAAAACGCCGTCTGAAGTCGCTCCAATCGTCAATGCAGTGTCGGGGTAGGTGTCATATGCAGTGCATCTTGCCCGAGGACGATGGGCAAGTACGCAGTCATCACATCTTTAGTTGCCCTAGCGGCCCGAGCAGCGGTGGTATAGACAGCCAACCAGCCTCCCGGGTCCTACTTAGGCTCGTACTTGTCGACGTTGGAGACTTTGAAGTTTGGGGCCACTGAATGGCCTTGAGACGTGGAGTGAGCGCAGATACTCCACACGTGTCCTTCTGTCGACGATTGTGGTGTCGGTCCCGAGGAGGGGAGTTGCCGATGTGCTGCCTCGACCGTCCCTGGGTTGTGCTACCAGTTGAAGCCGTTGTCGACTCAACCCTAGTGGCCTAACTTCGTACAGGGATGCCATGATCCCGATCGTACTCTTCTCGGCGCCGGATCTCGTTCTCATATCGTCGTTCGCGCGAAGCATTGATGGAGCTTCGCGCGTCCCGCCGACTATTGATGGTGTGCCGTAGATCGCTCGGAGGATGAGCGAGAGGCAGAAGATGATTAGTTGCCCGAGTGAGTAGCCGTCGATAGCCCTCAGCGTCTGGAGTCCGGGGGAGGCCATCGGCTATCTGGGCCAACACTCCATCGACTTCGCTCGGTGTGTTCATGGCTCGAGCGAATCAGGTTTTGTCCGGAGAGAGGGTTCTCTCGGCGTTGCCTCAACTCCTGCTCGACTTGCTCTTGAGCTTGCCGACGATCACGTCGGCGGGAATTCCTCCTTTCCCTGAAGACTCGTTCATCAGGAGTTTCTCCCACCTCCGAGATCTCATCTCATGATACAGGCTGCGCCGGGTCTCATTCTCCGGCTTCATGATGTCGCCGAGCATTCCGGCATTGATTCCTCCGTCGGCGAGCTTCTCGCTGAGGAGGTTCTTCCCCAGGCACGGTTGGCTCGTCGTCGGAGATGGGGGATGATTCCACTCTTCCCCCGATGAAGAGGACATCGGGGTAGAATGGAGTTGTCGTCACGACAGGCTTCTCTCTGTTCTCCTTTGAGGGCGAAGGTGCCAGAAGAGCAGCTTGACGGGACTTTATCTCATTTGCTTCTCTTTTCCTTGTAATCCATGTCCATCTTTTCGTGGATGAGGTGGACAACGGGGTTCTCTAGGTAAACGAATTCTCTGCTCCTGGCTTGCAGGAGGTAGTCTTTGCCTGGAGCGCTGGAAGTTGCGCTATTTCCTGCTTCGTTCCGGTTTTTTTGGAGATTTTCAAGGAAGACTTCTTCTCCAGTGGATCCACTATACGATGCAGAATCCCTTCTTCGTCTGCCACAGACGAGATGGTTCCGAAACAGAACACGGATCCAAGGCGGAGAGCGATCTTATGCTGGAAAATGATGGCCATTGAGCTAGCTTGGATCAGCGACACCCCCTTACCTGGCGCTCCAGCTATCGGTGTTTGGGACCCGACCGCGCACCCGGGGTTACCCCTCGAGGTGCTTTTGGGTAGGACGGTGTTACCGACTGTAGCTCGATGGTTCGTGCTGGGCGCACGAGAGACGATAGACAATTTTATACAGGATCGGGCCGCTTAGAGAGGCGTAACACCCTACTTCCTGGTGTGGCTCTTTATGAGTTTATGTGGTGGGTTACAGGGGAGTTCTCTAGTATGAAGGATGCTAGAGAATTGAGTAGATGGTTAATGAGTGACCTGTCTTTTGATGGGGTGCCCCCTAGGCCTTATATACTCGGTCGTGGAGCATTACATGCGGGTATGATAACTATGTGCTCATAAGTAATAGTGAACCAACTGAACTTATCTTTCTATTATCCTGCCGACTTATCCTCGTTTGGTTCCGACGTCTGAGGCCGCTGCGCGGGAGAGTCGGATCAATGCTGTGGATAATGTTTAAACCCAATGAGACGTCTGGGCTCGAGTCTGTCCAACCTTGCGTCGATCCATTCTGCCAGTGATTTCTCCCCTGGCCCACGAAGGGATGACCTTGCGAAGTAATGAGCCCAAAGTATTTCGCGAGGCCTTCTAGCCTTCTAGTGGACTCGAGGGATATCTGTCCTCCATAAGAAGGTCTAGCCTATACGGTTTCCAACCGTTCTGGCAAGATTTACTAGAATAATCACGCAAAGAATATAGATTTTAATCTAAATTAATTTAATCGTGGACCGGTCGGTCTCTCATGCGGACAGTCCAAGACGCAAAGAGTCTGATCCACACGACCCGATAAATGCCGAATATGGTTCTCAACAGTAACCAAATACCTCTGATTGTGTTTAACATCAAAACATTGTTTTCTATGGTAGAATGTACTGTTCGCAGAGTAAATTTTGAATATGAACATAAATATGAATTAAGCTAAGAACACGGTGGGCCGTGGGCGCAGCCGACTCACAGACTCGGTTTAGTTTTCGTATTCGTGTCCGTATCGCTTTCCTACTAGCTACTACCCTTGCCACCGTCCTGGGTTGGGCCAAGTCCCCCAAAACCAGCTCGGGGCCCAGCAACCTTGACAGCGCAGGACGGTCCAGTTCTTTTGTTCGGCCGTTGGATCAAACAAAGGCCGCCTCTGCGTCTCTTATTCCCTCTCTTTTTTTTTATAGTATACAACACCAATCCACCCGCGTCGGCACGAGCACCCACAGCAGTTGGCGCGCACCCAAACCCTACCCTCCCTCTGCTCTCAGCCGCCAACGCCATGGGCTCCACCGCCGCTGCCTCCGTGCTCCCGGTGTCCGCCGGCTCCGGCGAGAACCTCGTCCTCATCCTCGACTACGGCTCGCAGTACACGCACCTCATCACCCGCCGCGTGCGCCAGCTCGGCGTCCTCTCCCTCTGCGTGTCCGGCACGGCGCCGCTCGCCTCCCTGGAGGGCCTCCGCCCACGCGCCGTCATCCTCTCCGGCGGGCCCCACTCAGTCCACGCCCCCGGGGCGCCCGCCTTCCCCGAGGGATTCCTGGGCTTCGCGGCTGCCGCGGGCGCGCACGTGCTCGGCGTCTGCTATGGGATGCAGCTCCTCGTGCAGTCCCTTGGAGGCGCCGTTGTGTCCGGGGAGCGCCAGGAGTACGGGAAAATGGACGTTGAGGTGACGGCGGCCTCCTCCGCGCTCTACGGGCAGGCGGAGACCGGGAAGCGCCAGACGGTGTGGATGAGCCATGGCGACGAGGTGGTTAGGCTGCCGGAAGGGTTCGAGGTGGTTGCTCGCAGCGTGCAGGGAGCCGTCGCCGCCATTGAGAACCGGGAGAATCGCTTTTATGGGCTCCAATACCACCCCGAGGTAGTAGACGTTATGGCTGATTACGTACTATGATGATGTGCTAATCACCAAGATACAGTAAATGCCAATCATTTATATGCCTACTTAATTGCTTCATTCACCAAGTGCTGCTGGTCCTTTCGGTTCAGGCTGCAGTGCATTTATCTTGTTCATTCATCCTACCGAGCAGCAGCTCAGTGGTTTAATTCTTTTTCTGCCAGTACAAATAATCTTCTACGTGCTTTGCCCCTTCTTCTATTACTATTACTGTTGATTATGTGTCCGGTGCATTGTGCTTTGTCTTTGTATACCATCTGGTTGTCACTGTATTGAAATTTCTCGTGTAAAGGTTACACATTCAGCCCAAGGAATGGAAACACTGCGCCGCTTTCTCTTTGATGTTTGTGGGATCAAAGCTGATTGGAAGATGCAAGATGTGCTCGATGAAGAAATCAAGACCATCCAAAGCACGGTTGGCCCTGACGAGCATGTTATCTGTGCATTGTCAGGTGGTGTTGATTCAACGGTCGCCGCCACTCTCGTTCACAAGGCGATAGGAGATAGGCTTCACTGTGTTTTTGTTGATAATGGTCTATTAAGGTAACGATATGCTTCCTTTTTTTTTTCTTTCTCAAAGTTCTGTTGAATAGAACTTGTGCTTATCTCGAAGCAATCTGCAATGAAACTAACACAGAACCTCATTTGTAGGTACAAGGAGGGAGAGCGAGTAATGACAACCTTTGAAAGTGATTTGCACCTGCCAGTGACATGTGTTGATGCCTCAGAGCAATTTCTCAGCAAGTTAAAGGGTGTCGAAGACCCAGAGAAGAAAAGAAAGATTATTGGCAGGGAATTCATAGCTGTCTTTGATGACTTTGCTCACAAGCTGGAACAGAAGATAGGAAAAAGGCCCGAATATTTAGTTCAAGGGACTTTGTACCCTGATGTAATTGAATCATGCCCACCTCCTGGGAGTGGAAGGACACATTCCCACACCATCAAAAGCCATCACAACGTAGGTGGCCTTCCAAAAGATATGAAATTAAAACTTATTGAACCACTCAAGCTCCTATTCAAGGACGAGGTACAAATTTGAATTAATTTGTTTAATATAATTTGTAATTTTCTTAGTTTCGTGCATGGTCAAGTGTGGTATGCTGAAAGGGACCAAGGAACCTTTATTTTTCTGTAATATCACAATGTTTTAATGCCTGTAGGTGCGGAAGTTGGGGGGTATTTTGAATGTCCCAGATTCATTTTTGAAGCGACACCCATTTCCTGGGCCTGGTCTTGCAGTACGTGTCCTAGGTGATGTTACACAAGGCAATGCTTTGGAGGTTCTTCGTCAGGTCTGGACTTTCAGAATTGTTTAAATTTTGCCACGGCACCTTGGATACATACACTATGTGAATTCACAGATTCTCAATTTATTTGTTTCAGGTGGACGAGATATTTGTTCAGTCTATTAAAGACGCAGGCCTGTATGATAAAATTTGGCAAGCTTTTGCTGTGTTCTTGCCAGTACAGACAGTTGGAGTTCAGGGTGACCAGCGAACCCACTCCAATGCTGTTGTTTTAAGGGCAATCACCAGTGAGGATGGCATGACTGCAGATTGGTATGTACCAGTGAAGTTCCAACTCTGTCCCTGTTGCCCATGGTGTCTTTAAACACTTGACTGCATATTTTCTCATATCGAGTCATTCGTTTTTTTTATTACTTTCAGGTATTATTTTGAGCATGCATTCCTGGTAGATGTGGTAAACAAGATTTGCAACAATGTGCGTGGCATCAACCGCGTTTGCCAGGACATCACATCTAAGCCGCCTGCAACGGTGGAGTGGGAGTAGGAGGATGGGAGGGACCCTATTGTCTGGTCTGTCTGTCTTGGGTTAAAACCCGCTATGTCATGTCACTGCTCTCAACACGTTGCATGGTTGTCACAAATAGCAAGCAGACCATTCGTCAGTCAATACATTAGGTTTATCATGAATTGTTTGTTACTTAATACAAGGATTGCATTGCATGGATTGTAAAGTGTAACCACCAGTAGCTAAGCCTTGTAGACAACGACAAAGCATGGGAGGATGGCCCTGGGGTTGAACACCAGGAGCTCCTCCAGGTTGGAGTACACCCCGGCCGACCCCGCAACCGAGTCGTACTCCGACTCCTCGGCGGCGTCGGCGACGGCCTCCTCCTCTGGTACCGCTTCTTTGGGCCGCTTCACCCTTCCCGCGATGACCCGGCACACCAGCATCGCCCTTGGAGTGGTTTCCTCATCCAGTCCGGCGCCAGCCTCCGCAGCGGGCACGGCGTCGTGCGCGCGGCCGCTCGTGGCCATGGTCAGCACCCCGCCGCTGCTGAAGCCGTCGCGGATGATGCCGCACGCTGCGCAGGTCCCCGCGGCGTCGCAGAGGTGCGTGGCGCCGTTGAGGCCGAGCGAGCAGGCCAGGGTGGCGCAGTGGAACCGGAGCAGCTCGTTGCCGTCGGCGGTGCAGCGCGGGTGCCTGTTGCTGTTGGCCGCCGCTACCGCCAGCTGCTCGGCGCCCGCCCTGGCCTTGACAGCGTCGCGGTACTCCTCGAAGCGGGCCAGCGTTCTGGGCGTGTTGTTCACCTTGAGGATGCGGTCCACCTTGCACACGGGGCTCTGCTTCTTGAGCCAGCTGGACTGGAAGATGATCTCGATGATGTTGCGGCTCGTGTCATCAGTGCCAAGCTCGGACACTGCATGCCATGGGCGTAGTCTTGGTTGTTGGTCAAAAGTGTCCCAACTGTCGACATGAAAAGCATCAAAGATGGATGGAATAAAGTGCAGATGAGGCATGCGACCGACCTGCGTGCCTGATGGACTGGTGGAGCTGGAGGCTCTCCTGCCTGACGAACACCTCGCCGCAGTCCGGGCAGGGGCAGATGGTGGTGGCCCTCATGGAGGCGCTGCCCGCCACCACCATGTGGCACTCGTAGCACCCCGAAAGCCGCCTCAGCTGCATGCCGGCCCTGAACGACGACCCGCCCGACGACGACGACGACCCGCCACGCTGCAGCTGCTTGTTGCTGCCAGCGCCACACTGGGGCTTCTTCACGCACCGATCGCTGCTCCCGCTCACGGACGCGCGGCGCTTGCAGGGCTCGCCTGCCGACGCCGTGCCCGTGGTTTCCTTCGTCGGCACGGGCACGCTGTCGTCCTTGTTGAGCTTGCAGATGGACGGCGCGGAGCAGCCCAGCCTCTTGCTCCTGCTGCCGGTGCCGGTGTCGGTGTCCGGCGCCCGCGGCCGCGCGTGGCTGTTCCTGCACGAGAAGAGGCTCTTGAACGCTGCTAACCTGTAGGACGGGCTCTCCAGCTCCTCCTTATTGGTGGTCGTCGTCTTCACCATGGCGGCAGCGGAAGTCTCCCTGACGCCTGCCGATCTGCCCGGCCGTTCCACCATTGCGATCCTATTCCTCTCGCTAGCTAGCTTTCCTCCAAGCTCTAGATAGACTTCTTGAGAAGTGGTGGTGGAGGAGGAAAAGAGCTAGGATGCTTTATTTCTAGGCTAGGTATTGCTGCAGCTTTATGCTTTTGGGGATGATGCTATCTGCACCTGCACCTGCTCATCATGGGATTAAGGCAATGTTTGCTAGCTAACACTAACAACAATGGATGGCACAAAACTAGGTTACCGAGGCCATGTCTAGACTATAAGATCCAAATGCATGTACCCTGGCAATTCTTGGTCTTGGTAAAAGCAGACAAGTTGATGGGCTTTTGGGCTGGTCCAGGGTCCTGTGGTGGCTGCACAGCATTTCAGAGTGGTGATCCACTAGTCAGTCAGTCAGTCACCTCTGCTCTGATGAATGAGGAGATATCATATGCCATCCCATCCCATCCCATCAGCAACCAACGGAATAAAGATCACTCACTCAGATGCTGTGCTTGTGCTTTGTGCTTTGCTGTTGTGTACTACATGTCCCGGTCCAAATTGTAGAATCCCGAAACTGTTCATGGGCAAGGGCTCTTCTTTTGCCTGCGAAGTTTCCTGCAAAGGCTGCATCTATGTAGTACTCGTATACCCTAGTGATATGAGCAGCAGGGAGCCACAAAACAACAAGAGGGAGGATTTGGAGGACATCGATGCCACTGTCGCTCTCAAAAGGAACAAAGCATAACTCGATCACACAATAAGCTACACTACTCTACTCACTGTTATTAATGCTAATCTCGAGACAAGGCTCTGGTTTCGACATGGGGCAGAAGGAAAACAAACAAACAAACAAACAGATGAGCAAATAAACCTAGCTAGCTAGCTAGCTAGCTTGCTTCACCACATCCGGGCCATATTAATTGTTTTTTATGATCCTTAAACCAAATCAATTATACCATAAATCTTCTTTGCCCGACACGAATTAATATGAGTCAGACTAACACGGCACGGCTCGAAGCGGGCCTAAGCCCGGCTAGAAAAGAAGAATGTACAGTAGCTAGCTAGCTAGGAGTACCTGACGGACTTACAGTTTGGTGTTTGGGCCTCGCGAACTGGCAGCGTACGCTCGTCATGAGCATATGTAGTTTAGCGTGACGCACTGTGGCAGTGTTAGGTATATTCACCATACTATCTATAATGGTTGCCTTTTTAGAGATTGTTTTTGGTTTAAGATGTATATGCTTGACCTAAGAAAAGATGGAAAATCATGTCCAGCACGGTGTGTTATGATATTAGAATATTTTTTACTTGTTTGAGATAAGCAAACTAAGCTAATACTGAGAACTGAAACATTTAAAACTAGCCCAGCTTATACTAATTTTTAGTATGTACTAACAAGAAAAATAAATACTCCTTGAAGCTTCTTCAGCTGTGAGGAATTTCAGTTTGAGAAAGATTTTTTTAGCCCTGAATCCAAACCAACAGCTGCAAAAGAGATCGTCAATCATTAAAACTCTAGGTTCACTTATGAACAAGTTATATACTACCACCAGAAACAAACATAGAAATAAAGTGGTAGGGTATAAACTCTGCATTTTGTTTGTAATAAATGACTTAGCTTTAAGTATGTCTATATGCACTAATAACCACGTGCTAGTAAGGGATTTGTGCATACTAACAATCAAATTTACCTTGATTGGTCAAAAGAGAAGCATGTCATTCATATGATGTGCAATCAATTCATATTGGAGAAGTCGAGGATGTTTGATTTATTTTGAAGTTTGCAAAACTGGGCTTCATCAAGTGGCTTGGTAAATATGTGGATAAGTTGATCTTTGGTGCTTACATTCTCAACTAGTTAGGTGTCCGTACATGGCTACGGTTTCTATATATCATATATGTAGACTTTACTTAAATTTGATAGTTATTCAAACACGGCCCAAATCTATAGATTCCTATATCGTGGTAAAGAGAGACAAACACAGGAACATGACAGGTCTGCACATGAATTAGCAGTCAGCATGCCTCCAGATCGAGCCACACGCCCACACCAATACCGAGCTAGCGCGTGTAGCAGACTCGATTGTGCACCTCACGCGGATCCGAACACGTGGCGGCATGCTCTTGTGCCAGATCACACGGATGCGACTGCGCCTCACGGTGCACCTAGAATTTAATAGTGTTTACCTACTGTGGCTCGGCTCGGTAGGCACAACCCATTTAATAGTGCTATGGCCCGATCCTGCACGATTCAAAATAGGCCCATGTCGATCCAACTCCACAACTATGTCGGTACAATGATATTTATATTTTTAAATTAAAAATACATATATTTACAATGTGCATCCTTCGTATAAAAAATGCCCTTCCTATAACACACATGAAGGTGAGTTACACTGGTTAGTGCCTTCTTTCCGTAAGGCTGTCTCCAACAGCTTACTTACATTATCTTCCATGATATCCTCTATTTTAAACTTCACTCTGTGAAGCGTACAGTCTACAGTCTACAATGCAGAACAATATTATGCATGACCATATACATGATCTATTGCAAACAACCTAAGGCGCATAGTTGGGAATGACCATGGTACGACTCCCGACCTCGCATTTGTTTTTTTTTTGTATTTTTTTTTGTTTTTGTATTTGTTCTCAGGATATGAAGAGAGCACTACAGAGAACACTAGTGTAGGAGGGGAGGACGCTAGCGCGGGAGGAACTCGGAGAAAACACACGACGATTTTGACACTTAAAAGGAGTAGAGATAGCCATATTCCCTTTGGCTTGATAATCTATAATGAAGTGATTGGGGATATCAATATATTTTGTTCTTGAGTGTTGATCCTGATTGGTGGTTATTTTGATGGTGGTCTCATTGTCCCATGGCAATGGCACTTGTGTGAACTTGACCCTATAACCTTGTAATGTTGCTTTCATCCATAACAATTATGCACAACAATTTCTTATCGAAATATACTAGACTTCGATCATTGATAGTGCAAATAATTGAATTTTGCTTCTTCGATGATCAAGACAAATTCACATTTTCCTAATGTTCTCTTTCTATCTACCTTGCATTCCGTGTAATTGAAGTGTGAATATCCAATCGATTTAAATTATGACCCATTTGGATACCAAAGTCCAATATTTGTTGTATGCTTAAAGTACATCAATATTCTTTTTATTGCTTTAAAGTGACTTTCTCTTAGTGAGTCTTGAGATCTTGTACACAAGCATATACTAAATATTACATCTAATCTTGATGCGGTCACATAGAGCAAGCTTCCAATTATTGATTAATATAACTTTTGATTTACCATACCACCACCTGTATCTAAGTTAATGAGGACATCACTTTTTTAGATGCATTGCAAGGTGTGTTCTTTCTTAGTCATTTTTAACCTTACTATTGGTGAAGTACATGTTTTGTTGATTAGGAACCTAGGAGCGAACTAAAATAGACTTAGAAAAGACTAAGGAGTCAAGGAGAATTAGATAGGGCATAGACATTGAAAAGAACATGGACGCATAAGAGGGAGAGTGAATTAAGAGAACTATTTTTCTCTTAAACAAAATTGTATACGAATAACCAAGCATTGATCTGTGCGACTAAAGTTTTGTCTTGGGGAGTAGATTAGGAGAACTATTTTTCACTCTAATTTATGCCTCTATTTTATCTCAAACAAAATGTATACGGATAACCAAGCGCTGATTTGTGCAACTAAAGTTTTATCTAAGTGTTACTATCTCTACCAAAAAGGAATTTTGCAGCCTAAGTTCTGGACATACCCGTAGCTTATAACTAAGCTGATAAGGTAAAGTATACAACCAAAGATAACAATATAAATACGAGTCTTTAATGAGATAGAAAAGCGAACTCTCGTTAATGCGTCGATACTTTTACCGTGGTATCAGTGTAAGCTTCTTAGGCCATTCCAAGTGGAAGTTTCATTATAGTTTCGTTCTTATTAAATAAGATGACACGTTACTATATTTGATGACATGACACTGTATTTATGATGAAAGAGATTGAGAGAGTTTTATGAGAGGAGAGATGATTTCAACCAGATAAAACTCGGATATACAGTTTCATAGACAAAAACTGATGTGTCACTTTTAAAAACCGTGCAATGAAACTTTCACTGAAAATGATCTTACTAATCCTTGTTAAAAGCTCCACACAAGTGTGCGTAGCCTACTAGAGGAGACCTTAGTTTGATACTAAGGGCCCGTTTGGCAAAGCTCCAGCTTCTTTAGCTCCAGATCCTGATCCTCCTGATGAGCTGATCCTCCTGAATCTCCTAGAGAATCAGAATCATTTTTAAAACCGTTTGGCAAGTAAACTGATTCTTGTCTGCTGAGAGTTGGTGGTCTGTGGCGATTGTCTGTTTTACCCTTTGCAGTTCAACTTTGTTACAAACCAATAAGTAGTATGCATATACGGAAAAAATTATAAAGCAATAACATATAAAATATTCCCATCATAGTAGTGCATAAATGTTTAATCCATAAATTGCATAAAACTAGCACGACACAATATACAAAATATGACACGAACCACCTTTTCTAATCACCTCGACTCCCAAAGTACCTTCGATACATCATCACGGAACCTATTCATGTTCCTACTACTCGACCCTGTGGTGGATGTATCTGATGCATTCTGAGGGACATGTCGCCTATAACGGGATGGAATAGTAGGGATATAATCTGGGTCTCGATCACATCTCTGAAAATCCTCATCCAATGCATTATTCTCACGGATGAAATTGTGGAGACACATTGTAGCAGCAACAATCATTTTTTGTTTGTCCATAGGATAAGTTGGCATCTTTAGAAGAATTCTCTATTTCATCTTCCATACACTAAATGTGCGTTCAACAACATTCCGTAGACTTGAGTGTAAATGATTGAAGAGCTCTTGCTCACCATTAGGTGGAGGACCATTTCTCCATTCCGGAACATGATACCGTTGTCCTTTGTACGGGGCCAAGTATCCATCCCTATTTGGATATCCAGCATCAACAACATAGTACTTTCCTGTAACATACAATTATACTTGAGTTAGAACCTTAAAAAATATGTGCACAAAAAGTAGACCAATTTTTTGACAATTCACACACTAGAGCAGTGTTATCTTCATTCCAATCGGCACTATCACCTATATTGCTGTAAAAAAATTAAAATCTAAAACAAATATATACAGCTACCAAAAAGGAACGCGGATAGCAGAGCGGCTGGGACTTATGTTTCCTCTCAAGCAGAATAAGCAACTATTGGTTGACACCAAAATAGCAGAGCAGCTAGCGAGCAGAGCGGCTAGCGACCAAAAATAGCAGAGCAGCTAGCGACCAAAATAGCAGAGCGGCTAGTAATCGCGTCCATCCTTTCAGCATCATGGCATCAGGTCCGTAGCTATGGCATCAGGTCCTCTCCTCCACACCTCATTTCTTGCCCGCAGCTTTGAAACATTCGTATCGTGGAATCCAGGTGAGTGCTTCCTCTTCTTGCTTGCTGGCAACGCACGTCCATCCCTGCAGACTCCAAGACCCCCATCCTCCCTCAGCACTCGTGGTCATGTAGTGCTGCAAGCAAGAATCCCCGTGCCCCTATAACCCCCGTGCCCGAAGCTCCTATAACCACCGTGCCGCGCCGCAGCCATGTAGTGCTGCAAACAAGAATCCCACGGAACGGAATCGATCCGAAGCAGAGCGGCTGGGACGAGGGCTGGGACGAGCAGAGCGGAGCAGCACGCCGGGATCCGTAGAGCACGTACCTGGGAACCGCAGACGAGCAGAACAGCTCTCGCTGGAGGACGGCGAAGATGGTCGAAACCCTAGCCGCCGCTCCCTTCAGCGACGGGACAGAGGACGCGCGCGCCGTGGAGGGTTGCGGGAGGACTCGTTATGTTTTTGTCCAATGACAATTGCGGGTAATTTCGATCAAATTTTATGGGGAGGTCCATATTTGGTTGGTTGAGGAGCTGTTTTAAGGGAGGGTGGAGCAGGTTTTTTTAAGATCCCACCTTTCTTCACAAAAACGACTCCCAATCTTTCGGCTCCATACGAGAATCAATTTAAAAAAATACCCGTCTGGCACAGCTCCTCCCGATCCTCGCTTAGAATCAGGAGCTGAAAGCTGTGCCAAACGGGCCCTAAGTTAGAACCGTAAGAGTAGTAGATCATTAGAAAACTTAGGCTCATACTTTGTCTTTCCCGCTAGTTAGACTATTTTAACCATCAGAGTATTGAGATCTATGCATTGACCGCATGCATGCACGTGGAGGAAATATGTGGTGGGGCTTATTTTAGCAACTACGCGCGCACAGTGCAGATAGCGAGCGAAGCGTCGGTGATCCTTAGATATTTTAGGATTTCTATTTAACTTTCCATTTAACTTTTTCATAAAGATTACATTCTATATATAGCATTTCACTCCAACAAACTATCTATCTAGTTTTGCTAGTAAGGTGACTAGCCAAATTTGGCTAATGAGAGAGCCAATTTAAAAAGTCAGATAGCTTGACAAGTCAGATAACTAATCTGTTAGAGAATTATTTTGCTGTTGAGCAGCCAAAATTTGGCTTGGGGAGCCATTTAACTAGTCTCTTGGAGATGCTCTTACCATTGCCTGCCTCGGGAGAAGAAGGAAGGACCCATCGATTCTCGGTGCATGCCTTCAATTTGGCAGCCCACTTGCCCATCGACGGAATCCATAAATCAGCACTACTTTGAGACAGTGTTTAGGAAATGGCACTCGTTTTCAAGCAATTCAAAGAACAACATCAATTTCATCAGTTGAATTCAGAAAACAACACTCCATCTATATCTTTTCATTTTTTTATTTCTCGGCTCATAAGAAAATGGACTAAATTACCTCTATCATTTCCCAACCTTATTTATTTTATCTATTGAGGCCATAAAAACAACATAAATACATATAAATATATGAGTACTATTTTTATATTATTAAGACTAGTGTTAAACATATAAATAAGCATAGATATTCTGTAAAGGAGAAAGTTTAGATTTAACAACTGAACTTCAAAACTATATTCTGAGATGTTAGAGTAATTTCATGCTAAATAAGTAAATATTCCTAATTTGAGTCGAGTAGGATAGCGTTGGCTGCCTATAAGTAACAGCTGCTTGCGGCACGAGGAAGGCACACACACTTAGCTATAGTAGCTACTACTGTAGTAGATATATATGGGTATGGCTGCAAGCTCAGGTAATAATGTCCTCCTCCTGCTGGCCATCGGCCTTGTGTTCTCCGCGGCATCGACGACGACACCGGCTGTAGCAGCTGCGGCGTTGAACGGCAGCGACGACGACATTGGTGCTGCTGCCAGGGCGGCGGGCCTGTCCGTGGACTTCCACGCGGCGTCGTGCCCGGACCTGGACGGCATCGTGCGCTCCGCCGTTGAGGAGGCGCGGCGGTGGGACGCCCAGGTCACGGCGGGCCTCCTCCGCATCTTCTTCCACGACTGCTTCCCGCAGGGCTGCGACGCGTCGATCCTGCTGGGCAGGAACCAGGGCGGCAGCGAGCAGGACGCGCCCCAGAACACGGGCCTGCAGCAGGCGGCGCTGGACCTCGTCGAGACTGAGGATCCGCGGCAGGGTGCACTCCCGCTGCGGCGCCTCCGTCTCCTGCGCCGACATCCTGGCGCTCGCCACCAGCCACGCCGTCAACCAGGCCGGCGGCCCCTTCATCCCTATGGAGCTGGGCCGCAGCGACAGCAGGGGGCCCGCTCCAGGATGGGCCGTCAACAGGCTCCCGCCCCCCACCGATGGCGTCTCCGAGCTCCTCGGCAACTTCGGTAACAGGGGCCTCGATGGCTCCGACGTCGTGGTGCTCTCCGGCGCGCACACCGTGGGCGTGGCGCGTTGCTCCTCGTTCCAGGACCGTATCGACAAGAAGACCGGCAAGGATAACTTCGAGTGGGGGCTCACCGGCTACTGCAACGGAGACAAGGAGAAGAAGCACGCGCTGGACCGTACGCCCTTCAACTTCGACAACAGCTACTTCGTGGAGCTGCAGAACGGCAGAGGGGTGCTCACCTCCGAACAGGCGCTCTACAGGGACGGCCGCACCAGGTGGCTCGTCGACCGCTGCGCCTCCAGCCAGGACGAATTCTTCAAGCGCTTCGTGGAATCCATGCAGACCATGCTCAAGCTCAGCAGGCTCAGGGGGGCCGATCCGGGCCCAGTGCGCAACAACTGCTTCGTCCGCGTCAGCTTTGGCGCTAGTAGCGCTACCAAAGACGACCTTGTCATTGACACCACCGCCGGCGCCGGAGACGGAGACGAGGACCTTATTCTTGCAGCAGCTGCATGATCGCTGCTGCTACAGTCTACTTACATCCGATCCGGCCGTGCCTACGTCGTCGTCGTCGAATAATTAAGCAGATCAACATGTTTGTTTATTTGCTTATTAGTTTCTATTCCGCACTAGCTAGCTAGCTGCTGTAGTACCTATCGTAATACAATGCATGCATATGTACCTTGCGTGTTTTAGCGTGGCATGTTGAACCAACGTACCCTAGAAAGCCTCCTTAATTCACTCGGTATTTCTTTGATCATGCAACAAAGCATTTTGGCAAGGTGACATTTAAACAGAATACGCTCAGCAGTTTCTGGTCAATCACAAAAAAAATGAATTTGTTATTAAACACTTGCCACAAAAAGAATTTAATTTTATCTAACTTTTTTGCCACTCTTTGTAAGGTCAACGATTAACACTAAGGTCCCGTTTGGTAGGACTCTTCCTCTGACAGCTTTAGCTCTGGCCGTGACTTCTCTAAGAAAACAGCTCCCTCCTTATTATTATCACGAAGAGCTTTATAAATAGCACCAAGTTTGGTTGAAATATAGCTCCTCCTACAACTTCTTTTATCATGTAGCGTCGACGAAAAGAAAAACATGAGAGAGGAGCCGATAGAAGCTCCTTTTTCTGGCTCCCTACTCCTTCTGGTTTTTTGGATGAGCTCCTCCCTTTTTTCTAGGAAGAGCCTCTCGTTTGGTAGATTTTTTTAAGAAGTCGTTGAAGAAGCACTCGAAGGAGCCCTACCAAAGGAGGGCCTAAGTTCTCTCCCCACACATCAGTGGCATATTGCTTCATGCAAGAGCTTGCTACAGGGAGAAGGGAGAAGAGCTCCCTCCCTCTAGCAAGGAGAAGACGAGCATGTGATTTCAAGAAGGATAAAGCCCAAGGAGAGATAACGGCGAGTTGAGCTCCACTCACACACTAAGGAGTTTTGTTGCATCTTCTTCATTCCTTCAATAAGTTGAAACATAAGAATCATCATAGACCAAGATTTAGTTGTTTCATCACCTAGAGAACACTTAATGGAGATTCTTACACTTAGATATAATGTACCTAGATTCACCTAGTTAGATATGTTCTATGGAACCCTAGGAACATTCCCCACAAGATAGCTTGGACATGCAAACACTTAAGAGTTCAATTTTATTTTGAAGTCCTAGAAACACATTAACTATGTTCAATCCACTATAAAGATAGAAGATAGCAACGAGGACTCGTTCCCTGATTCCCCATGGGGAGTTCCTCTGTTGGGATTATGGATGGTAAAAAAATTCCACCCCACAAGAATGCTTCCCTTGTCATGTTTGGCGGGTTCAGGGAAGTTTGGCAGGTTCAGGGATGTTTCCCTTGTCATGTTACCTAAGACCCACAAACTTGCCCTGCTTTTATATGTAACAATGCTCAGCCATGGAGGCCAACTGTTAACTTGTGAAATTTAATGGTATCTCTTGTCACTTTGAGCATTCCCTAAGTGATATTATGAGATACAAGAATTCAATTGGCATCAACTTGTGAAGACTCTTTCAATTGGTGTCAAATTGTGAAGACCATATTTCAATTTGTTTTGGTGGACAATCTTTCAATTTCGGTATATCAAGAAATATGTATTCAAATGGTATCTCAAAATGATAACAAGAGTTAGTAATGGACTTCCAATCAAGATCAAGCACATGTTTGGGAAATCTTCGTAAAGATCATTGTCGTGGTTTCGGAAACCAGGGGATAATAGATTTGTGTTCGGTGGGGATGCAAGCGCGGACTCACTTCGAATGGTAGATCATGGAGACCCGAGCAAGGAGATGAGACACTGAGATTATACTGGTTTAGGCTTTTGCCCTAGTCTAGTGTAGTGCTGATCGTAATGTTGCTTTAAGGGGTGTTACAGCAGGTGAGCTTATGTCTGTACGAGGGGAGAGGGACTCCCTTTTATACTTCAAGGGACAGGTCCTTACATGAGAGAAAGAGAGAGAGTTCTTCATCTAATGCCCTATGTTGTAGTGCACTGTGGGCCTGAAAGTCGCCTAGAGGGGGGTGAATAGGGCGAAACTGAAAATCACAAAAAATAATCACAACTACAAGTCGGGTTAGCGTTAGAAATATAATAGAGTCCGCGAGAGAGGGCACAAAACAAATCGCAAGCAAATGGAGAGTGTGACACGCATATTTGTTTTACCGAGGTTCGGTTCTCTCAAACCTACTCCCCGTTGAGGAGGCCACAAAGGCCGGGTCTCTTTCAACCCTTCCCTCTCTCAAACGGTCCCTCGGACCGAGTGAGCTTTTCTTCTTCTCAATCAAACGGGAACAAAACTTCCTCGCAAGGGCCACCACAAAATTGGTGCCTCTTGCCTTGGTTACAATTGAGTTTTGATCACAAGAACAAGTGAGAAAGAAAGAAAGCGATCCAAGCGCAAGAGCTCAAAAGAACACGGCAAATCTCTCTCGCTAGTCACTAAAGGCTTGAGTGGAATTGGAGAGGATTTGATCTCTTTGGTGTGTCTTGGAATTGAATGCCTAGCTCTTGTAAGTGGTTGAGAAGTGGAAAACTTGGATGCAATGAATGTGGGGTGGTTGGGGTATTTATAGCCCCAACCACCAAACTTGACCGTTGGCTGGAGGCGTCTGTTCGATGGCGCACCGGACAGTCCGGTGCACACCGGACAGTCCGGTGCCCCTGCCACGTCATCAATGCCGTTGGATTCAGACCGTTGGAGCTTCTGACTTCTGGGCCCGCCTGGGTGTCCGGTGCACACCGGACAACAACTGTTCATTGTCCGGTGCGCCGGTATGGGCGCGTCTGACGTCTGCGCGCGCATTAAATGCACCGCAGGTAGCCGTTGGCGCCGAAATAGCCGTTGCCCCGCTGGTACACCGGACAGTCCGGTGCACACCGGACATGTCCGGTGAATTATAGCGGAGCGGCTACCGAGCGAACCCGAGGCTGGCGAGTTCCGGAGGCTGCGCTTCCTTGGAGCACCGGACACTGTCCGGTGCACACCGGACAGTCCGGTGAATTATAGTGCGCCGGCTTCCGAGAATTCCCGAGGGCGAAGAGTTTGAGTTGGAGTCCTCTGGGCGCACCGGACACTGTCCGGTGTACACCGGACAGTCCGGTGCCTTCAGCCAGAGATGCCTTCGGTTGCTTCTTTGCTCCTTTGTTGAATCCAAAACTTGATCTTTTTATTGGCTAAGTGTGAACCTTTTGCACCTGTATATCTTATGCACTAGAGCAAACTAGTTAGTCCAATTATTTGTGTTGGGCAATTCAACCACCAAAATTATTTAGGAACTAGGTATAAGCCTAATTCCCTTTCAATCTCCCCCTTTTTGGTGATTGATGCCAACACAAGTCAAAGCAAATATAAAAGTGTATAATTGAACTAGTTTGCATAATGTAAGTGCAAAGGTTGCTTGGAATTGAGCCAATAAATACTTACATGATGCGCATGGATTGTTTTCTTTGTTTTTGACATTTTGGACCACGCTTACACCACAAGTTTTGTTTTTGCAAACTCTTTTGTAAATTCTTTTCAAAGTCCTTTTGCAAGATAGTCAAAGGTAAATGAATAAGATTTGCAAAGCATTTTCAAGTTTTGAAATTTTATTCCTTTGTCCCAAATGCTTTTCCTTTGACTAAACAAAACTCCCCCTCAAATAAAGTCTCCTCTTAGTGTTCAAGAGGGTTTTAAGACATCAATTTTGAAAATACTACTTGCTCCCCCTTTAGAACACAAAGAGAGAACACAAAGAGATACCAATTTTGAAATTTACCATTGAAAATCATCAATTTTAAAATTAGGGTGGTGGTGCGGTCCTTTTGCTTTGGGCTCATATTTTCTCCCCCTTTGGCATGAATCGCCAAAAACGGAATCATTAGAGCCCAATGAAGTACTTTCTCCTCCTTTGGTCATAAAATAAATGAGTGAAGATTATACCAAAGTTGGAGAGTGATGCGGAGCGACGGCGAAGGATGAGTAGTAGAGTGGAGTGGAAGCCTTTGTCTTCGCCGAAGACTCCAATTCCCTTTCAATATACCTATGACTTGGTTTGAAATATACTTGAAAACACATTAGTCATAGCATATATGAAAGAGACATGATCAAAGGTATTTTTATGAGCTATGTGCGCAAGATTTAGCAAAAGAAATTCCTAGAATCAAGAATATTAAGCTCATGCCTAAGTCTGGTAAAAGATTGTTCATCAAGTGGCTTGGTAAAGATATCGGCTAATTGATCTTTAGTGTTAATGTATGAAATCTCGATATCCCCCTTTTGTTGGTGATCCCGAAGAAAATGATACCGAATGGCTATGTGTTTAGTGCGGCTATGCTCAACGGGATTATCCGCCATGCGGATTGCACTCTCATTATCACATAGAAGAGGAACTTTGGTTAATTTGTAACCGTAGTCCTGCAGGGTTTGCCTCATCCAAAGCAATTGCGCGCAACAATGGCCTGCGGCAATATACTCGGCTTCGGCGGTAGAAAGAGCGACCGAATTTTGCTTCTTTGAAGCCCATGACACCAAGGATCTTCCCAAGAACTGGCAAGTCCCCGATGTGCTCTTTCTATTAATCTTACACCCCGCCCAATCGGCATCCGAATAACCAATCAAATCAAAAGTGGATCCCCAAGGGTACCAAAGCCCAAACTTAGGAGTATAAGCTAAATATCTCAAGATTCGTTTTACGGCCGTAAGGTGTGATTCCTTAGGGTCGGCTTGGAATCTTGCACACATGCATACGGAAAGCATAATGTCCGGTCGAGATGCACATAAATAAAGCAACGAACCAATCATCGACCGGTATACCTTTTGATCGACGGATTTACCTCCCGTGTCGAGGTCGAGATGTCCATTTGTTCCCATGGGAGTCTTGATGGGCTTGGCATCCTTCATTCCAAACTTGCTTAGAATGTCTTGAGTATACTTCGTTTGGCTAATGAAAGTGCCCTCTTGGAGTTGCTTGACTTGAAATCCTAAGAAATATTTCAACTCCCCCATCATCGACATCTCGAATTTCTTTGTCATGATCCTACTAAATTCTTCACATGTAGATTCGTTAGTAGACCCAAATATGATATCATCAACATAAATTTGGCATACAAACAAATCATTGTCAAGAGTCTTAGTGAATAAAGTAGGATCGGCCTTGCCGACTTTGAAGCCATTTGCAATAAGGAAATCTCTAAGGCATTCATACCATGTTCTTGGGGCTTGCTTGAGCCCATAAAGCGCCTTAGAGAGCCTATAAACATGGTTAGGGTACTCACTGTTTTCAAAGCCGGGAGGTTGCTCAACATAGACCTCCTCCTTGATTGGTCCATTGAGGAAGGCACTCTTCACGTCCATTTGATAAAGCTTGAAGCCATGGTAAGTAGCATAGGCCAATAATATGCGAATTGACTCAAGCCTAGCTACGGGTGCATAGGTTTCACCAAAATCCAAACCTTCGACTTGTGAATATCCCTTGGCCACGAGTCGAGCTTTGTTCCTTGTCACCACACCATGCTCGTCTTGCTTGTTGCGGAAGACCCACTTGGTTCCTACAACATTTTGATTAGGACGTGGAACTAAGTGCCATACCTCATTCCTTGTGAAATTGTTGAGCTCCTCTTGCATCGCCATCACCCAATCCGAATCTTGAAGTGCTTCCTCTACCCTGTGGGGCTCAATAGAGGAAACAAAAGAGTAATGTTCACAAAAATGTGCAATACGAGATCGAGTAGTTACCCCCTTATGAATGTCGCCGAGGATGGTGTCGACGGGGTGATCTCGTTGTATTGCTTGGTGGACTCTTGGGTGTGGCGGCCTTGGTTGTTCATCCTCCTTGTCTTCATCATTTGCATCTCCCCCTTGATCGTTGCCGTTACTTTGAGGTAGCTCCTCTTCTTGATCTTCTTGTTCAACATCTTGAGCCTCATCCTCAATTTGAGTTGGTGGAGATGCTTGCATGGAGGAGGATGGTTGATCTTGTGCATGTGGAGGCTCTTCGGATTCCTTAGGACACACATCCCCAATGGACATGTTCCTTAGCGCTATGCATGGAGCCTGTTCTTCACCTATCTCATCAAGATCAACTTGCTCTACTTGAGAGCCGTTAGTTTCATCAAACACAACGTCACAAGAGACTTCAACAAGTCCTGAGGACTTGTTAAAGACTCTATATGCCCTTGTGTTTGAGTCATATCCTAGTAAAAAGCCTTCTACAGTTTTAGGAGCAAATTTAGATTTTCTACCTCTTTTAACAAGTATAAAACATTTGCTACCAAAAACTCTAAAATATGAAATATTTGGCTTTTTACCGGTTAGGAGTTCATAGGATGTCTTCTTGAGGATTCGGTGAAGATATAACCGGTTGATGGCGTAGCAAGCGGTGTTGACCGCTTCGGCCCAAAACCGATCCGGTGTCTTGTACTCATCAAGCATGGTTCTTGCCATATCCAATAGAGTTCGATTCTTCCTCTCCACTACACCATTTTGTTGTGGAGTGTAGGGAGAAGAGAACTCATGCTTGATGCCCTCCTCCTCAAGGAAGCTTTTAATTTGAGAATTCTTGAACTCCGTTCCATTGTCGCTTCTAATTTTCTTGATCCTTAAGCCGAACTCATTTTGAGCCCGTCTCAAGAATCCTTTTAAGGTCTCTTGGGTATAAGATTTGTCCTGCAAAAAGAACACCCAAGTGAAGCGAGAAAAATCATCCACAATAACTAGACAGTACTTACTCCCGCCGATGCTTATATAAGCGATCGGGCCGAATAGGTCCATGTGTAGGAGCTCCAGTGGCCTGTCACTAGTCATGATGTTCTTGTGTGGATGATGAGTGCCAACTTGCTTCCCAGCTTGGCATGCGCTACAAATCCTGTCTTTCTCAAAATGAACATTGGTTAGTCCTAAAATGTGTTCTCCCTTTAGAAGCTTATGAAGATTCTTCATTCCAACATGAGCTAGTCGGCGGTGCCAGAGCCAACCCAAGTTAGTCTTAGTAATCAAGCAAGTGTCGAGTTCAGCTTTATCAAAATCTACCAAGTATAGCTGACCCTCTAACACTCCCTTGAATGCTATTGAATCGTCACTTCTTCTAAAGACAGTAACACCTATATCAGTAAATAGACAGTTGTAGCCCATTTGACACAATTGGGATACGGAAAGCAAATTGTAATCTAAAGAATCTACAAGAAAAACATTTGAAATAGTATGGTCAGGTGATATAGCAATTTTACCCAAACCCTTGACCAAACCTTGATTTCCATCCCCGAATGTGATAGCTCGTTGGGGATCTTGGTTTTTCTCATAAGAGGAGAACATCTTTTTCTCCCCTGTCATGTGGTTAGTGCACCCGCTGTCGAGTATCCAACTTGAGCCCCCGGATGCATAAACCTACAAAACAATTTTAGTTCTTGATTTTAGGTACCCAAACGGTTTTGGGTCCTTTGGCATTAGAAACAAGAACTTTGGGTACCCAAACACAAGTCTTGGAGCCCTTGTGTTTGCCCCCAACAATTTTGGCAACTACCTTGCCGGATTTGTTAGTTAAAACATATGATGCATCAAGAGTTTTGAATGAAATGTCATGATCATTTGATGCATTAGGAATTTTCTTTCTAGGCAACTTAGCACGGGTTGGTTGCCTAGAACTAGATGTCTCACCCTTATACATAAAAGCATGGTTAGGGCCAGAGTGAGACTTCCTAGAGTGAATTTTCTTGATTTTGCTCTCGGGATAACCGACAGGGTACAAAATGTAACCCTCGTTATCCTGAGGCATGGGAGCCTTGCCCTTAACAAAGTTAGACAAGTTCTTAGGAGGGGCATTAAGTTTGACATTGTCTCCCCTTTGGAAGCCAATGCCGTCCTTAATGCCAGGGCGTCTCCCATTATAGAGCATGCTTCTAGCAAATTTAAATTTTTCATTTTCTAATTCATGCTCACTAATCTTAGCATTAAGTTGTGCTATGTGATCATTTTGTTTTTTAATTAAGGCTAGGTGATCATGGATAGCATCAACATTAATATCTCTACATCTAGTACAAGTGGACATATGCTCAGTAGATGTAGAGGGTTTGCAAGTTTTTAATTCTATAACCTTAGCATGTAGTATATCATTCTCATCTCTAAGGTTAGAAATGCAAACATCAAAATCTCTAGCCTTAGCAAGCAATTTTTCTTTTTCATCTCTAAGGCTAGCAAGAGAAACATTCAACTCATCAATTCTAGCAAGTAAATCAATATTATCATCTTTAGAATTGGAAGTTGAAATATTGCAAACATGTGAATCAACCTTAGCAATTAATCTAGCATTTTCATTTCTAAGGTTGGTAATAGTGTCATGGCATGTGCTTAGCTCATTAGTTAATTTCTCACATTTTTCAATTTCTAGAGCATAAGCATTCTTGACCTTAACATGCTTCTTATTTTCTTTAATAAGGAATTCTTCTTGAGAATCCAAGAGATCATCCTTCTCATGTATAGCACTAATCAATTCATTTAATTTTTCCTTTTGTTGCATGTTGAGGTTAGCAAAAAGAATGCGCAAGTTATCCTCCTCATTTTTATCATCATCCTCATCACTAGATGTTTCATATTTAGTGGAGGACCTTGATTTTACCTTCTTTTTGCCGTCCTTGGCCATGAGACACTTGTGGCCGACGTTGGGGAAGAGGAGGCCTTTGGTGACGGCGATGTTGGCGGCGTCCTCGTCGGAGGATGAGTCGGTGGAGCTCTCGTCGGAGTCCCATTCGCGGCACACGTGGGCATCGCCGCCCTTCTTCTTGTGATACCTCTTCTTTTCTCTCCTCTTGCCCTTCTTGTCGTCGCCCCTGTCACTGTCACTAGACATAGGACATTTTGCAATAAAGTGACCGGGCTTACCACATTTGTAGCAAACCTTCTTGGAACGGGGTTTGTAGTCCTTCCCCTTCCGTTGCTTGAGGATTTGCCGAAAGCTTTTGATGATTAAGGCCATCTCCTCATTGTCGAGCTTGGAGGCGTCAATTGGTTGTCTACTTGGTGTAGACTCCTCCTTCTTCTCCTCCGTGGCCTTGAAGGCCACCGGTTGCGCCTCGGATGTGGAAGGTTCGTCAAGCTCGTTGATCTTCTTTGAGCCCTTAATCATGCATTCAAAGCTCACAAAATTCCCGATAACTTCCTCGGGGGTCATTAGTGGATATCTAGGATTACCACGAATTAATTGAACTTGAGTGGGGTTAAGGAAAATAAGTGCTCTTAAAATAACCTTAACCACCTCGTGGTCATCCCATTTTTTGCTCCCGAGGTTGCGCACTTGGTTCACCAAAGTCTTGAGCCGATTGTACATGTCTTGTGGCTCCTCCCCTTGGCGAAGACGAAAGCGACCGAGCTCCCCCTCGATCGTTTCCCGCTTGGTGATCTTGGTGAGTTCATCACCCTCGTGCGCCGTCTTGAGTAGGTCCCAAATCTCCTTTGCGTTCTTCAACCCTTGCACTTTGTTGTATTCCTCCTTGCTTAGAGAGGCAAGGAGAATGGTTGCGGCTTGGGAGTTGAAGTGCTCGATTTGGGCCACTTCGTCCGTGTCATAATCCTCATCCCCTATTGATGGTACCTGTACTCCAAACTCAACAACATTCCATATACTTTTGTGGAGTGAGGTTAGATGAAATTTCATTAAATCACTCCACCTAGCATAATCTTCGCCATCAAAAGTCGGCGGTTTGCCTAATGGAACGGAAAGTAAAGGAGTATGTCTAGATGTACGGGGATAGTTTAAGGGGATCTTACTAAACTTCTTGCGCTCTTGGCGCTTAGAAGTTACGGACGGTGCATCGGAGTCGGAGGTGGATGTTGATGAAGTGTCAGTCTCGTAGTAGACCACCTTCCTCATCTTCTTGTGCTTGTCCCCACTCTGATGCGGCTTGTGAGAAGAAGATTTTTCCTTCTTTTCCTTGTGGTGAGAAGAGGAAGATCTTTTCTCCTTCCGCTTGGAGGAGTTCTTCTTCTTCTCCCTTCTCTTGGTGCGGGACTCTTCCAATGAAGTGCTCCCTTGGCTTGTAGTGGGCTTGTTGTCGCCGGTCTCCATCTCCCTCTTGGTGTGATCTCCCGACATCACTTCGAGCGGTTAGGCTCTAATGAAGCACCGGGCTCCGATACCAATTGAAAGTCGCCTAGAGGGGGGTGAATAGGGCGAAACTGAAAATCACAAAAAATAATCACAACTACAAGCCGGGTTAGCGTTAGAAATATAATAGAGTCCGCGAGAGAGGGCACAAAACAAATCGCAAGCAAATGGAGAGTGTGACAGGCGGATTTGTTTTACCGAGGTTCGGTTCTCTCAAACCTACTCCCCGTTGAGGAGGCCACAAAGGCCGGGTCTCTTTCAACCCTTCCCTCTCTCAAACGGTCCCTCGGACCGAGTGAGCTTTTCTTCTTCTCAATCAAACGGGAACAAAACTTCCCCGCAAGGGCCACCACAAAATTGGTGCCTCTTGGCTTGGTTACAATTGAGTTTTGATCACAAGAACAAGTGAGAAAGAAAGAAAGCGATCCAAGCGCAAGAGCTCAAAAGAACACGGCAAATCTGTCTCGCTAGTCACTAAAGGCTTGAGTGGAATTGGAGAGGATTTGATCTCTTTGGTGTGTCTTGGAATTGAATGCCTAGCTCTTGTAAGTGGTTGAGAAGTGGAAAACTTGGATGCAATGAATGTGGGGTGGTTGGGGTATTTATAGCCCCAACCACCAAACTTGACCGTTGGCTGGAGGCGTCTGTTCGATGGCGCACCGGACAGTCCGGTGCACACCGGACAGTCCGGTGCCCCTGCCACGTCATCAATGCCGTTGGATTCAGACCGTTGGAGCTTCTGACTTCTGGGCCCGCCTGGGTGTCCGGTGCACACCGGACAACAACTGTTCATTGTCCGGTGCGCCGGTATGGGCGCGCCTGACGTCTGCGCGCGCTGCGCGCGCATTAAATGCACCGCAGGTAGCCGTTGGCGCCGAAATAGCCGTTGCCCCGCTGGTACACCGGACAGTCCGGTGCACACCGGACATGTCCGGTGAATTATAGCGGAGCGGCTACCGAGCGAACCCGAGGCTGGCGAGTTCCGGAGGCTGCGCTTCCTTGGAGCACCGGACACTGTCCGGTGCACACCGGACAGTTCGGTGAATTATAGTGCGCCGGCTTCCGAGAATTCCCGAGGGCGAAGAGTTTGAGTTGGAGTCCTCTGGGCGCACCGGACACTGTCCGGTGTACACCGGACAGTCCGGTGCCTTCAGCCAGAGATGCCTTCGGTTGCTTCTTTGCTCCTTTGTTGAATCCAAAACTTGATCTTTTTATTGGCTAAGTGTGAACCTTTTGCACCTGTATATCTTATGCACTAGAGCAAACTAGTTAGTCCAATTATTTGTGTTGGGCAATTCAACCACCAAAATTATTTAGGAACTAGGTATAAGCCTAATTCCCTTTCAGGGCCCCTCTTGGGTCAGTCTTGGGGCGTACCTACATGTGGCATGGCTCCTAACGGGTCGTGTGCTGTCGTACTCTTGGCATGACGTTCTGTCTCATCCATTCGGTGTGCGAGTCCCTATAGCTCGCTCTACGCTCGTGCTGCCATACCTGATGGGTCTCGCAAAACGTGCTCTTGGTAAGGTTGAGGTTCGTGTTAAGTACGACTTCATCTTCTGCCAATGTCCCTATGTCACCCTCCAACATGTGCGAGCACACACTAGGTGTGTCGTCTTGTCCTTTCTGTTATGTGGGTGAAGACTTTGTTGTTGTGACCCCCTTGGTACTTAAAGTCGCCTAGAGGGGGGGGTGAATAGGCGGAATCTGAAAATTATAAACTTAAGCACACACTACAAGCTGGGGTTAGCGTTAGAAATAAAATCGAGTCCGAAAGAGAGGGCGAAAACAAATCACAAGCAAATGAAGAGTGTGACATGGTGATTTGTTTTACCGAGGTTTGGTTCTTGCAAACCTACTCCCTGTTGAGGTGGTCACAAAGACCGGGTCTCTTTTAACCCTTTCCCTCTCTCAAACGGTCACCTAGACCGAGTGAGCTTCTCTTCTCAATCAATTGGAACACTTAGTCCCCACAAGGACCACCACACAATTGGTGTCTCTTGCCTTGATTACAAATAACTTGGGAACAAGAAATGAGGAAGAAGAAAAGCGATCCAAGCGCAAGAAATCAAAAGAACACAAATATCTCTCTCACACTAGTCACTAATTGTTTGGAGTGATCTTTGGACTTGGGAGAGGATTTGATCTCTTATTTGTGTCTTGGAGTGAAGTCTAGAGCTCTTGTATTGAATGCAATAGCTGAAAACTTGGATGCCTTGAATGTGTGGTGGTTGGGGGTATTTATAGCCCCACCCACCAAAATGGCCGTTGGGGAACTCTGCTGTCGACGGGCGCACCGGACAGTCCGGTGCGCCACCGGACACTGTCCGGTGCGCCAGCCACGTCACCCAACCGTTAGGGTTCGACCGTTGGAGCTTCTGACAACTGGGTCACCGGACAGTCCAGTGGTGCACCGGACAGTCACTGTTCACTGTCTGGTGCGCCTTCTAGCGCTTGCTTTGACTCTACGCGTGCAGTCCGCATTGTTCACTTTTGCAGATGACCGTTGGCACGCTAGCCATTGCTCCCGCTGGCACACCGGACAGTCCGGTGAATTGTAGTAGAGAGCAATTTCCAGAAACCCAAAGCTGAGGAGTTCGGAGTGATTCTCCTTGGTGCACCGGACACTGTCCGGTGGCACACCGGACAATCCGGTGCGCCAGACCAGGGCAGCCTTCGGTTTTCTTTGCTCCTTTCTTTTGAACCCTTTCTTGGACTTTTTATTGGTTTGTGTTGAACCTTTGGCACCTGTAGAACTCATAATCTAGAGCAAAGTAGTTAGTCCAATTATTTGTGTTGGGCAATTCAACCACCAAAATCATTTAGGAAAAGGTTTGACCCTAATTCCCTTTCAATCTCCCCCTTTTTGGTGATTGATGCCAACACAAACCAAAGCAAATATAAAAGTGCAGAATTGAACTAGTTTGCATAAGGTAAGTGCAAAGGTTGCTTGGAGTGAAACCAATAATTATTTCTACTAGATATGCATGGATTGTTTTCTTCTTATTTAAAATTTTGGACCACGCCTGCACCACTTGTTTTGTTTTTGCAAATTCTTTTGGAAATTCTTTTCAAAGTCTTTTTGCAAATAGTCAAAGGTATATGAATAAGATTTGGAGAAGCATTTTTAAGATTTGAAATTTTCTCCCCCTGTTTCAAATGCTTTTCCTTTGACTAAACAAAACCCCCCCTTAATGAAATTCTCCTCTTAGTGTTCAAGAGGGTTTTACCAATTGAGATAAAATTTTCAAATATATCAATTGAAAAACATTTAAAACTTAAACTTATTTCGAAAAATTTTGAAATTGGCGTGGTGTGTGGTCCTTTTGCTTTGGGCTAATACTTTCTCCCCCTTTGGCATGAATCGCCAAAAAAGGATACTTGTGAGTGAAATATGAGCCCTTAGTAAGATTTTCTCCCCCTTTGGCAAACAATAAATGAGTGAAAGATTATACCAATGTGGAGAGATGGCGGAATACCGGCAAAGAGTAGATAATACCGATGGAGTTGAGTGGAAGCGTCGTCTTTGCCGAATACTCCATTTCCCTTTCAATTCTATGACTAAGCATAAGAATACACTTGAAACCACATTAGTCATAAACATAAAAGAGATATGATCAAAGGTATATAAATGAGCTATGTGTGCAAAGTATCAATCAAAGTTCTGAGAATCAAGAATATTTAGCTCATTCCTAAGCTTGGTAAAGGTTTTCTCATCTAGTGGCTTGGTAAAGATATCGGCTAATTGATCTTTGATGTTAATATATGCTATCTCGATATCCCCCTTTGTTGGTGATCTCTCAAAAAGTGATACCGAATGGCTATGTGCTTAGTGAGGCTGTGCTCAACGGGATTATCCGCCATGCGGATTGCACTCTCATTATCACATAGGAGAGGGACTTTGCTAAATTTGTAGCCATAGTCCCTGAGGGTTTGCCTCATCCAAAGTAATTGCGCGCAACAATGGCCTGCGGCAATATACTCGGCTTCAGCGGTAGAAAGAGCTATTAAGTTTTGTTTCTTTGAAGCCCAAGACACCAGGGATCTTCCCAGAAACTGACAAGTCCCTGATGTGCTCTTCCTATCAATTTTACACCCTGCCCAATCAACATCTGAATATCCTAATAAATCAAAAGAGGATCCCTTGGGGTACCAAAGGCCAAACTTAGGAGTATGAACTAAATATCTCAAGATCCGCTTCACAGCCCTAAGGTGAACTTCCTTAGGATCGGCTTAGAACCTTGCACACATGCATACAGAAAGCATAATATCCCATCGAGATGCACATAAGTAGAGTAAAGATCCTATCATCGACCGGTATAACTTTTGATCTACGGATTTACCTCCTGTGTCGAGGTCGAGATGCCCATTGGTTCCCATGGGTGTCTTGATGGGCCTAGCATCCTTCATTCCAAACTTGGTGAGTATGTCTTGAATGTACTTAGTTTGACTGATGAAGGTGCCCTCTTGGAGTTGCTTGACTTGAAATCCTAGAAAGTATTTCAACTCCCCCATCATAGACATCTCGAATTTTTGTACCATGATCCTACTAAACTCTTCACAAGTACATTTGTTGGTAGACCCAAATATGATATCATCAACATAAATTTGGCATACAAACAAATTATTTGCAATTGTTTTAGTAAAGAGAGTAGGATCGACCTTGCCGACTTTGAAGCCATTAGCGATAAGGAAATCTCTTAGGCATTCATACCATGCTCTTAGGGCTTGCTTGAGCCCATAAAGTGCCTTAGAGAGTTTGTAAACATGATTAGGGTACTTGAAAGGGAATTAGGCTTACACCTAGTCCCCAGATAATTTTGGTGGTTGAATTGCCCAACACAAATATTGGACTAACTAGTTTGCTCTAGTGCATAAGTTATACAGGTGCAAAAGGTTCACACTTAGCCAATAAAAAGATCAAGTTTTGGATTCAACTAAGGAGCAATGGGGCAACCGAAGGCACCTCTGGTCTGGGGGCACCGGACTGTCCGGTGTACACCGGACAATGTCCGGTGCGCCACCGGTGCACCAGAGGACTCCGACTTCAAACTCTTCGCCCTCGGGAATTCTCGGAAGTCGGCGCGCTATAATTCACCGGACTGTCCGGTGTGCACCGGACATGTCCGGTGCTCCAAGGAAGCGCGATCTCCGGAACTCGCCAGCCTCGGGTTCGCGTGGCAGCCGCTCCGCTAAAATTCACCAGACTGTCCGGTGTGCACCGGACTGTCCGGTGTGCCAGCGGAGCAACGGCTCTCTGCGGCGCCAACGGCTCCCTGCGGTGCATTTAATGCGCGCGCAGCGCGCGCAGACGTCAGGCACACCCATACCGGTGCACCGGACATCAAACAGTACATGTCCGGTGTGCACCGGACACCCAGGAGGGCCCAGAAGTCAGAAGCTCCAACGGTCAGAATCCAACGGCAATGGTGACGTGGCAGGGGCACCGGACTGTCCGGTGTGCACCGGACTGTCCGGTGCACCATCGAACAGACAGCTTCCAGCAACGGTCACTTTTGGTGGTTGGGGCTATAAATACCCCAACCACCCCACATTCATGGCCATCCAAGTTTTTCACTTCTCAACTACTACAAGAGCTCTAGCATTCAATTCTAGACACACCAAATAGATCAAGTCCTCTCCAAATTCCACACAACTCCATAGTGATTTGCTTGTGTTCTTTCGAGCTCTTGCGCTTGGATCGCATTATTTTCTTTCTCACTTGTTCTTGTGATCATCACTCAATTGTAACCAAGGCAAGAGGCACCAATTGTGTGGTGGCCCTTGCGGGGAAGTTTTGTTCCCGGTTGATTGAGAAGAAGAGAAAGCTCACTCGATCCGTGGGATCGTTTGAGAGAGGGAAGGGTTGAAAGAGACTCGGCCTTTGTGGCCTCCTCAACGGGGAGTAGGTTTGCGAGAACCGAACCTCGGTAAAACAAATCCACGTGTCACACTTTTATTTGCTTGCGATTTGTTTTGCACCCTCTCTCGCGGACTCGTTTATATTTCTAACGCTAACCCGGCTTGTAGTTGTGATTATTTTTGAGATTTTCAGTTTCGCCCTATTCACCCCCCCTCTAGGCGACTATCAATTGGTATCAGAGCCCGGTGCTTCATTAGAGCCTAACCGCTTGAAGTGATGTCGGGAGATCACACCAAGAGGGAGATGGAGACCGGCGATAACAAGCCCACTACAAGCCAAGGGAGCACTTCATCGGAAGAGTCCCGCACCAAGAGAAGGGAGAAGAAGAAGAACTCCTCCAAGCGGAAAGAGAAAAGATCTTCCTCTTCTCACCACAAGGAGAAGAAGGAAAAATCTTCTTCTCACAAGCCGCATCGGAGTGGGGACAAGCACAAGAGGATGAGGAAGGTGGTCTACTACGAGACCGACACTTCATCGACATCTACCTCCGGCTCTGACGCGGCATCCGTCACTTCTAAATGCCAAGAGCGTAAGAAGTATAGTAAGATCCCCCTACGCTACCCTCACATTCCTAAACATACACCTTTACTATCCGTCCCATTAGGCAAACCACCAACTTTTAATGGTGAAGATTATGCTATGTGGAGTAATTTGATGCGATTTCATCTAACCTCTCTCCACAAAAGATTATGGGATGTTGTTGAGTATGGTGTACAGGTACCATCCGTAGGGGATGAGGACTACGACACGGACGAAGTAGCCCAAATCGAGCACTTCAACTCCCAAGCCGCAACCATCCTCCTTGCCTCTCTAAGCAAGGAGGAATACAACAAAGTACAAGGGTTGAAGAACGCCAAGGAGATTTGGGACCTACTCAAGACGGCGCACGAGGGTGATGAACTCACCAAGATCACCAAGCGGGAAACGATCGAGGGGGAGCTCGGTCGCTTCCGTCTTCGCCAAGGGGAGGAGCCACAAGACATGTACAACCGGCTCAAGACCTTGGTAAACCAAGTGCGCAACCTCGGGAGCGCAAAATGGGATGATCATGAGGTGGTTAAGGTTATTTTAAGAGCACTTATTTTCCTTAATCCTACTCAAGTACAATTAATTCGTGGTAATCCTAGATATCCACTAATGACCCCCGAGGAAGTTATCGGGAATTTTGTGAGCTTTGAATGCATGATTAAGGGCTCCAAGAAGATCAACGAGCTTGACGAACCGTCCACATCCGAGGCGCAACCGGTGGCCTTCAAGGCAACGGAGGAGAAGAAGGAGGAGTCTACACCAAGTAGACAACCAATTGACGCCTCCAAGCTCGACAACGAGGAGATGGCCCTAATCATCAAGAGTTTTCGGCAAATCCTCAAGCAACGGAAGGGGAAGGATTACAAATCCCGTTCCAAGAAGGTTTGCTACAAGTGTGGTAAGCCCGGTCATTTTATTGCAAAATGTCCTATGTCTAGTGATAGTGACAGGGGCGACGACAAGAAGAGCAAGAGGAAGGAGAAGAAGAGATACTACAAGAAGAAGGGCGGCGATGCCCATGTTTGTCGGGAGTGGGACTCTGACGAAAGCTCAAGCGACTCCTCCGACGACGAGGACGCCGCCAACATCGCCGTCACCAAGGGCCTCCTCTTCCCCAACGTCGGCCACAAGTGTCTCATGGCCAAGGACGGCAAAAAGAAGGTAAAATCAAGGTCCTCCACTAAATATGAAACATCTAGTGATGAGGATGATGATAAAAATGAGGAGGATAATTTGCGTATTCTTTTTGCCAACCTTAACATGGAACAAAAGGAAAAATTAAATGAGCTAATTAGTGCCATCCATGAAAAGGATGATCTCTTGGACTCCCAAGAGGACTTCCTAATCAAGGAAAACAAGAAACATGTTAAGGTTAAAAATGCTTATGCTCTAGAGGTAGAAAAATGTAACAAATTATCTAGTGAGCTAAGCACCTGCCATGAGACTATAAACAACCTTAGAAATGAAAATGCTAATTTGTTAGCTAAGGTTGATTCTCATATTTGCAATGTTTCAATTCCAAATCCTAGAGATGATAATGATGACTTGCTTGCTAGGATTGAAGAATTGAACATTTCTCTTGCTAGCCTTAGAAATGAGAATGAGAAATTAATTGCTAAGGCTAAGAATTTTGATGTTTGCAATGCTACTATTTCGGACCTTAGAACTAAGAATGATTTGTTGCATGCTAAGGTCATTGAATTGAAATCTTGCAAACCTTCTACATCTACTGAGCATATTTCCATTTGTACTAGATGTAGAGATATTAATGTTGATGCTATCCATGATCACCTAGCCTTAATTAAAAAACAAAATGATCACATAGCACAACTTAATGATAAGATTAGAGAGCATGACTTAGAAAATGAAAAATTTAAACTTGCTAGAAGCATGCTCTATAATGGGAGACGCCCTGGCATTAAGGACGGCATTGGCTTCCAAAAGGGAGACAATGTCAAAATTAATGCCCCTCCAAAGAACTTATCTAACTTTGTTAAGGGCAAGGCTCCCATGCCTCAGGATAACGAGGGTTACATTTTGTACCCTGCCGGCTATCCTGAGAGCAAGATTAGGAAAACTCATTCTAGGAAGTCTCACTCTGGCCCTAATCATGCTTTTATGTATAAGGGTGAGACATCTAGATCTAGGCAACCAACCCATGCCAAGTTGCCTAGAAAGAAAATTCCAAATGCATCAAATGATCATGCTATTTCATTTAAAACTTTTGATGCATCTTATGTTTTGACTAACAAATCCGGCAAGGTAGTTGCCAAAATTGTTGGGGGCAAACACAAGGGCTCCAAGACTTGTGTCTGGGTACCCAAAGTTCTTGTATCTAATGCTAAAGGACCCAAAACCGTTTGGGTACCTAAAACAAAGAACTAAACTTGTTTTGTAGGTTTATGCATCCGGGGGCTCAAGTTGGATACTCGACAGCGGGTGCACAAACCATATGACAGGGGAGAAAAGGATGTTCTCCTCATATGAGAAAAACCATGATCCCCAACGAGCTATCACATTCGGGGATGGAAATCAAGGTTTGGTCAAAGGATTGGGTAAAATTGCTATATCACCTGACCATACTATTTCCAATGTTTTTCTTGTAGATTCTTTAGATTACAATTTGCTTTCCGTATCCCAATTATGTAAAATGGGCTACAACTGTCTTTTTACTGATACAGGTGTTACTGTCTTTAGAAGAAGTGATGATTCAGTAGCATTTAAGGGAGTGTTAGAGGGTCAGCTATACTTGGTAGATTTTGATAGAGCTGAACTCGACACTTGCTTAATTGCTAAGACTAACTTGGGTTGGCTTTGGCACCGCCGACTTGCCCATGTTGGAATGAAGAATCTTCATAAGCTTCTAAAGGGAGAGCACATTTTAGGACTAACCAATGTTCACTTTGAGAAAGACAGGATCTGTAGCGCATGCCAAGCCGGGAAGCAAGTTGGCATCCATCATCCACACAAAAACATCATGACTACCGACAGGCCACTGGAGCTCCTTCACATGGATTTGTTCGGTCCGATCGCTTACATAAGCATCGGCGGTAGTAAGTATTGTCTTGTAATTGTGGATGATTATTCTCGCTTCACTTGGGTATTCTTTTTGCAGGAAAAATCACAAACCCAAGAGACCTTAAAAGGATTCTTGAGACGAGCTCAAAATGAGTTCGGCTTAAGGATCAAGAAAATTAGAAGCGACAACGGGACGGAGTTCAAAAACTCTCAAATTGAAGGTTTTCTTGAGGAGGAGGGCATCAAGCATGAGTTCTCTTCTCCCTACACTCCACAACAAAATGGTGTAGTGGAGAGGAAGAATCGAACTCTATTGGACATGGCAAGAACCATGCTTGATGAGTACAAGACGCCGGATCGGTTTTGGGCCGAGGCGGTCAACACCGCCTGCTACGCCATCAACCGGTTATATCTTCACCGGATCCTCAAGAAGACATCTTATGAACTCCTAACCGGTAAAAAGCCAAATATTTCATATTTTAGAGTTTTTGGTAGCAAATGCTTTATTCTTGTTAAGAGAGGTAGAAAATCCAAATTTGCTCCTAAAACTGTAGAAGGCTTTTTACTAGGATATGACTCAAACACAAAGGCATATAGAATCTTTAACAAGTCCTCAGGACTTGTTGAAGTTTCTTGTGACGTTGTGTTTGATGAGACTAACGGCTCTCAAGTAGAGCAAGTTGATCTTGATGATATAGGTGAAGAACAGGCTCCATGCATAGCGCTAAGGAACATGTCCATCGGGGATGTGTGTCCTAAGGAATCCGAAGAGCCTCCAAATACACAAGATCAACCATCCTCCTCCACGCAAGCATCTCCACCAACTCAAGTTGAGGATGAAGCTCAAGATGTTGAACAAGAAGATCAAGAAGATGAGCCACCTCAAAATGACGGCAACGATCAAGGGGGAGATGCAAATGATGAAGACAAGGAGGATGAACAACCAAGGCCGCCACACCCAAGAGTCCACCAAGCAATACAACGAGATCACCCCGTTGACACCATCCTCGGCGACATTCATAAGGGGGTAACTACTCGATCTCGTGTTGCTCATTTTTGTGAACATTACTCTTTTGTTTCCTCTATTGAGCCACACAGGGTAGAGGAAGCACTTCAAGATTCGGATTGGGTGATGGCGATGCAAGAGGAGCTCAACAATTTCACAAGAAATGAGGTATGGCACTTAGTTCCACGTCCTAACCAAAATGTTGTAGGAACCAAGTGGGTCTTCCGCAACAAGCAAGACGAGCATGGTGTGGTGACTAGGAACAAAGCTCGACTCGTGGCCAAGGGGTATTCACAAGTCGAAGGTTTGGATTTTGGTGAAACCTATGCACCCGTAGCTAGGCTTGAGTCAATTCGCATATTATTAGCCTATGCTACTTACCATGGCTTCAAGCTTTATCAAATGGACGTGATGAGTGCCTTCCTCAATGGACCAATCAAGGAGGAGGTCTATGTTGAGCAACCTCCCGGCTTTGAAGACAGTGAGTATCCTAACCATGTTTATAGGCTCTCTAAGGCGCTTTATGGGCTCAAGCAAGCCCCAAGAGCATGGTATGAATGTCTTAGAGATTTCCTTATTACAAATGGCTTCAAAGTCGGCAAGGCCGATCCTACTTTATTCACTAAGACTCTTGATAATGATTTGTTTGTATGCCAAATTTATGTTGATGATATCATATTTGGGTCTACTAACAAATCTACATGTGAAGAATTTAGTAGGATCATGACACAAAAATTCAAGATGTCGATGATGGGGGAGTTGAAGTATTTTCTAGGATTCCAAGTCAAGCAACTCCAAGAGGGCACCTTCATCAGCCAAACGAAGTATACTCAAGATATTCTAAGCAAGTTTGGAATGAAGGATGCCAAGCCCATCAAGACACCCATGGGAACAAATGGGCATCTCGACCTCGACACGGGAGGTAAGTCCGTGGATCAAAAGGTATACCGGTCGATGATTGGTTCATTGCTTTACTTATGTGCATCTCGACCGGACATTATGCTTTCCGTTTGCATGTGTGCAAGATTCCAAGCCGACCCTAAGGAATCACACCTTACGGCCGTGAAACGAATCTTGAGATATTTGGCTTATACTCCTAAGTTTGGGCTTTGGTACCCTCGGGGATCCACTTTTGATTTGATTGGGTATTCGGATGCCGATTGGGCGGGGTGTAGGATTAATTGAAAGAGCACATCGGGGACTTGCCAGTTCTTGGGAAGATCCTTGGTGTCATGGGCTTCAAAGAAGCAAAATTCGGTCGCTCTTTCTACTGCCGAAGCCGAGTATATTGCCGCAGGCCATTGTTGCGCGCAATTGCTTTGGATGAGGCAAACCCTGCGGGACTACGGTTACAAATTAACCAAAGTCCCTTTGCTATGTGACAATGAGAGTGCAATCAAAATGGCCGACAATCCCGTCGAGCATAGCCGCACTAAGCACATAGCCATTCGGTATCATTTTCTTCGGGATCACCAACAAAAGGGGGATATCGAGATTTCTTACATTAATACTAAAGATCAATTAGCCGATATCTTTACCAAGCCACTTGATGAACAATCTTTTACCCGACTTAGGCATGAGCTCAATATTCTTGATTCTAGGAATTTCTTTTGCTAAACTTGCACACATAGCACATGAATATACCTTTGATCATGTCTCTTTTATATATGCTATGACTAATGTGTTTTCAAGAGTATTTCAAACCAAGTCATAGGTATATTGAAAGGGAATAGGAGTCTTCGGCGAAGACAAGGCTTCCACTCCACTCTACTATTCATTCTTCGCCGTCGCTCCGCATCATCTCTTCAACTTTGGTATAATCTTCACTCATTCATTTCATGACCAAAGGGGGAGAAAGTACTTCATTGGGCTCTAATGATTCCGTTTTTGGCGATTCATGCCAAAGGGGGAGAAAATATGAGCCCAAAGCAAAAGGACCGCACCACCACCTAATTTTTTAAATTTGATGATTTTCAATGGTAAATTTCAAAATTGGTATCTCTTTGTGTTCTAAAGGGGGAGCAAGTAGTATTTTCAAAATTGATGGAAAACCCTCTTGAACACTAAGAGGAGACCTTATTTGAGGGGGAGTTTTGTTTAGTCAAAGGAAAAGCATTTGGGACAAAGGAAGAAAATTTCAAAACTTGAAAATGCTTTGCAAATCTTATTCATTTACCTTTGACTATCTTGCAAAAGGACTTTGAAAAGAATTTACAAAAGAATTTGCAAAAACAAAACTTGTGGTGTAAGCGTGGTCCAATATGTCAAAAACAAAGAAAACAATCCATGCGCATTCATGTAAGTATTTATATTGGCTCAATTCCAAGCAACCTTTGCACTTACATTATGCAAACTAGTTCAATTATGCACTTCTATATTTGCTTTGGTTTGTGTTGGCATCAATCACCAAAAAGGGGGAGATTGAAAGGGAATTAGGCTTACACCTAGTCCCCAGATAATTTTGGTGGTTGAATTGCCCAACACAAATATTGGACTAACTAGTTTGCTCTAGTGCATAAGTTATACAGGTGCAAAAGGTTCACACTTAGCCAATAAAAAGATCAAGTTTTGGATTCAACTAAGGAGCAATGGGGCAACCGAAGGCACCTCTGGTCTGGGGGCACCGGACTGTCCGGTGTACACCGGACAATGTCCGGTGCGCCACCGGTGCACCAGAGGACTCCGACTTCAAACTCTTCGCCCTCGGGAATTCTCGGAAGTCGGCGCGCTATAATTCACCGGACTGTCCGGTGTGCACCGGACATGTCCGGTGCTCCAAGGAAGCGCGATCTCCGGAACTCGCCAGCCTCGGGTTCGCGCGGCAGCCGCTCCGCTAAAATTCACCGGACTGTCCGGTGTGCACCGGACTGTCCGGTGTGCCAGCGGAGCAACGGCTCTCTGCGGCGCCAACGGCTCCCTGCGGTGCATTTAATGCGCGCGCAGACGTCAGGCACGCCCATACCGGTGCACCGGACATCAAACAGTACATGTCCGGTGTGCACCGGACACCTAGGAGGGCCCAGAAGTCAGAAGCTCCAACGGTCAGAATCCAACGGCAATGGTGACGTGGTAGGGGCACCGGACTGTCCGGTGTGCACCGGACTGTCCGGTGCACCATCGAACAGACAGCTTCCAGCAATGGTCACTTTTGGTGGTTGGGGCTATAAATACCCCAACCACCCCACATTCATGGCCATCCAAGTTTTTCACTTCTCAACTACTACAAGAGCTCTAGCATTCAATTCTAGACACACCAAATAGATCAAGTCCTCTCCAAATTCCACACAACTCCATAGTGACTAGAGAGAGTGATTTGCTTGTGTTCTTTCGAGCTCTTGCGCTTGGATCGCATTCTTTTCTTTCTCACTTGTTCTTGTGATCATCACTCAATTGTAACCAAGGCAAGAGGCACCAATTGTGTGGTGGCCCTTGCGGGGAAGTTTTGTTCCCGGTTGATTGAGAAGAAGAGAAAGCTCACTCGATCCGTGGGATCGTTTGAGAGAGGGAAGGGTTGAAAGAGACTCGGCCTTTGTGGCCTCCTCAACGGGGAGTAGGTTTGCGAGAACCGAACCTCGGTAAAACAAATCCACGTGTCACACTTTTATTTGCTTGCGATTTGTTTTGCACCCTCTCTCGCGGACTCGTTTATATTTCTAACGCTAACCCGGCTTGTAGTTGTGATTATTTTTGAGATTTTCAGTTTCGCCCTATTCACCCCCCCTCTAGGCGACTATCAGTACTCACTATCTTCAAAGCCGGGAGGTTGCTCAACATAGACCTCATCCTTGATTGGTCCATTTAGGAAGACACTCTTCACGTCCATTTGTTAGAGCTTAAAGCTATGGTAAGTAGCATAGGCAAGTAATACGAATTGACTCAAGCCTAGCTACGGGTGCATAGGTTTCACCAAAATCCAAACCTTTGACTTGTGAATAACCCTTGGCCACAAGTCATGCTTTGTTCCTTGTCACCACACCATGCTCATCTTGCTTGTTGCGGAATACCCACTTGGTACCTACAACATTTTGGTTAGGACGTGGAACTAAATGCCATACCTCATTCCTTGTGAAGTTGTTGAGCTCCTCTTGCATCGCCAGCACCCAATCCGAATCTCTAAGTGCATCCTCTACCCTGTGTGGCTCAATAGAGGAAACAAAAGAGTAATGTTCACAAAAATGAGCGACTCGAGATCGAGTGGTTACCCCCTTATGAATATCGCCAAGGATGGTGTTCACGGGGTGATCTCTTTGAATCGCCTGGTGGACTCTTGGGTGTGGCGGTCTTGGATCCTGTTCATCTTCATTGTCTTGATCATTGTCATCTCCCCCTTGATCATTGTCCTCCTCTTGAGGTGGCTCATCTTCTTGATCTTCATTTTCATCATCTTGAGTTTGATCCTCATCTTGGGTTGGTGGAGATGCTTGTGTAGAAGATGATGGTTGATCTTGTGCTTGTGGAGGCTCTTCGGATTCCTTAGGACACACATCCCCAATGGATATGTTCCTTAGCGTGACGCATGGAGCCTCTTCATCATCTAATTCATCAAGATCAACTTGCTCTACTTGAGAGCCGTTAGTCTCATCAAACACAATGTCACAAGAAACTTCAACTAGTCCAGTGGACTTGTTAAAGACTCTATATGTCCTTGTGTTTGAATCATAACCAAGTAAAAAGCCTTCTACAGCCTTAGGAGCAAATTTAGATTTTCTACCTCTTTTAACAAGAATAAAACATTTGCTACCAAAGACTCTAAAATATGAAACATTGGGCTTTTTACCAGTGAGGAGTTCATATGATGTCTTCTTGAGGATTCGGTGTAGATATAACCGGTTGATGGAGTAACAGGCGGTGTTAATCGCCTCGGCCCAAAACCGATCCGGTGTCTTGTACTCATCAAGCATGGTCCTCGCCATGTCAAGTAGAGTTCTATTCTTCCTCTCCACTACACCATTTTGTTGAGGCGTGTAGGGAGAAGAGAACTCATGTTTGATGCCCTCCTCCTCAAGAAAGCCTTCAATTTGAGAGTTCTTGAACTCCGTTCCATTGTCGCTTCTTATTTTCTTGATCCTTAAGCCGAACTCATTTTTAGCCCGTCTCAAGAATCCCTTTAAGGTCTCTTGGGTTTGAGATTTATCCTGTAAAAAGAATACCCAAGTGAAGCGAGAATAATCATCCAAAATAACTAGACAATACTTACTCCCGCCGATGCTTATGTAAGCTATCGGGCCGAATAGGTCCATGTGGAGTAGCTCAAGTGGCCTGTCGGTCGATATGTTGTTCTTGTGTGGATGATGAACACCAACTTGCTTCCCTGCTTGGCATGCGCTACAAATCCTATCTTTCTCAAAATGAACATTTGTTAGTCCCAAAATGTGTTCTCCCTTTAGAAGCTTATGAATATTCTTCATCCCAACGTGGGCTAGTCGGCGATGCCAGAGCCAACCCATGTTAGTCTTAGCAATTAAGCAAGTGTCGAGTTCAGCTCTATTAAAATTAACTAAGTATAGCTGACTGCTGACCCTCTAACACTCCCTTAAATGCTACTGAATCATCACTTCTTCTAAAGACAGTAACACCTGTATCCGTAAAAAGACAGTTGTAACCCATTTTGCATAATTGAGAAATAGAAAGCAAATTGTAATCTAGAGAATCTACAAGAAAAATATTGGAAATAGAATGGTCAGGTGATATAGCAATTTTACCAAGTCCTTTGACCAAACCTTGATTTCCATCCCCGAATGTGATAGCTCTTTGGGGATCTTGGTTTTTCTCATAGGAGGAGAACATCCTTTTCTCCCCAGTCATGTGGTTTGTGCACCCGCTATCAATGATCCAACTTGTGCCCCCGGATGTATAAACCTACAAAACAAGTTTAGGTCTTGTTCTTAGGTACCCAAACGGTCTTGGGTCCTTTCACATTAGAAACAAGCACCTTGGGTACCCAAACACAAGTCTTGGAGCCCTTGTGTTTGCCCCCAACATATTTGGCGACTACTTTGCCTGATTTGTTAGTTAAAACATATGAAGCATCAAAAGTCTTAAATGAAATATTAGGTTCATTTGATGCAATAGGAGATTTCTTTTTAGGCATTTTAACATGAATAGAACGCCTAGAACTAGATGCCTCACTCTTATACATAAAAGCATGATGAGAGTCAGAGTGAGACTTCCTAGAATGAATTCTCCTAATCTTATCCTCAGGATAACCAGTAGGATACAAAATATAGCCCTCGTTATCCTGTGGCATGGGAGCCTTGCCCTTAACAAAATTAGACAACCTTTTAGGGGCATTAATTTTGACATTACCTCCCTGTTGGAAGCCAATGCCATCCTTAATGCCAGGGCGTCTCCCACTATAGAGCATGCTTCTAGCAAATTTAAAATTTTCATTTTCTAAGTCATGCTCATTAATTTTAGCACTAAGTTGAGCTATGTGATCATTTTGTTGTTTAATTAAAGCTAGGTGATCATGGATAGCATCAACATTAATATCTCTACATCTAGTGCAAATGAAAATATGCTCAGCAGTAGAAGTAGAGGGTTTGCATGCATTTAATTCATCAATCTTAGCATGTAAAATAGCATTCTCATTTCTAAGATTGGAAATGGAAACATTGCAACCATTTAAATCTTTAGCCTTAGAAATTAATTTATCATTCTCAATCTTAAGGCTAGAAAGTGATTCATTCAACTTGTAAATTTTGGCAATCAAACTATCATTATCATTTTTAAGTTTGACAAGAGAATCATCACAAACATTTAATTTCTCAACCTTAGTAATTAATTTTGCATTTTCATTTCTAAGGTTAGAGATAGTGTCATGGCAAGTGCTTAGCTCACTAGTCAATTTTTCACATTTTTCTACCTCTAGAGCATAAGCATTTTTAACCTTAACATGCTTCTTGTTTTCCTTAATAAGGAAGTCCTCTTGGCTATCCAAGAGTTCATCCTTCTCATGAATGGCACTAATTAATTTATTCAATTTTTCCTTTTGTTGCATGTTTAGGTTGGCAAAAAGAGCAAACAAATTTTCTTCATTATCACTAGAGTTATCCTCATCACTAGATGTTGCATAATTAGTGGAGGCTCTAGATTTTACCTTCTTTTTGTCGTCCTTTGCCATGAGGCACTTGTGGCCGACGTTGGGGAAGAGGAGGCCCTTGTTGACGGCGATGTTAGCGACGTCCTCGTCGGAGGAGGAGTCGGTGGAGCTCTCATCGGAGTCCCACTCCCGGCAAACATGGGCATCACCGCCCTTCTTCTTGTAGTACCTCTTCTTCTCCTTCCTCTTTCCCTTCTTGTCGTCGCCCCTGTCACTAACACTAGATAATGGACATTTAGCAATGAAATGACCGGGCTTACCACATTTGTAGCAAACTTTCTTAGAGCGGGGCTTGTAGTCCTTCCCCCTCCTTTGCTTGAGGATTTGGCGAAAGCTTATGATGATTAAGGCCGTCTCCTCATTGTCGAGCTTGGAGGCGTTGATGGGGACTCTACTTGGTGTAGAATCCTTCTTTTCTTCTTCTGTCGCCTTGAATGCGACGGGTTGTACCTTGGGTGTTGAGGTGGAGCCTCGCTCGATGATTTGTTTGGAGCCTTTGATCATCAACTCAAAGCTCACAAACTTTCCTATCACTTCCTCGGGAGACGTTAGTTTATATCTAGGACACGAATTAATTGAACTTGAGTAGGGTTAAGAAAAACGAGTGATCTAAGAGTAACCTTGACCATCTCATGGTCATCCCATTTTGTGCTCCCGAGGTTGCGCACTTGATTCACCAAGGTCTTGAGCCGGTTGTACATGGCTTGTGGCTCTTCTCCTTGGTTGAGCATAAAACGACCGAGCTCCCCCTCGATCGTATCCCTCTTGGTGATCTTGGTCACCTCATCTCCCTCATGCGCGGTCTTGAGCACGTCCCAAATTTCTTTGGCACTTTTCAACCCTTGCACCTTATTATACTCCTCTTGACTTAGAGAGGCAAGGAGTATAGTAGTGGCTTGGGAGTTGAAGTGCCGGATTTGGGCAACCTCATCCAAATCATAATCTTCATCCCCCGGCGATGGTACCTACACTCCAAACTCAACAACGTCCCAGATACTAGCGTGGATTGAGGTTAGGTGATGCCTCATTTTATCACTCCACATATTATAATCTTCACCCTAAAAAACGGGTGGTTTGCCTAGTGGGATGGAAAGTAAAGGAGTACGTTTTGAAATGCGAGGATAACGTAGGGGGATCTTACTAAACTTCTTGCGCTCATGGCGCTTAGAAGTGATGGACGGCGCGTCAGAGTCGGATGTGGATGGCGATGAAGAGTCAGTCTCGTAGTAGACCACCTTCTTCATCTTCTTCTTCTTATCGCCGCTCCGATGCGACTTGGTGTGTGAAGGGGATCCCTTCCCCTTGTTGCCGAACTCTCCCGATGGAGCCTTCCTGTGGCTTGTGGTGGGATTCTCGCCGATCACGACCTCCTTCTTGGCGTGATCTCTGTCACACCCGGGTTTCGGGGTACCAAGACCTGGGTGCGAACATAATCACCAGGTGTGCTGGGACCAAGTCTCACACATGTGATGAATCATGGCACAGGATCGAATGTCACAACTTTACTATATAATGGGAGTTCTATACAAAATAAATAAATAATTACATTATAAGGAGACAACGGTCCAGCAACCCAAAGTTGACTGGGAGACGACGGCCTAGACCTCTCACGAACACATCGCAGCATCCTCCATGTGCCTCATCCTGGGTACCTGATCTTGACCTGTGGGGGGGGGGGGGGGTGAGACAGCAAGAGTGAGCTCACATACGTTCATAGCTCAACAAGTTGTGGGGAATAATGTGCATGAACTCGCCAAAGGTGGGAGCTCACGTGAAGTGTAAGGCTTACCAAAGAGGATGGTTAAAGCTGAGCATTGCTTTTAAAGTTGATCAAAATTTTATTAGCAGTTACTAAGTATAAGTAAATACCAACCCATTTAAGTAGTAGAACAAAAGTAACAACATCACCTGCGATGCAATGCATATGACATATTGAATTTAGTTCCATAAATTAATCATGTGAGGGTCCGAGATGCTCATGACCGTGAGCACGGCTGATATAGCAGTTTTACACTCTGCAGAGGTTGCGCATCTTTACCCACAAGTCATGTTACCCATCTGCCAAGGGATCGCGACTTCCCATACACCTCTACCGAGGAGGCGAGGCAGGGTAACACTACGAGGCCTTTACAAAGTTCCACTAGCTTCAGAAAACCCGCTACAGTTTATAGAAAGCTCCAATGCAGGATCCCTCGCATGATCGCCATCGCAGCAAAATCATCCCAAGGACCTCCCTACACTGACCACTCCCCTACTGCCCTTGCCCCTTTCGGGTAAGGTAGTCTTCCACTAGCTTTCCTAATTAATCAGCCAAGGGCGTCCCATTAAACCCTTGTGGTAGCACTGTTTTCCCGGGTGGTCGCTCCATGTTCCAATTAACATAATGATCTTATCATGAACAGTGATAATAAACAGATAATAAAAGTGTGATCATGAATAATGTATCTTCATACCCAAAACCACATAAAGCACTAGCAAGTACTACCCAAAAAGTTCAGTGGTAAACAAGGTATAAAGATAATCAAACTAGGGTAACCTATTGGGTCCCATCAAAATTAACCTATGCAGATCATTATGATTAATTAGAACATGAGTGGGTAAAAAGAAGTGATCAAGGGCACAACTTGCCTGGGACTTGAGATTCCAGGTACCAGGATGATCTTCAGGTGACTCGTAACCTCACTCTAGTTGTAGCAATACAAACAAGCAGTGTATAGGCAAAATTAACATTACACCAAACATATATGCAAAATACATATTAATAATCTACATAATGAAATAAGATCAAAGGAACATAAATTATTATTTTTGGAGTTATAGATTTTAAGTTATGGATTTCCAAAGATTCTATGTGCTCAGTACAAGATTAATTAAGATAACAATTTTAATGTGACTTTTATGTCAAAACAATGGCACTAAATGATAAACAATGATTTTATAAAATTATAGGAATTGGAATGAATTAATTTGGACTAAATATGCATTTTCTATGAATTAAACAAATTCTAGCATTTATTTTTGCATAAAAATCATTTTCTAATTCCTTTTTCTAGATTTTATAATTCTCTAGACTGGGCCTCAATTACAAGAAAGCAGGGGTTAATTCGCGAAAAGTCCCAAGACACAGATCTACCCCGCGGTGGATGGCGGGTTGATTTGAGCAAAGGCCAGGGGTTCTTTTACAATTAGGCTACAACGAAGGGGTATCGTTGATCTCTGACCGCGCGATTTTAAATCGACGGTCCCGATTAAAAGAGCCATTCACCGAACCGGTACGCTACAGGGGCCCTCGGATCTAGATCCAATAGCCCGGGTTTTACACGACTGAGTTCTAATCTCATACGCCCGATTTGATATCAACGCTCCAGATCCATTCTCCTCGAACTAGTCTCTTACTTCTAATCTGGGCCGCACATCTGAAACCTGACGGCCACGACGTATCTTCTACCTACACCGCCAGAGCACGGCGGTGTATAGCCCATTGGCGCATCCACCGGCGAACCCAGGATGGGCACCCCTATGCAACAGATTCATAATGGATTAACTTTACGCGAAGCGGTGATGAAGGCGGAAATAGTGGAGGAATCCTTACCGGTGGTCACAGATTGAACGAGGTAGGTTCACGGCGCGGGTGCCATTACGACGGAGCAAGGAGACCGGCGACGATTCCAATCCGCCCTACACAATCCCAGTGCCAGACAGTGGCGCACGACTCCCCTGTCAAGCGCGGGAGAAGCACCCACCAGCAATTCTCTGAGCAAAACCTACCCGGATGGCCACGGCGGCGTGATGGCGGAGAAGCATGCCCCCGCGGGATCCCTTGCCGCTAATGAGCAATCCAACGTGAATTCCCCGACCCGGAATGCAATGGGCATGGTATACAACCCCAGGCGCTACACCCGCCCACTCTTCTAGGAGCAGAACACCGGTGAAGCCGAGGTACGGCGGTGGCGGCCGATCCTGCACGGCGGCGCTCCCTCCATCTTCTCTCACACCCGGAGTCTATGGCTTGATATTTTGGGTTTACGCGGCCATCCTTTTATAGAGGAGGGTGAGTCCGCGCAGAGGGAAGCTCGTTGGCGGGGAAGGGAAGACCCCGAGATCTCCGGCGATGGCCATGGCGGCCACCAAGCTTGAGTGGTTGAGCGACTTCTGCGGACAGGATTTCGGCGTGGGTAGAAGGGAGGAGGCGTTGACGGCCCGGGCCCGATTGCCAGTGACGCTGCTTGAGGAGCTGACAATAGGGCGTGGAGAGTGGCCGGTTTGTCAGGAACATAAAACACGCGCGCGAGCAGGGAGGCTGACATTGTGGGACCCGCCAGGTAGTGGCACAAGGGCGCGCGCGACGTGTGGAGCCTGGCGGCTAGGGTTTGCAGCACCGCAGGGGAGGCGCTGGTGGGCTGGTAGCTGGGCCGCATGGCCGAGTGAGTGAGGTGGGCTGTCGTGGGGTAGAGGAGGGAAAGAGTGGGCCGGACAGAGGAAAAAGGGCCCAGGCACATGCAAGCACTATTCTTTTTTTGTTTTGTTTTGTTTCTATTTCAAGTTCAAATTTCAAATCAATTCCAAGTTTAAATTTCCCAAACTTTGTGGCAAGTTTATTCTCAGGTTATATATTCAATTTGAACTTACCAATCTAGGGTTTATTCATTTATGAATTTATTTGTATTTTATAACATTTCTTTCTCCTTTTCTTAAATTCTAAAATTGTACCTTTGGATTAAATCCCAATTCTCAATACTCCAGTATAATTTGAGATATCTGAATTTTGCTATTTTATTTCTTCATATATTTATTATATTTTTTTCCTTATACAAATTTTGGGCCTTACAAATCCTACCCCCCTTAACAGAAATCTCGTCCTCGAGATTTGTAAGAAAAGGGTTACAATAGGTTTGGTCTAGAATTTTAGTTTCTCATTTGGTTTTAGGAATCAAAGTTTTGTTTAAGTTTTTTTTACATGACAGTTAGTAGATGATTTGGAAAATATGAATATTGTATGTCTAGCCATTTATTAGGTCAAGTGAGGTACGGTTATGGCAAGTAGAGTTTGTGGCAAGGAAGAGTATAATCGAGAACCGGGGATCTTGATTCCGCTGGTGATTCAACTTGATATTTGAAGACTTGAGTTGATGCTTATCCTTCTTTGACGTGGTTGGTCTTCTTTGGCCTTTCTTCTTGGAGTTGCCATCCGAGTTAAGGACATATAGTTAGAATAGCCGGGGTACACGAGGTAGGTAAGTTTGAACAGAGTTTTACTTTGCTTTTGGAACAAATGAACTAGGCAGCCTGTGATGTAGGTTATGTTGCTGTTTACAGACGGGTTGGTATAAGACATTAATTTAGGTTAAGGTATGTTTGTAGAGACAATGTCTAACCTATATCACCAACTTAGCTAACCTGTTAATAACTCACTTTAGATTGGATCATATTAGATTACATAGAATCTAGATTAGGTTGGATATAACTAGATTAGACTAGTTAAGATCTTATTATTTTGGATTAGATCATGGTTGTTAAACTAGGGTGGATAAGTATGCTTATTAGGATAAGATGGATCCATAAGGATAAGATGGAATCTTTTGAGGTTAGTAAGATCTATTAGGATATGATAGAATCTTTTTGGGATAAGATGGATCTATTAAGATGAGATAGATCTTTAATGAAGGATAATCTAGATTTATTTAGTTATCTTATGAATTATATTTATGCCTATATGTATATGCAGATGTAATTGTGGACATTACTCCACAACTCATCACACTCAATCAAAGATCCAAATCAGGCAAGTATCATAAGAACAAACACTCAAGTATACAAATATTTACAAAGATAGTTTTGATTTTTTTCCCTAAGAGTAGGTCTCCTATTTCTAAAGGTCACTTTAGATATGGGATTTCAAAGTGTGAAATCCACTTTGGTCTTTAGAAGTGAAAAGGTAAGAATAATCAGAGTAGAGCGGAAATAGATGAGAAAACATTAAGAGAAGTTTAGAAAGAATCAGAGTAGCAAAGGGAGTAGGCAATAGTTGTCCAGTTCTATCTAGGTTTCATCCTACAGTCAACATTCCTCTGATACCACTTCTGTCACACCCAGGTTTCGGGGTACCAAGACCCGGGTGCGAACATAATCACCAGGTGTGCTGGGACCAAGTCTCACACATGTGATGAATCATGGCACAGGATCGAATGTCACAACTTTACTATATAATGGGAGTTCTATACAAAATAAATAAATAATTACATTATAAGGAGACAACGGTCCAGCAACCCAAAGTTGACTGGGAAACGACGGCCTAGACCTCTCACGAACACATCGCAGCATCCTCCATGCGCCTCATCCTGGGTACCTGATCTTGACCTGTGGGGGGGGTGTGAGACAGCAAGAGTGAGCTCACATATGTTCATAGCTCAACAAGTTGTGGGGAATAATGTGCATGAACTCGCCAAAGGTGGGAGCTCACGTGAAGTGTAAGGCTTACCAAAGAGGATGGTTAAAGCTGAGCATTGCTTTTAAAGTTGATCAAAATTTTATTAGCAGTTACTAAGTATAAGTAAATACCAACCCATTTAAGTAGTAGAACAAAAGTAACAACATCACCTGCGATGCAATGCATATGACATATTGAATTTAGTTCCATAAATTAATCATGTGAGGGTCCAAGCTGCTCATGACCGTGAGCACGGCTGATATACCAGTTTTACACTCTGCAGAGGTTGCGCATCTTTACCCACAAGTCATGTTACCCATCTGCCAAGGGATCGCGACTTCCCATACACCTCTACCGAGGAGGCGAGGCAGGGTAACACTACGATGCCTTTACAAAGTTCCACTAGCTTCAGAAAACCCGCTACAGTTTATAGAAAGCTCCAATGCAGGGATCCCTCGCATGATCGCCATCGCAGCAAAATCATCCCAAGGACCTCCCTACACTGACCACTCCCCTACTGCCCTTGCCCCTTTCGGGTAAGGTAGTCTTCCACTAGCTTTCCTAATTAATCAGCCAAGGGCGTCCCATTAAACCCTTGTGGTAGCACTGTTTTCCCGGGTGGTCGCTCCATGTTCCAATTAACATAGTGATCTTATCATGAACAGTGATAATAAACAGATAATAAAAGTGTGATCATGAATAATGTATCTTCATACCCAAAACCACATAAAGCACTAGCAAGTACTACCCAAAAAGTTCAGTGGTAAACAAGGTATAAAGATAATCAAACTAGGGTAACCTATTGGGTCCCATCAAAATTAACCTATGCAGATCATTATGATTAATTAGAACATGAGTGGGTAAAAAGAAGTGATCAAGGGCACAACTTGCCTGGGACTTGAGATTCCAGGTACCAGGATGATCTTCAGGTGACTCGTAACCTCACTCTAGTTGTAGCAATACAAACAAGCAGTGTATAGGCAAAATTAACATTACACCAAACATATATGCAAACTACATATTAATAATCTACATAATGAAATAAGATCAGAGGAACATAAATTATTATTTTTGGAGTTATAGATTTTAAGTTATGGATTTCCAAAGATTCTATGTGCTTAGTACAAGATTAATTAAGATAACAATTTTAATGTGACTTTTATGTCAAAACAATGGCACTAAATGATAAACAATGATTTTATAAAATTATAGGAATTGGAATGAATTAATTTGGACTAAATATGCATTTTCTATGAATTAAACAAATTCTAGCATTTATTTTTGCATAAAAATCATTTTCTAATTCCTTTTTCTAGATTTTATAATTCTCTGGACTGGGCCTCAATTACAAGAAAGCAGGGGTTAATTCGCGAAAAGTCCCAAGACACATATCTACCCCGCGGTGGATGGCGGGTTGATTTGAGCAAAGGCCAGGGGTTCTTTTACAATTAGGCTACAACGAAGGGGTATCGTTGATCTCTGACCGCGCGATTTTAAATCGACGGTCCCGATCAAAAGAGCCATTCACCGAACCGGTACACTACAGGGGCCCTCGGATCTAGATCCAATAGCCCGGGTTTTACACGACTGAGTTCTAATCTCATACGCCCGATTTGATATCAACGCTCCAGATCCATTCTCCTCGAACTAGTCTCTTACTTCTAATCTGGGCCGCACATCTGAAACCTGACGGCCACGACGTATCTTCTACCTACACCGCCAGAGCACGGCGGTGTACAGCCCATTGGCGCATCCACCGGCGAACCCAGGATGGGCACCCCTATGCAACAGATTCATAATGGATTAACTTTACGCGAAGCGGTGATGAAGGCGGAAATAGTGGAGGAATCCTTACCGGTGGTCACAGATTGAACGAGGTAGGTTCACGGCGCGGGTGCCATTACGACGGAGCAAGGAGACCGACGACGATTCCAACCCGCCCTACACAATCCCAGTGCCAGACAGTGGCGCACGACTCCCCTGTCAAGCGCGGGAGAAGCACCCACCAGCAATTCTCTGAGCAAAACCTACCCGGATGGCCACGGCGGCGTGATGGCGGAGAAGCATGCCCCCGCGGGATCCCTTGCCGCTAATGAGCAATCCAACGTGAATTCCCCGACCCGGAATGCAATGGGCATGGTATACAACCCCAGGCGCTACACCCGCCCACTCTTCTAGGAGCAGAACACCGGTGAAGCCGAGGTACGGCGGTGGCGGCCGATCCTGCACGGCGGCGCTCCCTCCATCTTCTCTCACACCCGGAGTCTATGGCTTGATATTTTGGGTTTACGCGGCCATCCTTTTATAGAGGAGGGTGAGTCCGCGCAGAGGGAAGCTCGTTGGCGGGGAAGGGAAGACCCCGAGATCTCCGGCGATGGCCATGGCGGCCACCAAGCTTGAGTGGTTGAGCGACTTCTGCGGACAGGATTTCGGCGTGGGTAGAAGGGAGGAGGCGTTGACGGCCCGGGCCCGATTGCCAGTGACGCTGCTTGAGGAGCTGACAATAGGGCGTGGAGAGTGGCCGGTTTGTCAGGAACATAAAACACGCGCGCGAGCAGGGAGGCTGACATTGTGGGACCCCCAGGTAGTGGCACAAGGGCGCGCGCGACGTGTGGAGCCTGGCGGCTAGGGTTTGCAGCACCGCAGGGGAGGCGCTGGTGGGCTGGTAGCTGGGCCGCATGGCCGAGTGAGTGAGGTGGGCTGTCGTGGGGTAGAGGAGGGAAAGAGTGGGCCGGACAGAGGAAAAAGGGCCCAGGCACATGCAAGCACTATTCTTTTTTTGTTTTGTTTTGTTTCTATTTCAAGTTCAAATTTCAAATCAATTCCAAGTTTAAATTTCCCAAACTTTGTGGCAAGTTTATTCTCAGGTTATATATTCAATTTGAACTTACCAATCTAGGGTTTATTCATTTATGAATTTATTTGTATTTTATAACATTTCTTTCTCCTTTTCTTAAATTCTAAAATTGTACCTTTGGATTAAATCCCAATTCTCAATACTCTAGTATAATTTGAGATATCTGAATTTTGCTATTTTATTTCTTCATATATTTATTATATTTTTTTCCTTATACAAATTTTGGGCCTTACAAATCCTACCCCCCTTAACAGAAATCTCGTCCTCGAGATTTGTAAGAAAAGGGTTACAATAGGTTTGGTCTAGAATTTTAGTTTCTCATTTGGTTTTAGGAATCAAAGTTTTGTTTAAGTTTTTTTTACATGACAGTTAGTAGATGATTTGGAAAATATGAATATTGTATGTCTAGCCATTTATTAGGTCAAGTGAGGTACGGTTATGGCAAGTAGAGTTTGTGGCAAGGAAGAGTATAATCGAGAACCGGGGATCTTGATTCCACTGGCGATTCAACTTGATATTTGAAGACTTGAGTTGATGCTTATCCTTCTTTGACGTGGTTGGTCTTCTTTGGCCTTTCTTCTTGGAGTTGCCATCCGAGTTAAGGACATATAGTTAGGATAGCCGGGGTACACGAGGTAGGTAAGTTTGAACAGAGTTTTACTTTGCTTTTGGAACAAATGAACTAGGCAGCCTGTGATGTAGGTTATGTTGCTGTTTACAGACGGGTTGGTATAAGACATTAATTTAGGTTAAGGTATGTTTGTAGAGACAATGTCTAACCTATATCACCAACTTAGCTAACCTGTTAATAACTCACTTTAGATTGGATCATATTAGATTACATAGAATCTAGATTAGGTTGGATATAACTAGATTAGACTAGTTAAGATCTTATTATTTTGGATTAGATCATGGTTGTTAAACTAGGGTGGATAAGTATGCTTATTAGGATAAGATGGATCCATAAGGATAAGATGGAATCTTTTGAGGTTAGTAAGATCTATTAGGATATGATAGAATCTTTTTGGGATAAGATGGATCTATTAAGATGAGATAGATCTTTAATGAAGGATAATCTAGATTTATTTAGTTATCTTATGAATTATATTTATGCCTATATGTATATGCAGATGTAATTGTGGACATTACTCCACAACTCATCACACTCAATCAAAGATCCAAATCAGGCAAGTATCATAAGAATAAACACTCAAGTATACAAATATTTACAAAGATAGTTTTGATTTTTTTCCCTAAGAGTAGGTCTCCTATTTCTAAAGGTCACTTTAGATATGGGATTTCAAAGTGTGAAATCCACTTTGGTCTTTAGAAGTGAAAAGGTAAGAATAATCAGAGTAGAGCGGAAATAGATGAGAAAACATTAAGAGAAGTTTAGAAAGAATCAGAGTAGCAAAGGGAGTAGGCAATAGTTGTCCAGTTCTATCTAGGTTTCATCCTACAGTCAACATTCCTCTGATACCACTTCTGTCACACCCAGGTTTCGGGGTACCAAGACCCGGGTGCGAACATAATCACCAAGTGTGCTGGGACCAAGTCTCACACATGTGATGAATCATGGCACAGGATCGAATGTCACAACTTTACTATATAATGGGAGTTCTATACAAAATAAATAAATAATTACATTATAAGGAGACAACGGTCCAGCAACCCAAAGTTGACTGGGAAACGACGGCCTAGACCTCTCACGAACACATCGCAGCATCCTCCATGCGCCTCATCCTGGGTACCTGATCTTGACCTGTGGGGGGGGGTGAGACAGCAAGAGTGAGCTCACATACGTTCATAGCTCAACAAGTTGTGGGGAATAATGTGCATGAACTCGCCAAAGGTGGGAGCTCACGTGAAGTGTAAGGCTTACCAAAGAGGATGGTTAAAGCTGAGCATTGCTTTTAAAGTTGATCAAAATTTTATTAGCAGTTACTAAGTATAAGTAAATACCAACCCATTTAAGTAGTAGAACAAAAGTAACAACATCACCTGCGATGCAATGCATATGACATATTGAATTTAGTTCCATAAATTAATCATGTGAGGGTCCGAGATGCTCATGACCGTGAGCACGGCTGATATAGCAGTTTTACACTCTGCAGAGGTTGCGCATCTTTACCCACAAGTCATGTTACCCATCTGCCAAGGGATCGCGACTTCCCATACACCTCTACCGAGGAGGCGAGGCAGGGTAACACTACGAGGCCTTTACAAAGTTCCACTAGCTTCAGAAAACCCGCTACAGTTTATAGAAAGCTCCAATGCAGGATCCCTCGCATGATCGCCATCGCAGCAAAATCATCCCAAGGACCTCCCTACACTGACCACTCCCCTACTGCCCTTGCCCCTTTCGGGTAAGGTAGTCTTCCACTAGCTTTCCTAATTAATCAGCCAAGGGCGTCCCATTAAACCCTTGTGGTAGCACTGTTTTCCCGGGTGGTCGCTCCATGTTCCAATTAACATAATGATCTTATCATGAACAGTGATAATAAACAGATAATAAAAGTGTGATCATGAATAATGTATCTTCATACCCAAAACCACATAAAGCACTAGCAAGTACTACCCAAAAAGTTCAGTGGTAAACAAGGTATAAAGATAATCAAACTAGGGTAACCTATTGGGTCCCATCAAAATTAACCTATGCAGATCATTATGATTAATTAGAACATGAGTGGGTAAAAAGAAGTGATCAAGGGCACAACTTGCCTGGGACTTGAGATTCCAGGTACCAGGATGATCTTCAGGTGACTCGTAACCTCACTCTAGTTGTAGCAATACAAACAAGCACTGTATAGGCAAAATTAACATTACACCAAACATATATGCAAAATACATATTAATAATCTACATAATGAAATAAGATCAAAGGAACATAAATTATTATTTTTGGAGTTATAGATTTTAAGTTATGGATTTCCAAAGATTCTATGTGCTTAGTACAAGATTAATTAAGATAACAATTTTAATGTGACTTTTATGTCAAAACAATGGCACTAAATGATAAACAATGATTTTATAAAATTATAGGAATTGGAATGAATTAATTTGGACTAAATATGCATTTTCTATGAATTAAACAAATTCTAGCATTTATTTTTGCATAAAAATCATTTTCTAATTCCTTTTTCTAGATTTTATAATTCTCTGGACTGGGCCTCAATTACAAGAAAGCAGGGGTTAACTCGCGAAAAGTCCCAAGACACAGATCTACCCCGCGGTGGATGGCGGGTTGATTTGAGCAAAGGCCAGGGGTTCTTTTACAATTAGGCTACAACGAAGGGGTATCGTTGATCTCTGACCGCGCGATTTTAAATCGACGGTCCTGATTAAAAGAGCCATTCACCGAACCGGTACGCTACAGGGGCCCTCGGATCTAGATCCAATAGCCCGGGTTTTACACGACTGAGTTCTAATCTCATACGCCCGATTTGATATCAACGCTCCAGATCCATTCTCCTCGAACTAGTCTCTTACTTCTAATCTGGGCCGCACATCTGAAACCTGACGGCCACGACGTATCTTCTACCTACACCGCCAGAGCACGGCGGTGTACAGCCCATTGGCGCATCCACCGGCGAACCCAGGATGGGCACCCCTATGCAACAGATTCATAATGGATTAACTTTACGCGAAGCGGTGATGAAGGCGGAAATAGTGGAGGAATCCTTACCGGTGGTCACAGATTGAACGAGGTAGGTTCACGGCGCGGGTGCCATTACGACGGAGCAAGGAGACCGGCGACGATTCCAACCCGCCCTACACAATCCCAGTGCCAGACAGTGGCGCACGACTCCCCTGTCAAGCGCGGGAGAAGCACCCACCAGCAATTCTCTGAGCAAAACCTACCCGGATGGCCACGGCGGCGTGATGGCGGAGAAGCATGCCCCCGCGGGATCCCTTGCCGCTAATGAGCAATCCAACGTGAATTCCCCGACCCGGAATGCAATGGGCATGGTATACAACCCCAGGCGCTACACCCGCCCACTCTTCTAGGTGCAGAACACCGGTGAAGCCGAGGTACGGCGGTGGCGGCCGATCCTGCATGGCGACGCTCCCTCCATCTTCTCTCACACCCGGAGTCTATGGCTTGATATTTTGGGTTTACGCGGCCATCCTTTTATAGAGGAGGGTGAGTCCGCGCAAAGGGAAGCTCGTTGGCGGGGAAGGGAAGACCCCGAGATCTCCGGCGATGGCCATGGCGGCCACCAAGCTTGAGTGGTTGAGCGACTTCTGCGGACAGGATTTCGGCGTGGGTAGAAGGGAGGAGGCGTTGACGGCCCGGGCCCGATTGCCAGTGACGCTGCTTGAGGAGCTGACAATAGGGCGTGGAGAGTGGCCGGTTTGTCAGGAACATAAAACACGCGCGTGAGCAGGGAGGCTGACATTGTGGGACCCGCCAGGTAGTGGCACAAGGGCGCGCGCGACGTGTGGAGCCTGGCGGCTAGGGTTTGCAGCACCGCAGGGGAGGCGCTGGTGGGCTGGTAGCTGGGCCGCATGGCCGAGTGAGTGAGGTGGGCTGTCGTGGGGTAGAGGAGGGAAAGAGTGGGCCGGACAGAGGAAAAAGGGCCCAGGCACATGCAAGCACTATTCTTTTTTTGTTTTGTTTTGTTTCTATTTCAAGTTCAAATTTCAAATCAATTCCAAGTTTAAATTTCCCAAACTTTGTGGCAAGTTTATTCTCAGGTTATATATTCAATTTGAACTTACCAATCTAGGGTTTATTCATTTATGAATTTATTTGTATTTTATAACATTTCTTTCTCCTTTTCTTAAATTCTAAAATTGTACCTTTGGATTAAATCCCAATTCTCAATACTCCAGTATAATTTGAGATATCTGAATTTTGCTATTTTATTTCTTCATATATTTATTATATTTTTTTCCTTATACAAATTTTGGGCCTTACAAATCCTACCCCCCTTAACAGAAATCTCGTCCTCGAGATTTGTAAGAAAAGGGTTACAATAGGTTTGGTCTAGAATTTTAGTTTCTCATTTGGTTTTAGGAATCAAAGTTTTGTTTAAGTTTTTTTTACATGACAGTTAGTAGATGATTTGGAAAATATGAATATTGTATGTCTAGCCATTTATTAGGTCAAGTGAGGTACGGTTATGGCAAGTAGAGTTTGTGGCAAGGAAGAGTATAATCGAGAACCGGGGATCTTGATTCCGCTGGCGATTCAACTTGATATTTGAAGACTTGAGTTGATGCTTATCCTTCTTTGACGTGGTTGGTCTTCTTTGGCCTTTCTTCTTGGAGTTGCCATCCGAGTTAAGGACATATAGTTAGGATAGCCGGGGTACACGAGGTAGGTAAGTTTGAACAGAGTTTTACTTTGCTTTTGGAACAAATGAACTAGGCAGCCTGTGATGTAGGTTATGTTGCTGTTTACAGACGGGTTGGTATAAGACATTAATTTAGGTTAAGGTATGTTTGTAGAGACAATGTCTAACCTATATCACCAACTTAGCTAACCTGTTAATAACTCACTTTAGATTGGATCATATTAGGTTACATAGAATCTAGATTAGGTTGGATATAACTAGATTAGACTAGTTAAGATCTTATTATTTTGGATTAGATCATGGTTGTTAAACTAGGGTGGATAAGTATGCTTATTAGGATAAGATGGATCCATAAGGATAAGATGGAATCTTTTGAGGTTAGTAAGATCTATTAGGATATGATAGAATCTTTTTGGGATAAGATGGATCTATTAAGATGAGATAGATCTTTAATGAAGGATAATCTAGATTTATTTAGTTATCTTATGAATTATATTTATGCCTATATGTATATGCAGATGTAATTGTGGACATTACTCCACAACTCATCACACTCAATCAAAGATCCAAATCAGGCAAGTATCATAAGAACAAACACTCAAGTATACAAATATTTACAAAGATAGTTTTGATTTTTTTCCCTAAGAGTAGGTCTCCTATTTCTAAAGGTCACTTTAGATATGGGATTTCAAAGTGTGAAATCCACTTTGGTCTTTAGAAGTGAAAAGGTAAGAATAATCAGAGTAGAGCGGAAATAGATGAGAAAACATTAAGAGAAGTTTAGAAAGAATCAGAGTAGCAAAGGGAGTAGGCAATAGTTGTCCAGTTCTATCTAGGTTTCATCCTACAGTCAACATTCCTCTGATACCACTTCTGTCACACCCAGGTTTCGGGGTACCAAGACCCGGGTGCGAACATAATCACCAGGTGTGCTGGGACCAAGTCTCACACATGTGATGAATCATGGCATAGGATCGAATGTCACAACTTTACTATATAATGGGAGTTCTATACAAAATAAATAAATAATTACATTATAAGGAGACAACGGTCCAGCAACCCAAAGTTGACTGGGAAACGACGGCCTAGACCTCTCACGAACACATCGCAGCATCCTCCATGCGCCTCATCCTGGGTACCTGATCTTGACCTGTGGGGGGGGGGGGTGTGAGACAGCAAGAGTGAGCTCACATATGTTCATAGCTCAACAAGTTGTGGGGAATAATGTGCATGAACTCGCCAAAGGTGGGAGCTCACGTGAAGTGTAAGGCTTACCAAAGAGGATGGTTAAAGCTGAGCATTGCTTTTAAAGTTGATCAAAATTTTATTAGCAATTACTAAGTATAAGTAAATACCAACCCATTTAAGTAGTAGAACAAAAGTAACAACATCACCTGCGATGCAATGCATATGACATATTGAATTTAGTTCCATAAATTAATCATGTGAGGGTCCGAGCTGCTCATGACCGTGAGCACGGCTGATATACCAGTTTTACACTCTACAGAGGTTGCGCATCTTTACCCACAAGTCATGTTACCCATCTGCCAAGGGATCGCGACTTCCCATACACCTCTACCGAGGAGGCGAGGCAGGGTAACACTACGATGCCTTTACAAAGTTCCACTAGCTTCAAAAAACCCGCTACAGTTTATAGAAAGCTCCAATGCAGGGATCCCTCGCATGATCGCCATCGCAGCAAAATCATCCCAAGGACCTCCCTACACTGACCACTCCCCTACTGCCCTTGCCCCTTTCGGGTAAGGTAGTCTTCCACTAGCTTTCCTAATTAATCAGCCAAGGGCGTCCCATTAAACCCTTGTGGTAGCACTGTTTTCCCGGTTGGTCGCTCCATGTTCCAATTAACATAGTGATCTTATCATGAGCAGTGATAATAAACAGATAATAAAAGTGTGATCATGAATAATGTATCTTCATACCCAAAACCACATAAAGCACTAGCAAGTACTACCCAAAAAGTTCAGTGGTAAACAAGGTATAAAGATAATCAAACTAGGGTAACCTATTGGGTCCCATCAAAATTAACCTATGCAGATCATTATGATTAATTAGAACATGAGTGGGTAAAAAGAAGTGATCAAGGGCACAACTTGCCTGGGACTTGAGATTCCAGGTACCAGGATGATCTTCAGGTGACTCGTAACCTCACTCTAGTTGTAGCAATACAAACAAGCAGTGTATAGGCAAAATTAACATTACACCAAACATATATGCAAAATACATATTAATAATCTACATAATGAAATAAGATCAGAGGAACATAAATTATTATTTTTGGAGTTATAGATTTTAAGTTATGGATTTCCAAAGATTCTATGTGCTTAGTACAAGATTAATTAAGATAACAATTTTAATGTGACTTTTATGTCAAAACAATGGCACTAAATGATAAACAATGATTTTATAAAATTATAGGAATTGGAATGAATTAATTTGGACTAAATATGCATTTTCTATGAATTAAACAAATTCTAGCATTTATTTTTGCATAAAAATCATTTTCTAATTCCTTTTTCTAGATTTTATAATTCTCTGGACTGGGCCTCAATTACAAGAAAGCAGGGGTTAATTCGCGAAAAGTCCCAAGACACAGATCTACCCCGCGGTGGATGGCGGGTTGATTTGAGCAAAGGCCAGGGGTTCTTTTACAATTAGGCTACAACGAAGGGGTATCGTTGATCTCTGACCGCGCGATTTTAAATCGACGGTCCCGATTAAAAGAGCCATTCACCGAACCGGTACGCTACAGGGGCCCTCGGATCTAGATCCAATAGCCCGGGTTTTACACGACTGAGTTCTAATCTCATACGCCCGATTTGATATCAACGCTCCAGATCCATTCTCCTCGAACTAGTCTCTTACTTCTAATCTGGGCCGCACATCTGAAACCTGACGGCCACGACGTATCTTCTACCTACACCGCCAGAGCACGGCGGTGTACAGCCCATTGGCGCATCCACCGGCGAACCCAGGATGGGCACCCCTATGCAACAGATTCATAATGGATTAACTTTACGCGAAGCGGTGATGAAGGCGGAAATAGTGGAGGAATCCTTACCGGTGGTCACAGATTGAACGAGGTAGGTTCACGGCGCGGGTGCCATTACGACGGAGCAAGGAGACCGGCGACGATTCCAACCCGCCCTACACAATCCCAGTGCCAGACAGTGGCGCACGACTCCCCTGTCAAGCGCGGGAGAAGCACCCACCAGCAATTCTCTGAGCAAAACCTACCCGGATGGCCACGGCGGCGTGATGGCGGAGAAGCATGCCCCCGCGGGATCCCTTGCCGCTAATGAGCAATCCAACGTGAATTCCCCGACCCGGAATGCAATGGGCATGGTATACAACCCCAGGCGCTACACCCGCCCACTCTTCTAGGAGCAGAACACCGGTGAAGCCGAGGTACGACGGTGGCGGCCGATCCTGCACGGCGGCGCTCCCTCCATCTTCTCTCACACCCGGAGTCTATGGCTTGATATTTTGGGTTTACGCGGCCATCCTTTTATAGAGGAGGGTGAGTCCGCGCAGAGGGAAGCTCGTTGGCGGGGAAGGGAAGACCCCGAGATCTCCGGCAATGGCCATGGCGGCCACCAAGCTTGAGTGGTTGAGCGACTTCTGCGGACATGATTTCGGCGTGGGTAGAAGGGAGGAGGCGTTGACGGCCCGGGCCCGATTGCCAGTGACGCGCTGCTTGAGGAGCTGACAATAGGGCGTGGAGAGTGGCCGGTTTGTCAGGAACATAAAACACGCGCGCGAGCAGGGAGGCTGACACTGTGGGACCCGCCAGGTAGTGGCACAAGGGCGCGCACGACGTGTGGAGCCTGGCGGCTAGGGTTTGCAGCGCCGCAGGGGAGGCGCTGGTGGGCTGGTAGCTGGGCCGCATGGCCGAGTGAGTGAGGTGGGCTGTCGTGGGGTAGAGGAGGGAAAGAGTGGGCCGGACAGAGGAAAAAGGGCCCAGGCACATGCAAGCACTATTCTTTTTTTGTTTTGTTTTCTTTCTATTTCAAGTTCAAATTTCAAATCAATTCCAAGTTTAAATTTCCCAAACTTTGTGGCAAGTTTATTCTCAGGTTATATATTCAATTTGAACTTACCAATCTAGGATTTATTCATTTATGAATTTATTTGTATTTTATAACATTTCTTTCTCCTTTTCTTAAATTCTAAAATTGTACCTTTGGATTAAATCCCAATTCTCAATACTCCAGTATAATTTGAGATATCTGAATTTTTCTATTTTATTTCTTCATATATTTATTATATTTTTCCTTATACAAATTTTGGGCCTTACAATCTCCCGACATCACTTCGAGCGGTTAGGCTCTAATGAAGTACTAGGCTCCGATACCAATTGAAAGTCGCCTAGAGGGGGGTGAATAGGCGGAATTTGAAAATTATAAACTTAAGCACACACTACAAGCCGGGGTTAGCGTTAGAAATAAAATCGAGTCCGAAAGAGAGGGCGAAAACAAATCACAAGCAAATGAAGAGTGTGACGCGGTGATTTGTTTTACCGAGGTTCGGTTCTTGCAAACCTACTCCCCGTTGAGGTGGTCACAAAGACCGGGTCTCTTTCAACCCTTTCCCTCTCTTAAACGGTCACCTAGACCGAGTGAGCTTCTCTTCTCAATCAATTGGGACACTTAGTCCCCACAAGGACCACCACACAATTGGTGTCTCTTGCCTTGATTACAAATGACTTGGGAACAAGAAATGAGGAAGAAGAAAAGCGATCCAAGCGCAAGAACTCAAAAGAACACAAATATCTCTCTCACACTAGTCACTAATTTTTTGGAGTGATCTTTGGACTTGGGAGAGGATTTGATCTCTTGTTTGTGTCTTGGAGTGAAGTCTAGAGCTCTTGTATTGAATGCAATGGCTGAAAACTTGGATGCCTTGAATGTGTGGTGGTTCGGAGTATTTATAGCCCCACCCACCAAAATGGCCATTGGGGAACTCTGCTGTCGGTGGGCGCACCGGACAGTCCGATGCGCCACCGGACACTGTCCGGTGCGCCAGCCACGTCACTCAAACATTAGGGTTCGACCATTGGAGCTTCTGACAACTGGGCCACCGGACAGTCACTGTTCACTGTCCGGTGTGCCTTCTGGCGCCTGCTCTGACTCTGTGCGCGCAGTCCGCACTGTTCACTGTTCACTTTTGCAGACGACCGTTTGCACGCTAGCCGTTGCTCCCGCTGGCACACCGGACAGTCCGGTGCTACACCGGACGGTCCAGTGAATTATAGCGGAGAGCAATTTCCAGAAACCCGAAGTTGAGGAGTTCGGAGTGATTCTCCCTGGTGCACCGGACACTGTCCGGTGGTGCACCGGACAGTCCGGTGCGCCAGACCAGGGCAGCCTTCGGTTTTCTTTGCTTTTTTTCTTTTGAACCCTTTCTTGAACTTTTTATTGGTTTGTGTTGAACCTTTGGCATCTGTAGAACTCATAATCTAGAGCAAACTAGTTAGTCCAATTATTTGTGTTGGGCAATTCAACCACCAAAATCATTTAGGAAAAGGTTTGACCCTAATTCCCTTTCAGTACTGCACGCATGGTGTGGACATGGTTTGGTGACGACGTGTCCTGTTACAGTTGTCGTGGACCAACAACGTCGGCCTGGGCTCCCTCCTTGCGGGTCCGCTTGGTCGCTCGCCCTGCCTTGTAGACTTGCATGGTAGGGACTTGGTCGCTCGCCTCGCATACTTGCTCAATGCGGACTTGGTCGCTCGCCCCGTGAAAGTTGCCTAGAGGGGGGTGAATAGATAAACGGAAACTTTTTCAACAAAAACTAGAAACGAACTGGGCAAAACCGGTTCAGCCGGTGTCAAAACCGGTTCAACCAGTTTGCACGAGCTCAACTAAAGAATGAGATATAAAACTGAATTGATATCGAAATCCACCCAGTTAACTTTGGAAATGAGATGTTCTAGTTGATCCACAGGGTTCAAAGTAGTAGATCTGAGAAGGGCACTTCTCAAAATCCACACACCAAAAAGATATAAAGAAATCTTTGCTCAAACGAGCGGGTAATACAAACTTTCTTGTGGTCTTCCACAAGATTTGGAGACTCACAAGAGACACCTAGTCGTCTAGGAGCTAGAAGCTCCAAGAGTAATGAATCCACAAAGAACTTGATGTAGTACCAAAGCTTGAATCAAGAAGAACAAGAAGGATTTGGAGATGAAGCACAAAAATCACAGCTCTTCAATCTCACTCAAAGATTTCTCTCCAAAGATTTGAAATGGGAGAGGCAAGAGGTGTGTGAGAGAGAGTGGGAGATGTTTCTCAGGTTAGAAACGGAGTTTGGTGCGTGCTCTTCTGTGGGGGAGAGAGGTAGGAGTGAGTATATATAGGTGGGGCTCCAAAACTAGCCGTTTTTGACTTTTCTACACAAAAACCGGTTGAACTGGTCCCAAAACCGGCTGAACCGGTTTTCAAAAAGCTGCGGCTGACACAGCAGACTGGCAGAAAAAGTGAACAGTACAAAAACCGGCTGAACCAGTTTCCACCAAACTGAAAACTGGTTCAGTGACCGGCTGAGCTGGTTTTTGAATACCAGCTGAACCAGCCTGAAAACCAGGTGAACCAGTATTTGAATACTAGCTGAACCAGTATTTTCCAGAGAGCAATTTTTGCCAAGATAAACTTAAAAAGGTTGTACTACATACTTTCACTAAGGATTAACAAGGGTAAAATAGAAGTTTTCGATCAAGGATTTTGAGCTTTAGTACCAATACCAACCTTCCTTTTGGATCCCCCTGATAGTACGACGATTCCTATACTCAAGTTAAATATAATATAATTAAGTAAACTCCTTGAGTCATTGTTGTCTCATGTGTGATTTCTCCATGGCATTGCTTCATAAGGATCACAAACATCTTTGTCTCACCTTTTGAAGCAAACACAAATCAAACCCTGTGACTTGTACCATTTCACCATATATGAGTTCAAATCATGGCTTCAAGTCACCTTACTGATGCATCAACATATTATAACTCTTCATAGCTGATTAGTTCATTGACTTAGTGCAAGTACTCTCTTCTTCACCTTAGCCATGGTACCTTGGTCCACAAGACATCGCTTGGCCTTCACCTTCGCTTAGTTCCTTGAAGCCTTTTCCTTGCTATCTTCACCCTACCAAGCCATTCTTGAGTCACATCATATTGAGCATCCATTGAGAGAATCATTTCTTCGATATTGTGAACCTTGCTTGAATGTCATCTAGATATAAATGCTAAGATCAATCAAGCTCTAGTTTGATTCTCATAGATTCATATATGGACTAATAGTAATATGATCAAGCCAATTCATGATTCCTCATATTTCATTCACTTTGGCTTGACCAATCCTCTTAATCACTTCAATCTCTATTCTGATCATATTTATGCATAGTGATTTCTCAGGTCTTGTCCATATATTCAAACCAATATAGAGACCATATTATATCCATTTGCATTGTCTCACTGGTAATTCAACCTTGTGTTGAACCTTTGTTCACTGATCATTATAACTATTCAAGTGTGTTCATCATACTGAATTTCCTGTTCAACACTTAGCAAACTTGTTAGACCTTTAAATGTGTTGTTATCCAAATCACCAAAACTCACAAAAGGGGTGAATGCACTTTCAATCTCCCCCTTTTTGGTGATTGATGACAAAACATTTAAAGCTTACATAAGATTTGGTAAATAAGATTTTGAATCCTATGATATAGTTTCCTCCCCCTAAATATGTGCATTTCAGAAAATACCATTTTTGGCCTCAAATGCCAAAAGCACATCTTTGAGTCAAAGTATGGAGACAACTTATACCATACTATTCGTGGGGTGCATTGTGTCATAAAATAAATGTGATGCTCATGGCATATTATGCACTCATCAATTCCCTACATCTTATGTTTTACTTATGATTCTCCCCCTTGTGTCAAGTATTTCTCCCCCTTTTCAAAAGTCTTCTTACACTTAGTTACATAAGACTAAAGGTAAGCTTTAATGCACAATTTCTCCCCCTTTGTCATACATCTCCAAAAAGGATACAAAGAATATAAAGGGTAGAAATTATGATTAATCAAGATTTGAACACACTATCATGAAAAGGGTCCTTATATGGCACAAAGGTAATAGAGAAGTGACATGAAGTGATGTACCTTTGCATTTTACCTTTTCAAGGGGGTTCCAGACTTATGTTGGATTTAGAATTCATTTGCAAGCTCTTGTTAGCATAATTGTGACATAGGTCCAAGATATCAAATGAAGATTGTCATACTAAATCGAAAGATGAATCTTGATACCTGGAGTCTAGATGTCACCTAGCATTTTCTTATCATAACAAGAGGCAACATGAAAATTGCATAAGTATGGATTATACAACTAGTGATCATGTAAGAAAGTACCAATTGATACAATTTGATAGATAAATAGATCACTAACTGCATATTACACTAAGTTCTCCTCAAGTTTTATTACACACACACACACACACACATATATATATATATATATATATATGAATTCAATTGATACCAGTTGAGAGTACTTATTTGTAATTTAAAGTACCATTGACATAAAATGAGTATCTGTTGGGGGCATGCTTCGTTGCCGAAGGTCCCGCAGGAAGAAACACCTTCGGCAAACCCGTTTGAACGTAGTACTGAAGCTACCATTCATGAAGCTTCGGTACAATAACGTATCTGAAGACGAAGGCTTGAACCGACTTAAAGATAAAATGACTTCATAGTCCACAAGGGTCTGAGTTATAATTGTAATCTTTTGTAAGGGGCATGACTGTAATTTCTCACAGGCTGCGCCCTGTGCCTATAGATAGATGAACAGTACTCCTTTACTGTTCACGCGCTCTTGTAATCACGAGCACATCACGCTTGAATTATCATTTCCCGTCAAGGCGAAGGTATAAATGTGTTTAAACATCATGTTTTGATACTTAAATATTCATATAATAAAATATGTGAATTCATTTCATATTTTATATTTTATTTCTCATTATTTATTATTTTGTAAATATAATTACGAAGATATCATCTTCGTAAATGTTTTATTCTCAACCTTCGTCCGAAGTTCATTAAATCCTTAGGGAGGTAATGCTTCAGCGGACGAAGGGCATTTATATTTAATGTTTTTGTGTTGCCTTGTTCTTAATTCGAAGCATTTGAGAACAATGAGCTGATGGCTTCGTTCAAGAACCAAGCTGGAACTGCTTCGGCTCCAAAGCTGATTCTCCCGATAACAGGCGGTTAATGCTCAGAGCCAGCTAATAAGAAACAGAAGAAGGAGGCACAAAGAAGAGTACAACATGTAGGGGTACAAGGACCCTTCATCAAGTCAAGATGGTCTCACATCCCAATTACCTTCTCTCAAGAGGATCTTCAGCTCAAGGATTACCCACACAATGATGCTATGGTTATCTCTTGTGTGATCAAAGGATTTCTGGTCCACAATGTTTTGGTTGATACAGGCAGTGCAGCGGATATTATATTTGCTAAGGCCTTCAGATAAATGCAAGAGCCCGAAGACAAGATTCATGATGCTACGCACCCTCTTTGTGGCTTCGGAGGAAGACAGATTGTAGCGCTTGGTAAGATTACCATGCCAATGACTTTCGGATTCGTCAACAATACAAGGACTGAGCAAGTTGTGTTTGACATTGTCGACATGGAGTACCCTTACAATGCTATCATTGGTCGCGGAACACTCAATGCTTTCAAAGCAATTCTTCATCCAGCATATCTTTGCATGAAGATACCTTCGGATCAGGGACCTATTGCTATTCATGGGAGTCAGGAAGCTGCCAGTAAGGCCGAGGGGAATTGGACTGATTCAAAGGCAATCCACAATATAGATGAAGCCGAAGCTTGTGAGCAGTACAAGTAAAGAAGGGAGAAGGCTACTTCGACCGATCAGCCGAAACCCATGCTTTTATGCGAAGATATCACAGAGCAGAAGGTGCTGCTGGGATCTCAATTGTCTGAGGAACAAGAGAAAACCCTGATAAGATTCCTGTTCAACAACAAAGATGTCTTTGCATGGTCGGCTAACGATCTCTGTGGCGTCAACAGGGATGTTATTGAACACTCGCTCAATGTTGATCCATCCTTCAGACCCAGAAAGCAGAGGCTTCGGAAGATGTCTGATGACAAGGCTGAAGGTGCTCGAAATGAAGTAAAAAGACTCCTCAGCGCCGGAGTCATCAGAGAAGTAAAGTATCCAAAATGGCTGGCCAACACTGTTATGGTAAAAAAGGCTAATGACAAATGGAGGATGTGTATTGATTTTACTGATCTCAACAAGGCTTGTCCGAAGGATGAGTTTCCATTGCCAAGGATAGATTCCCTAGTTGATGCAACAGCTTCATCAGAACTTATGAGTCTGTTGGATTGTTATTCAGGCTATCATCAAATTTGGATGAAGAAGGAGGATGAGCCAAAAACCAGCTTCATAACCCCTAGCGAAACATATTGTTACCTTCGGATGCCTGAGGGGCTCAAGAATGCTGGAGGAAGCTTCAGCAGAATGACAGCAAAGGTTCTTCATTCTCAGATAGGCAGAAATGTGCTAACTTATGTCGATGATATCATTGTAAAAAGCACGAAGCAAGAAAATCACATTGCTAATCTGCAGGAGACTTTCGCTAATTTTAGACAGGCCGGTCTAAAACTGAATCCAGAAAAGTGTGTTTTCGGAGTAAAGAAGGGGAAATTCCTTGGTTGCCTAGTTTCAACAAAATGGATTGAGGCTAATCCAAATAAAATCGAAGCTATTCTTCGAATGGAACCACCAAGCACAAAGAAGAGGGCTCAACGATTGACAGGAAGACTGACATCTCTCAACAGATTCATATCTAGATCAGCAGAGAGAAATTTACCATTCTTCGAAGTGCTGAAGTCAGCCGAAGTTTTTCAATGGGGACCAGTTCAGCAGAGAGCCTTCGAAGAGCTGAAGCAATATTTGATAGATCTAACGACGTTAACTCCACCAACGCCAGGGGCTCCTCTGTTGTTATATGTGGCAGCCTCGCACTCAGCGGTAAGTGCGGCACTTGTCCAAGAGAAGTTTGAAGGGCAAGTCAAAAAGCAAGCCCCAATATACTTTGTATCCGAAGTTCTTAGTTTATTAAAGAAAAATTATACAGAATTGGAGAAGGTGCTATATGCTGTTTTGATGGCTTCCAGGAAGCTTCGGCACTATTTTCAAGCATACAATATAATTGTCCCTTCTTCACAACCATTGAAGGATATTATGAGAAATAGAGAAGCTACTGGAAGGGTTGGAAAATGGGCTGCGGAACTCAACGCGTTTTGCATTGATTATGTGCATAGATCTTCGATTCAGTCTCAAGCGTTAGCAGACTTCATTGCTGACTGGACGCCAGGGGCTCTAGAAGAAGAAGCGAGTAAAGATGCCGAAGCTTGGACAGTATTCTGCGATGGTTCTTGGGGAACCTTCGGAGCAGGAGCAGCCGCTGTATTGGTCGCACCATCCAAAGTTAAAACTTGCTACGCAGCAAGACTTGATTTCAGCTGCACAAATAACATTACTGAGTACGAAGCTTTACTTTTGGGTCTTCGGAAGTTAAAGGCAATGGGAATTAGAAGGGCAGTTCTTAAAACTGATTCCCAGGTTATTTCTGGTCATATTGACAAGAGTTGTAAGGCAAGAGACCCGAAGCTTGAGAAATATTTAGACACGGTCCGAAGGATTGAAGATTCCTTTGAAGGGTTTTCTGTCAAAAATATTCCTCGAGGAGAAAATGAACATGCCGATTTGCTAGCCAAGTCAGCAGCACAGGGGCTGCCCTTACCTTCGGAAGTATTTTTTGAAACAATAAAAGCACCTTCGGTTGAACTCCTTGAAAGAGCAGTCCTCAATATATCTCCTATTTATAGTGAATACTGGAGAACTGAGATCATCTCTTTCCTTCAGGGTAACTTTCCTTCAGATGACGAAGCTTATAACAAGAGAATAGAGGCAAGAGCTCGACCATATGTAATAATAGAAGGGGAGTTATACAAGCGTGGAGTCTGTTCTCCATTGCTCAAATGTTTATCCAGAACCGAAGGTATAGAGCTGATGAAAGAAATACACGCAGGCCTGTGTGGATCTCACATTGGATCTAGGCCTTTGCTGGGAAAAGTTTTTCGTCAAGGATTTTATTGGCCAAAGGCAGCTTCAGATGTAGCGGAATTAGTCCAAAAGTGCGAAGGCTGTCAGAAATGTGCAAGAGATCAAAAACAACCTTCGTCTTTAACCCAGTTAATACAACCCACTTGGCCATTGCAAAGGTGGGGCCTTGATTTGTTAGGTCCACTACCACCAGCACAAGGGAACTTAAGATATGTTGTAGTGGCAGTGGAATATTTTTCTAAATGGATTGAGGCAAAGCCTTTAGCCACAATAACTTCGGTTACTATTCAAAAGTTTTTCTGGCAAAATATTGTCTGTCGATTCGGAGTGCCGAAGGCCATCACTGTGGACAATGGAACGCAGTTTGATTCCGAAGCTTTCAGAGAATTTTGTGAACAAATTGGCACGAAGATCCATTTTGCATCAGTTCGACATCCGGGGTCAAATGGACTTGTGGAAAGGGCTAATGGCATCATAATGACAGGAATAATGAAGTTAATCTTCAATCAGCCCAGGGGAAAGTGGCTAGATGAATTAATCAAAGTGGTGTGGAGCCACAACACAACAATATCAAGATCAACAGGTTTTACACCTTTCAAATTGCTGTTTGGTGACGAAGCAATAACTCCGGAAGAAGCAAAAGCAGGATCAATAAGAATAGTAGCTTCGGCAGAAGACAAAGCTAAAGCCGATTATTTTGTGGAAAAAGATGCCATAGAAGGGATCAGGCTTCAAGCTGTGGAAAACATTAATAAATACCAAGCTGAAACAATAAAATGGCGTGATAGAAAGGTTCGCCTAAAGAATATTGAGCCAGGACATTTGGTGCTTCGAAGAGTAGCCAACCCAGAGACAGTAGGCAAGTTACATCTAAAGTGGGAAGGACCTTTTCTGGTAGTATCTTCTTCAAGACCCAGTTCCTACAGATTGAATGAAATGGACGGCAACGACATTCCTAGATCATGGAATGCGGATGAGCTTCGGCGATATTATGTTTAGCTTGATGTAATTTTTTCTATTCTTTCTTGTGGCACCCTTTTCCTTTCCAAAGGGGAGAAAGGTTTTTAATGGGGCCACAACATGTAATTTTTATTTTTCTTATTTCAATTCTATAAGAGCAATATCCCCCAAAGATGTAAATGTAAAAGCTGAGAACGCACCATCGAGTGCAAAGGAAAAAAGAAAAGAAAACAGGGAGAAGCTCAAAAGTCGTTCCTAAGGGAATGCAGAGCCTACAGCGAAAAATAAACGCTGATTCCGCCGAAGTAAAAGGCGAAGAAGCTCCTAAGGGAGGCTTACAGCGAAAAATAAACGCTGATTCTGCCAAAGTAAAAGGCGAAGAAGCTCCTAAGGGAGGCTTACAGCGAAAAGTCAGCGCTGATACACCGAAAAGTAAACGGTGAAGCCGAAAAATAAGCGGCAGAAAGATTTGAATCATTCCTAAGGGAATGAAGGCTATGATTATATATCCGGACATTCATTTGCACGATACATCACATCATGATATTTGCATTCATAAACATTCATTTAGACATATATAGGATCATTATCATCATATCATACAGAAAAGGCAGATGCTCCGGCTATGAGGATAAAGCTTCGGAGAAAAATAGAAAGAAGAAATTTTTATGCTTCGTTGTGTACGAAAAGAAGGGAAGGTGTTTTTCACCTACGGCTCAAAAAGAAAATTTCGTCCACAGCAAAGCAGATTGTACACGGACAAAGGGGAAAAGATATATTACAAGGTACGCACAAATTTACATAAGTTTCTTTACAATCATATTACAAAATTTTCTCTAGAATCTTATGCAGCAAAGTCTTTCGGAACATCTGTTAAGGCTTCAGCTCATCATTCTTTAGCTTCATCATCCTGTACATATTAAAACGGAATGAGAAAAGAGAGAGTTCAAGGAGAAGGTAAAAGTAACAAGTATAAGTTTCTCACTGGCTTAAGGTGGCTCCGAGCTTCATCACTAGCCATTTTTCGCCTGCCGTTTATCCAAATCTGGGTCATAAACCTGTTTCCTATGCTTTGAGCTAGGCTGGGGATGTCAATCAAATCTGCTGGCGACAAACTGAAGTTTGGCCTATTAACAATTTTTCCGTGGGTGCAGCCAGCCTTCAGGAAAGCAGTAGCCGTGCCTCGAGAAGCTAACAGGGCGCAGAAATCGGCATGCCCAGCGATAACTTCGTCAAGTGCATCAACTTCGCCCTCAATGTATTCAAAGGTGCTCGGCAAGTTTTCAGCTGAAGGTGTAAACTTATCAGAGCTGGCCCTAATTGAGTAAAACACATCCTTCAGCCGCTGCACACATCGGTTGCCGAAACCAAAACATTTTTCCTGAAGCTCATTCAATGATTTCTGCAAATTTGAATTCTTCTCAATTTCGGTTTTGAGACTTATTTCAAGAATCTTCTTTTCTTGCTCAGATTTTTCTAACTTTATGAGTAATTCGCTATTTAATTTGTCAATTTCGGCTTGAGCTTCAGCCAGTGAACCTTCCATAGAGTGAATGACGAAGTCCTTCTTCTCCAAGGCAGCTTCGTGATCTTTATCTTTATTTTCAAGTTCTTGAATGTCGAAGTCCTTTTTCTTCAAAGCAGCTTCGTAACCTTCGACTTTATTTTCTAGATCTTTGATGGTAGCTTCGTTTTTCTCGTCTTTAAGATCTTGTTGCATCCTCAGCACTTTACTTAGTAATATACTCTGGCAAAACAACCTTCGTCAGAAAACATCTTAATTCAAAAAACAATAAAAGTTGAGAGTTTTTACCTTGAAATTAGCATAGAACAAGCTACCGGTGATATGCTGTCGCTGGTACCTGCAGAGGTCCGCCTCAATCTTCGGCAGCCCAACATTCTTTGAGAAAGTCCTAACAACTTTGGCCTTGGTTCGATTCCGAAGGCATCTTAGTTTCCCTTCATTGACTCCGCCAAACAGCAGAGCCCCTGGTTTGTACCCACAGGATACGACATATTTCTTTAGCTCCTCCTTTTCAGTTTCTGATAACTCTTGTCCCAGTATATCTTGAAAATTGAAATTTTCCTCTTCCAAAGTATCTTCAGTTTGCTCTTTTCCCTTCTCAATTGTCGTGTCCACCGCGGCCGCAGCAGCTTCTTCCTCAGCCATTTTTAGAAGTATGTTATCAATATCACCAAGTGTAGTTCTAGATTGGGATCTCCGGTGGCTTCGGCTCCGGTGGCTGCTCCGGTGGCTTCGGCTCCGGTGGCTTCGACCCCGGTGGCTTCGGTTCCGGTGGCTGCGGTTTCGGCGGTACCAGCGCTTTCAATAAATGGTATTTTTGACGCCGATGTCGGTGGCGGTGTCTGATGAATGACATCGGCCACTTGGATAATTCTCCTTTTTCTCGGCTTAGCGGGACTTTCTGTTGCCGAAGGTTCTTTTTCCTTCTGAAAAAACTTCGTCAGTTCTGGCGCTAGTGGACTTAGCTTGATAGGGAAAGGTTCAGTCATTACCTTTAGAATCTCTTCCACTTCGGCAGCAGAAGGTGTCGCAGGGGCTTCCTCCTCTTGGCTCGACGTCTTTGGTTTCGGGGATGCAGCTTTTCTTTTCTTTGGAGCAGCTATCTTTGGCTCAGGACTCAGTTTTCTTTTCTCAGAAATTTCTTTGTCCTTTTTAGCCAATTTGCTACCTTCTTTGTCAAGAGCGCTGGCAACTCTTTTTCTTTTCTGCCCTTCAGCAACTTTGCCCAACTGCTCATAGTCAGGATAATCAAAATTCAAGGCATCCATCACCCTATTCATTCTTTGCTTCGGACGAGTACCGAAAGCCGCAGTCATTAACTGATCTTCTTTCTTTGAATAGTTGCCAAGGATCTCGTTGCACATAACCTCAATTGTATCCAACCACTCTTGGCAAGGTGTTTTAAAATGTTTTTTAAACTTGAAATGATAAGGTAGTCGAACAAGCTCTTTCTTCTTCTTCTCTCCTTTCAGCTTCGGCATGTCCCATTCCTTCAAAGTTGGAAATACTCTGAATGCTAAGAATTCTTGGACTAGATCCCTGGTGCCAATGTGCTCTGCAACAACCCAAAATTCGCCCAGTGCAATCTGGCATGGGCTATCCGGATTCATGGTGCATTGAGGCCTAGTTTCTCCGAAGGTTAACCTTAAAGGGCTCTAAACCAGCTTTTCCTTCTTTTCATCCACTTTGACATAAAACCATTCACTCTTCTAGCCAGCTGGCCATTTTGTACGATAACTGATAACTGGATACTTGGCATCTTTCTGGTATGCAAAATTGTAGCAGCCGAAATTATCATGCAACCCATCTTCTCTAGCTTTTGTCTGGTAATGAAGCTCGTGTGCCCGGCAAAAACCCTCGGCAAGTGGTTCTGCCTCCTGGCTTCGGAGTGCCCAGATGTAAACACTAAGCCTAACAATGGCGTTAGGGGTTAACTGATGAAGGTGAATTCCAAATCTCTCTAACACATCTGCAATCATCCCATGCAGGGGAAATCTTAACCCTGCTTTGAAGAAGCTTTTAAAAACCACCACTTCATCTTTTTCGGGCTTCGGGGTAACTTCCTCTCCCCCGAAGCGAATTAGTTCCTTCTTGTCTTCGCTGAAATAGCCTAGCTTCAATAACTTAGCCATGTCACCCTCAGTAATAGTAGACTTCCCAAACTCTAGGTGGCTGGGTTTAGACGGCATCGCACCATACTCATCCTTAGATTCATTTTCTACAACGTCAGCTTGTTTTGCTTCGGCAGCAGATACATCCTCTGATGTTGACAGCCCAGACCGCCTCATTGCTTTGGAAATAGGAACAGTTTCAGTGGCTTCGGCCTCGTCTCCCTCACGCTCAATCCTGGCAGTGGAGCGCAATCTAGCCATTCGATTATGAATTCCTAAAGTTTTTTGAAATTAATAACCTTTTTTCCGAAGCTCTTCTTGTAACGAAGCAGAACCCGAAGTGGTGCTTCGTTTGAGTGCAAGGGTCAAGCTTCGGCTATGGTGCAGAAAAACAGTGCAACTGCAATGAATGCTGTGGTAACTTTACACCTATTTGTCTGTTTATATAGTGCTGCAGGTAAAAAGGTGAATCGTCAAGTCTCATACACCGGACGAACAGTCGCCCGCACCCACTGAACGGTGGGCCACAAAACCCGAGAAGGTAAATATGCATGGTGGGACTACTCCGCCCTCGGAAGTTGTATCGTTTCTCGGCAACGAGCTCAGGGAAGGTGTTTTTCGGACCTTCGGCTACCCGAAGCTTAAGAGACTTTTTCACGGATCAAGCTCGTTACGAAAAACGATCTAGCATCGCGAAGGGGCTACTGTTGGGGGCATGCTTCGTTGCCGAAGGTCCCGCAGGAAGAAACACCTTCGGCAAACCCGTTTGAACATAGTACTGAAGCTACCATTCATGAAGCTTCGGTACAATAACGTATCTGAAGACGAAGGCTTGAACCGACTTAAAGATGAAATGACTTCATAGTCCACAAGGGTCTGAGTTATAATTGTAATCTTTTCTAAGGGGCATGACTGTAATTTCTCACAGGATGCGCCCTGTGCCTATAAATAGATGAACAATACTCCTTTACTGTTCACGCGCTCTTGTAATCACGGGCACATCACGCTTGAATTATCATTTCCCGTCAAGGCGAAGGTATAAATGTGTTTAAACATCATGTTTTGATACTTAAATATTTATATAATAAAATATGTGAATTCATTTCATATTTTATATTTCATTTCTCATTATTTATTATTTTGTAAATATAATTACGAAGATATCATCTTCTTAAATGTTTTATTCTCAACCTTCGTCCGAAGTTCATTAAATCCTTAGGGAGGTAATGCTTCAGCGGACGAAGGGCATTTATATTTAATGTTTTTGTGTTGCCTTGTTCTTAATTCGAAGCATTTGAGAACAAGTCCCCAACAGTATCAATTGAACATAATCACGCAACATACTAAACATGTGCGCTATTTAATTAATTAAGTTCTAGACAGGAGAATTTATAAGATATGCTACTTCAGACATTTGCAATCCAAAAGGATGTGATACATATTTATCAATTTTAGATGACGTTGGAGTAGCATATACAAGAGAAACTCATTATCTTATGAAATGTATAAAAGATACATTTATTGGAGCAAATAATCTTTGATGCCCATCAAAATTTGCAGTGGAAGCGATTGTCTTTGCCTGAAGATTCCTTTCTAATTTGAGACTACACACATAATAGACTTGAGAATGAAGTTAGTCTCAAAGATTCAAATTATAGACTATTCTCCCCCTAAATGTGTGCATACAAGTGATGAATACTTTTTTTAGCTTATGCACTCGGACTTGTGAGGATAGGGGATTAAGTTCTACAATTTGGACCTTGGTACAAATAAAGTATGAAAATGTGAAATTGTACCAATTGAAGGAATTACTCATAATCAAAAGGTATACTAATAGACATGGTATGCAATATTTTAAGTCAAGATTCTTGAGAAATTAGCAAGTTTGACTCATACCTCACTATGATGACTTGAGACTAACTTATGACATCACCACAAGAGGTATTAATCAAATACCTAGAGATTCTTTAATCGTCACCACAAGTGCAACCTTATGATGTGACTTAAGATATTACATATACATGCACACACTAGCATGTAAGAGCCTAGATACACAAATGTAATACAATAGTTCATGGAGTGACACACCTTTGTTCTATATCACATAGTCTCCATTATAATCATGAATTTCCATATTAGCTTTTGATAGGCTTGACATTTCAAAGAGAAACTTATCCTCTTCAAACGATCAAGAGAAACTCATTTTCATTTCTATGGAACCATTAATCCTCATTTGATGTTCTCCAAGGTGTGAGACTACACAACATGAACTTGGAAGAAACCATTAGTCTCACAAGATATAGACTAAACTCTCCCTCAATTTGTGCATGCAAGAATACACAAAGTAGACTTATGCACATCAACAATACGAGGTTAAAGGAGATGTTTGCACTATATCTTGGTTTAACAATTGAAAGTTTAAGAACTGAAAGTATATCAATTGAAATCCTGAAGGGTAAAGCATGCTAATATGAACCTCAAACCTCATAATGAAGGATATTATATGATTATGTCACTACTTCTTCATTATTTGGTTTATAGGATAGTTCAACTCCATTCTTGATTCACTGTGATTTCTTTTCTCTTTATGGTTTCATCCAACCAAGTGATCTTGAACTTCATTCATCTTTGCTTGGTTCAATCATACTTGAGATGAGACCCATTGAAACTCAATGATTGAAAGAACCAAGACTCTTATATTTGTAGATTTTGAATTCATCTTCAAAGAACTTGGAAGGATCTTGTTGAAACACTTAGAAAAGAGAGCATTAAAAACACAAGAGAGGGTTTCACAAACGATTATCCTTATATGTCGATGACAAATGAATCATCATTCTTGAAACCCATAAGGATAGGTTAAATTCCTTTAAATTAGTACACACATATGGTTGATGTCAAAGTTATATGCACTATTGAACATTTTATATTGCAAGGAAATTAACCTATACTATGGTACATCCTACTAAGGATAGAATACTAAAACAATTGAATGAGAGTAAGTTTTCATACCTTGGCGTCTTATCGACTTCATCATACTTTAGTTGAATAGTATCCTTTAAGCTTGTGATTTATCCAATTTAAAACAAGCACCATCTCTTGACATAGATTTTCTATGGATAAACTCAACACAAGAGACAGCATTAGTAGCTCAAGCACTAGTTTCTTATTTAGCAACCCTTTATATGAGGAAGGCAAGCGAGTTGCTAAAACAGACAAACCTCATAATATAGACTAAATTTGCCTTGAACCCTCATGCACAATATATTTTGAATGACATGGATAATATGCATGGTTATTCAATGAAGTCTAAAGGGCCGACTTAATCCATATTATGGTGAGTGTCTAATATAGAAGAATCAAATCTAAATTAACTAGAGAGAGTACATCACATAGTTTTGGATAGTTGACCATATGATAATATTCATTTATCTTCAATTGGACCTTTATTTCATAATCAACAACTTATATATCCTCAAGTGCTCCTTATTCCTTAGTGGCTAGACAAGTCACAAAAGAGATAAGATTTGAAAATAATATGCACTTGAGATTCAATTGTTACCACACTTGCTACTAACTCCAAATATGATTCATACATCCATTATCGAGCACCCAGCTTGATCCATTTAAGAAGTGATCCTGCAAAACAAGTTTAAGCTTCGTATTTTGGTACCCAATTTGAATTGGTTCCTTTGAGATTAGTAAAAAGAGCCTTGGGTACCCACACATTCCTTATTGTGCCTTTCTCTTTGTGTAGGCACCCACATATACTTGACAGCCATCTTACATGGTTTCAAGTTAATATGTAATCACACAGATAAGAGCTAGAGTTAAGAATAGGAGTCTTTTCTCCTTTTGTTACATTTCACTTAACTTGCTCTTCAAACAACCCATGTTGATCATGTTTATATGCTTAGATGGGTTGTAGCCAAGTGCCCTTCGTCCATGCTTGTTTCTTAGGGATTTATTCTTGGCTTCAAGTTTTGTTGATGCATCATCGTTGGTGAACGTCTTCTTGATAATGTACCTAGCTTGACCTTGAGTGCACTTAGCTTATCAAGGTTAGTCACACAAGCATTCATATCATATCTTAACCAATGAGGACAAGTTATGCATGGAATTTACAACTTAGTGATCTAATCCAGTGTGAAGCATATGGATACCGATATAAGTAGATTTCTAAGATATCAATTTTTAGGTTTCCAAAATTTATAGTATGGACCACTAATTTTACTTTATACATTTTAAAAAACATATCCATATTATTACATATGCATATGATGAATATCAACTAAAATAAAGGATTCGTATGCACTTTTAGTTTTAACGGTAAGAGAATTTTAAACTGCATCAAGAGTAGCTATTTAGAAAACGAAGATTACAATCCATAAGAATGAGATACAATTCTACCATTATGGATTGAGTTAGTATAGCTTACTAAAGAGAAACTTATTCTCTAAGACACAAGATATATAATGTGCTCCCACTAGATATGTGCATCAAGTATTTAAATGACTTGTCAAATGCACTTTCAATTCAGTTAAGAGTCTCATGAGGAGTACATTACATATCATGGTCATGGCATGACAAATTTGCAATAAATTAACTTATCGCTAAGAATACTTACCACCAGATAGAGTGTACCATTTGTTATATCAATTGAAAGATCTTACTATATGAGATGGTGTCATCTAAGTATTCTTCTTTTCTTCATTTGTGTAGACTTCCTTCTTTAGCTTGTTATCTCTTTTTCTTTTAAAACTAATCGAAAAAGCACTTTGAAAAGAGATATTAGTGGTACAAGGAAGTATTTAATGAATGATGATATTTATATATGAATGGCAAATAAATCATCACTAGGTGTATGCTCGTGCGTTGCTATGGAATCGACATATAATGATAAAACACATTGAGATGCAGAAGCACTATGATAAAATATATTGATATAAAAACACTAATTGTTATTCTATATTTTTATTAGCACTTTACATAAATAACAGAAACATAAAGCATGTGCATGTAACGAATCAAATACAACTTTAACTTCTTATCTACATGTTTAGAAATGATGACGTGCTTAAGCTTTGAGTCCTTCCTCTTCAAGGCTTCCTCTCTATTTCTTTTAGCAACTTCATGGTCTTTTACCATCCATGAGGGAAGTCCTTTTTTCTGTTGGATGTCTGTCCACTGGACCCAGCAATGAACAAAAGCAAGCTTTTCAGATTCAGGGCTCTTCACACTTAAAACATCCATTTTGGATTTCTCAAATTCAGCTTCAACATCATCACCAGCAAAAGCCTGACGTATGAAAAAAAAACAGCTTGCGATCCTGTTGCTACTCAAACAACGTGCAAAACAAAATAAGAAGAAAAATGAATAGACCTACAAATAGGGACTGTAGACCATAGTTAAGGAAAACATCTGGTAATTTGGATTTATTGGTAATGCCATTATCATTGCTCTAACCATTATTAATTTTGACCTAGTGAAAAGAAGACTCAACAAGATTAAAATAAAACAAAAGGAAATAAACAACTACCACAAGATACCAGAATACCTTTTCCATGAATCGCCAGCTAACATTCCAACTTCAAAAGTTGTCTTAGGACCAGGATTATTAATGGTATCATCAAAGCTCTACATAATGCAACAAATGTATATCATATTACATTATCCAAAACATACGGTACAATAACTTGAAGGTATGAATGTCTTACTACATATCCTTTTACTATACGTTTCTCAAAGAGCACAAGAATACTTGCAGATTGTGTGTTGCTATGCTCCAATTGTCTAATCAGCTGCAAAACTTTGAAGCAAATAACATACTATCTCAGAACCCTGCATATCAAAAATAAGTCACTGACTTGATATTCTAAAGATAACTGTACTTGTTTTTCTCTCAAAACGATCTAGTGTATGAAATTAAATAGACCTACATTTCATTCCTAGCATTTTCGATTAAGAGGAACTTTGGGGAAAACTGTACCTGTGTGCTAGCGAACATTCCCCAAAACTCCACATTGAAGCTCCCTATAGTTGGACCCTCAAGCAATCATTTTCTCTTGCGTCACTAAGGGTAGCTGATGTAAGATATGTACCCTGCAATCAGCATATGTGCTTGAGGTGTAAAGAAACAGTTAATAGAACATTCCCTAGAGAATCCAAGCAACAACATTACCTACCCAACCCAAATGATCAATGCAGTAAAACCAAGGTAGAGTGAAGCTGGCACCAATGCGTACCTGAAATTATGTCATCTAAATTAATATCACATGGAAGGATTCACATTGAATGTACTTTAACTTTCTTTAGCATTTCAAACAACTGAAACACCCACCAGATTAGGAAGCGTATCAGCTAGGATCAAAGGTTATTCAAATCCAAACAACTTGTGCATATAAAAATAGGAAAACCATATCATTTCATGAGGGGACAACTATATCTTTTTCAAAACGAATCGGTTCAGAAATTCAAGGTCCAAACACATTATTTCTACCACCACCACTGATTTAACTCATGTCAATCGATTAAAATAGAGTCCAAAAAATGTATTAGGGCAATATTTCTTGTATTCTGTATATAATCCGGACTTATATGACTCGTGCTTCTATAATTAGAACCATCTATGTCAAATGATGATATTGTGAACATGTTGGCTAGTTATTTATAATAAGCTAATCGCTTACCAACTAAATTAATAACCGGTGCAATTGGATTACCTATGTTCGTACAGGAGTATTGAAGAGCCCAGAACATTCTATGGTGACCTGCAAGCACGGGCCAAACACGTAAGACGAAAGAATATACAACCTTGGCCAAACAATTCAGTCATGATAACTAACATCTCCGGCAACTCCTAGAACATTCACGGCCAAACCAACATACCATGACGTCCCACCCCTCCCCTCGTACTCAGTGATATATATCGTCGCCACCATTCGCGAAAGTGATATATATCACCGCCACCTTTCTTAGTATTGCCTTTCCAAAGAGCTACTTCTCTGCATAGCACTGGCCAAACAATTTCGAGGGAGATAAACATCAACGCATTACTGAAGGACGTGTTATAACCTGAAAGTGAAGGTGGTTGATAGTTGCAAAGCCACTCAGACTATTATAACCAACTCTAGTGAAAAGTAACAGAAATCAGAAATAGATAAAGATGCTTTATCATTATCAACGTAAAACAAAAATAGCAAAGTATTGAAGGAATAAATAATGCACCACCACCATCGTACATGAAAAAACAAAATAAAAATGGCAAACAAATAAACAGGATCATTAGTATTTATTAGAAAACGCAAATTAATAGAAGTGTAAACATATAATCAATACATGCCATGACAACTAAGATACTAATTCATATGACAACAGTATTTGCAAAAGTGCATGAGAAAGAAAAAAATTACAAAGGATTCTTTTTTTCAAGAAAAGGCTCACTTGTTGGCTTGTTACACATACTGGGAGACATTACATTATTGCACTTATCTGAAACATCAACCTAGAAAAAATCATCAAAAGAACTTTACTTTCTCCAATGTTCCTCAAGTGGTTAATTGTACATTCTTATTATTAAAAAACAGAATGTACCAGATTCAACTGTGATAGATAACAAAGAGAAGGTAGAGTGAGAAGAGCCACCAAAGATTAGAAGATATCGGTCAGCGTAAACAACAGCTGAATGATCATACCTAGGAGCCAGACCACCTTTCCTGTTTCACAATAGGAAAGCAAAACAATAATCTCAGCAAGAGCTTGGAATCAACGCATTACTGAAAGACGTGTTATAACCTAGAAGTGAAGGCGATTGATAGTTGCAAAGCCGCCCAGATTGTTATAACCAACTCTGGAGAAAAAGTAACAGAAGTCAGAAATAGATAAAATGAGGCAATGGAGGCATGGAGCAAGTAAAAGCAAGCAGGTTCAAAATATCATTTTGTTTGCTAGTACTAATAAACAAAAACAAAATAAATCATTTCTACTGTTCTGAATGGAAAAAACTGATGCAGATCTCATTCTTAATCATGTGTCCCCTTGTTTCTTAGTTTCGAGAGTCTAGCATTGATACATTCAACTGCCACTATGTGCAGATGCAGGCATGGAATGGAACAAAGGGATGATATCAATTGGACGGTCAGTGTTAGTGAGCAGAGGCTGAGGCGCTTACGTTGGTAGGAACCAGCACAGAGAGGCAGCAATGGTAGACGACGAGCCCGCACCCCATGGAGTGAGCATTGCAGGACCCTATCCGGTTGCTGCTACAAGTACAAGCTGATTTGCAACTGATAAAAGCAAGATTCACAAATAGTGAACTGATGTTGGCCCTGCAAACATTCATATTTCCAAATCGGTACAATTCAGAAGGTAATAAACTAAAGGATGATAATCTCAATTAATTAAGGTTGCACCATGGTAGCAGCAAAAATAAAAACACCATAGACAGTTCTATTTACCTGAATATCATCATTGAAAACAAGATGGCTCTTGCTATATTTTCAAGCAGATCAAAGGCATTATGATTGGTAAAGTCCTCAAACTGTCCAAAATTTAGAGTGCTACATTCTAGGATAAAGAGTAAATTGTTCTGCCATAGCAAAAGTACAGTGTTGAGTCTAACTCACTTGAATGAGGACTTTCTCACCGTAGAATTTGTTAACAGCAGCCATGAACTCTTCAATAAGCTCATCATACTCTTGCCATTAAGGAAAATGCACAGATAAGATCTAAAGCGTCACTTATTTTGTAAATTCCTAACTCCTAGCAATCTCGACACAGTTACATACCTCGCCAGTCACATGTTTTTGCCAAAGTCCAATGTAGAACTCATCATTAAGCAGTTTCTCATTATTTGTGCCAACATCAATTGTGATAGGAAAACATTGCAACGTAATTTAGAACTCGCCACTTGAGATAATTCAATTGTTTGTTGGTACCAAACATACATGATGTCGGCGTTCCGAGACCGGGGGGTCCCCGAGCCGACGAGTGAGTGTGCCGCGTGCCCCAGCCCAGATGGATCGAGCGCGTGGGCGAGCGCGAAGGGGGGAGAGAGAGCGAGAGCGAGGTGGCCGGAGCCGGGTCGTGAGGGAGTCGGAGGTTCCCGCGGCCTTCGTGTTCGTCCCGCGCCCAGGTCGGGTGCGCTTGCAGTAGGGGGTTACAAGCGTCCGCGCGGGTGAGGGGAGCGAGCGGCCCCGAGAGAGCGCCTGCCCCTGCCCTCGTTCCCGCGAGGCCAACCTTCTCTAAGAAGGCCCTGGTCCTTCCTTTTATAGGCGTAAGGAGAGGATCCAGGTGTACAAATGGGGGTGTAGCAAGGTGCTACGTGTCTAGCGGGGGAGAGCTAGTGCCCTAAGTACATGCTAAGGTGGCAGCCGGAGAGATCTTGGCACCCAGCTAGTGTGGCGTCGTGGCTGTTGGAGAAGCAATGGAGCCGGGCGGAGGGACAGCTGTCGGAGTGGTTGGGCCCTTGCTGACGTCCCCCTGCTTTCGTAAGGGAGCTGAGAACCGCCGTCGTCATGGGTCCAGCGGGGCGCCATCATTGCCTATCTGGCAGAGCTAGCCAGATGGGACGTCGGTCCTGTTCTCTGCGGCCCGAGTCGCCTCAGGGTAGGGTGATGATGGCGCTTCCTGTCGACGTGGCGGACCCGTGCCCTAGGTCGGGCGACGTGGGGGCTCCTCCGAAGCCGAGGTCGAGTCTGTCCTGCATGGCCGAGGCCGAGGCCGAGGCCGAGCCCGAGCCCCTGGGTCGGGCGAGGCGGAGGTCGTTCAGCAGAGGTCGGGGTGGAGTCCGAGCCCTGGGTCGGGCGAAGCGGGGTTCATCGTCTTCCGGGGCCTTAGCCCGAGTCCGAGCCCTGGGTCGGGCGGAGCGGAGTTCGCCGTCTTCCGGGGCCTTAGCCCGAGTCCGAGCCCTGGGTCGGGCGGAGCGGAGTTCGCCGTCTTCCGGGGCCTTAGCCCGAGTCCGAGCCCTGGTTCGGGCGGAGTGGAGTTCGCCGTCTTCCGGGGCCTTAGCCCGAGTCCGAGCCCTGGGTCGGGCGGAGCGGAGTTTCCTCTGGCGCTTTTGGCCAAGCTTGGCTGCCCGTCAGTCTTACTCTTTGCGTTAAAGGCCCCAGTGACTTGGTCGGTCGGCGCGGTGATTTAGTCAGGGTTACTTCTTATCGAAGGCAAGGCCTCGGGCGAGCCGGAGATGCGTCTGTCGTGAAAGAGGAGGCCTCGGGCGAGACGGAAACATCTCAGGGTCGGCTGCCCTTGCCCGAGGCTAGGCTCGGGCGTGGCATGATCGAGTCGCTCGTATGGACTGATCCCTGACTTAATCAAACCCATCAGGCCTCTGCAGCTTTATGCTGATGGGGGTTACCAGCTGAGAATTAGGCGTCTTGAGGGTACCCCTAATTATGGTCCCCGACAGTAGCCCCCGAGCCTCGAAGGGAGTGTTAACACTCGCTTGGAGGCTTTTGTCGCACTTTTTTGCAAGGGGACCAGCCTTTCTCGGTTGTACTTTGTTCCGGTGGGTGCGCGCGAGCGCACCCGCCGGGTGTAGCCCCCGAGGCCTCGGAGGAGTGGTTTCACTCCTTCGAGGTCTTAATGCCTTGCGTAATGCTTCAGCTGGTCTGGCGGTTCCCTCATGCGAACAGGCCGTAGCCCGGGTGCACTGTCGGGGCCCAAGTTCTCGGGCTGGTATGTTGACGCTGTCAACGGTTTGGCCGGAGCCGAGTTTGCGAGAGCAGCCCCCGAGCCTCCGCACAGAGCGAGAGGACGATCAGGGACAGACTCGGCTTTTTTACATACGCCCCTACGTCGCCTTTCCACAAGGAGGAGGGGGGAGAGCGCCATGTTACCCTCGATGGGCACCGAACATGGTGTCTCCGGTGAGCTGCAATCGGGTAATCCGAGTGGACGTCCGTGCCCCGTTCGTTAGGGAGTCGGCTAGGGGCCCGGAGGCACGCCCAAAAGTACCTGCGGGTGATCTGCCGGACCCGGTCCCCTGGCGACGGGGTCCGAGGGCTCGTTGCCTCCCTCCGATGGGATTCCGTTACAGAGTCGTTCCCGCTGGTCTCGGAAATGTCCTAGGGTACCTCGGGAGCGTAGCCCGAGCCTTGGTTATGTATCGAACGTACCCCTGGTCATCCCTCACTCGGTGTCTGAGGCGATTGTGAACCCTTCGGGGGGCCAGCCTTCGAACCCCTGATCAGTAATGGGCGTGGAGCCCGAGTAGCCTGAGGCGGTCGTGGAACCTTTCGGGGGGCCGACCTTCGAACCTCTGACCAGTAGTGGGTGTCGGGCCCACGCGATCTGAGGCGGCTGTTGAACCCTTCGGGGGGCCAGCCTTCGAACCCCTAATCAGTAAGGAGGCTCGGAGCCTAGTTCCTTCACGGGGAAGGATCCCTTTGGGGGTATCCCCCTTACCGGTCCCTGTTGCAAGAGATAGAGAAAGGGGAAAAAGGGAAAAAGGATACGAAATTGAACGACGTGGCGTACCTTTTTTGGTGTGGTCGTTTTGGTGAAGGCGAAACGTCGCCAGCTGCTCCCGCCAGTAGCGCTGCCCGTCGAGCCGCGGAGTTAATGCGCCGGGGCGAGTAGTTGGCGAAGCTGCCGTTGCGCGTGCGCGAGCCGTTCGAGGAACGGGTCACGGGCGTGTCGTCTTCACACCGTGAGAGAGGGGGTTCTCTTGCTGCCTCCGGATGGGACGTGAGCCTGGCTGATGGCGTGATCGCTGCTCTTGCGCGCCTGCCACTGTCATTACTGCCGGCCCAATGCAGCATCCGGCGCGCCGATTGCGCGACGCGTGGGCTTGAGCCTCCGCGCTGGCCTGTCAGGAGTCGGAGAGGCGCGTCCACTTGGCGCGGCTGCATGCCGCCCGCATGGCTGCCCACCCCCTTCGCCCGTTGGTCTGGGCAAAAGTGGAGGGTCGCTTGTAACTGCTGGGTGGTTGCGCGCGCGCCGCGCGCGGCGGTTCGGCTTCTTCTGCTCGGAGCCGGTCTGCATGACAGGTGGGTCCCAGCCCCCGCGCCGCAGGGGAGGACTTTGGAGGCGCGTTGGAGAAGACTCAGCCCGTGACAGTTGGGGGCGCAAGCACGGAGAGTTGCCTTTTAAAAGGAGGGCGACCCCTCTCGTAAGGCGACCATGTCTTCTTCCTCCCTTATGCTTTGTGTCTTTCCACCTTTCAAGCCCCCGGATGGGGGAAACCGCCGTCTCCGTGCCTCATCATCGGGGGACACCACTCCGTGGGAGCGGGTACCTTTCAGCCATCGTTCGGCTTCAAGGATTTTCATCATGCAGCCCGGTTGCCCCCCTCCGCTGGGGGTCACCCGAGACGGTGACCACCAGCTCCTGGGTGGGGAGGGGCAAACCGGACTGCGATCTAGGTCCCACCCTCAGCTTCAAGGATGTTCATCATCCTCGCTGGGGTGGGTGCCGGACTGAGCCGGCGCTCTACCTCCCGCACGGGTTCGTGGGTCATCCTCTCCCACGATGTTCGAGGGAGAAGGCGCTCACTGGCCCTGCGGGCGGCCCGGACTTCGACAACGTGGGGTGGATCGGCGACGGACGTCATCACCTCCAGCGTGTCGGGTCCGCTGGCTCGGCTCCGGCGGCCCCTTCTGTTGGGGGGCAGCTGCCGTGCCGTGTACACGGGAGGTCCACCCTAGACGTCGCGCGCTGCTAGGGCGGCGTTCGTGTTCTGGGGTGGTCCTGCCTTTGCACCAGGGCGGCGCCTTCACGCGGAAGCCGGTGTCCCACTCATCGGGGAGGATTTGAGTGGGGATCTGCCGGTAGGCTGATGGCTCCTGGCGTCGGTGCCGAGGTGGAGGCGGCTCGAGAAGTCCCCGTCACCGACGGGATCACCGCCACCATCGGCGCTCCGGGCCTCCGGCTCTTTGTACTTGTCCTCGCCCCTCGAGCGTCGGCGCGGGCGAGGGCAAGACTGCAGCAGTGCCTACCCCTGAGGCCTGCGCTGCTGCAGTTCGGCCATCCGGAGTGAGGGTCGTTGCCGTCGTAGTCGGAGCGGGCGGCGACGAGCCGCCCGTCAGTCTTCCGTAGCCCCGCAGGCCCGCCCCTTTCGAGTGGGGTTGTTCGTACCTGCGGGGGGGGAACCGGAGTTCCGTTAGTAATGGCACTTCGAGTGCCGGGTTTTTTGTTCATTTCGGCTTTCGGGGCCTGAACATGTATGTAATTACGGCACGGAGCCGTGTTTTTTCCTCATTTCCGAGCACTAAGACCCGTCTGCTGATTGTCTAAACCGCTTCACTAAGCATGAGTCGCCCCGTGTCAAGGTGACGAGTGAGGTATCCGTATCCCGGAGGCGTAGGAGTCCCTCGGCTCGGTCGGCCCTGTTGTCCGAGGCTCCTCTAGCTTAGTTAAAGAGACCCCTCGGCCGCTCTTCGACGAGCCGAGGCCGGGGGTAGCGATATCAGCATGAGCAGAGGCAGAGTTGGCTCGGAAATGAAACCTGGTTGGCCGGAGCCTAGCCGGGTTGTCCGTTGGCAGGATCGACACCGGAGTCGGTCAGCCGAGGCTTCGGACCGGGCTCGTGCCCTCGGAAGGTGATTGGCCGAGGCCCCGGAGGTGGCTGGCCGAGCCGCCTGCTCGGGCCGGATTCCCGGAGAAGTCCCTGACAACGATCGCCCGGGCGTGGTGATGACGCCGTCCTTTGGAGCGGAGGCCCTCGGACCGCGTCGCCGTCCGAGGCTAGTTCGGGCCTTGCCGAAGGTGCTGTCGATGCCGAGGGTGTCGCCGCCCCTTCCAGCGCCAAGACCTGAGCCTGCAGGATCAGCCTGTCTTGTAGCGTGTGCTTTGTGCGGCCGTCGAGGCCAGAACGCACACCCTTGCTGTGTTGTAAAGCTGCGTCCCTTTTCCTCTTGTTCCAAGCATCTGGACTTTTTGTCGGTAACAGGGATGTTTGTGCGAGCGAAAGTTGCTTCTCGCGGAAGGTGAGGAGTGAGGTATCCGTATCCCGGAGGCGTGGGAGTCCTTCGGCTCGGTCGGCCTTGCCGCTTACGCGCACTTTTACTCGTCCATGAGGCCCTATCACCGACTTAGTCAAGAAAACTCGAAGAATCGTTTCGACAGAAGAGCTTCCGAACGTAGAGACTTGTTCGATCCGCGGAGTCACCTTATCCGAGCGCGAGTCACTTATCGCAGAAGGTGATGAGTGAGGTATCCGTATCCCGGAGGCGTAGGAGTCCCTCGGCTCGGTCAGCCTTGGCTGCTTACATGTACCCTGTCGTTTCCATGACCCACTTTTCGAAGTAGTCAAAAAGCACGAAAGATATTCTGGTAAAAGAGATTTTCTGTTCGAGGAAAATTTTGACGCAGAGGGGGTTTCCCCCCTTTTAGCCCCCGAGGGAGGGTCGAGCTTTGCCGAGGCGAGGCCGACCCTTCCTTGTTGACTAAACTTTGCGTGGGTGCGAGGTATATGAACAATTTGGAAACATCTCAAGGGTAGAAGCGACGTAGCTGTTGGATGTTCCAAGCGTTGCCGTAGACCTCGCCTTGACTGTTGGCTAGCTTGTACGTTCCGGGCTTCAGAACTTTGGTGATGACGAACGGCCCCTCCCAGGGGGGCGTGAGCTTGTGCCTCCCTCGGGTGTCTTGCCGCAGCCGAAGCACCAGATCGCCCACCTGGAGGTCTCGGGGTCGGACCCCTCGGGCGTGGTAGCGTCGCAGGGACTGCTGATACCGCGCCGAGTGTAGTAAGGCCCTGTCCCGAGCCTCATCCAGCTGGTCCAGCGAGTCTTCTCGGCTAGCTTGGTTGCTTTCTTCGTTGTAGGCCCTCGTCCTCGGGGAGCCGTATTCCAGGTCAGTGGGCAGGACGGCCTCGGCCCCGTAGACCAGGAAGAACGGCGTGAAACCTGTGGCTCGGCTTGGCGTCGTCCTCAGGCTCCAGACCACCGAGGGGAGTTCCTTCATCCATCGCTTGCCGAACTTGTTGAGATCATTGTAAATCCGGGGCTTGAGCCCTTGTAGAATCGTGTCGTTGGCACGTTCCACTTGCCCATTCGACATGGGATGAGCTACGGCGGCCCAGTCTACCCGGATGTTGTGATCCTCGCAAAAATCCAAGAATTTTTTGCCGGTGAACTGGGTGCCGTTGTCGGTGATGACGGAGTTCGGGACCCCGAAACGATGGATGATGTTGGTGAAGAACGCCACCGCCTGCTCGGATCTGATGCTGTTCAGGGGTCGGACCTCGATCCATTTGGAGAATTTGTCGACGGCGACCAGCAGGTGCGTGTAGCCCCCGGGCGCCTTCTGTAGAGGGCCGACGAGGTCCAGACCCCACACAGCGAAGGGCCAGGTGATGGGTATCGTCTGCAGAGCCTGAGTGGGCAGGTGGGTCTGCTTCGCATAGAATTGGCACCCTTCGCAGGCGCGGACAATTCTAGTGGCGTCAGCCACCGCCGTCGGCCAGTAGAAGCCTTGGCAGAAAGCGTTCCCGACGAGGGTTCGAGGTGCTGCATGATGGCCGCAAGCCCCCGAGTGTATTTCCTGCAGGAGTTCCTGACCCTCGGCGATGGAGATGCATCGCTGGAGGATGCCCGAGGGACTACGATGGTAGAGCTCCTGCTCATCGCCCAGCAAGACGAACGACTTGGCGCGTCGCGCTACCCGCCGAGCCTCGGCTCGGCCGAGGGGCAGCTCTCCTCGGCGGAGATATTGCAGGTACGGGGTCTGCCAATCTTGATCTGGCATGACCCCGCTCTGCTCCTCCTCGATGTGCAGTGCTTCGCCCTCGGGGGCCGAGGGTTCCTCAGGTTGAACCGAGGATGGCTCGGGCTGGGCCGAGGTCGCCTCGGACGGGGCCAAGGGCACCTCGGGCTCGGGCGTGCCGCCTATCTTGACGGAGGGTTGGTGCAGATCCCGGGAGAAGACGTCCAGGGGAACCGTCGTTCGCCCCGAGGCTATCTTCGCCAGCTCGTCCGCAGTCTCGTTGTAGCGCCGGGCGATGTGGTTAAGCTCGAGCCCGTAGAACTTGTCTTCCAGGCGTCGAACCTCATCACAGTAGGCCTCCATCTTCGGGTCGCGGCAGTGGGAGTTCTTCATGACTTGGTCGATGACGAGCTGCGAGTCACCGCGTGCATCGAGGCGTCGGACCCCTAGCTCGATGGCGATTCGCAATCCGTTGATCAGAGCCTCGTACTCAGCCACATTGTTGGACGCCGGGAAATGGAGGCGGAGCACGTAGCGCAGGTGTTTCCCGAGGGGCGAGACGAAGAGCAGGCCCGCGCCGGCTCCCATCTTCATCAGCGACCCGTCGAAAAACATGGTCCAGAGCTCCGGTTGGATCGGAGCCGTCGGCAACTGGGTGTCGACCCATTCGGCTACAAAGTCCGCCAGTACCTGGGACTTGATGGCCTTTCGAGGGGCGAACGAGATTGTCTCGCCCATGATTTCCACCGCCCACTTTGCGATCCGTCCCGAGGCTTCTCGGCACTGGATGATCTCCCCCAGGGGGAAGGATGACACTACAGTCACCGGATGAGACTCGAAGTAATGTCGCAGCTTTCGCCTCGTCAGGATCACTGCATACAGCAGCTTCTGGACTTGTGGGTAGCGGATCTTGGTCTCGGACAGCACCTCGCTGACGAAGTAAACTGGCCTCTGAATGGGCAAGGCGTGCCCCTCTTCCTGCCTTTCGACCACGATCGCGGCGCTGACCACCTGAGTGGTAGCGGCGACATAGACCAAGAGGGCTTCTCCATCAGCTGGGGGTACCAAGACGGGCGCCTGGGTGAGGAGCGCCTTCAGGTTCCCGAGGGCTTCCTCGGCCTCGGGAGTCCAAGTGAAGCACTCGGCCTTCCTTAAGAGACGGTACAGGGGTAGGCCTCTTTCGCCGAGGCGCGAGATGAAACGGCTCAAGGCCGCGAGGCATCCCATGACCCTCTGTACGCCTTTTAAGTCCTTGATGGGCCCCATGTTTGTGATGGCTGCGATCTTCTCCGGGTTGGCTTCGATGCCCCGCTCGGAGACGATGAATCCCAAGAGCATGCCTCGGGGCACCCCGAAGACGCACTTCTCGGGATTGAGCTTGACGCCCTTCGCCTTGAGACACCGGAATGTCAGCTCAAGGTCGGAGAGAAGGTCGGAGGCTTTCCTCGTCTTGACTACGATGTCATCGACGTAGGCCTCGACCGTGCGACCGATATGTTCGCCGAACACATGGTTCATGCACCGCTGGTACGTTGCACCCGCGTTCCTCAAACCGAACGGCATGGTGACATAACAGTACATGCCGAAGGGCGTGATGAAAGAAGTCGCGAGCTGGTCAGACTCTTTCATCTTGATTTGATGATACCCTGAGTAGGCATCGAGGAAAGACAGGGTTTCGCACCCTGCAGTGGAGTCCACGATTTGATCGATGCGAGGCAGAGGGTAGGGGACTTTCGGACATGCTTTGTTGAGACCAGTGTAGTCTACACACATCCGCCATTTCCCCCCTTTCTTCCTCACAAGTACAGGGTTGGCAAGCCATTCGGGATGGAATACCTCTTTGATGAACCCTGCTGCCATCAGCTTGTGGATCTCCTCGCCTATCACCCTGCGCCTTTCCTCGTCGAATCGGCGCAGAGGCTGTCTGACCGGTCGGGCTCCGGCCCGAATATCCAGCGAGTGCTCGGCGACATCCCTCGGTATGCCGGGCATGTCCGAGGGACTCCACGCAAAGACGTCGGCGTTTGCGCGGAGAAAGTCGACGAGCACTGCTTCCTATTTGGGGTCGAGCCCGGATCCGATCCGAATCTGCTTGGAGGTGTCGCCACTGGGGTCGAGAGGGACGGCCTTAACCGTCTCCGCTGGCTCGAAGTTGCCGGCATGTCGCTTCACGTCCGGCACCTCTCGGGAGAGGCTTTCCAGGTCGGCAATGAGGGCCTCGGACTCGGCGAGGGCCTCGGCGTACTCCACGCACTCCACATCGCGTTCGAATGCGTGTTTGTACGTGGGGCCGACGGTGATGACCCCGTTGGGGCCTGGCATCTTGAGCTTCAGGTAGGTGTAGTTGGGGATGGCCATGAACTTCGCGTAGCATGGCCTTCCCAACACTGCGTGGTAGGTCCCTCGGAACCCGACCACCTCGAACGTCAAAGTCTCCCTTCGGAAGTTGGAGGGTGTTCCGAAGCAGACAGGAAGGTCGAGCTGTCTGAGGGGCTGGACGCGCTTCCCGGGAATGATCCCGTGGAAGGGCACATCGCCTGCTCGGACGGATGACAGATCGACGCGCAGGAGCCTGAGGGTCTCAGCGTAGATGATGTTGAGGCAGCTGCCCCCATCCATCAGGACCTTGGTGAGCCTGACGTTGCCGATGACGGGATCGACGACGAGCGGGTACTTCCCTGGGCTCAGCACGTGGTCGGGGTGGTCATCCTGGTCGAAGGTGATGGGCTTGTCGGACCAGTCTAGGTAGACTGGCGCCGCCACCTTCACCGAGCAGACCTCCCGACGCTCCTGCTTACGATGCCGAGCCGAGGCATTCGCCGCATGCCCTCCGTAGATCATGAAGCAGTCGCGGACCTCGGGGAACTCTCCTGCTTGGTGATCTTCCTTTTTGCCGTCGTCGCGGGCCCTGTCACCCTCTACGGGTGGCCCGGCCCGGTGGAAGTGGCGCCGAAGCATGACGCACTCCTCGAGGGTGTGCTTGACGGGCCCCTGATGGTAGGGGCACGTCTCCTTGAGTGCCTTGTCGAAGAGGTTGGCGCCTCCGGGGGGCTTCCGAGGGTTCTTGTACTCGGCGGCGGCGACAAGGTCCGTGCTGGCGGCGTCGCGTTTCGCTTGCGACTTCCTCCTGCCTTTCTTCTTGGCGCCGAGCGAAGTAGACGCCTCGGGAGCATCTTCCGACGGGCGGCCCTGGGGCTGCTTGTCCTTTCGGAAGATGGCCTCGACCGCCTCCTGACCAGAGGCGAACTTGGTGGCGATGTCCATCAGCTCGCTCGCCCTGGTGGGGGTCTTGCGACCCAACTTGCTCACCAGGTCACGGCAGGTGGTGCCGGCAAGGAACGCGCCGATGACATCGGAGTCGGTGATGTTGGGCAGCTCGGTGCGCTGCTTCGAGAATCGCCGGATGTAGTCCCGAAGGGACTCTCCCGGCTGTTGCCGGCAGCTTCGGAGGTCCCAGGAATTCCCGGGGCGCACATACGTGCCCTGGAAGTTGCCGGCGAAAGCCTGGACCAGATCCTCCCAGTTGGAAATCTGCCCCGGAGGCAGGTGCTCCAACCAAGCGCGAGCGGTGTCGGAGAGGAACAGGGGGAGGTTGCGGATGATGAGGTTGTCGTCGTCCGTCCCACCCAGTTGACAGGCCAGGCGGTAGTCCGCAAGCCACAATTCCGGTCTCGTTTCCCCCGAGTACTTTGTGATAGTAGTCGGGGGTCGGAATCGGGGCGGAAACGGCGCCCGCCGAATGGCCCGGCTAAAGACCTGCGGACCGGGTGGTTCGGGCGAGGGACTCCGATCCTCCCCGCTGTCGTAGCGTCCCCCACGCCTGGGGTGATAACCTCGGCGCACCCTTTCGTCGAGGCGGGCCCGACGGTCGCGATGAGGGTGCTCGTCACCGAGGTGGCCCGGGGCCGCAGGCGCGGTATTGCGCGTGCGCCCGGTGTAGACCGAGGCTTCCCGCGTGAGTCGGGAAGTCGCGGCACGAGGTTCCGAGGGGTACCCCTGCCTTCGGGAGGCAGAGCTCTCGGCCCGCCGGGCCGCAGCGCCTTCCAGGAGATGCTTGAGCTCTCCCTGGATTCGCCGACCCTCGGTGGTTGATGACTCCGGCATCGCGCGGAGGAGCATTGCTGCGGTGGCCAGGTCCTGACCGGTTCCGCCGGATGCGGGTGGCGGTCTGTCCCTGGCATCATTGGCGATGCGGTGCTGGAGACCTTGGGGCAGGTGACGTATTCCTCCGGCCGGGGGCTGGCTCGCCCATACCTGCCCGACGTTCCGGCGGATTGCCTCGAGCGCTCCTGCTCCCTCATCGAGCCCGGCCTGCGCCCCGCGGACTTGCTCGAGCTGTGGGTCGTGACCCCCCGCCGGAACGGGGACCACAGCTAGCTCCCGCGGGATGTCGGCGCGAGGCGCTGGCCTAGGGGGATCACCATCCTCCGGCATGCCGAGACGGCTGCCTCCGGAGGGATCCCCTAGCTCGACGTGGAAACATTCGCGGCTCGGGCCGCAGTCCTTGTCGTCAAGGCTGCGGCTGCCGTCGGAACAGTCGGAGAGGCAGTAGTTGCATGCGGTCATGAAGTCCCGCATGGCACTGGGGTTGCCAGATCCAGAGAAATCCCAGCAGATGCTGGGGTCGTCATCTTCCTCGGACCCAGAGGGTCCGTAGGTCGAGACACCCGTCAATCGGTCCCAAGGCGACCGCACACGAAACCCCAGAGAGGTTGCACTCGCCTCAACGTGAGCGCCCACCAAAGCGAGGCCGCCAGGCGGGTTGAGGCCGAGTCGAAATGACGAAGGATGGGAATCAGCCCGTACCTTTTGGTCGACGAGGATCGACGAAGTCGCATCGGGGGCTGATCGTGCTGTCATCCTGGGTGCGAGGGCGACGTCCTGCAGACCTTCCGTGAGCGTGCTAGCGTCGTCCACTTGCTCGGGATCGGCGTGTCGCGGGGGGACGGCGCTCGCCTTCGCCTCAAACGCGCGGGTGATGCCCGACGCGTCCTCCGTTGGGGCGCTGGGGATGTTGATTTGCTCGACAGTCGACTGAGCGCAGCCTCCCGCTCGGCCTTGGTTGCCCCGCCTCCTCCTCCGATGGCGAGGGAGAGGATGGGGTGAGCTCGAAAGTTGTCCTTCCCCCACGCGGGAAAGACGTCGTCGATTCCGCCGCCGGCGGGCGGGCTGTCCGCCACCGTTGTCGCTGTCGCGCGGCGGTGGAAGGAGTATCATGTCGTAGCTGCCGTCGAAAGACATGAACTCGAGACTCCCGAAATGGAGCACCGTCCCGGGTTGAAGAGGTCGTTGGAGACTGCCCATCTGGAGCTTGACGGGAAACTACTCGTCAACACGCAGCAGGCCCCTACCTGGCGCGCCAACTGTCGGCGTTCCGAGACCGGGGGGTCCCCGAGCCGACGAGTGAGTGTGCCGCGTGCCCCAGCCCAGATGGGTCGAGCGCGTGGGCGAGCGCGAAGGGGGGAGAGAGAGCGAGAGCGAGGTGGCCGGAGCCGGGTCGTGAGGGAGTCGGAGGTTCCCGCGGCCTTCGTGTTCGTCCCGCGCCCAGGTCGGGTGCGCTTGCAGTAGGGGGTTACAAGCGTCCGCGCGGGTGAGGGGAGCGAGCGGCCCCGAGAGAGCGCCTGCCCCTGCCCTCGTTCCCGCGAGGCCAACCTTCTCTAAGAAGGCCCTGGTCCTTCCTTTTATAGGCATAAGGAGAGGATCCAGGTGTACAAATGGGGGTGTAGCAAGGTGCTACGTGTCTAGCGGGGGAGAGCTAGTGCCCTAAGTACATGCCAAGGTGGCAGCCGGAGAGATCTTGGCACCCAGCTAGTGTGGCGTCGTGGCTGTTGGAGAAGCAATGGAGCCGGGCGGAGGGACAGCTGTCGGAGTGGTTGGGCCCTTGCTGACGTCCCCCTGCTTTCGTAAGGGAGCTGAGAACCGTCGTCGTCATGGGTCCAGCGGGGCGCCATCATTGCCTATCTGGCGGAGCTAGCCAGATGGGACGTCGGTCCTGTTCTCTGCGGCCCGAGTCGCCTCAGGGTAGGGTGATGATGGCACTTCCTGTCGACGTGGCAGACCCGTGCCCTAGGTCGGGCGACGTGGGGGCTCCTCCGAAGCCGAGGTCGAGTCTGTCCTGCATGGCCGAGGCCGAGGCCGAGCCCGAGCCCCTGGGTCGAGCGAGGCGGAGGTCGTTCAGCAGAGGTCGGGGTGGAGTCCGAGCCCTGGGTCGGGCGAAGCGGGGTTCATCGTCTTCCGGGGCCTTAGCCCGAGTCCGAGCCCTGGGTCGGGCGGAGCGGAGTTCGCCGTCTTCTGGGGCCTTAGCCCGAGTCCGAGCCCTGGGTCGGGCGGGCGGAGTTCGCCGTCTTCCGGGGCCTTAGCCCGAGTCCGAGCCCTGGTTCGGGCGGAGCGGAGTTCGCCGTCTTCCGGGGCCTTAGCCCGAGTCCGAGCCCTGGGTCGGGCGGAGCGGAGTTTCCTCTGGCGCTTTTGGCCAAGCTTGGCTGCCCGTCAGTCTTACTCTTTGCGTTAAAGGCCCCAGTGACTTGGTCGGTCGGCGCGGTGATTTAGTCAGGGTTACTTCTTATCGAAGGCAAGGCCTCGGGCGAGCCGGAGATGCGTCTGCCGTGAAAGAGGAGGCCTCGGGCGAGACGGAAACATCTCAGGGTCGGCTGCCCTTGCCCGAGGCTAGGCTCGGGCGTGGCGTGATCGAGTCGCTCGTATGGACTGATCCCTGACTTAATCAAACCCATCAGGCCTCTGCAGCTTTATGCTGATGGGGGTTACCAGCTGAGAATTAGGCGTCTTGAGGGTACCCCTAATTATGGTCCCCGACACATGACCATTACAAGATATGCAACCAAAAAAGAGGTGATAAAATATATGAACGCTTAGAGCTGATGGATCAAATCCTCCTATATAGAGAAAGTTTGCCTACATGAATTCCCATTCCCTATAGAAGGATTATGTATAATACAAGCAAAGGCCATCAAGTAATAAGTTACTAATGAAACAATCATAACTGCCAACCCAAATCTCCAAGTCCCAAGATTTGCTCACCATCAATAACACAGATAACTTGAATGTTCCTATGTGGCCAGTTCCTTAGAACTTCTAGGACCTTCCCCCTAGAATGCACCTCGAGGTCAGTCCAGGTCAAACAGGTAGATGGTATACAGCTATATATTTTTGTAAAGTTGAAGCAAATATAGGCACACATACTTGTCCTTCAGGCTGACATACAAACCCTGTGGTCGTCCAAAGATGGACCCATATTTCTAGCAGGCCTCACCTACAATTGTTGTGTAAACAAAAGGAAGCAGCTCCGCCACATTATTAATTATAAGCTTGTAGAAAAGCCTCTCGATCATCGTCCATCTCCTGAAAACATGAGGTTTTAAGCACAATCATTTGACCAACCATTCATTCTAAATGAACATCTCATATCAATTATGTTGGCCATCACAAGCTTTCGTATAAGAGTAGAAAGGATAAATTGGGACAACCTGAAGGTTCATAATGGCTGTGGTCTGGTACTGTCGCAGGGTGTTCATGAACTTTTTAATCTACATATACATTAAAGTGATCTTCAGTAAGTATAAAAAGAAAGAAAGGTCAGCACAAGAACATGTATTGTTTAAAGTGCCCCATACTTGTGACATAAAGGAGAACAATGAGTTGGGGGTAGCATGAGGGGAGTACATGTTGTTGTGCCCCATTTCCTTGAATTTGGCATCCAAATAGTCCTACAATAATTTGACAACAAAATATTCAGACATCGTTGATGAAACACTTAAAAGTATCCTAGAATAAGAGGAGCATTCAAATGTAAAGCTAAATAGTAAGTCAAATGGCATGTTCAATTAAAAACAGGTTAAAATTCTCCGTAAACCAAGTAACGCACATTTTAAATTCATGCAAACAAATAGTGGAGGCATGGAGCTATTTTAGTACAGGGCTCTGAAACAGATGTCTGTAGACATGTCCAATTTAATTGAGTATTCAAATAAAATAAAATAAAATAAGATGGCATAAGAAGGGAAACAAAAGACCTTTTCAACGCATCGATGCCTTTTGCTTCCTCTCCAAAGCAACCAAACCTCCATACCATAATCACAGTCAGTCAAATATGCAAGGAGCCTCTCCAGACTGCATCAACAGCGGTGTGTGTGGTCGACGAGATCTTGGCCAGCGTGGCGCTGGTGCTTCTGGAAGTCATGCTGCAACGGCGCCCCGGCAACCTTCCGACAGGTACTATAACTGATAGAGGTTTGCTGGTATTATTATGGCTTTTTTACCTAACAAGCCCTACCAGTCCCTCAAATTTCGCTACTAAAAACATGTTTAAAGAACTGCATTGCGTGGTCAACTTCTGATGTTATAATGTTCTATCGAATTAAAATTATGCAATACAAATAGCGTCCACAAGGGTATCTGAGATTTCGTGGTCAAAAACAAAATGAATCAGGAGCTAACTATCCCTAACCAATCGGCTAATCTGCTAAGTCGTTACCATTGTGCCTCCTCTTTGCAAGGCAATCACAGATCTAACAAGGTTGAGCAGACAAGAAGAACTGGAGCTACCTTTCCACGAAGCGAGGCTTCTTATGCGGTTGTGAATGAACCTGCAGCACAAGGCGACGATGATGGCCAACGCTAGCTCTACGCTCCGGTATGGACTTCACAGCAGTGACACCACCTGCACATACCCTTCGTCCTCGAGCACCGCCCTTGGATCCAGCCTTGCCTACACCGGAGAAGTGCCTATCGCCGCCCACCTTGTTAGCTTCACAAAGAACGCAAGAGGAATACCAACTGCCTTGTACGGGGAGCCGGCAACCACGGGCGAGAGTCCTCCTCACCAGAGTTGGGGGAGAGGATGGGGGAGATCCGGGTCGAGGACGAGGCTCAGACCCCATCCCCAGCAAGTTCATCTCGCCAAGCGTGGGATCTGGGCACTGGTACATGGAGCAACCTCGAGGTTGGACTCGCCCATGGCATGGAGGAGCTCATCACGGTGGGAGGCCAGGAAGGCCGCGAGCGTGGGGAGCGAGTGCGAGGAGATGGCGAGCACCAGCGCCTGCGCGGTGGGGGAGAGGAAGGAGTGCGGCGGCGTCGGCGTCTGGAGCGACCGCCGCGGCGCGGGGTCGAGCGCGTTGAGGTGGAGCAGGGCGAGTCGAGCGGGACCGAGGAGCGGGATCCGTGGCCCAGCGAGGAGACAACGTCGGTGGGAGAAGGGCACGGGCGGAGGCGCCAGGGATCGGGACGTGGTGTCCAGGGGCTGCAAGCGTCGCTAGGGTTTCGTGGCCCAACGGGGAGGCGGTGATGGTGGGTCCGGCGAGGCATGGGGACGAAGGACTCCAACGTCTTGGGGAGATCCAGAGCGAGGGGGAGGGTGTGCCCGACGGCGGAGGGAGGGAGCGGTTGCCAGCGCGTGGAGGAGAAGTGCGAATGGGAGGGGACAGAGGGAGCTAGGTTGCTCGTAGGACGGGGAAGGGGCGGACGGGAGGCGACGCACGCAGGATGGCTGACGGACAACGCACGAAAAACATGGATGTGGGATGGACGGTGGAGATTGAGGGACGGCAGAACGGTAGAACGGCAGAACGTAAGAGAGGCAGACTACTCTTACCTTCTTAATAAGTAGTATAGATTTATGAGGCATAAAGGCATAAGTAAATTCCTTTTAAGTTAATGCACATGGAGGAGTGAATTAACAATATGCACCAATTTACAAATTTAAGCCAAAAGGAATTTAACTTTTATATTGATATTTCTTTACATAGAATAGATTATTATCAATTAAAAGAATGCCACTTGAAAGGAATTACTATTAATCAATGACCAATTGAAGCAATTAGTTCCATACCTTTGCCTTGAGCATTCCTAATCTTTCTTTTAGGTGAAGATTAACCTTTAATGCTTGTGATTTTACCATTTGAAAGAGCATAATTTCTACTTATGAATTTCAATGAAATATCTTAGAAGAGATTGCATTAGTAACACAAGCAATAGTTTTCTATTTAGAAACCTCTAGTATATGAATTACAGGGTCACTAAAATAAGGAAACCTCATGATATGAACTAAATTACCCTTACAAGCATCATGCATAACACTGATTTCAACAAGGTGAAAATAGCATGATTATTTAATTCAGTTTACATGGCAAGTTTAATTCATAACATGGTGAATGATTAATGTAGAAGACTCAAAACCAATTTAAACAAGATGGAATACATCACATAGTATTGGATTGATCTTCTTTTAATGTTTAATGGCCACTCCATTTGGGAAACACATTCTCATGTTGTGAAACTATATAAATCACTTAGATAAAAACATTAGTCTCACAACTCTAGTCATATAGAGAGTTCCCCTTTTGATAAGTGCTTTAAGAATTTGATTTTCTTACTTAGCACCCTATTCATTTAAGAACTTGGGATAATTCTCTTTATGTTTATGTCATGGCAATAATACGATAATTTATTTGAAATATGCCACGAATTTATCATTACCAATTAAAGCATGTAGATTTCCATAATATGAAAATGAATGTGCAATCTACCATATAATTGCATCCTTTCCAAGGCAAGGTAAAATCTTTTAAGTTCATTCTCAAGTGCTTCATTTCTCCTATGTGGCTACAAAAGACACAAAGGAATATACTAATTAAAAGCAATGTGCACTTAAGAATTAATTGTTACCATCCTTTGGATATCACTTGGTTGTAGGCCTTTTTCTTGATTCCCACAAAGGTTAATCCTTATTCCCTACAACACAAGTTCTTGCTAGAGATGAATATGAAGTTAGTGATATAACAACTCAATTCATCTTTGGGTCAATCTTAAAGGATAGACAATGTAAGATTGATAGCTTGAGATAAGAATTGAGTTAATCTGCTCAAGCACCCCAGAGCTTCATATCATCTCTGGGTACCTGCAAAACTTATTAAGTACATTTTGGTACCCATTTTTGGATGGGTCCACCAAGGTTAGCTAATAAGTACTTAGGCACGTAAATGGCCATTGTGCTAGTTTTAGGTGAACTAATTACCTTTCTAGCACAAGTGTCAAATTTGGGTCTCCTATGCATATTTGAATGTATTGACAAGTTAGGCTTAGGAGTTTTACCCTTTGGACAAACCTTGAATAGATGACCTTTTTCACGACAATTATAGCAAATGTGGTGCTTGTCCTTGCAATGCATTTGCCTTTTGCTTTCATCTTTATTGATGATCATCTTTCTTGATCGTGCAAGGTCTTGGTTCTTCATGTGGGGGCATGAATCAATTTCATGACCCTTCTCCTTGCATCCATAGCACCTTCTATCGCTTCTCTTTGATCTTTCTTTGTTGAAGCACATAGGTACATTGTTAGAGCAAATAGTATGAGCATTAATTTTCTTACCATGAATTTTGCTCATGCCCTTCTTGAAAAGCTTGGTATTCTTTTGAAGGGGTTTTGTGCATGCTACCGTTATGTCCTTTTTAAGCTTCTTCACCATGTTATCACGGTTATCGTGATAAGGTTGAGCATGACATTTTCCCTTAAAAAGAGTTAAGCTCCTTCTTAGCCTCCCAACTTCTTCCTTGAGCTCTTTATTTTCTTGTGTGATAGAAATATCACTAATTCCTGAAATTTCTAGCTCAATGGAAGATTGGCTTGCTTGATAACAACAATTGTTAGCACATGGTAATATAGTTTCAATTTCAACACATGTGCACATATAAGGTTGGTATGATTTCAAATTAGTCAACATAACCTCATGAGCCATTTCTAACATGATATGTGAATCCATAAATTTATTATGAGAGCATACAAGCATATCATGTTTTTCTTGCAAAGCTAGATTTTCAATATTTAGCTTTTCTATCGTGTTCTTGAGCATAGCATTTTTATTTTCTAATTGAGCAATATATGATGAATGATTAACAGCTTTAATTTGCTCAATTGAAATGTCTTCATACCTTTGAACCAAATCATCATGAGAGCACTTTAGCTTCTCATGCTCTTTGGTCAACTTCTCTAAGTCTTCAATTTTTCTAATGAGGAAATCTTCTTGCTTATGAAACATTTCTTTTTGTTATTCCGCTCTTTTCATGAGTTTGAGCAAGCTCATCCAATTTTTCTTGCTTAGTTGAGCAAAGAATTGTTGAAGATCATCCTCGTCTTCACTATCACTTTCATGCTCCTCCTCATCCTCACTTTCACTGTCACTCCGAATTAGCGACAAAGCACATATGAGAAGTGGATTTGAAAGACGAACCTTGTGAAGAGGTGGATTCATCGTTTGGTCTCCATCGATCATTTTCTTCTTCTCCAATCTTGTTCTTTGCCTCATCTTCCTTCATTTTGAGAAACATCCTTCGGCGATTCTCATGGCAAGATCTATTGCCCTAGGATCAACATATGCACCAAAAGATGAAGTCAAGGCAACCTCAACCTTTTCAAGCTTAGAAGCACTTTCATTTCTTAGTCCCCCCGACATGATCTTTTTCTCATGTGGTTAAGCGCTAGAACGAGGATTAGGCTCTGATACCAATTGAAAGTTGCCTAGACGGGGGTGAATAGGCAAGTGGAAACTTTTTCAATAAAAACTAGAAATGAACTGGGCAAAACTGGTTCAGTCGGTGTCAAAACCGGTTCAACCAGTTTGCACGAGCTCAACTAAAGAATGAGATATAAAACCGAATTGATCTCAAAATCCATCCAGTTAACTTTGGAAATGAGATGTTCTAGTTGATCCACAAGGTTCAAAGTAGAAGATCTGAGAAGGGCACTTCTCAAAATCCACACACCAAAAAGATATAAACAAATCTTTCACGGAATGGTGAGAGAACGAAGAACACAAACAAACACAATGAGCAAGAACACAAGAGACATAAGATTTATCCCGAGGTTCGGTCACACCACCAAGGTGCCCTACTTCCTTGTTGAGGCGCCCACCAAGAGCCGGGTCTCTTTCAACCCTAATCCTCCCTTTGCCGACCACAAAGGTTAAGCCCACACACTAATCTTTGCTCAAACGAGTGGGTAATACAAACTTTCTTGTGGTATTCCACAAGATTTGGAGACTCACAAGAGACACCTAGTCGTCTAGGAGCTAGAAGCTCCAAGAGTAATGAATCCACAAAGAATTCGATGTAGTACCAAAGCTCGAATCAAGAAGAACAAGAAGGATTTGGAGATGAAGCACAAAAATCGCAGCTCTTCAATCTCACTCAAAGATTTCTCTCCAAAGATTTGAAATGGGAAAGGCAAGAGGTGTGTGTGAGAGAGTGGGAGATGTTTCTCAGGTTAGAAATGGAGTTTGGTGCGTGCTCTTCTGTGGGGGAGAGAGGTAGGAGTGAGTATATATAGGTGGGGCTACAAAACTAGCCGTTTTTTACTTTTCTGCACAAAAACCGGTTGAACCGGTCCCAAAATCGACTGAACCGATTTTCAAAAAGTTGCGCATAGCTTTTTGGATGACACAGCAGACTGGCAGAAAAAGTAAACAATACAAAAACCAGCTGAACCAGTTTTAAAACCGGCTGAACTGGTTTCCACCAGACTGAAAACCGATTGAGTGACCAGCTGAGCTGGTTTTTGAATACCAGCTGAACCAGCCTGAAAACCAGTTGAACCATTATTTGAATATCAGCTGAACCAGCCTGAAAACCAGCTGAACCAGTATTTTCCAGAGAGTAATTTTTGCCAAGATAGACTTAAAAGGGTTGTACTACATACTTTCACTAAGGATTAACAAGGGTAAAATAGAAGTTTTGGATCAAAGATTTTGAGCTTTAGTACCAACACCAACCTTCTTTTTGGATCCCCCTGATAGTACGACGATTCCTATAATCAAGTTAAATAAAATATAATTAAGTAAACTCCTTGAGTCATTGGTGTCTCATGTGTGATTTCTCCATGGCATTGCTTCATAAGGATCACAAACATCTTTGTCTCACCTTTTGAAGCAAACACAAATCAAACCCTGTGACTTGTACCATTTCACCATATATGAGTTCAAATCATGGCTTCAGGTCACCTTACTGATGCATCAACATATTATAACTCTTCATAGCTGATTAGTTCATCGACTTAGTGCAAGTACTCTCTTCTTCACCTTAGCCATGGTACCTCGGTCCACAAGTCGTCGCTTGGCCTTCACCTTCGCTTAGTTCCTCGAAGCCCTTTCCTTGCTATCTTCACCCTATCAAGCCATTCTTGAGTCACATCATATTGAGCATCCATTGAGAGAATCATTTCTTCAATATTGTGAACCTTGCTTGAATGTCATCTAGATATAAATGCTAAGATCAATCAAGCTCTAGTTATATTCTCATAGATTCATATATGGACTAATAGTAATATGATCATGCCAATTCATGATTCCTCATATTTCATTCACTTTGGCTTGACCAATCCTCTTAATCACTTTAATCTCTATTCTGATCATATTTATGCATAGTGATTTCTCAGGTCTTGTCCGTATATTCAAACCAATATAGAGACAATATTATATCCATTTGCATTGTCTCACTGGTTATTCAACCTTGTGTTGAACCTTTGTTCACTGATCATTATACACTATTAAAGTGTGTTCATCATATTGAATTTCCTGTTCAACACTTAGCAAACTTGTTAGACCTTTAAATGTGTTGTTATCTGAAAGTCGCCTAGAGGGGGGTGAATAGGGCGAAACTGAAATTCTCAAAAATAATCACAACTACAAGCCGGGTTAGCGTTAGAAATATAATAGAGTCCGCGAGAGAGGGTGCAAAACAAATCGCAAGCGAATAATGAAGTGAGACACGCGGATTTGTTTTACCGAGGTTCGGTTCTCTCAAACCTACTCCCCGTTGAGGAGGCCACAAAGGCCGGGTCTCTTTCAACCCTTACCCTCTCTCAAACGGTCCCTCAGACCGAGTGAGCTTTCTCTTCTCAATCACTTGGAACACAAAGTTCCTACAAGGACCACCACAAGATTGGTGTCTCTTGCCTCAATTACAAGTGAGTTTGATCGCAAGAAAGAATCAAGAAAGAAGAAAGCAATCCAAGCGCAAGAGCTCGAAAGAACACAAGCAAATCTCTCTCACTAATCACTAGGGCGTTGTGTGGAATTTGGAGAGGATTTGATCTCTTTGGTGTGTCTAGAATTGAATGCTAGAGCTCTTATAAGTAGTTGAGAAGTGGAAAACTTAGATGCAATGAATGGTGGGTGATTGGGGGTATTTATAGCCCCAACCACCAAACTAGCCGTTTGGTGAGGCTGTCTGTTCGATGGCGCACCGGACAGTCCGGTGCACACCGGACATGTCCGGTGCGACAGCCATGTCACCAAACCCGTTGGGTTCCGACCATTGGAGCTCTGCCTTCTAGGCCCGCCTTGATGTCCGGTGGCGCACCGGACATGAACTGTAGAGTGTCCGGTGCGCCAGCATGGGCGTGCCTGACCTCTGCACGCGCAGCGCGCGCATTTAATGCGTCGCAGGTAGCCGTTGGCGCCGAAATAGCCGTTGCTCCGCTGTTACACCGGACAGTCCGGTGTACACCGGACAGTCCGGTGAATTATAGCGGAGCAGCTTCAATGAATTCCCGAGGCTGGCGAGTTCCGGAGGCCGCTCTTCCTTGGAGCACCGGACATGTCCGGTGTACACCGGACAGTCCGGTGAATTATAGCGGAGTTGCCTCTGGAAATTCCCGAAGGTGACGAGTTTGGAGTTGGAGTCCTCTGGTGCACCGGACATGTCCGGTGGCACACCGGACAGTCCGGTGCGCCAGACCAGAGGTGCCTTCGGTTGTCCCTTTGCTCTTTTGTTGAACCCAATACTTGGTCTTTTTATTGGTTAAGTGTGAACCTTTGGCACCTGTATAACTTATACACTAGAGCAAACTAGTTAGTCCAAATATTTGTGTTGGGCAATTCAACCACCAAAATTAATTAGGGACTAGGTGTAAGCCTAATTCCCTTTCATTATCCAAATCACCAAAACTCATAAAAGGGATGAATGCACTTTCACCCCACCTCGCGGACTTGCTCGGCAGGGACTTGGTCACTCGCCCCGCACAAGTCGCTCGCTCGCCCCGCCTCACAGACTTGCTCGGCTAACGGGTTAGGAATAGGTTTATGGGCGTTGCTATGGGTACCTTGTTTCTGGGTACCCGACAATCATGATGAATAAAGATGGGCATAAATGAAATTATTTTTCACAATGAATTGTTAAGCCCATCAAAGCACTGAATTCAACAAAAAAATCAAGATCACGATGGAGATTACGAGCTTAGGACAAAGGTACATCACTCCCTAAACTTTTTTGTTACCTTTGATCATCTAGGCCCTTACATGCTAGTGTGTGCATGTGTATCCAATATTTTGAGTTACACCATGAGTTGGTTCGTGTGTAACAATTAGAGAATGAGTTAGATATTTGGTTGACACCTCTTGTGGTGATGGCACGAGTTAGTCTTATGTTAGAAGTGTCATCTAAGTTATGATCCAAATACGGTAACTTCTCAAGAATCTTGACTTAAGGTATTGCATACTTTTATTAATAAAATCAAAATAGAGAAATTTGTAGTATAACTTTTACCCTTCTCTTACCTTCACTTGTCCACCATGACTTCTTCCTTTTGGTGGAGAGATTCTATTGGAGATTGACGCCAAAGGGGGACAACTACTAGGATAAAATGTAAGGAGAGATTGATATGTAAACCAAAAGCGGTAAGGGAGGCATATAAGAATTTTAATTTGTATGGTGTGTGCAATGATAATTTAAACTATAATAAGCTTACATCATAAAGATGGACATGAGATGAAAATTAAGTGTGTTAAGCCAAAATCAAGAGGATATAAGAAATCATGAATTGGTGTGACCATATTGATGTTGATTCATATATGGCAATCTATGTAAATCAAACTGAAGTTTGATTGATCTCAACACTACTATAAAAAGCTATTCAAACAAGTTTCATATTATTGAAAAAACTTTTCATTATACGCTTAATGTTTACTCAAGATATAATATGACTTAAGGGTGGTTCGATAGGGTGAAGATAGTGAGGAAAGGGCTTGAAGGTACTCAGCGATGATGAAGGGAAAGTGATGTTTTGGTTAGCGAGGTACCATGGCTAAGGTGAAGAAGACAATGTTTGCATTAGGTCAAAGTACTAATCGAGCTATGACGAGTCATATTATGTAAAGGATCAAATCATTAGAGAAAATGACTTGAAGCCATGAATTGAACTCTCATGTATTGAAATGGTTCAAGTCACATGCTCAAAATGGTTTTGCTCAAAGGAAGGAGACAAAGATATTGTATCCTCTTATGAAGTGATATTGAGAAGAAATATCATATGAAGACCCTATAGACTCAAGTGGTTGAAATGGTAATGTTCTCTTAATCTTGAGTATATGTCAAGGAGGCTACAATACTTGTTGTTGTTGGGGATTGTTCTTAATTGGATTAGATAGCCAGTGAAACAAGCTTTACAGAAAAATCTAAGATCATCAAAATCAGAGTTCAGAGCCTAGGGTATGACATTTTTCCTAAGGTGGAAAGTGTGGTGCTTTCAAGCTACAGAAGTGCCACGAATTTACTTGGCAATGTTGTGGTGCGGTAGTGCCACAGTTGGAGAATTGTCGCAATCTAAAGGTCATAACAACTATTTTGACTTCCAATGGTTAGTTTTAGGAGTGAGAGTAAATATCCTCATCCCATGGTCCATGGACGAGATACTGATGCCCCGATCATTCCTAAAACATTTCAAAGCCTTGAGAAGCTCTCTCCAACTCCACTCTATGTGGCAGTGAGTAGTTAGTGTGGAAGTGTTGGGTTGAGAGATTAAGGGCATATTTGGTTCGTGGCTAACTGTGCTACACTTTGCCTAAGGTTAGTCGTATGAATTGAAGAACTAATCTTAAGTAGAAAAGTCAGGGAAGTGTGGCAAGTTAGCCAGCGAACCAAACATGTCCTAAGAATAAGAGAGCAAGCCAAACCTTGAGCACTAGTTGAGCTTTGTTAACCTTGGTTGTGCATTTGTTACCTTGGGAGGTGAAGACTACTAGATAGCTAGGCATCGTTTGTGGTGAATGTTGGAATATGAACCCAGACCCTAAACAGGGTTGGGAGTAGTATTGATAGACTCAGTAAATGGGCCAGGCCCAATACAGTGAGGGTGAGACGGTAATTACAAGGGGAACACCCCAAACCCTAGACGGGTAGTCTAACACCCCCCCCCCCCCCCCGCAGTCACAACTTTATCCTGTACAGATGTTGAGACTGGATCGAAAGTCTAAAAATACACTCGACGGTAACCCCTTGGTGAAGATGCCGGCGAACTGCAGCGTGGTGGGGACGCTGAGAACCCAAACGTCACCGGCAGCGACACGCTCGCGGACGAAGTGCAGGTCGATCTCTACGTGCTTCGTGCGCTGATGCTGCACGGGGTTGGTGGAGAGGTAGACCGCACTGACGTTGTCGCAGTAGACGAGAGTGGCGCGCTAGAGGGGACTGTGGAGCTCGTGGAGGAGCTAGCGCAGCCAGGAGGCCTCTGCCACACCTTTGGCCACGGCACGGTACTCGGCCTCAGTGCTGGAGCGAGAGACGACGGGCTGCCGCTTGGCGGCCCAAGAGATGAGGTTGGCGCCCAGGAACACGGCGTAACCGGAGGTGGACCGGCGCGTGTCGGGACAGCCAGCCCAGTCAGCGTCAGTGTAGACCATGAGCTCCGACGTAGGGAATGGGCGGAGTAGGAGGCCATAGTCGAGGGAGCTGCGGAGGTAGCACAGAATCCGCTTGAGCGCAGTGAGATGGGGCTCCCGTGGAGTGTGCATATGCAGGCACACCTGCTGGACGGCGTAAGCGATGTCGGGCCTGGAGAACGTGAGGTACTGGAGCGCGCCGGTGAGGCTCCGGTATGACGTGGCGTCGGCGACCAGAGGCCTGTCGTCCTCAGAGAGCTTCGCCTGAGTGTCGACAGGCGTGGAACCGGGCTTGCAGTCAAACATGCCAGCCTGCTCAAGGATGTCGATGGCGTACTGGCGCTGGTGGAGGAAGAGACCCTAAGGCCGGCGCTCGGCGGTGATGCCGAGGAAGTGGTGTAGGGGCCCCAGGTCCTTCATCGCGAACTCCCGCTGAAGGGCGACGATCGTGCGGTGTAGAAGGTCAGCGGTAGATGCCGTGAGCACAATGTCGTCGACGTAGAGCAGGAGGTAGATGGTGTCGTCGCCGCGCCGGTAGATGAACAGGGACGTGTCCGACTTGGCCTCGACGAAGCCGATGGAGGCTAGGTAGGAGGCGAAGCGACTGTACCATGCCTGTGGCACCTGCTTGAGGCCGTACAGAGACCGATTCAGCCGGCAAACCAGATCCGGACGGTCAGCGTCGACGAAGCCGGTGGGCTGGCTACAGTAGACAGTCTCCATCAGAGTGCCATGTAGGAAGGCATTCTTGACATCGAGCTGATGGATCGCCCAGTCGCGGGAGAGGGCGAGAGAGAGGACGGCGCGAACAGTGGCGAACTTGACGATGGGGCTGAAGGTCTCGTCATAGTCCACTCTGGGGCGCTGGGTGAAGCCCCGAAGGACCCAACGGGCCTTGTAGCGGTCGAGGGAGCCGTTTGAGGTCAGCTTGTGGCGAAATAGCCACTTGCCGGTGACCACGTTGGTGCCCGGTGGACGCGGCACTAGGTCCCAGGTGTGGTTGGCCAAGAGGGCCGCGTACTCCTCCTCCATAGCACAACGCCAATGTGGGTTAGCGAGGGCAGTGCGAACAGAGGAGGGCACCGGGGAAGCGTTGGGTGGAGTGCTGGACGTAGCAGCTGCCAGGATCAGCCGGTCGACGGGGTGGAGAACGCCAGCGGCGTGCCGAGTCACCATCGAGTGAACGTGCCTGGGGTCGCGGTGGATGGCGACCGGGTGGTATACAGACGACTCGGAGCGAACCGCCGGAACGTCGAGAGCAGCGGGTATGGCCAGCTCGCGGCGGTGATAGACGACGATGGGGTCGGCGAAGCGGGCCACGCTCGTCGACGGGCCTGAGTCGGGGGGCGTCAAGGTGGTGGCGTGGCCGCGGCGATGGTAGACGAGGGCAGGGTTGGCGAAGCGAGCCGGGGTCGACGGGGCCGCGCGTGGCGCAGGCGGGGTCGACGGGGCCGCGCGTGGCGCAGGCGGGGTTGACAGGGCCGCACGTGGCGCAGGCAGGATCGACGTGGCCGCACGTGGCACAGGAGGGGTCGGCGGGGCCGCGCGTGGCGCAGAAGAGGTCGTGAGCGGTGGCGTCGTAACCGCACGAGGAGTAGGTAACGGCGCAGGACGGGGCACCGGAGGTGGGGGAGGAATCGGATTGGACTCGAGGAGGGAGTCAAGATCAGTGGGTGGGGTGGAGCCAGCAAGGGGAAACACATCTTCGTCGAAGATGACATGACGAGAGATGATGATGCAGTGGGAGGTGAGGTCCAGACACCGGTACCCCTTGTGGTCAGGAGAGTAGCCAAGGAATAACAGCGGGTGGAGCGAGGAGAAAGCTTATGAGGAGCGGTAGCGGAAGTGTTAGGGCAGCAGGCACAGCCGAACATGCGAAGGTGGTCATAGGAAGGGGCTGTGCCGTATAGGGCGAAGTGAGGGGTAGGGTGGCGCACCGCCTTCGAGGGAAGACGGTTGAGGAGGTGGGTGGCAGTGTGCAGGGCCTCTACCCAGTAGCTAGCAGGGAGAGACGTCTGAAAGAGAAGGCAGCGGAGCATATTGGTGGTGGTGCGGATCATGCGTTCGGCTCGGCCGTTCTGTGCAGAGGTGTAGGGGCACGAGAGACGCAACTGGATGCCATGAGTGAGGAAGAAAGAACAAGAGGCGTTGTCGTCGAACTCACCGCCATTGTCACACTGCAGAGCACGGACCGGGCGACGAAACTGAGTGGATACCCAGGTGAAGAAGTGTGTGAGGGTGGGGAATGTGTCAGACTTCAATCGAAGCGGGAAGGTCCAAAGAAAATGGGAAAATCATCCAAAATCACCAAATAGTATTTATAACCAGAAAGACTGAGTACAGGGGAGGTCCAAAGATCACAGTGAACCAGGTCAAAAGCCTGCTCAGCCCGAGAAGAAGTAGTAAATGGGAGACGAGTGTGTCGGCCTAACTGACAAGCATGACAGAGACCCTCAAAATGTCCCCTACTACATGAAGGATCTAGACTACTGGTAATCTTGGTCAAGACGTCGGGTCCAGGATGGCCGAGACGACGATGCCAAGTGGTGGAGGAGGTGGTGGAGACCAGGACGGGAGGTGGAGACACGCCGGCGGTGGAGGGCTGGAACGTGTAGAGCGGTCCCGAGCTGTCACAGCGGGCGAGAGGGGTCCTGGTGGCTAGATCCTTCACAGAAAAACCAGAGGGGTCAAACTCAATGGAACAAGAGTTGTCAGTGGTGAATCGACGGACAGAAAGAAGATTGTGAGTGATGTGAGGAGCTACGAGAACATCGTTGAGGTAAAACGGCCCAAGGAGAACCGAGGCACCTAATGAGGTGACTGGCAGAGTGGAACCGTTTCCAACGACGATCGAGGATGGGTGAGAGGGAAGGGGGGATGAGAGCGGGAGAGCGTGCCTGCAGTGGGAGTGGTGTGGTAGGAGGCACCGGAGTCGATCACCCAGTCGGAGGAGGGAGGGGTCATCGCCATGGTGCTGAAAGCAGCAGCGAGGGAGGCGTTGTCCCAACCGCCAGCCGGCGGGGACCAAGTCGACGAGGTGGGGGTCCCCGGGGGCAGGAGCACGGGCGGAGCCTGAGGCGTCGGGGGCATGCCGTAGTGAGGAGCAGTTAGGAGGGCCGGCGCTGAGGGACGGGGGGCACTCGGTGCCTGGCCCGGCCACATGGCGATGGTCCCGGTCCAGGGGTTGTAGAAGGACGGCCACGCGTGGCCGCCACCCCGGCCGGAGGGACCACCACGAGAGGATCCGCCACCCCCACGACCGCCCTTGCGGGAGCGACGACCGCCGTCAGTCGTGGAAGTCGGACGAGGGGCCGCCGGGACGACGGGTGGAGGGCGGGTAGGAGCCCCGGTCGACGGAGGACGGGTGGCCTGGCCCCCCCAAAGGCGGCTGACTGCTGGTAGGAGCGTTGTAGAGAGCCGAGGCAGGAGTGGGCGCCTCATTCGCCATGGTGAGCTCCTCGAGGAGAAGCTCTTTCCTCACGGCGTGGAAGGTGGGGAAGGGCACGCTCCTCTTGATGAGAGCCTTTAGGTGGCCGAAGCGGGGGCTGAGGCCATGCAGGAGGTTCAGCACCAAGGTACGATCGGCAACTGGCTCGCCGAGATCGCGGAGAGAGTCAGCCAGGCCCTTCATCTGGCGGCAGTATTCTCCCACGGAGAGGTCCCCCTGAGAGAACAGATGGAACTGGGCATCGAGGTGGAGTGCCCGAGCATCCCGATTCCCGAGGAACTGGTCCTCGAGAGCGAGCCATGCCTGGCGCGCAGTGTCTGCCTGGTCGCGGATGATGTCCTGTAGCTCGACGGTGATGGTGTCGTGGAGCCACGAGAGGACAACGCTGTCCATGAGGCACCAGGAGCGGGGCGACGGAGCGTCGTGGTCGACGAGGACGTGATCGTCAAGGACGAACCGCCGCAGCGTGAGCAGGACCTGTCCTCGCCAACGGGGGTAGTGGGAAGACGCCGGATCCAACACCACGGACACGAGGGCCCGGATGTTGTGCAGTCCGGCGGCTTGAGCGTGGAGAGCAGAGATGAGGTCGGCGTCGAGGTCAGAGGCGTGGGGGTCCTCTAGGGGCTCCACAGCGGCGAGTGTCGGGCAGCCGAGGAGGCGCTGCATGGTGGCCATCTGGGTGGTCAGAGCGGCGCCCAGGGCACGCTCACGCTCTAGGGCGAGGGAGGCGGCGCGCTCGCGCTCCCGCGAGGCCGTCACTGCAGCCTGGATCGTAGCGAGGGTGTCGACGAGCGCGGAGTCGGTGGTGGAGAGTGCGGAGGGCGCGACGGTGTGGCTCCAGGTGGGTGAAGCGAAGGCGGGAAAGCCCGGCGGGGAGCCGCGACGTAGGGGCAGCGGGGAAGCGGCGTGGATCGGCCTAAGGCCGACGATGTAGGGGGCCCCTCCATGGGCGAGCTCGCTGCTGAGTGCAGCAGGGGCGATGGGGAGGTGCGTGCCATGGCCGGTGGTGACCCCGACGTTGGATCCGGCCGCAGTGGTGGCGGCAGTGGATGCATCCATCGTGCGATGACGCAGCAGGGGCGTCTGGACGGAGGCACGGTGGGCTCTGCGTCCAGGCGCGGTCCGGCTGGCGGCGCGGCGGCCTGGGCGGGATGCGCCCGAGCGGCTGGTGGCGTGGCGGCGACCTGGCGCGGGCGCGGCCGGGTCCTGGCGGCCTGGGCGGGGTCGCGGCTGGGTCCTGGCGGCCTGGGCGCGGTCACGGCTGGAGCGTCGAAGCTGGCGGCGCGGCGGACAGGGAGGGAGGAAGGGCCGACGATGGAAGGCCGGCGACTGGGGAAGAAGGAGCACCGGGCCTGCAGGCGGCGCGGCGGGCAGGGAGGGAGGGAGGGCCGGAGTTGGGAGGCCGACGGCTGGGGGCCGACGGCGGGAGGGAGTCCGGCGGCGGGTGCAGGGGGTGTAGGAAGAGAAAATCCCTTCAATGCCATCGAAACTTATATCAATCCCTTGAATGCCATCTAAAATTATACAATTCCTTCAAAGCCATTGATTTATATTTTCCATCCCTTCAACGCCATTGCAGTTACATATCGCCGTTAAATAGTGTACGGGCCCATGCGTCATAGCCTAGCATCCTACTCACGTGCCTCGCTAGCTAGAGCTAGCAAGCTGACGATCGCGCGCTGCCTGCAAGCTGCAATGTATCCATCTGCATGCACGAGAGAATGACCAGCTCCAGCTGAACTGAGCTGCCAGGTGCCAATGCGAGCAGGCATGGATCGATCAGACTGCACCAGTACGAACCAAACATCATGTAGTATTTTACGTACAGTCCCCTCCCGTTCCCTTATTCGATTCTCAGTGCCCCGCTCTCAGACAAATACATGAGACGCGCTTCTTCTAGAGCAGATACGTCTCACGATCCTCTCACGTCGCGTCGCCGCTGCACGCACGCTTCGTCGATCTCGTACGCTCGAGCTCGGGGCTCGAGCAGCTGGCCGCCTTTCGGATTCCATGCATGCAGATTGCAGGTGCAGGAAGTCTAGCCTCTCGTGTGCCGTCCACCGTCAGCCACGAGGTTACAACACGCACGGGACCGGTCGGCCTACGTGCTCGCTCGATCGCTCGGACGCACGCACACTCGATAGGACGGACAGCAGGCACAGATGTATGGATGGATGGATGGAGTCGATGATGCAATGGTTCACCGTTTCATGCATGCATGGGCTGATTGCAGGCTGCAGCAGCGCGTATGCAAGGGCAGGAGAGGAGCAGAGCTCGGGTCCTCGCGCGCGACATATGGCTGGGGCTGGGGGGCAGGCAGGCAGGCACCACACGGATCTGGTCACAGCACCCCGCGAATCACAGGCGCCTGCAGTCCAGTCGTCCAGCGGCATGCAGAGCGAGCAGGCCTCGAGGCCAACGCCGGACGTGGCAGGGTCTTGAGCTCGAGCGCGTCCCCTCGAGGCACTGGACGTCGCCAATGTTGAGGTGTTCGACGAGCCGGCGTTGGGAGGTGTCGACGGTGGGCTTGCGAACGGACGTGCAGTGGAAGTATCGGTCTGCCTCGGCTCAGTCCCCGCCGCCGTCGAACAGCCTTGGCTCGCCTCGGCCTGGTCCCCGACGTCGAGCTAAGGTCGACAAGACCGCCACGCACGCTCCAGACCGGTGGGAGGCTGCGGTCCGTGCTGCTTCGCCTTCGGCCTTGCTGGTCATGGCAAACAAAGATGATGGGAGGGGGTTAGTGCATGCCATGTGGGTCCAGCTATACCAATAAACGGCGTTGGCCAGCTTTTGACGGCAATGGCAGAGAGGTGAACAAAATCTAAAATCGATGGCATAGAAGGAATGCTATAATTTATAATGGCACATAAAGTATCGATATAATTTTCAGTGGCATAGAGGGAATTAACTCGTGTAGGAAACCCCCCACGTCGGCTATGGCTGCTGTTGGAAAAAAAACCTAAACCTAGGCTGATACCATGTTAGAATATGAACCCAGACCCTAAACAAGGTTGGGAGTAGTATTGATAGACTCAGTAAATGGGCCAGGCCCAATACAGTGAGGGTGAGACGGTAATTACAAGAGGAACACCCCAAACCCTAGACGGATACCTAGACGGGTAGTCTAACAGTGAACCACAAAAAAGTTTGCATATACCAAAAATTAGTGAGACACTCATGTTCAGTCTCACTATTGGACTGAAGAAAATAAGGTTGGAAGAGACCCAGAACATTGGTGGTTTCCTCAACAACGTGAACATAAAACGCCTCGCCAATGAGTTGAATCACAAGATAAATTGAATGTCTTGCCTCGTACCTTTTGAATTATAATACTTGATTTTTGCTTATCTATACATTTACTTCGTTGACTCGCCACTGACCATCTATAAGATTAGCTTCTAGGTATGTTACTGTTGAGTTCTCTGTGTTACGTGTAAGTGTGGCAGTATCATGCCTATATTATTCGCTGCTTTGAGTTAATTTTTTACAGACCTATTTACTCACCTCATGTGATTTCACTTACATATTCAGGTCCGGGGATTCTTCCCTCTCTTCCAACCTGCCTTTCCTCTGAAACTAAAATAAATAAATGTACAGGTGCAGAGAACGAATTTCAGCAGCAGTGACATGGGATTATTAGATTCTCAAATCAAACTTTTGGCAGCGCATGGAGGCTGCTAGAGCCAGGGAACCACAACCACAGGAACCAAAAAATGATAATAATAAATTATAACAAAAATAATCTTGTCCATTGACCAAGAAACATCCAACTTGCAGGCTGCACCAGAAGGTTAGTACAGAAAGGAAAAGGTCCATACAAAAAACATGCACATTGACCAGCTCACATGACTCCATTTCTCTCAAGAATTCCACTAACAACCGTTGAATATTTCAACTGCACAAGGCTTTATGCAGAGTTGACTCAGCTCAAGGGCAATCAAATGTCATGTAACAAACTGAAGTATTGTGGCAACAATACAAATCACAACTCCATCTAAACAACCCATCACACATGTTGGAGCACCTCCAAGAGTTACCACAACCAACTCCCAATCTAGATTTTGTTTAGCAAGATTTGAAGAGAGAAAAAAACTGTTCTCCAACAAGTTTCTATCTGAACTCAATCTTTCCGCTATCGGGAAAATCGATCTAACTGTGCAGAAATATACGCTCAAGTGTCGATGTGTCAATCTAGAGGTGAAAGAATGTGATAAGAAGAAAGAATAAGACAGGGTTCCTAATGCAAATGTATAATGTATAAGAGAGAGAAACAAAGTATAAAAATGGTTTGGAGTAATCCTGATACAAAATTGTTTTCTATATTTTAGAAGGAAACCAATAAACATACTCTCATCGTTTTTTAGCCACTTCTAAAACTCAGTGATTCACCAGGAAACCAACAAACATACTCTCATTGCTTTTTTAGCCACTTCTAAAACTCAGTGATTTACCAACTAATTTTCTGGGAACTATTGGAGATGCCTTAGCTGACCACCCAAGTTCTCTACAACTAGCAAAGTTTCATACAGGATGTGATGTGTAGCTCAATGACAAACCTACCAGTTTCACTAAGCACTCTGAAATGCAACAGTACTTCTGTATATCTCTTTTTAAGTATAGTCTGTGTACAAGGACAGAACACATATCAAAGATACTACCAGATTAAAATACAGGATCAAAGGTTCCACTCACCCAAATCAGTTCATTGACAAAGAAATTAACTACGTCAGTTGTTTCTGTCCATTTGCCTACACAAAGTCTAAACACGCAAAAACAGGATGAGAGAACGAATCAGCACTGCAATGGACTAAGCCAACATAAGTTCACGTTGAGTGATCAATGAAGCGTCATCTCCTTTGTGATCAGACTACGTACATTCGCTAATCTTTGGGTACCAAAAAAATGGTGGTGGTGTCAAAAGCATCACCTCACAATCTCTCAACACTCTCACCATATCATAGCACCATAAGGCCCTGTTCGTTTACTCTGGAATGGTATGATTAGCTCAAATAGTTCCTGGTCTCGATCTGAGATAAACGAACGGGCACTAAGCCTGCTTCGTTTCTGTGTTGGCACAGATGCTAACCATATGAACATTAACTAATCACTACCACATCAAACCAGATGAAAAGAATGGAACAAATAGTATTAGACCATTACTACGAAGCACTGCCAAGTATGGATTCACAATCTACACAGATGAGGAAATGAAATAAAAATAATAAACAAACCAATTTATATCAAACAGAAGGACAAGCCTCTATGAAGACGCATTTGTATGATGCAGTAGTTGCTAACTTATGCAGAGAAAAGGCTACCTCATCTGAACACCGCTGCTGCATTTCACAAGAATGTTTGGTTAAGGGGCATCACAGCAAGCAAACGGGCTGGCAATCTCCTGTATCCCATCACCCGGTGCCATGTGGCTTACTCAAGCAGTCAAGGATTTCTGTGCGGGTGCGCACAATCCTGTGGAACATCTCTCTGACCTGGCGCTCGAGCGGGTCGAGCCCTTCCTTGATGGATTCGCACAGGTGCACTAGGTCCTGCGCGGCCTCCCGCAAGACGGCGTCCTTGTCCTCGCGCAACGGGAAGTCGGCGGCGTCAGTGATCTCCATGAGGTGCCTGGAGCAGAGCTCAATCTGGTGGATCTCCTTGAGCAGGCCGCACGAGTTCTTGCGGTCCTTCTTCTTGGACTCGTCGAGGATGCGCTCGTAGAGCGTTGTGATGGGGGCCGAGCAGGGGAGGTTCCTGATGACGGAGAAATGCGCGTGGAGGCCGCGGTCCTGGCACGGGATTGCGGCGACGAGCGCGAAGGCGACGATGAAGAGGACGGCGCCCATGGTGTAGACGGCGGAGGCGAGGCCTCCCGTGGCAGCGTTGTCGTGCGGGCGGGGCACGGGGAGTCCTCCCCCGATGGCCTGCAGCTGGCGCGCGGCGGACCAGGCCCGGGACACGCTCCAGGAGAGGGACCTGAGGTGGGAGCCGGAGCCGGAGCCGGAGCTCCCGCCGCTGCTGCTCCGGCGGTGGTGGCGAGGGGGCTTCTCGTTGGCGCGGCCGAAGGATCGGTTGCGCTGGCCGACGACGCCCCCGCCGTCCCTGTCGTCGAGCATGAGGATGGTGAGGTCGGTGAGCGCCTTGCGGGCGCGGCGGATCTGGGCCTCCCCGAGCGGCGAGGAGGAATCAGAGGACGAGGCGAGGACGGCTGCGGCGATGGCGAGGTGCTTGCGCCACTGGCGGACGAGGTCGAGGCCGTCGCGGACGGCGTTGCAGAGGTCGAGCGCCTTGACGGCGCGGTCGGAGAAGTCGGCGACGAGGCGGTCGAGCGGGGGCCGCGCGGCGGGCGAGTCCCCGGAGCCGAAGAGCAGGGCGCGGAACTCCTCGAGGCAGAGGAGGAAGGATTCGAGGAGGCGGCGCGTCCAGGCGAGGGAGAGGACGTCGTCGGCTGCCGGGAGGTCGGCCAGGAGTTGGGCGGCGCGGCGCTGGAAGGCGTCTGTGGCGTCTGGCGGCGGCGGGAAGGAGTGGATCTGGTTCTGGTCACGGCGGAGCGAGCGGATGGAGCGGCCGATGGAGGACAGCGGCGCCGCCGCCGGCGAGGAGGAGGAGGAGGAGGAGTCGGTGGCCGGCATTGTGCCTCGCATCGATCGAGGCGGGTGGGAGGCTGGGGACTGGAGCGTCTGTTGGGCTGGGCGACTGGGTGATGATTGCTTTGATTGGCCGGCGCCGCCGCTGCGAATCCAAATCGACGGAGGAGGCGGAGGCAGCGGATGCGGAGACTGCTACTGCAGACGAGACGAGAGGACACGACACGGCACGCCGCTACCGCTATGCAAGTGCGCTCTCGGCTGCCTCGTGACCGGAGAGAGGGGTCTTTGGGACACGGGGGACGGGTAGCGAAATGGGTTGGGACAGCCGGAGGTTTGTCTGTCAGGCTGTCTGCTCCTACCCTCACAAACCGAGGCAGCTAATTGCTGGCTCCACCCTGGCTACGCCTGTATCCCTGCCGGCCTGCCCTCTAATCTTCCATCCCATAATAATTTGACCTCCGTTCTACCTGCTACTACTTTATAGCCCATTCCTTTGATTGCAGATATGGCATCCAAAATTTCTCCTAATCACTCGTGTTGAACGACGGTCCGGCTCTAGGTCATCCCACGATCAAATTAACTCGGGTGATTATCTTTATCTTACATATAGTTATCTATCTAATCACATATGATTTGTTAACTACCGCCTAAAAACAGGTCCAAACTGTAGGGGACAGATATTTCTCGGGTCCACTAGAAGATAAGATGGCCTCGCGAGAGGCTTTAGGCCTGTTATCTCGCTAGACCATCCCTTCGTGGGTCAGGGAAGGACTACTGGCGAAATGGGCCGACGTGAGAAGGAAGCAGGCTCAGGCCCAAGAAACTCGTCAAACTCGAGTGTTTTCCGTAGCGTCCGCCCGACTTTCCCGCGTGCAGCGCCCTTGAACATTGGAATAGATTATGGATAAGTCGGTAGGATTATAGGAAGATCAGTTCAGTCGGTTCACTATTGTTTAAAACATATCATCACATACGCATGTAGTGCCCCACGGTCGAATATATAAGGCCTAGGGGCACCCCATCATTTCCAAGTCAATCACCAACTCGCCTTACTAGTCTCTCTCCATTCCGGAGATTCCTCTTGTAACCCACCACATAAAGATCCACACCAGGAAGTAGTGTATTACGCCTCTCCAAGCGGCCCAAACCTGTAGAAAATTACATGTCGTCCCTCGTGCATCTCGCACGAACCATTGAGTTACAGACAACAACACCGTCTGTTTGGCACCAAAATGAGCGAGCGGACGGTCCGCGCGTGCCCAGAGCAGATTAGGGTTCCGAGTTTTGCTACGGTTGTTAGCTAGATTCGCGGAATTAGCTCGGAAATCAGTTGTGTAAAGGGTCCAGCCCCCTCCTCTATAAATAGAGAGGTATACGGCTGATTTGTAATGATCAATCGAACCTTCAATCAATACAATTTACATTTATCCTTAGGAGTAGTTCTAGTCTAGTTCTAGTTTAGCCTCTCAATCCCCAAATTCTTCGCTTCTCTTCGACTCTACGTCGATTAGAGGAGTATAAGTCGGTCTACCCGAGCCTAGACAACTCCTAGGATCTCTCCTCCCCAACGGGGTCCCTCCCGGGAGCAAGATCCAGGCGCCGCCGGCGATCTTCCGCCGCCCCTGCGCACGCGCGGACCGTCTGGCCGTCAGGCAGGAACTCTAGCCTCGCACCAGGCCGCGGACCGTCCGGCCCCTGCGCGCGGACCGTCCGCCCCTGTGCAGAGAGCACCGCCGCTGGTTCGTGTTGAGTGTTTGGCGCCCTAAAAAGGTGTCAACATACTTTTTGGCGACTCTGCTGGGGACAACAAATATAGACTCATCAAATCGGCCCTCAATGGCTGGTTCAAGGGATAGCTCTGATATTTCCCCAAGCAACATCATAGAGCCGACTTGGGAGACCTTGTCGGCTGACGAACAGCTCCAGTTCGAGGAGCACAAGGAGTAGATGATCCAGGAGGCAAAAGCAAAGTTCTTGGCCAACTTCAAAGTGGACAGGAACAACAAGGTCGTCCGACATCGGGCGACGGATCCGGCTTCGCTCCGACCCACACCAGATATCCCCAATGTAAGTAATACTAACGAGCTACAATCTCTTGGGAATTATGTAGATGAACAGCGTGAACAAATGCAAAATATCATAGAGGGTATGCAAAACGATTATAGGAGACTAGTACGTGCATTTGATAAATCTAATATCGCAAATTTTCCTTCGCACGAGGTTGAATTAGGGGGTAACACGCGTAATACATCGGCTACAGGTTGTCACGACCAGTCACAACCCCTTTATGGGATGCCGATGGACACATACCCTGAGCAACCACAAATCGGCAGCAAAACAACCGATCTATACATGCCCGGACCGTCCGCACGTGAGCGCGGACCGTCTGAGCCAGCAATGTTTAGGCCCATTTTTAATGAATTACCAACACATGTGCCCGAGCCACATCATTTTGCGCAAAATTCAAACTACCCAGTCGGACCATCCGCATACCACGACAGACGGTCAGCATATAATCACGGACGGTCCGGGCCCAATGTCCGGACAGTCCGCGCATGACCTTTTTGAGGAGGATTGTTACCTGAATCCTCACCCGTCCCAGCAACACTTCCCAACACACTATGCTATGCATCAGCCCATTAATTCAAAATCCAGAGCCCAGAAAAGCTTTCTGACCCCACCTAGAAGGCCGGAAAGGAACGATCAATCCTATGAGCCATATAGGGCAAATGACAATGCACCGCATAGCTCAAACCCATGGGGGGAAAGACAACATACTAATATCTAGCCAACCCCACTTATGTTTGACCAGAGAGCTGGTGGTCTCGCACCGGCTGCCATTGACATAGTGAGAGAGGAAATAGCTGGGGCATTCCGAGATAAGCTCGGAGTAAGCATGGTCTCTGGGGGGCAATCATATCGGAAACCTTATGACAGCCGATTTGATCACCATCCATACCCCAGGGAACCAGGATACCCGAATTCGCAAAATTTTCGGGTGACCAAGGAAAAAACACGCGCGAACACATAGGCTAGTTTTTAGCACAATTAGGAGAACTGGCCGACACAGAAGCATTTCGCGTACGTTTATTTTCATTATCTTTAACAGGAACCGCGTTTGCATGGTACGCCACTTTACCTCCTAATTCTATTTTATCATAGGGGGATTTAGAACAAAAATTCCATGATCACTTTTTCTCTGGTGACTATGAATTAGATCTGGTAGACCTAGTGGCCCTTCGACAGGGGAAGGACGAATCGGTTAATGAATACATCCGAAGATTCCGGGATACAAGAAACCGATGCTTCCAAATTTATTTAGCAGAAAAACAGCTAGCAGGATTAGCCTTTAATGGTTTGCGATATTATTTAAAAGAAAGATTAGAAGGCATCCAATTTTTTACACTAGCATAGTTACACCAGAGAGCTTTGGCCTGTGAAAGCCGAAGCAAAGAAACTGCTAAAACAATTTGTCACAACATGCATGTAGTAGAGTGCGACCAAAGTAGCTCAGATGACGAATCAATAGAAGTTTATACTGCTGAAATGGTTTGGCCTAAGCAGGCCAAATCTTCGGCTTGTTCCTCCTTACAGACGGTTTAGAAGAAACGACAAGAGGAAGTTAAGTTTACATTTAATGTTGGTAAATGTGATAAAATATTTGATGAATTACTCAAAAATGGCAACATTAAAATAAATCACATTGTTCCATCTGTCGATGAGCTAAAACGTCAGGCATACTGCAAGTGGCATAACTCATTTTCTCATGCCACTAATGATTGTAATGTATTCCGTCGACAGATTCAATCGGCCATTAACGAGGGACGATTGAAATTTCAGGAAATGCATGTGGATACAGAGCCCTTTCCAATGAACATGATCGACTTTGAGGGCAAGAAAGTCCTGGTTCGGCCAAACACAGCCGATAAAGGCAAAGGCAAGGAGATAGTCATCGGCAATGCAAGAGAGGCTGATGAGAATCATAAAATTTCTTGCAGAAAAGTGGTGGTAGAGAAGACTCCTGATGGAGGGGAAACTCTTAAGGTGACCATCACGACCTCCGACGCTGGAAGGCAGGCACGGACCAAGGAGCAGGAACTCGTGTTGTGCATCCCGGACGGTCCGACACACAGGCGCGGACTGTCCGGGACCACGCCGGACGGTCCGGAGAATTCAAGCGGACGGTCCGGCCCCACTCAAGACTCGCAACGGCCACGTACCTTCAAACCACGACGACCAGAGATAGGTACGTGGAAAACAAATACATTCAAGGCAGCTGGTCGGTTGGTCAAAACCGGCCCGACCTTCGATCAATTATTGTCTAAGTACGTGAAAAAGAAGGCTGGCCCCAGAGACCGGCCAGCAAAGCAACCCCGCTCACCTGTTCATGAGCAACGTCAGGTAAGGCCGATTGGACCACCTGACCAATCGGAAAAAATGAAAGGTCATACTGTGCAATTGAGACCTAACATACCTGCATGGGCACCTCCACCTCCATATCCACCTATGTCATATCCATACACATACATGCCTCCACCATATGTTCCAAATCAAATGTGGGGCATGCCACCATATTCGTTTGGGATGCCACAGTACCCCGCTTGGGGGGCACCCCAAACATTCGTATTCAACAGGTTGGCACCACCAGCACAAGACCGATTGAGCCTCGCTCAATCCGGTCACCAGGCACAGACCCAACAAGATTGTCGGACTACTCGGCCTCCAAGGCCGACCAATCCGGCAGGGGGGCATATGCTTGCAGCAACTGAAAGAACAACAAAAAAGGACATCATCAAAGTAGGTACTGCAGATGTTGTCATACAGGAAGATAATAAAGGGCCGATGATTTTTGGCGAATCGGCCAACATAACCAAAAAAGAAGATATGGCTACCATCAAAACAGCCGATCCAAAATACTCCATGCCTTGATGGTGCCCAGCGGGATTGACACGATCCCAAAAGCGGAAATTGCAGCGCCTTAGAGCAAAGGAGAGCCAGGAGAAGGAGGCAGAAAAGATATTCAATGACACACATCCACAGTACCCGCCACCATAAAAGAAATGGAGACCAAAGGCCGTTGAAGAAAAACAAATGGCCACGAAAATAGAAAATAAAACAACACTTGTGCAGCACCCTGCAGGTACGGCAGATAGCTTGCTAGCAAGGCCGGACAATCTGCACTAGGCGCGGACCGTCCGCCCTCGGAGTCTGGACCGTTCGCACCACACTAGGAAGCCTCCAACGACATACCAACATCAATGGAAGAAGACGACCTACTGGGAGAAGACCTGGTCGACTACGAGGCTTCTCCAGAGCGCACAGGTATGGACGTAAATGTTATTACATTTTCTGCCGATTGTACTATTGTCGGCGACGATGAACCTGTTGTTGCCCAGTTTGATTTTGGTCCTAAAGAACCCGCCTTTACTAAACCAAAGGAATCGGTAAATCATTTAAAGCCGCTCTTCCTACGCGGTCACATTGATGGGATACCAATTGCTAAAATGTTGGTAGATGGAGGGGCGGCTGTAAATCTAATGCCTTACTCATTATACAGAAAATTAGGTAAACAAGATGACGAACTTGTCAAGACCAACATGACCCTCAGCAGTGTTGGAACTGATAGTTCGATCAAAGCCAGGAGAGTCACGTCCGTTGAATTAACCATCGGGACTAAGACCCTTGCTGCTGCATTCTTCGTCGCTGATGTAGAAGGAAATTATAGTTTAATCCTAGGTAGAGATTGGATTCATGCCAATCAATGTATACCTTCTACATTGCATCAAATGTTAATACAATGGGTAGACGATGATGTAGAACAAGTACATGCTGATGTATCGGCCTGTATCGCTGTGGCCGATGCCCCTGTACTCTGGACTTATGAGACTGCTACATGTCTCACAGGAGTAGATTTTTCTAATTATCGGTTCATAAGTATAGATAAGAAGGGTTTCATTCCTGTAATGCTAGAGCCGATGGAGAATCGGCTAAATCCTAAATAAAGTTTAAATGATGAGTACACACAAAGTTCATGAGTCTTTGGTCACGGACAGTTCGACTTCTAAGGCCAGATGGTCTGGTCTTTCACAAAACAGTTTGGACTTTAAGACCGAACATCTACCGCAGCGTAAAGACAGTGTTACGGATGACCCGGTCCCCGAGACCGGAAAGCCCGCCATCACACAAAGATCATCTGATTCCTCTATGGGGGACATGATAGAGGAATTCAGAGATCTTGATAAACTAGGACAGGGGTTTACATCGGCTGATCCTTTGGAGGAGATTGACATAGGAGATGGTAAAACTCCAAGGCCGACTTTTATAAAAAAGACCCTGGAGACCGATCCTAGAAATGAGATGATCAATCTATTGAAGGAATATTCAGATTGCTTTGCTTGGAATTACACTTAGATGCCTGGATTAAGCCGAGAGATCGTAGAGCATCGGCTGCCTATTAAGTCCGGTTTCAGACCTTTCAAGCAGAAAGCTAGAACATCTCGTCCAGACCTTTTCCCACGGATCAAGGACGAAATCCACCGGCTGCTAGAAGCTGATTTTATTAGACCTTGCAGATACGCAGAATGGGTCTCCAATATTGTGCCGGTGGAGAAGAAGGAGTCAGGTAAGCTTAGAGTATGCATTGATTTTCGCAATTTAAATAGAGCAACTCCTAAAGATGAGTATCCCATGCCCATAGCCGACACATTAATCAATAATGCATCAGGAAATAGAATTATTAGCTTTCTTGATGGTAATGCCGGATATAATCAGATTTTTATGGCCGAAGAGGATGCGTCTAAAACGGCCTTCATATGTCCAGGCTTCATTGGTTTATTTGAATGGGTTGTCATGACATTTGGTCTTAAAAATGCTGGTGCTACTTATCAGAGGGCTATGAATTTGATTTTCCATGAGTTGTTAGGAAACATTGTGGAAGTCTACATTGATGATATTGTAGTCAAATCGGCTGAGTTTAGTTCTCATATAGCTGGTTTGCGCAAAGCCTTTGATAAAATGCGTCGGTATGGTTTGAAAATGAACCCACGTAAATGTGCTTTTGGGGTGTCGGCTGGTAAGTTTTTAGGATTTATCATCCATGAACATGGCATAGAGATAGACCCTGACCGAATTAAGTCCATTCGGAATGTGGGACCTCCGACCTGTAAGGTCGAAGTGCGGAAGTTTCTCGGCAAGGTGAATTATTTACGAAGGTTTATTTCTAACCTAGCCGGGAAGATTGATGCCTTCACCCCTATCCTTCGGCTTAAGAATGATGTCGAATTCGCTTGGGGGGCAGAGCAGTAGGAGTCATTTGATCTCATTAAAAAAATACTTGTCTTCGGCTCCCGTATTAAAAGCACCACGAGCAGGAGTACCATTCCGATTATACATTGCAGCTGAAGATAAGGTCATTGGGGCTGTTCTGACACAAGAAACTGAAGGAAAGGAGCATGTGGTGACATATCTAAGTTGGAGGTTGGTGGATGTTGAAACAAGGTACACTTTTATTGAGAAGTTATGCTTATGCTTGTTTTATGCATGCACCAAGTGTAGATGTTATTTATTGTCTAGTCATTGCACTGTTTCTGGTCAAGCCGATGTAATTAAATACATGTTGTATAACCCAATTATGAGTGGTAGAATTGGTAACTGGGCTTATGCACTCATAGAATATGACTTGGCCTATGAACCATTGAAATCTATGAGAGGCCAGGTCGTAGCAGATTTTATTGTAGAACATCGGATTAATGATACTCATAAACTAGACATGTCATACCTCACTATTACTCCTTGGACTTTATATTTTGATGGATCAGTTTGCATTGAAGGGCAAGGGATTGGCATTGTACTTGTTTCACCAAGTGATGTCTCCTTCGACTTCTCTAGCCGATTGAAAACTTATTGCACTAACAATCAAGCCGAATATGAAGCCCTTTTATTCGGCTTGGAACTTTTAAATTGTATGGAAGTAAAACATGTGAAGGCATTTGGTGATTCTCAGTTGGTCGTCCAACAGGTGTTAGAAGAATATCAATGTTTTGATGGTACTCTAAATAGTTACCTTGAAAAATGTTGGAGCATAATCCATTCTTTTGACGAATTCAGTATTCGGCATGTCTGTAGGGTTGAGAATCATAGAGCTAACAATTTGGCACAAGATGCATCAGGTTATCGGGTAAAGCGAGGGAAATTTCATAATACTGAAAATCTGATAACCAGTGCAAGGCCAAATCCCCAGGTCGCGGACCGTCCGCGTGAAGACGTCGGACCGTCCGGGGTTACCAGGAAAGTTCTCCTAATTGATTCGGCTGATAATGAAGCCGATGCAAGAGATTGGAGGATGCCCATAACTAATTATTTACGAAATCCCAATGTCAGGATAGATAAGAACATTCGCTGTACAACTTTCAAGTACATTTTGATGAGTGATGAGCTCTACCACCGAACAATCAACGACGTCCTGCTTAAGTGCTTGGGCTCGGATGATGCTATATTTGCCATGGCCGAAGTACATGAAGGAATTTGTGGTACGCATCAATCGGCTCCAAAGATGAAGTGGCTGTTGCGAAGGTCTGGTTTTTATTAGCCTAATATGATAGCTTATTGTTTCAAGTACTACAAGGGTTGCCAAGTGTGTCAAAAATTCGGCGACCTACAGTTGGTCCCTGCAGCCGAATTACATCCTATCATCAAGCCTTGGCCTTTCAGAGGATGGGGATTAGACTTTATTGGGGAAATCCATCCTTCATCATCAAAGGGGCATCGGTTCGTGTTAGTTGCCACTGACTACTTTACCAAATGGACTGAAGCCGTTGCTCTGAAGAACATGACACATAAGGAGGTAATTGAGTTCATAACTGAGCATATTATTCATAGATTCGGCATTCCCCAGACCTTGACTACGGATCAAGGGACTTCTTTTATGTCAAAGGAGGTACGTGAATTTGCTGAATTATATAGAATTAAGTTGCTTAATTCATCTCCATATTATGCTCAGGCCAATGGACAAGCCGAGTCTAGTAATAGGACATTGATTAACTTGATAAAAAAGAAGATATCTGATAATCCTAAGCATTGGCATAAGATTTTGTCCGAAGCTTTATGGGCTCACAGAATATCTAAACATAGTGCTACTGAAGTGTCTCCTTTTGAGCTTGTCTATGGGCAGGAAGCAGTGTTGCCTGTGGAAATAAGTTTGAATGCTGTCAGGTTCGCCAGACAAAATGATCTAACTCTCGTTGATTATTACAATGTAATGATGGATAATATTGATGAGGTGACCGACAAGAGGGTGATAGCTTTGGGAGCAATAGAAAAGGACAAGATCATGGTAGCTAGGGCCTACAACAAGAAGGTCAAAGCAAAGTCATTTCAAGTAGGGGACCTGGTGTGGAAGACCATCCTGTCTCTAAGGAATAAAGACCAGAAGTTTGGAAAATGGTCGCCAAGCTGGGAGGGTCCTTATAAAGTAAAACAGGTAATATCTGGTAACACCTATTTACTACAAACATTACAAGGCAAGGATTTACCCAAAGCTTTGAATGTGTGTTTCCTCAAGCAGTACCATCCTAGTACGTGGCAAGATGCTTAAGAAAACCAATGTGATCACATCGAGTTAAGATGCTTTTGGTTTGCCCAGCTCCACCAAAAGGCATGGGGGCATATGTTTAGCACCAAAATGAGCGAGCGGACGGTCCGGCCCTGAGGCCGGACAGTCCACGGTCCGGACAGTCTGCGCCTGTGGGCCGGACGGTCCGCACGTGCGCAGAGCAGATTAGGGTTCTGAGTTTTGTGCTACGATTGTTAGCTAGATTCGTGGAATTAGCTCAGAAATCAGTTGTGTAAAGGGTCTAGCCCCCCTCCTCTATAAATAGAGAGGTATACAGCCGATTTGTAATGATCAATCGAACCTTCAATCAATATAATCCTTAGGAGCAGTTCTAGTTTAGCCTCTCAATCCCCAAATTCTTCGCTTCTCTTTGACTCTACGTCGATTAGAGGAGTATAGGTCAGTCTACCCGAGCCTAGACAACTCCTAGGATCTCTCCTCCCCGACGGGGTCCCTCCCGGGAGCGAGATCCGATCTTCCGCCGCCCCTGCGCACGCACGGACCATCCGGCCCCACGGCGCGGACCGTCCGGCCGTCAGGCAGAAACCCTAGCCTCGCACCAGGCCACGGACCGTCCGGCCCCTGCGCGCGGACCGTCCGCCCCTGTGCAGAGAGCACCGCCGCTGGTTCGTGTTGAGTGTTTGGCGCCCTAAAAAGGTGTCAACACCGTCCTACCCAAAAGCACCACGAGGGGTAACCCCAGGTGTGCGGTTGGGCTCCAAACACCGACAGCTAGCACGCCAGGTAGGGGGGTGAGTCGTTGATCCAAGCTAGCTCAATGGCCATTACCTTCCAGTGCAAGATCGCTCTTTGCCCTGGATCCGTATTCTGCTTCGGGACCGTCTTATCTGTGGCAGATGAGAAGGGAACTCTGCACCGCATAGCAGATCCACCGGAGAAGAAACTTTCCTTGGAAATCCCTAGGAAAGCCAGAACAAGACAGTGGACAGCGCAACCTCCTACGCCCCAAACAAAAACTACATTTTGCAAACAGAGAACCGGGAATTTACTTGCCCGAAGAACTCCGCTGCCCACTTCGCCCACAAAGGAGTGGACGCGGATTACAAGGAAGAGAGAAGCAAATGTTCCTAGAAAAGGAACGGAGCTCCGGCGAGCTATCTTTCTGGCACCTTCGCCCTCAAAGAAGGACAGAAAGGAATGCGCCACCACAGTAACTCCTTTCTACCCCGACGTCCCCTTCATCGGGGGAAGATTGGAATCATCTCCCATCTCCGACGACGAGCCAACCGTCCCCGGGGAAAACCTCCCCAGCGAGAAGCTCGACGATGAAGGAACAGACGTCGGAATATTCGGCGACATCACGAAGCTGGGGAGCAGGACTCAGCGCAGCCCGTATCCCGGGATGAAGTCTTGGAAGTAGGAGAAACTCCCGACGAGCGGGTATTCAGAGAAAGGAGGGATTCTCGTTGACATGACTGCCGGCAAGCTCAAGACAGAGATCGAGAACAAGCTGAACAGGGCACAAGGTTACACTGAGAGAACCCTCTCTTCGCTCGAAACCTGAACCCTGACTTCGCTCGCGCAATGAACACGCCGAGCGAAGTCGGAGGAGTGCTGGCCTAGATAGCTGATGGCCTCCCATGGACTCCGGATGCTGAAGGCTATTGGCGGCTGCTTACTTGGGCAGCTAATCATCTTCTACCCATCGCTCATCCCCCGAGCGACCAGCGACACGCCATCAATAGTCACCAAGACGCACGAAACTCCATCAACGCTTCGTGCGACCGATGACACGAAAATGAGATAAGGCGCCGGGAGGAGTATGATCAGGACCATGGTGTCCCGGCTTTAAGTCATGCCACCCAAGTTGAGTCGGCTGCAGCTTCAACTAGTGGCCCGATCTGGGGACGGTTGAGACGACACATCATCGACTCCCCTCCCGGGACCAACACCATGAATGTCGACAGGAAGACACATGTGGAGTATCCGCGCTTACTCCGCGTCTCAGGGCCATCCAATGGCCCCCAAACTTCAAGGTCTCCAATGTCGACAAGTACGAGCCTAAGCAGGACCCGGGAGGCTAGTTGGCCGTCTATACGACCGCTGCCCGGGCCGATGGGGCAACCGAAGAAGTGATGACCGCATATTTGCCCATCGTCCTTAGGCAAGATGCATTGCAGTGGCTACGACATCTGCCATGACACTGCATCGGCGATTGGAGTGACTTCAGTCGGCGTTTCATCGCTAACTTCCAGTCCCTCTCCGACAAGCCGGCGCAGCCATGGGACCTCAAATCCATCAAGCGCCTGGGCGATGAAACACTTTAATCGTACCTCAAGAGGTTTCAGACCATGAGAAATCGTATCCCCGAGGTCACTGAGGCAGCAGTGATTGAGGACTTCTACCGGGGATTTAATGACTCGGCCTTCATCTGAGCCATACTGCAGAAAGCGCCGACCACCTCCAAACAACTGTTTCAAGAGGCGAACCGCTACATCACCGCTAACGAGCAAGCCTAGGACCTCATCGGAGGAACGAAACCTGCACCACCGACACCGCGACGCGACACGAACCAGCAACCCGACAGGCGTTGGGAGAACAGGCCTCGTGAGGAGGTCCATGCCACCGGACCACCCGTCGCTCGTGCCCAAGGGGCACCCAGTGGAGGCGAGCGAACACTGGACGACATCCTCGACACCCAGTGCCCGTACCACAAGGACATGCGTCACACCTTATGGAACTGTAGGGACTTCAAGCACTCCATCGGAAATGGCCGACCGTTCCAGCCTCTACCACCTCCCCCACCACGAGGAGGGCCTGGCGAGCCCAGGCAGCCTCAGCAACCAGAAAAGGGAGGGGTGGAGCATTCCCGCGCATTGACAGGGAGGTCAATGTCATCTTCGGAGGCCACGGATCGCAAGAGAACAGAAGGCAACAGAAGCTCAATGACCAGCAGGTCCTAGCGACAACCACTAGTGCCCCAGCTCCTTATCGGTCGTCAGAGCACGCGATAACTTTCAGTCGGACAGATCAGTGGTTCAACTTCGACCACCCTGGCAAGTACCTGCTCCTCGTCAATCCGGTGATCCAGGAGAGCAGGGTAAAGAACGTACTAGTGGATGGGGGAAGTAGCATTAACGTTACTTTCCCTCAAACACTCCTGGCCTTGGGGGTCGCACGCAAAGACCTCACCGAGTCAGGCACCCCTTTATTCGGCATTGTGCCGACCAAAGGAGAGTACCCGCTCGGGCACATCTACATGCTCGTCACCTTTGGAACTCCGGAAAACTACAGAACCGAGTTCCTGAGGTTTGAGGTGGGGCGTTTCGACTACGGGTACAACGCCATCATCGGTAGGCCAGGACTGGCGAAATTCATGGCCATTCCGCACTATTCATACATGATATTGAAGATTCCAGGACCGCAAGGAATCATCACCGTGCGCGCTTACTTCCAAGGCGCCGCAGAATGCTTTCGGTGAGCCATCCAGGCAGCCCTTACTACTAGACCCCTGACAACTTCCTCCACGCAGGCGAACACAAAGCCTGAGGAAGACCTCGCGATACCCACAAACGAAGCTCAAGCCGTGACCTCTATACGGCCGACTGAGGAGACTAAAAGAATCAACTTGGGTTCTCCGATGAGCGCAAGGCTGCCATCATCAGTTCCAGCCTTGACGACAAATAGGAAGGCGCTCTTGTCCGGTTCCTGCAAGATAACCGAGACGTATTCGCATGGCAACCTACGGATATACCGGGAGTCCCGTGAGAAGTGGCCGAGCACAAATTGAAGGTCTATTCTCAAGCAAGGCCGATTCGATAGAAGCTGCGTCATTTCACGCCTGACGAGAGAAGCTATTCGCGCCGAGTTAGCTCGCTTAGTGGCTGCAGGGTTCATTAGAGAAGTGCCGCATCCTGAGTGGCTAGCAAATCCTATTCTTGTACTAAAAAAGAATAAAGTGGATTGGCGCATGTGCGTTGACTATACTGATCTCAACAAACATTGTCTAAAGGATCCCTTCGGGCTCCCTAGAATAGATCAGGTGGTTGATTCGACCGCTGGTTGTTCTATGTTGTCCTTCCTAGACTGTTATTCTGGATACCATCAGATCAGCTTAGAAAAAGAAGATGAGGAGAAAACTGCATTCATCACCTCGTTTGGAGCTTTCTGCTATACCTCCATGTCGTTTGGCCTCAAGAATGTAGGAGCAACTTACCAGAGAGCCATTCAAACATGTTTAGCCAATCACTGGGGCAAGCGGGTGGAAGCCTATGTTGATGATGTGGTGATCAAAACTGAAAACTCAGAAAACTTCATTGAAGATTTGCAGTTGGTCTTCAACAGCTTGAGGCGATACCGGTGGAAGCTCAATCTAGAAAAGTGTGTTTTCGGAGTACCGGCAGGGAAGTTACTCGGATTCATTGTCAGACACCGGGGAATTGAAGCCAACCCAGAAAAATCGAGGCCATCATGAGAATGGAGGCGCCGTGATCACATAAAAAGGTACAGAGGCTTACTGGATGCATGGCAGCCCTGAGCTGGTTCATATCAAGGCTAGGGGAGAAAGGCATGGCATTCTACAAATTGCTCAAAAAGGTGGACAAGTTTCAGTGGACCATAGAGGCACAGGAAGCTCTAGAGGCACTGAAAAAGTTCCTGACTACACCACCAGTACTCGAGCCACCACGCCGAGCCACGCCGAATCAGCCAATAGAATATCTGTTGTTATACATCTCCTGCACGACTCACGTGGTAAGCACCACGTTAGTAGTCGAGCGGGTGGAGGAAGGACATACATACCCGGTGCAGCATCCAGTCTACTTCATCAGCGAAGTTCTCGGGCCCTCAAAAATGAAGTATCCCCAAGTCCAGAAACTGCTATATGCGGTACTTCTAACCGCTCGCAAGCTCCGTCACTACTTTGACGACCACAAAGTCATAGTAGTCACATGATTTCCAATAGGGGACATTCTTCACAACAAAGAAGCTATCGGAAGGATAGCCAAGTGGGCGTGCGAGCTGGGAGCTCACGACATAGAGGTCCGGCCCCACACGGCAATCAAAACTCAGGCACTGGTTGACTTCGTATCTGAGTGGACTGAACATCAGGTCCCAGATAACCCGGAGACTACCGAAGTATGGAGAATGTACTTTGATGGCTCGCTGAGGTTGCAAGGAGTAGGTGCAGGGATTCTATTTATTGCTCCTGGAGGTGAACAACTCAAGTACGCACTCTAGCTATTATTTCTGGCATCAAATAATGCAGCAGAATATGAAGCACTGATCCACGGATTAAACATCGTCGTATCACTCAGCATCAAGAAGTTGATGGTATATGGAGATTCGCTAGTGGTCATAAGCCAGATAAACAAAGACTGGGATTGCTCGACTGGTTCCATGGGAAAGTACTGTGCGGCCGTCCGAAAATTGGAGGACAAATTCGAAGGATTGGAGTTCCATCACGTGGAAAGAGACCACAACACGGCAGTAGACGCGTTGTCGAAGCTGGGATCCAATCGAGCCTAGGATCCACCCGGGATCTTCGTCCAAGAAATATCACAACCAAGTATCCTCTCAGATCAGATGGAAGAGTGCAACACCTTGAGCCAACCAGAGTCGGACCCCAATGACTGGAGAGAGCTTATCATCAGGTACATAAAAAATGAAGAAGAACCAGATGACAAGGCGACAGTGAAACGCATCGCAAGACAGTCAGCCCACTACACCCTCATAGGGGGCATACTGTTCAGAAGAGGTGCGGCAGGAGTCCTCATGAAGTGCATTCACTCGGCTATTGGGAAGCAACTGTTAGATGAAATCCATGCCGGGCAGTGCGGAGTACATGCAGCGTCCAGAACTCTGGTCGGGAAGGCTTTTAGATCTGGTTTCTATTGGCCAATAGTGAAGAGTGATGCTGCCAAGTTAGTCCAGAGATGTGAAGCTTGCCAATTCTTATCGAAGCAACAACATTTACCCGCACAGCAGCTGCAGACCATTCCTGTAACATGGCCATTTGCATGCTGGGGGCTGGACATGATCGGGCCTTTCAAGAAAGCTCAGGGAGGCTATACTCACATACTGGTTGTCATTGACAAATTCACAAAATAGATATAGTACAAGCCCATTGCCTCTTTGACCTCAGCCAAGGCAGTGGAATTCATACAAGACATAATATTCAGGTTTGGGATACCAAATAGCATCATTACCGACCTAGGATCCAACTTCACCAGCTCTGAATTCTTCGACTTCTGCGAGCAGCAGAGCATCTAGATTAAGTATGCATCAGTAGCGCACCCAAGAGCCAATGACCAAGTAGAAAGAGCCAATGGAATGATACTGGAAGGACTCAGGAAGAAAGTATTTGACAAGAGTGAAAAGCTTCCAGGAAAATGGATCAGAGAGCTACCATACGTGGTCTGGAGCATGAGAACTCAACCCAGTCGAGCTCTACATGGAAATACCCAGTTCTTCATGGTCTATGGGTCAAAGGCAGTGCTGCCCGTTGACCTAATATTCGGAGCGTCGAGGTTGACTTTCGAAAGCATAGCCGAAGCAGAAGCTACCAGGCTAGAAGATATCGATGTGCTGGAGGAAGAACGATTGAACGCAGTAATTCAGTCAGTTAGGTACCAGAAGACCTTGAGGCGCTATCATGATAAAGCTATGCGACACCGGTCCTTTGCAGTGGGAGACTTGGTCCTTCGTCGAATTCTAACGGGGGAACGATGGCACAAGCTGTCACCACTATGGGAAGGGCCATTCATCATATCAGAGATCACTCGGCCAGGATCATACCGGCTTACTCAAATGGATGGCACGGAAGTGGGGAACTCATGGAACATAGAGCACCTCAGAAAGTTCTATCCCTAGCAAGGCCTCAAAAATTCTCGAAGAAACATTGTACTCTATAATCTGGGGACTTCATCATCAATAAAGTTTTCGTTTTCAAAGACATTCAGACTCTTGACTTACAGCTGACTTCGATTGGGCTGGGCTTGAAATCAGCACGCTTACTCGACTTAGGGTGACCACTATACCCTACTAACGGAGCAATCGGCTTAAGTCGGTAACGACTTAAGTCGGTGTGACATGCTCACGCTTACTCGACTTAGGGTGACCACTATACCCTACTAACGGAGAAATTAGCTTAAGTCGGTAACGACTTAAGTTGGTGTGACATGTTCACGCTTACTCGACTTAGGGTGACCACTATACCCTACTAACGAAGCAATCGGCTTAATTCGACGACGACTTAAGTCGGTGCAACAGCCTCACACTGACCTGACTTAGGGTGACCACTATCCCCTGCTAACGGAGCAATCAACTTAAGTCGGTAGTTGGGTGCTATAAATACCCAACCAACACATTGAAGACACAATTGGTAGTTGGGTGCTATAAATACCCCCAACCAACACATTGAAGACACAAGACTCACCTACTACACATTAAGCGCAACCTCTTCATGCATTCAAAGCCAATTCCACATCGCATTTGATTCGATTTGTATTTGAGTGACTTAGCGGCTAGAGCAAAGAGAGTTGCGAGTTCTTATGTTCTTGATTTGATCTTTCACATTCTCACTCCCATTCTCATTCTCTTGATTTCAACGTGAGGCAAGAGACTCCAAATACTTTGTGTGGAGATCCTGGAAAGGGTTGCAAGAGACCCATCCTACGTGAACCCCTCAACGGGGAGTAGGTTCTTTGGAACCGAACCTCGGGAAACAAATCACTATATCTTTGCGATTTGCTTCTTTCCTCTCCCCTCTCTAGTTCTCTGCTTGCAATCGTTTTGAGTTGGCTCCCAAAGTTATCTGCATTGGTTGGGAAACTTATATCAAGAAGAACTTCTCTTCCACACTCTGATTTCATTAATACTCGTTCTAATAGTAACCTTGGGTGAAGTTCATGTTCAAAGTTTATAATTTTTAGGTTCCGCCTATTCACCCCCCTCTAGGCGACTTTCAGGAATGCCTTGCAAGACTCGGTCTCACTTAAGAAGAGAAAAGAGGAAATCAAGTTTGATCTTCATGAACACTTGAGTGAGGAAAGGGTTGAGAGAAACCCGGTCCTTAGTGGACTCCTCAATGGAGACGTATGTTTCTTTGTGAAACTGAACCCTAATAACAAATTGTCATGTGTTCTTTGTGAAAGTCGCCTAGAGGGGGGTGAATAGGCGAAACCTGAAATTTATAAACTTAAACACACACTAAGGGTCGGGGTTAGCGTTAGAATTAAATCCAAGGTGGAAGATTGTTTCTCTTGCCACGAGTTTCTCAAATGATGTGGATGACGTTTGGGAGCAAACTCAAATCAATATTGTCAAGGAAACTTTAGAGAGAGGAAAGAGGGCAAAACAAATCAATTGGAAATCAACACAAGTGGACACGATGATTTGTTTTACCGAGGTTCGGTTCCAAAGAACCTAGTCCCCGTTGAGGAGGCCACAAAGGTCGGGTCTATTTCAACTCTTTCCCTCTCTCTCAAACGGTCATTTAGACCAAGTGAGCCTTCTCTTAATCACACGGGTCACTAAGACCCCGCAAGGACCACCACACACTTGGTGTCTCTTGCTTGGCTTTACAAAGCACTCAAGAATTGGAATGAGAAAGGAAGAAGGCAATCCAAGCAACAAGAGCGCAAATTAACACAAAAACTCTCTCTCTCAAGTCACTAAGTGGTGGAGTTGATTTTGGGACTTGGAGAGGATTTTGATCTATTGAATGTGTCTTGGAGTGAAGTCTTTTGCTCTTGTATTGAATGTTGAATTCAGAACACTTGGATGGCTTTGAATGAGGTGGTTGGGGGGTATTTATAGCCCCCAACCACTTCCTAGATGTTGGTTGTTTCTGCTGTCGATGGGCGTGTAAGTGCAATCAACCCTAATTGAGGGTTTTGGTGATTAAATGACAAAACAAACAGAGATTCTAACAAGTTTGCTCCTAGCATGTATACAATTATTTTACAGACAGGAGAACCACAGATCTTATGAGTATGCAAATGTAAAAGCACAGCGGATTAAAATTCTACATCATATAGCGTGCTCCAAGTGCTTGGGAACAACGACAGTTTGCATTTTATAATTCTTGAGTTATAGAAATCACCGTTCAATTAAGAGGGATCCGCAATAAGTTAAGTAAGTAATGCGATGAGCTCAGTTCAAACCCTTTCAAATCCTCTAAGAGAATATTTTTCTTGATCATGAATGCCCTTGGAAAAACCACTTTTACTCCCCACTAAAGTTTCACCTTGGTTCACCTTAGTTTTCTCAAAACTTGTTCTTCAGTTTCAAAAATCGGTTCAACCAGACCTAAAACCGGTTCAACCGGTTTCTGCACTATTTCTTCTGTCACCTCTGACCTGCTAGTCTGCCAGTCAAAATCTGTCAGAAAAAGTCGTGTGCAGAGTTTTTCAAAAACCGGTTCAACCGGATTTGAGTCCGGCTCAACCGAATTTGAGACCAGTCGAGTCTCCGGCTGAGTACCTTAGTGATCCGAGAACTCCCTGGTGGAAACCGGTTCAACCGGTTTAAGAACCGGTTCAACCGGTTTAAGAACCGGTTCAACCGGTTTTTGGTCCACTTCTCCCAACGGTTGCTAGCTTTTGGGGGATCCTTTAAACACCCCCACACTCTCTCTCTTCATTCACTTCTGCTCCCTCCACGATTTCTTGGCTGACCAACCTCCAAACAAGGGCATTCAATTCACCTCTCACACCCGAAATCGCATCCCCTTTAATCGTTTGAAGGATCCTTGGTGTGAGGTGAAGTCAATCTAACACGATGTTGATTTCATCTTGATTCTCCTATTCTCTTCATTCTTGAGCTCATTGCAAACTTAACCTTGTGCGGATTTGTTACTCTTGGAACCTTGCGTTCCTTGACGGATAGAGGTTGCTTGGGAGTCTCCAAATTTGTGGATGACCCAAAGAAGTTTGTATCACCCGCTATTTGAGCAAATTTGAGAAGAGATTTCCTTGACCTTGGTGGTCGGCTTGTGGAGGATTAGGGTTGGAAAAGACCCGGCCCTTTGTGGGCTCCTCAACGAGGAGTAGGATACCTTTGTGGTGGTTGCCGAACCTCGGGTTAAATCGTGTGTTCTTGTGTGTTCTTGAGTAGTGCTTTAATTTGTTGGTTAGTTCATATTCGATCATATTGTGTGCAAATCGTGTGAAAACAATTCATACCGATTTGTCATCTATTCGAGTGGATTTTCTCTAGGTCAAGTCTTTCGCAAAATCTCTCACTACTTCGTCACATTTGTTTAACTGTTTATCTAATCTAAGTTGAGCAGGTTCAAACTTGTTCAGCTATAAACAAAATCGGCTGAACCGGTTTGCACCAGTGCAACTTGAATTTGACACTATCTCGAAGTTTTTAGTGGAAAATTTCAGGTGTAGCCTATTCGCCCCCCCTCTAGGCTACTTTCAATTGGTATCAGAGGTTTGTACCTCGTTTTATGCTTAACCGCGTGAGGAAACGATCATGTCTACTCAAAGGGACCATGTGGATCCTCTCCTCGAGGAAATCCCCATCACATCTTCCGGTGAGGAAATAGACCCCAAGGTCCTTGACCTTGCCATGAAGATTGCCGAGAAGATGTTCCTCAAAATGAAAGAGGAAGATGCTAAGAAAAGGGAAGAAGAAGAATCAAGAAGAAAGGCCGATGAAGACAAAGGAAAGGGAAAAATTGAATACAATGATGACCTAGTGGAACTTTTGGTGTCAAGGGTGATGAGCAAGGTAAGTCTCAACACCGAAGGATCATCTACCAAAAGTAAAGGTAACGAGTTCAACAAAGTTCAATTTGATTATTCGAGAAATTTTATTCCCAACTTCTCTTCCGCCCCACTTGGAAAGTTACCAACTCTTAGTGAGTTGAACTATGACGAGTGGGCCGATAAGATGAAGTCGCATTTAATCGGTGTACATCCTAGTCCTTGGGAGATTGTCAATATAGGTATGTATAAGCCTGCCCAAGGAGAAGAGATGACTCCGGAAATGATGCAAGAAGTACACCGCAATGCTCAAGCGGTGAGCATAATAAAAGGAAGCCTTTGTCCAGAAGAGTACCGAAAAGTCCAAGGAAGAGAGGATGCTCGTGACATTTGGAACATTCTCAAAATGTCACATGAAGGAGACCCCAAAGCTAAGAGACATAGAATTGAAGCTTTGGAGAGTGAGCTTGCTCTATATGATTGGACTAAGGGTGAGTCACTTCGATCACTCTTTGATCGGCTAATGGTGTTGGTCAACAAAATAAGAGTGCTTGGGAGTGAAGATTGGAGTGACTACAAGGTCACTAGACTATTAATGAGAGCATACAAAGAAAAGGACAAGAGTCTAGCAAGGATGATAAGGGACCGTGATGACTATGAGGAAATGACACCTCACCAACTATTTGCAAAGATTCAACAACATGAGTCTGAAGAAGCCCCAATCAAGACAAGAGACACTCATGCCTTGATCTCAAATGAACAAGATTCCCCCAAGAAGAACAAAGACCACAAGGCAAAGAAAGTGGTCAAAACATCAAGTGATGAAGATTGTTCAAGTGATGAAGACACAGCTATGTTCATCAAAACCTTCAAGAAGTTTGTGAGGAAAAATGATAAATTTCAAAGGAAAGGAAAGAAGAGGGCATGTTATGAATGTGGCCAAACCGGTCATTTCATAGCGGATTGTCCTAACAAAAAGGAACAAGAAGCCAAGAAGGAATACAAAAAGGATAAGTTCAAAAGGGGGGGGCAAGAACAACAGATATTTCAAGAAGAAGAAATATGGTCAAGCCCACATTGGTGAAGAATGGAACTCCGATGAAGAAAGTTCTAGCTCCGAAGAAGAGGAAGTGGTGGCAAACGTCGCCATCCAATCTACTTCAAGCTCACAACTCTTCACCAACCTCCACGACGACTCCTACACTCCAACTTGCCTCATGGCAAAAGGAGATAAGGTAACTTTATTTAGTGATGATTTCACAAATGATGATGAACAAACTATCATGAAAAATAAAATGATTAAAGAATTTGGTTTAAATGGATATAATGTTATCACTAAATTAATGGAGAAGCTAGATAAAAGAAAAGCAACTCTTGACGCTCAATAAGACTTGCTCATCCTTGAAAAGGAGAGAAACCTAGAGCTTCAAGAATTGCTATTCAATAAAGATGAAATGCTAGAATCCTTGACTAAGGAAGTATCTTTAGTCAATATAATTATAGAGGATAAGGAGAAAGAAATGACAAATATGAAAACCTCTATAGTTAATCTTGCAAATGAAAAGGATGCACTTGAATCAAGCATGTTAAGCTTGACCGTCCAAAATCAAGAACTTCAAGTGCAACTTGAAAATTGCAAGAACCTCAATGCTTCATCTTTATTGATTGAATCTAAGTCTAGCTCCTCAAATAATACCGTTTGTAAACATTGTGTAAAATATCATGCTTCTTGTTGTTTGACTAACCATGCAAGGAAGAAAAGCCCACAGGTTAAGGTCAAAGAAATATTGAAGAGATGCTCTAGCAATGATGGGTTAAAGAAAGTTGAACCCAAGTACAAGTCCTTGAAGCCCAACAATGGAAAAGGGGGCTTGGGTACAACTCACATAAGGAAAACCCTAGCATAGTGCATAAGGGGTGGAGATCCCCCAAGTTCATAGAGGGAACCACCCTATATGATGCCTTGGGGAGGATTCACTCCTCAAATGACAAGTTAACTCAAGTAAAGGTAAACTTGAGTTCCACAAAGAATAAGATGAAGGAAGCGGTTTCCACAAATGGAGAAAAATTTAAAGCTCCCATTTCTCATTCTTATCTTTGTGATTATATGTTGACTTGGGATTCAGGAAAATTGGTTGTTAAATATGTGGGTGCCTACTGAAAGTCGCCTAGAGGGGGGTGAATAGGGCGAATCTGAAATTTACAAACTTAATCACAACTACAAGCCGGGTTAGCGTTAGAAATATAATCAAGTCTGAGAGAGAGGGTGCAAAACAAATCGCAAGCGGATAAAGAGTGTGACACGCGGATTTGTTTTACCGAGGTTCGGTTCTCGCAAACCTACTCCCCGTTGAGGTGGTCACAAAGACAAGGTCTCTTTCAACCCTTTCCCTCTCTCAACCTTAGACTTGTGAGTATCCCTTGGCCATAAGTCGGGCTTTGTTCCTTGTCACCACACCATGTTCATCTTGCTTGTTGCGGAACACCCACTTGGTTCCTACAACATTTTGATTAGGACGTGGAACCAAATGCCATACCTCATTCCTAGTGAAGTTGTTGAGCTCCTCTTGCATCGCCACCACCCAATCCGAATCTTGAAGTGCTTCCTCTACCCTGTGTGGCTCAATAGAGGAGACAAAAGAGTAATGTTCACAAAAATGTGCAACACGAGATCTAGTGGTTACCCCCTTATGAATGTCGCCAAGGATGGTGTCAACGGGGTGATCTCGTTGGATTGCTTGGTGGACTCTTGGGTGTGGCGGCCTTGGTTCTTCATCCTCCTTGTCTTGATCCTTTGCATCTCCCCCTTGATTGTTGCCGTCATCTTGAGGTGGCTCATCTTGTTGATCTTCTCCTTCATCAACTTGAGCCTCATCCTCATTTTGAGTTGGTGGAGATGCTTGCGTGGAGGAGGATGGTTGATCTTGTGCATTTGGAGGCTCTTCGGATTCCTTAGGACACACATCCCCAATGGACATGTTCCTTAGCGCGATGCATGGAGCCTCTTCAACACCTATCTCATCAAGATCAACTTGCTCTACTTGAGAGCCGTTAGTCTCATCAAACACAACGTCACAAGAAACTTCAACTAGTCCTGAGGACTTGTTAAAGACTCTATGTGCCCTTGTGTTTGAATCATATCCTAGTAAAAAGCCTTCTACAGTCTTAGGAGCAAATTTAGATTTTCTACCTCTTTTAACAAGAATAAAGCATTTGCTACCAAAGACTCTAAAATATGAAATATTGGGCTTTTTACCGGTTAGGAGTTCATATGATGTTTTCTTGAGGATTCGGTGTAGATACAACCGGTTGATGGCGTAGCAGGCGGTGTTGACCGCCTCGGCCCAAAACCGATCCGAAGTCTTGTACTCATCAAGCATGGTCCTCGCCATGTCCAATAGAGTTCTATTCTTCCTCTCTACTACACCATTTTGTTGTGGGGTGTAGGGAGAAGAGAACTCATGCTTGATGCCCTCCTCCTCAAGGAAACCTTCGATTTGTGAGTTCTTGAACTCCGTCCCGTTGTCGCTTCTAATTTTCTTGATCCTTAAGCCGAACTCGTTTTGAGCCCGTCTCAAGAATCCTTTTAAGGTCTCTTGGGTATGAGATTTTTCCTGCAAAAAGAACACCCAAGTGAAGCGAGAATAATCATCCACAATAACTAGACAGTACTTACTCCCGTCGATGCTTATGTAAGCTATCGGGCCGAATAGGTCCATGTGTAGGAGCTCCAGTGGCCTGTCAGTCGTCATGATGTTCTTATGTGGATGATGAACACCAACCTGCTTTCCTGCTTGGCATGCGCTACAAATCCTGTCTTTCTCAAAATGAACATTTGTTAATCCTAAAATGTGCTCTTCCTTTAGAAGCTTATGAAGATTCTTCATCCCAACATGGGCTAGTTGGCGGTGCCAGAGCCAACCCATGTTAGTCTTAGCAATTAAGCAAGTGTCGAGTTCAGCTCTATCAAAATCTACCAAGTATAGCTGACCCTCTAACACTCCCTTAAATGCTATTGAATCATCACTTCTTCTAAAGACAGTGACACCTACATCAGTAAAAAGACAGTTGTAGCTCATTTGACATAATTGCGAAACGGAAAGCAGATTGTAATCTAATGAGTCTACAAGAAAAACATTGGAAATGGAATGGTCTGATGATATAGCAATTTTACCCAATCCTTTGACCAAACCTTGGTTTCCATCCCCGAATGTGATAGCTCGTTGGGGATCTTGGTTTTTCTCGTAGGAGGAGAACATTTTCTTCTCCCCAGTCATATGGTTTGTGCACCCGCTATCGATGATCCAACTTGAGCCCCCGGATGCATAAACCTACAAAACAATTTTAGTTCTTGACATTAGGTACCCAAATGGTTTTGGGTCCTTTGGCATTAGACACAAGAACTTTGGGTACCCAAACACAAGTCTTTGACCCCTTGTGCGTGCCCCCAACATACTTGGCAACTACCTTGCCGGATTTGTTAGTTAACACATAAGATGCATCAAAAGTTTTAAATGAAATGCTATGTTCATTTGATGCACTAGGAGTTTTCTTCTTAGGCAACTTAGCATGGGTTGGTTGCCTAGAGCTAGATGTGTCACCCTTATACATAAAAGCATGATTAGGGCCAGAGTGAGACTTCCTAGAGTGAATTCTCCTAATTTTGCTCTCGGGATAACCGACAGGGTATAAAATGTAACCCTCGTTATCCTGAGGCATGGGAGCCTTGCCCTTAACAAAGTTGGACAATTTCTTAGGAGGGACATTAAGTTTGACATTGCCTCCCTGTTGGAAGCCAATGCCATCCTTAATGCCAAGGCGTCTCCCATTATAAAGCATACTACGAGCAAACTTAAAATTTTCATTTTCTAGTTCATGCTCGGCAATTTTAGCGTCTAATTTAGCTATATGATCATTTTGTTGTTTAATCATGGAAAGGTGATCATGTATAGCATTAACATCAACATCTCTACATCTAGTGCAAATAGTGACATGCTCAGTGGTAGATGTAGAGGGTTTGCAAGAATTAAGTTCAACAATCTTAGCACGCAATATATCATTTTTATCTCTAAGATCGGAAATTGTAACATTGCAAACATCTAGTTCTTTAGCCTTAGCAAGCAACTTTTCATTCTCAATCCTAAGGCTAGCAAGAGAAATGTTTAATTCTTCAATCTTAGCAAGCAAATCATTATTATCATTTCTAAGATTGGGAATTGAAACATCATAAACATTTGAATCAACCTTAGCTAACAAATTAGCATTCTCATTTCTAAGGTTGTCAATAGTCTCATGTCAAGTGCTTAGCTCACTAGATAGTTTTTCACATTTTTCTACTTCTAGAGCGTAAGCATTTTTAACCTTAACATGCTTCTTATTTTCTTTAATAAGGAAGTTCTCTTGGGTGTCCAAGAGATCATCCTTCTCATGAATGGCACTAATCAATTCATTTAATTTTTCTTTTTGTTGCATGTTAAGGTTGGCAAAAAGAGTGCGTAAGTTATCCTCCTCATTGCTAGCATTATCCTCATCACTAGAGGTTTCATATTTAGTGGAGGATTTTGATTTTACCTTCTTCCTTTTGCTGTCCTTTGCCATGAGGCACTTGTGGCCAATGTTGGGGAAGAGAAGACCTTTGGTGACGACGATGTTTGCGGTGTCCTCGTTGGAGGAGGAGTCGGTGGAGCTCTCGTCGGAGTCCCACTCCCGGCAAACATGGGCATCGCCGCCCTTCTTCTTGTAGTACTTCTTCTTCTCCTTTCTTCTCCCCTTCTTGTCGTCGCCCCTGTCACTGTCACTAGAAATAGGACATTTTGCAATAAAATGATCGGGGTTACCACATTTGTAGCACACTTTCTTGGAGCGAGGCTTGTAATCTTTCCCCCTCCTTTGTTTGAGGATTTGGCGGAAGCTCTTGATGACGAGCACCATCTCGTCATTGTCGAGCTTTGAGGCGTCAATTGGTTGTCTACTTGATGTAGACTCCTCCTTCTTCTCCTCCGTCGCTTTGAATGCGACCGGTTGTGCTTCGGACGTGGAGGGGCCATCAAGCTCGTTGACCTTCTTTGAGCCTTTGATCATTAATTCAAAGCTCACAAAATTCCCTATTACCTCCTCGGGAGTCATTAGTGTATATCTAGGATTTCCTCGAATTAATTGAACTTGCGTAGGGTTAAGAAAAACGAGGGATCTTAGAATAACCTTGACCATTTCATGGTCATCCCATTTCTTGCTCCCGAGGTTGCGCACTTGGTTCACCGAGGTTTTGAGCCGGTTGTACATGTCTTGTGGCTCCTCCCCTTGGCGAAGTCGGAAGCGACCGAGCTCCCCCTCGATCGTTTCCCGCTTGGTGATTTTGGTCACCTCGTCTCCTTCGTGCGCGGTTTTTAGTGTGTCCCAAATCTCCTTAGCATTTTTCAACCCTTGCACCTTATTATACTCCTCTCGACTTAGAGAGCCGAGAAGTATAGTTGAGGCTTGGGAGTTGAAGTGTTGGATTTGGGCCACTTCGTCCTCATCATAATCTTCATCCCCTATGGATGGTACCTGTACACTAAACTCAACAACATCCCATATACTTTTGTGGAGTGAGGTTAGATGAAATTGCATCAAATCACTCCACCTAGCATAATCTTCACCATCAAACGTTGGTGGTTTACCTAATGGGACGGAAAGTAAAGGCGTATGTTTAGGAATGCGAGGATAGCGTAAGGGGATCTTACTAAACTTCTTGCGCTCATGGCGCTTAGAAGTGACGGACGGCGTGTCGGAGCCGGAGATGGATGGCGATGAGGTGTCGGTCTCGTAGTAGACCACCTTCCTCATTTCTTCTTCTTGTCACCGCTCCGACGCGACTTGTGTGAAGGGGATTCCTTCTCCTTCCCCTTCCCTTTGTTGTGGGACTCTCCCGATGGAGCCTTCCCGTGGCTTGTAGCGGGCTTCTCGCCGGTCACCATTTCCTTCTTGGCGTGATCTCCCGACATCACTTCGAGCGGTTAGGCTCTAATGAAGCACCGGGCTCTGATACCAATTGAAAGTCGCCTAGAGAGGGGTGAATAGGGCGAATCTGAAATTTACAAACTTAATCACAACTACAAGTCGGGTTAGCGTTAGAAATATAATCTAGTCCGAGAGAGAGGGTGCAAAACAAATCGCAAGCGGATAAAGAGTGTGACACGCGAATTTGTTTTACCGAGGTTCGGTTCTCGCAAACCTACTCCCCGTTGAGGTGGTCACAAAGACCGGGTCTCTTTCAACCCTTTCCCTCTCTCAAACGGTCCCTTGGACCGAGTGAGCTTCTTCTTCTCAATCAAACGGGAACAAACTTCCCCGCAAGGACCACCACACAATTGGTGTCTCTTGCCTCGGTTACAATTGAGTTGTTCGCAAGAAAGAGTGAAAGAAAGAAGCAATCCAAGCGCAAGAGCTCAAAAGAACACAACAAATCTCTCTCACTAATCACTAAAGCTTTGTGTGGAATTGGGAGAGGATTTGATCACTTGGGTGTGTATAGAATTGAATGCTAGAGCTCTTGTAAGTAGTTGGAAGGTGGAAAACTTGGATGACTTGAAAGAGGGTGGTTGGGGGTATTTATAACCCCAACCACCAAACTAGCCGTTTGGTGGAGGCTACTGTCGACGGGCGCACCGGACAGTCCGGTGCGCCACCGGACACTGTCCGGTGCGCCAGCTACGTCACCAGGCCGTTGGGTTCCGACCGTTGGAGCTCTGACATGTGGGCCCGCCTGGCTGTCCGGTGGCGCACCGGACAAGTCCTGTAGACTGTCCGGTGTGCCACCCGCGCGTGCACGACTCCTCTGCGCGCGCAGGCGCGCATTTAATGCGTTGCAGTCGACCGTTGCGCGCGAAGTAGTCGTTGCTCCGCTGGCTCACCGGACAGTCCGGTGTGCACCCGACATGTCCGGTGCATTTTAGCGCAGCGGAAATCCGAAGCTGGCGAGTTTAGAGTTGCTCTCCCTTGGGGCACCGGACATTGTCCGGTGGTACACCGGACATTCCGCTGAATTATAGCGGAGCGCCTCTGAGAATTCCCGAAGGTGTGGAGTTCAGCTTGGAGTCCCCTGGTGCACTGGACACTGTCCGGTGGTGCACCGGACACTGTCCGGTGGCACACCGGACAGTCTGGTGCGCCAGACCAGGGCACACTTCGGTTATCCCTTGCTCTTTTTGTTGAACCCTTTTCTTGGTCTTTTTATTGGCGTTTTGTGAACCTTTGGCACCTGTATAACTTATAGACTAGAGCAAACTAGTTAGTCCAAATATTTGTGTTGGGCAATTCAACCACCAAAATCAATTAGGAAGTAGGTGTAAGCCTAATTCCCTTTCACCTACACTAAGAGAAAAGTCATGAAAAGAAGTGTATGGGTACCCAAGGCTATAACTAACACTGTAGGACCCAATTCAATTTGGGTACCTAAAAGCATAGCCTAAATTTGTTTTGCAGGTCTACTCCTCTAGTGGGTCAAGCTGGGTGCTTGACAGTGGATGCACAAATCACATGACCAGGGAGAAAGACATGTTTCACTCCTTGCAACTAACTCAAGAAGCGCAAGAAATTGTGTTTGGAAATAGTGGCAAGAGTAAAGTGATTGGTATTGGTAAAATTCTTATCTCTGACCAACAATCACTTTCAAATGTTTTACTAGTTGATTCTCTAAGCTACAATTTGATGTCTGTTTCACAACTTTGTGGAATGGGATATAATTGTCTATTTTTTTGATGTGGATGTGAAGATCCTTAGAAGGGAGGATTCCTCAGTTGCCTTTATGGGTCGCTTGAAGGGCAAACTTTATCTTGTTGATTTCACAACAAGTAAGGTGACGCCTGAGACTTGTTTAGTGGCAAAATCTGACTGTAACGCCCCGAATTTTGCAGTTGAATTTTTTTCTTTTCTTCACTCGCCAAATTCGGGCGTTACCTTTTCTTTTTCTTTTTCCTCTCGCTAAACCTTGACCTTTTCCAAAGTTAGCGGGATTCGGCTTGGAATTCCCGTGTAAAGAAAAACCCTAAATTGCTTTATATTGTTTGATGCACCATGCCGAGCTATGAATTCTTTGACTGCTTGAAAGTGCAAGTGCATTCATCTAGGAAGATCGGATTTCGAAAATAAGGAGAAAACCTTTTCTTTCTTTTTCTTTTTCTTTCTCTCTCTCCTCCTTTTCTCTCTCTCCCGCGCCGTGGGCCGTCCCTGGCTGGCCCAGCCGCCCCCGCGCGCCCCTCTTGGGCCTAGCCGGCCCAACCGCCCCCACCCCCCTCCCCTTTTCCCCTTACCCCTCTCTCTCTCCCTCCCATTCTCCCTCTCCCCACCCTAGCCGCCGCCGCCCCCTACCCCTAGCTCGGCCGCCCCTGCCGCCGGCCCAACCGCCGCCCCTCGCCGTCGCTCGCCCGTCCCCGGTGAGCCCCCCCTCCCCCCTCCTCCCTCCCTCTCCCCTCTCCCCTCCTCTCTCCTTGGCCGGCCCAGCCGCCCTGGACGTGCCGCCCCCAGCCGCGCCCTGGCCGCGCCGCCCCCAGCCGCCTAGCCGCCCCTAGCCACCCTGGCCGCCGGCCCAGCCGCCCTCGGCCGCCCCCAGCCGACCCCAGCCGCGCCCCGGCCGCGCCCTGGCCGCCTGGCCGCGCCCCCTGGCCGCGCCTGGCCGCCCCCCGGCCGCCCAGCCACCCGCTTGGCCGCCCCCGCCCCTGCCCCAGGCCGGTTCAACCGCCCCCTGGCCGGTTCAACCGCCCTTCCCCCTTTTTTATTTTTTTATTTTATTTTATTTATTTTATTTTACTTTCTGTTATCATTGTTGTTTAGGCAGGCTAATCATTGTTCATGTTATTGAAATAGGAAACTTAATTTAGAATTTCGTTACGTTAGTCAATTCATGTAATCAATTGTTTATCTCGTTCAATGTTGATCAACTAAAAATGACTAAGTTTCCATTAGTGCATATAACTAATTCTTTTGTTAGAACCAATTGGAACTAGAGCGCATAATTTAACTAATCATTAGTGCATAAGCTTTAACCCCCCCCCTGCGAGACCTTTCCCTGTTTCTTTCTAACCATAATAAATGCGATATCGAATGTCATACTTGATGCATATTCACTTTATTTGTTCCCTTGTATGGTGTACTGTTCTTTTGTATTAAATATGTGGATGTATGTATGCTTGCAATCGCATAGAGAACGATCCGGTCGAAGAGCCCGAGGAATTCGCAGGAGAAGCCCCTGAGCAGCAGTCGGTTGGTGGAGGCAAGTGTCCTTTGACCTATCTCTGTCCTATTCATTCTTTAATTCACCTCCCGCATTACACATTTATACCTAAGGATTGACTAGCTTTTGTTATCCATGTCCTTGTTTACCTATTTGGGTCGGATTATTACTGCTTAGTCTGATGCTATTGCTCAACTCTAATCAATGAACATGATGTGATTATCTATGATACGCTGTTTTCCCTTCTTATTTATGATCATATTTGTGACCTTCAAGGGGACTCGAGCGGTTTCTCGAGTGCCTCTCCGTAAGGACCTGTTCAATGGATGACCGCCCGGGAAAACAGTGCAACCATGAGGGTGGAATGGGACGCCCTTAGCTGAATAATTGGAGGAACCGGGGTGTAATCGCTTAGCCGTCGTGCCGTCAATGGGGCTCGGTGTATGCGGCTCGCTCTGCCAAGGTTGATTTGTCCCTTGGGGAGGGGTGCGGTACATTTAGGAAACCTAACGGGCGGCTACAGCCCTGGGGAATCTTTATAAAGGCTTCGTAGTGAATCCCTAGCCATTCACCTTGGGAGTGAATAAGGGTCTTGCAAGCCCGGGCTAGAGAGGGAATCACGGCTTATGGGTAAAGTGCACAACCTCTGCAGAGTGTTATAAAACTGATATATCAGCCGTGCTCGCGGTTATGAGCGGCCAAGGGAGCTCCAGAGATTAGTGATACTTGATCAGAGACATTTTGGTACAGGTGGCAATGAGATTGATGGTTCTGATTGTGATTATGGTGCTGGTAAGTGGTATTCTTTCCGTTTGGAAAGGATACATTGGGCTAATAACTTGGGTTAATGTTAAAACCTGGCTTTCTACTAGTAAGTAATAACCTGACCAACTAAAAGCAACTGCTTGACTTATCCCCACATAAAGCTAGTCCACTACAGCCAAACAGGATGCTTGCTGAGTATGTTGATGTGTACTCACCCTTGCTCTACACACCAAACCCCCCCGGTTGTCAGCATTGCAACCACTGCTCAGGAGAAGATGAAGCTGTGGAAGGAGACTTCCAGGAGTTCCAAGACTACGACGAGTTCTAGGTGTGGGTTAGCGGCAACCCCCAGTCGGCTGCCTGTGAAGGCCGCGTTATCTACGTTTCTTTTCCGCACTTTGATTTATTGTAAGAACTATATGGACGTCTCAGACGTATGATGTAATCGACTATTATTTCCCCTTTTAATACTATTTGAGCACTGTGTGATGATGTCCATGTTATGTAACTGCTGTGTACGTGAATAACTGATCCTGGCACGTACATGGTTCGCATTCGGTTTGCCTTCTAAAAACCGGGTGTGACACTGACAAGGGCTCGCTATGGCATCACCGGCTAGCTCATGTCGGCATGAGGAATTTGGCCAAACTTCGAAAGGATAGTCACATCATTGGACTAACAAATGTTGTGTTTGAGAAAGATAGGGTTTGTGGCGCATGCCAAGCAGGAAAGCAACATGGAGTCCCACATCAATCAAAGAATGTAGTCACAACAAAGAGGCCTTTGGAGCTTCTTCGTATGGATCTCTTCGGACCTATGGCCTACATTTGTATTGGTGGAAGTAAGTATGGTTTAGTTATTGTTGATGATTTTTCTCGCTTCACCTGGGTTTTCTTTTTGAGCGACAAAGGTGAAACCCAAGAAACCTTGAAGAAATTCATGAGAAGAGCTCAAAAAGAGTTTGAGCTTAAAATCAAGAAAGTGAGAAGTGACAATGGGACAGAGTTCAAGAATATAGGTGTTGAAGAATTCTTGGGCGAAGAAGGAATCAAACATGAGTTCTCGGTCCCCTACACTTCACAACAAAATGGTGTAGTGGAAAGGAAAAATAGAACACTAATTGAAGCTGCAAGAACCATATTAGATGAATATAAGACACCTGACAACTTCTGGGCTGAAGCGGTCAACACCGCTTGTCATGCAATCAACCGACTATATCTTCATAAGGTCTATAAGAAGACTTCTTATGAGCTTCTCACTAGTAACAAACCTAAAGTTGATTACTTTAGAGTATTTGATTGTAAATGCTTTATTCTTAACAAGAAAGTCAAGAGCTCGAAGTTTGCTCCTAGAGTGGATCAGGGTTTCTTGCTTGGTTATGCATCAAATGCGCATGGATATCGTGTTTTCAACAATACCATCGGTCTTGTTGAAATAGCGATAGACGTGACATTTGATGAGTGTAATGGCTCACAAGGGCATGTTTCTAATGACATTGTAGGAAATGAAGAACCACCTTGTGAGGCCATAAAGAAGCTTGCAATAGGTGAAGTGAGACCTCAAGAAAAGGATGATGAGGAAGGAACCTTGTGGATGACTAATGAGGTTTTTGATGTGGGCGCAAAGGTGGTGGGTGATAAATCCTCCACCCAAGCAAACCCATCAACCTCAAGTCATCCAAGTCTTGAAGAAGTTCATCAACCCCAAAAGATGCCAACCCTGGTGGAAGGTGAATCTGAAAGTGTTGATGATGAAGTACCTCTTGATCAAGTGGATGATGAGGAGGAGCAAATTCAAAGACAACCATCAGTGCCCCATCCTCGAGTCCACCATACCATCCAAAGAGATCATCCAGTGGACAACATTCTTGGGAGTATCAAAAGAGGGGTAACAACTAGATCTTGTTTGGCAAATTTTTGTGAATTTTACTCGTTTGTTTCCTCTCTTGAGCCACTTAAGGTTGAAGAAGCGCTGGGTGATCCAGATTGGATAATCGCAATGCAAGAGGAGTTGAACAACTTCACCTGGAATGAAGTCTGGTCCTTAGTTCAAAGACCTAAGCAAAATGTGATTGGAACAAAATGAGTCTTTAGGAACAAACAAGATGAACATGGCATTGTTACAAGAAACAAAGCACGGTTGGTTGCCCAAGGCTTCACTCAAATGGAGGGACTTGATTTTAGTGAAACATATTCCTGTTCAGTGCTGTTGGAGAATTCTATACTCTTTTCTTATGCTGCAAGATTTGCCAGATCAGTTCTGATGTGTGGTTGCGTTCTGCAGATGTCAGAGAACAGGCGCAGAGGAGGAAGGCGTGCTCAGCAGGAGCGAGCCGCTCCGCAGGATGAGGCGCCCCAGCAACAGCAGCTGCCGCCCCCACCTCCGATGTCGATCGAGCAGATGTTTCTGATGCAGACTCAGGCAGTTCAGGCCATCGGTCAGACTCTGGCCGCCATTCAGCAGCAGCAGCAGCAACAACAGCAGCAGGCTCCACCCCAGCCTCAGATGCCTCAGATGCCCAGGGACAAGCGTGCTGAATTCATGAGAGGTCATCCCCCAACGTTCGCTCACTCCTCTGACCCCATGGATGCTGAAGATTGGCTGCGCACTGTGGAGCGGGAGTTGCATACCGCTCAGTGTGATGACAGGGAGAAAGTCTTGTATGGTCCCCGTCTGTTGAGAGGAGCAGCCCAATCATGGTGGGAGTCTTACCTCGCCACCCATGCCGACCCCGACACCATCACCTGGGAAGAATTCAGAGGTAGCTTTCGTCAGTACCATGTTCCCGCAGGTCTGATGACAGTGAAGAAGGAGGAATTCCTAGCCCTCAAGCAAGGGCCGATGTCAGTCAGTGAGTACCGGGACAGGTTTCTGCAATTGTCTCGCTATGCTCCTGAAGATGTCAACACTGACGCCAAGCGACAGTACCGTTTTCTGAGAGGCTTGGTCGACCCCCTGCAGTACCAACTGATGAATCATACCTTCCCGACATTCCAGCACCTGATTGACAGAGCAATCATGACAGAAAGGAAGCGTAAGGAGATGGAGGATCGTAAGCGCAAGATCAGTGGACCCCAGCCTGGAAGCAGCAGTCGTCCTCGTTTTTCAGGCAATCAACCTCAGCAGTTCAGGCAGAACCAGCGTCCACCTCAGCAGCATCAGCAGTTCCAAAGGCAGTATCCTCAGCATCAATACCAGAACCGTCAGAGCAATCAGTCAGGAGGTCAGTTTCAGAGGCAGAATCAGCAGACACCTCGTCTTCCTGCCCCCGCAACTCAGCAGAGCAGTCAGGCAGCACCAGCTCAGGTTGGAAACAGAGCATGTTTCCACTGTGGAGAGCAAGGCCATTGGGTGATGCAATGTCCGAAGAAGGCAGCCCAGCAGCAGTCAGGCCCCAATGCCCCAGCAAAGCAGAATGTGTCTCAGCCTGGAGCAGGCAACCGCTCTCAACCGCGCTACAATCATGGGAGACTGAACCACTTGGAGGCTGAAGCAGTTCAGGAGACCCCCGACATGATAGTAGGTATGTTCCCAGTCGACTCCCATATTGCAGAAGTGTTATTTGATACTGGAGCAACGCATTCTTTCATTACTGCATCATGGGTAGAAGCACATAATCTTCCAATTGCTACCATGTCAACCCCCATTCAAATTGACTCAGCTGGTGGTAGAATTCGAGCCGATAGCATTTGTTTGAATGTAAGTGTGAAAATAAGGGGGATAGCGTTTCCCGCTAACCTTATAGTAATGGGTACTCAGGGAATAGACGTCATCCTAGGGATGAATTGGCTAGATAAGTATCAGGCAGTTATCAGTTGTGATAAAAGGACAATCAAGTTGGTGTCCCCACTAGGAGAGGAAGTGGTGACCGAGTTAGTCCCGCCTGAGCCGAAGAAAGGAAGTTGTTATCAGATGGCTGTCGATAGCAGTGAAGCAGACCCGATTGAGAGTATCAAGGTTGTGTCTGAATTCCCAGATGTGTTTCCAAAGGATTTACCGGGTATGCCACCAGAGCGGAAAGTTGAGTTCGCCATAGAGCTTCTTCCTGGAACCGCCCCTATCTTCAAGAGAGCTTACAGAATATCCGGACCAGAGTTGGTTGAGCTTAAGAAGCAGATTGATGAGCTGTCAGAGAAAGGTTACATCCGGCCAAGCACCTCGCCTTGGGCCACCCCTGTCTTGTTTGTGGAAAAGAAAGATGGCACCAAGAGGATGTGTATCGATTATCGAGCTTTGAATGAAGTCACGATCAAGAACAAGTATCCCTTGCCCAGAATAGAAGACCTGTTCGACCAGTTGAGAGGAGCCAGTGTGTTCTCTAAGATAGATCTGAGGTCAGGTTATCATCAGCTCAGGATCCGACCTTCGGACATTCCGAAGACGGCATTCATTACCAAGTATGGTTTGTATGAGTTCACAGTGATGTCTTTTGGTTTGACCAATGCACCAGCCTTCTTTATGAATCTGACGAACAGTGTATTCATGGATTATCTCGATAAGTTTGTGGTGGTATTCATTGATGACATTCTGGTTTATTCTCAAAGCGAAGAAGAACATGCAGATCATTTGAGGATGGTATTGCAGAGATTGCGAGAGCACCAGTTGTATGCAAAGTTGAGCAAGTGTGAGTTCTGGATCAGTGAAGTCCTGTTCTTGGGTCACATAATCAACAAAGAAGGATTGGCTGTGGATCCGAAGAAAGTGGCAGACATTCTGAACTGGAAAGCGCCAACAGATGCTCGAGGAATCAAAAGCTTCATTGGAATGGCCGGATATTATCGGCGATTCATTGAAGGGTTTTCGAAGATTGCGAAACCAATGACAGCGTTGCTAGGCAACAAGGTTGAGTTCAAGTGGACCCAGAAATGCCAAGAAGCCTTTGAAGCGCTGAAAGGAAAGTTGACAACAGCGCCTGTCCTAGTCTTGCCTGATGTGCACAAGCCCTTCTCGGTGTATTGTGATACTTGTTACACAGGTTTGGGATGCGTGTTGATGCAAGAGGGAAGAGTTGTGGCTTACTCGTCCCGACAGCTGAAGGTTCATGAGAAGAATTACCCAATCCATGATCTAGAGTTGGCAGCAGTGGTTCACGCACTAAAGACATGGAGGCACTATCTGTATGGACAGAAATGCGATGTTTACACAGATCACAAGAGTCTGAAGTACATATTCACTCAGTCAGAATTGAACATGAGGCAAAGAAGATGGTTAGAGTTGATCAAAGACTATGAGTTGGAGATCCATTACCATCCAGGCAAAGCAAACGTAGTGGCAGATGCTTTGAGTAGAAAGAGTCGAGTCAATCTGATGGTCGCTCGTCCGATGCCTTATGAGTTGGCCAAGGAGTTCGACAAGTTGAGTCTCGGATTTCTGAACAATTCGTGAGGAGTCACAGTTGAATTGGAACCTACCTTGGAGCGAGAAATCAAAGAAGCGCAGAAGAATGATGAGAAGATCAGTGAGATCCGGCGACTGATTCTAGATGGCAGAGGCAAAGATTTTCGAGAAGATGCAGAAGGCGTGGTATGGTTCAAAGACCGCTTGTGTGTTCCCAATGTCCAGTCCATTCGGGAGTTGATTCTCAAGGAAGCTCATGAGACAGCCTATTCGATTCACCCTGGTAGTGAGAAGATGTATCAGGATCTGAAGAAGAAATTCTGGTGGTACGGAATGAAGAGGGAAATCGCAGAGCATGTGGCTATGTGCGATAGTTGTCGAAGAATTAAGGCAGAGCACCAGAGACCAGCTGGATTGTTGCAACCGTTGTAGATCCCTCAGTGGAAATGGGATGAAATCGGTATGGATTTCATAGTCGGATTGCCTCGCACTCGAGCCGGCTACGATTCTATTTGGGTAGTAGTGGACCGTTTGACCAAGTCGGCCCACTTCATACCTGTCACCAGCTACAACAGTGCAGTACTGGCAGAGTTGTATATGTCTCGGATCGTTTGTCTTCATGGTGTGCCAAAGAAGATAGTGTCAGACAGAGGAACGCAGTTCACCTCTCATTTCTGGCAGCAGTTGCATGAAGCCTTGGGCACACATCTAAATTTCAGTTCAGCTTATCACCCGTAGACAGATGGCCAGACCGAAAGAACCAATCAAATTCTTGAAGATATGTTGAGAGCCTGTGCGTTGCAAGATCAGTCCGGATGGGATAAGCGATTGCCCTATGCAGAGTTTTCCTATAACAACAGTTACCAAGCCAGTTTGAAGATGTCACCATTTCAAGCGCTTTATGGAAGGAGTTGCAGAACTCCGTTGCAATGGGATCAGCCTGGAGAAAAGCAGGTGTTTGGGCCAGACATTCTACTTGAAGCCGAAGAGAACATCAAGATGGTCCGACAGAATCTGAAGATAGCGCAATCGAGGCAGCGAAGCTATGCAGACACAAGAAGAAGAGAGCTGAGTTTCGAAGTCGGAGACTTTGTCTATCTGAAAGTGTCACCGATCAGAGGAGTCAGAAGGTTCGGAATCAAGGGCAAGCTAGCACCCCGCTACATTGGTCCGTATCAAATTCTCTCAAAGCGTGGAGAAGTGGCTTATCAGCTCAGCCTGCCAGAGAATTTGTCTGTTGTGCATGATGTCTTTCATGTGTCTCAGCTGAAGAAGTGTTTGCGTGTGCCAGAAGAGCAGTTGCCAGTGGAAGGTCTGGAAGTCTAGGAAGACTTGACCTATGTTGAGAAGCCAGCTCAGATCCTTGAGATTGCAGACAGAGTCACCCGAAGGAAGACCATCAGAATGTGCAAAGTCAGATGGAATCATCACTCTGAGGAAGAAGCAACCTGGGAGCGTGAAGATGATCTAATGGCTAAGTACCCAGAGCTCTTTGCTAGCCAGCCCTGAATCTCGAGGGCGAGATTCTTTTAAGGGGGATAGGTTTGTAACGCCCCGAATTTTGCAGTTGAATTTTTTTCTTTTCTTCACTCGCCAAATTCGGGCGTTACCTTTTCTTTTTCTTTTTCCTCTCGCTAAACCATGACCTTTTCCAAAGTTAGCGGGATTCGGCTTGGAATTCCCGTGTAAAGAAAAACCCTAAATTGCTTTATATTGTTTGATGCACCATGCCGAGCTATGAATTCTTTGACTGCTTGAAAGTGCAAGTGCATTCATCTAGGAAGATCGGATTTCGAAAATAAGGAGAAAACCTTTTCTTTCTTTTTCTTTTTCTTTCTCTCTCTCCTCTTTTTCTCTCTCTCTCGCGCCGTGGGCCGTCCCTGGCTGGCCCAGCCGCCCCCGCGCGCCCCTCTTGGGCCTAGCCGGCCCAACCGCCCCCACCCCCCTCCCCTTGTCCCCTTCCCCCTCTCTCTCTCCCTCCCATTCTCCCTCTCCCCACCCTAGCCGCCGCCGCCCCCTACCCCTAGCTCGGCCGCCCCTGCCGCCGGCCCAACCGCCGCCCCTCGCCGTCGCTCGCCCGTCCCCGGTGAGCCCCCCCTCCCCCCTCCTCCCTCCCTCTCCCCTCTCCCCTCCTCTCTCCTTGGCCGGCCCAGCCGCCCTGGCCGCGCCGCCCCCAGCCGCGCCCTGGCCGCGCCGCCCCCAGCCGCCTGGCCGCCCCTGGCCACCCTGGCCGCCGGCCCAGCCGCCCCCAGCCGACCCCGGCCGCGCCCTGGCCGCCTGGCCGCGCCCCCTGGCCGCGCCTGGCCGCCCCCCGGTCGCCCAGCCGCCCGCTTGGCCGCCCCCGCCCCTGCCCCAGGCCGGTTCAACCGCCCCCTGGCCGGTTCAACCGCCCTTCCCCCCTTTTTATTTTTTTTATTTTATTTTATTTATTTTATTTTACTTTCTGTTATCATTGTTGTTTAGGCAGGCTAATCATTGTTCATGTTATTGAAATAGGAAACTTAATTTAGAATTTCGTTACGTTAGTCAATTCATGTAATCAATTGTTTATCTCGTTCAATGTTGATCAACTAAAAATGACTAAGTTTCCATTAGTGCATATAACTAATTCTTTTGTTAGAACCAATTGGAACTAGAGCGCATAATTTAACTAATCATTAGTGCATAAGCTTTAACCCCCCCCTGCGAGACCTTTTCCCGTTTCTTTCTAACCATAATAAATGTGATATCGAATGTCATACTTGATGCATATTCACTTTATTTGTTCCCTTGTATGGTGTACTGTTCTTTTGTATTAAATATGTGGATGTATGTATGCTTGCAATCGCATAGAGAACGATCCGGTCGAAGAGCCCGAGGAATTCGCAGGAGAAGCCCCTGAGCAGCAGTCGGTTGGTGGAGGCAAGTGTCCTTTGACCTATCTCTGTCCTATTCATTCTTTAATTCACCTCCCGCATTACACATTTATACCTAAGGATTGACTAGCTTTTGTTATCCATGTCCTTGTTTACCTATTTGGGTCGGATTATTACTGCTTAGTCTGATGCTATTGCTCAACTCTAATCAATGAACATGATGTGATTATCTATGATACGCTGTTTTCCCTTCTTATTTATGATCATATTTGTGACCTTCAAGGGGACTCGAGCGGTTTCTCGAGTGCCTCTCCGTAAGGACCTGTTCAATGGATGACCGCCCGGGAAAACAGTGCAACCATGAGGGTGGAATGGGACGCCCTTAGCTGAATAATTGGAGGAACCGGGGTGTAGATCGCTTAGCCGTCGTGCCGTCAATGGGGCTCGGTGTATGCGGCTCGCTCTGCCAAGGTTGATTTGTCCCTTGGGGAGGAGTGCGGTACATTTAGGAAACCTAACGGGCGGCTACAGCCCTGGGGAATTGAAAGGGAATTAGGCTTACACCTAGTTCCTAAATAATTTTGGTGGTTGAATTGCCCAACACAAATATTGGACTAACTAGTTTGCTCTAGTGCATAAGTTATACAGGTGCAAAAGGTTCACACTCAGCCAATAAAAAGATCAAATGTTGGATTCAACAAAGGAGCAATGAGGCAACCGAGGGCAGCTCTGGCTGGTGGCACCGGACTGTCCGGTGTGCACCGGACAGTGTCCGGTGCGCCCAGAGGACTCCAACTCAAACTCTTCGCCCTCGGGAATTCTTGGAAGCCGGCGCGCTAAAATTCACCGGACTGTCCGGTGTGCACCGGACATGTCCGGTGCTCCAAGGAAGCACGGTCTCCGGAACTCGCCAGCCTCGGGTTCGCGCGGCAGCCGCTCCGCTAAAATTCACCGGACTGTCCGGTGTGCACCGGACTGTCCGGTGCGCCAGCGGAGCAACGGCTCCCTGCGGCGCCAACGGCTCCCTGCGGTGCATTTAATGCGCGCGCAGCGCGCGCAGACGTCAGGATCGCCCATACCGGTGCACCGGACATCAAACAGTACATGTCCGGTGTGCACCGGACACCCAGGGGGGCCCAGAAGTCAGAAGCTCCAACGGTCAGAATCCAACGGCAATGGTGACGTGGCAGGGGCACCGGACTGTCCGGTGTGCACCGGACTGTCCGGTGCGCCATCGAACAGACTGCTTCCAGCAACGGTCACTTTTGGTGGTTGGGGCTATAAATACCCCAACCACCCCACATTCATTGCAATCCAAGTTTTTCCAACTCTCAACCACTTACAAGAGCTAGGCATTCAATTCTAGACACATACAAAGAGATCAAATCCTCTCCAATTCCACTCAAGCCCTTAGTGACTAGCGAGAGAGATTTGCCGTGTTCTTTTGAGCTCTTGCGCTTGGATCGCTTTCTTTCTTTCTCATTTGTTCTTGAGATCATCACTCAATTGTAACCAAGGCAAGAGGCACCAATTGTGTGGTGGCCCTTGCGGGGAAGTTTTGTTCCCGGTTGATTGAGAAGAAGAGAAAGCTCACTCGATCCGTGGGATCGTTTGAGAGAGGGAAGGGTTGAAAGAGACCCGGCCTTTGTGGCCTCCTCAACGGGGAGTAGGTTTGTGAGAACCGAACCTCGGTAAAACAAATCCTCGTGTCACACTCTTATTTGCTTGCGATTTGTTTTGCGCCCTCTCTCGCAGACTCATTTCTTTATTACTAACGCTAACTCGGCTTGTAGTTGTGATTATTTTTGTAAATTTCAGTTTCGCCCTATTCACCCCCCCCTCTAGGCGACTATCAATTGGTATCAAAGCCCGGTTCTTCATTAGAGCCTAACCGCTCGAAGTGATGTCGGGAGATCACACCAAGAGGGAGATGGAGACCGGCGATAACAAGCCCACTACAAGCCAAGGGAGCACTTCATCGGAAGAGTCCCGCACCAAGAGAAGGGAGAAGAAGAAGAACTCCTCCAAGCGGAGGGAGAAAAGATCTTCCTCTTCTCACCACAAGGAGAAGAAGGAAAAATCTTCTTCTCACAAGCCGCATCGGAGTGGGGATAAGCACAAGAGGATGAGGAAGGTTGTCTACTATGAGACCGACACTTCATCGACATCTACCTCCGGCTCCGACGCGGCATCCGTCACTTCTAAACGCCAAGAGCGTAAGAAGTATAGTAAGATTCCCCTACGCTACCCTCGCATCCCTAAACATACACCTTTACTATCCGTCCCATTAGGCAAACCACCAACTTTTAATGGTGAAGATTATGCTATGTGGAGTAATTTAATGCGATTTCATCTAACCTCTCTCCACAAAAGATTATGGGATGTTGTTGAGTATGGTGTACAGGTACCATCCGTAGGGGATGAGGACTATGACACGGACGAAGTAGCCCAAATCGAGCACTTCAACTCCCAAGCCGCAACCATTCTCCTTGCCTCTCTAAGCAAGGAGGAATATAACAAAGTGCAAGGGTTGAAGAACGCAAAGGAGATTTGGGACCTACTCAAGACGGCGCACGAGGGTGATGAACTCACCAAGATCACCAAACGTGAAACGATCGAGGGGGAGCTCGGTCGCTTCCGTCTTCGCCAAGGGGAGGAGCCACAAGACATGTACAACCGGCTCAAGACCTTGGTGAACCAAGTGCGCAACCTCGGGAGCGCAAAATGGGATGACCACGAGGTGGTTAAGGTTATTTTAAGAGCACTTATTTTCCTTAACCCTACTCAAGTACAATTAATTCGTGGTAATCCTAGATATCCACTAATGACCCCCGAGGAAGTCATCGGGAATTTTGTGAGTTTTGAATGCATGATTAAGGGCTCCAAGAAGATCAACGAGCTTGACGAGCCTTCCACATCCGAGGCGCAACCGGTGGCCTTCAAGGCAACGGAGGAGAAGAAGGAGGAGTCTACACCAAGTAGACAACCAATTGACGCCTCCAAGCTCGACAACGAGGAGATGGCCCTAATCATCAAGAGTTTTCGGCAAATCCTCAGGCAACGGAAGGGGAAGGATTACAAATCCCGTTCCAAGAAGGTTTGCTACAAGTGTGGTAAGCCCGGTCATTTTATTGCAAAATGTCCTATGTCTAGTGATAGTGACAGGGGCGACGACAAGAAGGGCAAGAGGAAGGAGAAGAAGAAATACTACAAGAAGAAGGGCGGCGATGCCCATGTTTGTCGGGAGTGGGACTCCGACGAAAGCTCAAGCGACTCCTCCGACGACGAGGACGCCGCCAACATCGCCGTCACCAAAGGCCTCCTCTTCCCCAACGTCGGCCACAAGTGTCTCATGGCCAAGGACGGCAAAAAGAAGGTAAAATCAAAGTCCTCCACTAAATATGAAACATCTAGTGATGAGGATGATAATAAAAATGAAGAGGATAATTTGCGCATTCTTTTTGCTAACCTCAACATGCAACAAAAGGAAAAATTAAATGAATTGATTAGTGCTATACATGAGAAGGATGATCTCTTGGATTCTCAAGAGGACTTCCTTATTAAAGAAAATAAGAAGCATGTTAAGGTTAAAAATGCTTATGCTCTAGAAAGAGAAAAATGTGAAAAATTGTCTAGTGAGCTAAGCACTTGTCATGAGACTTTAGACAACCTTAGAAATGAAAATGCAAATTTGTTAGCTAAGGTTGATTCTCATATTTGCAATGTTTCAATTCCTAGAAATGATAATGATGATTTGATTGCTAGGATTGAAAAATTGAACTGTTATATTGCTAGCCTTAGAAATGAGAATGAGAAATTAATTGCTAAGGCTAAGGATTTTGATGTTTGCAATGCTGCTATTTCCGACCTTAGAACTAAAAATGATTTATTGCATGCTAAGGTCATTGAATTAAAATCTTGCAAACCATCTACATCTACTGAGCATATTTCCATTTGTACTAGATGTAGAGATATCAATATTGATGCTATCCATGATCACCTAGCCTTAATTAAAAAACAAAATGATCACATAGCACAACTTAATGCTAAGATTAGAGAGCATGACTTAGAAAATGAAAAATTTAAACTGGCCAGAAGCATGCTCTATAATGGGAGACGCCCTGGCATTAAGGATGGCATTGGCTTCCAAAGGGGAGACAATGTCAAAATTAATGCCCCTCCAAAGAACTTGTCTAACTTTGTTAAGGGCAAGGCTCCCATGCCTCAGGATAACGAGGGTTACATTTTGTACCCTGCCGGCTATCCTGAGAGCAAAATTAGGAAAATTCATTATAGGAAGTCTCACTCTGGCCCTAATCATGCTTTTATGTATAAGGGTGAGACATCTAGATCTAGGCAACCAACCCATGCCAAGTTGCCTAGAAAGAAAATCCCTAATGCATCAAATGATCATGCCATTTCATTCAAAACTTTTGATGCATCATATGTTTTGACTAGCAAATCCGGCAAGGTAGTTGCCAAGATTGTTGGGGGCAAACACAAGGGTTCCAAGACTTGTGTTTGGGTACCCAAAGTTCTCGTTTCTAATGCCAAAGGACCCAAAACCGTTTGGGTACCTAAAACAAAGAACTAAACTTGTTTTGTAGGTTTATGCATCCGGGGGCACAAGTTGGATACTTGACAGCGGGTGCACAAACCACATGACCGGGGAGAAAAGGATGTTCTCCTCATATGAGAAAAACCAAGATCCCCAACGAGCTATCACATTCGGGGATGGAAATCAAGGTTTGGTCAAAGGTTTGGGTAAAATTGCTATTTCTCCTGACCATACTATTTCCAATGTTTTTCTTGTAGATTCTCTAGATTACAATTTGCTTTCCGTATCCCAATTATGTCAAATGGGCTACAACTGTCTTTTCACTGATATAGGTGTTACTGTCTTTAGAAGAAGTGATGATTCAGTAGCATTTAAGGGAGTGTTAGAGGGTCAGCTATACTTAGTAGATTTTAATAGAGCTGAACTCGACACTTGCTTGATTGCTAAGACTAACTTGGGTTGGCTCTGGCACCGCCGACTAGCCCATGTTGGAATGAAGAATCTTCACAAGCTTCTAAAGGGAGAACACATTTTGGGACTAACCGATGTTCATTTTGAGAAAGACAGGATTTGTAGCGCATGCCAAGCCGGGAAGCAAGTTGGCATCCATCATCCACACAAAAACATCATGACTACCGACAGGCCACTGGAGCTCCTTCACATGGATTTGTTCGGCCCGATCGCTTACATAAGCATCGGCGGTAGTAAGTATTGCCTTGTAATTGTGGATGATTATTCTCGCTTCACTTGGGTGTTCTTTTTGCAGGACAAATCTCATACCTAAGAAACTTTAAAGGGATTCTTGAGACGGGCTCAAAATGAGTTCGGTTTAAGGATCAGGAAAATTAGAAGCGACAATGGGACGGAGTTCAAGAACTCTCAAATTGAAGGCTTTCTTGAGGAGGAGGGCATCAAGCATGAGTTCTCTTCTCCCTACACTCCACAACAAAATGGTGTAGTGGAGAGGAAGAATCGAACTCTATTGGACATGGCAAGAACCATGCTTGATGAGTACAAGACACCGGATCGGTTTTGGGCCGAGGCGGTCAACACCGCCTGCTACGCCATCAACCGGTTATATCTTCACCGAATCCTCAAGAAGACATCTTATGAACTCCTTACCGGTAAAAAGCCCAATATTTCATATTTTAGAGTTTTTGGTAGCAAATGTTTTATTCTTGTCAAAAGAGGTAGAAAATCTAAATTTGCTCCTAAAACTGTAGAAGGCTTTTTACTAGGATATGACTCAAACACAAGGGCATATAGAGTCTTTAACAAGTCCTCAGGACTCGTTGAAGTTTCTTGTGACGTTGTGTTTGATGAGACTAACGGCTCTCAAGTAGAGCAAGTTGATCTTGATATAGGTGAAGAACAGGCTCCATGCATAGCGCTAAGGAACATGTCCATTGGGGATGTGTGTCCTAAGGAATCCAAAGAGCCTCCACATGCACAAGATCAACCATCCTCCTCCATGCAAGCATCTCCACCAACACAAATTGAGGATGAGGCTCAAGAGGTTGAACAAGAAGATGAGTCACCTCAAAATGACGGCAACAATCAAGGGGGAGATGCAAATGATGAAGATAAGGAGGATGAACAACCAAGGCCGCCACACCCAAGAGTCCACCAAGCAATACAACGAGATCACCCCGTCGACACCATCCTCGGCGACATTCATAAGGGGGTAACTACTCGATCTCGTGTTGCTCATTTTTGTGAACATTACTCTTTTGTTTCCTCTATTGAGCCACACAGGGTAGAGGAAGCACTTCAAGATTCGGATTGGGTGATGGCGATGCAAGAGGAGCTCAACAATTTCACAAGGAATGAGGTATGGCACTTAGTTCCACGTCCTAACCAAAATGTTGTAGGAACCAAGTGGGTCTTCCGCAACAAGCAAGACGAGCATGGTGTGGTGACTAGGAATAAAGCTCGACTCGTGGCCAAGGGGTATTCACAAGTCGAAGGTTTGGATTTTGGTGAAACCTATGCACCAGTAGCTAGGCTTGAGTCAATTCGTGTATTATTAGCCTATGCTACTTACCATGGCTTCAAGCTCTACCAAATGGACGTGAAGAGTGCCTTCCTCAATGGACCAATCAAGGAGGAGGTCTATGTTGAGCAACCTCCCGGCTTTGAAGACAGTGAGTATCCTAACCATGTTTATAGGCTCTCTAAGGCGCTTTACGAGCTTAAGCAAGCCCCAAGAGCATGGTATGAATGCCTTAGAGATTTCCTTATTGCAAATGGCTTCAAAGTCGGCAAAGCCGATCCTACTTTATTCACTAAGACTCTTGATAATGATTTGTTTGTATGCCAAATTTATGTTGATGATATCATATTTGGGTCTACTAACAAATCTACATGTGAAGAATTTAGTAGGATCATGACACAAAAATTCGAGATGTCGATGATGGGGGAGTTGAAGTATTTTCTAGGATTCCAAGTAAAGCAACTCCAAGAGGGCACCTTCATTAGTCAAACAAAGTATACTCAAGACATCCTAAGCAAGTTTGGAATGAAGGATGCCAAGCCCATCAAGACACCCATGGGAACAAATGGGCATCTCGACCTCGACACGGGAGGTAAGTCCGTGGATCAAAAGGTATACCGGTCAATGATTGGTTCATTGCTTTATTTATGTGCATCTCGACCGGACATTATGCTTTCCGTTTGCATGTGTGCAAGATTCCAAGCCGACCCTAAGGAATCACACCTTACGGCCGTAAAACGAATCTTGAGATATTTGGCTTTTACTCCTAAGTTTGGGCTTTGGTACCCTCGGGGATCCACTTTTGATTTGATTGGATATTCGGATGCCGATTGGGCAGGGTGTAGGATTAATAGAAAGAGCACATCGGGGACTTGCCAGTTCTTGGGAAGATCCTTGGTGTCATGGGCTTCAAAGAAGCAAAATTCGGTCGCTCTTTCCACCGCCGAAGCCGAGTATATTGCCGCAGGCCATTGTTGCGCGCAATTGCTTTGGATGAGGCAAACCCTGCGGGACTACGGTTACAAATTGACCAAAGTCCCCTTGCTATGTGATAATGAGAGTGCAATCAAAATGGCCGACAATCCCGTCGAGCATAGCCGCACTAAGCACATAGCCATTCGGTATCATTTTCTTCGGGATCACCAACAAAAGGGGGATATCGAGATTTCTTACATTAACACTAAAGATCAATTAGCCGATATCTTTACCAAGCCACTTGATGAACAATCTTTTACCCGACTTAGGCATGAGCTCAATATTCTTGATTCTAGGAATTTCTTTTGCTAAACTTGCACACATAGCTCACAAATATACCTTTGATCATGTCTCTTTTATATATGCTATGACTAATGTGTTTTCAAGTGTATTTCAAACCAAGTCATAGGTATATTGAAAGGGAATTGGAGTCTTCGGCGAAGACAAGGCTTCCACTCCACTCCACTACTCATCCTTCGTCGTCGCTCCACATCACCTCTCCAACTTTGGTATAACCTTCACTCATTTATTTCATGACCAAAGGGGGAGAATGTACTTCATTGGGCTCTAATGATTCCGTTTTTGGCGATTCATGCCAAAGGGGGAGAAAATATGAGCCCAAAGCAAAAGGACCGCACCACCACCCTAATTTTACAAATTAATGATCTTCAATTGGTAAATTTTAAAATTGGTATCTCTTTGTGTTCTAAAGGGGGAGCAAGTAGTATTTTCAAAATTGATGTCTTAAAACCCTCTTGAACACTAAGAGGAGACTTTATTTGAGGGGGAGTTTTGTTTAGTCAAAGGAAAAGCATTTGAACAAAGGAAGAATATTTCAAAACTTGAAAATGCTTTGCAAATCTTATTCATTTACCTTTGACTATCTTGCAAAATGACTTTGAAAAAGAATTTACAAAAGAATTTGCAAAAACAAAACTTATGGTGCAAGTGTGGTCCAATATGTCAAAAACAAAGAAAACAATCCATGCGCATCATATAAGTATATATTGGCTCAATTCCAAGCAACCTTTGCACTTACTTTATGTAAACTAGTTCAATTATGCACTTCTATATTTGCTTTGGTTTGTGTTGGCATCAATCACCAAAAAGGGGGAGATTGAAAGGGAATTAGGCTTACACCTAGTTCCTAAATAATTTTGGTGGTTGAATTGCCCAACACAAATATTGGACTAACTAGTTTGCTCTAGTGCATAAGTTATACAGGTGCAAAAGGTTCACACTCAGCCAATAAAAAGATCAAATGTTGGATTCAACAAAGGAGCAATGAGGCAACCGAGGGCAGCTCTGGCTGGTGGCACCGGACTGTCCGGTGTGCACCGGACAGTGTCCGGTGCGCCCAGAGGACTCCAACTCAAACTCTTCGCCCTCGGGAATTCTCGGAAGCCGGCGCGCTAAAATTCACCGGACTGTCCGGTGTGCACCGGACATGTCCGGTGCTCCAAGGAAGCACGGTCTCCGGAACTCGCCAGCCTCGGGTTCGCGCGGCAGCCGCTCCGCTAAAATTCACCGGACTGTCCGGTGTGCACCGGACTGTCCGGTGCGCCAGCGGAGCAACGGCTCCCTGCGGCGCCAACGGCTCCCTGCGGTGCATTTAATGCGCGCGCAGCGCGCGCAGACGTCAGGATCGCCCATACCGGTGCACCGGACATCAAACAGTACATGTCCGGTGTGCACCGGACACCAGGGGGCCTGGAAGTCAGAAGCTCCAACGGTCAGAATCCAACGGCAATGGTGACGTGGCAGGGGCACCGGACTGTCCGGTGTGCACCGGACTGTCCGGTGCGCCATCGAACAGACTGCTTCCAGCAACGGTCACTTTTGGTGGTTGGGGCTATAAATACCCCAACCACCCCACATTCATTGCAATCCAAGTTTTTCCAACTCTCAACCACTTACAAGAGCTAGGCATTCAATTCTAGACACATACAAAGAGATCAAATCCTCTCCAATTCCACTCAAGCCCTTAGTGACTAGCGAGAGAGATTTGCCGTGTTCTTTTGAGCTCTTGCGCTTGGATCGCTTTCTTTCTTTCTCATTTGTTCTTGAGATCATCACTCAATTGTAACCAAGGCAAGAGGCACCAATTGTGTGGTGGCCCTTGCGGGGAAGTTTTGTTCCCGGTTGATTGAGAAGAAGAGAAAGCTCACTCGATCCGTGGGATCGTTTGAGAGAGGGAAGGGTTGAAAGAGACCCGGCCTTTGTGGCCTCCTCAACGGGGAGTAGGTTTGCGAGAACCGAACCTCGGTAAAACAAATCCTCGTGTCACACTCTTATTTGCTTGCGATTTGTTTTGCGCCCTCTCTCGCGGACTCATTTCTTTATTACTAACGCTAACTCGGCTTGTAGTTGTGATTATTTTTGTAAATTTCAGTTTCGCCCTATTCACCCCCCCCCCCTCTAGGCGACTATCAGGAATCTTTGTAAAGGCTTCGTAGTGAATCCCTAGCCATTCACCTTGGGAGTGAATAAGGGTCTTGCAAGCCCGGGCTAGAGAGGGAATCACGGCTTATGGGTAAAGTGCACAACCTCTGCAGAGTGTTATAAAACTGATATATCAGCCGTGCTCGCGGTTATGAGCGGCCAAGGGAGCTCCAGAGATTAGTGATACTTGATCAGAGACATTTTGGTACAGGTGGCAATGAGATTGATGGTTCTGATTGTGATTATGGTGCTGGTAAGTGGTATTCTTTCCGTTTGGAAAGGATACATTGGGCTAATAACTTGGGTTAATGTTAAAACCTGGCTTTCTACTAGTAAGTAATAACCTGACCAACTAAAAGCAACTGCTTGACTTATCCCCACATAAAGCTAGTCCACTACAGCCAAACAGGATGCTTGCTGAGTATGTTGATGTGTACTCACCCTTGCTCTACACACCAAACCCCCCCGGTTGTCAGCATTGCAACCACTGCTCAGGAGAAGATGAAGCTGTGGAAGGAGACTTCCAGGAGTTCCAAGACTACGACGAGTTCTAGGTGTGGGTTAGCGGCAACCCCCAGTCGGCTGCCTGTGAAGGCCGCGTTATCTACGTTTCTTTTCCGCACTTTGATTTATTGTAAGAACTATATGGACGTCTCAGACGTATGATGTAATCGACTATTATTTCCCCTTTTAATACTATTTGAGCACTGTGTGATGATGTCCATGTTATGTAACTGCTGTGTACGTGAATAACTGATCCTGGCACGTACATGGTTCGCATTCGGTTTGCCTTCTAAAAACCGGGTGTGACACTGACAAGGGCTCGCTATGGCATCGCCGGCTAGCTCATGTCGGCATGAGGAATTTGGCCAAACTTCGAAAGGATAGTCACATCATTGGACTAACAAATGTTGTGTTTGAGAAAGATAGGGTTTGTGGCGCATGCCAAGCAGGAAAGCAACATGGAGTCCCACATCAATCAAAGAATGTAGTCACAACAAAGAGGCCTTTGGAGCTTCTTCGTATGGATCTCTTCGGACCTATGGCCTACATTTGTATTGGTGGAAGTAAGTATGGTTTAGTTATTGTTGATGATTTTTCTCGCTTCACCTGGGTTTTCTTTTTGAGCGACAAAGGTGAAACCCAAGAAACCTTGAAGAAATTCATGAGAAGAGCTCAAAAAGAGTTTGAGCTTAAAATCAAGAAAGTGAGAAGTGACAATGGGACAGAGTTCAAGAATATAGGTGTTGAAGAATTCTTGGGCGAAGAAGGAATCAAACATGAGTTCTCGGTCCCCTACACTTCACAACAAAATGGTGTAGTGGAAAGGAAAAATAGAACACTAATTGAAGCTGCAAGAACCATATTAGATGAATATAAGACACCTGACAACTTCTGGGCTGAAGCGGTCAACACCGCTTGTCATGCAATCAACCGACTATATCTTCATAAGGTCTATAAGAAGACTTCTTATGAGCTTCTCACTAGTAACAAACCTAAAGTTGATTACTTTAGAGTATTTGATTGTAAATGCTTTATTCTTAACAAGAAAGTCAAGAGCTCGAAGTTTGCTCCTAGAGTGGATCAGGGTTTCTTGCTTGGTTATGCATCAAATGCGCATGGATATCGTGTTTTCAACAATACCATCGGTCTTGTTGAAATAGCGATAGACGTGACATTTGATGAGTGTAATGGCTCACAAGGGCATGTTTCTAATGACATTGTAGGAAATGAAGAACCACCTTGTGAGGCCATAAAGAAGCTTGCAATAGGTGAAGTGAGACCTCAAGAAAAGGATGATGAGGAAGGAACCTTGTGGATGACTAATGAGGTTTTTTATGTGGGCGCAAAGGTGGTGGGTGATAAATCCTCCACCCAAGCAAACCCATCAACCTCAAGTCATCCAAGTCTTGAAGAAGTTCATCAACCCCAAAAGATGCCAACCCTGGTGGAAGGTGAATCTGAAAGTGTTGATGATGAAGTACCTCTTGATCAAGTGGATGATGAGGAGGAGCAAATTCAAAGACAACCATCAGTGCCCCATCCTCGAGTCCACCATACCATCCAAAGAGATCATCCAGTGGACAACATTCTTGGGAGTATCAAAAGAGGGGTAACAACTAGATCTTGTTTGGCAAATTTTTGTGAATTTTACTCGTTTGTTTCCTCTCTTGAGCCACTTAAGGTTGAAGAAGCGCTGGGTGATCCAGATTGGATAATCGCAATGCAAGAGGAGTTGAACAACTTCACCTGGAATGAAGTCTGGTCCTTAGTTCAAAGACCTAAGCAAAATGTGATTGGAACAAAATGAGTCTTTAGGAACAAACAAGATGAACATGGCATTGTTACAAGAAACAAAGCACGGTTGGTTGCCCAAGGCTTCACTCAAATGGAGGGACTTGATTTTAGTGAAACATATGCGCCAGTAGCAAGGTTAGAGTTAATTAGAATATTAATTGCCTATGCTACTAACCATGATTTCAAGTTGTACCAAATGGATGTCAAGAGCGCATTTCTAAATGGACCACTACAAGAGAGGGTCTATGTGGAGCAACCACCGGGCTTTGAAGATCCAAGAAAGCCAAACCATGTTTATCTACTCCACAAAGCGCTCTACGGGCTTAAGCAAGCCCCTAGAGCTTGGTATGAATGTCTTAAAGATTTTCTAATTAAAAATGGATTTACAATAAGAAAAGTTGACTCTACTTTATTCACTCACAAAGTTGATAATGAGTTATTTGTGTGCCAAATATATGTCGATGACATTATATTTGGTAGTACTAATGAGAAATTTTGTGAACAATTTAGTAAGGTGATGACGAACAGGTTTGAGATGTCTATGATGAGCGAGCTCAAATACTTCCTGGGATTTCAAGTAAAACAACTCAAGGAAGGTACCTTTTTGTGCCAAACCAAGTATACATAAGATATGCTCAAGAAGTTTGGCATGGAAAAGGCAAAGCACGCCAAGACACCAATGTCATCAAATGGACATCTCGACCTTAATGAAGAAGGTAAACCGGTAGACCAAAAATTATATAGATCAATGATAGGGTCACTGCTTTACTTATGTGCATCTAGACCTTATATGATGTTAAGTGTTTGCATGTGTGCACGTTTTCAAGCTAATCCAAAAGATTGTCATCTTGTTGCCGTTAAGAGAATCTTAAGATACTTAGTCCACACCCAAAACCTAGGATTATGGTATCCTAAAGGCTCCCTTTTCAATTTACTTGGCTATTCTGACTCAGAGTATGCCGGTTGCAAAGTAGATCAAAAAAGCACTACTAGGACTTGCCAATTCCTTGGGTGGTCCTTAGTGTCATGGAGTTCCAAGAAACAAAATTGTGTTGCACTCTCCACTGCAGAAGCTGAGTACATAGCAGTTGGTGCATGTTGTGCACAATTGCTATGGATGAAGCAAACCCTTAGAGACTTTGGTTGTGAGTTTAATAAAATTCCACTGCTGTGTGACAATGAGAGTGTCATTAAACTTGCAAACAATCCCGTGCAACACTTTAGAACCAAACATATTGATATTAGACATCATTTCTTAAGAGACCATGAAGCCAAAGGAGATATCGAATTATTTCATGTGAGCACTGAAAATCAACTAGCCGATATCTTCACCAAACCCCTTGATGAGACTAGGTTTTGTTTTCTAAGGAGTGAACTAAATATCTTGGATTCTCGAAACGTGTCTTAAGAACTAAAATTTGAATCATGATTGATTGGAATAAACTTGTTTTGTGAACAATATGACATGTGAAATCTTGTTTTTATTGCCTAAATTATTCATGTCATAAATATTGCTTGCATTCTAAGCCTTATCGGGCTGATTCTGTAAACTGGTTGAGTAAACCGGCTGAGTAGGCCACTCAACCAGATTCTCTCTGGTGAGAACCGGTTGAACCGGTTTAAAAACCGGTTCAACCGGTTTTGGTCACCTCTGAATTTGTGCAGTCTGTCAGCTTCGTAGTCTGCGCCGTCAGTCTCGCAGACTGTGCTGTCAGTGCGCCAGGTTTTCTACGCAGTCAAACATCGTTTTCTGTGCATTTACTGTGCGCGCTGCAGCAAAACCGGTTGAACCGGTTTCTGAACCGATTGAACCAGTTTTTGTCAGTTTGACCAGCCGCTGCCTCCCCTTTTCTCTCCTCTCCTCCCCTCTTTCTCTCTTTACTCTTTCACTTGTTGCAGCCACCGACGCCTTCACCCTTCTCTCTCCCTGTCTCACAACCCACACTCCAAATCCCTCCCAACCTATCAAATCATTGTGGAGTTCGTTGGAGACTTGACCCCCTCGGACTCCTCCATCATCTCTACACTCTTCGTTGGGATTTTTCGTGGTCGATTTTTAGATCGAGGTATTGTCTTATTTTCCCTATTTTTGACTCGATCCAATACCATTCTTGATTATCTTAAGTATCTTTTCAAGGATATTGTGTAGTTTAGGTGCTTGGCACACTTAAACTGTTTTCATTGTCTCGAACATTATTTGAGTTAAGTAGGTTGGTATTGTTCATTGTAGTTAAACCGCTCACATGAACGGTTGAAGTGGATGCTCAATATCATACGTGTCTTTCCTCAAACGTGTTCGTTAAAATCCTTGAACATCGATTACCTCTCTCACCATATGTTCTTCTTTGTTTAATCTTAAGGATGGTGCATCGGAGAAATCCGTCTGTAGTTGAGTCCAACTCAGATGACGACGCTCCAGAGATTCATGAAGAAACTCCTCCTCGGTCCAGATCCAAGCGCGGGCGTGGATGTGGCAATGTGCTGCCAGGTGGTGAGGCCTCAGGGTCTCATGGGGCTCGTGGTCGAACGGCCCAGAATCCCTCTGGTCGGTCTCAACCCGCGGCAAATCCACAAGCCTGGGAGGCTACTAGCGATGATGAGGGAGGAAAAGATGATGACGTTGATCTCCCTTCTGCCAATGCACCCATTATCCAGGGGTTAGTTCTTCATAGAGCGCAGGCCCGTCGCTCTACCAATGAGCAAGTCATTGATTTCACTGCCAGCGGAGGGTCTACCCTTCTCTAGGACATGCGCTTCCAAAATCCTACATTTTGAGTTCGTGATGTTAGGATCGATGGAAATCGCTTCTGGACCCTCCTCCATGTTGATTTTTATAACTCAGTTATACTTCCGAAGAAGCACCAACCCATCCTGCATCAGCGTTATATTAACTGGGATGGATGCGAAGCCATTGGTAATCCTGAGATGACACAGGCATTGAGGGCCTGTGAGAGAAAAAGAATGAAGACCATAATGACATTCCAATATGATTGGAATGATGAAGTCATTGCACAATTTTATTCTACCCTCTAGATTAAGAATGTTGATGAGGAAAGTCCCTACAACTTTCCTTATCTCATTTTTTTATTGAATGCAGCTGGTATAAGGTGAGCTACAGGAGGTTTGCTCACATCCTGGGATTTACTGATGGAGATATCTCAGGAGACAAAATCAAGATTCATGACTTTCGTCCTCCCACCAAGGATGAAGCTAAGGATCTTCATATCTCTGAGTCTGATGAATATTGGAAGTCTACCAATCTGCACAAGTACTACAGATACATCAATTCTCTTTGCAGAATGACTCTCATCCCCAAAGGGGGTAATCAGATGAATATCCTGGGAGAGAGCAAAGTCTCGCTCTCATTCATGAAGCCAAACAGTTCTGAAAGCCTAAATGTATTTGATATGATTTGGCAAGAAATTATCCATGCTGCCTGCTTCCCTCTCAAGGGATGTCTTCATGCCCCCTTCATCATGAAGATGATTGGAGTGGTGACACAATTTCGATTTGAAAAAGGGACAAGACATCTCTCCTACACCCCCTTCTGGATTGACCCAAACAATCCAGCAGGGCGATTGAGGAAAGCCCCTTTTAGCTCTTATGGACAAGCTGCTGCCGGTACCTCGCGTCCCTCTCCTAGTCGCGGATCCCCTACACCACATGGTCGTGGTCGCGGGATGGGAGCTCGACTGGCTCATGGTATTGCAGCTTTCTTTTCTATGTGCAGGAACATATCTTCTGATGTTCATGAGCTGGCGAGGCAACAACGGGAGACTGACGACAACCTCCGTCGTTAGGCCTCTTCCATGGGTATGCTCTTTGCTCCCTGCTCGCCTGATGTGCCCCTCCATCCTCCTCTCCCAGAGACAAATGAATGGCACCAGCAAGCCTATGGGGTGCCCTTCATGTCAGCAGAAGATGAAGAAGGAGAAGAGGAAGAAATTTTTGATGATCAAGAGCAGTATGTCCCGCCTCCCCATCAAGGGGATCCGGGTCAATCTTCTTCATATCATCCTCCCCAGGATCCGTCGGGCAGCTATCCCCCAGCTCAGCCTGAGGAAGAAAACTTTGCAGCTAACTTGGCATCTCAGTTCTTTGATCCATCTCCTCCGTGGTAATTTGTGGTTGATGTTTCTCTCCTGTTTTTTTGGTGCTAGTTGCCAAAAAGGGGGAGAAGGATTGACAGCTTGGCTTGGTAGCCCTCAGGGGCTTTTATTTTTGTAATGAACACTGGGTCTATAATAACTTTATTCGCCTATGCATGTTGTGATGCATGTGATAATGGCCTAGAGCCATAAACAATTTAATGATGTGATGCCCTTTATTGTAATAGCCAGTACTATCTCATGTCTTATGCTATACAATGATGGATTTGTTAGAGTAATGCTATTTTTATATCATCACATCTTATATAATTCTGTTGTATCCCTCAGTGTTTGTGTAATGTGTTGGTGTTTCACTTTCTCCAAATATGTTGCAAATTGACATATCAAGTCAATATGAAGATCACAAAACTCATGCACATATTTAGGGGGAGCCACACATACACAAGTATTTATATCTCGCCAGTGCTTTTATTTTTAAAATTTTTATCTCTACTCTAGTTTGTTTTGGCATCAATCACAAAAAGGGGGAGATTGTAAGTGCAATCAACCCTAATTGAGGGTTTTGGTGATTAAATGACAAAACAAACAGAGATTCTAACAAGTTTGCTCCTAGCATGTATACAGTTATTTTACAGACAAGAGAAGCACAGATCTTATGAGTATGCAAATGTAAAAGCACAACGAATTAAAATTCTACATCATATAGCGTGCTCCAAGTGCTTGGGAACAACAGCAGTTTGCATTTTATAATTCTTGAGTTATAGAAATCGCCGTTCAATTAAGAGGGATCCACAATAAGTTAAGTAAGTAATGCGATGAGCTCAGTTCAAACCCTTTCAAATCCTCTTAGAGAATATTTTTCTTGATCATGAATGCCCTTGGAAAAACCACTTTTACTCCCCACTAAAGCTTCATCCTTGGTTCACCTCAGTTTTCTCAAAACTTGTTCTTCAGTTTCCAAAACCGGTTCAACCGGACCTAAAACCGGTTCAACCGGTTTCTGCACTATTCCTTCTGTCACCTTTGACTTGCCAGTCTGGCAGTCAAAATCTGTCAGAAAAAGTCGTGTGCAAAGTTTTTCAAAAACCGGTTCAACCGGATTTGAGTCCAGCTCAACCGAATTTGAGGTCGGTCGAGTCTCCGGCTGAGTACCTTAGTGAACCGAGAACTCCCTCGTGGAAACCGGTTCAATCGGTTTTTGGTCCACTTCACCCAATGGCTGCCAGCTTTTGGGGGATCCTTTAAATACCCCCACACACTCTCTCTCTTCATTCACTTCTGCTCCCTCCACGATTTCTTGGCTGACCAACCTCCAAACAAGGGCATTCAATTCACCTCTCACACCCGAAATCGCATCCTCTTCAATCGTTTGAAGGATCCTTGGTGTGAGGTGAAGTCGATCTAACACGCTATTGATTTCATCTTGATTCTCCAATTCTCTTCATTCTTGAGCTCATTGCAAACTTAACCTTGTGTGGATTTGTTACTCTTGGAACCTTGCGTTCCTTGACGGATAGAGGTTGCTTGGGAGTCTCCAAATTTGTGGACAACCCCAAGAAGTTTGTATCACCCGCTCTTTGAGCAAATTTGAGAAGAGATTGCCTTGACCTTGGTGGTCGGCTTGTGGAGGATTAGGGTTGGAAAAGACCCGGCCCTTTGTGGGCTCCTCAATGAGGAGTAGGACACCTTTGTGGTGGTTGCCGAACCTCGGGTTAAATCGTGTGTTCTTGTGTGTTTTTGATAGGTGCTTTAATTTGTTGGTTAGTTCATATTCGATCATATTGTGTGCAAATCATGTGAAAACAATTCATACCGATTTGTCATCTATTCGAGTGGATTTTCTCTAGGTCAAGTCTTTAGCAAAATCTCTCACTACTTCGTCACATTTGTTTAACTGTTTATCTAATCTAAGTTGAGCAGGTTCAAACTTGTTCAGCTGTAAACAAAATCAGCTGAACCGGTTTGCACCAGTGCAACTTGAATTTGACACTATCTTGATGTTTTTAGTGGAAAATTTCAGGTGTAGCCTATTCACCCCCCTCTAGGCTACTTTCAGGGCACACCAGACAGTTCGATGGCACACCGGACAATTACTGTTCACTGTCTGGTGCGCGCCATGTCAGTGCGTCCGTTAGGGTTTGGAGCTGTTGACCGTTGGAGTCGTTTGTCTTTTTGCTGCACCGGACAATCCGGTGACCTCTGACTTCTGCGCTCTGACTTCTGTCGCGTCACTGTTCATCATTGTTCATCTGAGCAGTCGATCGTTGGCGTGCAGGGAGCCGTTGCTCCGCTGGCTCACTGGACAGTCCAGCGAATTATAGTGGAGCGCGCCCAGAAGAAACCTGAGAGTGGCTAGTTCGCTGGCTGTCTAGCCTGGTGCACCGGACAGTGTCCGGTGCGCCATTTTCCAGCACACTCAATGTCTTGCTCCAAATTTGGTTGTGACCCTAACTGAATTTCTTTCTTGGTTTGTGACGAACCTTATGCACCTGGGACAAGTGACATCTAGACAAACTAGTTAGTCCACGTGGTTTGTGTTGGACGTCAACCACCAAAATCGATTATAGGAAATGATTAAGTCCATTTCCCTTTCACTTTGCTTTTGCTTCGCAATTTTTTCTTCACCTTTCCTCCCCAGTCTTATACTTGATTGCACTAAAAATCTATCCCATTGTGTTGCTAAGTCCAATTCCACATTTATATTTACTAGCAACCTTGAGCAAGTATTATGATAACCGGAACTGACACATCTTGTTCTAAGCACTTAATTTCATAAACTCGGATTGAGTTTGAATTGTTTTGAGTTAAATTTCATGTTTTGTCTATTCACCCCCTCTAGGAAACTATCAGCCCAACCATTTGGGGCTAGGTGCATGGCCCTCACTCTTACACTTCACTTGCGATATGGCTGTAGAAATTTGCCCATAACTTTTGGAAAAGAATGTTGGGACGATCAACCCAAACAAGTTCCTCCATATCTACGCCACTACCATCCTCGTCGTTCAGGGCGACAAAGAAGTAATGGCAAGCTACTTTCATGTACTTTGATCGACTCTGCTCGATCATGTATTATTGATCTACATGGGGCCTCAATCTAGTCTTGGGAAGAGCTCTACCTACAATTCATGTCCAACTTCAAGGAAACTCACTCTTAGCCCAACATTGAATCTAACCTCCACAACACCATCCACCAATAACCTCGTAAGTAGGGATGAAAACGGTATCGAAATTTTTCGGTTTTCCGGAAACTGTTTTCGATTTTTATCCGACCGAATTCAGCGGTAACGATATTTTCGAAAACAGAATCCGTTGTCGGAATTTTATATCGGTATCGGTATCGAAACCGGTTTGGCATTTTGCCGACCGTTTTCTTCGGTTACCGAATTTAACCGGAATTTACCGAATATAGAATTCGGAATTTTCTGAAATTTAAAATTAAAAACAAGATAAGCGGGCCAAAGCCCACATTTCCACTCTGTCCCAAGCCGCCGGTCTCCTGCCCGCTCAGAACTTTGGTAATTGACTGTGGTAGGGTATGTATTTATATAGAAGAATTTGTGTATCGTGCATTTTACTAAGCGAGGTGGGACTAAGTGATAAAACTGACGCAACGCTCGCTACTGCTGGTCTGCTACATTGCGCTAATGGGCTGCAAGGTGGACCGTACGGTTACCGTGCGTGCGTGGTGCGTTTAGACAGACGGCCGGAGCAGGGCCTCGTCCCATTACCTAGCTAGTGGCCACGTGCGTAGTCTCTACTACTTATTAAGTAAGCAATAGTAGTCTGCCGTTCTGTCGTTATGTCGTTCTGCCCTCCCCCGTTCCGCGCGCAGAAAAAAAAATTAAACAATGCCTCCTCAGGAATCGAACCTTGGATCTATTGAGCAGAATACCTAGCCTTCCACCCTCTAGCCAACATGACTCATGTTGAATTGTGTACAACTTCAACTAAGACGTCTTTTGTGTTTAACCCGCCGTCCACTCTGTATGCTCACTGAGTCTAGAAAAACATTTATAGCTTAGCCCCTGATCTTTCTGAAATTTGGGACCAGTCCAGGAAATAAAGAAAATAGGGAAAATGAATTTAGAAATTGATTTTTAGTTTAAAAATAATTGCAGAAACCCATTTAATTCATGGAAATTTTATATTAAATCCAAATGAGTTCATTCCAATTTCTATAATTCTATAATATTATTTTTATCACATTATACCTCTGTTTTGTCATGAAAACAACAATAAAATTGATTTCCTAATTAATCCTATATCATACATAGAAACTTTGGAAATTCGTAACTTCTCCATTTTAATTCCAAATTGAACCGTTCCAGTTGTGTTAGTCTCGTATGAATATTTACTACACAGTAACAACATTGATTATATCATGTTTCATACTTTTATAATTAGATATTTATTTATCTTATGTTAATTGGGTTAATCTATGTCTATTGGATTAATTTATTTAATATATTAATATAGTATTCTAACTTTATGGTTATACGATGTTTGACCATTTGTCTTGCAAACACACACTTACCTTTTTGTTTAAGCAAAAGCGTATGGTGGTACGTGTCCGATGACTAATGATGTACGAGGGAATTTCTTCCGGTATGTGTGAAACGTGCTCTCCAATAATGAGACCATGCAAATTGTGACATATATCGAAGTCTGCATGATACTGATGGTTGCAATGTAGTGATGAAACAGATAGATTATAAATAACAAAATTTATGTATGGCCAGAATCACAAATTGATTATGAAACATTTTCTCATAACGGTATAACACATATTTTGTATATAAGTTATCGTAGTATACTGGTATTATATATTCCCGTTGCAACGCACGGGCATTCAGCTATCATGTATAGAAGTCTGCACGGTATTGTTGGTTGCAATGTAGTGATGAAATAGTTAGATTGAAATAACAAAATTTATGTATGGCTAGGATCACAAATTAATTACGAAACATTTTCACATAACAGTATAACACACATTTGTTCATAAGTTATCATGATATTAAATGTTTCTGTTGCAACGCACGGGCACCCACCTATATGTGTTTATGTCTACATCTATGACAGGAAACACATCTACTACATCTCTCTCCAAGCTCACTTGCTACCATTGCACAATGCGTAGTAGTAGATAAGTATCACCGAGATTCTTGAATTATATTTTTGGATGGAGGTAATATTATTTAAAGAAGAGCTTTGCATGCTATTTCTTTTGTTTGAATAATGCATTATACTTAAATTCCCTTTTTTGCATGTGTGACATTTTTTCTTCGTAATATTTTTTCCATGGATCAGACTTGTGAGTCATTTTCATAAACCAACGCCAAGCATGAATCCATGTTTCCTACTTCAAACCCCGAACAAACTCCATGAGCAGGAGGCACTCGCGTTGTCGTCGCTCATCGATGACGAGAAAAAGCTTGGCGACTGTCAGTTCGACCTCTAAAAGCAGTCTTATGTGGTCGCATGCGCTGCTGTGTACGACAAGCTCCCGTGAAGCCGCCGCTTGGACGCGGTCCAGAGCAGCTGCACCGCGTTGTCCATCGTTAAGCAGGGGGGCCTCATGGTTGTCGCCAACGTCGATGACTCTCGGGTTGTTCTGGACACCGCATCCGATGACGACGCCATCACACCGTCCAGCTCATCGTCCACCTGAAGCCCAACCTGCCACGTAAGTCGCTACTGACCGGACATGAATTCTTGTGCGCTGGGACGATGGACGTTGCTGACGTTGTGTGAGTGTCCTCGAACATGATGTATGTAGTGGAATAACGCATCCGGTGGTGCAACGGCCAGGGGTACTACCTCGCTGATGAACCTGGGGTGCACTTCGTTTGGCAGCTCAACCAAGAGTCATCAGTACTCGTCATGTCGCGTGCGTTCGATGACTACTATATCGAGGATTGTAGCGTCATCTTGGCGCCGAAGGTGACACAGAGGAGGATCGACAACAGTGACCAGTTCGTCATCCTCGCCACCGTCAGGGTAGCTTTTGTGTCGGTCTGCCTTTAATTCTCTTCGCAAACACATACACACTTACCTTTTTGTTTAAGCAAGAGCATATGGTGGTGCGTGTCTGATGACTAATGATGTACGAGGGAATTTTTTCGGCATGTGTGGAACGTGCTCTCCAATGATGAGACCATACAAATCGTGGCATGTATCGAAGTCTGCATGATACTGATGGTTGCAATGTAGTGGTGAAATAACTAGATTAAAATAACAAAATTCATGCATGACTAGGATCACAAATTGATTATGAAACATTTTATCATAACAATATAACACACATTTTGTATATAAGTTATCGTAGTATATTGATATTATATATTCCCGTTGCAACGCACGGGCATTCAACTATATATATATATATATATATATATATATAATATTTATATATGTATATATAGTATATGTGTATATATATATATGTATGTGTGTGTGTCTCTATATATATTGTATTTGTTTTTAAAGTCGAGTTGTTTTAGTTGACGTTTTTTAACATAATTAGAGTACCAAAAAAGTTGAACTTTTGATCTTTGTGAATTGTGAACTTTTGGTCTTTGTTGTATTGTGAGCTTGTTATGTTATATGTTTACCGATCGTATTTTAGATTTCAATCGTTACCGGTGTATTTTCCGTACCGAACTTTCGTTTCCGAAGTTTCCGAAATACCGATATCGTTTCCGTTTTCGGAATTACCGTTTTCGATTTCATTTTCGATAAAAAATATGAAAATGGTAATGGTTTTAGTGTTAACGACCGTTTCCGACTGTTTTCATCCCTACTCGTAAGTCCCCACATGTCTTTGTGTGGTGGTTTTGCTAGGTTAGGAACACCATCCTCTATGTCATGGTAGCATCCATTGTCATAATCTTTCGATAGGGCATCCACGGTGAGAAGATACTTGAGAAGATAGCCATCCACAACCTCCAGGATGCGGGGAATTGCTCTCTTTGGTGGAAAATATGCATGAGTTGTTGAGATAGAGCTTGTAATGCTCCTCGCTAGATGCAACTAGGGCTATAGGGGTTTATGACCTCCTAACTAGAGCCCTAAAAGAAAAAAAGGGCAAGGTTTCAGAGGAGAATTTATGCTACCACTGAAAATAGCGAGCCCATCCCTAGAGCAAGGAGCAGCCCCACCCAAGTGCTCTAGAGCATTGGGAAGTATTGCCCCATTCATAGGTCGACTACTCATGACCTAGTTGAGTGTAGGGCAGTTAAATACCTAACTTAGCGCTTTTAATATCTTGACTAGATGCGCCATGATCGTGGGCACCAAAAATAGTGGCACCCCAACCAATAACACCCAAACAACAACAATAATGTCGGGTATCGTAATTAGGAGTACCCAGATCATGCCCCTAAGCATACCTAACACCTGGGTACCCAGAAATCATAAAACACGCTTCGCCAGAGGCCCCGCTCAACCATTGCTTAAACTACAGCTCGCACGAGCCCATCCTAGGGCAATGCTGCGCCCGTGTGAAATCCTTGACTCGCCTAAAGGCCCCCCTTTTACGAAAAGCAATTTCCGTCTTGTCTGAGCTCATCTCGGACGAAGGACAGCCTCAAGCCCGGTCTTGGCCAAAGTTATCGGGAACCATGAAGGCGTGCGCATTAAATGCGATGATATGAATATCTACTCCATGTGACACCACAGTCAACAAAGGACGATGGGACCGCAGTCTCATTTAGTTTCACCGACTACAATGACGCATGCCCGCGAATACCGGACAGTTCTCCCCCACTTCGATCACTGTTCTCGAACAAACTTTGGATGGGACATACAACGTCTAGGCATAGCCTCACGCTCGAGAGAGAGCTCCGCCTCGCCCGAAGTTGGCTTCGGCCTCAGGAGGAACTCCGCCTCACCCAAGCTCAATCTCGACCAACTATCCTAGCAATAACACATGTTGCATACTCCCCACGAATCCCGCTAGGGACCACTCCGGCTACTGTTCTGACCACTTCCTACATGACTGCATGTCCAGGCGCAGGCCCGGCCATGGCCTCGAAAAAATCTCCACCTCGCCTAAGCATGGCCTCAGCTCTCTGCTTGGTCAAGATACGGGATACAAGAACCGGACATCCTTCTCCTGATCAAACACAACATTAAGGACATGAGCCATTCCGGTGCCCATATTGCTACAGGGACTCGGGCTCACCTCCTCTCCACATTACGACAACCTTGGTGCTCTTGGGTACCCTCCTCGAGGCTATAAAAGGAGGAGTCCAGGGCTTCCAGGGGAGTGAGGATAACACTTCACCGTCTATGCCCACCATGGTCGATATTGGCACTTGCCTCAATCATTCGCAGAGACTTTTGATCTACTCCCTCTCTCGACTAGCTTGTACCCCCTATTACAAGCACTTTGGTGCAAGTTAATATATGTCTCATTCCCCTCCGCTGGAAGTAGGGCCTTTTATTGCCTGAACTACGATAACCCTTGTGTCTTCTTGCATCACCCATCTCGACTGTGACACGCAGCACTAATTCACAAGATATGATAACATTAAATACCTCTATTTATGTGCTTCACGACCAAATATTATGCTTTCAGTATGTATGTGTGCAAAGTTCCAGGCCAATCCTAAGAAAGTTCACTTTAGGGTCGTGAAAAGAATCATGAGGTATTTAGTTTACACTCCTAAGTTTGGGCTATGGTACCCCAAGGGATCTACCTTTGATCTAATCAGGTATTCCGATGCCGATTATGCCGGATGTAAAATTGATAGAAATAGCACATCAGAGACTTATCAGTTTCTAGGGAGATCCCTAGTGTCTTGGGTTTCAAAGAAACAAAATTAAGTAGCTCTATCCACCACCAAAGCCAAATAATATTGTTGCAGGACATTGTTGTGCACAATTACTCTAGATGAGACAAACACTTAGGGACTATGGCTACAAGCTGAGTAAAGTCCCTCTCCTATGTGATAATGAGAGTGCAATCCGCATGGCGGATAATCCCATTGAACACAGCCGCACTAAGCACATAGACATCCGGTATCACTTCTCGAGAGATCACCAACAAAGGGAGATATCGAAATTGCCTATGTTAACATCCACAACCAATTAGCAGATATCTTTACCAAGCCCCTAGATGAAAATACTTTTAGCAAGCTTAGGAATGAACTAAATATCTTAGATTCTCGGACCTTTGATTGAAATATTGCACATATTGCTCTTTTTATACCTTTGGTCATATCTCTTTCATTTGGTACACATGCGTAGTTTTTAATCTTCTTGTGCCAAAGCTAAGACTAATGTGCTTCCAAGAGTATTTCTATGCTTAGTCTTAGATTGAAAGGGAAATGGAGTTTAAGGCAAAGGCAAGGCTTCCACTACGACTTTGTTGGTATCATATATCTTTTGCCCTACTCATGTATTTACATTCCTATATTTCTTATAAAAGGCCTCTAGTCTTCTTCATTTTTGGCGTTTAATGCCAAAGGGGGAGAAATTAATAGGCCAAAGCAAAAGGACTGCACCACCATCATGTTTTCTAAAAACTTTTTCAAAAAGTGGGAGAATTTAAGAGCAAAAGTAAAAACCCTCTTGACAACTAAGGGGAGAACCTTTTCAGGAGGATCTTTAATTTAGCCAAAGGAAAAACATTTGAGAAATGGGGAGAATCTTTCAAAACTTTTAAAATGCTTTCAAAATCATATTCTTATACTATTGGATAATTGCAAAAAAATTTGAAAAGACTTTTCCAAAAGATTTGCCAAAAACAAGCTAAGTGGTGCAAATGTGGTATGAAATGTTAAATATATCAAAACAACCATATATGCTTAGAATTGCTTTCATTTCAAAGTAACTTATGCACATATGACAAAATGCAAACTAGTTACATTTCTACACTTTGTATTTGCTTTAGTTTGTGTTGGTATCAATCACCAAAAAGGGGAAGATTGAAAGGAAAATTGCCTAAACATTTCCTATAATCGATTTTGGTGTTTGACGTCCATCACAAATCTTATGGACTAACTAGTTTTCCTAGTTGATATTTTTCTCGGGTGCATAAAGTTCATATACACATACAAATAAAATGACCTTGGGAAAATTCTACAAGTTTGGAGCAAAACAGACTTGCTGCAACCAGTGGCGCACCGGACAGTGTCCGGTGCCCTGGCTGGAGCACTCCGCGAACTGCCCGCTCTCGGGAATTCTTAGCGCTCGTCCACTAAAAATCACCGGACCGTCCGATGTGACCACGAGTAGCGATCATCTTCGCCCAACGGTCGACTGCGGTTGACTGCTCCGCATTCTACAACTTCAGAATTCAGAAGACAGTCTACGACGACAGGTCACACCGGACTGTTCGGTATGCCACCGGACTGTCCGATGCACCACAAGGACAGGCGACTTCAACGACCAACAGCTCCAAACCCCAACGGTCGGCTGACGTGGCACACACCGGACAATGAACAGTTCTGTGTCTGGTACGCCACCGGACTGTCCGGTGTGTCCATCGACAGAGAAGTCAGCCACCGGTTAGAATAGTGGCCGGGGCTATATATACCCCCAACCACCTCCATTCAAGCCATCCAAGCATCCTGCACTCTTCATTTAATACAAGAGCAAAAGAATACACTCCAAAGACACATTCGAAGCCTCCAATCCTCTTCAAGTGCCAAAATCAAGTCAAGTGATCTAAAGTCTTTAGTGACTTGAGAGAGGGTGATTTATGTTTCAATTGTTGCTCTTGTTGCTTGGTTGCTTTCTTCTTCCTCCTCTTAACTTTTCAAGTGTTTTGCAAAGCAAGCAAGAGAGACCTAATTGTGTGATGATCCTTGCGGGATCTTAGTGACCCGTGAGATTAAGAAGAAACACTCGACCGGTCTAGGTGACCGATTGAGAGGGGGACATGGTTGAAATAGAGCCGACCTTTGTGGCCTCCTCAACGGGGAGTAGATTCTTTGGAACCGAACCTCGGGAAACAAATTGCCGTGTCCACTTGTGTTGGTTTTCACCATTCGATTTGTTTCTTCCCTCTCCTCTCTCTCTCTAAAGTTCTCTCACTCACATTGTGTTGAGTTATCTTCCAAAATTATCCGCATTGATTGAGCAACTCATTGCAAGGAGAACTATCTTCTGCACTTCGAATTCACAATTATTTATTTATAATCCTAACCTCGGGTAAAGTGCGTGTTCAAAGTTTATAATTTTTAGGTTTCGCCTATTCACACCCCTCTGGCGACTTTTAATTACCTTATTTTTTGTTTCTCCAAAATGGTGGCCCTAAAATATGGGTTATTGGCCTTTCGACCTAGGATGCTAATGGCATGACAAGCCTTAGCCCAAGCCCTACCAAGAATTTCTTTCGAGATCCTTCCCATATTTTTCTAGGGATCAATATTTATCCTCTGTTGCCTTGGTCCAGAGGCTTGACCAAGACTGTAGTCTCGAACACACTCAGGTATTTGTACTGTACTCCTTCCCAACATCCTATCAAGTGGCCCTCAAGATGCCCTTTAGCTGGAGGATTCAAATCCACCATCCCTGTCATACCTTGCACCAGCCCTCTGTCTAAATTCGTGCTCCTCATGTGACTGATGTAGAGCTGGCTGAAGTTCGTCCTCATACTCACCGTCATTTGATTCACCCAAATGGGTTTATGCTGCTGCCTCATTTGTCCTCAGCTGCTGCCTAAACCTATCCCTCTTCTTGTCATTTGTCGTATCTATGTCACGTTGGAAGTATGTCTTACCGTCTATAGGAACAGATGGACATTTCTTTACACTCTGTTGGGGGCCTTCGTCCTCCGAAGGTCCTCAAAACATGATTTGACAATGTTTTCCAAGTGGATTATATGAACAGGTATCTTCGGACTCAGAATTATGAATATGGAGTACGGTCAGGACGAAGCCTAAGCCAGACAAAGGGGGATTGAGATGAAGGACGGGCTGATTACCGAGCTGTACGAAGGATGGTGCACAGCCGAAGCTGTGCGCAGGAAAGCTTCGTCGCGATAGCAGAAAGGGGAACCGACTTAAAGATGAAAAGACCACTTAGGCCTTGACAGATTCCCATAAGTCATTAACAAATGTAATGGGCATGAATGTAATTTTACATGGGCTGCGTCCCACGTCTATAAATAGATGAACAGTACTCCCGTACTGTTCACGCTGACTTGGCATTTGCTTTTGCGTCATCCTTGTACTTCTGTCTCCTTGCAATCCGAAGGTACATTTGTAATTTGAAGTCATTTCTATTGTTATATAATTATAAAATAGAAAGGACATTGTGATAAAATTTAAATGTTTACATTACTTTTTATGTTGTGCGTAAGTCCTTCGTCATAACTTATCGTGCTTACGAAGATATATTGTTTATGACCTTCGTCTGGAGCACATTATATCCCGAAGGGAAATAATGTTTCAAAGGACGAAGGACCTTATCATTTAACACTTTTTATGTTGCCTTGTTCTTAATCCGAAGCATTTGAGAACAAGTCCCCAACATTGGCGCCCACCTCCGGTGAACTCACTTCCACTTTGAGTTTTTTTGAACACCTTCGGAAGCCATAGACCCTCGCTATGGCGCCGAAGAAAGCTTCAGCGACTGGGGCTGCAGCTCTGCAACCGCTGGACCCCAACCAGGAGACTGTCTCTCTTCGGGAGGCCCGAAACCAGAAGAGGAAGGCCGTCAGCCCGACGCTTCAGGAGGATGAGCTAGATCAAGAGATCAGGGATATGGAGATGCTTCATCAACAGGTGCAGAGGAAGAAGGAAAAGATGGCCAGGCTAGCTGAGCTGCAAAGGCAGATAGACGAAGCTTCTGAAGAAGTTCGCCATCTTACTCACGATGAGCAGAACAGAAGGCCTCAACAAAAAGACCTTCATCAGGAGGGCTTCTTCAACGAAGATGACTGGTATGACAATTTCCATCATGGAAATTTTGTTTTCGATGATGCTTCTCCCCTGTCCGCTGAGCTGCAGGCTACACCTTGGCCTCCGTCCTACAAGCCGCCCCAGCTTCCCATGTTCGATGGCCATTCAGACCCGAAGCAGTTTTTGATGAGCTACGAAGCAACAGTATCTTCGTATGGTGGCAATGCTGCAGTCATGGCAAAGTCTTTTGTTATGGTCGTCAGGAATGTTGCTCAGACCTGGTATTCCTCCCTTCGACCAGGAACGATCACTTCATGGCAAAAGCTGAAGGACATGTTGTTAACCAGCTTCCAAGGGTTTCAGACGAAGCCGGTCACTGCTCAGGCCCTGTTCCAATGCACTCAGGATCATGAAGAATACCTTCAGGCGTATGTCAGAAGGTTCTTGCGTTTAAGGGCGCAGGCACCAACGGTGCCCAATGAAATTGTCATCGAAGCCATGATCAAGGGGCTTCGTCCTGGACCTTCAGCTCAATACTTTGCTAGGAAGCCTCCTCAGACTTTGGAGAAGCTGCTCCAGAAGATGGACGAGTACATTCGTGCCGACAATGATTTTCGCCAAAGAAGGGAGGAGGCTTTCAGATTTTCTGAAATGACCAGGGGCTTCAGAGGAAGATTCTATCCGAGGCATGTCAGGTCCATCCACAACTCTACTCAAAATGATGATAAGGGGAGTCAGCAGAACAGGCCGCAGTGCTCCTCACAGGCTTCAGGGCAATAGCAAACTTTCTTCCGGCCACCAGCTCCAAGAGGCAGAGGAGCCAGGGGCTTCGGCGGAAGATTTGGAGATCAACCAAGGAGAGTATTTTGCTTATTCTGTGGTGAAAACAAGGGCCATACCACCAGGATGTGCCATGTTACCATCCAAAAGCAAAAGGAGATAGCCGAAGCTGCAGCGCAACAAGTTCAGCCGAAGCAGGTCATGCATACTGCTTCGTACCATCAGCCTTACATCCCAGAATACGTGGGCAACCACCCTGCAGTTTCTGTAGCTTCGGCGAGTCAACCTCAAGCTTCATGGCAACAGCCCCCGCCTCCACCACCGCTGCAACAAGGCCAACAGCTAGAAGGGAGCCAATATGTTCCACACCAAAGGGATCTCAGAGAACAATCTGAAGCTCGCACAGTCAATAGCACTGTGCCAGAGTCGAAGCACATTTATTGACAAATATCCTACCTTGTTAGCAGTCTTTTTCATTTAGTTCTATTTTTTGTGTAATAAAGAACATTTCAGTTTTCATGTAATAGTTTCGTTGTTGGTCACAAGGAAAACCTATTTTCTCCACAGGCTTAAGTTGCTGAAGCTTAAGAATTTGCGATAACAAGAAGGACCTTCGAATTATTAAAAATCCTTCGAAGCCACAAAAAGTCGTTCTAAGGAACGCAGAGTAAGTTGCTGAAGTCACAAAAAGCCGTTCCAAAGGGAGCGCAGTGTAAGTTTTCTGCTCCAAAGTCGTTCCTAAGGGAATGCAGAGCATACAGCGAAAAGTCAACGCTGATACCGCCTAAGTAAAAGGCGAAGAAGCTCCAAAGACGTTCCTAAGGGAATGCAGAGCTTACAGCGAAAAGTCAACGCTGATACCGCCTAAGTAAAAGGCGAAGAAGCTCCAAAGACGTTCCTAAGGGAATGCAGAGCTTACAGCGAAAAGTCAGCGCTGATATAAAGATATTTTGTGTTTTATGGGGATATGTGTGTATCTTCGGAACAAATGTCATCTACATAACATAGCATCATCACATCATTTTGCATAGCATAAGCATCATACATCATGTTGCATATGGCAAAAGAAGGGGACACAGTATCAACCTTCGAAAGGACGCTTTGAGAAAGTGAAAATCGTGCAAAGTCACGAGGGAATACAATGTTGATCTTCGGAATACAGCTTCGGAGAATTTTTTCACGAAGCATGGACGTGCTTCATCAGAGTAATATCGAAATTGTACAGCTTCGGAGAATTTTTTTTTTCACGAAGCGAGGATGTGCTTCACCAGAATAGTATTAAAGGAGAATGTCTTCTTCACGAAGCATGAAAAGAAGGGAAGGTGTTTTTTCGCCGAAGGCTCAAAAATGGTATGTATGTAGAATTTCATGCATCGTAAAGAATTGAATAATGAAAAGAGACTTGTATATTACATTCAGGTGTACAAAATATTACATAGATCACACTTCAAATGTTTTTTCTAATAACATCTAGTCTTCTCTTAGTACTACTTCGGCAGCCTCATTTAGAAGTTGTTCAACAACTTTATCCATGATACCTTCGGCCATTTGTTTAATTTCGTCATCCCCTTTCGTGTGAGGGTCAGCAGACGATCCAGCAGGTTCTGAGGGAAGAGAATATATGTCTATGTTACTATTACAAACCATAAGCAAGTTCGAAAATCAAAAATTACAACAGACCTAAAAACCACTAGTTGGTACCTATTTGGCTTTTGGGCTCTGCGCTTTTTTCAGCGGCCTTGGCTACTTCCCTAGCATCATGGATACCTTGCTCGCTTCTTCGAATAATTTCCTGGGCCATTTCTCGGCCACCATTGTCCCAGACGTCGGTGAAAAATTTTCCACCAACCTGGCTAGCTTCGGTCGAGGGGTCTTTAATATCTTCAGCGGATAAAGTGGCTTCGGATTGCGCAAGAAGCTTAATATGATCGCAACCTTTCCTCTCCAAAACAGTAGCAACTCCTCTGGCGCCCGAAAAAGCGCAGATGTCACCGCGGCTACTCAGGATTTCCTCGAAGGCCTCTGCTTCGTGACTGATCCATTCCAGTGGACCTTCGGGATTGCCTCTTGAGAAATTCTCTTCACTAGAGAATGCGCCAACGCCGGCGAAGCTGGATTTTATCTTTTTGACGCATTCTACAGATTTAACGTAGCATTTTCTCTGGGATGCACGAAGCTCCTTAACACTTATCTCTAAATGATTGGCCAGTTGATCGCTAAGCTCTCGTTTTGTTTCTTCAAGCATACATTCCTCTTTAGCTCTAGCTAGCTGTTTCTGAAGATCTTTAATCTCACGTTTTTGGGCTTCGGCCTGGACCTTTGAGGCAGCTTCGTCCTTTTTTACCTTGTCTACCAATGTAAGTAGAATCTTATCCTTTTCCAGAGCTTCGTTTCTCAGTTTAATAACTTCTGACCGTAGGGTGTTGAACGCAATTTCATAGCTCTCATCTTCGGCACTCTTTTGTGCTCTTAATGCGTTGCTTAGAATTAAACCCTATACGAAAAAGAATCCATATAAGAATAAAAGAATGAATTACGAATTGTAAAATTTTTTAAACATCTAATTCCCATACCTTCAGGCTATTATATGCAAGACTATCCGCGAGATCTTCTTTCGTCATAGCACATAAGCCAGCTTCGAGCTTCGGGAATCCCATACTCCTAGCCATCTCCCGGCAGACAGATAATTCTTTGTTGTCAGGGAGGCAGTATAGGAAGTCATCTTCATTTGTCCCATTGAACACTACTGCTCCCTTCGGATATTTTAACTCTCTGGCATAGTGATTGGCTTCATAAGTTTCTTCTTCAGATAATTTCTTCCCCGAAGCATGTCGCACGATGTAATCGCATATGTTGGAAGGAGCTTCGGGGGCGGCAGTGTCAATTTCTTCAACCAAAACTGGTTCTGATATTTTTATTTTTTCGGTTTCCAAAGATTGTTCCTTGGTGGGCTCTGAAGGCCCAGCTTCAGCTTCAGGTTGTTGCTTCGAAGCTTCAGCAACTAAAGCTTCAGTAGACGCTTCAGCAAGATCAGCAGTCTTCTTTGGGGTTATGCTTGAAGACTTAATTGTCTCCAAAACATCTAGCACGTTCACCATTCTTTTTCTTTTCGGAGTCACTAATGGACCCTTTTGATTTTTTATTGTCTCAACACTTGCTGAAGGACTTAAGATTTCCAATATTTTTGGTCCTTCAATTCTCGGTTTCTCTGCCTTCTCAGCTGAAGGTGCTTCAGTTTTTTCTTCGATCTTCGGCCCTGAAGCTGGCTCTGTAGTTTCAGTGGCCAAGGAAACTTCACCGGTAAATTCGGGCACTGTGGCCGGCTCAATAAAACGTGCCCGGTGGGTGAGCACCTTCATCTTTTTTCTTTGCGGCGCTGGCTCACTAGAAGCACTTGTGGCAACTTCTGTTGCAGGAGAAGTATTTTTTCTTTTGCGGCCCGGCACCGGATAATGGTAGTCAGGGTAGACATACCCGATTGCATCAAATACCCGGTTGAGCCTTTTCTTCTTTCGGCCTCCGAAGGCTGCCGATAATGCAGTGTTCTCGGCCTTCGAATATACCCCAAGCAGTTCGTCACTTAATGTTTCAATGCTTTTTAACCAGTCGTCATCAGGTTCAACAAACTTATCCCCGTATTTGAATGTGTATTTCAGTCTGACCAGTCCGCCTTCGTCGGACTCTTTGATGGTCTCCTTCGGCATTTCCCACTTTCCTGCAAGTGGCCACACCCTGAAGGCAATATGCTCTTGGACTAAGTCCCTTGTCCCAATAAAAGAGCAGATTACGCCGAAGGCTCTTTGGCATTCTTCGGCTGCTTCATCCATTTCAATCTTCGGTCTTCGGAGACCGAAGCGTTGCCAAATAGGACGCATAATGATACTTTTAATATCTTCCTGCGCTGTCAAGTCATTCTTTACATAAAACCATTCTGTCATCCAGGCACCGGGCCACCTCTTCCGAAAGGTTGGCACGGGGCAGCTTGACCCGGTGCGGGCACCGAAGCTGTAACAACCAAAGTTGTTGTGATATTGTTCTTTCCCCCAGGGCTTCGTCTCATATAACAACTCATGAATGTTGCAAAAGCTTTTAGCATTTGGTTCTAAACCTTGGCTTCTTACAGCCCAGACAAAGATCCCCATTCTAATGATAGCTTCGGGAGTAATTTGATGAAGGTAGATTTGAAATGTCTTCAGGACTTCGACAACAAAGCTGCTTAGGGGGAATCGAAGCCCAGCCTTGAGAAAGCTTCGGAAGATTACGACTTCATCTTCTTCGGGGGTGGGAGAAGTTTTTTCTCCAGCATCAGCCCTCACAATAAATATATCTCGAAAATATCTCCCCCTCATATTGTCAATATGACTTTGCTTAACAGTGGTTTTCCCGAAAACCGTGTGACTTGGCCGCCATGGTCGATCTTCGGACTCTCCCCCACAGCTTTCTACATCATAACTGTCGCTGTCACCAGTATCTTCAGACAAACCTTCCAGAATCTCCTTGGTGATTTTTTCCGTATTGGTCTCCGCCATCGCTATAAGGAACCCCAAGTTCTTCTCTTCGTCGAGACTCAGCTTCATCTCAGCAGTGACCTTCTTATCTTCAGACATCTTCGGAAACACTAAAAAACTGTTTTCAAGGCCGAAGCTTCAAAACCAAAAGATCAGCAAATCTTAGTGCGCAAGAGCTAAAAATTTAGTAAGCGGGAGCAGATGGCAAGAAAGCGTACCAAACAAATTGTGGCGGGCCCCTATTTATACACTCGATATAACGGAAACTGTGTGGTCCCGCGTGTCAGTGACTTTTGCTATTCTAGCAAAGGGAAGGTGTTTTTTCGGACCTTCGGCTTAAGGCCTTCGTCCATATCGCAATCTGAATTTATCATTAACAAATTAATATTGCGAGGGGCTACTGTTGGGGGCCTTCGTCCTCCGAAGGTCCTCAAAAACATGATTTGACAATGTTTTCCAAGTGGATTATATGAACAGGTATCTTCGGACTCAGAATTATGAATATGGAGTACGGTCAGGACGAAGCCTAAGCCAGACGAGGGGGGATTGAGATGAAGGACGGGCTGATTACCGAGCTGTACGAAGGATGGTGCACAGCCGAAGCTGTGCGCAGGAAAGCTTCGTCGCGATAGCAGAAAGGGGAACCGACTTAAAGATGAAAAGACCACTTAGGCCTTGACAGATTCCCATAAGTCATTAACAAATGTAATGGGCATGAATGTAATTTTACATGGGCTGCGTCCCACGTCTATAAATAGATGAACAGTACTCCCGTACTGTTCACGCTGACTTGGCATTTGCTTTTGCGTCATCCTTGTACTTCTGTCTCCTTGCAATCCGAAGGTACATTTGTAATTTGAAGTCATTTCTATTGTTATATAATTATAAAATAGAAAGGACATTGTGATAAAATTTAAATGTTTACATTACTTTTTATGTTGTGCGTAAGTCCTTCGTCATAACTTATCGTGCTTACGAAGATATATTGTTTATGACCTTCGTCTGGAGCACATTATATCCCGAAGGGAAATAATGTTTCAAAGGACGAAGGACCTTATCATTTAACACTTTTTATGTTGCCTTGTTCTTAATCCGAAGCATTTGAGAACAAGTCCCCAACACACTCTTTACTCCATGCGTGAGATTCTCCTTCAAATGGGTGCCACCCCCTCTACTCTTTGTGCATTTGAAACACATACCAACCATCATCATATAACTGATTGACATACACATTTAACAATAACTAGACCATAAACTATTGAACATTCACATTTAACAATAACTAAACCATAACACATTTAACAATAACTAATCCATAAATCATAAGCCATCAAATATGTAATAATACTAACATATAGCATATATAAATTTGAAACCCTAAATCTAAAACATATTACTGTCACTGAGACTAAATCTGAAACCCTAAACACCACGAAATTAAATCTAAGCAATAGATACGTAGTATATAACTAAATATGGATACTAAATCCGATTTACCGGAACTAAAACACGGTTTTACATTGCTCTAGTGCGGTTAACCGCCGGTTTCGGGGGAGAAATCGACGGCTCGGGGGTTATCGCTGGCTGGTGCACGCGACTCAGCAGCGGTAGCCACTATCACGACAGTAGTAAAGGAGGTGGCCACGACGACTTAGAGAGAGGACGAGGAGAGCGATTGAGAGATGGGGTGGTGAAAGTGAGGAGAGGAGAAGAGGTATGTTTATTCTAGATATTTTGTTATGTTGGTTAATATATTTTTCTATTTTTAATAGGCTAAATTGAATTAAATTTAGTTATCTTGTATACCAGATCATTTCCTAGAACATGTAGTTTTCTATTTTTTTTAAAAAAAAATAAATTTAGATTGAATTTCAAAGAAAATCTGGTAGTTAACCTATATCGCTGGGCGACGGTTTGACAAAGTAATCGATATACCGAAAGATTTTATCGGTTTTGTATTGTTTGATGACGTGTAATCGATAAATTTAGGCCCTGTTTGGGAACACAGTTTTTCCAAACTGTAGTTTTTCAAATACTAAAGTATACTTTAGTCATGACATTACTACAGTTTACAATGCTTCAGTTTTCGAATACAACAGTATCCAATACATCAAGGTGTTCGAGAAAAACTTTGGTTGAGACCAATCAGTCAGAGCGGGACCCAGCTGGCGCTCTCTTTACAGAGAAAAACTTTGGCTGAGACCAAAGTTTCCAAAATTGCAAAACAAGTGCAGTATTTACAATACTACAGTTTAGTATACAGAGATTTCAGATGAGTTGTCAAACACCTCAAAGTATATAATACCATAGTATTGCTCAATACTACAATATTACTTTAATACTGCAGAAAAACTTTGTTACCAAACACCCCGGAAAGATTTTACCAGAGTGTCGTATTTGGACACCTCCGCGAGCGCACATGAAGCAGTTGCGTCCGTTGGTGCGCTGGCCCCTCCGACACGTTGGCTGTCAGGCAGGCAGGAGGAGAGCAGGTCAAAGTCACGTGACATTTGACCATTGATTGGCTTATAGCTGCTCCTAGACCAGTACAGGAACGATAGGACACATGAATACAGCACGTGCCAGTTGGCTGGCTGTGTCAAACGGAGCCGTGAAGGCTGTGCAGGTCATGGTCATGGCTGGAGCTGGACGGACCCAACCTCGGTCAACAACTCAAACAAAAATCGATAGGATTATAAAGGAAAGCGAATTCTAGGCCACATAGGGACCTGATTTCTCAGATCCGTTCAAAATTTATAAAATTTGGAAATAAAATACAAAAATCAGAAGAAGGAAGAACAGTTATAAAAGACTAAAAATACTATTAGTACTAACACCCATACGTATATCATTGGAATATTCCCCGTTTATCCGCAACACCGTTCAAAATGCCCCCCCCCCCCTGCATTGGGCTGCAAACTAAACTAGGGACTGGAAAGAGAAAAGAGAACGAGCAGACGGGGTAATAAGTTAAAAAAGAGAATAAGGACGGGGGTTTTAAGTGAAAAAGGCCAGCCAACAGAGGCCGGTGGAAAGGAGAGAATCCAGCAGAGCCACCCGGTTGCTCCTCATTTCCACTTTCCACTCCGCCTCCGCTGCCGATCGCCGTCCCCGACCGCAGCGCAGGTGAGGATCATCCAACCCCAACAAACTTCCAGGCGACGGTGAGATCCATGGCTCCCGTTTTTTTCTTAGATCAAGGGCCGGGAGGGAGGCAAGGACGGACTGGCGGGGTGGGAGACGGCCGGGGGGCCCAGACGGGTCGAGGCAACTTGACCGGAGCGGTTGCCCGTGGCAGGGGCGGAGCCGGAGCCGGTGGAAGCTCTCCGCCGCTGGCGACGGGTGCTGGATGGTGGGGCGGGGCCGGGCCGGGTAGCGACTGGCTGGACTCGTGTTTCTGTCGTGACTTCTGAAGAGAGCGACCGCCGCACGGGAGGACGGAGGGAAGGAACGAGGCCGTGGGATCGCAGGTGTACGGCTGGGATTAGTCGTCTGAGATGGTGGCAAAAATCTTCTGCCTCCCTGCATATTCTGGTTGCCTCATGGATTTGGCCTGCCATTTGGTGGCTGCTGCTGGGATTCTAGGACCAGTTCGAGATCTGTAGGGTGTCCTCCATTCGTGTGTTACAACTTTTTACATCGGGCCTAGGAAAATCACTGCTTCATGTTTCTCAGTGAACAAAAATACTAATGCTAATAATGTAGGTCTTGATTTCTGGTTCTTTTCCATGCACAGGACTGAGGATGAGTGAAGAGGATAAGGCTGCTGCTTCTGCTGAGCAGCCTAAGAGGGCCCCTAAGCTCAATGAAAGGATCCTCTCCTCTCTGTCCAGGAGGTCCGTAGCTGCTCATCCATGGCATGATCTCGAGATCGGTGCGTGACTCAACTATCTTTTCTTGCTCTCCTAACTCCTATGTGGCTCTGTCAAATAAGCATACTCCATCTAAATGATTTTGGTTATGCAGGTCCTGGTGCTCCTGCTGTATTCAATGTTGTAAGTACCATCATTGCTTTCTAACGGCTTGGCATGTTATATGTTTGCTCTGCTGAAACATTTGATGCACCTACAACATAGTGGTACATGAGTCTGTTGACAGTGGTTTGCTTGTTGAGGAAAAATAAGTGCATGTTTTTTTTTAATTACGATATTTAACAAATCTAGTTAGCTCCAAACAATGACCGCGTTATATAATTTTTTATTCAGGTTGTTGAGATCACAAAGGGAAGCAAAGTCAAATACGAGCTTGACAAGAAAACTGGACTGATTAAGGTATATGCTCTGCTCTCAATGTTTATTACATCTTTATGACCACTTTCTGTCTCAATAAACAGTATGGCATAAGCAGCATGTATTTCTTGTACTTGTGCAATGTACGATGAGAATTGACCATCATAATATTACTTTTGTTATTGTGTTACATAATTTGTCAGGATGATTGAGTTCTGTGCTGATGAAATGTAATAGTTTAATTTGTTTTTCTTTCTTTCTAACCTTTGCTACAATTTGACAGGTTGATCGAGTCCTTTACTCATCAGTTGTATACCCTCACAATTATGGTTTCATTCCAAGGACTCTTTGTGAAGACAATGACCCAATGGATGTGTTGGTCCTGATGCAGGTTAGTCAGTCTTCCTTTTCCCACTTGTCTGTGTCATGTGGGGACATTTGTGAAGAATGTAGAGTATTCACTCTTTGTATTACAAGGCCCTTGTTTCTGTTCAAGGATATCTCCTGGCTGGCACATCTTCAGACTGACCGCTGCTCTGTAGTTGCGTCAACTGCAGTTATTTGTCACCGAATTTTGTGATAACATATGGGCAGTGTCATGATCTTGTGATCACTTATCTCTACAGGAGCCTGTTGTTCCTGGTTCGTTCCTGAGAGCTAGAGCAATTGGCCTTATGCCCATGATTGACCAGGTATTTCATGTTACAGCTCTATTTATGGTAGAGGGAATAGAAGAGCTCTGCTTCGACTTGTTTCTAACCTTGGATTTCTGTTGGGCGTTGTCAGGGTGAAAAGGATGACAAGATAATAGCAGTATGTGCTGACGATCCTGAATACCGTCACTACAACGACATCAGCGAGCTGTCTCCTCACCGCCTGCAAGAGATCAAGCGCTTCTTTGAAGATTGTATCCTCCGCTTAATTCATCTGCTGTTTTCTTACTACACATGCTCTAGCATATTTTGGATGATCACGTTCACGCAGGTAGGCATATGCTTCCTTAGCGATATCTCTCAGACAAGAAAAACGAGAACAAAGAAGTCGCAGTTGATGCATTCTTGCCCGCGACAACAGCTCAAGAAGCCATTCAGTACTCCATGTAAGCTCTCGGCTTGACACTGAACCTTCGTCACTCTGTTACAAAATTTGCGTTCTCGATTCTTTACTTGTTTTCCCCTCCTTTTGTGGTGTTTGTTGAGTATGGAAATGCCTTGTGACCCTCAGTAACACAATACTTATTGATTTGATCGCAGGGACCTGTATGCCCAGTATATTTTGCAAAGCTTGAGGCAGTAGATTGCAAGCAACAATTTATCTATCGTGCGTCTTGGATCGGGGCGTGATTTTAATAAGCCGAGTCGCTTGCTATATTGCGAACCTTGGAATTGAGAACAGCGTCACTAGCTGTGATTCGCTCCTTTCTCGTTAAATTATCATATGAATAGGCCAAGTCCATACGTTTACCGTGTGGCTTCTTATGCTGGGCGCTATGTCAGTCTTCGTCTACCCAAGTAGCTAGCTGCATGGAGGAGGGATGTCTAGCGTTGCTGTTGTTTTACTGTTACCTATGAGATGGCACTCGTGGGTCTGCGGGCTGGCTACATGGGTCCGTTCCTGTGTTTTCCGTAGAATAAAATTATAATTCTATATAATTGAATCATTTAATTTATGTGATCTTTTTGTGTATTCCAATCAGTTATTGAGTGTGACGACGGTGTTTTTGGCTAAAATTGCATCGCGTGGGTGATGTGATGAAGCAAGTGTATGTGTTTGTTAAACTCAGATCCATCCATATACCAAACCACATAGGGATGTGTTTGTTAAGCAAGTGTGAGCGGGTGTTCGGTTTCTGTCCCTAAAGTTTGGTCTCTATCATATTAGGTGTTTGAATGCTAATTATGAATATTAGATATAGTTTGATTATAAAAAACAAATTATACAAACGAAGACTAACACTTCGAGACGAATTTATTAAGTCTAATCTAATTAATCTAAAATTAGTACATATTTATTGTAGTATCACATTAACATTAATGTGTTTGTCTTGTTTAGTTCTCATCTATAATTAAACTATATTTAATACTTATATCAAGCTCTAAGGAAGACCTAAGTACTCAACTATAAAGACGAACTATATTTAATACTCATATCAAGCTCTAAGGAGAAGGACCTAAGTACTCAACTCAAGCTCTAAGGAGAAGGACCTAAGTACTCAACTATAAAGACGAGAAGGTCGCAGCCTAATATATTATCAAAATAAAAAAAGTATGACAAAAATCCCAACAAATAAGGAATATATATATATATATATATATATATATATATATATATATATATATATATAAATATAGAGTTTGACAACTCAGGACCGACTCGGTTACGACTCCAGCTAGGCAATCGTATCGACACTTATCCTATAAACCATCGCCCCTGACCTCGTCACTAGCCAATTCTCGACCACCCTTCGCCCAAATCTGTGTTATAAATCTACTCCCTATGCTCTAGGCTTTACTGATGATGTCAACCAAATCCGATGGAACACCTATATCCGTGAAAAGACAGTTGTAGCCCAATTTACATAATTGGGAAATAGAAAGCAAGTTGTAATCTAAAGAATCTACAAAAAAACATTGGAAATAGAATGGTCAGGTGATATAGCAATTTTACCCAATCCTTTGACCAAACCTTGATTTCCACCCCCGAATGTGATAGCTCGTTGGGGATCTTGGTTTTTCTCATAGGAGGAGAACATCTTTTTCTCCCCTGTCATGTGGTTTGTGCACCCGCTATCAATGATCCAACTTGAGCCCCTGGATGCATAAACCTACAAAACAAATTTAGTTCTTGATTTTAGGTACCCAAACAGTTTTGGGTCCTTTGACATTAGATACAAGAACTTTGGGTACCCAAACACAAGTCTTTGATCCCTTGTGTTTGTCCCCAACATACTTGGCAACTACTTTATCGGATTTGTTAGTCAAAACATAAGATGCATCAAAAGTTTTAAATGAAATGCTAGATTCATTTGATGCACTAGGAGTTTTCTTCTTAGGCAATTTAGCATGAGTTGATTGCCTAGAACTAGATGTCTCACCCTTATACATAAAAGCATGATTAGGGCCAGAGTGAGACTTCCTAGAATGAATTCTCCTAATCTTATGCTCGGGATAACCGGCAGGGTACAAAATGTAACCCTCGTTATCCTGAGGCATGGGAGTCTTGCCCTTAACAAAGTTTGATAATCTTTTAGGAGGGGCATTAAGTTTGACATTGTCTCCCTTTTGGAAGCCAATGCCATCCTTGATGCCAGGGCGTCTCCCACTATAAAGCATACTACGAGCAAATATAAATTTTTCATTTTCTAGCTCATGCTCGGCTATTTTAGCATCTAATTTTGCTATATGATCATTTTGTTGTTTAATTAAAGTCATGTGATCATGAATAGCATCAATGTCAACATCTCTACATCTAGTGCAAATAGAAACATGCTCAATGGTGGATGTAGAGGGTTTGCAAGTTTTTAGTTCAACAATCTTAGCATGTAAAATGTCATTTTCACTTCTAAGATCAGAAATGGAGGCATTGCAAACGTCTAAATCTTTAGCCTTAGCAATCAATTTTTTCATTTTCAATCCTAAGGCTAGCAAGAGAGGCATTCAATTTTTCAATCTTAGCAATAGAAATAGCATGATCATTTCTAAGATTGGCATATGAATCATCACAAATATTTGAATCAACCTTAGCAATTAATCTAGCATTCTCATTCCTAAGGTTGGCAATCAAATCATGGCAAGTGCTTAGCTCACTAGTTAAATTTTCACATTTTTCCATCTCTAGAGCATAAGCATTCTTAACCTTAACATGCTTCTTATTTTCCTTAATTAGGAAGTCCTCTTGGCTATCCAAGAGTTCATCCTTATCATGAATAGTGCTAATCAATTCATTTAACTTCTCCTTTTGTTGCATGTTAAGGTTGGCAAAAAGAGTAAACAAATTATCCTCATCATCACTAGAATTAGCCTCATCACTAGAGGTGGCATATTTAGTGGAGGATTTAGATTTAACCTTCTTCCTTTTTCCGTCCTTTGCTATGAGGCACTTGTGGCCGACATTGGGGAAGAGAAGTCCCTTGTTGACGGCGATGTTGGCGGCGTCCTCGTCGGAGGAGGAGTCGGTGGAGCTCTCGTCGGAGTCCCACTCGCGGCAAACATGGGCATCGCCGCCCTTCTTCTTGTGATATCTCTTCTTCTCCTTTCTTCTCCCCTTCTTGTCGTCGCCCCTGTCACTGTCACTAGAAATAGGACATTTTGCTATAAAGTGACCGAGCTTACCACACTTGTAGCAAACCTTCTTGGAGCAGGGCTCGTAGTCCTTCCCCCTCCTTTGCTTGAGGATTTGTCGAAAGCTTTTGATGATCAAAGCCATCTCCTCATTGTCGAGCTTTGAGGTGTCGATGGGGAGCCTACTTGATGTAGACTCTTCCTTCTTCTCCTTCGTTGCCTTGAATGCGACGGGTTGTGCTTCGGGCGTTGTCGGGGACCATAATTAGGGGTACCCTCAAGACGCCTAATTCTCAGCTGGTAACCCCCATCAGCATAAAGCTGCAGAGGCCTGATGGGTTTGATTAAGTCAGGGATCAGTCCATACGAGCGACTCGATCACGCCACGCCCGAGCCTAGCCTCGGGCGAGGGCAGCCGACCCTAAGATGACTCCGTCTCGCCTGAGGCCTCCTCTTTCACGGCAGACGCATCACCGGCTCGCCCGAGGCCCCGCCTTCGATAAGAAGTAACCCTGACTAAATCACCGCGCCAACCGACCAAGTCACCGGGGCGTTTAACGCAAAAGGTAAGACCGACGGGCGACCAGACTTCGCCAGAGGTGCCATAGGAGGCTCCGCCCGACCCAGGGCTCGGACTCGGGCTAAGGCCCCGGAAGACGGCGAACTCCGCTCCGCCCGACCCAGGGCTCGGACTCGGGCTAAGGCCCCGGAAGACAGCGAACTCCGCTCCGCCCGACCCAGGGCTCGGACTCGGGCTAAGGCCCCGGAAGACGGCGAACTCCGCTCCGCCCGACCCAGGGCTCGGACTCGGGCTAAGGCCCCGGAAGACGACGAACTCCGCCTCGCCCGACCCAGGGCTCGGACTCCGCCTCAGCCTCTGCCGAACGACCTCCGCCTCGCCCGACCCAGGAGTTCGGGCTCGGCCTCTGTCATGCAGGACGGACTCGACCTCGGCCTCGGAGGAGCCTCCACGTCGCCCGACCTCGGACACAAGCCCGCCACGTCAACAGGAGGCGTCATCATCACCCTACCCCGAGCCGACTCGGGTCGCAGTGAACAGGACCGACGTCCCATCTGGCTAGCCCCGCCAGATAGGCAATGATGGCGCCCCACTAGACCATGACGACGGCGGCTCTCAGCTCCCTTACGAAAGCAGGAGGACGTCAGCAAGGGCCCAGCCACCCCGACAGCTGTCCCTCCGTCCGGCTCCACCGCTTCTCCAACAGCCACGACGCCACACCAACAGGGTGCCAAGATCTCTCCGGCTGCCACCTTGGCATGTACTTAGGGCGCTAGCTCTCCCTCGCTAGACACGTAGCACCTTGCTACACCCCCATTTTGTACACCTGGATCCTCTCCTTACGACTATAAAAGGAAGGACCAGGGCCTTCTTAGAGGAGGTTGGCCTCGCGGGGACGAAGGGCAGGGGCAGGCGCTCTCTCGGGGCCGCTCGCTCCCCTCACCTCGCGCGGACGCTTGTAACCCCCTACTGCAAGCGCACCCGACCTGGGCGCGGGACGAACACGAAGGCCGCGGGAATTCTCCGACTCCCTCACGACCCGGCTCCGGCCGCCTCGCTCTCTCTCTCTCTCTCCCCCCTTCGCGCTCGCCCACGCGCTCGACCCATCTGGGCTGGGGCACGCGGCACTCTCACTCGTCGGCTCAGGGACCCCCCGGTCTCGGAACGCCGACAGTTGGCGCGCCAGGTAGGGGCACGCTGCGTGTTGACGAGCAGTTTCCCGTCAAGCTCCAGATGGGCAGTCTCCAACGACCTCTCCAACCCGGGACGGTGCTCCGTTTCGGGAGCCTCGAGTTCATGTCTCTCGACAGCGGCTACGACATGGTACTCCTTCCACCGCCGTACGGCGGCGACAATGGCGGTCGACAGCCCGCCCGCCGGCGGCGGAACCAACGACGTCTTTCCCGTGTGGGGGAAGGACAACTTTCGAGCTCGCCCCATCCTCTCCCTCGCCGTCGGAGGAGGAGGAGGCGGGGCAACCAGGGCCGAGCGGGAGGCTGCGCTCCGACGGCTGTCGAGCAAATCGACATCCCCAGCGCCCCAACGGAGGACACGCCAAGCGTCGCCCTCGCGTTCGAGGCAAAGGCGAGCAGCATCCCCCCGCAACACGTCGACCCCGAGCAGGTGGACGACGCCAGCACGCTCACGAAGGACCTGCAGGACGTCGCCCTCGTACCCAAGACGACGGCGCGATCAGCCCCCGACGTGACTTCATCGCTCCTCGCCGACAAAAAGGTACGGGCTGATTCCCATCCTTTGTCATTTCGACTCGGCCTCAACCCGCCTAGCAACCTCGCTTTGGCGGGCGCTCACGTTGAGGCGAGTGCAACCTCTCTGGGGTTTCGTGTGCGGTCGCCTTGGGACCGATTGACGGGTGTCTCGACCTACGGACCCTCTGGGTCCGAGGAAGATGACGACCCCAGCATCTGCTGGGATTTCTCCGGATCTGGCAACCCTAGTGCCATGCGGGACTTCATGACCGCATGTGACTACTGCCTCTCCGACTGTTCCGACGGCAGCCGCAGCCTTGGCGACAAGGACTGCGGCCCGAGCCGCGAATGTTTCCACGTCGAGCTAGGGGATCCCTCCGGAGGCGGCTGTCTCGGCATGCCGGAGGATGGTGATCCCCCTAGGCCAGCGCCTCGCGCCGACATCCCGCGGGAGCTAGCTGTGGTCCCCGTTCCGGCGGGGGGTCACGACCCACAGCTCGAGCAAGTCCGCGGGGCGCAGGCCGGGCTCGACGAAGGAGCAGGAGCGCTCGAGGCAATCCGCCAGAACATCGGGCAGGTATGGGCGAGCCAGCCCCCGGCCGGAGGAATACGTCACCTGCCCCAAGGTCTCCAGCACCGCATCGCCAACGATGCCAGGGACAGACCGCCACCCGCATCCGGCGGAACCGGTCAGGACCTGGCCGCCGCAGCGATGCTCCTCCGCGCAATGCCGGAGTCATCAACCACCGAGGGTCGGCGAATCCAGGGAGAACTCAAGCATCTCCTGGAAGGCGCTGCGGCCCGGCGGGCCGAGAGCTCTGCCTCCCGAAGGCAGGGGTACCCCTCGGAACCTCGTGCCGCGACTTCCCGACTCACGCGGGAAGCCTCGGTCTTCACCGGACGCACGCGCAACACCGTGCCTGCGGCCCCGGGCCACCTCGGCGTCGAGCACCCTCATCGCGACCGTCGGGCCCGCCTCGACGAGAGGGTGCGCCGAGGTTATCACCCCAGGCGCGGGGGACGTTACGACAGCGGGGAGGATCGGAGTCCCTCGCCCGAACCACCCGGTCCGCAGGTCTTTAGCCGAGCCATTCGGCGGGCGCCGTTTCCGCCCCGATTCCGACCCCCGACTACTATCACAAAGTACTCGGGGGAAACGAGACCAGAATTGTGGCTCGCGGACTACCGCCTGGCCTGTCAACTGGGTGGGACGGACGACGACAACCTCATCATCCGCAACCTCCCCCTGTTTCTCTCCGACACCGCTCGCGCTTGGTTGGAGCACCTGCCTCCGGGGCAGATTTCCAACTGGGAGGATCTGGTCCAAGCTTTCGCCGGCAACTTCCAGGGCACGTACGTGCGCCCCGGGAATTCCTGGGACCTCCGAAGCTGTCGGCAACTGCCGGGAGAGTCTCTCCGGGACTACATCCGGCGGTTCTCGAAGCAGCGCACCGAGCTGCCCAACATCACCGACTCCGATGTCATCGGCGCGTTCCTCGCCGGCACCACCTGCCGTGACCTGGTGAGCAAGTTGGGTCGCAAGACCCCCACCAGGGCGAGCGAGCTGATGGACATCGCCACCAAGTTCGCCTCCGGCCAGGAGGCGGTAGAGGCCATCTTCCGAAAGGACAAGCAGTCCCAGGGCCGCCCGTCGGAAGATGCTCCCGAGGCGTCTACTCCGCGCGGCGCCAAGAAGAAAGGCAGGAGGAAGTCGCAAGCGAAACGCGACGTTCCCGATGCAGACCTTGTCGCCGCCGCCGAGCACAAGAACCCTCGGAAGCCCCCCGGAGGTGCTAACCTCTTCGACAAGGCACTCAAGGAGACGTGCCCCTACCATCAGGGGCCCGTCAAGCACACCCTCGAGGAGTGCGTCATGCTTCGGCACCACTTCCACCGGGCCGGGCCACCCGCAGAGGGTGACAGGGCCCGCGACGACGGCAAGAAGGAAGATCACCAAGCAGGAGAGTTCCCCGAGGTCCGCGACTGCTTCATGATCTACGGAGGGCATGCGGCAAACGCCTCGGCTCGGCATCGTAAGCAGGAGCGTCGGGAGGTCTGCTCGGTGAAGGTGGCGGCGCCCGTCTACCTAGACTGGTCCGACAAGCCCATCACCTTCGACCAGGATGACCACCCCGACCACGTGCCGAGCCCAGGGAAGTACCCGCTCGTCGTCGATCCCGTCATCGGCGACGTCAGGCTCACCAAGGTCCTGATGGATGGAGGCAGCTGCCTCAACATCATCTACGCCGAGACCCTCAGGCTCCTGCGCGTCGACCTGTCATCCGTCCGAGCAGGCGCTGCGCCCTTCCACGGGATCATTCCCGGGAAGCGCGTCCAGCCCCTCGGACGGCTCGACCTTCCTGTCTGCTTCGGAACACCCTCCAACTTCCGAAGGGAGACTTTGACGTTCGAGGTGGTCGGGTTCCGAGGAACCTACCACGCAGTGTTGGGAAGGCCATGCTACGCGAAGTTCATGGCCATCCCCAACTACACCTACCTGAAGCTCAAGATGCCGGGCCCCAACGGGGTCATCACCGTTGGCCCCACGTACAAGCACGCATTCGAATGCGATGTGGAGTGCGTGGAGTACGCCGAGGCCCTCGCCGAGTCCGAGGCCCTCATTGCCGACCTGGAAAGCCTCTCCCGAGAGGTGCCGGACGTGAAGCGACATGCCGGCAACTTCGGGCCAGCAGAGACGGTTAAGGCCGTCCCTCTCGACCCCAGTGGCGACACCTCCAAGCAGATTCGGATCGGTTCCGGGCTCGACCCCAAATAGGAAGCAGTGCTCGTCGACTTTCTCCGCGCAAACGCCGACGTCTTTGCGTGGAGTCCCTCGGACATGCCCGGCATACCGAGGGAAGTCGCCGAGCACTCGCTGGATATTCGGGCCGGAGCCCGACCGGTCAGACAGCCTCTGCGCCGATTCGACGAGGAAAGGCGCAGGGTGATAGGCGAAGAGATCCACAAGCTGATGGCAGCAGGGTTCATCAAAGAGGTATTCCACCCTGAGTGGCTTGCCAACCCTGTACTTGTGAGGAAGAAAGGGGGAAAATGGCAGATGTGTGTAGACTACGCTGGTCTCAACAAAGCATGTCCGAAAGTCCCCTACCCTCTACCTCGCATCGACCAAATTGTGGACTCTACTGCAGGGTGCGAAACCTTGTCTTTCCTCGATGCCTACTCAGGGTATCATCAAATCAAGATGAAAGAGTCCGACCAGCTCGCGACTTCTTTCATCACGCCCTTCGGCATGTACTGTTATGTCACCATGCCGTTCGGTTTGAGGAACGCGGGTGCAACGTACCAGCGGTGCATGAACCATGTGTTCGGCGAACACATCGGTCGCACGGTCGAGGCCTACGTCGATGACATCGTAGTCAAGACGAGGAAAGCCTCCGACCTTCTCTCCGACCTCGAACTGACATTCCGGTGTCTCAAGGCAAAGGGCGTCAAGCTCAATCCCGAGAAGTGCGTCTTCGGGGTGCCCCGGGGCATGCTTTTGGGATTCATCGTCTCCGAGCGGGGCATCGAAGCCAACCCGGAGAAGATCGCAGCGATCACAAACATGGGGCCCATCAAGGTTTTAAAAGGCGTACAGAGGGTCATGGGATGCCTCGCGGCCTTGAGCCGTTTCATCTCGCGCCTCGGCGAAAGAGGCCTGCCCCTGTACCATCTCTTAAGGAAGGCCGAGTGCTTCACTTGGACTCCCGAGGCCGAGGAAGCCCTCGGGAACCTGAAGGCGCTCCTCACCCAGGCGCCCGTCTTGGTACCCCCAGCTGATGGAGAAACCCTCTTGGTCTACGTCGCCGCTACCACTCAGGTGGTCAGCGCCGCGATCGTGGTCGAAAGGCAGGAAGAGGGGCATGCTTTGCCCATTCAGAGGCCAGTTTACTTCGTCAGCGAAGTGCTGTCCGAGACTAAGATCCGCTACCCACAAGTCCAGAAGCTGCTATATGCAGTGATCCTGACGAGGCGAAAGCTGCGACATTACTTCGAGTCCCATCCGGTGACTGTGGTGTCATCCTTCCCCCTGGGGGAGATCATCCAGTGCCGAGAAGCCTCGGGACGGATCGCAAAGTGGGCGGTGGAAATCATGGGCGAGGCAATCTCGTTCGCCCCTCGGAAGGCCATCAAGTCCCAGGTACTGGCGGATTTCGTAGCCGAATGGGTCGATACCCAGTTGCCAACGGCTCCGATCCAACCAGAGCTCTGGACCATGTTTTTCGACGGGTCGCTGATGAAGACGGGAGCCGGCGCGGGCCTGCTTTTCGTCTCGCCCCTCGGGAAACACCTGCGCTACGTGCTCCGCCTCCATTTCCCGGCGTCCAACAATGTGGCTGAGTACGAGGCTCTGATCAACGGACTGCGAATCGCCATCGAGCTAGGGGTCCGACACCTCGATGCACGCGGCGACTCGCAGCTCGTCATCGACCAAGCCATGAAGAACTCCCACTGCCGCGACCCGAAGATGGAGGCCTACTGTGACGAGGTTCGACGCCTGGAAGACAAGTTCTACGGGCTCGAGCTTAACCACATCGCCCGGCGCTACAACGAGACTGCGGACGAGCTGGCGAAGATAGCCTCGGGGCGAACGACGGTTCCCCCGGACGTCTTCTCCCGGGATCTGCACCAACCCTCCGTCAAGATAGGCGACACGCCCGAGCCCGAGGTGCCCTCGGCCCCGTCCGAGGCAACCTCGGCCCAGCCCGAGCCATCCTCGGTTCAACCCGAGGAGCCCTCGGCCCCCGAGGGCGAAGCATTGCGCATCGAGGAGGAGCAGAACGGGGCCGTGCCAGATCAAGATTGGCAAACCCCGTACCTGCAATATCTCCACCAAGGAGAACTGCCCCTCGACCGAGCCGAGGCTCGGCGGGTAGCGCGACGCGCCAAATCGTTCGTCTTGCTGGGCGATGAGAAGGAGCTCTACCACCGAAGCCCCTCGGGCATCCTCCAGCGATGCATCTCCATCGCCGAAGGTCAGGAACTCCTGCGGGAAATACACTCGGGGGCTTGCGGCCATCATGCAGCACCTCGAACCCTCGTTGGGAACGCTTTCCGCCAAGGTTTTTACTGGCCAACGGCGGTGGCTGACGCCACTAGAATTGTCCGCGCCTGCGAAGGGTGCCAATTCTATGCGAAGCAGACCCACCTGCCCGCTCAGGCTCTGCAGACGATACCCATCACCTGGCCCTTCGCCGTGTGGGGTCTGGACCTCGTCGGCCCTCTGCAGAAGGCGCCCGGGGGCTACACGCACCTGCTGGTCGCCATCGACAAATTCTCCAAGTGGATCGAGGTCCGACCCCTAAACAGCATCAGGTCCGAGCAGGCGGTGGCGTTCTTCACCAACATCATCCATCGCTTCGGGATCCCGAACTCCATCATCACCGACAACGGCACCCAGTTCACCGGCAAAAAATTCTTGGATTTTTGCGAGGATCACAACATCCGGGTAGACTGGGCCGCCGTAGCTCATCCTATGTCGAATGGGCAAGTGGAACATGCCAACGGCATGATTCTACAAGGGCTCAAGTCCCGGATTTACAACGATCTCAACAAGTTCGGCAAGCGATGGATGAAGGAACTCCCCTCGGTGGTCTGGAGCCTGAGGACGACACCAAGCCGAGCCACAGGTTTCACGCCGTTCTTCCTGGTCTACGGGGCCGAGGCCGTCCTACCCACTGACCTGGAATACGGCTCCCCGAGGACGAGGGCCTACAACGAAGAAAGCAACCAAGCTAGCCGAGAAGACTCGCTGGACCAGCTGGATGAGGCTCGGGACAGGGCCTTACTACACTCGGCGCGGTATCAGCAGTCCCTGCGACGCTACCACGCCCGAGGGGTCCGACCCCGAGACCTCCAGGTGGGCGATCTGGTGCTTCGGCTTCGGCAAGGCACCCGAGGGAGGCACAAGCTCACGCCCCCCTGGGAGGGGCCGTTCGTCATCGCCAAAGTTCTGAAGCCCGGAACGTACAAGCTGGCCAACAGTCAAGGCGAGGTCTACGGCAACGCTTGGAACATCCAACAGCTACGTCGCTTCTACCCTTGAGATGTTTCAAATTGTTCATACACCTCGCACCCACGCAAAGTTTAGTCAACAAGGAAGGGTCGGCTTCGCCTCGGCAAAGCCCGACCCTCCCTCGGGGGCTAAAACGGGGGAAACCCCCTCTGCGTCAAAATTTTCCTCGAACAGAAAATCTCTTTTATCAGAATATCTTTCGTGCTTTTTGACTACTTCGAAAAGTGGGTCCTGGAAATGACGGGGTACACGTAAGCAGTCAAGGCTGACCGAGCCGAGGGACTCCTATGCCTCCGGGATACGGATACCTCACTCATCACCTTCTGCGATAAGTAACTCGCGTTCGGATAAGGTGACTCTGCGGATCGAATAAGTCTTTACGTTCGGAAGCCCTTCTGTCAAAGCGATTCTTCGAGCCTTCTCGACCGAGTCGGTGACAGGGCCTCATGGACGAGTGAAAGTACGCGTAAGCGGCAAGGCCGACCGAGCCGAGGGACTCCCACGCCTCCGGGATACGGATACCTCACTCATCACCTTCCGCGAGAAGCAACTCTCGCTCGCACTAACATCCCTGCTACCGACAAAAAGTCTAGATACTCGGAACGAGAGGAAAAGAGACGCAGCTTTATAACGCAGCAAGGGTGTGTGTTCTGGCCTCGACGGCCGCACAAGGCCCACGCTACAAGACGATTTGACCCTGCAGGCTCGGATCTAGACGCTGGAAGAGGGCGATGACACCCTCGGCATCGACAGCACCTTCGGCAAGGCCCGACCTAGCCTCGGACGGCGACGCGGTCCGAGGGCCTCCGCTCCGAAGGACAACGTCATCACCACGCTCGAGCAATCTCTGCCAGGGACTTCTCCGAGAACCCGGCCCGAGCGGACGGCTCGGCCGGCCACCTCCGGGGCCTCGGCCGACCGCCTTCCGAGGGCGCCAGCTCGATCCGAAGCCTCGGCTGAGCAACTCCAACGACAATCCTACCAACAGACAACCCGGCTAGGCTCCGGCCAACCAGGTTTCATTTTCGAGCCGACTCCGCCTCTGCTCGTGCTGATATCGCTACCCCCGGCCTCGGCTCGTCGAAGAGCGGCCGAGGGGTCTCTTTAACTAAGCTAGAGGAGCCTCGGACAACAGGTCCGACCGAGCCGAGGGACTCCTACGCCTCCAGGATACGGATACCTCACTCGTCACCTTGACACGGGGCGACTCATGCTTGGTGAAGCGGTTCAGACAATCAGCGGACGAGTCTTAGTGCTCGGGAATGAGGAAAAAACACGGCCCCGTGCCGTAATTACATACATGTTCAGGCCCCGAAAGCCGAAATGAACAAAAAACCCGGCACTCGAAGTGCCATTACAAACGGAACTCCGGTTCCCCCCCCCCCCCCGCAGGTACGAACAACCACACTCGATAGGGGTGGGCCTGCGGGGCAACAGAAGACCGACGAACGGCATGTCGCCGCCCGCCCCAGCAGCGGCGATGATGAAGACTTCTGCCCCCGGGGGCCGAACAGCAGCAGTGATGACCTCAGGGCGGATGCTGCTGCTAGGAGGCCCCCGCCCTTGCCCAAACTCGAGAGGCAAGGACGGGCAGAAGACCGTAGAGTTGGAGGTCGGTCCGTGGCCAGCCTCGGCTGATGCGCCGGTGGAAGAACCTCTTCCAGTTGCCGTGGCAAACGCCAGCGCCGCGAGCGGCTCCGAAGCCACTCGCGTCCGAAGGCCAGGCACGCTGCAGCTGTCGGCGCCACGGACGACTCCTGCCCTTCCCCCCGATCACTGAGGGAAGGAGCGGGCCACCGCCCGCGCAGGAGCCGACCCCAACTCGGCACACTCCCCTCCTCAGCCCTGGTGATGAAAATCCTTGAGGCTGAGGGAGGGGCAGAGGCCGCAGCCCAGCTCGCTTTCCCCCACCATCAAGCCGGAGGTCACCATCTTGGGTGACCGCCGGTGGAGGGGTGCAGCTGGGCTGCATGATGAAAATCCTTGAAGCCGAACGATGGCCGAAAGGTACCCGCTCCCAAGGAGTGGTGTCCCCCGACGATGAGGCACGGAGATAGCGGTTTCCCCCATCCGGGGGCTTGAAAGGTGGAAAGACACAGTGCATAAGGGAGGAAGAAGACATGGTCGCCTTACGAAAGGGGTCGCCCTCCTTTTAAAGGCAACTCTCCATGCTTGCGCCCCCAACCGTCACGGGCAGAGTCTTCTCCAACACGCTTCCAAAGTCCTCCCCTGCGGCGCGGGGGCTGGGGCCCGCCTGTCATGCAGACCGGCTCCAAGCAGAAGAAGCCGAACTGCCGCGCACGACGCACGCAATCACCCAGCGGTTACAAGTAACCCTCCACTTTTGCCCAGACCAGCGGGCGAAAGGGGCAGGCGGCCATGCAGGTGGCATGCAACCGCGCCAAGTGGACGCGCCTCTCCGACTCTTGACAGGCCAGCGCGACGGCTCAAGCCCACGCGTCGTGCAACTGGCGCGCCGGGTGCTGCATGCGAACCGCTGTGCCACTCGCTCCACCACCGCACCTCCTCGATCGCGGAACCGATACCACGACTCGAGGCGGCCCAGCGCGCGGCCCAGCTGCGCCAGCCTGACGCAGCGGTCAAACGCGGTCAAAAGTGGGCCGGCAGTAATGACAGTGGCAGACGCGCGAGAGCAGCGATCGCGCCATCAGCCAGGCTCACGTCCCATCCGGAGGTGGCAAGGGAACCCCCTCTCTCGCGGTGCGAAGACGACGCGCCCGTGACCCGTACCTCGAACGGCTCGCGCACGCGCAACGGCAACCTCGCCAACTACTCACCCCGGCGCATTAACTCCGCGGCTCGACGGACAGCGCTACGGGCGGGAGCGGCTGGCGACGTTTCGCCTTCGCCAAAACAACCACGCCGAAAAAGGTACGCCACAACGTTCAATTTCGAATCCTTTTTCCCTTTTCCTTCTTTCTCTATCTCTTGCAACAAGGACCGGGAAAGGGGATACCCCCAAAGGGATCCTTCCCCGTGAAGGAACTAGGCTCCGAGCCTCCCTACTGATCAGGGGTTCGAAGGCTGGCCCCCCGAGGGGTTCAACAGCCGCCTCAGATCGCGTGGGCCTGACACCCACTACTGGTCAGGGGTTCGAAGGTCGGCCTCCCGAAAGGTTCCACGACCGCCTCAGGCTACTAGGGCTCCGCGCCCATTACTGATCAGGGGTTCGAAGGCTGGCCTGTCGAAGGGTTCACAGTTGTGACAGAACCTCCCAAGTAATCAGGCCCACCTACAGTTGTCCTTGTCCAACAGACATCAGACACCCTGTAGATGTTCCTAAGTTACTTGACAAGCTCGGTATCTTTCTTTACCTCACCAGGAACGTTTCACCCGTCTTGCAGACATTACAGATCATCGGAGATAAAGATATGCGGAAGCGAATTACATAATCTTACATTTATTTCCAAAGTAAGCTTAAGTTAAGTTATTACAGACCAGTTCTAAAGCGAGTGCATAAAAGTATTAATTATACAAACCAGGGAGACACAACCTCTCCCGAAAGACTAGAACAAAAGATCTTAAGATGGAGGACCGAGTCCTCCCGCACTTCAGTCTTGGCTTTCATTCTTGGGAACCACCTTAGCACAGAAGCAGCAAAAATCTGCTACTTCCCCACCTAAAAACAACAAAGGGATAAACCCTGAGTATGGAATTACTCAGCAAGTCTTACCCGACTAAGGAAAAGACTCTCAAGGGTATGCTGGATATATGGGAGTCAAGGTAAGGTTTCTCAATAGTCAAAGACTCTGTTTTGCAGAAATGCTTACTAAAGTGGATCCTTAAAAATCCAATTTTATTTGTCAAGTTAGGTAAAATTACCTGTACTAGAGTTCTTTCTACCCTAGTTCATTCACTGGTCCTGCACTAGCCAATTTCTTAACCAAAAACCCATCATCTTTAGTGGAATGCTACGTGTAGGGCAGTGACCAAGTCTTCATAACCGCGAAGGTACGGCGATCCGAATCGATTATACTCAGCTGAGGATCTCCAATCACACGACATATGTAGCACTTAACCCTTGCATATGTCAACCCGCCACCGGGGTTCTTAAGACCGGATCAGGTTCACGCAAACCGAGAGCACAGATACACCACCGTCCAGCCTCTTGCCACGGAGGGTACACGCTACTCTCGCCACCGCTCCACTCCCATTTCGTGTTATCTTATTCCGGCCTTAGTCTGCCCGAGGCAAGGCTTACCCATGACGAGGCATGTGACCAGTTAAAGGGTCCTCGATCATCAAGCCTACATCGACAAGGTCCTTAATCGACTCAGACGGAGACACTACACCGAGACTCTCTTCTCGTGCAAGTCACCCGCCCGGTCTCAGCTTACTCATTTCAAACCCAAAGTTTGGTACCTGGCAGAGGTACACCTTTTCCGATGTTGAATCCATCACGGCCGTGATGGATCCACCATCAAGTTTTATTTTCAAAAACATCCCTCCCACTTTGCCAAACATCTTTTGTAAAACAAATCCTTTTGTTTTTCTAAAGCAATACTAAGCAAAGTAAAACCTTTTGTAAAAACAGGATTTCAAGGAGGGTAATCAAAATCAAGGAAAGTAATGCAGGAATGGTTTAATCAATCAACTCCTATCACCTAATGCAGCAAGTAAGTGAGAAAGAGTTTTAAAACATCAAGGAAGGTGGCAAATGCACCGGGGCTTGCCTTTGTTATCAGATGGGTCTGGCTCGGATCCACAGATATCAAAATAGAAGCAGCTGTCTGCCTGGGGATCAGAGGTGGGTGGTATCCCTTCTTCGGAAACTTCTTCTTCCTCCTCGTGCTCTAAGATAACCATATACATGCATAAAGATGGATGTCATGGAATGCTCATGAGGATGCAAAGGTAACATAAACTTATTAGTTATGTCTTGAATACAACTTTCCTTCACAGAGGTCCGGGAACTTAGGGTTTCCGGAGTCAGTAAAGGAGTTCATGGAGCAGGGGGGTGGTTTTGGGTTTAGTGATCAAACAAGGCCCAAATTGACCCAAATTCTACCCATGGCTTCTAAATAATGTGAAAAGCTCACATAAAAAGTTTGGGGAATTTTGGACTTATTATTTATTTTCTAAAAATCCAGAACCATTGATTTAGGCTGTTTTAAATATCCTAAAATTCCCTATTCAAACTAAAAATCATAAAACTATTTTTATTAAATACTATAGAAAATAACAAACCTAGGAAAATTGGTCTCATAATTTTAGCATTTTTCTACATTTTTCTACACATTTCTAAAGCTCTGCTGTAAAAGAAAAAGGAAAATGATTAACAGAACTGGGCCGGATTCAGCCCAGCGGCCCAGTTCCAGGGAGGAAAGGCGCCCGCGCTGGCGACTTTGCACGAAGGCCCTCACGGTTTTGGCTATTGGAAGTTGGGTTCGGTTACTATGCTTATGAGTCACTGACAACTTACGGACAGGTCCTTCTACTTTCTTTTCTTCCCCAACCCGCTCCCTGGCCATGACACACACACAGATTATCACCGACGTGGGTTGTTCCGGCCATGGCCGGCGATGGCGGCTACGGCAAACTACCGGGGAGGCATTAGCGACTACCAGGGACCTCGGGACACCTAACAATTTGGCACGAACACCCTGAGAACGGCTTGTCCATGTGCACGGCGGAAATCGAGCACAGGAGTATACGTTCCCGCGGATTGGGAGTGGTCTAGTTCGATCTAACGGGTCGGTGAGCATCACAAGCTTATGGAGTTGCAGAAACAACACTCAATTTAGGCAGATCCTTACCAGAGCGGTGTGGCCACGAACGGGCTGTTCTTCACGGGACGGTGGACCGATTTAGGGGAAAATGGCGCTGCGGCGTTCACGAGTGGAATTGAGGGCAGGGCTTTGGGGCTATACGGCTATAAGGGGTTATAGTTTTGCTACGCACAACCAATTTGGGAGGAGGGGGCAGGGGCAGCACGAATTTCTGCTTCGGTTCAACCTACGGTGTGCGCGATGCTCATACCCCGCCGTGGAGCATGGCTATTTAAAGCTGCGCCGGCCCAGTGGTCACCTCGCGGCCGAGAAGAGCATCACAAAGGCATGTCGACCACGTCGGTAAAAGGTACAGGGAGGGAGAGCTACGGCATGCGCGCCACCGCGGCAAAAGTTACTGAGCATGGTGGCCGCCGGTGAGGTCCCCGGCTGGACTCAGAGGAGGGTGCCACGTATGCGCCTATCAACTCCGACGTTATCCGTTCCCTCACCGTGCACGAATCCCGCGGCGGCGGCGCGAATTTTGACGCGGGGAGGTCGCCGGCGGTGAGGGCTTGTAGCGCTGGCGATCTGATCTACTCAAGGCACTGTACCATCAGAACACCCCTTCAGTGCACCTGACAGACCAACTTAGAGTCCGTTTTTCTTAACTTTTTGTGTGAAAACTAAGCTAACTCTCTGTAGTAAAGTTTTAGAGCTACAAACCAGCTACAATCCAACTATAGAACTTGAACACATTTGAGCACTGGATCATGCTTGAATTTGAGCTAGAAGTTGGTGTCAGTTCACTGCTAAACTGAATTTCAGAACAAACAGCCTGACAGCCAAACTTTGATGGGGTTTTTCTCTAAATTTCTCATAACAACTAATCTCACACTCTTTAGCAAAGTTGTTCTCCTATAATTGGGCTACAATTTTGATGTGGTGACCTAGGGCAAAAACCCTATACTTTGAAAGTTACAAAGCCCCAAAGTTGGGCCAAAACTTTGAATTTCAGACTTAGTTTAGAACTCACTAGGGTTCATTTTGCAAATAAGTCCAAAACCAAGGGTTTTGCTTGTAAATCTCCTCAAATGTGGACCAAATAACTTTATGGTTTAAAACATACTAGTTTTTACACTTTAGTCCAATTGTGCATCAATTTTGCACATAGGTCCCTAGGGTTTGGACTTTGGGTTTTCCAGGGTTCTATTTGAGATCTTTGATATCCCAGGGGTATAAATATGATTCACTTTATTGTTGGGGTCATTTTATGACTTTTACCCTAAAGTTTTTCCCAACCTAGGTTAAGTTTTACCTCTTAACCACTATTTAGGGTTAAGTCCTTAAACCAGGGTCCTATTTGTAAAACAATAAAACAATACAATTTGTTTGAAATTTTTGCCTAGTGAATGCACTCTAGGTGTGTCAAACATATGCAATGCTCATGCTTATGATGCCATGCTCAAGTTTTAGTTATAGTAACACCAGGGGTGTTACATCCTTCCCCCCCATAAAAGAATCTCGTCCCGAGATTTAAAGTCCTAGGGTGAGTAATGGAAAAGGAAATGTGTCATGTTTTTATTTCCTGATTTCTGGTACAAGACAGGGGTGGTGTGGGGGTTCATTCCTTTATTACACAGCTATACAAACTTTACACTTTACAAGAGGCTAGAAAGCCTGGGAAATTCTTATCTAAGAAATCTTGGGTTTCCCATGTAGCTTCATCTTCCGAATGCTGGTTCCACAGTATCTTATAAAACTTGAGAGTCTTTCTCCGGGTAACCCTGTCCTTTTGATCCAGAACTCGAATGGGATGTTCCGAGTATGTCAAATCTGGTTCCAGGACAACATCAGTCACTTCAATGGTTCGATCAGGAACCCGAAGACACTTCTTCAATTGTGACACGTGGAACACATTATGCACAGCAGACAGTGTTTCAGGGAGCTGAAGTCGGTATGCCACTGGTCCACATTGCTCAAGTACCAGGAATGGACCAATGTATCTGGGTGCAAGTTTTCCTTTAATCCCAAAACGCGATACGCCTTTCATTGGTGAAACCTTTAAGTAGACGTAGTCTCCTTTCAAGAAGTATAAGGGCATTCGCCGTTTGTCTGCATAACTTTTCTGACGAGCCTGTGCCTTCTTCATATTATGAACTATTTTCTGAACCTTTTCTTCGGTTTCTTTTACCATATCAGGTCTAAAGAAATATCTTTCACCAGGTTCAGACCAATTTAGCGGAGTTCGACACCGACGTCCATATAAAGCTTCAAAAGGTGCCATTTTGATACTTTCCTGATAACTGTTATTGTATGAAAACTCCGCCAAAGGTAAGCATTCATCCCACTTTGTTGAGAAATCCAGGACACATGCCCGTAACATATCTTCAAGTATTTGGTTCACTCTCTCAGTCTGTCCACTGGTTTGGGGATGGTAGGCCGAACTGTGGAGTAACTTAGTACCCAAAGATTGGTGAAGTGTTTCCCAAAACTTGGCTACAAATTGAGATCCACGATCCGACACTATGGTCTTTGGAACACCATGCAGACTAAGAATACGAGCAATATACAATTGGGCGTAGACAGTAACCGGGGAATTTGTCTTGACCGGCAGAAAATGAGCAACCTTTGTAAGTCGATCAACAATCACCCAGATAGAGTCGTACCCTTTTGCAGTCCTGGGCAATCCCACAATGAAGTCCATGCTGATATCTTCCCATTTCCATGTTGGGATCGGCAACGATTGTAATGGACCAGCAGTTTTCATGTGTATGGCTTTGACACGTCTGCAAGTGTCACACTTAGCCACATAGCGTGCAATTTCAATCTTCATCTTTGTCCACCAGTAATGTTGCTTTAAATCTTGATACATCTTAGTGCTTCCCGGATGAATGGAATAGCGACTAAGATGAGCTTCATCTAAAATTTGCTGGCGGAGCTCTTCATTCTTCGGCACTACTATGCGGTTGTTGAACCATAACACACCTTGATCATCTTCCTTGAAACATTGGGCTGTTCCAGCCCTGATCTTCTCTCGGATGTGCTTCATACCCTGATTATCCTTTTGAGCATCGATTATCCTTTGCAAAATGGTTGACTCAAGCTTTAGCTGATTCAGAGTTCCTTGCTGGATTATCCCCAGGTTTAACTTTTCCATTTCTTGACACAAAGTGTTTTCGGAGGTCTTTACCATAAGACAGTGGCAGGTAGTCTTACGACTCAAAGCATCTGCCACCACATTGGCCTTGCCTGGGTGATAATGGATTTCCAGTTCATAATCTTTAATGAGCTCAAGCCATCGTCTTTGCCTCATGTTTAACTCTGACTGGGTAAATATATATTTCAAACTCTTATGATCGGTATATATGTGGCAGATGTTTCCCAGCAGATAGTGACGCCATATTTTCAGGGCATGAATCACAGCAGCTAGCTCGAGATCATGTGTTGGATAATGCTCTTCGTGACGGCGTAACTGCCTTGAAGCATACGCAATTACTCGGCCTTCTTGCATTAGCACACAGCCGAGTCCACTGCCTGACGCATCACAGTATACATCAAAAGGCTTGGTGATGTCCGGTTGAGCCAACACCGGAGCAGTGGTCAATAGTGTCTTTAATTCCTCAAAAGCTTCATTACACTTAGAAGTCCAATTGAACTTAGTATCATTCTTCAATAAACTTGTGATTGGCTTCACAAGCTTAGAAAAATCAGGTATGAATCTGCGATAATATCCCGCGAGTCCAAGAAAACTCCGGACCTGGTGAACAGTCGTTGGAGGTTTCCATTCCAGAATATCCTTGACCTTGCTAGGATCTACCGCAATTCCCTTGGCTGATAACACGTGCCCCAGAAATTGAATTTCTTCCAGCCAGAACGCGCACTTACTGAACTTGGCATAAAGCTGATGTTCCCTCAGGCGCGTCAATACAACCCGTAAGTGCTGAGCATGCTCCTCTTCATTTTTAGAATATATCAAAATATCATCGATGAAGACCACCACGAACTTGTCTAACTCGGGCATGAACACCGAGTTCATTAAATAGGTGAAGTGGGCAGGAGCATTAGTGAGCCCGAAAGACATTACTAGATATTCGAACAATCCATACCGCGTAGTGAATGCGGTCTTCGGTATATCCTCGGGCCGAATACGGATTTGATGATAGCCCGACCTGAGATCAATTTTGGAAAACACCCTCGCCCCAGTCAGTTGATCAAATAAGATGTCGATCCTTGGAAGAGGGTACTTATTCTTAATGGTGACCTCATTTAGGGGTCGATAGTCCACACACATTCGCAAGGTTTGATCCTTCTTCTTCACAAAGATGGCGGGACAACCCCAAGGAGACGAGCTTGGCCGGATAAATCCTTTATTCAGCAGATCTTGCAATTGGATCTTCAATTCTGCTAATTCATTAGGGGGCATACGGTACGATCTTCGGGAGATGGGAGCCGTACCGGGTTTTAGCTCAATTACAAATTCTACATCTCTTTCTAGGGGCAGTCCAGGCAAATCTTCCGGAAACACATCTGGAAACTCACATACTACCGGAATGTTCTTGATTTCCGGTACAATGGCTTCAAAGATTCTACCAGAAGCTTTGGCTGGATTGGTCTTGGGGAGAGATAAGAGAATTTCTTCTTGATTATAACTCAACCTGACGGTTCTGAGTTCAGTGTTGAGTACTGCCTTGTGTTGAGTTAACCAATTCATCCCCAAAATTACATCTATATCCTGGCCCTTTAGAACAATCATATTAGCAGGAAAGTTCCGTTCGGCCATAGTTACTGGCACTCCATAGGCCACTTCTTTAGTAAAAATGTATCCCCCAGGTGAATGAATTTTAAAACCCTCTTTTGATTCATGACATGTAATGTGATGTTGCTCCACAAATGTCTTGCTAATGAAGGTATGCGAAGCACCAGAATCAAAAAGAATTACTGCAGGGTGGCTGGCCACAGGGAACGTACCCATCATCACCGGCTCTCCTTCCGGTGTCGTAGCCACTTGCGTATAATATACTCGCCCCGTCTTTTTGGTATTCTTGCCCGAAGTACTTCCCTTGCCTGGAGCTGAATTTCCCGATCCTTGCTGATTATTGGCCTGATTTTGCCGAGGATAGGGACAATCTTTAATAAAGTGCCCAGATTTGCCACAGTTAAAACATCCAGTTGAAGAACTTGGCAGAGCAGGGAATCGAGTGCCTGGGGCACCCGGCTGACTTTGGACAGTGGGAGCTTTGTTGGGACGAATAATTATAGGCTGCTTAAAAGGGAAAGGTGGTGCACTTGAACGGTTCTGGTTAGAGGGCCGGAGAATAAACCGTTGCCTCTTTATAGGGCCCTGATTAGGCCGATCACCACTAAATCCCTTACTTTTCCCAGAATTTGCATATTTGGCCTCCACAGATAAGGCTGTGCTGACAGCCTTTCCATAAGTAAGATCAATACATGCAGCCATTTTCTGCTGCATCCGGTCGTTCAGACCTCTCATAAAACAATTCTTCTTTTTCAAATCTGTGTTCACCTGATCAATTGCATACTGGGACAGGTGATTGAACTTGTTGAGGTACTGATTCACCGTATCTCCCCCTTGCTTCAGTTTCATAAACTCTTCTTGCTTCATGTGCAGCACTCCCTCAGGAATATAATGCTCGCGGAATGCTGCTTTGAACTCGTTCCATGTAATTTGATGATTATCCGGTTGGATGGCCACAAAATTCCCCCACCAAGTGCTGGCAGGGCCTCAAAGTTGCTGTGCTGCAAATAATGGCTTCTGGGTTTCTGAGCAGCGAAGAAGGCCAAATTTCTGTTCTATGACCCTTATCCATTCGTCAGCTTCGAGCGGATCTTCTGCTTTGACGAAAAGAGGCGGACGAGTCTCTGAGAAATCCAGATAAGTGGTCTCACGGGGACCCTGTTGAAATCCTCTTCCTGCTTGTTGCTGAAGCTGTTGCTGACCCGCCATCTCCCTCAGGAAGCGGGTATTGTCGGCTGTAGCGTTTACCAAGGCAGCGATTGCCTCGGCAAGCGTGGGTGGAACGGGAGGTGGATTCGGGGTAGCATCCCAACCCCCGGATGTTCCAGCTGCATCCTGTCCTCGAGTACGGGTCGGCATCTGAGGCAAAAACATTTGAATAACATAATGTGCCAAAGAAAACCTTCCGTTTTACATTACTGTAAAAAGTAATGGTACAGACTCGACATTACACAACGGGATACATTACCCATTTTACAAAAGTTTAACCTATTATACAACCGTACACTCTACATTACACTACCCTAATATAACAGTACACTCTACAATACACTACTCTACTCTTATTACACCACTAGTCCTGTTTTCCATCGCTTTTGGCGGCTTCCTCATCGGGTGTGGGAGTCCAGACGTCCACCAACCTCAAAGAAGGAGGGGGTTCATACAGGTCTAATTCCCCACCCAACGCGCGTCCCGCGACGTGAGAAGGTCCGGCCTCCGCCTCAGAAGGGGGTGTAGGCTCATTAGGGTGTAGTTGCGAGTAGAGCACATGGACTTCTTCATGGAGTGTATTGCAGTACACCTGCAGGTCGTCCACAGCTGAGCTGAGTTCTCTAACTCGGGCCTGAGCCCTTGCCTCCCTGGCCCATGCCGATGAACGAGATTGAACAGCCCAATCGAGTGCCAAATCCCGATCGGCCAGCTGGTCTTGTAGATGGCGAACGTCTGCTCGTAACTCATTTATACGGTCACCATCTCCAATCCATATAGCTGTCCTGCGGCGGAGTTCCAATTGGAGCCTGCTTACTTCTGCTTCCAGATCCCCTATGGGATCATTGCTCCCGCTACTACTATCTACATCTCGCGGAGCAAGCTGATGTCGAGGCACTCCAAGAGGTCCGGTCGACTTACGCGCGGTCTTTCTTGTGCGCGGCGGCATTTTCTAAAGGGGAAATTTATTAGTATAATTCTTAGCATGATGCATGAGTAAGTACAGAATCAACCTTGGTTGATTCAACCTTCTACACGTTGCACTCTTCCTAACTGGTCTTTAAGATAAACTCTTCAGAATACTTAGGTAAGAAGAGAAAAGAATCTTTAGGTAAGACTTTTTGAAAATCTTTTGAAGATGCCCTGGAATATCTGCAAAGAAGGGCTACGCTCCGATACCAGCTGTGACGGAACCTCCCAAGTAATCAGGCCCACCTACAGTTGTCCTTGTCCAACAGACATCAGACACCCTGTAGATGTTCCTAAGTTACTTGACAAGCTCGGTATCTTTCTTTACCTCACCAGGAACGTTTCACCCGTCTTGCAGACATTACAGATCATCGGAGATAAAGATATGCGGAAGCGAATTACATAATCTTACATTTATTTCCAAAGTAAGCTTAAGTTAAGTTATTACAGACCAGTTCTAAAGCGAGTGCATAAAAGTATTAATTATACAAACCAGAGAGACACAACCTCTCCCGAAAGACTAGAACAAAAGATCTTAAGATGGAGGACCGAGTCCTCCCGCACTTCAGTCTTGGCTTTCATTCTTGGGAACCACCTTAGCACAGAAGCAGCAAAAATCTGCTACTTCCCCACCTAAAAACAACAAAGGGATAAACCCTGAGTATGGAATTACTCAGCAAGTCTTACCCTACTAAGGAAAAGACTCTCAAGGGTATGCTGGATATATGGGAGTCAAGGTAAGGTTTCTCAATAGTCAAAGACTCTGTTTTGCAGAAATGCTTACTAAAGTGGATCCTTAAAAATCCAATTTTATTTGTCAAGTTAGGTAAAATTACCTGTACTAGAGTTCTTTCTACCCTAGTTCATTCACTGGTCCTGCACTAGCCAATTTCTTAACCAAAAACCCATCATCTTTAGTGGAATGCTACGTGTAGGGCAGTGACCAAGTCTTCATAACCGCGAAGGTACGGCGATCCGAATCGATTATACTCAGCTGAGGATCTCCAATCACACGACATATGTAGCACTTAACCCTTGCATATGTCAACCCGCCACCGGGGTTCTTAAGACCGGATCAGGTTCACGCAAACCGAGAGCACAGATACACCACCGTCCAGCCTCTTGCCACGGAGGGTACACGCTACTCTCGCCACCGCTCCACTCCCATTTCGTGTTATCTTATTCCGGCCTTAGTCTGCCCGAGGCAAGGCTTACCCATGACGAGGCATGTGACCAGTTAAAGGGTCCTCGATCATCAAGCCTACATCGACAAGGTCCTTAATCGACTCAGACGGAGACACTACACCGAGACTCTCTTCTCGTGCAAGTCACCCGCCCGGTCTCAGCTTACTCATTTCAACCCCAAAGTTTGGTACCTGGCAGAGGTACATCTTTTCCGATGTTGAATCCATCACGGCCGTGATGGATCCACCATCAAGTTTTATTTTCAAAAACATCCCTCCCACTTTGCCAAACATCTTTTGTAAAACAAATCCTTTTGTTTTTCTAAAGCAATACTAAGCAAAGTAAAACCTTTTGTAAAAACAGGATTTCAAGGAGGGTAATCAAGGAAAGTAATGCAGGAATGGTTTAATCAATCAACTCCTATCACCTAATGCAGCAAGTAAGTGAGAAAGAGTTTTAAAACATCAAGGAAGGTGGCAAATGCACCGGGGCTTGCCTTTGTTATCAGATGGGTCTGGCTCGGATCCACAGATATCAAAATAGAAGCAGCTGTCTGCCTGGGGATCAGAGGTGGGTGGTATCCCTTCTTCGGAAACTTCTTCTTCCTCCTCGTGCTCTAAGATAACCATATACATGCATAAAGATGGATGTCATGGAATGCTCATGAGGATGCAAAGGTAACATAAACTTATTAGTTATGTCTTGAATACAACTTTCCTTCACAGAGGTCCGGGAACTTAGGGTTTCCGGAGTCAGTAAAGGAGTTCATGGAGCAGGGGGGGTGGTTTTGGGTTTAGTGATCAAACAAGGCCCAAATTGACCCAAATTCTACCCATGGCTTCTAAATAATGTGAAAAGCTCACATAAAAAGTTTGGGGAATTTTGGACTTATTATTTATTTTCTAAAAATCCAGAACCATTGATTTAGGCTGTTTTAAATATCCTAAAATTCCCTATTCAAACTAAAAATCATAAAACTATTTTTATTAAATACTATAGAAAATAACAAACCTAGGAAAATTGGTCTCATAATTTTAGCATTTTTCTACATTTTTCTACACATTTCTAAAGCTCTGCTGTAAAAGAAAAAGGAAAATGATTAACAGAACTGGGCCGGATTCAGCCCAGCGGCCCAGTTCCAGGGAGGAAAGGCGCCCGCGCTGGCGACTTTGCACGAAGGCCCTCACGGTTTTGGCTATTGGAAGTTGGGTTCGGTTACTATGCTTATGAGTCACTGACAACTTACGGACAGGTCCTTCTACTTTCTTTTCTTCCCCAACCCGCTCCCTGGCCATGACACACACACAGATTATCACCGACGTGGGTTGTTCCGGCCATGGCCGGCGATGGCGGCTACGGCAAACTACCGGGGAGGCATTAGCGACTACCAGGGACCTCGGGACACCTAACAATTTGGCACGAACACCCTGAGAACGGCTTGTCCATGTGCACGGCGGAAATCGAGCACAGGAGTATACGTTCCCGCGGATTGGGAGTGGTCTAGTTCGATCTAACGGGTCGGTGAGCATCACAAGCTTATGGAGTTGCAGAAACAACACTCAATTTAGGCAGATCCTTACCAGAGCGGTGTGGCCACGAACGGGCTGTTCTTCACGGGACGGTGGACCGATTTAGGGGAAAATGGCGCTGCGGCGTTCACGAGTGGAATTGAGGGCAGGGCTTTGGGGCTATACGGCTATAAGGGGTTATAGTTTTGCTACGCACAACCAATTTGGGAGGAGGGGGCAGGGGCAGCACGAATTTCTGCTTCGGTTCAACCTACGGTGTGCGCGATGCTCATACCCCGCCGTGGAGCATGGCTATTTAAAGCTGCGCCGGCCCAGTGGTCACCTCGCGGCCGAGAAGAGCATCACAAAGGCATGTCGACCACGTCGGTAAAAGGTACAGGGAGGGAGAGCTACGGCATGCGCGCCACCGCGGCAAAAGTTACTGAGCATGGTGGCCGCCGGTGAGGTCCCCGGCTGGACTCAGAGGAGGGTGCCACGTATGCGCCTATCAACTCCGACGTTATCCGTTCCCTCACCGTGCACGAATCCCGCGGCGGCGGCGCGAATTTTGACGCGTGGAGGTCGCCGGCGGTGAGGGCTTGTAGCGCTGGCGATCTGATCTACTCAAGGCACTGTACCATCAGAACACCCCTTCAGTGCACCTGACAGACCAACTTAGAGTCCGTTTTTCTTAACTTTTTGTGTGAAAACTAAGCTAACTCTCTGTAGTAAAGTTTTAGAGCTACAAACCAGCTACAATCCAACTATAGAACTTGAACACATTTGAGCACTGGATCATGCTTGAATTTGAGCTAGAAGTTGGTGTCAGTTCACTGCTAAACTGAATTTCAGAACAAACAGCCTGACAGCCAAACTTTGATGGGGTTTTTCTCTAAATTTCTCATAACAACTAATCTCACACTCTTTAGCAAAGTTGTTCTCCTATAATTGGGCTACAATTTTGATGTGGTGACCTAGGGCAAAAACCCTATACTTTGAAAGTTACAAAGCCCCAAAGTTGGGCCAAAACTTTGAATTTCAGACTTAGTTTAGAACTCACTAGGGTTCATTTTGCAAATAAGTCCAAAACCAAGGGTTTTGCTTGTAAATCTCCTCAAATGTGGACCAAATAACTTTATGGTTTAAAACATACTAGTTTTTACACTTTAGTCCAATTGTGCATCAATTTTGCACATAGGTCCCTAGGGTTTGGACTTTGGGTTTTCCAGGGTTCTATTTGAGATCTTTGATATCCCAGGGGTATAAATATGATTCACTTTATTGTTGGGGTCATTTTATGACTTTTACCCTAAAGTTTTTCCCAACCTAGGTTAAGTTTTACCTCTTAACCACTATTTAGGGTTAAGTCCTTAAACCAGGGTCCTATTTGTAAAACAATAAAACAATACAATTTGTTTGAAATTTTTGCCTAGTGAATGCACTCTAGGTGTGTCAAACATATGCAATGCTCATGCTTATGATGCCATGCTCAAGTTTTAGTTATAGTAACACCAGGGGTGTTACAACAGTCGCCTCAGACGCCGAGCGAGGGATGACCAGGGGTACGTTCGATACATAACCAAGGCTCGGGCTGCGCTCTCGAGGTACCCTAGGACATTTCCGAGACCAGCGGGAACGACTCTGTAACGGAATCCCATCGGAGGGAGGCAACGAGCCCTCGGACCCCGTCGCTAGGGGACCGGGTCCGGCAGATCACCCGCAGGTACTTTTGGGCGTGCCTCTGGGCCCCTAGCCGACCCCCAACGAACGGGGCACGGACGTCCACTCGGATTACCCGATTGCAGCTCACCGGAGACACCATGTTCGGTGCCCATCGAGGGTAACATGGCGCTCTCCCCCCCTCCTCCTTGCGGAAAGGCGACGTAGGGGCGTATGTAAAAAGTCGAGTCTGTCCCTGATCGTCCTCTCGCTCCGTGCGGAGGCTCGGGGGCTGCTCTCGCAAACCCGGCTCCGGCCGAACCGTTGACAGCGTCAACATACCAGCCCGAGAACTTGGGCCCCGACAGTGCACCTGGGCTACGCCCTGCTCGCATGAGGGAACCGCCAGACCAGCCGAGGCATTACGCAAGGCATTAAGACCTCGAAGGAGTGAAACCACTCCTCCGAGGCCTCGGGGGCTACACCCGGCGGGTGCGCTCGCGCGCACCCACCAGAACAAAGTACCACCGAGAAAGGCTGGTCCCCTTGCAAAAAAGTGCGACGCAAGCCTCCAAGCGAGTGTTAACACTCTCTTCGAGGCTCGGGGGCTACTGTCGGGGACCATAATTAGGGGTACCCTCAAGACGCCTAATTCTCAGCTGGTAACCCCCATCAGCATAAAGCTGCAGAGGCCTGATGGGTTTGATTAAGTCAGGGATCAGTCCATACGAGCGACTCGATCACGCCACGCCCGAGCCTAGCCTCGGGCGAGGGCAGCCGACCCTAAGATGACTCCGTCTCGCCTGAGGCCTCCTCTTTCACGGCAGACGCATCACCGGCTCGCCCGAGGCCCCGCCTTCGATAAGAAGTAACCCTGACTAAATCACCGCGCCAACCGACCAAGTCACCGGGGCGTTTAACGCAAAAGGTAAGACCGACGGGCGACCAGACTTCGCCAGAGGTGCCATAGGAGGCTCCGCCCAACCCAGGGCTCGGACTCGGGCTAAGGCCCCGGAAGACGGCGAACTCCGCTCCGCCCGACCCAGGGCTCAGACTCGGGCTAAGGCCCCGGATGACGGCGAACTCCGCTCCGCCCGACCCAGGGCTCGGACTCGGGCTAAGGCCCCGGAAGACGGCGAACTCCGCTCCGCCCGACCCAGGGCTCGGACTCGGGCTAAGGCCCCGGAAGACGGCGAACTCCGCTCCGCCCGACCCAGGGCTCGGACTCGGGCTAAGGCCCCGGAAGACGACGAACTCCGCCTCGCCCGACCCAGGGCTCGGACTCCGCCTCGGCCTCTGCCGAACGACCTCCGCCTCGCCCGACCCAGGAGTTCGGGCTCGGCCTCTGTCATGCAGGACGGACTCGACCTCGGCCTCGGAGGAGCCTCCACGTCGCCCGACCTGGGACACAAGCCCGCCACGTCAACAGGAGGCGTCATCATCACCCTACCCCGAGCCGACTCGGGTCGCAGTGAACAGGACCGACGTCCCATCTGGCTAGCCCCGCCAGATAGGCAATGATGGCGCCCCACTAGACCATGACGACGACGGCTCCCAGCTCCCTTACGAAAGCAGGAGGACGTCAGCAAGGGCCCAGCCACCCCGACAGCTGTCCCTCCGTCCGGCTCCACCGCTTCTCCAACAGCCACGACGCCACACCAACAGGGTGCCAAGATCTCTCCGGCTGCCACCTTGGCATGTACTTAGGGCGCTAGCTCTCCCTCGCTAGACACGTAGCACCTTGCTACACACCCATTTTGTACACCTGGATCCTCTCCTTACGACTATAAAAGGAAGGACCAGGGCCTTCTTAGAGGAGGTTGGCCTCGCGGGGACGAAGGGCAGGGGCAGGCGCTCTCTCGGGGCCGCTCGCTCCCCTCACCTCGCGCGGACGCTTGTAACCCCCTACTGCAAGCGCACCCGACCTGGGCGCGGGACGAACACGAAGGCCGAGGGAATTCTCCGACTCCCTCACGACCCGGCTCCGGCCGCCTCGCTCTCGCTCTCTCTCTCTCCCCCCTTCGCGCTCGCCCACGCGCTCGACCCATCTGGGCTGGGGCACGCGGCACTCTCACTCGTCGGCTCAGGGACCCCCCGGTCTCGGAACGCCGACAGGCGTGGAGAAGGTGCCTTGCTCGATGATTTTATTTGAGCCTTTAATCATTAGCTCAAAGCTCACAAACTTCCCTATGACTTCCTCGGAAGACATTAGCTTGTATCTAGGATCACCTCGAATTAATTGAACTTGCGTAGGGTTAAGAAAAACGAGGGATCTTAGAATAACCTTGACCATCTCATGGTCATCCCATTTGGTGCTCCCGAGGTTGCGCACTTGGTTCACCAAGGTCTTCAAGTGGTTGTACATGGCTTGTGGATCCTCTCCTTGGTGAAGCATGAAGCGACCGAGCTCCCCCTCGATCGTTTCCCGCTTGGTGATCTTGGTCACCTCGTCTCCTTCGTGCGCGGTCTTGAGTACGTCCCAAATTTCCTTTGCACTCTTCAACCCTTGCACCTTATTATACTCCTCTCGACTTAGAGAGGCGAGGAGTATAGTAGTGGCTTGGGAGTTGAAGTGATGAATTTGGGCCACTTCATCCGAATCATAGTCTTCATCCCCTACGGATGGTACCTGTACACCAAACTCAGCAACATTCCAAATGCTTGTGTGGAGTGAGGTTAGATGATGCCTCATTTTGTGACTCCACATATTATAATCTTCACCGTCAAAAACCGGTGGTTTGCCTAATGGAACGGAGAGTAAAGGAGTACGCTTTGAAATACGAGGGTAGCGTAGGGGAATCTTACTATACTTCTTGCGCTTATGGCGCTTAGAAGTTATGGATGGCGCGTCGGAGCCGGAGGTGGATGACGATGAAGAATCGATCTCGTAGAAGACCACTTTCCTCATCTTCTTTTTCTTGTCGCCACTCCGATGCGACTTGAGGGAAGAGGATTCCTTCTCCTTCCCTTTGTTGCGGGACTCTTCCGATGGAGCCTTCCCGTGGCTTGTAGCGGGCTTATCACCGGTCACCATCTCCTTCTTGGCGTGATCTCCCGACATCGCTTCGAGCGGTTAGGCTCTAATGAAGCACCGAGCTTTGATACCAATTGAAAGTCGCCTAGAGGGGGGGTGAATAGGGCGAATCTGAAATTTATAAACTTAAGCACACTACAAGCCGGGTTAGCGTTAGAAATATAAGCGAGTCCGAGAGAGAGAGAGAGAGAGGGAGAAAAAAAACAAATCGCAAGCAAATAAAGAGTGAGACACAAGGATTTGTTTTACCGAGGTTCGGTTCTTGCAAACCTACTCCCCGTTGAGGTGGTCACAAAGACCGGGTCTCTTTCAACCTTTTCCCTCTCTCAAACGGTCACTTAGACCGAGTGAGCTTCTCTTCTCAATCACACAGGACACTAAGTCCCCGCAAGGACCACCACACAATTGGAGTCTCTTGCCTTGGTTACAATTGAGTGAATCACAAGAAAGAATGAGAAAGAAAAGAAGCAATCCAAGCGCAAGAGCTCAAATAAACACAAATGTCGCTCTCTAGTCACTATTTGATTTGGAGTGATTCCGGACTTGGGAGAGGATTTGATCTCTTTGGTTGTGTCTAGAATTGAATGCTATAGCTCTTGTAATGTGTTGGAAGGTGGAAAACTTGGATGCAATGAATGGTGGGGTGGTTGGGGTATTTATAGCCCCAACCACCAAACTAGTCGTTTGGTGGAGGCTGCTGTCGCATGGCGCACCGAACAGTCCTGTGCGCCACCGGACACTGTCCGGTGCGCCAGCCACGTCACCTGGCCGTTAGGGTTCAATCGTTGGAGCTCTGACAGGTGGGGTCTTCTGGCTGTCCGGTGCGCCTGCTCTGACCTCTGCGCGCGTAGGCGCGCATTAAATGCGTTGCAGTTGACTGTTGTGCGTGAAGTAGCCTTTGTTCCGCTGACACACCGGACAGTCCGGTGTGCCACCGGACACTGTCCGGTGCATACACCGGACGGTCCTGTGAATTATAGCGGAGCGGCCTCCATTTTCCCGAAGGTAGCGAGTTCAGCGTCGAGTTCCCTGGTGCACCGGACACTGTCTGGTGGCTCACTGGACAGTCCGGTGCGCCAGACCAGGGTGCCTTTGTGATGTCTTTGGCTCTCTTGGTTTGAACCCTTTCTTGGTCTTTTTATTGGTCTATTGTGAACCTTTGGCACCTGTAAAACTTATAATCTAGAGCAAACTAGTTAGTCCAATTATTTGTGCTGGGCAATTCAACCACCAAAATCAATTAGGAAAAGGTGTAAGCATATTTCCCTTTCAGTGCGCCTAAGTAATAGTGAACTGACTGAGTCTATCTTTCTATAATTAAGCCGACCCATCCTCGCTCAGTTCCGATGTACGGGGCTCCTGCGCGGGAAGGTCGGATCACTGTTGTGATTACTGCTCGGATTCATCGGGCCGCCTGGGCTTGCGTCGATCCGATCTTGTGTCGATCCACTTCACTAGGCGTTCTTTCCTAGGCCCACGAAGGGATGATCTCGCGAATTATTGGGCACACGGGCCTTTTGTGAGATCTTTTATCCTTCTGGTGGACCCGGGGATATCCGTCCCCCACAGTCGGCTCATGGTTTTGAAAGGGCCTAGGCCAATCTCGACATTTGGGCCCCTATATACACTTTTGTATTGCTAAAAGTATACTTCAATGAAAAAAATATAAAAGTAGCAAATAATAATATAATCAATGTGAATACTTCAAACTAGTAAAATTTTTACACTTCATTTAATACTATACAATGTCTCTAAAAACAATTAATTGCATCGAACATAAATGCATAATCTGAAGCAGATTCATTAAAAACAATATTTAGATCAAGATTTATCAATATATCATTCTCGATAGAACAAGTAGCGAAGCCATTTAACCTTTCCTATGTCATAGTTGACCTCAGAAAATTTTTCAACAACTTGAAGTTTGAGATTTTTTTTCCAACCGAGGTTACAATCATTGGTATGGTCAATAAAATCTGATATGCAATAGAGATATTTAGGTAACAATATACAATTACAATGAACCGAAGATTCTTCGATCTCACATCAAACCATCTAGTAAAGTTACTTAGAATACTTGTAATTCACTGATCAAATTATTGGGATCTACATCAGATAAGTCATCGTGAGTAAAAGTTTCTATAAAATTAGTACACCACTTTCTCAGATCATGATCATCAAAAGACTTCAATCAATCTGAATTTAATAAAAAAACAAATAGATTTGTAAATATCTCCATCTACTCAAATCGATAATGAACTCTGAAGGACTCTATAGATGATAGTGATTCTTATTTAGTTAGAACATTTTGTTTACTAAAAAAATATCTTGACGGTTTATAAGAAATATTTGCTCTACATCCATTTCTTTTGCAATATTAAGGCTACAAGAAAAAAAATTCATCTCTATATATTAGCATATATTATGTATAATTTTTTTGGCACCTTGAATTGAGGGGCTCTAGGCGGTGGCTCCTCTATGGCTAGAGCCGGCCTTGTTCCTAGAGTTGAATCGTCTAAAACATGTAGCTTCTTTTTGAACGGGCCAGTGAATGCGAGCTCATTCTTCGATCGACCTTGATGCGGCTGTCGATAAGTGAGGTATATTTTAGGGTTAGGAAAGCTGATGGTTAGGTGGCTGGACAAACAGTATGATTAGAGCCCGGCCGGCATGTAGAAATGATAGCAAACTGTTAACCTTTTTTTTTACAAAGCGATCAAAAATACTTTGGGATACACGTACATATAAAATCTAATAACTTTATAACTAAGCATGGTTAGTTATTATGACTGCTACACCTGTAAACTGAATATGTTAAAATCTATTAATAGAAAACGGTATTTTTTTTTCTTAAAAGAAAACAAAAGGCCGAAAGCCAGGTAATTAAGACGGGTGGCAATGATGATTGATTACAAGTCCAAAAAAGCTAGATTAATTACTTTTGTCAATGGTGAATACAACAGCAGAGAGCGAGTAGTGGAGTGTGGAGCTGCAGCAATATCCGCCATCCATCTCTATCTTTGTCCTCACTCTGTCAGCACTCACTTAGCTTGCTCGCTTGCCTGCTTGGTGATTTGCTTTCAATTTGCAAGACACAAATAAACTCATAGATTACACACACACACACACACACACACACACATATATATATATATATATATATATATATATATATATATATATATATATATATATATATCAAACTTAGTTGTATATATATAATAATAACGTTTACATGCATGGATCACTCTTGCATAGCTAGGCCAGTACAAGCATGATATATGTGGTATTACATTAGCTCAAACCCTATCTTGCTGGTCTGCATGCATGCATGGTAGCTAGCTAGCAATCGGATTGATCATCAAGCTAGCTAGTAGCGCACGTGCGTGCATTATGTATATCATTATCATGCATGATAGTTTACTAGCTACTATTAATTAAGTATATATTTATATTATTAATTTATATGTCTGGTTAGGTAGAAAGAAGGGAGTACATGGACATGGACGAAGGAAGAAAGCCGAGCTAGGAGCAGCAGAAGCTAGCGAGCCGTCCTCCTTCATATGCCGCTGGCCTTGAAGAGCCTCATGAGGCCGAAGGTGACGGCCATGGCGGCCAAGCCGCCGCATACCACGCGCGCGCACGACCTCGCCACGGGAGCTCGCCCCAGCACGGCGCCCACGCAGCCGAAAGCGGTCAGCGTCGCGGTGGCCACGGCGGCCACCACCCCGATCCGCAGCCTGTAGTCGGCGATGAACCCGGCGGCCAGCAGCGGCAGGAGCGCGCCCACGGAGAAGGCGAGCGCGGACGCCGCGGCGGCCTGCACGGGGCTGGGCAGCGCCTTCTCCTCCTCGGCGCCGCGGTCCAGCCGCGCCAGCTCCACGTCGCGCTGGGAGCACACGGACACGAACTCGCCGATGGCCATGCTGCACGCGCCCGCCAGGAGGCCCGCGAACCCGGAGATGACCATGGCGCGCGCGTCCGCCTTCACGGCGCCCACGCCCAGCATCAGCGACGCCGTCGACACCAGGCCGTCGTTGGCGCCCAGCACCGCCGCGCGCAGCCAGTTGGCGCGCTGCGACAGGTCCTCGTCGTCGTCTGAGTCCACCGCGCACGGCGGCCCCACGACGACGGTGGCCGCCGGGCGGTTCTCGGTGTCCACCACGGCAGCCATCTTGCCGACGCTGCTGCTCACCATGGCCATGGCGATATAGATGTGTGTGTGATCGGATCGGATCGGAGTGACTAGCTCGTGATATATAGCAGGAGTAGCACGCAGCTAGCAGTGTGGCAGACACACGCTAGCTCGTGCCGCATTTTATAGAAGAAGACGACGAACTGAAGCTAGACCGGTGTGGCGTCTCAGGTCAGGAGGTCTTTGTTGCGTGCGGCCAATGCATGCAATTGCGAGCGAGATAGTGGGAGATCCACTGCTTCTTTTGCTGCAAAAGAAGAAGAAAAAGCGTCTTTTCTCCTCGATCGATCCGGCCGGCATCGCTCTCCGATATGGTGGCCACCATGCCTGCCGGCCCATTGACACACACTAAAAGCTAGCTACTTGTGCTTGCCGATTGTACATATGCGCATCCACGACGACGACGACCGTGGATTGCTAAAGCGAGCTACCCATGCATAGAGCACATCATATATCCATTCCAAGCCGGCCATGAGCTTGCCCCCTGACGATTTCCGGGGATGAACACGATGCCGCATTGGGGAAATTAAATAAAGGGTCGCTCGGTCTGTCGTTGCATGCATATTAATTATTATCGATCATTTTCTGGATGTGTTAGTGGGTGATGCATGGCAACAACAAGTAGTAGTAGAGCGCCATCATCTTATTCTTAGGTATTGCTTGAATATTGCATACTATTTGCCGGGCATACTTTTGGCACGTTGCAAGTTTCTATAACGGGTCTTGTGTGCCTAGCTTGACATCCATTTGTGTGTGTGATGACGGCCGGTAATGATCGCATGCATGACCGCCATATATATGACTAGCTTGGAAGAAACAGCATACACAGCATGAAGCTACTTAGCTAACTCTATTTTCTCTTGGAGAAGTTACCAATTAGCTAGCTAGGACAAAACATGATCACTGATTAGCGTAGAAGCTATAATAACGAGTGCTTGAGCATCTCGTGCAAACGCTATGAGTGATCCATCAAGTTTTTTTTTTTTTTTGGCGGAAATGGTATCGAGTACTCCACTGAGATGCATGCTAACCAATGCTCAATTAAGCAATTTACAGGGAAGCTAACTAGTGCTCGAGCGTTTTAAGGGAAAATGTTAACATAGACTAGCTGAATGCCCGTGCGTTGCAACGGGAATATATAATACCAGTATACTACGATAACTTATATACAAAATGTGTGTTATATTGTTATGAGAAAATGTTTCATAATCAATTTGTGATCCTAGCCATACATAAATTTTGTTATTTTAATCTAATTATTTCACCACTACATTGCAACCATCAGTATCATGCAGACTTCGATATATGTCATAATTTGTATGGTCTCATCATTAGAGAGCACGTTCCACAAATGCCGGAAAAATTCCCTCGTACATCATTAGTCATCAGACACGCACCACCATATGCTCTTGCTTAAACAAAAAGGTAAGTGTGTATGTGTTTGCGAAGAGAATTAAAGGCAGGCCGACACAAAAGCTACCCTGACGGTGACGAGGATGACGAACTGGTCACTGTTGTCGATCCTCCTCTGTGTCACCTCCGGCGCCAAGATGATGCCACAATCCTCGATATAGTAGTCATCGAACGCACGCGACATGACAAGTACCGATGACTCTTGGTTGGGCTGCCAAACGAAGTGCACCCCGGGCTCATCAGCGAGGTAGTACCCTTGGCCGTTGCACCACCGGATGCGCTATTCCACTACATACATCATGTTCGAGGACATTCACACAACGTCAGCAACGTCCATCATCCCAGCGCACAAGAATTCATGTCCGGTCAATAGCGACTTATGTGGCAGGTTGGGCTTCAGGTGGACGATGAGCTGGACGGCGTGATGGCGTCGTCGTCGGATGCGGTGTCCAGAACAACACGAGAGTCGTCGACGTTAGCGACAACCATGAGGCCCCCCTGCTTAACGATGGACAACGCGGTGCAGCTGCTCTGGACCGCGTCCAAGCGGCGGCTTCGCGGGAGCTTGTCGTACACAGCAGCGCATGCGACCACGTAAGACTGCTTTTAGAGGTCGAACTGACAGTCGCCAAGCTTCTTCTCGTCATCGATAAGCGACGACAACGTGAGTGCCTCCTGCTCATGGAGTTTGTTCGGGGTTTGAAGTAGGAAACATGGATTCATGCTTGGCGTTGGTTTATGAAAATGACTCACAAGTCTGATCCATGGAAAAAAATATTACGAAGAAAAAATGTCACACATGCAAAAAAGGGAATTTAAGTATAATGCATTATTCAAACAAAAAAAATAGCATGCAAAGCTCTTCTTTAAATAATATTACCTCCATCCAAAAATATAATTCAAAAATCTCGGTGATACTTATCTACTACTACGCATTGTGAAATGGTAGCAAGTGAGCTTGGAGAGAGATGTAGTAGATGTGTTTCCTGTCATAGATGTAGACATAAACACATATAGGTGGGTGCCCGTGTGTTGCAACAGAAACATTTAATATCATGATAACTTATGAACAAATGTGTGTTATACTGTTATGTGAAAATGTTTCGTGATTAATTTGTGATCCTAGCCATACATAAATTTTGTTATTTCAATCTAACTATTTTATCACTACATTGCAACCAACAGTACCGTGCAGACTTCTATACATGATAGCTGAATGCCCGTGCGTTGCAACGGGAATATATAATACCAGTATACTACGATAACTTATATACAAAATATGTGTTATACCGTTATGAGAAAATGTTTCATAATCAATTTGTGATTCTGGCCATACATAAATTTTGTTATTTATAATCTATTTGTTTCACCACTACATTGCAACCATCAGTATCATACAGACTTCGATATATGTCACGATTTGCATGGTCTCATTATTAGAGAGCACGTTTCACACATACCGGAAGAAATTCCCTCGTACATCGTTAGTCATCGGACACGTACCACCATACGCTTTTGCTTAAACAAAAAGGTAAGTGTGTGTTTGCAAGACTAATGGTCAAACATCGTATAACCATAAAGTTAGAATACTATATTAATATATTAAATAAATTAATCCAATAGACATAGATTAACCCAATTAACATAGGATAAATAAATATCTAATTATAAAAGTATGAAACATGATATAATCAATGTTGTTACTGCGTAGTAAATATTCATACGAGACTAACACAACTGGAACAGTTCAATTTGGAATTAAAATGGGGAAGTTACGAATTTCCAAAGTTTCTATGTATTTGATATATGATTAATTAGGAAATCAATTTTATTGTTGTTTTCATGACAAAACAGAGGTATTATGTGATAAAAATAATATTATAGAATTATAGAAATTGGAATAAACTCATTTGGATTTAATATGAAATTTCCACGAATTAAATGGGTTTCTGCAATTATTTTTAAACTATAAATCAATTTCTAAACTCCTTTTCCCTATTTTCTTTATTTCCTGGACTGCGTCCCAAACTCCAGAAAGATCAGGGGCTAAGCTATAAATGTTTTTCTAGACTCAGTGAGCATACAGAGTGGACGGCGGGTTAACCATAAAAGACGTTTTAGTTGAAGTTGTACACAATTCAACATGAGTCATGTTGGCTAGAGGGTGGAAGGCTAGGCATTCTGCTAATAGATCCAAGGTTCGATTTCTGAGCAGCCATGGTTTAATTTTTTTTTCTGCGCATGGAATGGGGGAGGGCAGAACGGCAGAACGGCAGACTACTATTGCTTACTTAATAAGTAGTAGAGATTACGAAAAGTCAATGAGTGCTTGGACAGTTTTTGAGAAACATAAAGAGTGCTTGTAGAAAATTCTATCAACGAGTGCTCAATCGAGCAGTTTACAGGAAAGTTAAAGTGTGTTCTCAAGGAATTTTCAAGGCAAAACCTACTAACACGAGTCCTCAAATTGAGCGGCTCACGCAAAATCTATCTAGTGCTCAAGCGGTTTTCAAGAAACCTAACACGTGCCAATCGAGTCATTTACGAAAATACTAATGGGTGCTCAGACTCTTTTTAGAAACCTACCCGTTGTTTGAGCATTTTATGGGAACACTATAATCGAGCAGTTTATGTAAAAAAAGCTAACAAGTGCTCGATCGAGCAGTTTTCAAGAAACGTAAAGAGACCTAATGAGTGCTAGATCGAGCAGTTTATGTAGAAATTAACTAGTGTTGAAATAGTTCTTTGAGAAATGTAAATATTTCTCGAGAATTTCAAAGAAACTATAACGAGTGCCAATCTATAAAATTGCTTATTACGAAGAAGCTAACAAGTGCTCGAGAACAATTTTAGAGAAACCTAACGAGTGCTTGAGTGTTTCATATTTCTTGAGTTAGATTTTATTGAAGGCCTATTTTCTTAAATGTGGGTGATATCTCTAGCGAGCTTAGAGCATAGTCAGGGTTTGAGGGTTGTCTTAGCATTGGTGGAGTTCATAGTAATATATTAAGTTTGATATATAAGGAAGGTAGTGGCTAACTACAAGCCAATCCTAGTGGTAGATAGGGTGTTGATGAGGTGCGGTGAATGGGAGCTGGTCTTAGACATGTGAAACATTCACAAAGGTAGCACTAATTCACCATTTAGTCCATAAGGTTGGAGTTAACCTAGTTACAAGTGATCCACCGATAACCTCTTTTAGGTTCATTGTGATCGATCTACCCCTACTACTCCCACTAGAATGCCAACAAAGGGAAGAAAAAGCGGCATATGCATGTCGGTTCAAGATCATATGGCTGAGAAAATTGAGCATGGGGCTGCACTATAATGGTGGAAAGTGAACCATATAGGTCGTTAAACATAACATAACTATTAAGTGCATCTAGCCCTTTTGTGAGTTTTAATGGTTAAATGACAATAAGATTAAAGGACTAACAATTTTGCTATGTGTTGAACAGGTTTATAATTATATTTTATACACTTGGTTTATGTGAATTGTTATATCAGTTGAAGTGTATCATTGGGTCAAATATAAAATAAAACCCAATGTGTTATATATTGCATTGAAATGAAAATCCAAAATGAGGTGTTGTTGTACAAACAATCTAGTTCAAACAAAAGACAACAATACAAATGAAACTAAGAAAATAACATATATTTTTGGTCAAGTATGGTTCAAACGAAAGCAAGCCTAGTTGTGTTGGTTTCATAAGACACGAGGTACATCTTGCATATGTATGGTCTCACTTTGAAAACTTGCTATGGAATTCATTGTTGATGGAAATATTTAGACCATATGAAATTTAAATGTGTGCTTCATATTTATTCAAACCTGATATGACTTGGATTAGCATGGGATGGTCAATATAGCAAGGAAAAGACTTCGAAGGACTCAAAGGTGAAAGGCAAGCGATGCCTTGGGAGCTAAAAACTAAAATTATGGTGAGGAGGAAAGTACTTGCATTTAGTCATGTCACCAATCAAGATAAAAGAAGTTATATTGTGAGGAGAATAAAATCATTATTAGATCATATGATGGAAGTGACATGATGCATTTGGGTTTATTCATATATGTTGAATTGGATCAAGTCACATGCTCAAGATGAGTTAACTCAAGCTTGTTGAATTTATTTTTATTTAATCTTGAGTTGATAGGCATGACATACTATTGAGAGGGATGTAACATGATGATAGTTGGTTGTCTAAATGTGCTCAAGTCAACCCATGCGGGGTCAGAGAGAAGAGTATCATGTGGATTAACTTTGAAGGATTACGGGGAGGCTACGCTAGCGCAAAACAAAATTTTCAACCCCATAAAACCAAGAACTAATGCGGTTATAGGTCATGGAATTTCCACTAGACGCGCAGAGCAGCGGAAGACGTCTCGATGTAGACGAACGCGTCAAGCAGTGCCGTGCAGTCGTCGGCGTCCTTCACGTCCTCGCACGGTTCGTCCTAGTGCTCCAGATGTAGCACCTCCGAGGTATCCACACGTACAGGGAGGAAGCGCCGCGTACCGAACTGCTAGGTTCGCGACGGCGGCTTGGCGAGGGCGAGAGGCGAGCGGCTACTCGTTTGCTGGTGGCCCATTAGGGTTAGCCTAACCGCGCCCCCGCCCCTCATTATATAGGCGTTATGGTGGGCTTCTGACACCGAGGCCCATCAGTAACCCTAAAGCCCAGTCTAATTTTGGATCTAATCCGAGTTAGGCTTCCTTCCCCTTAAGTGTGTGACCCTATAGGTTCACGTACAAATAGACATAGCCCGAGTACTCTTACTTGGCCCAATAATTGACAGCGGCCTCTAACAAGACATGCCAACTCCTATACGCACGTAAAGATCATATCAAACGAACCATTGCAACATTACGTACATGTTGTTCCCTTTGTCTCATGATATTTGGTCTGGCTCTAAGCTGACCTCTCTTTCTCGATACTGTGAATTGGAATCCTTTCAATGGTTAACTCTTAACCCTAGCACGGCCATGCATTTCTTGATCTAGTCACTCGAGGGGCCCAGAGATATCTCTCTCACAAAGAGAGGGACAAATTCCATCTTGACTGACCATGCCTCACAGCATGCTTCCTGACAAACCCAAAACTACCTTTATAACTACCTAGTTACGGAATAGCGTTTGATAGTCCCTAAGTAAGTCAATTCACATCTTTAGAACATGCGACAATCTCAGGTCTAAGGATACAGTATTCATGTTGCAAAAAGAGAACTATATTACAATATCTCACGTTGGGTCGGTCCAGCCTCATGTCATACATGCACCCACATTATTAGTTTAACATCTCCATGTTCATGACTTGTGAAATGTAGTCATCAACTAATACATGTGCTAGTCATCGACTCTGACTAGAGACATCATTTAGAATAACCATATAAGTAAAGAATCTCACAAACAATTCACATAATTGCTAATCAATACAAGGTGCCTTCCATGGATATTCAATTAAGCAATATATATATCATGGATACAAAGAAATATGCTCATATCTATGATTATCTCTAGGGCATATTTCTAACAAACTTCTCTATGATGGGGGTGGTCATACCAGATTTATTGGGTATGCATACCAGACTTGTCTAGTATAAGCCCTAGTGCACTATATTAATTGGATTTTCTAAACTTTTATCTTTGGATTTTTTGAGAGAGCTTGCTCTACTGTTTCAACTCTTTGAGCCAGAAATTCTAGAGTCTTAGACTAGAAATTTTGGAGTGGGTTTGTTCAAGGGACAACGGTACAATGCAATGCATACTAGACTTGACCTACATTTGCCCCATGTGTTGTATTGGTTATTTGTTGCTCTAATCATTTGTGATGTGGTGTTTGGCATATCTAGTATTGTTTAAAGGGGTTGATTTACTCTGATTTTGATTTCCAACAAATTAGAAATCCTCTTCTAACAGCTTCTCCATTTTGAGTTATAAATATGTAGAGACGCCTATTCACCCCCTCTAGGTGATTGGTTATTTCAAGTGGTGAGATAAAGGACTCGCTAAAATCTTAGGCACCACGAGAAAGTATGTCAGGGCCTAAAGACTTGGAGTCTAAGCTTCTACAAAATGATGGTCCAAACTTTCTACCACATTCAATTCATACACTCAATACTTGAAGAGATATTGTACAAAACTATAGAAAGTGTACAAAATAGGAAGAGAGATGACAATACTTTAAGAGATATTGTACTCAATACTTTAAGAGATATTGTATTATGCAGAGTATAATACACATGTGTATTGTATCCGGTATTCCTATCATGGTGACTGTTTTCCTATGTGCATCTTTGAAACCCAAAACAAAAAAGAGTGGTTTGAGCGGGCACAAGCTTCAGAAGATAACAAGAGTCAAGTAGAGGCACACAACGATGACAGGGTAAAGGTAGCATAGCATCTATGGCCAGACGACCTGCGTGCTTGATCTCCATTATTATTATTAGAGGTGTTTGAATGGACTAGAATTAATAGTTATTTAGATAAAAAATTTAGTGAAATTACCTAGCTAACAAATAACTATCTAAGTATTAACTAGGGTGTTTGGATGTTTCAACTAATTTTAGTCAATAACTATTAACTCTAGTTAACTATTAACTCTAGTGTATTTAAATACCCACTTAGTTAGTACGATGGAATGGAAATGGAACCGTGCAGCAGCTAGTGCGGAGGATAAGGCGACAACGGCGGCCGGCCGGGGGGCAGAGAATTATTTGCATGTGTCGGGGAGAAGATCAGGAGAGAAGGCACCACAGCACAGCACAGGTAGTAGTAGGAGTGAGCCGAGTTGGTAGCTAGCGAGTGAGTGCTGTGCTGAATCGGCGAGCACAATATAATCCCAGGTGAGGTGAGGTGAGGTGGGGTGAGTTGTAATTAATTTGCGCTTCTTATTGGCCTGGGGATGAGAGTTTTAAATTGCAGACGCCTTATCTCCTCTGATCTACTTACTAGCTTTTCTTTGTCGTTTTAATTTGCTGCTGCATGCCACCCCTAGAGCAGCTAATAAACTACTATTAAGTAGATTTATGTTGTCGTTGGTTCACATGTTTGTAACGTAATGGATAACCAATAACGTTAAATTATATTTATTTAAATCTAACTACAATAGAAATGGATGTCAATCTATTCAAATTTGTTACCGTCGATACTCAAGTGTGAATCATTATCATTATTATTTAGGTTACAATTTGTGAACCAAACAGTATCTGTGTTCTTGGGTTTGAATACGAATGGGCGGAAGACAGAAAAAAAGAAGCTTATGCCGGTGGGCTTAGAACGAACCCATGCACCAGCCAGAATCAGTGCCACCCGTAATCAAAACAAATGGGCCTAAAGGCCCAGCTCACACGGACAACCTATCACAAAATGGGTCTTCGCTCGCATTCGTGCCAGGCCAAGTGAACTCAATGATATACGTGGCCCACCATCGTGGGTCCCGTGGTCTATGAGGCAGAGCAAGGGCTTTCTTTTTGGAACGGAACGGAAGCACACCAAGGCCCTCCGCCTTCTTCTCACTGACATCCGGGCCTCCCTGCACAGCGACAGTGAAGGACCCACATCAGTCAGGAAACGGAGCCCACAGCGTCAGCGTGTGGTACGCGAGTGGATTGAACTAACCGCCCCCCCCCCCCCCGGCCTCGTCTTCTTCTCCGCGCCCCGGTGTGTTCCCCACCTAACCCCACCCCGAATCCACCATGGCCGCTGGCTCTGGCCCCGCCCCGCCCGCGGAAGCGCAGCCCCCACCGCCGATCCACCACCTGTCGCCGGACGCGCTCCACAACGTACTGCTCCGCCTGCAGCTGCGCGACGCCGTCGTGTGTCGCCCCGTCTCGCGCCTCTTCCACGAGACCCTCTCGCCGCAGCTCCTCGCGCTGCTCCCCACCCTGCGCCTCCTCCTCCTCCGCCACCCGTGTCCCGACGGCGGCGGCTGCCTCCACGCCTTCGACCCCGCGCGCCGCACCTGGCTCCGCCTCCCCTTCGCCCACTTCCTCCCCTACCACTCCTTCTCTCCCGTCGCCTCATCCACGTCCCTCCTCTACCTTTGGGTCGAGACCTCCTCCTCCACCTCGCCCCTGGCACTCCCCCCGTCCACCTCTTCCGCGTCTTCCGCCTCGCCCGTGCACCCGCCCAAATCGCTCGCCGTCTGCAACCCCTTCGCCGGCACGTACCGCCTCTTGCCCCAGCTCGGATCTGCCTGGGCGCGCCACGGCACCGTCCTCGCCGGCCCCGCCGGCACGGTGCTCGTCCTCACCGAGCTCGTCGCGCTATCCTACACCCCCTCCGGATCCGCCAAGTGGATGAAGCATCCCCTCTCTCTGTCGTCCAAGCCGCGGAGCCCCATACTGGCCTCCGACACCGTCTTCGCGCTCTGCGACGTCGGCACGCCGTGGCGCAGCCAGTGGAAGCTCTTCTCCTGCCCGCTTGCCATGCTCACGGGGGGCTGGGCGCCCGTGGAGCGAGCTGCGTGGGGAGACGTCTTCGAGGTCCTCAAGCGTCACCGGCTCCTGGCTGGAGCCGGCGGTCGCCGGGTCCTTATGATCGGCGGGCTCAGGTCCTCCTTCACCATGGACGCGTCGTGCTCCACGGTCTTAATACTCCGCCTAGATCTGGCCACCATGGAGTGGGAGGAAGCTGGGCGCATGCCGCCCAATATGTACCGCTGCTTCACTGGCCTATGCGAGGCTGCCTCGCAGGGAGGCACCATACCGGCCGCTGCTGTCGGGGGTAACAATAAGGTCAAAGTTTTCGGAGGCGATGGGAAGGTGTGGTTCGCTGGTAAGCGAGTGCGCGGGAAGCTTGCAATGTGGGAGGAAGATGAGATGGGGAGCAGTGGCAAGTGGGACTGGGTGAATGGTCTTCCTGGCTATGGTGATGGTGTATACCGTGGATTTGTGTTCGATGGCGGGTTCACAGCGATTCCTTGAAAACGAATCCTAGTCTGGTGGGTGTCCGCTCAAATTGTGCCGGTTTACTTTGACCCAGGACATCTACCTATCTTATCTCATGCATGATGAAAACTCTAGTTGTTGTACTTGATTATTGGAAAAGATCAGTAAGCTGTGTGTTTCAGACAATAAAATGATGTAGACCATACTCTATTTACATATAAAAAACTTGAAATAGTGCCTGCCATTTGGTAAGCATTTCCATCTTGGTCATATGCAAGGTAAGTAGACACATTATCATAATACCTTGATATGTCAAAGCTGTTAATCGGATGTTTGCTTTTAAATGCAGTTGTGAGTTACTCTGGGTTGTCAAGTGTTTTGATATATATTATAGGGCTAGTAATGGTGTTAGCCTAACACTTGCATTGCATCATACAGTAACACACGGTTTCATGTCTTCCCCTGCTAGTTCTCCACTGGATGATGCTTATTTTGTTTAATATAAACTGTGGTTACCTACCTATTATTTGATCCACTTAGGCCTTAGATGATTAGCTCTAGGCTCTATAGCTGGTCGATATAGTGATATATATGACAAATTACGTGGGCTTTCAGAGGATATTAGTAAGTAATAGGTGTAGGCTATCTTATTATCAATGTGTTACCTTGATGGAGCACAACATTTGTTGATGTAATTGAGCTGGGATGAACCATTGACCTATCCTATTCCTAGACTCTTCTGTTTACATCTTTTATGGACCATGTGTAGTAAGGTTAACTGCTGACATTGTGGGGATGGATTATTTTTTGGAGACCTGCAATTTTCTATGTAACTAATTCAAATAATTCATTTCCTTGGACCATTCTTTACTTGCTTGTTGAAAACTTGAAAGGTTTGCTTTGATAGTGTCAAAATTTACAGCGTTTGATCATTATTGAGCTTGATCGTATATTCAGATTATACCGTGGTATATCAATGTTGTTCACTGGATGTTTGCTTTGAAAAAAAAAATGTCGTAGTGTTAACCTTGTTACTAGTTGTCTTTAATTTCTTGTGAACTGACGACCATATTTGAAGTTGTGAGTTACTGGGTTCATATGGCTAGGTCCTTTTTTCTTTACATGTGGTTTCAATGTAATAATTAGTAACAGGACATGCTCCAGTGTTATCACTATCGGTCTTGAGCTATCCATGTAGTATATTATCAATAATAACATCTATGCTATGTAACCACTGTTCGATTGTTGGATAGAAAGAAGAGAAGAAAAAAAACTGGCAAGAGGCACTGATATGAGAAAAAAAGAAAGAAAGAAAGAAAGGGAACATTTCAAAGTCATGGCTGTGTTGCCATCATGATGCTTAAAAGTTAGAGTAGGGATCCAATCCAATAGACGATTGTAGAATCTAAAAGGCATCGCGTGCGTTGATTTGGATTCTAGCATAGTGATTGAATTCCATGGTCTATTTGTCCACTGCCTGGTGTCTTTGTTGCGGTGGCAAGCACTGAGAGAGAGAGAGAGAGAGAGAGAGAGAGAGAGAGAGAGAGAGAGAGAGAGAGAGAGCGAGCTCATGGATGGAGCGGAGCTGCTGGGCATTCAATGGCGGCTAGTGCAGGCTAGACGAGACAGGAGTAATAATGTATCCGGAAATGACTCGGCACGGGATTCTTTCGCATCAGCGGGCGGTTTGGTTTGTCCACTTGGTTCTTCCGTCCCCATCGCTCCATTGGGTAATAATACCCTACATTGGGTTGTATCTATGATTCAATCAACATTTAGTATATTTTTTTAATAGCCACTCCATTCTACGTTTTTGAACAACAACAAATTTAGATGGAGCGGCTATACTTTGGAATCAAACACTTCCATAGCCTTTGGTTCCGGAGTACTTCTAACTTGTTATTTGGATTGGTTCTACGTAGGACAGAGTACTTCTAACTTGTTATTTGGATTGGTTCTACATAGGACAGAGTGATTATAAAAATAAAAATTATACTCCGGGACAGAGCAGAGGTGTTTAATCCCTACCGTCCCTAGAACCAAACACTAACTTAACTCGTCCATCTCCGTCACCTTCATCACCAAGACGAAACGATTGCCATTGTCATGCAATCGGTGTCACCGTGCCGTGTCGTCTCGACCGCTTTACAATTGGGAGGCCGTGACGTGCTTCGCCTGCTTAATTATATATTTGTCATTCGCAGGTTAAATTAGTTAATCGTCTCCATCATTACCCCACCAGCTACTTGCTGTTTGTATATGACTGCAGAAGAAGCTTCAGATCACAGTAGCACCTGTCGTTGTGTGGTACTAGGACTTACATTAAGAAACCAGTACAATTAACTGCAAATCATAAAGGGCGCCGGTGTTGTAAGCCTCTAACATGTGGTTGTTTGGTTTGAAGAATAAGCTAGTCCATCAGCTGTCACTTTTTTGTTTGGTTGGTAAAATAAAATGAGTTAATTTATTATCACCTTATTGCTCATAATTAATTAGTTAGTAATTATATGAGAAATGGAGTCATCGTATCAAATTTATGGAATGAATTCAGATACACCACCTTATCTTGGATGAAGTGATTCTTCAAACCAAACACCAGCTTAGGATTAGAGGAGATTAAGACCCTCTTAATTCATATAGATCGGGGTACAACCGAACATGACCTTAGTGATTGGATAATGTGTTGTAGAATCATTCATATATAGCCGTGAAAGAAAAATCGTACTAAAGTAAAGATGCTCTAGCTAGCTTGTTGTTACGAGAGAGCACGCACACGTACAGATGTTGGAAGAAACAAGGTTAGTAAGTGGGTGAGGTCAAGAAGGGTATCTCGGATCCAGCTGCTGGGAATCTCTGGAGAGATGACAACACGTAGTACCAACGCCTACTTGTCATTATATTGGCAGTTTGCTGTCCGCCGGAACAGCGCCGCCGTCCATGTCCATTCCATTCCATTCCATGTACTTGTAATAGCTTACCGGCGACGTCGACGACATGGACGTCATATGCTTCTTCGTCCTGCCTGCGGCGGGGTTCAAGCACTACCGTCTACCGGCATCAGCAAATAATATGTCTTTTACCATTAATATCTTTAATTTTGTTTTGTTGCTTTGGCAAATGTTTCGCAATACTTCATCCATCTGCATATGAATGCAATTCTAGGGTTTAAGAGTATCTTCATCAAATCGAGAGAGAAAAAACAATCCCCTTCCCCTAAAAGCTTAAGCTGTGATATATATAGTGGAAGGAGATAAAAAGACACCATATACCCTCTCTCAACTCTCTTTTTGTATATTTTTCCAATTGCTCAGAAACTCTTCTCAATCCATCAAATAGAGTTATCTACTATCATGGTTGTAGATTCGTGTGCAGTGTCTTGCCTTTAGTCATGCAATACTATCGAGGATCTCCTGCTGCGGTTTGCAGTTGTAGGTAATAAGACCTGTAGTGTCAATGAGTACGGAAGTCCACACCATTGGGTTTGATATAGTTAGTAACTAGTGTAGCAATCTATACTTTATAATACTTTCTAGCACCCTCGCATACTATAGTAGTTGTAGTGTAATTTATTGTAGCCTTGCTTAAGAATTTTTTTTAATATATGTTGTTTTATCCTAGAAATTTGTGACCCTAAGTTTAGATTAAGTCAACACGCTTCAATTAAATTTCCAGGGATCTATATTTTCTTATAAAACCCAACACTACTATCTTTCGATCTTCACACGCAAATAATCTACATGGCGTACTCCAATAGGTGCCACATCATCAACCTAATAATTACTACAACATCTTCCACTAAATATAAATATTATAGAAAGTATTTATTTACATGGTAATATTTTCTGTCTATCACATTGCCCCATACTTGTATCTAATGTTCTACTCCATCTATAAATAGATTTATTACATAATTAATCTATCAATATTAGGCGTATCATAAATAACGGTATTTTTTTTTTTACAAATTCACCACTCTAGAGTCTAGATTCGACATAGCTCAACATGTATGGTCAGAGAGGGAAAACCCCAAAAAGTTTGACTCGACGATATCACCGCCATGGGCCCCACGATTGTAATCCCAAACGAGCACAGGAAGTTGGCCGCAAAGAAGCGCAGCGGGCCCGACGGATTCTAATGGTCTGTCCAATCTCCGGTAGTCGCGGAAAGGAAGAAAGCTCCCCACCACACCGGCCGGCCTGATCCTCGCGGACACCAGCCGCCCAATCCTCCGGCGCCACATCTGCACCGTCCATCTATCATGCTCCGTGGGCGCGTGGGGGCACCCTCCGCCTCCTCCGGTTAGCCGGAAAGCGGTTTTCGGATCGGATAGAAGAGGGGCCCTCCGCTCCGCCGCCGGCACTCACCCCAGCTGCACTCCCGTGGGCCGTGCCGGCGCGGCGGATGCGGTCGCCACGAACCAGGACAAGCAGCAGGCGCCAAAACCCAAACCAATTCCCTCCCTTCCGTTCCTACTACGATACTCACCTCGACGCGCCGTCTCGCCGGCGACGTCACTGGCAAGTACCAAACTGCCCCTACCTCCTCCCGCTTAGTTCTATAAATACGGGGGGGTCGTCTTCCTCCACAAGATTCTGCCAAAAGATCCTCTCGGATGCCCCCGCCCACGCCCACCCATTTCGCCAGTCGCCATCGTGCTCTCGCTTCCGCCGCCCGCTGCCGCTGTATCACCCCGGTGCTGAGCCCTAGGATGTGACTGGCGGACGTCTCTATGGCCGAGCCGTAGGTGGAGGCGGCACCTCGGCGCCGTGGGAGATGGAGGACGATGACACCGAGGGTGTAGGCGAGAGCACCTGTCCCCCCGCCGCCGACCGAGGAGGCTCCTCCTCGGCCGGCGGCGGCGGCGGCGGCGACTCGCACAGTTACACTGACATCGAGAAGGAGGTCTTCGACCGTCTCATGGAGAAGAGAATCCCGGAGGTCGTCGCAGACCCGGTGGCCTTCCGCGAAGAGCTCCACCGCCACTTCGAGCGCCTGCCGCTGAGGTCAGCGCCGTCGGTCGACTCCCGCTTGTGTTCCTCCCCTCACCTGCTTTGCTTCGCCCTTACAATCACTGCTATACGTGTATGTATGTGCAGCTACGCCATCGATGTGGACGTCGACAAGCCGGAGGACGTGCTGCTGCACCGGAGGATTCTCAACGAGTGCGCTGACCCTGCAAATCGCCCCATCTTCCATGTGGGCTTCCTGAACGTGAGTACCACTGCTCGATCGCGTCTCCACTGTGCTTTGGCTTCTCACTGAAAGGCCAAAACACGCCAGCACAGACTGGGATCGTATCTTTTTTTAGAAGAGACTGATATTTTTGTTCTGCCTCTGTATGAGCAGTGCATCCCGCCCTCGGTGGATCCACAGTATAACACTCAATCCATCTCTACGAGCGAAAACGGTAATTGTGGGGGTTCTCAGGATTCCACTTTGAGGTACAGACTATGACCCATGCACTTTGCAACACCATGGTGAAGAATTTTACCTTTGGTGCAACTTTAAATCAACCTCTTGTCATCTGTAGTTTCGATTAGCCTTTTTGAACAAAACAAGCTGTGCCTTGTATGAGTATTTTTGTGGTGTTATGTCTTGCTTGCTAAAACATATGCTTATATATATGCTGCACAGAAAATTTGAGCCATGCGAAGGGATGGAGGACCTCAGTTTAACTGGACAAAAAGTTGTGGTTGACTCTGTGGCCAGTTCTTCGAGGTCTGTGTCTACCTCAGTTGAATGGAAGCTGCATCAATGAAATCTTTGTGCATCAGCCATTCAGCCATATGACTTGATCTAAACAACCACCTCTGCCATGATTTCACTCGCAAAAGCTCGTGCCTTAATTTTGATTTATAAAAGCCTGAATAATATATCCACGGACCACGGCATTACTCCTGCCTCTGGTTTAGAATAATAATATGGCTTATGCCTGATTTGTGTAAACTGATGAGTGTTTCTACCATGTTTCCATTTGTTGTGAATGGCGCTTTCTGCAACTGTAGGTCAATGGAAGAGTTATTGCAGCAAGCTTCTTTGACATGAAAGGAGTACTTTTATTTGTAGTCACCATCAGTGCAGTGATCTATAATCAGGGCTAGCTGTGACATGTTTTGATTATAAAAATTGGTTGATCATGAGCATAAACTTATAAGTTAGACTCTAGAAATTCAGCATATTTCTATGAAATGATTGGCCTTGTCTTCCTCGCCTGCTTTTATATTTTATGTTTTCCCAACCAATTTGCTGTAGGTGGACCTTCTTTTTGGGAAATCATTCTATTAAATTGCTTGACTTATGAGTTTTTGGCTGGTTCATGGAACTTCTGAAACTGACACTCAAATATTCACAGGGGAGATGTAGAAATCCTCCATGTTCATGAAATTATTTTTTCTACCATTGACAAACCAAAGCTCCTCGCTCAGGTAAGACTTAGAACACCAATCCTTGTGTTATTTATGTGGTTTCCATTTGGACTTAAGATTAATGACATATCAAGTTCCTTAGGTTTGAATGTTTGTCCGCGCTATTGTTTGTAGCTATCTGCTTTGTTGTCTGAAGTTGGACTGAACATCCGTGAAGCTCATGTCTTTTCAACGACTGATGGCTTTTGTTTGGATGTATTTGTTGTTGATGGCTGGGATACAAAGGTAATTTACCATAGTATGGTTGTGTAGTGCTAGCTTGCTTATCTATGTATACTTGGAGCATGTTCTGTAATCTGTAGGAGCCGTTTTTTCCCTGAAAGAAACTACAGCAACCGTTTAGGTCGCTTGAACGTTATTGTCGAAAACATAATTACCAGCTGGATAATGTTGGGCTGCTTAGGTTAGGATATCCATATTCGTGTTCATAATGACTGCCCGATCCGTAAGGCCTAGTTGACTGCTCATGATAGTTATGCAATTAAAGGGTTTCATACTACATATTCATCAACTTGGGATTCCTATGTTGCATGGCAAAGCACCCAAAATCATTCTGACTTTATGCTTGATAAATTGATAGCTGGCATATTAGTTGTTATAATCAAGCATCATGGTAATAAATTTAGATTCTATTAACGAGTCAAGCATCAGGGACATATGTTAAATACTCTTGCTTGCATGGACTTCATGATCGAAAACACTGATGCTGTTTGCAGGAGACAGATACTTTGCTACAGATTCTCAAGGAGACAGCGGCACGAAATCATGTATGATGCTTTCTTTCTTCATTGATTTTACATAAATGCTTAAAATTTGAAGTGTCCGGTTAGATTTGCCCACATACTTGGAATTTACCTTTTCAAAGCAATGCAGTGTCTTTTGTACTTCTGCCCAGCAATATAAGACAAAATAATGAACACATTAGCTTAACATTTTCATCGATAGACGTGAATATCATGTATTATGCAGGCCTCATTATCAAACCCAACCAATTCTGCGGCCTCAGAAAGAGTACTGGAACTACAAGAGAAGATTGGTGATTCAAATATTGACAGGAATTTTCTGCAGATTGGGGAGAAGATTGCATCTGGATCTTCCGGGGACTTGTAAGAGAAAAGTAACACTTGCAAGGAATACTATGATTTAACTGCCAGTGCCTGTTTCATGCCCTTTTCATTCGTTACACATCAAGTAAATGGTTTGATATCAGGATGCTGTCAACAAACATTATCAAGGAACAGTCTTAATCATGAGCTCGAGAGAGATCTTGCAGCATAATTTTGCATATATATACAGGGCAAGACCTCAAGATAGTTCAGTAACCTAGATGCTGTATCTGTGCTCTTGTCTGCAGGCATCGAGGAACTTATCAAGGTATGGATGTTGCAGTAAAGTTCCTCAGAACCGAACATGTTAATGACTCGTCAAAGGTGGAGTTTTTACAAGAAATAATTATTCTAAAGTAAGCATATTCTTATTAAATCACTGGTAAAAAATAGGATATTTAATAATCTAATTCAGATAATTCTAACAACATAGTTTGTGTCCAGGAGTGTTAATCATGATAATGTTGTTCGATTCTACGGGGCATGCACAAAGCAGAGAAAATATGTCATCGTGACAGGTGACAGTATTATCACCGCTAATCTTAATTTCTGCTTTGTGTAGATATTAGTGTCACTGATGCTCTTGTTCTTGAGCATATTTGCAGAATGAGTAACGTTAGTGGCTAAATATTAATGCACATTCTTAGGTTCTAACCGACAACATGCTTGACCATTTATCTTAGTTGAGGTTGACAGATAATCGTGGTCTTTATCCCCTCTTTTGAATGTTGTTCTCGCTTCAAACTTCTATATTTCCGTTATGCGATTCAAAAACATGTTTGACCATCACTGTCAGTTTGTTTAGCCTTAGGGATGACTCCTGTCTCCTGTCAATTTGGTAGGAACTTGGAGAGTTGAAGACAATAGGATGTTTGGGTTTATTATATTTTTCTTATCACATGAGCGTATATGGAATGTCTGCTCCATGTCAAAACATAGTACAAAAATTGCGCTGTAAGATTATTCTTGATGTCTTGTTCTATCGGATCAACAGGTCTCTGCCCCAAGTGCCCACCCTTCAGCAGACCATGAGTTGCTAGTTATTTTATGTATGTGAAATAAGTCTTGGTATTAGATTTTATTATTAGTTTGACTATTTTTGGAGGGAAGTTTTGTGAATTTAAATTTTATGTTTGTGCTACAGCTTGAATGTCACCTAACAACAGTCCCTTTGTTAATGGTGGACTCAGGCTGCCTTTTCTTTAATGAAATGGATGTATTATATTGATACTGAACTTGACTTTATGATATGTATTGTTGAACTGTTTTAAACTTGAGATTAGAGTTTTTTTGCTTTTAACTTGGTTGATTAGCAGAATAGCAGTAGAAAAAATGATTCCATTTTTATTTTGCAGTAGATAGACGTTGTCTATTTCCTTTTTTTTTGGCTGTATTACAAATGGAAACTCACACTACTGAATTTATCTCTTGTTTACATTCTCATATATGAATTGCCATGTGATATTTGTCTTTTCTATATGTTTCAAGTAGCCTGGTCCTGGATGATGATAAGAAATATGAGTGAGGAACAGTTTAGTCCTTTGTATTGCTACTTCTCTGTTCCTGTATCATCCTATCATGCTAGTGTAGGTAGCAATTGTTCTTTGACACAGTTGCTACTTATACTAGAAATTTAGTGACATCTTGGAATCATTTTCAAAAACTTCTAGGCATTACCGCATTAGTAGATGAAACTTGTATGAAGCCAGTTACCTAACTAAATTTCATTTCTTGTTGAACATACACATCATTCCTGTGATTTGTATATGCCAACTCCAAGTGATTTTGCCACCGTCATGATTTTAATCCCAAAGAAGCCACTGTGGCCTGATTTATGTGCTTACATATCTAGTTTTTGAGCTAGTCACATAGTTGAATGTAGTTTCGTCTGCCCAGAGTTTTGTTCAGATGATCACTTATCATGAGCTGATTCATGAGATCATATTTTGATTTTGCTTTTGGTTGTCGTTTTCAGAGTATATGCCTGGAGGCAATCTGTATGATTTTCTTCACACGCTAAAAAATACTTTGGATCTCCCAACGGTTCTCAGGATTGCTATCGGCATCTCCAAGGGGATGGATTATTTGCACCAAAATAACATCATCCATCGGGACTTGAAGACTGCCAATTTGCTGATGGGCTCTGATTATGTATGCATATTGTTGAGTCTGTATTTACTAATTACTAATTCAAGGTTCATCAAGCATTGGGTGGTCTTGGAAAATAGGTTGTGAAGATTGCAGACTTTGGAGTCTCAAGGAATCCATCTCAAGGTGGAGACATGACTGCTGAAACTGGTACCTACAGATGGATGGCACCTGAGGTGTGTAGATTTCTTCGAGTCTGTCTAGTGTGCTCATGAGAAGCGTGTCTTACCAGACACAGAAACCTGGATGTATGCACTTGTGCACAGTTATTTTTTTTACCTTGCTATATTTTTCTTGAACGCAACTTACCTCGATATATTTCATCAGTGAAGATGTACAAGACATGGGAAGATTAGTTTTACTTATCGTACTTATCTCCGAAGAGAGTTCTTTCTGTGCAAGTAGAGATATTTTATATGTGCACCGTGCTTATTTGAGTTGCGTGTCTTACCAGGTAATAAACCATAAGCCGTACGATCACAGGGCAGACATCTTCAGCTTTGCTGTGGTTCTGTGGGAGCTGGTCACTTCAAAGGTAAACCATGGTGCCGAATCGAGCTTTGACTTGTTTTGAGTTGTATGAGCATCTTATAATTGGGTTAAAGGTAACACGTAGCCTTTTTTCTTTTTTCTTTTTTTTTGGAACGAAAGGTAACACTTAGCCTTACTTGTGCCATATATGTGTATAGATACCATACAGAAATCTGACACCCTTGCAAGCTGCACTGGGAGTAAGGCAGGTAATTTCACAATAATCCGTGATCTTCAGCTGCTAGCTGGAGGTAGATGCATAAAGATGAGGACCACAGCAATCGACTAAACTTTGTTCCTTGTCTACATGTATCAGGGAATGCGGTTGGAGATCCCGTCATGGGTCCATCCACAACTGTCTAAACTGATTCAACGTTGCTGGGACGAAAATCCTAACCTGCGCCCCTCTTTCTCAGAGATCACTGCAGAGCTGGAAGGCATGTTAAGGGATCATCAGGTAAGACTCACATTCTCCTCCCCTAGCCCAACGTCATTTAGCTATGATTTATGCTGTGATTCTCACCAGCGTAATTTTTTAGGCCTCCAAGGGAAGCAACAAACATTCGAAGGCAAAGGCACACAAAAAATCGCAGTAACCATCTTGTGAAAAGCTTAGTGGAGCTTGGCTATCATCGTCCACGATTCTGAGGCTACTACGAAGATGCTGCTAGTGTACAATTGTCAAATATTGCATATGATGGGAGTGCTTCACTATGTTTTTTTTTCCTGCACGACTGGTGTGTGTGTGTGTGTTTCTATTACTCCCAAAAAAAAACACTATATACGGGAGAAGCGTCGACAATACAGCGGGACAAGCAAAGACACGGGATCCTTGTACAAAATGGCTTGCAAGCAGCATAAAATGCCCTCTAGTTTTTGTATACAAAACACGAAAAATATATGTGCATGAGCCGTGCGTGCTTCCTGTGATTCTGTCAGCTTGTTCGCTGCGGCTTTAATCCGGCTGCGGCTGCGGCTTCTACAGTATTTTTCTCTCTATGGATTGTATCTCCATGAATCCTGTTCTGTGATTCTACATCTCCTGGCAAAGTTACATTTCTTCTTGAATCTGAAAGTAGCTCTGACGTTTTCTTTCTGTTTCATGAGCCATTGCATTCTTGGGCCTGGTCTGTTTGCTGTACGAGGGCAGTAGGAGAAAGGGCCCACATAACGACCATGGGCCGTTATCTTCTCGCGATGGGGAGCACCGGCGACACGACGACGGCGGAGGCGGAGGCGCCGGCGCCGGGTGACTACGAGCTGCTGGAGCGCCTGGGGGGGCGTCCCCCGTACACGTCCGTGTGGCGAGCGGTCTCCCGGTCCACCGGCGCGCCCGTGGCTGTGAAGCAGGTGCGGCTCACCGGCCTCCCCGCGCGCCTCCGCGACAGCCTCGACTGTGAGGTCCGCTTCCTCGCCGCCGTTAGCCACCCCAACATCATCCGCCTCATCGACGTCGTCCAGGTACTACGCCGTCTCCTTTTCTCTGGCACTCCCCGCCGATCGACTTGGACCTCCTAGTTCGATCTCCTTCTCTATTTGGGTGCCTGGCAGACCCAGAGCTGCCTTTACCTCGTCCTGGAGCTCTGCGAGGGCGGGGACCTGGCGGCCTTCATCCGGCGCAATGGGAGCGTAGACGAGCGCGTGGCCAGAAATTTTATGAAACAAATCGGTAATCAAGTTCTTGATCCCATGATTGTTTGATTCAATCCTTGTGTCGTCCACCGTCTGGGGATGTGTGAGAAATGGCGGCCCCTGTCTGTGGCAGGAGCTGGCTTACAAGTGCTGCACCGGCACCATGTCGTCCACCGGGACTTGAAACCTCAGGTCTTCTTCTTCTTCCTCTGTTTGTGACTGGATTGGGTCAACAATTCAAGTAACGGATGTGCTGTGACTATCCATCCAATGTTGCAGAATATCCTGCTCTCTTCTCCGAGAAGCAGCGATGCGATCCTCAAGATATCTGATTTTGGTCTTGCAAGGTTCCCTTCCCTGCAGGGTTCTTGGACTAGTCTTTTGAAATGAAATCTAAATAAGAAAAAAAAAACTGAAAACATGGATGGATTAGTCTTTTGACCTAGATGAGATTCCCTGCAGGGTTCTTGGACCCGGGGAGTATGCAGACACATCTTGTGGTTCTTGTTTGTACATGGCCCCAGAAGTGATGCTGTTTCAAAAGTACAATGACAAGGTACGAGTGGCATGTGTGTTCAGAAAGTTGCTAGCAGTCTCTATGAGAAATGTATCTGAACCTACCTGTGTTATGCACAGGTAGACATGTGGAGCATCGGTGCGATCCTATTTGAGCTCTTGAATGGCTACCCGCCATTCCATGGCAGAAGCAACGTGCAGGTGGCTGCCCCTCTTGTCGTCTATCTGGAATTCTGAATTCAACAACACTGCTGATGGCCTTCTCCCTTCAGCTGCTTCAGTGCATCAACAGAAGCACGTCTCTCCCGTTCTCGGAACCACTGGCGTCTACCTTAGGCCCCGATTGTGTCGACATATGCACCAGGCTACTATGCACTAATCCAGGTCTGTCACCCGTTCCCATCTAGCCCACCTGGGGTAACCTAGGGCAGCTAATGATCTATGGCAAACGTTTCAGTGAAGCGTCTGTCCTTCCAAGAGTTCTTGGACCACCGCTTCTTCAGAGTATGAGTGCCAAGCCATGGGGACCACCGGGCAGCGACATGATCTGAAGAACATCGAGATGCCTCAAGAAGTTTCTTGTCCTTCAAGTGCTGACTGACTCTGTTGTAAAGCGTTCAGAAATTGATGCCCAGTGCTCGTCGTCTTGGTTTTCTGTTCGCGTCCATTTCCTTCTCCAAAGAGCCATGTGGCCAACGTTTCAATCTGTTGTGATCTGGTCTGCACTGTTTCAATCTGCTAGTTTTAAAGATATTTAGTCCAAAACAGAACTCCATCTTTTATTCAAAGCGGCATAAACTATCCCATTTTATTGAGCAAACATATGCCTATCCTTTTCCTTGTACCAAAGAAAAAACTACAGGGAGACCAACAAACCACAGAAATGCGAAGTGGCTATCGGTTCAGCCACTAAACTTTCAATTCAACATCAACAATAACCCAGACACCATGCTCTCTTACGCTCGGCTCGACTTCTAATAAAATGCAATGAATCAAGTACCAGCATGCATCAGTTCACAGCAGCCACTTCCTTCAGTGACTCCACTGTCTTCAAGACTTCCTCCCCCATCCGCTTGCATCCAACCAGTGTCTGCCAATTGAGAACATGAGCCCCTCAGAACGAGATGAATCAAAATTCAAATACAATTCATGACTTCGCAAACTAGACACTATTTTCTTCCGCGAGACTATGAAAGAGTTAATATACTTGAGGCACTATGAACCAGAGCCAACAAAGATACTATATTACACTACCTGAATGTTTGACTAATGAGGATCTTCATACCTTGTCTAGGTGAGGACCAAGTACTTGACATTAAACATGTAGAGTATAAAGCTAAAACGCTTTAGCCTTTTTTTTTTAATAGAGGTGGGAATAGAACTTCATTAAGAGAACTAAACAATGCAAAAGCATGAATGTTGGATTCACTCCACCAAAATTCATGGGATGGACTCATGATGGACCATCACAATCTCAACTAAGGAGGGGGTGATTCCTCAAACCAGACACACTCTAATTCATTGATAATGGTTCTGCAAGAAAATCTATCTTACTGTTCCAGGAGAATATATGTCCCCAGTTCGGAACCCATGGTTCAGTGTTTCTGTAACTGCAGCTTCAATTCTCCTCGCAGCATTTTCTTCTCCTAGGCCATATCGCAATAGCATCGCTGCGCTAAGAATTGTAGCTAATGGATTGGCCTTGTCCTGCACTCAACACATAATAACAGGAGGGGAAGCAAATTCCAAACAAACATAATTTAAACACCATCAAGTATTCTGGTGTCAGAAATTTTTGAAACAGAAGTCATCTCAACCTGTCCAGCAATATCAGGGGCAGAGCCATGAATAGGTTCAAAAAGACCAGGTCCCTGCATAGAAACAGAATGTCATTTTCAGCTGTACTTTTAAATCTTCAGCAGAATATAATGGCATCTATAAACAATTGAGAACCTCAAAGCATCGGAGGGATTCAATTACCGATTCACCGACACTCGCAGATGGAAGCATTCCAATGCTTCCCGTAATCATTGATGCTTCATCAGATAATATGTCACCAAAAATATTGTTTGTGACAATTGTATCAAACTGCGGCAATAAACGAAATTAAGATCAACACATCTTCCTGATGCTTAGCCAGGGTGCAATGAATTAAGTCGAGCGAAAAGGAGAAAGAAAAGAAGCGAACCTGCTTAGGATTCCTGACAAGCTGCATTGCAGCATTGTCAACATACATGTGTGAGAGCTCAATGTCAGGGAATTCAGAGGCTAGTGCAGTCACATTTTTCCTCCAAAGCATGGATGCCTACAATATTATTGCAGCAAAAGGATTGTAGTAACTATGTGCACGAAGAAAGGGTCCACAGCCATATACATTTAACCTTTCAATGGGTTTTCTAGTGTCAGCATACTGCTAACAAAAATTGCATATCAATAATAACTGAAAACAAAGTCTAAAAATAGAAACACCAATTATTTATATTTCGTCATCAAAGATGGAATTTCAATTCAAAAATAGGGCCAAGTAGAATATCACTTCAAAACAAGTTTTCATATACATTTAAGACAAGTATTAAAAAGTACCTCCAGTACATTTGCTTTATCAACCGAGCATAGTTTCCCTCTTCTCTTGCGAGCGACCTCAAATGCAACTCGTGCAATACGAACGATCTGGGGATGAAACACAGAATTTCATCAGCACCAAGGACCAACATTTTACAAACCACTGCTCTTAATTTGAATAATATTAGATACAGAGTTCTGGATACAAGTATATATATCTCCTACAAACCACATCCTGCATCCCTAACTGGTTCTGATTAAGGCTCGGACGGCAGAATGGATGGCATCTCAAATAATATTTTTTGGTATGAAGGGAGAGATGGTAGAATATCTAATGGAGGGCGAAGTCACCTCGGAAGCTGAATAAACTTCTGTGTTGAAGCCAATATCGTCTCCCTTGTCATTTGTTCCAAAACCCCTGGGTTTGCCGAAGTAGATGCCTGGCACAAGAAATTACCAATTACTCTTTGCAGCCTAGAGTTTCATTAGAATAAACGATCAAACATTGTATTGGTATTGAAACTAAAACCATGACAGTCCGTGTTTTATCAAAATTCAGTTAGAGTTACCTCCAGTAAGCTCCCTGACAACCATGATGTCAACACCTTCAGCTACCTCTTTCTTCAGAGTGGATGCGTCTACCAGCTACAAAGAGCATGAGTTCAAAGGGGGAAAAAAGCAGCTATAAAAAAGACAGTCAAGTAACATTAGCTAGAAACACAGCCCTTTTAATTAAAATTTAAAACTTGCATCAGAGTGCACCTCCATAATTAATTAATTATAATCATGAACAATTAAACAAATGACATCAGAATATCCATCTCAAATATCGGCTTCAAGCTTGCATGGCCTTTTTACTTCTATGGACAAAGTGACCACATCTTACAGAATTTGTACTGAAACTAATACTCCGGCATGCTCATACCTGCGGCAAAACTGCAGCTGGTCGCAGATTGGCAAAGACCCCGAGTCCGGCACGTAGCTGCAGCAACCCGGTCTCAGGCTTGAGGTGCTTCTCATTGGTATCCCACTTATAGCTACAAGCATGAAACTTCATCTAAGTACTAATAGCGCAGAAGCTAGAGAGCAATTCCAACTAAAAGGATGCAATTCGCTGCAGTGCCAATACTGTGGGCTCTGTGTCTGCTCCTGAAATGACGATAACAAATCCACTCACCCTCCAATGGCGCCGAGGAGAACAGCGTCGGAACCCTTGGCCTCGTCGAGCGTCTCGTCAGGGAGTGGCACGCCGGTGGCGTCCAGCGCCGAGCCGCCCACCAGCTTCTCCTGAAACCGGAGCTCGACGCCTGCGGCGGGCAGAAAGAAGCAAGGCGGAGGGGGTCATGATCATGCTAGGTGTTCGCGCCTCAGAGTTCAGGGAGCTAAGGCAAGCATTGGAGGGTGACAACGCAGTTTACCTTCGAGGGCTCCGGCGAGGGATAGCACGTCCTTGGCGACGGCGACCACCTCCGGGCCGATGCCGTCCCCTGGTAGGAGCGTGATGTTGTAGCTCCTCGCCGCCGCGGAGCACCGGAAGCTCACCGCAATCGGCCGCGGCCGCGGCCGCGCCCCCGCACCTTCGACGCGCCGGCGGGAGGTGGCTAGGGTTTTGACCGGCGTGGCTTGAAGAGCCGCCGCCATTGCCGCCGCTTGCTTGCTTGCACGGCGCTCAGGCCGACGACGTCTCTCTCTACAGTGTACAGTCTCGCAATCTGCGTCGTCCGCTCCGAGCGGTACGATCCAACGGCGACTTTTGCCGGACTCGTCTAGAGCAGGCCAAGCCGCGCGCCAGGGTCGAGAGCCCAACTAAAGCCCACAACACCTACTGTTTGTCAGGGCAGGCTACTGCTCTCCTATTCAAAGGCATCGACTTTTACGCTGTGTTTGGTTGGAGAGATGAGCTAGTCTATTATCTTCTCACTTCTTACTTTGTTATTTGGTTTATAGAATGAAATATGTTGATTCATCACCATTTTATTTCTTATAGCCTAACAATTAGTAATAACATGATGAATGAGTTCATTTCACCAATATTGTAAAATGGAGTTAGGGATGACAACGGGTAATTCCCCTTCAAGTTTTGGCTCCCCATCTTCATCCCCGCGACAAAAAAAAAGTTCCCCGTAGGATTCCCACGAACTCTTTGCGCGAGGGGGACATTTCTTCTCTATCCTGTTCCCCACAGGGATAAATCCCCATCGAGATCCCCGTTCCCGCTTAAATTAAAATCATGACATGCTTTCTTTGTTTTAATACAAAACATTGTCACATATACGCATTGTCAGATATAAGAAATCATTATTGAACATCAAAATAAACACATTTGTACAACGAGTGATCTTTTAACAAGGTAATTATTTATTTTTATCTTTGTACATTATATGAAAACATCATCATATATAAGTTTAACGGGTCTCCGCGGGGAACGGCGAGGGGGAATGCTACCCCATCACCGTCCATGTTTATCCATCGGAGGAGGATTTTTCTCCATTTACATCCCCGTGGGGGAGAACCTTCCCCATCCCCTAATGGAGGAATTACGCGCGGGAAATCGAGGATCGAGGTCCATTGCCATCTCTAAATGGACTCACGATACACCATATCATCTAAAATGGATTGATTCTTTAAACCAAACACCCCCTTAGCTTTTGGTTTTATGCTATTTCACATCTATTCAAGAAGAAATAGATATAAAACATATATTTTATATTTGTTGACCTAAACAACTATAGTTTTTTCATGGATGACAGGAATGAGACTTTTTATAAGCACCTCAAAATTGTCAAAAATATGTCGCTTCTTCATCACTATCAAATCAATATAAGCCACTTGACAGAATGTTGGTGATCTAATCACCAACAATATAAACCATCACACCTTTCTTCTTTTATGGAATTACTTTTCCTTATTGTCCCTTATATTGTATGGTTTGTCATTCTTCCCCTCATTATCACATGATCATCTTTCTTTCCCTTAAACTTATTTATCTTGAGCTTAGAGCATTGGTGAGCACAATGAGTTCGCCATAATTGAAGCAATTCATCTTTGGGATGGGCTTCCTTTTGCTACTTATGAAGAATTTATTATTTCTTGAATCGAGCTTGATGCCTTATTTGTTGAGCTTCTTGAGTATTTTTGTTGTCTTCTTCACCACAAGAGCTAGCTTCACATCATCATTTTAATTATCACTTGAGCTCTCAAGTTCTTCTTTGTTTTTTTCATTTGCACTTCTTCTCATGATTACCTTTGATAGTTAAGTCTTTCTTCTAACTTGATGAGGGGTCATCTTGAGTTTGTGATGTGCATGTACATCTCATGAACATTGGTCCTATGCAATATTTGTGTTGTTGTTGTGGTGGAAAGATCAACTTGGTGAAGCATGGTGATGATGTGCCCATACTTGTCAATGAGAACGACAGTTAGGATCTTCCTCCATAACATTCGTTGTGTCAATTGAGTAAGTTTTAGCCAATTAACTTCCTCTATAAAAACATTCAACCAAGAGTCATGTCGTTAGCACTTTCATGAGTAAATGAAAGTGCATTCATCCCTTTTGTGAGTTTTGGTGATTTGGATGACAACACATTTAAAAGACTAACAAGTTTGCTAAGTGTTGAACAGGAAATTCAGTATGATGAACATACTTGAATAGTGTATAATGACAGTAAACAAAGGTTCAACACAAGGTTAAATAACCAGTGAGACAATGCAAATGGATATAATATGATCTCTATATTGGTTTGAATATATGGACAAGACCTGAGAAATCACTACATACATATGATCAGAATAGAGGATGAAGTGATTAAGAGGATTGGTCAAGCCAAAGTGAATAAGATATGAGGAATCGTGAATTGGCTTGACCATATTACTACCAGTCCATATATGCTTCTATGAGAATCAAACTAGAGCTTGATTGATCTTAACAGTTATATCTAGAAGACATTCAAGCAAGGTTCACAATATTGAAGAAATGATTCTCTCAATGGATGCTCAATATGATGTGATTCGAGAATGGCTTGATAGGGTGAAGATAGCAAGGAAAGGGCTTCGAGGAACTAAGTGAAGGTGAAGGCCAAGCGACGGCTTGTGGACCGAGTTACCATGGATAAGGTGAAGAAGAGAGTACTTGCACTAAGTCGATGAACTAATCGGCTATGAAGAGTTATAACATGTTGATGCATCAATACGGTGACTTGAAGCCATGATTTGAACTCATATATGGTGATATGGTACAAGTCACAGGGTTTGAGTTGTGTTTGCTTCAAAAGGTGAGACAAAGATGTTTGTGATCCTTATGAAGTAATGCTATGGAGAAATCACACATGATACGCCAATTACTCAAGGAGTTTACTTAATTATATTTTATTTAACTTGAGTATAGTAATCCTCGTACTATAAAGGGGAATCCAAAAAGAAGGTTGGTGTTTGCCAAAGCTCAAGCCTCTATATTCAAAAGCTATTTTTTGAAAACCAAAAATCTTTTTAAAATTCTATGGTTGACCGTGGTTAGGTTTGAGAAACCTAGAATGTTCTTGTTAAAAAGCAGCTGAGCTTTTCAGCTGAACTAAACTTCAGCTGAGTTGAGCTTCTTCAGCTGCAGCTGAACTAAACTTCAGCTGAGTTGAGCTTCTTCAGCAGCAGCTGAGCTTTTCAGCTGAACTTCAGGTTCAACCGGGGTCCAGGCAGGTTCAACCGGGGTCCAGGGCAAGTTGAACCAGGGTCCAGAGAGGTTCAACCGGGGTCCAGGGAAAGTTCATCCAGGGGTTTTCCCCTGGACCTCACTGGTCAAAACCGGTTGAACCGGCCCTAGGGGAGGTTCAACCGGTGTCAGGGTCACCTGACCGGTCTGACCTCCTGATTGGCAGACTAACTATCAGTCTGACCCCCAGGCAGTTGAACCGACCCTAGGGGCGGTTCAACCGGTGTCAGGACCTGTTTTTGTAGTCTGGCCTGCAATCTGCCAGTCTGACTGGCAGACTGACTGTCAGCCTGCCCCAGGCGATTGAACCGGTCCTAGGGGCGGTTCAACCGGTCCTCCACAGCCAAAATCGGTCCAACGGCTAGTTTTGAAGCCCCACCTATATATACTCACTCCGACCTCTCTCCCCACAGGAGAGCACGACCCAAACTCCATTTCTAACTTGAAGAACACCTCCCACTCTCTCTCACACATCTCTTGCCTCTCCCATTTCAAATCTTTGGAGAGAAATCTTTGAGTGAGTTTGAGAGCTGCGATTTTTGTGCTTCATCTCCAAATCTCTCTTGCTCTTCTTCATTCGAGCTTTGGTACTACATCGAGTTCTTTGTGGATTCATTACTCTTGGAGCTTCTAGCTCCTAGACGACTAGGTGTCTCTTGTGAGTCTCCAAATCTTGTGGAAGACCACAAGAAAGTTTGTATTACCCGCTGGTTTGAGCAAAGATTAGTGTGTGAGCTTGACCTTTGTGGTCGGCAAAGGGAGGATTAGGGTTGAAAAAGACCCGGTTCTTTGTGGGCGCCTCAACGAGGAAGTAGGGCACCTTGGTGGTGTGACCGAACCTCGGGATAAATCTTGTGTCTCTTGTGTTCTTGTTTATTGTGTTTGTTTGTGTTCTTCGTTCTCTCACCCTTCCGTGGAAGATTCGTTCATATCCTTTTGGTGTGTAGATTTTGAGAAGTGCCCTTCTCAGATCTACTACTGTTGGCGTTTCGACCCCGGGGGGTCCCTAGACCGACGAGTAAATTGTCGCTGCGTGCCCCAGCCCAGATGGGTCGGCGCGAGACGGGACACAAAGGGGGAGAACAGCGAGGGGAAACCGCGGCCTTCGTGTTGTCCTGCGCCCAGGGCGGCTGGATGCGCTTGCAGTAGGGGGTTACAAGCGTCCGCGTGGGAGAGAGAGAGAGAGCCTTACGCGTCGGCCCGTTCTCCCGCGCGGCCAACCTCCTCGTACGAGAGCCCTGGACCTTCCTTTTATAGACGTAAGGAGAGGGCCCAGGTGTACAATGGGGGGTGTAGCAATGTGCTAACGTGTCTAGCAGAGAGGAGCTAGAGCCCTAAGTACATGCCGTCGTGGCAGTCGGAGAGGTTTTGGCACCCTGTTCATGTGATGTCGTGGCCGTCGGAGGAGCGTTGGAGCCCTGCAGAAGTACAGCTGTCGGGGCTGTCGGGTCCTTGTTGACGTCTCCTTGCTGACATAAGGGGCTAGGAGCTGCCGCCGTCATGGAGCGTGCGGGGTGTCATCATTACTTGTTTACTGGGGCGAGCCAGATGGGACGCCGGTCTTGTTCCCCGTAGCCTGAGCTATCTAGGGGTAGGGTAATGATGGCCCCCCTGGCGACGTGGCTGGTCTGAACCCGAGTTTGGGCGAGGTGGCGATTCTTTCGAGGTCGAGGTTGAGTCCGAGCCCTGGGGTCGGGCGAGGCGGAGTTCGTCGTCTTCTAGAGCCGAGGCCGAGTCCGAGCCCTGGGGTCGGGCAAGGCGGAGTTCGTCGTCTTCCGGAGCCGAGGCCGAGTCCGAGCCCTGTGGTCGGGCGAGGCAGAGTTCGTCGTCTTCCGGAGCCGAGGCCGAGTCCGAGCCCTGGGGTCGGGCGAGGTAGAGTTCGTCGTCTTCTGGAGCCGAGGCCGAGTCCGAGCCCTGGGGTCGGGCGAGGCGAAGTCCATCTTCCGAGGCCGAGACGGGGGCCGAGCCCTGGGGTCGGGTGAGGCAGAGCTTCCTATGTCGCTCGAGGCTGGACTTAGCCGCTGTCGACCTCGCTCTAGCGAGTGGCACGGCAGTCGGAGCAGGGCAGGCGGCGCTGTATTCCTGTTAGGTCGGTCAGTGGAGCGGCGAAGTGACTGCGGTCACTTCAGCCTTGTCGACTGGAGCGCGCGTCAGGATAAGATGTCAGGCGATCCTTGCATTAAATGCTCCTACGATACGGTCGGTTGGCATGGCGATCTGGCCAAGGTTGCTTCTCTGCGAAGACTGGGCCTCGGGCGAGCCGAAGGTGTGTCCGTTGCTTGAGGGGGCCCTCGGGCGAGACGTGAATCCTCCGGGGTCGGCTGCCTTTGCCCGAGGCTGGGCTCAGGCGAGGCGAGATCGTGTCCCTTGAGTGGACTGAGCCTTGACCTTAATCGCGCCCATCAGGCCTTTGCAGCTTTGTGCTGATGGGGGTTACCAGCTGAGATTAGGAGTCTTGGGGGTACCCCTAATTATGGTCCCCGACAACTACTTTGAACCCTGTGGATCATTTAGAACATCTCATTTCCAAAGTTAACTGGGTGAATTTTGAGATCAATTCAGTTTTATATCTCATTCTTTAGTTGAGCTCATTCAAACTGGTTGCACCAGTTTTGACACCGGACGGTTTTACCTAGTTTGTTTCTAGTTTTTGTTGAAAAAGTTTTAACTTGCCTATTCACCCCCTCTAGGCAACTTTCAATTGGTATTAGAGCCTAATCCTCGTTCTAACGCTTAACCGCGTGAGGAAAAGATCATGTCGGGGGGACTAAGAAACGAAAGTGGTTCTAAGCTTAAAAAAGTTGAGGTTGTCTCGACTTCATCTTTTGGTGCAGATGTTGATCCTAGGGCAATAGATCTTGCCATGAGAATCGCCGAAAGCATGTTCCTCAAAATGAAGGAAGATGAGGCGAAGAACAAGATTGAAGAAGAAGAAAATGATCGATGGAGACCAAACGACGAATCCACCTCTTCACAAGGTTCGTCTTTCAAATCCACTTCTCATATGTGCTTTGTCGCTAATGGGAGTGACAGTGAAAGCGAAAGTGAGGATGAGGAGGAGCATGAAAGTGATAGTGAAGATGAGGACGATCTTCAACAATTCTTCGCTCAACTAAGCAAGAAAAATCGGATGAGATTGCTCAAACTCATGAAAAGAGCGGAAGAACAAAAAGAAATGCTTTATAAGCAAGAAGATTTCCTCATCAGAAAAATCGAAGACTTAGAGAAGTTGACCAAAGAGCATGAGAAGCTAAAGTGCTCTCATGATCATTTGGTCCAAAGGTACGAAAAGGTTTCAATTGAGCAAACTAGTACTTCAAATGCTTTATCATGTGTTGCTCAATTAGAAAAAGAAAATACTATGCTCAAGAACACGATAGAAAACCTAAATATTGAAAATCTAGCTTTGCAAGAAAAACGTGATATGCTTGTGTGCTCTCATAATAAATTTATATATTCACATATCATGCTAGAAATGGATCATGAGGTTGTGTTAACTAATTTGAAATCATACCAACCTCACATATGCACATGTACTCAAATAGAAACTATATTATCATGTGCTAACAAATGTTGCTCTCAAGAAAGCCAATCTTCCATTGAGCTAGAAATTCCAGGAATTAGTGATATTTCTATCACACAAGAAAATAGAGTGCTCAAGGAAGAAGTTGGAAGGCTAAGAAGGAGCTTAACTCTTTTGAAGGGAAAGTGTCATGCTCAACCTTCTCAGGATAACCATGATAACATGGTGAAGAAGCTTGAGAAGGGGACAACCACAACATGCACAAACCCCCTTCAAAAGAATGCTAAGTTCCCTAAGAAAGGCATGAGCAAACATCAAGAGAAGAAAGCCAAAGCTCATGACAAGTGTCTCAACCACGCCTCCACATGCTCCACATAAGGTAACAAACAAGCCACTCTTCCAAATAAGAGAAGATGCACTAGAAAGTGTTATCAATGTCATGAGAAGGGACATGAGATTAAGTTATGTCCCTACATAAAAGAAAGTGGCTTAACTTTAGAAAGAAAGAGGCTCACTAACCATGTAGCAAACAAGAAGCAAGGTAAGAAGGAGCCTTGCAAAATTGAAAATCAGATTTGCTACACTTGCTGAAGAAAGGGACACCTATGCAAGGATTGTCCCATGAGTAAGTTTTCTAAGCCTATCATGGCAATTCATTCATATTCTCTTAGGAGACCCAAAAATGAGACTTGTGCTAGAAAGGTGATGAGTTCACCACATTCTAGGACTAAGGCTATTTGGGTGCCTAAGTCCTTATTGGCTAACCTTGATGGACCCATCATGAGATGGGTACCAAAATATACTTAATAAGTTTTTGCAGGTACTTATAGATGATATGAAGCTTTGGGGCGCTTGAGCAGTTTAACTCAATCCTTATCTCAAGCTATCAATCTTACATTGTCTATCCTTTAAGATTGACCCAAAGATGAATTTAGTTGTTATATCACTAACTTCATATTCAACTCTAGCAAGAACTTGTGTTGTAGGGAATAAGGATTAACCTTTGTGGGAATCAAGCAAAAGGCCTACAACTAAGGGATATCCAAAGGATGGTAAAAATTAAATCTTAGGTGCACATTGCTTTTAATTATTATATTCCTTTGTGTCTTTTGTAGCCACATAGGAAAAATGAAGCACATGATAATGAACTTAAAATATTTTACCTTGCTTTGGAAAGGATCCAATTATATGGTAGATTGCATATTTGTTATTCTTATATGTGGCAATCTACATACTTTAATTGATGATAATTAATTCGTGGCTTATTTCAAATGAATTATCGTATTATTGCCATGACCTAGACATAAAGAGGATTATCCCATGTTCTTAAATGAATAGAGTGCTAAGTAAGAAATTCAAATTCTTAAAGCACTTATCAAAAGGGGAATTCTCTATATGACTAGAGTTGTGAGACTAATGTTTTTATCTAAGTGTTTATGTAGTCTTAGAACATGAGAATGTGTTTCTCAAATGGAACGTGTCATTTAACATTCAAAGAAGATCAATCCAATACAATGTGATGTATTCCTTCTTGTTTAAAGTGGTTTTGAGTCTCCTACATTAATCACTCACCATGCTATGAATTTAACTTACCCTATAAACTTAATTAAATAATCATGCTAGTTTCATCCTATTTCAATTGATGTTATGCATGATGCTTGTAAGGGTAATTTAGTTCATATCATGAGGTTTTCTTATTTTAGTGACCTTCGTGTCATTCATATATAGAGGTTTCTAAATAGGAAACTATTGCTTGTGTTTCAAATGCAATCTCTATTAAGATATTTCATGGAAATTCATAAGTAGAGATTGTGCTCTTTCAATTGGTAAAAATCACAAGCATTGAAGGTTAATCTTCACCTAAAAGAAATATTAGGAATGCTCAAGGCAAAGGTATGGAACAAATTGCTTCAATTGGTAGTTGATCAATTGCAGTTCCTTTCAAGTGGCATTCTTTCAATTGGTAATAATATATCGAAAGAAATGTCAATATGAAGGTTAAATTCCTTTTTGCTTAAATTTGTAAATTAGTACATATTGTTAATTCACTCCTCCATGTGCATTAACTTAAAAGGAATTTAATTTATGCCTTTATGCCTCATAAATGATGATTTGTCTGCCATTCATATATAAATATCATCATTCATTAAATACTTCCTTGTACCACTAATATCTCTTTTCAAAGTGCTTTTTCGACTAGTTTTAAAAGGAAAAGAGATAACAATCTAAAGAAGGAAGTCTCCACAAATGAAGAAAATAAGAATACTTAGATGACACCATCTCAGATAGTAAGATCTTTCAAATTGGTATAACAAATGGTACGCTCTACTTGGTGGTAAGTATTCTTAAAGATAAGTTAATTAATTGCAAATTTGTCATGCCTTGACCATGATATGTAATGTACTCCTGAAAGCTCTCTTGTGGGTTTCCGTGTTTGGATGACAACCCAATTAAAGGACTAACAAGTGTGTTAAGTGTTGAACAGGTGCCTACAGGGTTCAACACAAGTAAACAGGTGTGATGGTCCAAAGACAGAATTATCTATAGATAATGGACATCATAGGAAAGGTGGACACTGCTTAAGTGAGACTTGATGTGCATAACTTGGAGACAACTGATCAAACCAAGGATGGAAGCAAGAAGAGCTTCGAGGTACCGAGTGCACGGGAGAAAGTCAAGGAGACCAGGAACCCAAAGCCAGGGGTGAAGAAGGAGACTTGCGGAATCAGGGTTGATCGAGTTAAGAAGAGTTATGGTGCATCAAGGAACACTACATAAGGACATGACTTACAACCAATGAGGTAACATCTACAATTATGTGGTGTAAGTCATAAGGCTCAAGACCAAGCTCAAAAGGGAACAAGGTCACTGGAAGGAGAACAAATGTCAAAATCAGAACCGGAAGCATCCCAAAAGAGCTAAGTGCACCTTGACCTTTAGTTTGGGTTGTTTCTATGTTTGGAGATATTCTATGTGACCTTTGCAGGATGTTGGAGCTCAGAAATGTCAATCTATATCAAGTCAAGCTGACTTGATGATTTATGAGTCCAACATCAATCTCAAGCATGTCAAATGCTAAAGAAGTGAAAATCAAAGAGAAGGTATGTTTCTAGACTTAGTACATTGGTTTTTGTGTACTAATATATTTGTCTAAGTGTTAGAAATAGAAAGAAGAAGAAAAGAAAAGAAATGCAAAAGGCTTGGCTGTGTACAGCCAAGACTCAGCTCAGTCTGGCACATCGGACTGTCCGGTGGTGCACCGGACAGTGTCCGGTGCGTCAGTCTGAACTCCAGTAAACAGGCCGCTCTCGGGAGAAGTTTGGCGACGTACGGCTATAATTCACCGGACTGTCCGGTGGTGCACCGGACTGTCCGGTGGTGCACCGGACTGTCCGGTGAGCCAACGGTCGACTATGCCAACGGTCGGCAGCGCGATCAGCGGGTGACGCGCGGCTTGGGCCAACAGATAGTTGGCACACCGGACTGTCTGGTGTGCACCGGACAGTGTCCGGTGAGCCAAGACGACCGTTGCTCCAACGGTCAGTAGAGCCCGATTTGGAAGGAGATCACGCACCAGACAAGCTACAGGACTTGTCCGATGGTGCACCGGACTGTCCGGTGCGCCACCCGACAGAAACCAAGTATTGCTTTCCAAAATGGATTCCAACGGCTCCTAGGCCCCTTGGGTCTATAAAAGGGACCCCTAGGCGCCTCCAACAAAGACAGATGTGCAGCCAACGATAGTATACATTACTCTGATCAATTCTCACTCTCCCTCTTGTGTGTATCTCTCTAAGTTGTGTAGAAGGCAAAGCTATAAGCCTTTAGAGAGTGGAGAAGTGCTGCTAAGAGCTAGAGCAAGGTCTTGAGCATATCGTTACTCTGCCGGAGTGCTGTCAAGAAGATTGTAAGCAGCCGCGGCGTTGTTGTAACCCAACTCAACATAGTGGAAGGCTCTATCTGTCATACTGACAGATCTGAGCAAACGGAGGAAGGAGTTGAAATAGACTCCAAGCCTAGGTGTGGCTAACTCCAACGAGGACTAGGCAAGCATTTCAGGCTTGGCCGAACCTCGGGATAAATCCCTGTGTCTGTGTGCTTCGCTCTGTATTGTGTGCTGTCTCTCTGTCGTACCTACTCTTTATATCTGCACTTCAATACTTATCTGTGGTACAAGTTATATTTGAAGTGCAGGACATTTTAAGACAGGATCTTCTATTCCGCTGCAACCTACTCGAAGGGTCTTTCTTTCCACTGCGATCCAGCCTTCGAGTAGAGTAAGAATTTCAGTTTTCAAGTGATAATTTTTAATCACCTATTCATCCCCCCTCTAGGCGACATCCAGATCCTGTTCCCGGGCAAAGGGAACTTTCAATTGGTATCAGAGCTAGGCCTCTCCAGTGTGGGCTTAGCCGTCCGGAGATGATGATGTCGTCACAAGAGGTAATTGTAGAACTTCTTAATTCTGATGGCTCTAACTATGCATCCTGGTCTTTTCATTTATATAATACTTTTAAGAGTTTAGGTCCTAAAGTAGAGCAAATATTTGATGCTAGTGTTTTGCCCATTAATATTGATATAAAAAATTCATCTGAGCATGATCTAAGATGTCTGCGTCAAAATTATCAAGCCTATGACATCCTAGTCAATTCCCTTAGCAAGGATGTTTATTTTGCTGTCATAGGTAGTAATAACGATGTTCTTGTCGATGCTCATGATCTATGGACTAGAATTAAAATAAAATATTCTGAGTCAAATTGTATTACTTCTACTCCCTATGTTGCTTGTGGTACTAACCTTTCAAAGGGAGAAGAAAAACGATGGCAACCAAACGATGAATCCACCTCACCGACAGGTTTGTCTTCCACTAGTTATACATGTCTTGTTGCTAACGTTGAAAGTGGAGATGAAACCGATGATGAGGAAGAACATGAGGATGAGGAGTCTACATCATCACAAGGTACATTTTCCTGTTTTGCTTCCACTGACAATAATGACAGGGAAAATGAGACTGACGATGTGGAAGAAGAGGAGATTCGTCGTTTCTACAACCATCTCAACAAAGAAGACAAAGCGCTCTTGGTTAAGCTATTGAGAAGGAACAAGGAACAAGGCGAAACACTTCTCAGGCTAGAAGAGACCCTCATCAAAACCAATGACAGCCTGGAGAAGATGACCAAAGAACATAAGGAGCTAAAGTGCTCTCATGATGATTTGGTCCAACGGTATGATTCAGTTTTAATTGAGCAAAGAAATAATGATGATGCTTTATCTTGCGTTGCTCAACTTAAAATGGAAAATACCATGCTTGAGAGGCAAATAGAAGTGCTAAGTCATGATAAACTTGCTCTTACTAAAAATATGATTTACTGTCTTGTTATCATGATAATCTCTTGGATAGACATATCATGCTTGATGTTGCTCATAAGGTTGTAATTACAAACATAAATTCATATGAACCTCATTCTTGCACACGCGCATATCTAGATAATATATCATCATGTGCTAACCCCGGTTGCTCAAAAGAAAGCCAACTCTTGGGGAGCATCAAGCTGCAGGATCAAAGGAAAAAGTGCTCATCAATAGAGAAAGGAACAAGAAAACAAAGCAACTAAGGAGAAGACGCATTGCTCAACCTTCTCAAGATATCCACGGGTGCATGGTGAAGAAGCTTGAGACGGGAAAAACTGCAGCAAGTGTTAAGCTCCATAAGAAGGATGTTCCTAAAGCAAAAAATGAAGAAATCAACATGAGGTTGGAAAAAGGTAAAAATTCAATTAGTCATGTTGTTTGCACTAACCATTTCTCTATGTCATCCAAGAACAAAAAGAGAAAATGGAAAAGGAGGTGCTTTAAGTGCAATAAGTCAGGACACCTCATTGCGTCGTGTCCATACAACGACAAGGATGAAGGGATAAGGAGATGCTTCGGATGCAATGACTAGAACCATACAATTACTTCTTGTCCGCTAATGATAAATCAAGCACGTGCACTCTCCGGAATGGCCCCCACCAATAAAGAAGACAAACAACAAGCGTCATGTCAGGTTAAGCGACGTTTCTGCTACAAGTGTGGTGAGCAGGGTCATCTATCCAAGGTATATAATAAAGGTAAGGTTCCTAAGCAGGTAAATTTGTATCAATCTTATTCGCTTAGGAGACCCAAACCATACACTTGTGCTAGATCAGTTATGAGATCACCTAGAACTAGCACAATTGCTATTTGGGTACCGAAAGCTCTTATGGATGATCGTTATGGACCCATCCCGAGATGGGTACCAAACTGTACCAACTAGACCATGCAGGTGCCCGAGATGGACTGGAGACCATGGGAGAGCTTAAGATGGTTAATTCAAACTCTATGCTTAAGTTATCAATTCTACTGTCTATTTATAGACCCAAGGTTGAATTATTATGCAATACTAATCCCATGTTCATCTTGAGTAAAATAAGTTGTAGAGGTCTTTGATCATTATTGGTGAATCAAGCAAAGGACCTTGATGAGAATATGCAACGTGCTCTCCAAAGGAGGGTATCCGTGTATTTTAAGTACATTATTGCAAATCAGTATTGCTCTGAAGTTTGATTGTTGTATCTGTCCTTGGAGTAGTTATGCTTTTGAGATTGCTTGTGTTGAATACTTTTTGATCATTGATTCATGATTTCAAAGATCACATTGATGCCTGCTTAATCATAATTGTGTGTTATATCTCTTGAATCATTCAATGAGTAGCTTATCATTTGATATATTTACCATGATTAACTCTTTATGTGTTCATGG